>CM060953.1:19097136-20447422 GCA_030765055.1 Mantis religiosa | reverse complement strand
AGAGAGAGAGAGAGAGAGATAGAGTAGTTTTTCTGTCTACTTCTACCAGTTCGACAGTTCGGTATCGAGTACACCGCAACTCTAGCTGAAGTTCATGGCAAACGTTTGTCGCGTGTATCAGTAGGACCAAGGTCACGGAGTACATGCTGCCACCGCAGCAGAGCTGTTGTTCGTGTCGGAAATCGGAGAAGAGGTGGCGGGACGCGAACCCAGAGCGGAGTTGCAACCGCAGGACCGGATACCCGATCTTTCGCATAGCATCTGTCGCCGGACACACTAGAACACAAAGCCCACATTGCCACCAATTGCGGCCTCATTCTCGTATTACTACAAACGTCAATACTTTGGGGGTCCTTGACTTGCTTCTGTATCGCTTTACTTTTGCACATTTATTTTAATGTCTGTACGGAGTTGTGCACATTTTATCAGCGGTTTTGCTATCATAATTTGTAGATTTGGACTTTTGTACTATTCAGTCTGTTGTGTTTGACCCTTCGGTGGAGAAAACGTCACATGATCGTAAATCTGGTGTGTAAGGTGGGTGGAATATTGCAGAGATGCGTGTATTTGTCAATATGGATACGCGATATAGCTGCGATTTATGTAACTATGGTCATATATTGTATTAATTTACTCTTTGACGCAAGTGGTGGGTGACGTCACTCCCTCCCCTCCTTTATGACTGGATAAGTGTCTTTAGGCAAGAGACTCCTCTCTAATCCTTGTTTCACGTAAGCTTGCCCAGTATCTCTTACCGGTCACGTGACCTAATCACCTCTCATTGGCTGCTGTTATGGTAAAGACTGTCGTGCGGTAAAAATTAGTTCGTTATTTAACATGGTGATATATCTGTATATAACTATATGTTTTGGAAGAGAATTGTAAAATTTATATTTTCGTAACTGTTTTTAATTAAATATATTACGCAACAGAGTTGATTTATCTGAAATGTATGTTGCTTCTTAAACGAAGTAAAGAGGAGGTTCCTTTGCTCTCAAGCACATGGCACGATAGCACGTGATTTAGCGGTACGTATTTGTTTATATGACTTTTATCACTGACCTTGTTTTGAACTGGATTAGTCATATATCGCCATTCGAAAGTTGTGCCTAGTGCGAAAGCTAAATTATTTTATTGATCGTTTATTGCGCGTGTACTTCTATGAATAATGGCAGAGTCTACCGCCAGTTTTTCGCTGAAGCATCGCAAGAGTAAATCCTTACAAACAGGCGAAAAAAGAATTGTGATGCATGTGTTTAATGCACTCATAGAGAAGAATCCGTCTTTGTCAGTGAGAGTAGTCGAGCAGCTGTGCTCTGAAGTTACAGGTGTGAGTGTTAGATCCTTACGAACATCGCGATGTGAAATTGAGAAAACAGGAAAACTTACCACTCCAGGCAAAAGCAGGAATAAACAAAAGCGCGTGCTCGGAGAAAATACGTGAAAAGTGCTGTGCGTCGTCATATGTATAGTTTTTTCATTAGAAACGAACTCCCTAACATAAATAACATTTCATCTGCTGTAAATGAGGATGCAGATACACGAAATTTCAGCAGATTGCTTATACAGCTGGAGTTAGTGAATGAAAAAAGAGGCAAGAAAAATGTGCTAAAATCAGAGGCGATATTGCTGTGTGGCAAAGATGTTATTTAAGGACAGTTAGACTGTGCCGAGATACAAGTCGTAAAATATACACGAAGAACACACGAAAAGTAAGGTATGGCTCGACACGGCTTTTAAGACTGAAAGAGAAGCATTTTTGCTAGTTTAAAAACTCCCAGTGGAAAAAGCCGAAAACCTTTCATTATAAACTTGTTTCAGTTACATTGCTCAGTCACTCAGTTTCAACTTGCTCATTTCATTATAAACTTGTATTTTTGCATGCCTTCATATTCTTATTTGTATGATTTTATCTATCTTCCCGGCAATTATTATGACGTTTACTACAGGTTTAAATGTGACGGGAAGGCACCGCATATGGCCTATGGCGCGAAAGCATTAGCCAATTAGGACGAGGGGGAAGGTAGTTGAACGCGGAGTGATACACGTCAGCGGGGCAAGGTTATATGAAACAGAGTATAGTGTCACCCACTGATGGGTTAGGATGTATCTGTAGGCAGCTCCGCTTTTGGGCAGGTAAACGGCCATTATCACATTTATACGTAACTACTATATGGATTAAAAAATAAATATATTATTAAAATGAAGCCAGAACTAACAACTGAATCGTTCAAGTTGTTAGGGCCATAGCAGAGGTTCCACCTACTGGAACCAAACAAATAAATTCCTTTAAAAACGTAACATTTACACGTCAAGTTTTCTACTTACACTTTCACTTGTTTTACACTATAAATTTACCACGATGCGACCATACTATCAAATACATTTTAAATGAAATTTTGAAACGTTGTCATCCTAAACATCATTTACAAAAATTCAAATATTACGTACAAGTTACAAAAAATTCTTTCAGAAAACTAACCATTCAATATCGTAGCAATTATAACCTTACTTCATAGACGACCACTAATACAAATAACACGTGTAATACACCATAATCATTAATACACAAATTCCAAAATCTTATTTTGCTCACAAAAGAAAACTACCTAATATTGAGTAGATAACTTGAATCCAAGTGAGAACAGTCAACACATCTTCTGAAATAACACGTGGTGGTTAGTAATTACGAGTGAGCCAACATTACACAACAAAATATTACTCCTTAAATGAAAGTTAGGAAAAGCTTACTATATATTAATCAAAATTCAGCGCCCACTGATGGGTTAGGATGTATCTGTAGGCAGCTCCGCTTTTGGGCAGGTAAACGGCCGTTATGGCCGTCTTTTGTCAATCTGTTTGTCATAGTAAATATTCTTATTAAGTGAATTCCACTTTTAATTAGCTTTACCCTACCTTTTTACCAATGAACCATTATAGCAAAGATCCCATCCTCTCGCTAAAGCACGTAGTTCTGCTCTGAGTGTTTGCTCCCGAGTGCTCGACCTGACCACGTGTTTCTTAATTATTCACAAAGTAAGAATAGGTCGTCACAATATGTATGTATGTATGTATTTAGTGACTGCAATTGGGTACTACCCGGTGGCAGAGTTAAGGACAGATCAAATTACAAATACTAGATTTACAACAATAACACAATAAACAATACAAACATGATATTATTTTACTTTAGTCACTTAAAACATATCTAATTACTTCTCTATTTACATATTATATACCATTATAATTTAAAAGTTAAACTATAAACCATCTAGATTTTTTCTAAATTTCTTCAGCGAGAGGGGACAGCCCTGAAAGACTGCTACAGGCAATTCATTCCATTCTTCAATAGTTCTATTAACAAAAGAAAATTTTCCTACGTCGGTTCTGTATCTTCTACACTTAATTTTATACCTATGATCGTTTCGTCCATAATAATCCGGATTATCTAACCTTACACTAACGTCCACCCATGCCTTTACACCAGCATTAGCTTTGAATAACGCTACCAACCTATGTTTTTTACGCCTAATTCTTAATTCCTCCCATTTAGTTCCATCTCCATTTATAGGCCCAAAATACTTGCCTCTTTTTATGAATTTTATTGCCCTCTTCTGTATTTTTTCTAATGGATCGATTTGGTTAGCTCTATAGGGGTCCCAGCATGCTACTCCATATTCCATAACCGGCCGCACTAAGACCTTGTAGGCAATTTCCCTGGACCTAGCGCTCCCCTTTTTCAATATTCTCATTACGAAATGTAATGCCTTCCACACATTCCTAGATGTGGAATTTACTTGTTCATCCCATCCAGCATTACTTGCCAGGTACACTCCCAAGTATTTGCAGCTGTCCACCTGTGGAATTTGCACCCCTCCCATGTGATAGTTAACAATAATTTTGCCCTTAGTTCTACTAAAAACAATGGACTTACTTTTCTTGGCATTAATTGACATTCTGTTAGCCGCAGCCCAATTACAGATTTCATTTAAATCATCCTGAAGAGCAGTTTCATGTACTGTATTCCGAATTTTATTATAAATGATGCAATCGTCTGCAAACAACCTTATCTGGCAGTTAATATTAACAGCAATGTCATTAACAAAAATGAGAAACAGTAAAGGCCCTAGTACTGAGCCTTGCGGCACACCCGAACTTACAGTTCCACTATCGGACAGCTCTTTACCTACTTTATGGTTAGGTCACAGCTGACGATGAATAAAATGTCTGAAATGATGTTCAAATGAGCCCAGGGTACCTAGAACTAAAGGAGAACTATCACTATGCTCATGCCTGTATTTGCTTGAGGGCTTGATGGCATCATCTGTGCTCTATGAGGGCCCTGTGAGTCTATCGGTTGCGGAGTATAGCTGGAAATGAGAGCAGAATACTTAGGAACAGGCGAGGTGTGTCAGCTGCCCCTTATTCGTCCCAAGAGTGCAGAGAGGAACGTCGCTACACTATTAGTAGGAAGCTCCCCGACATCTCGACAATTCTCCTGGCGAAAACCAGAGCCAACCGTTTGCAGCAGAACTTCGTTTAACGGCGCCGTGGAATCCCATGGGTGTAAACGGCGAAGTATCTCGGAGTGACGCTGGAGCGCAAATTAACTTATGCTCCGCACGTCAAAGGCAAGGTCCAGCTTGGACACGTCGCTCTCAGTAACCTATACCCAATATTCCGTTCAACCATGCCCCTCCGTCTCAAACTCCAGCTGTATCGGGCGATCATCCCGCCCATGATTTTGTACGGCTGTGAGATCTGGGGAACAGTGGCAAATACCACTTTCGTCGGACTCCAGACGCTGCAGAACAGGGTACTCAGATCCTTCATGAACATTCAAAAATCCCGTACATTGTCGATGTCATCCGAGAGAGGGCAGGATCAATGTACGACAAAATCCAAACCCATGGCAACCCTTTGGTGAACTCCCTGGGCAGATATGACCAGAGGGAGCAAAGACGCTTGGCATCATACAAACTCCCCAGAGACGTCCTGGGGCCTCTTGGTTAACCCGGGTTGGAGCACATTAACTCCAAAACTCATTTTACACCTGATGGCTCAAGCGTTAGGCCACCCTTAATCAAAACGGGGCAAAAACACTAAACCGATTACCCTCCAATGGGAGAGTGCAATAAAATCGCTAAGCTGCCTTCTGAGATTACTCAAGGGCATCCAAACAAAACATTTTTAAACAAAACTACAACCTACCCCAGCAGAAAAAAAGAAACCATTCCTGATTGACTTCGCAGGTTAAGCCGCAAAGCGGCTAGGTACTGCGGCAGAAGACACCCGGACGGGGAAAAAGAAAAATTGCCCCGCCCGACCAGGACTATCTCTGGACCTCTGGACATATCGCTCTCCGGAAGGGGAAGTTCTACTAAGAGCATATCAGCTTGTCATGCACCGCCGAGACTACCGCCGACAGTTCCACCCTGAAAGATACCACCAGATGACGGTTGATACAACATGATAAGAGAAATGAAATGGAGGGACAAACATTTCAGGGGATGTAATTAACCTACCCACCATTTATCTAGCGACCCGGGATATCCTCTGAAATCACCCCAGGTAGGTCGGCCATGGAAATCGAACCCGGACGTCCCAAATGCGGAGCGCTTTTAACTCCGAAGTGAAATGCAGCATGTAGTGGAGAATTACCCTTCTGAATGCACAATGCTAGGCAAATGAGATTGCAGACCTCTTACACTATGTGCAGTGTACTGGACCCTATCTTCATGCTTAATTGAACATTTGCATTGCACAAAGCTGAGGATATAAAATCGATGTCCTATATCAAACCTAGTGTACATAATGTAGACAAGGATGATGCTATTTCAGAAAGCTGCCTTCTAAACCTCTTTTGTCAATGTACTCTTTTTTTCATATTAAAAGATATTGCATCTATAGGCCTTGGTCCGACTATTTATTGCCTATAGTGGTTATGCTTTCCACATTTCAAAATACTTGTAATTGGAATGTACTAATTTAATTTTTCCTGCTGTACTGTGATACCGAAATTAAGGTTTGCCAGAAGTAAAGAATCATGATGGATGTCAAAGGAATGTTGGTTCTTTGTTACGACCAGGGCAAGGCCAGTTGAGTTGGGGGAAAGTGTTATAACAAAAGCAATGTAAGAAGCAGTGTCCTTAGAAGATTTCTAAAGGGGCTCACTTGACGTGTATGAATAGGAAATTCTTTGGATCATTTACAATGACAACAAAACAGCCAGAAAGGGATTTTGGTTGAAAAGGAGTTTCCTGAGAGTGAAAGTTACATATACACACGCGCAGCTGTCGCCATTCAAGCAGTCTTCGGCATGGAGCCGATGCGGGCAGTTCGTGGCTAGGAAGCCATTAGAGGAGTCTTCGGCGTCAGGCCGATGAGAAGAGTCTGAGGCGTGAGGGCGATCAAGGCAGTCCTCTGGCTTTGTCTGGAATATTTGTCGGTTCGTAGACATATGAGGAACGAATAAATTTATCGAGTAATAAACATTCTGCAGTCAGTAACTCTAAACAGAGATTGGTAACCCTTGGTCGGCAACTTTCATTTCGATGTTTTAAAAGAAGAAGCAGTAAATAAAATGGAAACGGGCATTCCGGTGTTATTAAAATCTCCTTCTCACACATCCACGCATACCCTGAGAGAAACCTCATTGCTCGCCGACTTATTTGCTCGCCATTAAATTATTGTTTCAAATTGGCGTACACAACGTGGAATTGTGTGCACCCATAAACATTTTAGTTACAACTGCAATCCGTATAAACCTGAACCATTATCTCAGAGAAAATGTTGCAAGTGTCCTCCACGAGCATCTATACATGTTTGTACTCCTCTCACCATATTCGCTTAAGTTTTACAGAGATGGTATCGAATTGAGAGAAGGTTATTTCCAGAAAGATGGAGCAACGTGCCATACATCTAATGACACTATGGAACTTGTAACTAGTTTCTTTGATAATCGAATAATCTCAAAATGTCTGTGGCCTCCCAGATCCCCTGACCTAACCTCCCCGGATTATTTCTTGTGGGGTATCTAAAAATGAGTGTACAAGAATAGGCCACGGACAATTGACGTTCTCAAGGAATCCATTCGAACCGAAATGAGGAACATTGGCGAGGATACTCTCAGTAAAACTTCAGAGAATATGGTGAGACGAGTACAAACATGTATAGATGCTGGTGGAGGACACTTCCATCATTTTCTCTGAGATGTAAATAGTGTAATGTAATCTCCAAATTATGTATTATATTCTCCCAAAGTTGCACATCTGTCCTATTATTGGTTTAAGTTAAAGTCTATTGAAGTGGTTCAGATTTATATGGATCTCACTGTGCTTACCTATTGTCACGTCGGCCACAAAACCAGACCAGCCATTATCGCCGCTGCTGCTGTCACAACCCGGGGATGTAATTTGCCTTTCGTTCTCCAATTTAAGCTTCTAGAACTGCCCTCTCACAAGTTGGTGTAATTAGTGAGTTGTCAGTTATTCTGAGAAAATCAAGGTATTTACAAGGACATTGATCTGTGCAAGTTGGCTTGAGTCTCGGTGGAGAGCGATGGATTTTTCGGGTGTAAAAATAATTGGTTTGGTTCCTTCAGAAGGTAAGTAAAGCCGGTAGTACTTTGTCGTGGATTTATGACTCCTAGTCGGATAAAAGGTGGTCTGAGAAGCACAGTAATTGAAGAGCGTCCACAAAAATATAGGCTTGAGCGAGCTTTGCTGGAACGAAATCCCTACGGACCAGTCATGTTTACTCTGAGCATTAACGAAAATTAAATTATGCTGAAGTCGTTCTAGGGAAGCAAGCCAGGTGAAAAGATGATTAGAAATCGACGTTTTGGTAGCGTACATCTCTCCCATCATCAGGATACTTATAAAATGTTATAACTACAAATGTATCACTGGATATAATAAAAATATAAATAAAGACAAAACACTATCAAAATTCGCATTACTGAACAAAAGACTTTTCAGTAAATTAAATGTCAGGTCAGGAGATGGCGTGAGTATAGAAAATTAATTGGGGCAAAGAAACGTAACTACTTAACTTGATGATCAAGCTGTTCAGATCTGTGCTTCTTGAGTCGAATGATTTTCTCTTTTAAGGCCGGTTCCCAAGAGGAGCTGAACTGAAATCCAGCATCGTGATTAAGCGTGCTCCTCTCGGAGGAAATGGCCAAAGCCTCCTCAATTCTCCGCTCCAAGTAACTGTTACAATTTGCCAAGATGGTTGTCTCCCGAAAGTTGGCTCTATGGTCCTTATCAAAACAATGCTTTGCCAGCCCAGACTTCTCAGGTTGTATTAAACGAATGCTCCGTTCATGTTCGTTTATTCTGGTAGCGATAGTCCTTCCGGTTGGTCCTATATACAATGTCCCACATTCACAGGGAATGCGTTACACTCCCGAAAGTTGGCTCTATGCTCTGTCAGTCCAGACTTCTCAGGTTGTATTAAACGGATGCTCCGTTCATGTTCGTTTATTCTAGTAGCGATGGTCCTTCCGGTTTGTCCTATATACGATGTCTCACATTCACAGGGAATGCGGTACACTCCCGAAAGTTGGCTCTATGCTCTGTCAGTCCAGACTTCTCAGGTTGTATTAAACGAATGCTCCGTTCATGTTCGTTTATTCTAGTAGCGATGGTCCTTCCGGTTTGTCCTATATACGATGTCTCACATTCACAGGGAATGCGTTACACTCCCGAAAGTTGGCTCTATGCTCTGTCAGTCCAGACTTCTCAGGTTGTATTAAACGGATGCTCCGTTCATGTTCGTTTATTCTAGTAGCGATGGTCCTTCCTGTTTGTCCTATATACGGTGTCCCAAATTCACAGGGAATGCGTTACATTCTCGGAACTTGGAAGTCCTGTGTGTGTTTCACTGGTCTCAATAGATGTTTAATCTTCGGAGGTGGCTTGTGGATTACTCGTTTAATGTAATGCAAGTTGAGAAATCTGGAATGGCAGAGCATTTCTTTTTATTTTTTATTTTTTGGTTGTAATTTACGTCCTCCAACGTTAAGTCATATCGGACGATGAATGGAATGGATGAAATGATGCTCAAATGAGTCCGTGGTCCATGGAGCTTAGAGTTATCCGACATTCCTCTTACAGGATAAGGGAAAACCCCGGAAAAAACCTTATCCAGGTAGCTCACCCTGGCCGAGATTCGAACTCGGGACCTCTTGAAGTGAGGCAGACATGCTACCACCACGCTACCGAGGTAGGCTGACTGGCAGAGCATTGCTTTGATAACGACCATAAAGCCAAATTTCGGGAGACGACCATCTTGGCAAAAAGCAACAGTTACTGGGAGAGGAGAGTTAAGGAGGCTTTGACCATTTCTGCTTAATCGTGATGCTGGATTTCAGTTCAGCTCCCTTGGAAACCGGCCTTAAAAGTGAAAATCAGTCGACTTAAGAAGCACAGATCAATACAGCTTGATCATCAAGTTAAGTAGTTACGTTTGTTTGGCACAATTAATTTTCTATACTCACGCCATCTCCTGACCTGACATTTAATTTACTGAAAACAGTCTTTTGTTCATAAAATGAATTTTGACAGTGTTTTGTCTTTGTTTATATTTGTGTTATCCAGTTACACATTTGTGGTTATACCATTTAATACATATCCTGGTGATGGGATAGATGCACACTCCGGAAACGTCAATTTCTAATCGTCTTTTCTCCTGGCTTGCTTCCCGAGAACGGCTTGAGCATATTCGTCACCAGGAAATCTTAAGGTCTTAATATGAAAGTTAAATTAAGCATATGTTAGCTCTGGATACATAGTTTAAATAGCAAATAAAGTGAGTTTAGTACAATCTGCCACTTCCATTCAGTCACACTATCATAAATAAACTATTGCATTGGATCATAAAATTCGAGATGTTCAAATGAGATGAGGGTCCATAAACCTAGAATTACCAGTCATTCATCTGGTAAACGTCGGGAAAGGAATCCTTATCCAGATAACTCAGCCTGACCGAGATTGGAACTCGGTACTCTTGAACGTGAGGTAGACACGCTACTATCTACGCCACAGAGGCGGGCTATAATGCAGTTGATGTTACTCAGACATTCATTTATAACTTGCAATGCATTTCATTATGTATCTTGACCATCTTCGATTTAGCTTTGACGTATTCTTTGTGTTGGATGCTCGTGGTGTGTAAAGTTGAAAATCGGGTGGCGCTGCAGTTATGCATCACTAAACTGCATTATAAACAAACGACTGCCTTTAAAGGGAACATTCCTAGCCACGTGCATCATTTTTACTGTTGCAACAGCCGTCCACTAATTAGGTCCCTACCTTTATGGGCTAATTGAAAATAGCAGCCTGAATTCTTTACATACTTGTATACAGATACCCAAATAACCACGAACCGGTTGAAAAGAATGCTGCACCATCAAGGCTACAGCATGCATCACATGCTTCAAAGACAATGACGATGCTGGGTACTGAAAATTTGAGATTCCGTAAGAGCAATTATATACGAGAGGACATCATAGTGACCTTGATTTATAAAGATGACTTTAATCATGTTGATCACATGGTGCAAGAAACCTAACATGTGCCAGGATGTATTTATTAACAATTCGAAATATAGCATACTAATGCACTAGCACTTTCGTCATTTTTACGAGAGCTGTTCAATAACGAATGACCACTTTTTTTTTGACAACGTACCTTTACTCATACTCATAATTTTGATGGTTCTTCTCAAAATAGTCTCCCCTGAATGCGATGCACTTGTCCCAGCGTTTCTGCCAATCTTCAAAGACATGCTGGAAACCATTTTTGAGACATCCTTAAAAAACGCCTCCGCAGCCTTCACCACTGCTTCTGATGATGGATAATGCCTCCCACGAAGGCATTTCTTTAAGTTAGGCAATAGAAAAAGTTACATAGGGCTAAATCCGGACTATAGCGAGGGTCAGGGATGCACTTCACGTTCACATTTGCACGATATGCAGCAACAACATTGGCAATATGCGGTCGCGCATTATCATGGTGCAGCATCCAACGTGGGTGGCACCCAGTGAGGTGTTCAGTATTTCAGAAAGTGATCTTAAGGTAATTCTTCGATCCTCTCTCACAATGGCAGCAGCAGTGTTGATGTTTTCTTCCGTAAGAGCAGTAACTGGAGCACTGGGTCCACCTTCCTTTGAAATTGATTGTCTCCTCTCTTTAAACATTTTAAACCACCTTCGAGCTGTGCTGTAGGGAAGAACAGACTCTCCATAGGCCTCCTGTAACATTGTATAGGCCTCAACTGAAGATTTGTTGAAACGAAAGAAGAATTTCAAAGCCGCATATTGTTTCTCGCGTGTTACCTCCATTACAGCGGTAGGCGATACTGAACATGTCTGAACTTTCCTGGTTCTCACAGGCGGGAACCAGGTGTACCAACAATGAAACTACTACGGCGTGTTTGTTTCACATTAAGTTAACAGAATATAATAAGTTTGAATTTTAGTGCTAAAAATTATGACAGTAAAAATATTATGATGGATTTTTATTGAACAGCCCTCGTACTTAAAAAGTGAAGGACGTTAACGATCAATTGTATAAGTTGTAGCCTATAATAAAATCAAATATGAATTAAGATCTCTCGGAGGCAATAGCCAAAACCTCCTTAACTCTCCACTCCCAGCAACTGTTGCATTTTGCCAAGATGGTCGACTCCTGAAAGTTGGCTCTATGGTCGTTATCAAAGCAATGCTCTGCCAATCACACTTCTCGCATTAAACGAGTGCTCCGTTCATGTTCGTTTATTCTAGTAGCGATGGTCCCTCCGGTTTGTCCTATATACGATATCCCACATTCACAGGGAATGCGGTACGCTCCCGGAACTTGGAAGTCCAGTTTGTCTTTCACTGGTCTCAACAGATGTTTAATCTTCGGAGGTGGCTCGTCGATGATCCTGATGTATTTGGCGAGAATTCTGCTGATTCTGCCGGATAGATTGCCGGAAAACGGGATACAGGATGTAGCGGTAGGCTTATCTGACGCTTTCTGTATTACAGGTTTCCATTTTCTAGCTTTGGTGATCGAGGTTTCAACGTCTTATTCGGAGTAGCCGTTTTGATGGAAAGTGAGTCTCAGGTGCTGTAATTCTTGTTTTAAGTGACTGGGATCAGAGATAGACAAAGCTCTGTGGGCCAGTGTGTTGAGATGCTGGATATCTGTTCAGCTTCTCTTGGAAACTTGCCTTGAAAATGGAAATCCGTCGACTTAAGAAGCACATATCTATACAGTTTGATTGTCAATTTAAATAACTACGTTTCTTTGACCCAATTAATTTTCTACACTGTAGCGCATCTCCTGACCTGGCATTTAATTTATTGAAAACTGTCTTTTGTTCAATATTGCGAATTTTGAGAGTGTTCTGTGTTTGTTTATATTTGTGTTATATAGAGATGCACACTCCTGAAACGTCGGTTTCTAATTGTCTTTTCACTTGGCTTGCCTCCCGAGAAGAAACTGAGCATGGTAGTAATACAATTATTGTAACTGCAAGCAAAATTTCTGGTGGCTGACTTTCCTGGTTTTCTTTCTATTTCAGATGAATCACCTGGTTTGTTTTCCCTGAAAAAAAAAATGATATGGGAATTTTGGTGCAATGTTATTGACTTAACGGACAGAAAGTACAACTTTACTTGATTCACTAAATGTGACAGATTAATATTTCACTGTGTTTGAAAGAAGTGTTTTGTTTGAGATTAACCCATTGTGTTTTAAAATTGAATATGACTTAGCTGGTTCTTTCCTTGTACTCTTCATTTGTATTTTGAAATGAAACATATGTAATAACCCAGAATAATACTTAATATTTGTGTCGCCCTTTCCTTACACTTGAGAAAGGTTTTCTATACGTTTACACCAAATTAAGAAGACAAAGAGCAGAAAAGAGGAATGATCCTGAAATTACGTCCAGAAACAGAGAAGTGCAACGTCCGGCATTAAAGAGCAAGAACTGAACCATTACAACCCAACATAAATAACAATAAAAGCAAGAAGAGCACTAAGCTACCTGCAACAGGAAATGACCTGTCGCGTATTAAGAACAAAAAACGACCAAAAGAGCACAGTATTTCTTCTTTGTTCAGTACTTGTTGGGTTCAAGGCTGTAGGATATGTCCGACCGCGTTAACCCAAAGTTTAATCTCCGACCAGATATAGCACCTCAAATTATACGACCTTTGTAACATGTTCATCTTTAATTGGGTATAAAGTAATGCCGAATACGATGTCAGATGTTTTGGACAAATAATAGAGATGTTCCATAATAAATTAATACCCTAGGTACGGTTAGGATCTCACGAGCTTATCTCCTTGAATGTACTACCACATAGCGTAGTCTTGATCTGCTTTTGGAAGGACATGAGTTCAATTCTGAGTACCAGCCAACGTGACTGGATGCCTCGATTGTCGAGGTAAAATATCTGATCGCACATTTAATACCAAGACCCAAAGTTTTACTTCAAGACTGAGCCAATAGTAACAATTAAAAGAGATGTAAATAGCGAATGCTCTACCATCTATCCATAGATTATCAAAGGAGTTGATTTGGACCAAGAATTTCTGCTATGTGTTTCAAATGGGAAGAGTTCTCACCTGAAGCGAATCAGATGCGTTAGAGCCTTCAGCGTTGTCACTTCGTTATCCCCACTCTTTTTATATTTCCCTCTCTCTCACACACTTGCGAGTGTTTGTGGCGCTAGACGCAAGGGAACACAAACTGAATCTTTCAAAGTTTTATTATAAAGCACTTGTTAATAATGCAACATGGATATTCGTATATTACCAAAATGGTTTAAATGTTTAGTTTAAAATTAATTATATTTGTATTTATTCATCCTTTTGATCATAGTACATGATATAGGACACGTCAAGTACTTATAACTAAAATTATACAATAAACATATACACAACACAAGTTTAGAAATGAAAAGTTCAGAAGCTTGTAGCCTTTTACCTCCCCCGCTGCGTCTGCTGATACTCTGTCTCTGGTATCAGCCACTCTGGATGTGACCTTAGCAGCCTGGATCCCGGTGATCTGGTCGCCTAGTAGATTGCTCTATGAGTTGACTATTCTTTGCCCTGGCTAGTCATTAGAGCTGAGACCACGCTATCTACAGGGTATGCGTGAGATAGGTTGACGAAATAAAAACAACACAGTTCACAGTATCAGCTTTACTATTCAGTTCGTTTCGTGCTTACAGTTCACCAGGAGTTGCCGCCGCGTTCAGATCGAATTACTCTAGATTTCCACTATCACGTTAAAACTATATTGAATTGCTGAAATCTATCACGATGGAATAAATTACTAACACTGTTTTGAAAGTATACTTCGCCGCTTAATTCACTGCTGGGAGATCTTGTTCACTTAATAAGATTCTCATTATTGATTGTACTTCTCGGCGCAATCCGACGTTTGTGTCCCCGGCAGGCAAAACACGTCTACACGGTATCACGTCTCAGACTAGAAGACCGACGCTAAAACCTAATATTCCTTACCAAAACAGATATAGCCTCGCCTCCAGCTGGATTTCTCTGAAAAACTCTAATTAGCGAGCTACAACCACGCGGACATTTCCCCGAAATACTGGTTTGGGCCAGGTTTGGACCGGTCTACTAATGACCCAGGTAGCGACCCATCCCGTGACCACAGCCTTTCGACGGAACATTTTCATCCATATAGACCAGCAACTTTATTACATAGCTCTGGGTTAAATACTTATTCGCATTCTAGTAATTGAATTTAAATGCTGTTGCTTCGTTTCATGAACTTATCCATCTGTAATATTCATTATCTGTAATATTCATTGTTTAAATCGTATTCAATCATACGGATGATAAATACGGCATCAAACTGTATGTACAATATAATAACAATTTATCTGTAATTGACATATTCAAAAAATTCACCGTTACTATAAAAACAATGTTCTAACACGAACTTTTTCACACAGCATTTAAATTTAGGAAGTGCAGATATGCTCTTTAGGTGTTCAGGTAGGCCGTTATAAAGGCAAAGTACAATATATATAAAGCTTTTACCAAACAAACTGGTGTTATGGTGTTAATGAATTACTTCTTCTTCTAACCCAACGAAAATAACAGCGGTACATCTATATAGCTATGAATGTTACTTACGTTAAGAGATAATTCGTCATTGTCATTGTCTTCAATGTCTTGATACTGCAAATTTATGAGGATAGCTTCCAAAATCTCGTTACATGCTATTTCTTTACAAAAATCGTCCTCTTGTAGTTTATCTGATGACTCACGCAGTTTTCCCAGTCTTGTTGTGTTCCTTGTCAATCTCTTCGTGAGTAAGTCGTTCAGCGTCAGTCAGTTTAAAAACATTATTTCTACTAAAATTAGGCACGTGAGTCAACCTTGTATATACTTTTCTCCACTTACAAGTTTTTTTATGAAGACTAGTTTCTGGGGACTTCTCCCCTATTGTCAGCTCTGTGGTTGACTGATGATGCATCCGGTGTCTGCATCTGGCTTGGTGTTGTGCTGCCATCTAACGTCCTGGTAAGTTTGATGACGTCATCTACCGCGGGAATTTCAAAATTCATCAAGAGGTCCTGTTTTTTCGTAATAAATATGTTTTCCCAAATCTGTAGTTCCAGAGGTTTCTTTGCCTGTTTGATCAGTTCTATTTCTTGTTTTATGTTGTGATTCTCAGACCAAAAGTGATGTGCTACGGCCGACTTGTCCATTTGTTTTAATTTAATATTTCTGAAGTGTTCTTTCATTCTTGTTCCTAGATTCCTTCATTCCGCTAACAAAAACAGAATATGAACAGGAGTACGCTCACATACACCAGGTTGCCGAACTGAACAACTATAAAACAAATTTCATCAACAAACTGATCTATAGACACAAAAGAAACAAATACTTAAAGGACATTACTACGTTAAAAAAAAAACTAGAAAACCCAAACATCAGATATGGAAAATTTACATTTCATCCAAAATACTTCAAAAAATTTGAAAAGATATTTAAGAGCTTCAACATAAAATTAGCCCCTCAAAACAAACACAACATCCGCAACTTACTAAACCACCCTCTAAAAAATAGCACACCGAAAACTCAATTATCAGGAATTTACCAAATGAGTTGCCAGGATTGTGACAAGATATACATTGGTAAGACCAAAAGGAATCTAGGAACAAGAATGAAAGAACACTTCAGAAATATTAAATTCAAACAAATGGAAAAGTCGGCCGTAGCACATCACTTTTGGTTTGAGAATCACAACATAAAACAAGAAATAGAACTGATCAAACAGGCAAAGAAACCTCTGGAACTACAGATTTGGGAAAACATATTTATTACGAAAAAACAGGACCTCTTGATGAATTTTGGAATTCCCGCGGTAGATGACGTCATCAAACTTACCAGGACGTTAGATGGCAGCACGACACCAAGCCAGATGCAGACACCGGATGCATCATCAGTCTACCACAGAGCTGACGATAGGGGAGAAGTCCCCAGAAACTAGTCTTCATAAAAAACTTGTAAGTGGAGAAAAGTATATACAAGGTTGACTCACGTGCCTAATTTTAGTAACAATGGCACTCCACTTTCTGAAATACTTCTTTTTATTCTATATAACATTATTTCTGTTTGAAACATAATTTGAACCCACATTAACTCTATTGGATTGTTCTAGCAGTAGTAAGGTTGGGGGGGGGGGTAGGGGGTGGATCACGTCTCATTGATCCAGCGATGAATTTCAATAGATGTCATACCACGAAAATGGAGAAAGTAAATGATTACAGCTGTTCTTGCAATGAAAACGTCCCATTTTAAGTGTCAAAAGCAGTCCTAATTCTCGTCGTTGCCAATAGTTATATGCAGTCTACAGTGCTACCATCTCTGTCACGCATTCACAAAGAGTGCACGAGTATTTAAAAAGAAGGTTCCTATTTGGTCACAGTCCTGAAAAAAGTGCGAGGTGTAATAACTAAACGCACGTCGTAGCTATAGGAGAAAATATAGAAAATGGACCATGATCGGCTTGGAGAACTCGACGCTCGAATGGGCATAAGCGAGAGGAATAGAAGAAAAGGAAGAAGTTTATCTCGAACAAAAGCGTTTGTAAAATTATTTTGTACAACAGTAGAGAAAGTCATGAGAGTGTATAATTTATAACTTTTTGAGGATGCAGATGAAGCTGTGAAGTATTGCAATTTCATGCTTCAAACCTGCAGAGCTTTGACAAGGTGCAATCTGCATTACTGACCGACTTTGTCATTCCTACCTAGGGGCATTGTCCCCATTTAAGTTTTATTTAGTTTTAGCCTAACCGCCAGCTGTTGTTGGTAGGAAGGAGACGTCTGGGATATCAACAAGTGTTTCTCCACGTTTAAAGCTTCAGCAATTATCTGAAGTGACTATTACTCCGTGTAAACCTGCAGCTGTTCGTCATTTGCGTAAAACTGTGGGAAGCTGCAAGTAACAAATGTTGTGGTATATCTTCCTCTGTAATAAAACACAGGTCATATGATGGCAGATATGTCCAGATCGTGAAATATGTTATTCAAGCTATTTCTAAAGGAATCTTCCTCAGCAATCGACGTAAGTAAATATTTCACAACAAACGGTCGTGACTTGTAACAACGTATTTAAAGCTAGAATGAAGTATTGATCAGGAAATATACTTCTGTTCAAAGAGAGTAATTTACGCTTACCACTGCCAAGAGGAACAGATGAAGGTTATAGGCTTACGAGACCCGCAGCCTTCCCTGAGGTGGACGCAAAAAGAATCCGACCCACATGAGTTGGCTCAGAGAAGCCTGCCATTTGGGACAGTACCATCCATTGAGCAAGTATCTGTGCATTCTGTGAGGCAGTGCACAGGCCTATAATAAAAGCCAAAGGGAACGTTTTTTTTAATTTACGTCCTCCAAATTTGAGTCATAATAGACCATGAAGAAAATCATGCTCAGAAGAGTACAGACTACATAGAGCTTAGACGTAACTGACATTCATCTTTCAGGATAAGGGAAAACCTCCAACGTTAAGTCATATCGGACGATGAATGAAATTATGTTCACATAAGTACAGGGTACATAGAGCTTAGAGCAACCAGACATTCTTCGTTCAGGATAAGAGAAAATCTCCAACGTTAAGTCATATCGAACGATGAATGAAATGATGTACAAATGAGTACAGGGTACATAGAGCTTAGAGTTACCAGACATTCATCTTTCAGGATAAGAGAAAAACTCCAACGTTAAGTCATATCAGACGATGAATGAAAGGATGTTCAAATGAGTACAGGGTACATAGAGCTTAGAGTTACCAGACATTCATCTTTCAGGATAAGAGAAAAACTCCAACGTTAAGTCATATCAGACGATGAATGAAAGGATGTTCAAATGAGTACAGGGTACATAGAGCTTAGAGTTACCAGACATTCATCTTTCAGGATAAGAGAAAACCTCCAACGTTAAGTCATATCTGACGATGAATGAAATGATGTTCAAATAAGTACAGGGTACATAGAGCTTAGAGTTACAAGACATTCATCTTTCAGGGTAAGAGAAAAACTCCAACGTTAAGTCATACCGGGCGATGAATGAAATGATGTTCAAATGAGTACAGGGTACATAGAGCTTAGAGTTACCAGACATTCATCTTTCAGGGTAAGAGAAAACCTCCAACGTTAAGTCATACCGGGCGATGAATGAAATGATATTCAAATGAGTACAGGGTACATAGAGCTTAGAGTTACCAGACATTCATCTTTCAGGATAAGAGAAAACCTTCAATGTTAAGTTATATCGAACGATGAATGAAATTATGTTCAAATGAGTACAGTCTACTTAGAGCTTAGAGTTACCATGCATTCAGGATAAGGGAAATCTCCGGAAAAAATCTTATCTAAATAACTCACCCTGACCGAGTTTCGAACTTTAAACCTCTTGAGCGTGATGCAGACACGCCACAGAAACTTTTGTTCTCATATACAGATATGAGGATCACTTGTCATGAATGTAAGAGTAAAATGTTTGCAAGATCTTAAGCTTCCTTATATTATTTCTAATAGATTTTAAGACATCATTAAATTCTTCGACATGTTTCGATAGGAACTGTTAACTTATAATGAGATTCTTGAGTTGAAGAGATGCTAAAATAATAACTTCCTTCCAATCTCATTTTTATTTGTATCATATCGTTTAGTTACGCATAAGATACATTCCAACGGCTGTTAGGAAGCGAGCTCGTTAAATTTGGAATCCATTTTCTTAAGAAAGCGTAAGCTGGAACAGGCGTTAAGAGTAGAAATGTGTTGGGGGTTTATTGTTAATGTATAAACGGGAAGATAATAACAGTAACGGGTAACGGTTGGATAAAACAAATGAATAAACGGCTGATAACTACAAATTTCCTACAACCTTCAGACAGCAACATCAAACATTTTTATTGTTTAACTACATGAACGTCAACTTGCTGTACATTACCATAATAATACCTCCAAATGGTTTAGAATCAGTAACATATATAATATTTGTTAACATTATATATGTAACATATATACATACGTATATATTAGTATATGTTTTTGTAGTTGAAATATGCTTAGTAGGTACTTGTTGTGCGCTTTAGCAAAACGAACTCAAGACTCCACACCTCAGTAGCTGCACGTTTTCAAGGAACTACTTGCACGGCGGAAGCATCATGGAAATTGTGAAGAAGGCGCGCTACGATCAACGGTCACGTGGGTTTGTTTACATCTACATTATTCTCCCGCTGCAAGCAGTCTAGCAACAATAAAAACAAAATTACTATTCATACATAGCCTACCATATTCTATAGTTAAGTATAACGCAATTCAATGCCTTATCGCTTATTTAATGTATTAATATCTGCTGCAAGATCATTGGAGAGCTCTAAAGAACAAAAAAGTATCTATGAATTTTATTGAAGCAATACAATCAGTTTATCAAGAACCAAAAGGGATAATAAGATTAGATGGACAAGAATCAGAACCATTTCTGATGAATAGTGGAGTTAAACAAGGAGATAGTCTCAGCCCACTCTTATTTATTATTGTGATGGATGAAATATGGAAAATTTGCAAAAGAAGAACAGCAAGAACTATGATAGGATATAGAAATTTAAGATCAGTTTGGGCACAATCGTTGATATATGATGATGACATCATGTTGATACCAAATAGTAATAATAATTAACAATTAGCGCTAAATGAATTGAAAGAAGAATCAACTAGAAACGTTTAGAATTAAACATACCCAAAAGTAACCATGTATATAGGAAGGAAAGAAGAAGAAGAAGTTAAAATTAAATGTAATGATGGAATCTTAGAACAGGTAGACAGTTATGAATACCTGGGTACAATTATAAATAAGGATGGAAAAATAGAACAGGAAATTTTTAACAGAATAAGAAAGGCCAATTTGTCTACTATTAGATTAATAATACAATTGTGGGAAAAAAGGAAAACAAAAGATACAAAAATTATAGTATTTAAAACAATAATACTACCAATTCTATTATATGGAGCAGAGAGCTGGACTCTCCTACAGAAACAAGAAAGCAATATAACAGCTATGGAAATGAGATATTTAAGACGAGCTGTGGGGAAGACAAGAAGACATATGATTAGAAATGTAACAATAAGGGAAGAGTTGGGTACACACTCCGTTAAAGAAATATTGGGGAAAAAGGCAACTTAAATGGTATGAACATGTACTCCACATGTCAGAAGAAAGAAAACCCAAACAATATTTAAAAGCAAGAGCAGAAGGTAAAAGAATTAGGGGAAGGCCACGCATGTTGTATCAGGAATACATTTAGAAGTTGGGGAAGGATAGAGGGAAAACCATGACAGAAATGAAGAGAATGATAATGGACCGAGAAAAGTGGAGGAAATGGGTAGAAGAGGCTTGTACTCCATGCTTAACAGCACAAAGGAGTTAGAGAAAGAAGAAGAAGAAGAAATAAGATCATTAACTGAATATTTGTAATATATTAATTTATCGTATTTATACGATAAAATAATTTGTTATATAAGTGGACAAAGAGTCGCGTTATAGATTGCTCTGTTCGTGGATAAACTCTAAGTTTATCGACTTGTATAATAAATTACTATTCTATTTGCTTTATGTGTTTAATATTTTACTGATAGCTACACTCTATTTGGTGTTTAAATTTCCAAAGATGTAAACACACGAAAATGATTATATTAGTTCAGTATTTCTGTAATAACTAGGTAATTCAATTGTGAAGTGTAGATGTTCAAGAAACATGTCGATAAAGAGGATGGCTGTGTCTTGGAAGGCAGGGCACTTCTCCTTCTTGACATAAAGAGGCACTTTGATCGAGTTTTACGTCTCGGAGCGAGCTGTTCTTAACGCAATTAGAGATTGGGGCATGTGTGTTGTTGCGTTCTCTACGGAAACAGGATTATTGAGCTAACAAGATGACCTGCCCGGGCTGCTTTTGGACACCGTATTTACCTTCTAAAACCTATTACATTTCATACCGAGATTTGGCCGTATGTGTAAGCATGTTTATGTTTGTGAATGTATTTCTAAAAACGAAAATTCACCCAAATAGCAATTTTGGCAACTATTCCAAGGAAACCTCCGCATTGAAAGTATCCCATACTTGAAGCATTGAAATCTTTATTTTCTCAAAGAGACTACATTTTGATTAATATATTTAAGATACTTACTTGTTTGTGATAGATCTTCAACTGTTTTATCTGCTTTCAGGACTCGCAGCTCAATGACTACTATCATAATTAGCACATGTATTGTGTGAACTGGGCCTACTAACCTCAGTATTACATGTGGTTTCATTGTCTGTTGTATTTATATTTTCTACATTTACTTTTCTATGTTTAGTACAGCGATTGTCTATAAACTTTCTCTTTCGAAATGTTTTTGGCCTGCCCATATCATATATTCACCAAGAACTAGTACAAAATATTATTCAAAAGAAATAACTGTTCACATACACAGCCAAAGACGAAAGAAAAACTAATCATTGGAGTTACAGTAGTACCAGCAGAAAGCTTTAAAGATCTCTTACAAAACAAGGCTTAGTTCAGAAATATCTGTTCAGTATTACAGAAGTTATCGATTTTCTAAAAGTTAACGTAAAGGGCCGTGGCAAAAACGTAACACCCACTAATATAATTAGCAAATTAGGTATAAAATATTGCTGCAATGAACTTTATAACTATGTCCCCTTCAGCTGCCGAGGTGTGGGCGCTGCGGACCCTTAGCACTCGTGGTACCTCTGACGTTACTAGAGGAACCTAGGGCCCAACATTCGAGCCCCTCCCTGATTGGGAGTTGTTTGGATTGGGTTGGGCTCGAGGGGGAAGTGTGTTCTCGACACCCACGGGGAATTGGGTACCTCCGGCCAGACTACGGCCGCCCGGAGGGGGTAGAGGGTTGCCTCATATGTCCCGGGTACTAGCCTGCAGAGCTAGTAGGTGTGCTAGATCACCAGGCGGCCCCACCGAGGTTTACGGTAGTCTTACCTGCGGTGTTGACGCGTTTAAGTGGCGTATCCACTTCCACCCGTCTTGACGTTGTAGTCAAATGGGGGGGGGGGGGGCTCTTTAGACTCAAGGTATTGCCCCATGGAAAGAACACTGGGGTTTTCCATCGCTCCAAGGTAGAAGTAGGCCCGGGTCCTTCCAAAGGGTCCAGGACTAATGGAAGTAGAGCCTTCGGAGTAAAAAATCTAGATGGATGACATAATAAAATGTTAAAATAAAAAAGGGAATTTTAACCCCAAGTGCAGTACCTTCTCACCTTAAGGAAGACAGACATTGTATCGATGTTTGCATGACATCAGGGATACGGTAGGATTTAGTATAAAAATAATCTGGATCATTATAAGATAACTTCATTAAGATTGGGAGGAATTAAATATAATTAATAGATTCCTCACTCAAGTTTGAGGTAAACGAGCACCAAGTTTCTTTAAATGCAACAGGTTCTAACAGAAGAAGTTACATACCAAAGAAAGAACGGCGCTGGCCATGAATATGCAAGTGGGTTTCTCACCTTCCTGTGTAATTAACAGAGCTCTAAATCGTCCAAATGGAGATAAGTTCCTTGGGGTAGCCTGCCACCAACACACGTGCAGTGGGCATATCAGGAGTACCAACAAAACCATTACTACTTCTCGGCCATTGCACTGCTCCAGTGATACAACGGGACTAAGTAATGGGAACTAAAACTTTACTTTTGTAATTGTAAAGTAATTTTATAGTACCTACTTATAATTCCACTGACATAGTACGTGACATTTCCTAACTTAGGGATCTATTGTGGTTTTTTAAATGATAGATTTGTCTATTGCAATTCCATTCACAACTGTTTATTAATGCTATCTGTGATATCATTTTAGTATTGCAATAATATTTGCTAGAGGTGGTTGGATATCATTGAAGAGGCTTATAAACACGGTTTTCCTCTACTCACGTTAGCACTTGTATAATGTGTATGTATGTATTTATTCACTGTAATTGGGTACTACCCGGTGGCAGAGTTAAGAATACAGATCAAATTACATATACTAGATTTACAACAATAATACAGTAAACAATACAAACATGATATTATTTTACTTTAGTCACTTAAAACATATCTAATTACTTCTCTATTTACATTTTATATACCATTATAATTCAAAAGTTAAACTATAAACCATCTAGATTTTTTCTAAATTTCTTCAGCGACAGGGGACAGCCCTGAAAGACTGCTACAGGCAACATTCCATTCTTCAATGGTTCTGTTAACAAAAGAAAATTTTCCTACGTCGGTTCTGTATCTTCTACCCTTAATTTTATACCTATGACCGTTTCGTCCATAATAATCCGGATTATCTAACCTTACACTAACGTCCACCCATGCCTTTACACCAGCATTAGCTTTGAATAATGCTACCAACCTATGTTTTTTACGCCTAATTCTTAATTCCTCCCATTTAGTCTCATCTCCTTTTATAGGCCCAAAATACTGGCCTCTTTTTATGACTTTTATTGCCCTCTTCTGTATTTTTTCTAATGGATCGATTTGGTTAGCTCTATACGGGTCCCAGCATGCTACTCCATATTCCATAACCGGCCGCACTAAGGCCTTGATGGCAATTTCCCTGGACCTAGCGCTCCCCTTTTTCAATATTCTCATTACGAAATGTAATGCCTTCCACGCATTCCTAGATGTGGAATTTACTTGTTCGTCCCATCCAGCATTACTTGCCAGGTACACTCCCAAGTATTTGCAGCTGTCCACCTGTGGAATTTGCACCCCTTCCATGTGATAGTTAACAATAATTTTGCCCTTAGTTCTACTAAAAACAATCGACTTACTTTTCTTGGCATTAATTGACATTTTGTTAGCCGCAGCCCAATTACAGATTTCATTTAAATCATCCTGAAGAGCGGTTTCATGCACTGTATTCCGAATTTTATTATAAATGATACAATCGTTTTAATAATAAAACAGCTAATAAAACTACATACCACTGTAAATTTACAAGACAAATATGCATTTTGATAATTCAGTTTAGTCAGTGTAATACGAGGAGAATCAAATGAAAGCCTCACGTATTGTTAAAGAATTCATTTAACAAATGTTAAACGCAAGCGTATAATTTTTTGAACTAGTTTCCTTGGTATTGAACATACTTTTTCCGTGCACGTAGGAAATTCACGGATTCCTCTCGAAAAAAGTTACGACGGCTGTTCAATAAAGAATGATCACTTTTTTTTGACAACGTACCTTTACTCATAATAATTTTGATGGTTCTTCTCAAAAAAGTCTCCTCTGAATGCGATGCACTTGTCCCAGCGTTTCTGCCAGTCTTCAAAGACATGCTGGAAACCATTTTTGACAGATCCTTCAAAATCACCTCCGCAGCCTTCACCACTGCTTCTGATGATCGATAATGCCTCCCACGAAGGCGTTTCTTCAAGTTAGGGAACAGAAAAATGTCACATGGGGCTAAATCCGGACTGTAGGGAGGGTGAGGGATACACTTCACTTTGATTTTTTCAAGTTATTCAGCAACAACATCGACAATATGCGGCCGCGCATTGTTGTGGTGCAGCATCCACTCTACTTCACGGAAATGTGGTCTTTTGCACCTGATACGGACTTGCAATGTTTACAGGACATCCCTGTAGTATTGTCCAGTTACTGATGTGTGTGCAGGTACAACATGCTGATAAACCATTCCATGAATATCAAAGAATGAGATGACCATAACTTTCCCAGCAGAAATAACCACTTTTGCTTTTTTGGGGGGTTGGTGATGAAGGAGATTTCCACACTGAGCTTTGCTGTTTGCTCTCAGGATCAAAATGATGTAGCCAAGTTTCATCAGCAGTGATTACGTTTGAAAGAAACTCCGGGTCTTCCTCTAACATCAACTTTAACTGTATATTACCTCCATTGCAGCGGTAGGCGATACTGAATATGTCTGAACTTGCCTGTTTCTCACAGGCGGGAACCAGCAGTACCAACAATGAAAGTACTACGAGGTGTTTGTTTCACATTAAGCTAGCAGAATATAATAAGTCTGAATTTTATTGCGAAAAAATATGACCGTAAAAAATTATATTCATTCTTTATTCAAGAGCCCTCGTACTTTGGTCGTGTAAACCACTTAATCAGACGAAATTTCTTTTCTCCCATCGCCTATGAGTGGTACAAAATGAGCTACAGTGGTACCCATCCCGCAAATAATTTGCGAAACCTAATGATTTTGTGAACGATGTAATGCATGTAAAGATGTACATGACTGATGTACGGATTCACAGCTATTTTATCCACCTTCATACGGCCATTTTCCATCACAATGTCTTCTACTGCTACAGTAGACTCTGGTGTCGCAACGCACTGTGCCTGATCCGGAGGCAGAGCAAGGGAACGAATGACACTAAAAGTGAACTTTTCTTGGTCACCCCCGCCACCCCCGTTATCCACAGCTTCTAGCTACTCTACTTGTATCGCTGGTAGCTTGAATTTCTGTATAGAAGCAAAATCAACTGCAAAAATCAGTGTATATTCTTTTTTTTTTGTTGTTGTTTTTTTTTTTTGTAATTTACCTCCTCCAACGTTAAGTCATATCGGACGGGAATGAATTGGATGAAGTGATGCTCAAATGATTCCAGGGTCTATGGAGCTTAGAGTTACACGACAATCGTCTTGAAGGATAAGGGAAAACCCCTGAAAAACCTTATCCAGATAACTCACCCTGGCAAAGATTCGAACTCGGGACCTCTTGAACGTGAGGCTACCACCACGCTACCGAGTCGGGCTATATTCTAAATAATATAATAAAAAGGTATAATTTTGAAATATCAGAAGAAAAAGCAAAAATTATGGCCTTTAAAGGAAATTATAATGTAAGATCAAAAATTGTTTTAAGAAATAAGATTTTAGAACAAATATCGAGTTATAAATATTTAGGATGTAACATAAGTTTTAGAAACGATGCTGATATAGAAGAAAACTTAAACAAATTCCGAGCGATATGTGGGACAATCCAAAGAACTTTTAAAACCAGAGTGAGAAAGGATACAAAAATAAAAATGTATAAGGTAATGGCTATTCCAACATTACTATTAGGAAGCGAAATCTGGGTGGCAACACAAAAGGATTTAAATAAAATACAGACTGCAGAATTGAAACTTTCAAGAAGTGTTAAAGGTTGCACAATATTGGACAAAATAAGAAATGAGGATATTAGAAAGGAATTAGAAATTGAACCAATCCATGACAAAATATCAGAACGAAGGCAACAATGGCATGGACATATATTAAGAATAGAGGATGGAAGATATCCAAATGCAGTATTAAACTATAATCCAAAGGGAAGAAGAGACAGGACGACCCAGCAAACGCTGGAGAGATCTGTGAAGCCGGAACGGGCGATATGCACAAACCATGGAGTGAAGAAGAAGAAGAAGAAGCATCTATAATTGGATTATTCTAGAATTGGCGAAAGTCAAAAGTCTCGAAGCTTGGCAGTAACAATCGAGCCACGTCTCTATTTGCTTTCTCCTCACAGCCGGTCCGGCTTTTTGTCCGGCGTGACAATATTTATAGGTAATGTAAAACCAATATTTAAATTGTATAAGTGGAATATTTGGTGTGAAGTAAAATAAAGACACTATTGTGACTTTGTGGGTTCGTGAAATGAAAAGTCCAATTGCAACACTCAAAAATGTTCTTTATTTCCACCGACTTACAGTTAAACACTTGCCAGTTACACAAAATTACGTAATGCACACAATTACGATTCACCAGTTCGTCCGTTACAGTTCCACTTGCACTCGTAATTACGTAAACTCCTCCGACGCACGTACGCAGTCCGTCCTCTCACTGGGCGCTCCTCACAGCTCGCCAAAAAAAAACTGACTGACCTCACTCACTGCAGCCCTTTTTATAGGAATATCACTGTTTTCTAGAAGTCTCTGGTTTCAGTGAATCACCGCGAAAATTCCAGAGGACAGGGGAAGGGGAAAGAGGCGGCCAGCGACAAGTGACACTCCCCTAATCAACCCCTCAGTTAGTGACAGAGACTAATGTGAGTGTGTGGCTTGGCTGCCTCTGGCCCCTTACTCAGCTGTCGTTCGTCTGGCGTTCCGATAATTGGGTGACACTATCTTTAACATAAACCAATAAAATAGAGGATATTCTTTTATGCTTCATCATATAATAACTTTACAGATCAGGAAAGATTGAACAATAAACAATTTCCGATAAACAAAAGTTAAAGTTATGTTGATAAAGGAATTGAATCCAGTGTTCTATCTTGACCTTTATCTTCGCTAAATAAATTGTAATAAGGTCTTAAGGCACTGAAATATTACAACAT
Source organism: Mantis religiosa (assembly GCA_030765055.1). Lineage (NCBI taxonomy): Eukaryota > Metazoa > Arthropoda > Insecta > Mantodea > Mantidae > Mantis > Mantis religiosa. The sequence continues at coordinate 20,419,514 of CM060953.1, read as the reverse complement.
GCCGTATTTATGGAGAAATAATGACTTAGATAACTGTACCTTGCGGTCAGTAAATGGCATTGTGGTATTGCTTTTTGCTAGATGCTTTACTGCATTCACCTACTAAACACTTCTGATGTAGATGCATGTTAATTCCGTGCTATAGAACAGAAGAATACTACAAAATGTTTCAGATTATGCACTAGAAGTAGTTTTGAGAATCTTATGGAACAGTATATTCTCTGTCTGAAAGCAAGAGTAAATTGCCTTTAGGTACTTGTTCCCACTTGCTTATACTCACAATGGAACGATATTATCGACGTTCTGGATGTTAAGTTTTCAAAATATAGCGTTACTGAAGTTAAAAATAATCACGGAGCACATATCTACAAGATTAGTTTTCACGTATTTACCAAATTAGTATGCTTAGCAGTGAAAAGTTAGCTTCCAGGATACGCTTAAATATTAAATATTTTCAATTGCTTTCTTTCTTTTTCAGTGACGAGTACCGCGGCGTACCCAGTATGGCGTGTGTTTGATACGCAACTTCTGGATCACCTGGAGGATAAACAAGCGTCAAATTCAAGGTATTCTCATTATGAACTTTACTATTAGCCTAATAGGATGTTGTTTTGCTAGCTTTATTATTTCTTACTGAAACTCAATCCCAGCCAGAGTAAAATGAAACTTTATGTGAAACACACTCGATTATGTTGGTAGCACTGGCTTGATGTTACGCTTTCAGTCTAATGCCCGACTTCAGCAACAGATGTTAAAATCGACGTTAACAAATGTAACGTAACAATTGTACCAGCGCTAACAAAACTGTTAAATTTCTTGCATTTTACCAACCTGTTATCTGGAAATGTTAACAAACACGTGCTAATGCCAAGAAACTAGTAAAATTGCAACTATAGAAGGCTAAGGATGAGTCATATTATTTTCTGAACGTACTGCGATGCGCTTTTGTTTTCATTTTCGTCTGCACACAGCTAAAAAAATGGCGGATAAACAAAATCGTAAACAAAAGCTGTGAAACAAATTTCTCATCGATGGAGAAAGAATTGTTAAATGAATTGGTGACGAAGTATAAGGATTTCGTGGAAAATAGGACGGCTGCGGTGAATGTAAAAGAGAAAGATGTCACGTAGGAAAAAATTGGAAACGAATTTGTCAACTGACTTGAACGTTTCAAGACGGGAGGTGGACAATGTATTATCTACATAATTTAGTGAATTATAGAATCGCAAAGTTATTAAAACTTGAAGCAAAGGCGAGATCGCCATATTCCTTTCGATGCATGTTCTAACTTAGTATTACGTAAATTTAAAACGAGAAGCGAAGAAGTACAAATGACGACAGACTTGGACGTTTCAAGACGGGAAGTGGACAATGTATTATCCACATAATTCAGTGAATTATAAAATAGCAAAATTATTAATATTTGAAGTAAAGACGAGATCGACATATTCCTTTCAATGCATGTTCTAACTCAGTATTACGTACATTTAAAACGAGGAGCGAAGTACAAGTGACAACTGACTTGAACGTTTCAAGACGGGAGGTGGACAATGTATTATCCACATAATTTAGTGAATTATAAAATCGCAAAGTTATTAATACTTGAAGCAAAGGCGAGATCGGCATATTCCTTTCGATGCATGTTCTAACCTCTCTTGTACTTCCGCAGTAACCTTCATAGCAACTTGTTTCGGCAGTCTATACCTCTGTCTGATATCTCCTCAAAACAATTGCTCCTCATAGGCTGTACTCTATTACGAATGCCATTTAGACGGTCTTAAATATAGCAAATCGACATCAACAGTTGCGTTCACGCCCTCTATCTTGAATATTTACAATTGTTAAGCACTTAACATCAGAAATTTGTCTTGTTAGTTTAACAAGAGGTTTAACACGAGTGTTAAGCTGACACTTTTTGGGTGAAATGCAATTTTTGTTATAACTATCGTTAAACCCGTGTTAGGTCTTAACATCTGTTGGTGAAATCGAGCGTAAGTGTGATAGACTGGGACCAGAAAGGTACTTCTCAAGCCTGGCGGAAATAGAAACTTCTAGAAGTTGATCTGTTCAGTACGGATTTAAGGCCTTGAGACTTCGATTAGTCCCTAAGTTAAGAGAACAGCCGCTTCCGAACAGCTGAAGACCATTCTATTCACACCGTCAACAAATGAGCGGTGACAGTTGACTATACAGGCTTCTGCACACAGAAAACATTTGCACAACGCTGGTGACTACATCGAACACCCGTAAAACTTAATGTACATTTAGTAAGCAACGAAGAAAAGGGAAACTACTAGATCTAAAAATTCAACATTCGTATATAAAACTATACGCTGAATTTATACTTCATCCCCATTTATACTAAATAACATAATTCGTGTTAGAAAGGTAGGGCCAGACTCGAAAAATTTATGACGTGAATGGAATTTGAACCAGGATCTTCCGGTTTTCGTCCGGTTGGTCCAAATAACTGAGGTTCCATGGCAACATGCCGGCAAGACATTAAATTCTCCAACTGCAAAACACCAGGATACCACAAACTCATTTTGAGATACGATTAATTCACCTCAATAGCGACTTACAAGTACTGTAAGTACTTCAGGTCCCAGGCTTTATACCTAACCACTATTAGGTCAATCAATGATAATAATGGTATAAATCATTATATGATAAGTTTGGAATGGTAACTTTTCAGTTTTATTTTTTTAAATTAACCTCCTGTAACTTTATCTTATCGGAAATGAAAAAAAAAAAAATTATGTTCAAATGAATACAGGGTACATGGAGCTTAGAATTAACAGACATTCATCTTTCAGCATAAGAGAAAAGCTCCAACGTTAAGTCATATCGGACGATGAATGAAATGATGTTCAAATGAGTACAGGGTACATAGAGCTTAAAGTTACCAGACATTCATCTTTCAGGATAAGAGAAAACCTCCAACGTTAAGTCATATCGGACGATGAATGAAATGATGTTCAAATGAGTACAGGGTACATAGAGCTTAAAGTTACCAGACATTCATCTTTCAGAATAAGAGAAAACCTCGAACGTTAAGTCATATCGGACGATGAATGAAATGTTGTTCAAATGAGTACAGGGTACATAGAGCTTAGAGTTACCAGACATTCATCTTTCAGGATAAGAGAAAACCTCCAACGTTAAGTCATATCGGACGATGAATGAAATGATGTTCAAATAAGTACAGGGTACATAGAGCTTAAGGTTACCAGACATTGATCTTTCAGGATAAGAGAAAACCTCGAACGTTAAGTCATATCGGACGATGAATGAAATGATGTTCAAATAAGTACAGGGTACATAGAGCTTAGAGTTACCAGACATTCATCTTTCAGGATAAGAGAAAACCTCCAACGTTAAGTAATATCGGACGATGAATGAAATGATGTTCAAATGAGTACAGGGTACATAGAGCTTAAAGTTACCAGACATTCATCTTTCAGGATTAGAGAAAACCTCGAACGTTAAGTCATATCGGACGATGAATGAAATGTTGTTCAAATGAGTACAGGGTACATAGAGCTTAGAGTTACCAGACATTCATCCTTCAGGATAAGAGAAAACCTCCAACGTTAAGTCATATCGGACGATGAATGAAATGATGTTCAAATGAGTACAGCGTACATAGAGCTTAGAGTTACCAGACATTCATCTTTCAGGATAAGAGGAAACCTCTAACGTTAAGTCATATCGGACGATGAAGGAAATTTTGTTCAAATGAGTACAGGGTACATAGAGGTTAGAGTTACCAGACATGCATCTTTCAGGATAAGGGAAAAACTCCATCGTTAAGTCATATCGGACGATGAATGAAATGTTCAAATGAGTACAGGGTACATAGAGCTTAGAGTTTCCAGACATTCATATTTCAGGATAAGAGAAAACCTCTAACGTTAAGTCATATCGGACGATGAAGGAAATTTTGTTCAAATGAGTACAGGGTACATAGAGCTTAGAGTTACCAGACATTCATCTTTCAGGATAAGAGAAAACCTCCAACGTTAAGTCATATCGGACGATGAATGAAATGTTCAAATTAGTACAGGGTACATAGAGCTTAAAGTTACCAGACATTCATCTTTCAGGATAAGAGAAAACCTCCAACGTTGAGTCATATCGGACGATGAATGAAATGATGTTCAAATGAGTACAGGGTACATAGAGCTTAAAGTTACCAGACATTCATCTTTCAGGATAAGAGAAAACCTCCAACGTTGAGTCATATCGGACGATGAATGAAATGATGTTCAAATGAGTACAGGATACGTAGAGCTTAGAGTTACCTGACATTCATGTAACATAGAGGATAGGAGAAAATTCAGGAGAAAATGTTCAGAAGGCTGACTATGATCGACATTAGAGCTCGGAACTTGTTGAACTTGAGGCAGGCACGTTACCAACTACTTCATAGAGGCGGACTGTTTTCAACGTGATTCTGTCATTTCAGAATAATTATGAAAATACATGTTTCCATGTAGTCGCGAAATAATGATTGATATTTTTTTGGGTCCACAGATATACAAGAAGAAATTGCTCCCTCTTTTGGTATTACAGTTATTAATGAATGGAATCATTGTAAGACTTGACGTACATCCTGTACTGGTTATACTAATGTAAGCGTTAGACGGAATAAGCAGTAAGCTTTTGAGACAGTCTAATAAAATGTTGACCACATCCTTCTACTACTTGTATGAATGGCTCCCAGATTGGGTCTAGCACGCAGGGACGAATGCTTTACGCCCCCGCTAGACAGTTCGCCTCCGGGCATCACGTTCAGATGTGGTCGCCGAGACACTTCCGGTCAGGTCGTACCTGCGGTTTGACTTCGCACGCGCGTCTTCTTATCGGGCATGACTCAGTTCAGCCGCCAAAACGAATTGTTCATTTTGACGACTTCTACGTTTCATTACAGGCCTATACCAACATATGAAATAAACTCTGCCCCATGTTAAGTGACATATTGGTGACATTGGCGTCTCTGCCGGACGCTGAATGTTTTCTCTTGACAGTTTAAAACTAGTGTTTAACAAAAGAGAAAATAACATTAACAAGCTACTGTTTTGTTATCCACTTCCTTTGCTTCAATCCAGATATGGATTTCCAACGCCCGCTTCTGTATAGTAGCTAAGTTTATAAGCTAGAGGGTGAACGTTCTTCCCTATAGATGGCCATACCAAGTAGTAAACTCTCTAATACTACAAACATTTGCTCCAGTAAATGAGGCAGTACTATATATAATTACCAAGCAAGATAGCGTGTGTGTTTCGCATTTCGAACCCCTTTGATTGTCCACAATGATTTGGATTTTCGTGGTCTGCCCTTATCGCTACACGAATACCGGAGTGGGTTATCTACGAGGGGTATCTCTAAGCTCTAAATCGGCCGCCGCAGAACGGATTCTTCTTTTCCGCGAACAAGAAAAAGTCAGTTGGTTCGAGATAGGGTGAATAAGCCACTTTTTTGTGTGTAACTTACGACCTCCAACGTTAAGTCATATCGGACGATGAATGGAATGGGTGAAATGATGCTCAAATAAGCCCAGGGTCCATGTAGCTTAGAGTTACCCGACATTCGTCTTTCAGGACAAGGGAAAACCCCGGAAAAACCTTATCCAGGTAACTCAACCTGACCGAGATTCAAACTCGGGACCACTTGCACGTGAGGCAGACTCGCTAATACCACGCTACCGAGGTGGGCTCTCAAAGCCACATTCCCTTATTTTGTCAACTTCAACTTGAATGAGCTGGTGCATTGTCAGACAGAAGACGAACAACTTTGGAGAGCATACCACATCGTTTGTTAATCAGAGCTGCTCCTAACTTGTTCAGAAAATTACAGTAGTATCTGACAGTGATGATTTAACCCCTGGGAGGTTAACAAAGAAACGCATATGGCATTTGTTGACTTTGAAAAAGCCTTCGATAGGGTAAACCGATGCAAAATGTGGCAAATATTGGAAGAACGAGGATACCCACAACAATTAGTAAAAATGATACAATGCTTCTACTTCCAAACAAAAATAAATGTGAGGAACAATGGTAAAATTTCCAAAAAAAAAAAAAAAAATCTTACTAATCAGGGTGTCAGACAAGGGTGTACTTTATCACCTACACTTTTTAGTATTTATATTGACGACCTAGTGTGCAAATGGAAGCAGCTAGTGAATGTAGGTTTTAAAATTTCAAATAAAAACTTTTTAAATATTTTATTGTTTGCTGACGACTTAGTTATTATACAAAATAGCGAGTCTGCCCTGCAAAAATCTATTTTTAAACTTAGTGAACTTTGTAAGCAATATAACATGAAAATTTATTTTATAAAATCAAAGGTAATGAATGACATTCATTGGAAAAGAGACAATTAGAACAAAAATAGTTATAAATAATCGTTGCGTTGAACAGGTAAGCCATTTTAACTACTTGGGAACTGATGTTAGTTATGACAAGGAATATGATGTCTACAATAAAATATGCAAATTTCAAAAAGTGTGTGGAACAATAAATATAATATTTAGAAACAAAATACGTAAAGAAACAAAATGAAAGTTCTACAAAGTTATGGCTGTACCTATACTGACATACGGAAGTGAGACTTGGACATTAACTAAAAAGCAACAGAGTAAAATACAGGCTTCAGAAATGAAATTCTTGAGAAGTGTGGAAGGATGCACGAAGAGGGACTTAATAAGAAATGAAAATATAAGAGAGGAGCTGGACATTTTTAGTATGAATGATAGGTTAAAAGATCTCAAACAAAAATGGAAGGAACATGTTGAAAGAATGCCAGATAATAAACTTACAAAACAAATATTACAGTATCATCCTAAAGGTAGGAGATCGGTTGGCAGACCCAGGAAACGAATGGCTGGAGGACTTCGAAGGCGGAACAGGCACTTGATTGCCTATGCTATGTAGTGAAGAAGAAGAAGAAGAAGAAGAAGAAGAAGAAGAAGAAGAAGAAGAAGAAGAAGAAGAAGAAGAAGAAGAAGAAGAAGAAGAAGAAGAAGAACGCAAGATAATCTGTAAGGATGACTCCACCACAGTCTCAGAAAACTGAAAGCATAACCTTCCCAGCTGACTTTTGCACCTTTGCCTTTTTGGGAGCGGGGGAATTGGCATGTGTGCATTCCATACTCATAATTTTTGTCTCTGGATCATACTGATAGATGCAGGATTCATCCATGGTTGCCAGACGATAAAAAAACCAATTTCATCCTGTTTCAACAACATCAATATCTGTCCTGAAAGGCCACTCCATGTTTGCTTTTGGAAAGAGGTTAGCAAAGGTGGAACCCACCGTGCAGACAACTTAGACATGTGCACTTCGTCATTCCACACACTACCATAACTAAGATGTGTCTCATTTATGAACAATTGGATGGTTGCTCTTCTGTCTTCCAGTATTAAACACTCCACTTTCTTCACTGTGACTATTCCTTGGTGGGATGGTATCCACGTCAACGATATTTCTTTGTCTTCTAGAATAAGTTTATTGTATACATTTTGGATATCCTTGATTATCAACTTAGTGGACGACAGAATCTTGTCCTAGTTGTTGTATTGCTACAGATAGCAAGAATATTATTTTATGTGAACTTTAATAAACCTCATGAAAGCAATTTGAAGTAGTAAAGTGCAGACAAAGCTCAGGAAACATTTTGTATGCGTAAGTACTAAGGATATTAAATTATACGATCATTTTAGTAATGTAAAATGAAGGCATCTATAGCAGCTACGGGCAACGTGAGTGCGATGTTTTGTAATTTCATTTCGAGTGCGATTATTGCTTATGCTGCTATGCCAAAATGTTGTAAAGTTCTGACGTGGGAAATACTGTCATGATTATAGAGCAAATAGTCTCCTCAAAATCTCACATCATTGGAACTATCTCACAGAAGAAATCTGCAAAAAATTGTAGATTATATACTTAACTTAGAAGAATTTCATTCCCACACAGAAATATTTCTTCGGTCAATTTTCTATCGAAATACATTCTAATTATTGTTTATCTTCATAGGACAGAAACCAAATAAACCTAAGGTATGTGCAACAGTAGAAATATAGTTCGTTTTAAAACCTTGTAAATAATTATCAATTTTCTTCACCGAGGCAAGATATTACAGGTGGAGCCATCTATGGACAGCAATATGAGCTCGTAGCAGAATACTGACTTGTCAATTTGCCTGTCAAGCAAAGTTCCTCTCTTGACGGTTAATGAACAATTAAAAGAGCGTTTCTGTAAATGTGGAAAATAGTAGTTTCATGTATAAGTCCCGCAATGGTCCCTCAGTTCAGTTGACTGTAATGTGCTATGACAGTCATACGCCTATTAAATGTTCATAAACAAATGAATTCTGAAATTATGTTAAATGGTTAATCATAATGTTAATTCCTAATTTACCCCTTAACTCGGTGCTAGGAATAGATAATGTCTCTTATGATAATACACAAGTAGATAAACCTCCAATCTATGTCACAGATAGAGTCAACATGAAAAATTCAATGCCGTGGCCGGGATTTGAACCACGGATCTCCTGGTTTCCGTCCAGTCGCTCTAATACATTGAGCTACCATGGCCAACGTGCCGTCCTGACATTACCGGGGAAGTATACGAGTCAAATGGAGAATTTAGTGTCAGGACGGCACGTTGCCCATGGTAGCTCAATGGGTAGGAGCGACTGGACGGAAATCAGGAGATCCGTGGTTCAAGTCCCGGCCATGGCATTGAATTTTTCATTTTGACTATCAAAAAGCTTAGCCTATATACGGCTAGTGTGGAGAAATGATTAATTTCCATCAATTAACTAAAATACTTCTATATATTTGTTCGGTGTCGTTTCGAAACATGTCGTTTCCTGTATATACAGACATCCTTAATGATATTGGGATACGAAGGCTCACAAAACAAATTATGTAATTTTACGAAAATGGAAGTAAAGCACCAGTAGACACTATGAAATGGATTGGTGAAGTAAGAAATGATTTAAAATTGCCAGGAATCACTGAAAACGATATCCTAGACAAGGACATGTTTAGAATAAAGGTACATAAGTGACAAGTTGACCTAGAGGACAAACCGAACAACGTGGGCAGATGAGAGAACGCAAGCCCACAGCCAAAGAATGAGAGAACTTTGGATTCATAGAAACGCCTCAAAGTACTTCGGAGAGTCCTATATGGGCTCATTCGCAGAAAAAAATCATGATAATAATAAAGAATAAGAACGCCATCAGCTGCTCCAGTGGTTAACTCTGATGTCCTGTTCTAGGACTTATGCCTACGTAGGACAACACAACTGTCTGGTAAATTTAATGGAGATATTACTTATTTTTCATTTCTCCGAATTAAATTAAATGGTTAGCCTGCACTTATTACCACGATTTCAACAGTTTACTGGTTTTATGCAGTAAAATTTTCACTGAATTATTAATAAAAAAAGTCTGGAACGTAACAGCTGCAAACTCCATGGAGATAAAAATACAAGAAAAGTAAGAGGACTTGAAGCTGTAAGCAGTAGAGCGACTTGAAGTTGGTGACAAGGGTCATTATCCAGAAAAAGAATTTATATCTTAAACACAAAATGAAACTGTGTGAAGGATTTTGTGAAGTGCGATATTTTGTCAAGTGTCAAACTGTGAGGTGTTGGTAAGACTGTAAGAGGTGCAGGTGCTACTTCTCAGTGTTTTTAATTACGAGTAATCCTCTTGAGGAGTATATCTCGCAGTTTTAAAAACACTTATTTACTACAACAAATACTGAAGTAATAGAATTACTTTCGTTTGTTTACATATTTAGAAACTCTAAATAACATTATACGCCAAGAGAACGTGCAGAAAGAAGCAAAAAACTAAAATGTAGAACGCATAAAGGATTTTTGTTTATGGTACTAGTGAATCAAAACATAAGTTATACATGAATGGAAGGTTTGACAAGTCGAGTAGCATGTTAACTTACGCGAGTGTACAAATCAGTTTGTATCTACAATGTTTTATCCGCCACCACAGGAGCAAAAGCATATTACTCATTACTTCTGTTATGAAAAGTAGGTCTCTTCCTGTTAGACATGAATAATCTCTGCAAAGATTCGAATTATTTGTACCAGCGTAAATATAGTAGGTCAAGTAGAAGATTAAAGTAAAAAATGTACGAGACAAAAACGCAGCGCCTACTCTAATATGCATGCTGTCTGGAAAGTTTCCGACCAAATAAAGATACAAGACATTTTTAAGATATTTTTTTTTAATTTTTTATTTTTCAACTTAGTCTCCTTGTGGAAATGGATTGTTCTTTCACACTGGCCATGTATAGGCTAAAGTATGGAAAGGTAGAGTCAGACCTGCATTGAAATTTTCAGTCTGACTCTACTTTTCCATTAGTGTCCTTGTAACTCTACACACTTCTCCCAGCGATGCTCTCATCTCTGTAGCCCGTCCAAATAGTACTCGACGTTTTTCAACATAGTCTCTTTGCTACTCTACACACTTCTTCCAGCGATGCTCCTATCTCTCTAACCCGTCCAAATAGTACTCGGCGTTTTTCAACATAGTCTCCTTGTAACTCTACACACTTCTCCCAGCGATGTTCTCATCTCTGTAACCCGTCCAAATAGTACTCAGCGTTTTTCAACATATTCTCCTTGTAACTCTACACACTTCTCCCGGCGATGTTCCCATCTCTGTAACCCGTCCAAATAGTACTCGGCGTTTTTCAACATAGTCTCCTTGTAACTCTACACACTTCTCCCAGCTATGTTCTCATCTCTGTAACCCGTCCAAATAGTACTCGGCGTTTTTCAACATAGTCTCTTTGTAACTCTACACACTTCTCCCAGCGATGCTACCATCTCTGTAATCCGTCCAAATAGTACTCGGCGTTTTTCAACATAGTCTCCTTGTAACTCTGCACACTTCTCCCAGCGATGTTCCCATCTCTGTAACCCGTCCAAATAGTACTCGGCGTTTTTCAGCATAGTCTCCTTGTAACTCTACACACTTCTCCCAGCGATGCTCCCATCTCTGTAACCCGTCCAAATAGTACTCGGCGTTTTTCAACATAGTCTCCTTGTAACTCTACACACTTCTCCCAGCGATGCTCCCATCTCTGTAACCCGTCCAAATAGTACTCGGCGTTTTTCAACATAGTCTCCTTGTAACTCTACACACTTCTCCCAGAGATGCTCCCATCTCTGTAACCCGTCCAAATAGTACTCGGCGTCTTTCAACATAGTCTCCTTGTAACTCTACACACTTCTCCCAGCGATGCTCCCATCTCTGTAACCCGTCCAAATAGTACTCGGCGTTTTTCAACGTAGTCTCCTTGTAACTCTACACCCTTCTCCCAGCGATGCTCCCATCTCTGTAACCCGTCCAAATAGTACTCGGCGTTTTTCAACGTAGTCTCCTTGTAACTCTACACACTTCTCCCAGCGATGCTCCCATCTCTGTAACCCGTCCAAATAGTACTCGGCGTTTTTCAACGTAGTCTCCTTGTAACTCTACACACTTCTCCCAGCGATGTTCCCATCTCTGTAACCCGTCCAAATAGTACTCGGCATTTTTCAACATAGTCTCCTTGTAGCTCTACACACTTCTCCCAGCGATGCGTCCATCTCTGCAACCCGTCCAAATAGTACTCGGCGTTTTTCTCTGCAAAATAATTGTTGCCTCTTCATTTGAAAAACATCTCTGTCCTGCGAGCGCAATTTTCAGATGAGGGAACCAAAAGAAGTCGCTTGGCGCTAGTAATGGTGAGTCAAGCAGCTCAAACCGTAATTCGTAGATTTTCGCCATTGCAACCGCTGAGGTGTGAGACGATGCGTTATCTCGGTGAAACAGGATTTTCTTTTTCTACAAATGTGGTCGTCTTCCCGTAAGTTCTGCCTTCAGCTTGTCAAGTAATGATGCGTAGTATGCCCCTATAATGGGTTTTGCTTTTTGAAGATCATCAATTAAAATAACTCCATGACAAAAAACAGTCGCCATCTCTTTCCTAGCCTAAGAAACGTTTTTTTTTTTTTTTTTTTTTTTTTTGGAGCCGGTTACCCTTTTACAGCCCACTGTTTGGACTGTATTTTTGTTTTGGGCGTATAATGGTGTATCCAAGTTTCATCTACAGTAATTATTTGGCGCCAAAACTCGGATTTATTGCGCCTAGACTGCGACAACAGAGCGTTGGAAATGTTCATTTGAACACGTTTTTGGTCTAACGGGAGTAAAGGCGGCACCCAACGCGCGGACAGCTTTCTCATGTCTAAATGTTGATTTAATATGTGACAAAGACGTTATTTTTACATGTTCATAACCTCTGCTATCTCTCTCACTTTAATTCGGCGGTCGTCTAACACCATTTGCTAAACTTTGGCGAGGTTTTCGTAGCAGTTGCAGTTTTTGGACGTCCCGAACGTTCATCGTCACCCAGGCTCTTACGGCCACGTTTAAATTCAGCTGCCCAAAATTTCACTATGGTAAATGATGGTGCAGAGTCACCATACACAGAATCCCACTCATCTTTGATTTACGTAGGCGTATTGCCTTTCAAAAACAAATATTTAATGACAGGTCGATACTCGATTTTGTCCATTTTCATAAAAACACTCACATCAACTCACTCAAACGACTGTTACATAACAACTGAGCGTGTAAAGTGGCTGAAACTTTGGTGAGAAACTGTCAACAGATGGTCAGTTAAATACTATAGATTTTATTGACTAGTGCTGCAATCTTCATGCCGAGGTCGGAAACTTTTCAGATCACCCTCGTGTAATGTCAAAATCAAACTCTAATCTCTTTTAATGTCGATTACCTCGTAGCTGGCTTAGTCGATGCTCAATTTTTCTTTAGTTGTCTGAAAAACAGCAAACAGGCAATAGGTATTTTTATAATTGAAGCTGATTGTTTCTTAGATAACGGATAAAATTCCGTATAGACCTAGCGAAGTTTGATGTTTATCACGTTCGGCGCTAACGCCTTGGGCATTACAGTTTTTCATCAACTTAGCTGGCAAGTTCTATAAATAACTATGATCCAGCATTACGCTGTTTGAATAACAATTTACGGCAGTTTATTGTCACGTGCTAATTAAAATTAATGTTTAATACAGCTTCATTGAATGAAAAGGAGGTGCCTACACCAGACAAAGTTTTATTTATCTATACCAAATAAATAAATGACAGTAAATATTATACTTGAAATGTAGGCCTAGAGATTGTGTTTTATTCATACAGTGGTTAAAATTAGATCTTATCCGTCGTTATTATAGTGTTACTTAAATGATTAAAATACAATTTACATGTAAGTTTCGGATAAATTGTATATATTTACTTTCAACTAGAAATTAGTTGTTCTTTCACACTAGCCGTGTGTAGGACGCACTATGAAAGGGTAAAGCCAGACTGAAAAATTCAATGCCATAGCCGGGATTTGAACCAGGGATCTTCTAGTCTCCGTCCAGCCGCTCTAACCATTGAGCTACTAGGGCCACCGTGCCGATATGACATTAAATTCTCCAACTGACTTGTATTTTCCCAGTAAATCACTAGGAGTTCTCATAAACACATCAGACAACTACCTTAATGGTGACTTACTATGCTGTAAGTACTTAAGACCCGGGCTTTATAGTTCTGACCACTATTAGGTACAATTAATAGAAATTAGTTGTTCTTTCACACTAAACACGAGTCAGTTGGAGAATGTAATGTCATGTCGGAATGTTGGCCATTAGCTCAAATGGTTAGAGCGGCAGGACGCAAACCAGAAGATTCGTGATTCAAATCCCGGCTATGGCATTGAATTTTTCAGTCTGGCTCTACCTTTAACTACTTTAAACAGTGATTGAATGCTTAAATTGGCAAAAGTGACATTTCTAATTTTTTCCTCTTCCATTTCGTATTTAAAGTATATAGATGTAATAACTATATTTGAAATAAATTTCTAAAACTGATACTAGATATTCCATTTTGTGTTCTAATTCACACCACAAGACCATAACTGTACACATTTTAGAGCAAAGCCATGTTCACGGGAACGTTCTGCTCTACAAGTTGGTAATGCTGTTTATTGACCACTTCTTTGTGGTTTCTGTATTTACAAATGAATGCGGGTTATGGTCTTCATTTGTGTTTTGAACGCTTATTCAGTAAGTGACATTTGTTGCTATAGACGACGGGTTTTGTAACTAGTTATAGAAGTTAAACTACACTTCAGGTGGATAAACATAACCTCTAAATGATGTGGTTTTGTTTAGTGTTAATAACATTGTTGGCTACTTTTACGCTCTCAACTACGTAATCGAAGTAAATAGAAGAACTATTAGATTTCGTACTAAAATTGAATCGGAATATCATTGGAAGTTTGAAGTCCTTTAATTAAAAAAGTATTTTTAGAAAAAGGTGCGTGTTTTTGTATCTGAAGAGCATCATGAAAAAATGAAAATTCTAATTGATATTCAAGAAGCTGAACTCGCCCCAAACTACCCGTTATATCGAAACTTTTTCGAAATGTTTTATTTTCAAATCAAATTAAATGTACATATCCTTTGAAGTCCTTGTCTCTCTTCTTTTGCATAACCAGTAAGCCGTAAAACCATTTGGGACATGTTCTTTGTTTTTGTCTGGGCTATTCAATGTTTATATTTTCACAAACGGAAAGTCGTTATTCATTTTTATACTTGCAATGAATCCATGTTATCACTTAGCAACCAGCTTGAAAACATTTGACTATTGCTTGAACCATCCTGTATCAGCATATATTAAAATTTATATTTTATATTTATCTTATGTTATATTTACTTATATTTAAGTTTCATTCATATTTGAATGTTTTAATTATGAACGTTTTTGTTCTCAATCATCTACGAAGGGTGTTGTAAAGCTTTAATTATCACCATGTAATTTTTATTCTGGAGTACTGAAAATTGTTCAGTGTCATCATTGATCGCTCAGGGCATTATGTTGGTAGTTTCACTTATTTGAGGGGATTTTATTTTTTATATTGAGTTCCAGAAGTGACTGAGGTGTGAGTAGGAGAAAATTGAGGCTCGTAGTGTGATCAAGTTTCTGCATTTAAAGGACAAAGTTGCCCGGGAAATCCATGATGACATGACGGCTGTTTATGGAAATGATTGCACATCGTATGACACTATTGTGAGGTAGAAAAGGAATTTTCAAACTGGTCACATGTCCCTGACAGATGAGCCAAGAGCTGGTAGACCGTCAGCTGTCACAGTGAAGAAAGTGGAGTATTTAATACTGGAAGACAAACGAGCAACCATCCAAATGATCATGAATGAGACACATCTTAGTTATGGTAGTGTGTGGACGAACTACACATGTCTAAGGTGTCTGTATGTGTGGGCTCCACGTTTACTAACCCCTTTCCAAAAGCAAACACGGCGTGGCCTTCCAAGACAGATGCTGCTGGATCAGGATAAAGATGGTTTTTTATCGTCTGGTAACCACGGATGAATTTTGGATCTATCAGTATGATCCAGAGACAAAACCCATGAGCATGGAACGGAAACATGCCGATTCCCCCTCCCAAAAAGGCAAAGGTGCAAAACTCATCTGGGAAGGTCATGCTTTCAGTTTTCTGGGACTGTCATGGAGTAATCCTTACAGATTATCTTACCAAGGGACAAACCATCACTGACAGATACTACTACAATCTTCTGGACAAGTTACGAGCAGCTCTGATTAAGAAACGACGCGGTATGCTCTCCAAAGTTGTTCGTCTTCTGTCTGACAATGCACCAGCTCATTCATCTCAAGTTGCAGTTGACAAAACAAGTGAATGTAGCTTTGAGACCTTACAGCAACCGCCTTATTCGCCCGATCTCGCACCAAGTGACCTTTTCTTGTTCACGGAAATGAAGAATCCGTTCCATGGTCGCCGATTTTACAAAAAAAATGACGTCATTAATGAAGTGGAAGATTGGTTTAAAGTGAATTCTGCACACTTCTACAAGGTATTCGGAAAGTCAAGAAACGCTGGAAAAATGTGTAAATCTGAATAGCGACTACGTAGAGAAGTACAAACAAGCACATATCAACACAAACTCTCTATCACATTTTTACGACAACCCCTCGTAAATATTCAACATGTGACCATTTAAATATGTTAAGTGCATTTACTTGTATTCCAATTTGGTTTTTCTTACGTTTTTGCATACTGAAATGATCCTTGTGAGGTTTATTACTGATTTTGTTCCAAATTTTAGTAGAACTTCGAGAGAGTATGGAGTTTAAGAAGTAACACATGGTTTCACTAAGTTTTTAGATTGCCCGAGGTACACCTATATGTAGTTTGACCACGGAGAATAAATTGTTACAGAATTTAATTTTTTTCTGACTTTTTTCGTAAGAATTCTCTCTTACTTAATCGTAGAAGCCTCTCAGGACGTTTGGAGCGAGGAAACTTCCAGAAGGTTCTAGTTCGTAGGCGATAGTGCATGAATTTTGGGGAGAAAGCGCGCGGCTTTTGTTTACCGTCGCGACTGCGCAGTTCTTACCTTCCAGTAGTTTACAGCAATGTCCGCAATGGTATTTCTTCATTATGTGGAACACATTCTAATTTGTATAACAGCGCTAAAATAACGATATATAACATTCCTGGCTTTCAACGTTTGCTTACGAGATGAAACGCTCTAAAATATAAAGAACACATGTTGATAGTATGGAAATTTTCAGTAGGTACACAGAATCTGCGATGTTAATGAGCAGTCGTATGCAAATTAGGAACATCAAGGTCTTTGGTCCAGCAGCCTCTTTAGGAAGTGGAGACACTAAACCCAGTTTTGCAGCGGATGCTCCAGTTTATTAGAAACTTGACCTTGTAACTGGTTAGCTCGAATATCCGGTGAAGCCCCAAGGGATATTTAAAAATAAGCCTTAAAGCCGATTCTGTAAAAGAGAAAGCTGAAATCAACGGAAGTAATCTTACAAGTTTAGGATATCCATTACAGCCCAACTTCTGCGGATGGTAGAATTGTTGCCTGAGGCAAGGCTGTTCTTTTGGGCTATCATTTATTTTATGGCCTTTGTCTTCTTTTATATCCTTTAGTTTCTCTAATACATATCTATAATTTAAAAAAGATATTACATTCCATCCGTAATTATATATTTGATCGCAAACTAGCTTTTGCGGTTTTCTAAATAAATTAAATTTTGTAAAATGACTGTGTAAAGCATAATTTCAAAACAAAGATGAGTTAAACCGCAAATATGATATTTCAATTAAGCTCTGGGGCACTAATGTGTATTATTTTTATTTTACTTTCGTCGTCTAACGTTCAGTCATGTCAGACGATGCTGAAATGATGTACAAATGAGTACAGGGTACATAGAGCTTAGTGTTACCAGACATTCTTCTTTCAGGATAAGACAAAACCCCCAACGTTAAGTCATATCGGACGATGAATGAAATGATGTTCAAATAAGTACAGGGTACATAGAGCTTAGAGTTACCAGACATTCATCTTTCAGGATAAGGGAAAACCTCCAACGTTAAGTCATATCGGACGATGAATGAAATGATGTTCAAATAAGTACAGGGTACATAGAGCTTAGAGTTACCAGACATCCATCTTTCAGGATAAGAGAAAACCTCCAACGTTAAGTCATATCGGACGATGAATGAAATGATGTTCAAATGAGACTAGGGTACATAGAGCTTACAGTTACCAGACATTCATCTTTCAGGATAAGGTCAAACCTCCAACGTTAAGTCATATCGGACGATGAATGA
Source organism: Mantis religiosa (assembly GCA_030765055.1). Lineage (NCBI taxonomy): Eukaryota > Metazoa > Arthropoda > Insecta > Mantodea > Mantidae > Mantis > Mantis religiosa. Next base: position 20,401,756 of record CM060953.1, on the reverse strand, counting down.
AATGATGTTCAAATAAGTACAGGCTACATAGAGCTTAGAGTTACCAGACATTCATCTTTCAGGTTAAGCGAAAACCTCCAACGTTAAGTCATATCGGACGATGCATGAAATGATGTTCAAATAAGTACAGGGTACATAGAGCTTAGAGTTACCAGACATTCATCTTTCAGGATAAGAGAAAACCTCCAACGTTAAGTCATATCGGACGATGAAGGAAATGAAGTTCAAATGAGTACAGGGTACATAGAGCTTATAGTTACCAGACATTCATCTTTCAGGATAAGAGAAAACCTCCAACGTTAAGTCATATCGGACGATGAATGAAATGATGTTCAAATAAGTACAGGGTACATAGAGCTTAGACTTACCAGACATTCATCTTTCAGGATAAGAGAAAACCTCCAACGTTAAGTCATATCGGACGATGAATGAAATGATGTTCAAATGAGTACAGGGTACATAGAGCCTAGAGTTACCAGACATTCATCTTTCAGGATAAGGTAAAACCTCCAACGTTAAGTCATATCGGACGATGAATGAAATGATGTTCAAATGAGTACAGGGTGCATAGAGCTTAGAGTTACCAGACATTCATCTTTCAGGATAAGAGAAAACCTCCAACGTTAAGTCATATCGGACGATGAATGAAATGATGTTCAAATGAGTACAGGGTGCATAGAGCTTAGAGTTACCAGACATTCATCTTTCAGGATAAGAGAAAACCTCCAACGTTAAGTCATATCCGACGATGAATGAAATGATGTTCAAATGAGTACAGGGTGCATAGAGCTTAGAGTTACCAGACATTCATCTTTCAGGATAAGATAAAACCTCCAACGTTAAGTCATATCGGACGATGAATGAAATGATGTTCAAATGAGTACAGGGTATATAGAGCTTAGAGTTACCAGACATTCATCTTTCAGTATAAGGGAAAACCTCCAACGTTAAGTCATATCGGACGATGAATGAAATGATGTTCAAATGAGTACAGGGTATATAGAGCTTAGAGTTACCAGACATTCATCTTTCAGTATAAGGGAAAACCTCCAACGTTAAGTCATATCGGACGATGAATGAAATGATGTTCGAGTACAGAGTACGCAGAGCTTAGAGTTACCAGACATTCATCTTTCAGGATAAGAGAAAACCTCTAAGGTTAAGTCATATCGGACGATGAATGAAATGATGTTCAAATGAGTACAGGGTGCATAGAGCTTAGAGTTACCAGACATTCATCTTTCAGGATAAGAGAAAACCTCTAAGGTTAAGTCATATCGGACGATGAATGAAATGATGTTCAAATGAGTACAGGGTGCATAGAGCTTAGAGTTACCAGACATTCATCTTTCAGGATAAGAGAAAACCTCCAACGTTAAGTCATATCGGACGATGAATGAAATGATGTTCAAATGAGTACAGGGTGCATAGAGCTTAGAGTTACCAGACATTCATCTTTCAGGATAAGAGAAAACCTCCAACGTTAAGTCATATCGGACGATGAATGAAATGATGTTCAAATGAGTACAGGGTACATAGAGCTTAGAGTTACCAGACATTCACCTTTCAGGATAAGGGAAAACCTCCAACGATAAGTCATATTGGACGATGAATGAAATGATGTTCAAATAAATACAGGGTACATAGAGCTTAGAGTTACCAGACATTCACCTTTCAGGATAAGAGAAAACCTCCAACGTTAAGTCATACCGGACGATGAAGGAAATGATGTTCAAATGAGTACAGGGTACATAGAGTTTAGAGTTGCCAGACATTCATCTTTCAGGATAAGAGAAAACCTCCAACGTTAAGTCATATCGGACGATGAATGAAATGATGTTTAAATGAGTACAGGGTACATAGAGCTTACAGTAATCAGACATTCATCTTTCATCCGGGAATTCAAGCCGGAACCTTCGAGTCCAGAAGAAATATTTTGGTTAGGGCTATTTAGTCTTTCTTGCTGAAAAGAGTCATTCGGATGCAAGATGAAATTTCTCTGCAAAATAAAGGGAAAGCTATTTTGATGAAGGACAACAAAGCTCGGGTATTTGTCAAGTTAAGCCATTGGTCCGTGTTGCCCATTGCCTTTCAAACCACGTCCGCCTTTGGTGTCCTTATTTCCGTCTGCAATAGTAAATTGGTTTGCTTGTCTGTGGCTGTTCTGTGGATATCTCGTTTATAATTTGGTTAACATTCCGTAAGGAATTATCAAGTTAGCGGACGTGAACGCAGCCTTTGTTGTCGATTTGCTATATTCAAGACCGTCTAAATGACATTCGTAATAGAGCACGGTCTATGAGAGGAAATTATTTTGAGGAGCTATCAGACAGAGGCATAGACTGTCGAAACAAGTTGCTATGAAGGTTACTGCGGAAGTACAAGAGAGGTTAGAACATGCATCGTAAGGAATGTAGGAATATGCCGATCTCACCTTTGCTTCAAGTATTAATAATTTTGCGATTTTATATTTCCTTAAATTAAGGGTATGTATGACTGAAATTTTCAAATTCTGAACTAATAATGCTAGCTTTTTCAAATTTACACCATAGGTGGAGTATAATGTATGCATGTTATATCCTAAATTTAAACTATTTTTCTCCAGCAGTTTAGAAATTATGATGTTTTTTGTTACGTCACTAAAAAAGTCCCTTGCGACAAAATTTTTTGAATTTTTGTCTAATATTTTAACCCTATGTTCATAATACACAGACTTTTTGAAATTGCTCTGGGTTTTTCTGTGTCTCCTTTAGTTTAGGTCACAAAAATTTTTTAATTTACAAATATTCTTTTTTGTCTAAAAAACTGTAAGTTTTGTGTTTGAAAATTAAAAATATATGCTTATATACATTTCACAACAAAACCTAGGGCAATTTCCATTCCTCATGATATTCTGAACCTGTGTAGGAAATTTCATGAATGTAGTACAAAAACTGCATCGCAAGGAGCATTTTACAGGAAGACAAATGCTGAAAATATGAACATTGAGAAAACAGCGATTAAAGATTTGATTGCATAAGTCAAATTAAAATACACCAGGCTGATAGGTTGGACCCTCAGATTTCTTTTTCCTCTCCTCTGTTGCTGCTTTTTCCACCCTTTTCTTCTTTAAATGTTGCTTTTTTTCTGCACAACTTCGCGTCTTGCTTTGCAGGATACGAGTCTGATCTCGCTGCACTGAAGTTTTCCTTGCTGAGTCTACTACACTTTCACCTCTGATATTTCGCTGCAGCTCCACTGACTTAAGACTACCCATGTTAAACTCACTGATGCTTTTAATAACAGCAAGATCCAATTTTTGTTTTGATATGAAAACTTCCTTTGGTCACTTACTCCATATGACATGATGCAAAGATTCATTGGCATTCTGTGTTTTTCCTGTTTTACACCTCTCTAGTAATGTTGTAGAAGCCAGCCTCTGATATATTGGCAACTTTTAGGAACTATTTTGTCTGAAAGCCTTATTTTTCTTTTCTTGAATTGAAAATTTAAGAACGGAAAACAGACAAAGAATGTGGATGTAGGCAAAAGAGGGCGTGACTCTGACAGAGTTTAAATGCCACCGACATTTAAATAAGCATTTAAAAATGGCGTCCGGAGGCAAATTATGCATTTTTCACTTTCGGGAATGTCTAAATTATTTTATAGAATTAAAATAAAAAAGTCGTTATTTTCACGATTTTCATGAAATTTCAGTCATACATACCCTTATATGGATAATACACTGTCCACCTACCGTCTTGAAACGTTCAAGTCACTCGGCACTTGCCCTTCTTCGCTCCTCGTTTTAAATTTACGTAATACTGAGTTAGAACATGCATCGAAAGGAATATGTCGATCTCGCCTTTGCTTCAAGTATTAATAACTTTGCGATCTTATAATTTACTGAATTATGTGGATAATACACTGTCCACCTACCGTCTTGAAACGTTCAAGTCACTCGTCACTTGTCCTTCTTCGCTCCTCGTTTTAAATTTACGTAATACTGAGTTAGAACATGCATCGAAAGGAATATGTCGATCTCGCCTTTGCTTCAAGTATTAATAACTTTGCGATCTTATAATTTACTGAATTATGTGGATAATACACTGTCCACCTTCCGTCTTGTAAAGTTCAAGTCACTCTTCACTTGTCCTTCTTGGCTCCTCGTTTTAAATTTACGTAATACTGAGTTAGAACATACATCGAAAGGAATATGTCGATCTCGCCTTAGCTTAAAGTATTAATAACTTTGCGATTTTATAATTCACTGAATTATATGGATAATACACTGTCCACCTCCCGTCTTGAAACGTTCAAGTCACTCGTCACTTGTCCTTCGCTCCTCGTTTTAAATTTACGTAATACTGAGTTAGAACATACATCGAAAGGAATATGTCGATCTCGCCTTAGCTTAAACTATTAATAACTTTGCGATTTTATAATTCACTGAATTATGTGGATAATACACTGTCCACCTCCCGTCTTGAAACGTTCAAGTCACTCTTCACTTGTCCTTCTTGGCTCCTCGTTTTAAATTTACGTAATACTGAGTTAGAACATACATCGAAAGGAATATGTCGATCTCACCTTAGCTTAAAGTATTAATAACTTTGCGATTTTATAATTCACTGAATTATGTGGATAATACATTGTCCACCTCCCGTCTTGAAACGTTCAAGTCACTTGTCACTTGTCCTTCTTCGCTCCTCGTTTTAAATTTACGTAATACTGAGTTAGAACATACATCGAAAGGAATATGTCGATCTCGCCTTAGCTTAAAGTATTGTAACAGAAGCATTGGAGCACCCTGTAACCAGCTGGGAACGGAATGCAGGGGGGAGGACCGCATTAGCCACACCCTCCCCTCGTTTGTCTTGTAGTATTTGACAGGCAGTGGTTGGGAGGAAAAACATCAGTGGGCGTCTGTTCTGCCCACCTGGTTCCAGAAATTACGGAGTCTGGAACATTCTCCCTGTCACTAGAAACCGGCGATATTCCATAAAGAGGGCTCCAGACAGACGGAGTTGGTTAGTCAGTCAGTTGTTGTGTTGTGTTGGTCAATCAGTTGGTTAGTGAGTGTGAGCGAGAAGACAGTCGCAGTTCTTGGTGTAAGAGTTAGTCAGTGACGGTTAATGAACGAAAGGATTGTGCAACGGGAGACTGTACGTAGCTGTGAAGGTGTACCGGACTGTGTGTAATCGCGAGTACAAGTGAAGTTGCAACGGACGAACTGGTAAATTGTAATTGTGTGCAGCAAGTAATTTTGTGTAATTGGCAAGTGTTAAACTGTAAGTCGGTAGAAATAAAGAACATTGTTGAGTGGTGTAATTGGACTTTTTATTCCACGAACCCACCAAAGTCACACTGGTGTCAAGAAGTGGGATAACAAAAGTCACACTGGTGTCAGGAAGCGGGAAGATAACATCACCGAACATTACAACCATGGACGCGGCAGTGGAAAAATTTTTGGAGAAGATGATGGAAATGATGGCCGAATTAACAGAGAAGACGGAAGCGGCAAATAACAGCCTGGCCGCGAAGCTGGAGACTATGAATGACAACCTGGCCGCGGAACTGAAACAAATGAAGACGGCCAAAGACAACATCACCGGGAAGATGGAAGAAATGAAGGCCGAATTAACAACGAAAATAGAAGCGGCAAATAACAACCTGGCCGCAAAGCTGGAAGAAAAGAAGACGGCTAACGATAACCTCACGGAGAAGACGGAAGAAATGAGGGAGGCGAACGAGGTCCTCGCTGCCAAGTTTGAGGAACGGTTGGCCGGCGTGAGGGATGACGTCACGAATCTGGGCAATCGGATGGGTCAAGTAGACGACCGCCTTAATGATTTAGAGGAAAAGGCCGACAACATCGCAAAACCCCTCACCCGCCTGACGGAGCAAAACCGGCCTTATGTGTGGACGGAGGACGCCGAAGACGCTTTCCAGCACCCGAAGGAGACCCTGTGCAGTGCTCCAATTTTGGGTTTCCCACAACCGGGTGGCGCCTTCATTGTGGACACCGACGCCAGCGACCATTGCATTGTTGGTGTCCTATCGCAGATCCAGGACGGCCACGAGCGCACAAGAGTGGAAGAGGAGGAGCGTGCCGCAGCAGTCCGAGTAGTTGTGGCAGTGCCTGCTGAAGGCTGGGATAGCGCAGGCCTGAGGAGGGAGCAGCTGGCGGACGCAGACTTGGGGCCACTCTTGAGGGAAGTGGACGCAGGGACGAGACCGACCTGGGAGGACATCGCACCGAGGAGCGCCACCTACAAGTCGCACTGGGCCCAATGGGACTCGTTGAAGACCAGAGTGGGCGTGCTGTTCCGGGTACGGGAGTCACCCGATGGGAAGGCGCAGAGAGGACATTTGGTACTTCCCCGGAGTAAGGTCCCGGAAGTCTTGGAGGAAGTGCACGCCGGTACTTCGGGAGGACACCTGGGAGCGAACCGAATGATTCACAAACTACGGCAGCGCTACTTCTGGCTCAGACTCCGGGCAGATGCTGGTGGTACACCTGGACCGCCTCGCACGCTACGATGGGGCTGTTCGGGACGAACAGCTTTGAGAAGGGAGCAGTGTAACAGAAGCATTGGAGCACCCTGTAACCAGCTGGGAACGGAATGCAGGGGGGAGGACCGCATTAGCCACACCCTCCCCTCGTTTGTCTTGTAGTATTTGACAGGCAGTGGTTGGGAGGAAAAACATCAGTGGGCGTCTGTTCTGCCCACCTGGTTCCAGAAATTACGGAGTCTGGAACATTCTCCCTGTCACTAGAAACCGGCGATATTCCATAAAGAGGGCTCCAGACAGACGGAGTTGGTTAGTCAGTCAGTTGTTGTGTTGTGTTGGTCAATCAGTTGGTTAGTGAGTGTGAGCGAGAAGACAGTCGCAGTTCTTGGTGTAAGAGTTAGTCAGTGACGGTTAATGAACGAAAGGATTGTGCAACGGGAGACTGTACGTAGCTGTGAAGGTGTACCGGACTGTGTGTAATCGCGAGTACAAGTGAAGTTGCAACGGACGAACTGGTAAATTGTAATTGTGTGCAGCAAGTAATTTTGTGTAATTGGCAAGTGTTAAACTGTAAGTCGGTAGAAATAAAGAACATTGTTGAGTGGTGTAATTGGACTTTTTATTCCACGAACCCACCAAAGTCACAGTATTAATAACTTTGCGATTTTATAATTCACTGAATTATGTGGATAATACACTGTCCACCTCCCGTCTTGAAACGCTTAAGTCACTCGTCACATGTCCTTTTCGCTCCTCGTTTTAAAGTTACGTAATTATGACAGCTTGTTTGGTGCTTGTAGTAGTGACACATGCATTTGAATTAAATTCATTTCCAATATTTTCCCTCATATTTTCCCTTATACTTCGTCACCAATTCAATTAACAATTCTTTCTCCATCTATGAGAAATTTATCTCACGGCTTTTGTTTACGATTTTGTTCACCCGCCATTTTTTCAGCTGTGTGCAGATAGAAATGAAAACAACAGCGCATCGCAGTACGTTCAGAAAATAATACGACTCATCCATAGCCTTCGATAGCTGTAATACTTACAAGTCCTTTGGCGTTAACACGTGATTGTTAACATTTTCAGAAAACAGGTTGGTGAAATGCAAGAAATTTAACTGTAGTGTTAGCGCTGTTACAATTGTTACATTACATTTGTTAACGTCGATTTTAACATCTGTTGGTGAAATGAGACATAAATGAATTAATCATACAGAAGCTGTTGGCGTACTTAACGCTAGTACGAATTAATAGATCAAAGTTTCTTGTAAACTGGGCCAAAATTTACCCTCTACTGACCATGGGGATCCGTGGTTCAAATCCCGGCCATGGCATTAAATATTTCATGTTGACTCTATCAAAAACCTTAGCCTATGTACAGCTAGTATGAAGAAATGATTAATTTCCATCAATTAACTAAAATAATAAGAGTTAAATGATGAAGACTGGGAGTCAAGTACTTACGATAGTAAGTCGCCACAAACGGTGTATATCGAATGCAAGAGCTCCTTGTGGTTTACCGGGGAAATATATGAGTCAAATGGAGAATTGTATGTCAGGACGGCACGTTGGCCATGGTAGCTCAATGGGATAGAGCGACTGGACGGAAACCAGGAGATCCGTGGTTCAAATCCCGGCCATGGCATTAAATTGACTCTATCTAAATCCTTAGCCTATATACAGCTAGTGTAAAGAAATGACTAATTTCCATCAATTAACTAAAATAATACGAGTTAAATGAAGTCTGGGACCCAAGTACCTACGATAGTACGTCGCCACAAACGGTGTATCTCGGATACGAGAGCCCCTAGTGGTCTACCGGGGAAATATACGGGTCAAATGGAGAATTTAATGTCAGGACGGCACGTTGGCCATCGTAGCTCAGTGGGTAAGAGCGACTGGACGGAAACTAGGAGATCTGTGGTTCAAATCCTGGCCTTGGCATTGAATTTTCAGGTTCACTCTATGAAAATCCTTAGGTTATATGTGGCTAGTGTAAAGAGATGATTTATTTCCATAAATTAATTAAAATTCTATTCTATTTGTATAATATAATTAAGACACATAAGTACTTTCATCTTAAATTTTCTGAAAATAAGCTCTTTATTCCGCAGATCTTTTGTATACTTTCGCAAACAGGTAAATTTTAAGAGATGGAAAGAAATACAATATATAAAAATGAAAACCTTTTTAAACCCTCAATTTGTCTAAATATTCGTTTTTCAGCATTAGACACTTCCGAAGGATTATTTAATAGGATTACTTATTTTTGGTTCGTTAAAGTGCTTCCGCTATTCAATTGTTTCTCGCCATATAATGAAATATATAGTGACTTAGTTTTGCGTATTGAGAATAGTTTTTAGGAGTTATATAAGAAGTAAATGGTAGTGGATAGAAGGATAATGTAATCACAATACGTATTTATCATATTGCAATTGTTTTTGCTATATATTTAATGAGATAGTGACTTTAATGTTTAGTATCACGTCAGTTCCGTTGCTGGAACTCTCATACAATCTTACTTGAGTCAGAGTTGTAAGAACAGGAACGTTACACAAAAAGAGCAGTGAGAGCTATATTTGGGTCCCGATGGGATCTACTGCTTGACAAGAAGCCACTTGTTGGCATGGGATAGGCCTAGCTGCATGCATAATGACTTCTTTTCAGTACTCTAGTGCATGGAACATTAGCAAGGCATTCCAGATGCTGCGTCAAACGAGATCTAGGGCGCGGATTTTTGTAGCTTTGCTGTCTCGGTAGGCAAGCAGGTAACACCACTCGAGGAAAACTGCGAACCTAAGTGCTCTCACAAGCTGTGCAGCACTGCATAAACATCCAGAAACGTAGGATATTTGAGTACTAGCCTCAGTTTACCTGTCAGATAAAGAGGAGCTATGGTCAGGTCTACTGAAGGACATCTTCAGGTGTAAAATACATTCATACTTTAAATATCCTTGTAATATCACTTCTAAAACGGCAGAGTTACTGTTTCCTAATATTTAACTAAAGCAACAAAATAAGAGTCCTTGGGTACAACAAAACGTGAATTAAGGCGTATTTTATCCACAATTCACGAGTGTAAGATTTGTTTATTTCCGCGAGTGTATGAATAAATCGGTCTTCACTATTACCTTATACTGTTTTAACCATTACTTACCCTAATCATTAAAATGCTTACTACTTTTTAATTAAGTTATAATATAATTAAACATGACAATTATTTATAATTTTTTTTTCTGGCTATTTACACGAAGGTCGTGTCACAAACATCCTTGGCTAATCCTAACAAGAGAGAATCGATATTGGCTATCCGTTTTAATTGTTGGTGTAGCTTGAACAACAACTTATAACAATTGAATGAGTGATTGATTCATACTAAAGTATTCAATGGAACTTTATAGTATTTGAAACGTAACGCTAATGATTTTACTCATTCACTTAATTTATATTATTTACAGCTTTGGAAGCAAGTGCTGGATAAAGGAATTCAAACCACAGTCCTATCCATAAGCAATCTTTCTGTGTTTTCTCTTGGTTGACTAGCGATGAAATAGTCTTGTAATTTTCCCAACAAATGTGAATTAATAATGTCTATATTTATTACTATTCCTCGATATATTTTCCGATTTTTGAAACGTACTTCTTACGTAAACTATTAGTGATATAGACCTCTTAACATACTCAACGTCAAAGTTAGAAAATTGCGCAAATGGTACAGAAACCCTAAACCGAAAAGTAAGGAGTAAAATATCCAAAATATACGCTGGTAAATATGCATGAATTAGGACATATATGCATGTCAGTAAACCTTATGCACAGCAACATTTAAAAGATTTTCCTTTAATTAACGTCCTACTACGTTAAGTCATATCGGACGATGAATGAAATGATGTTTAAATGAGTACAGGTTACAGAGAGCTTAGAGTTACCAGACATTCATCTTTCAGGATAAGAGAAAACCTCCAACGTTAAGTCATATCGGACGATAAACGAAATAATGTTTAAATGAGTACAGGGTACATAGATCTTAGAGTTAACACACATTCATTTCTCAGGATAAGAGAAAACCTCCAACGTTAAGTCATATCGGACGATAAATGAAATGATGTTCAAATGAGTACAGGATACATAGAGTATAGAGTTACCAGACATTCATCTTTGAAGATAAGAGAAAATCTCCAACGTTAAGTCATATACAATGAATGAAATGATGTTCAAATGAGTACAGGATACATAGAATATAGAGTTACCAGACATTCATCTTTGAAGATAAGAGAAAACCTCCAACATTAAGTCATATACAATGAATGAAATGATGTTCAAATGAGTACAGGATACATAGAGTATAGAGTTACCAGACATTCATCTTTGAAGATAAGAGAAGACCTCCAACGTTAAGACATATCGGACGATGAATGAAATGATGTTCCAATGAGTACAGGGTACATAGAGCTTAGACTTACCAGATATTCATCTTTCAGGATAAGAGCAAACCTCCAAAGTTAAGTCATATCGGACGATGAATGAAATGATATTCAAATAAGTACAGGGTACATAGAGCTTAGAGTTACCAGACATTCATCTTTCAGGATAAGAGAGAACCTCCAACGTTAAGTCATATCGGACGATGAATGAAATGATATTCAAATAAGTACAGGGTACATAGAGCTTAGAGTTACCAGATATTCATCTTTCAGGATAAGAGAGAACCTCCAACGTTAAGTCATATCGGACGATGAATGAAATGATATTCAAATAAGTACAGGGTACATAGAGCTTAGAGTTACCAGACATTCATCTTTCATGATAAGAGAAAACCTCCAACGTTAAGTCATATTGGACGATGAATGAAATGATGTTCAAATGAGTACAGGGTACATAGAGCTTAGAGTTACCAGACATTCATCTTTGAAGATAAGAGAAAACATTCAACGTTAACTCATATCGGACGATGAAAGAAATGATGTTCAAATGCGTACATGGTACATAGAGCTTAGAGGTATCAGACATGCATCTTTCAGGATAAGAGAAATCCTCCAGCGGCGGCCGTTCTCCTTTGGAACATATCGAAGATGTTAACTCGTATTCGTTGGATTGTATCATTAGAGTACCCACAAATTCATACTCTCATTCTTACTTCTAGAACCTGGGAAAGATGAATTATCTTGGTTGGAGAAAAAATTACCAACCCCGCCGCCGGGAATCGAATTCGGGACCCTTAGCATGGCAGGCAGATGCTCTACTTACTGAGCTACGGGGCTAGCCCGAAATGGATTTTGTATAAAAGAAATCATAATAAAAAGCTCTTGTAATGGTGCTGCAAAATTTGCTTATTTGAATGAGCTTTCAGATTCTTCAAAAGGAACACGAAAGACTAAAATGATAAATTTCTAGAGCAGTTTTTATACACTTTTTGTAATAAATTTGTAATATTGAAGGTAATTTGTAGTAAGTGTTATGTCATTTCGTAAACCTATATCCGGATGCTGCTGACGTTAACAGAGGAACATCAACTGATGCCACTGTTCAGTGTTGCGATAAAGGAAGCAGTAGTTAAGATTTGAACGGCAATAGAGCCGCATTAGACAAATACATCCGTCTAATTACCTGGCAACATTTACATAAAACAGTCACATCTTTCTGCTGATCCACTACACTTTTGGACAGCTTCTGCATACAAACCACGGTATTAATCCCGAACACAATACCACCATTCCACCCGCTCTAATGACGGTATTAACCCGATAGCTCCGTTATAATCTAACGAGGAGATAATTATTTACTGCAGAGCAAGTACCCATTAAAGACTGGATTTTGGAACGGTCTGCTTCAGGAATTACACAAGAACTCACTTACCTGTAAACAAAAACAAACCAGTGCTGCTTTGAGAAAATAAAGCAAGCGGAATTCTTCCTTATCTGATGTCAAAAGGACAACAAACTTACCAAACTGCCTATCTTTCTTATAAAAAACACGCTGCTGTCACAGAACTTAGTCTACACTCTCCATACCGGGGCTTACTGTTCTGTTTCTTGTTAATAACTTTTGTTTCGCGTATATGAATATGCAATAGCGTAAAGTGTGAATTGCAACTTTACATGCCCGCCTCTATAGCGTGGAGATAACCCTTCTGTCTCAAGTTCAAAATATCAGAGTTCGCATCTTGGTCACGATGAGTTATTTAGATCAGACATTTACGAGGTTTTCTCTTATCCTGAAAGATGAATGTCTGGTAACTCTAAGCTCTATGTACCCTGTACTTATTTGAACATCATTTCATTCATCGTCCGATATGACTTAACGTTGGAGGTTTTCTCTTATCCTGAAAGATGAATGTCTGGTAACTCGAAACTCTATGTACCCTGTACTCATTTGAACATCATTTCATTCATCGTCCGATATGACTTAATGTTGGAGGTTTTCTCTTATCCTGAAAGATGGATGTCTGGTAACTCTAAGCTCTATGAACCCTGTACTCACTTAAACATCATTTCATTCATCGTCCGATATGGCTTAACGTTGGAGGTTTTCTCTTATCCTGAAAGATGAATGTCTGGTAACTCTGAGCTCTATTTACCCTGTACTCATTTGAACATCATTTCATTCATCGTCCGATATGACTTAATGTTGGAGGTTTTCTCTTATCCTGAAAGATGAATGTCTGATAACTCTAAGCTCTATGTACCCTGTACTCATTTGAACATCATTTCATTCATCGTCCGATATGACTTAACGTTGGAGGTTTTCTCTTATCCTGAAAGATGAATGTCTAGTAACTCTAAGCTCTATGTACCCTGTACTTATTTGAACATCATTTCATTCATCGTCCGATATGACTTAACGTTGGAGGTTTTCTCTTATCCTGAAAGATGAATGTCTGATAACTCTAAGCTCTATTTACCCTGTACTCATTTCAACATCATTTCATTCATCGTCCGATATGACTTAATGTTGGAGGTTTTCTCTTATCCTGAAAGATGAATGTCTGATAACTCTAAGCTCTATGTACCCTGTACTCATTTGAACATCATTTCATTCATCGTCCGATATGACTTAACGTTTGAGGTTTTCTCTTATCCTGAAAGATGAATGTCTGGAAACTCTAAGCTCTATGTACCCTGTACTTATTTGAACATCATTTCATTCATCGTCCAATATGACTTAACGTTGGAGGTTTTCTCTTATCCTGAAAGATGAATGTCTGGTAACTCTAAGCTCTATGTACCCTGTACTTATTTGAACATCATTTCATTCATCGTCCGATATGACTTAGCGTTGGAGGTTTTCTCTTATCCTGAAAGATGAATGTCTGGTAACTCTAAGCTCTATGTATCCTGTACTTATTTGAACATTATTTCATTCATCGTCCGATATGACTTAATGTTGGAGGTTTTCTCTTATCCTGAAAGATGAATATCTGGTAACTCTAAGCTGTATATGCCCTGTACTCATTTGAACATCATTTCATTCATCGTCCGATATGACTTAACGTTGGAGGTTTTCTCTTATGCTGAAAGATGAATGTCTGGTAACTCTAAGCTCTATGTATCCTGTACTTATTTGAACATTATTTCATTCATCGTCCGATATGACTTAACGTTGGAGGTTTTCTCTTATCCTGAAAGATGAATGTCTGATAACTCTAAGCTCTATGTATCCTGTACTTATTTGAACATTATTTCATTCATCGTCCGATATGACTTAACGTTGGAGGTTTTCTCTTATGCTGAAAGATGAATGTCTGGTAACTCTAAGCTCTATGTATCCTGTACTTATTTGAACATTATTTCATTCATCGTCCGATATGACTTAACGCTGGAGGTTTTCTCTTATCCTGAAAGATAAATGTCTGGTAACTCTAAGCTCCATGTACCCAGTACTCATTTGAACATCATTTTATTCATCGTTGGATAAGACTTAACGTTGGAAGACGTAATTTAAAAAATGCGAGTCCAGTCTAGAATTTTTGCGAAAGTATTCCTCGGTTAACGTTAATATATAACCTGCCGCAGTTCTCCTTTTTAACTCTTCTACTGACTCTCCCTTTAATCACATGCACGAAAAGTAACAAATGGCTAAATAGGCGATATCCGAAAATAAAAATTGGCACGCAGTCTTACCAGAATTGGATTTTCCAAATAATTTGACCAGTCTTAAATCCGTACATTCATCGTAGTCCTGAACAATTGACATTTTTGTGAAAAATTCTCCACTGTCTGCATCATTTATACATGTCTACAATAAATCTGATGCAATTGAATGAGGTTTTTCACTTTTATTAGTTAAATCATTTTTGCACTCATTAGATTTCTGTGTTTAAAGAAAGTCAGTAGATTTGTTTACAGTGGGTGGGTTTAGTTTCTAAATGTTGTTTGAGTTGAGAAGGTTTCGGGCCAGTTTTAGCAAGAATGTCGATACAAACAAAACACTGTCTCTTGGATAGTGTTCGTCACCTATATATAAAAATCCAATCCTAACGTAGCAAACTGTCTTTCCACCGATATCAACAGATAAAACAGATAATCTGGTTTCATGGATCAGACACTTTGCCTAGCTTTCTTACGCATCTCAACAGACTTCGACCTCAAATACAGTTTAGCATGGAAGTGAAGAAGGTTGGAACTCTTACATTCTTGGACATTCTTGTTTCAAAAAACAGCAACGGTACACTAGGGTATGCTGTATATCTCAAACCTACACACACCGATCTCTATTTGACCTCTCATAGTTTCCATCATAAGTCTCAAGGACTGGAAGTTCTCAATACATTGGCCCATAGAACTTAGTCTATCTCTGATCCCAGATACTAAAACCAAGAGTTACAGACCCTGAGACTCACTTTCAGTCAAAACGGCTACGCCGAATATGACGTTGAAGCTTCGATCACCAAAGCTAGGAAAGGGAAACTTGTAATACAGCAAACGTCAGATATGCCTACCGCTACAACCTGCATCCCGTTTACCAGCAACCTATCCGGCAGAATGAGCAGAATTCTCGCCAAATACATCAGGGCAATGCACGAGCCACCTCCGAAGATTAAACTTCTGTTGAGATCGGTGAAAGGCAAACTGGACTTCCAATTCCGGTAGTGTACTGCATTCCCTGTGAATGTGGGACACCGTATATAGGACAAACCGGAAGGACCATCGCTATCAGAATAACCGAATATAAACGGAGCATTCGTTTAAAGCAACCTGAGAAGTCTGGGCTGGCAGACCATTGTTTTGATAACAATCATAAAGCCTACGTTCGGGAGAGGGTCATCTTGGCAAAATGCAACAGTTACTGGGAGCGGAGAGTTAAGGAAGCTCTGCCCATTTCCTCCGAGAGAAGCACGCTTAATCGTGATTTCAGTTCAGCTTCCCTTGGTAATCGGCCTTAAAATGGAAATCTGTCGACTTAAGAAGCACCGATCTATACAGCTTTACAATCAAGTTAAGTACAAGGGCTGTTCAATAAAGAATGATCATAATTTTTTTACCGACATAATTTTTCGTACTAAAATTCAATCATATTATATTCTGTTAGCTTAATGTGAAACAAACACGCCATATTAGTTTCATTGTTGTTACTCCTGGTTCCCGCCTGTGAGAACCAGGCAACTTTAGACATGTTCAGTATAGACTACTGCTGCAATGGAGGTAACATGCAGTTAAAGTTCATGTTAGAGGAAGATCCGGAGTTTCTTTCAAACGTAATCACTGCTGATAAAACTTGGCTACATAATTTTGATCTTGACAGCAAACAGCAAAGCTCGGTGTGGAGATCTCCTTCATCACCAACCCCCCAAAAGAGCAAAAGTGGTTGCTTCTGCTGGGAAAGTTATGGCCATCTCATTCTTTGAAATTCATGGAATGGTTTATCAGAATATTGTACCTGCACACACATCAGTAACTGGAAAATACTACAGGGATATCCTGAAAACATTGCAAGTCCATATCAGGCGCAAAAGACCACATTTCCGTGAAGCAGGCTGGATGCTGCACCACGATAATGCGCGGCCGCATATTGCCAATGTTGTTGCTGAATATCTTGCAGAAATCAACATGAAGTGCATCCCTCACCCTTCCGATAGTCCGGATTTAGCCCCATGTGACTTTTTTCTCTGACATTTAATTTAATTTACTGAAAACAGTCTTTTGTTCAGTGATGCCAATATTACTTTGTCTTTGTTTATATTTGTGTTATATCCGGTTATATAGTTGAGGTTATAACATTTATTAAAATATCCTGATGATGGGAGAGATGCACACTGCCGAAACGTCGATTTCTAATCGTCTTTTCACCTGGCTTGCTTCCCTAGAACATCTTGAACAAATCGGTCACCAGGAAAGCTTCAGATCTTATTCCTAACGTTGTCACGTAACTGAAAATCAGGCTCTTGTGGTAAATGTTAATTTATTGTGGATACATCAAGAGAATGCCGTAGAAAATGGGAACCATTAATGGGCCTAAAGTTGAAAGCCGCGGTTCTGGAAAAGAGTTTTGTGGTTGGGGGTTCGTGAACCACAAGTTGGGAATCGATGGTCTAGAATTCTAGATGGCCTTCCAGAATGCCTGGAGAAGGAAGGGTAGAAAATGTCCAGCTTACACGTAAGGTCTTACCCCGGATATCAATTGTTTCATTTGTGCGCGTCTGTATAATGGGAGCTGTAGTCTTTATAAAGAGCTATACAGGTTTTGTACTTAGCAATGTCTGTAGCGTAACAATGAAAGACATAAATAAATCAAAACTCTCTGTGCTGCTGGTAATTTAAAGGGACTTTGGTTGTGGGTACCCGCAGAACGGCAGCGATAATTAAGGGATTTTTATTCTAATGCAAATAGTGGGCAGTTAAATTGAGGAGTAGATAAAAAAGGGGGGCGCATCATGAACCTGCGGCCATGACCGACCTTGACTAAATATCGTAATTTATCAAGTGGGCAATGTTTTTTCCTCCTTCTCTTCACCGGTTATCGTCCGGCACATATTTGCATCCAAATAAAATGCTGTTGGAATGTCCGGTGCTGTTACCCCCACCTTGTGAGCCTATTCGCAAATAGAAAAGCTTGTCAAAATCTCAGGTAGAGCTGCTATTGGCTGTGGGCGTAGTTGCGTACAGCTGCCCATTTGCTACGTTTAGTAGACGCAATTTGCATCAGCGCTGTAGCTGTACCGCGGGATGCTGTGAGTATTGTCTTAACTTTAACTTAAAACTAACATTTTGGGGTGGACAGTAGCATTTATGTATAAGTTATCTATATTTAAGTTTGTACCTCTAACGAGAAAAACACTGATTGCGATATCTTAACAATTTACGTTTTTTGGGACCATGAGGTCAAAAAATATCTTAAAAATATTTCGGATGAATACCAAATTACGTTCGGCATGTTTAATTCTTATTTTATAAAGATTTTTAATTTTTCTTTGATTTATATATTAAAATGTCAAACAAGTTGAAAGTTTTAAATTTCTTTATTCCGGAAATAATGCCTTTAAATTAATACTTTTTTTTTCATTTTTTTCCATTATGTTACTTCTATTTATGTCCGATTTCACCAACAGATGTTAAATTTCGACGTTAGCAAATGTAACGTAACAAATGTTACAGCGCTAACACTACTGTTAAATGTATAGTATTTCACCAACCTGCGCCCACCTCGATAGCGTAGAGGGTAGCGTGTCTGCCTCACGTTAAAGAGGTCTCGAGTTCGAATCTCGGTTAGGGTAAGTAACTTGGATAAGATTTTTGCGGGGTTTCCCTTATCCTGAAAGACGAATGTCGGCTAGCTCTAAGCTCCACGGACCCCGAACTCATTTCAGCATCATTTCACACATTTCATTCATCGTGCGATATGACTTAACATTGGAGGTCGTAAATTACAAACAAACAAAAAAATCACCAACCAGCTTTCTGAAAATGTTAACAATCACGTGTTAACGCCAAGAAACTTGTAAATATTACAGCTATAGAAGGCTATGGATAAGTCGTATTATTTCCTGAACGTACTGCGATGCGCTTTTGTTTTCGTTTTCGTCTTCACACGCTGAAAACATGGCGGATAAACAAAATGGTAAACAAAACCGTGAGCCAAATTTCTTATCGCTGGAGAAAGAAATCTAAGGTTATCGTGGAAAACGAGAGGACGGTTGCGGTGAATGTAAAAGAAAAAGATGCCAGTCACGTGGGAAAATATGGGAAACGAATTTAATTTAAATGCATGTGTCACTACTACAAGCACCAAACAACTTCGTCAGTATTACGTAAATTTAAAACGAGGTGCGAAGAAGGACAAGTGACTTGCACGTTTCAAGACGGGAGGTGGACAATGTATTATCCACACAATTCAGTGAATTATAAAATCGCAAAGTTATTAATACTTGAAGCAAAGGCAAGATCGGAATATTCCTTTCGATGCATGTTCTAACTCAGTATTACGTAAATGTAAAACGAGGAGCGAAGAAGGATGAGTGACTTGAGCGTTTCAAGACGGGAAGTGGACAATGTATTATCCACATAATTCAGTGAATTATAAAATCGCAAAGTTATTAATACTTGAAGCAAAGGCGAGATCGGAATATTCCTTTCGATGCATGTTCTAATTCAGTATTACGTAAATTTAAAACGAGGAGCGAAGAAGGACAAGTGACTTGAGCGTTTCAAGACGGGAAGTGGACAATGTATTATCCACATAATTCAGTGAATTGTAAAATCGCAAAGATATTAATACTTAAAGCTAAGGCGAGATCGGCATATTCCTTTCGATGCATGTTCTAACTCAGTATTACGTAAATTTAAAACGAGGAGCGAAGAAGGACAAGTGACGAGTGACTTGAACGTTTCAAGACGGGAGGCGGACAGTGTATTATCCACATAATTCAGTGAATTATAAAATCGCAAAGATATTAATACTTGAAGCAAAGGCGAGATCGTCATATTCCTTTCGATGCATGTTCTAACTCAGTATTAGGTAAATTTAAAACGAGCAGCGAAGAAGTACAAGTGATTTGAGCGTTTCAAGACGGGAAGTGGACAATGTATTATACACATAATTCAGTTTATTATAAAATCGCAAAGTTATTAATACTTGAAACAAAGGCGAGATCGGCATATTCCTTTCGATGTATATTCTAACTCAGTATTACGTAAATTTAAAACGAGAAGCGAAGAGGGACGAGTGACTTGAACGTTTCAAGACGGGAGGTGGACAGTGTATTATCCACATAATTCAGTGAATTATAAAATCGCAAAGTTATTAATACTTGAAGCAAAGGCGAGATCGGAATATTCCTTTCGATGCATGTTCTAACTCAGTATTACGTAAATTTAAAACGAGGAGCGAAGAAGGATGAGTGACTTGAGCGTTTCAAGACGGGAAGTGGACAGTGTATTATCCACATAATTCAGTGAATTATAAAATCGCAAGTTATTAATACTTGAAGCAAAGGCGAGATCGGCATATACCTTTCGATGTATGTTCTAACCTCTCTTGTACTTCCGCAGTTACTTTACATGTTTCGACAGTCTATACCTCTGTCTGATAGTTCCTCAAAATCATTTCTCCTCATAGGCCGTACTCTATTACGAATGCCATTTAGACGGTCTTAAATATAGCAAATGGACATCAACAGCTGCGTTCATGCCTGCCATCTTAACTATTTACAATTGTTAAGGACTTAACACCAGAAATTTGGCTTGTTAGTTTATCAAAAAATTTAACACGGGTGTTAAGCTAACCCTGTTGGTGAAATGTAATTTTTGTATTGCTAAACTTGTTTTAAGTCTTAACCTCTGTTGGTGAAATCGGGCATTAATGTAATGAAGTACTGAATAAACATTTTGAAGAGCTTCCTGGACCACAAACTAACTTTTACACAGGTAATTTTTCTAACTTTTAGATTTAACAAAAATTATTCATGCTTTCGTTTAATATATCATATGTTTTTCAGATATTTACATGACAGTTAAAATATAATTTCTTAATTATCTCAGAATAGCCCATCCAGTCCTGTGTATAATATTGTATAAGGATAAATCAATTATTTCTAAATAAGAAATGCGTAATACTTTTTGATGGTACCATTAGCCATTTCCTAGATATACGTGGTTGTTTGTCAATTGTTCAGTACATCATAATTTTCGGATACTACTGTCAGTATTTCGTTGTTTTTTTGTTTTTTTTTTATATCAGTGAAATCATATAGTTGAAATAGGTAACTAGCATAGAAAGCTCATGAATATTAATGGATATGCAAACTTTTCTGCAGAATTCTTCCATCCAGGATATGTAATTCTTTTATTTGTGTTAGAATGGGTCGATTGCAGTTTGTTTTGATTCTCGATACCATAGACGATATTTTGCACCATACCCCATACTTCGGTACGAAATAGAACGTTGGTAGAACTGTGTAATGCCAATAAAATTAACTAGGTGCACAAATTTAATAAGACAAAACCTTAAACCAAAATACGTTTTAGAAAAAGTTCACTTTTATAAGTTTTTGTTAAAAAATACTAGCATTTTCACCATTTCGGGGACAAGTCTACTTCTTTTTCTGTCAAAAATGAGTCCTGCTGTACTAAATAGTCTTTCAGAGAAAATTGTTGCAAGTAGAATACACAAATATTTAGCGGATCATTTATTTTTAGTTCTGTAGATTTTGAATTTGGTTTCCAGTAATGCAGTGCACCAGATAGAGGTGACAAATGGTTGTTAAGATATGCAGTTGGTTTTCGCACCTTCGCTTGTTTTGTTGTTTTATAAATTGTATTACCATATGCCATATTTATGTCCAAATCACATACATTTGTAGTACGTTTGATTTATACAGCACTAATTGAGGAACTTGGTATCAAAGTTGGACAACTCCACTTTTACTGTTTTTGTTTACATTAGAGGCGAAAAACTATAAGTACAATAGTATTCTCAGCATAATGATGAATATTTTTAAATCCTTCTTATATGCCTTATGAACATCTCTGTTTGTTCATTTATAAATTTAAATAAATATTCAAGACATGAGTATAGTTTAAATAATGGAGATGGCCGTTTTTGAAGCCAAATTATGGAGTTGTCTATTTTTGAATACAAAGGAGGACATTTTTCATTTGGAACTGTCCACTTTTGGAACCAGATCGTTATGATCACGATATAATTAGCAATGTTATGTCTTTTACTTACAAGTATAAAGTTCTTCAGGGCTTTATAAACTCATGTATTGAATTATATATTATAATGCCTAGTTTACTGGAAAAAATGGACAAAATCAATTATGCAAAATGATATTATTTCTTGAAATATTGAACTTGTATTCTTTTGAACAAAACTAACATATTTGTAATTAGTGTTATCTTAAAAGAAACAAGTTCATCAAAATCCTCAGTCTCCAGGGTACCATCGTAAATGGTCTAGCTCTTGCCAGTTATTGCTAGGAGATTCTGAACATCTACAATATTCTTTGGGTTAACACTACAACCTACAAACATTGTTATAGGATTGAGTTCAAGAAGTGACTTGGATTTCTTTGTTATTGACATAAACTTACCAGATACCAGCACATTTCTCTGATTCTTGGAGGATCTGCACTTGCACCATTATTGCTTATTCACGGTCCGCACATTATAGGCTACTACAATCAGCCATTTTGGATTTTTAATGCATGTTGGGACCAGATGGGATAAAAGCCAGCTTGTTATTGGCTACTGGAGGAGTTGTCTTACAATAAATCTAAACTACAGCGGAATTGTCCATATTTTCATTGTACATGGATAAATAAATGCAATTTTAAACTATTTCTGTCCAGTTTTCAAGATAAAATAGTTCCATGATTGGTTTCAGCATAAAAATGGTATAAGAAGCACCAAACATCTCAGAATTGAAAAAAATTGAGTTGTCAACTTTGATAGCTCATCAATTACAGTTTCTATGACAAGATCATCTTCCTCCATTGCGGGAAAGTTAAAATTTACAACGCCACATGTACCAGCACACGCAAATGTCCAAATGCTTTAGGGCACTCGCAAAATTTCAAATTTATTTATGCCATTTCCGAAATTAAATAGCAAGTAACACTAATTAGCAATATATAGTTTCTAATGCACTTGGAAATACATAAAGTGCTTCTCGCCGAAGTAATTTATCAGAAATAATAAGAGTAAAATAAGCAGCTCGAACTAAAGATTACCTCTATCCAGTCACGGCCACCTCGAACTCTTCTTGAGAACTGTTAACTGACAGTTGACACACGATTATTTTCTTATATAATGTTACTTTACAGCTACCACATTCCTGACAATTTCTCGGACTTTGTAATCATTCTCTTGCAGTAATAATAGTTTTTAATTTTAAAATAAAATTGCAGAATCACCACCGAAGTATTGAAAAATTACAGAGCGAGTTTTGTGAAGTATCTTTCGAATTCTATACCATACAGGTATCGTAAGTATCGAGCTATCACATATTTCATGTTATATGGTGTGGACTTTCATCACAAAATCTTTACCTTAACCGTGTTTTTTTCTGAACAACATAGTACAGTAAATTGTACAGCATAAAGGCATTACCAAAGTAAGATTTTTGGGGATATAGTTTAAATGAGGTACACTGAGGGAACATAAATCCAGTCGGAGTTTCTAACACAGCAAAATAAAATGCACGTATGCTTAACTAATGATACACAATATAAAATAACCATTATACAGTGAATTACTGAACAACAAAATACAATCACAATAACAAATGATAGCTACTTCGAGAATGGTTAACTATCCGAAAAGAAAAGAAAAACGTATTTGACAAAGACCTATATGTTTCTACGAGGTCTGTACTTCTTGTGTTTATAATATTGTCCATCACGGTTTACCAGTTACACTAAAGTCGTTTACAATGGATAGGCCTGCCGAGGCAATTCCAAGGAAGTTTAAGATAGACATTTCATTTGTTATAAAACATATTAAGCATTTCCTATTTAACTCAAAATAATTTGAAGTAATTGAAGTGGTCAGAAGCAGCTGAATCACTGTTAAAAAATTATATATCGGACGATGAATCAAATGAGCGATTTTTTTTTTTTTTTTTTTTTTTTTTGTAATTTACGTCCTCCAACGTTGTCATCGGACGATGAATGAAATGGGTGAAATGATGCTCAAATGAGTCCAGAGTCCATAGAGCATAGAGTTAACCGACATTTATCTTTTAAGATAAGGGAAAACCCCAGAGAAAAAACCTTATCCAGGTGACTCACCTTGACCGAGACTCGAACTCGGGATCTCTTGAACATAACGCAGGCACACTACCACCACGCTACTGAGGCGCGCAGTTTCAAAATTGTGCAGGAGAGCTGCTCAAAGTGTTCAAAAGTAATTTTAATTACCGAAATAGTAATACAAATTAAAGAATTTTATGTAATGAGTCCGTTTGGAGATATAGAGTACTGTGTTGAAGTGTTTCTCACCGTTTTACGTATGTAGCTTCTGTGACAGGATATTTTATTATCAGGACTTAAAAACTTTTAATTTAAAATGGATGAAGAGTTGTTAAGTCAGTTGACTTAAAAGCTTCTGATTCTTAATGTTAGAGTTTTTCATTTATACAATATTATATGTAGCCATGGATAAACAATTACTTTATTTTGACCAATACATCTCTACTACATCTTCTACATCACTTCCATATGTCATTGTGTCATAAAATGTGGTACCTTCTGGCAGAGTGGCATGTTCCGGCAGTGAACGAACATTGTAATATTTTGCCTTGTGTAAGGCTTGCAACCTCATTCCTCTCCTCAAAAGAGAGTGGGGATGATAAAGTGAGGAAGACATTGTGTGACGAACTTCTGGTACACATCCTCTTTGGAAATACACAACCTGGATTAAAGTGAATTCAGGAATACTTGTTACAAGGACAGGGTCGAGGGCATCTTTGAAGTCAAAAACTTCAACAACTGGAGTGCCATCATGTTCCCCGTTATCGGTCAGTGGACGTTTGACATGGACATCATTGGACTTCTTGAGTAGTGAATCTTTGATCAGTTTCACCCATGTGGAAGGGACTAAGACTTTATCCATTGATCCTTTCTTCTTCTCAGTATTGCCAAAAGCTCTGTCATTAGGCATGTAAGAGTGTCCTGGTATTGGGAAGTACAGATAAACTTTCTGAAAATGCAGTTGAGGAATGTCTAAAAATGTATAATATAAAATTTATCAACAGCTGATATCAAAGAGCTTGGGTGGCACCACCAAACGGCTAATGCGGCAACTACTTGACTTAACAACATTTAACACGAAAAGGCTGACTTTTAAAATAAACGACCTTTATTTCTGAAATTGATGTCCATTCAAAATGTCAGGGTCATAACATGTTCGACTAAGATATTCTGATACGCAAACCTTTTAGCACTATTACAAAACTGGTATTCAGAGTGCTTATCATGTGTTTAACAGAATTTCTCAAAAACATTGACTTAACAACTTCTGAATCTGAGTGCTTCAATTGTAGAACAGAAAATTTTGGAAATTGTTTTCCACGTAACTGGTAGTTTTGAGGGGGTTTCCTTGATATCACTACAGAACATCAAGAATAAAATGCGTGGACGCAGAAAAAGCCGTAGATGCCTTCAAAAACATGCTTTGACAAATGGTTCGAACAGATGCAAAAGTGTAGTGATCATAAAGCAGAAGATTTTGATAAACTACAAAGCACTTTTCAATCAGAAATTACTTTGTTTTAATTATTATGCTCAATGTGCGAATAGTGAATGAATGAAGAATGGATGAATTATTTATTTACTGTGCATATTCCAAAATATTACAATGAACAACTTTAGGCTAAATTTATTCGTTTTTACATTGCTGCTACCTTGTCTTACATCACACACTCTTCTTCTGCTCTGTCAGGTAGCTCTTAACCTCCATACCTCCTTGTTACTTAATTAGTCCCTTTCTCCCCCCTCATCTTTCTTTCTTATATTCTTTACATTTATTTTTCTTTACCTTGTTGCTACCTTGGCTTACATGACACTCTGGTCTTATGCTCTGTCAGGTTGCTCTTAACCTCCATACCTCCTTGTTACTTAATTAGTCCCGTTCTTCCCCCTCATCTTCCTCTCTTATATACCTTACATTTATTTGTCTTTACCTTGTTGCTACCTTGTCTTACATGACACCCTGGTCATCTGCTCTGCCAGGTAGCTCTTAACCTCCATGTCTCCTTGTTACTTAATTAGTCCCTTTCTTCCCCCTCATCTTTCTTTCTTATATTCTTTACATTTATTTGTCTTTACCTTGTTGCTACCTTGTCTTACATGACACCCTGGTCTTCTGTTCTGCCAGGTAGCTCTTAACCTCCATGCCTCCTTGTTACTTAATTAGTCCCTTTCTTCCCCCTCATCTTTCTTTCTTATATTCTTTACATTTATTTGTCTTTACCTTGTTGCTACCTTGTCTTACATGACACCCTGGTCTTCTGCTCTGCCAGGTAGCTCTTAACCTCCATACCTCCTTGTTACTTAATTAGCCCCTTTCCTCCCCTCTTCTTCCTTTCTTATATTCTTTACATTTATTTGTCTTTACCTTGTTGCTACCTTGTCTTACATGACACCCTGGTCTTCTGTTCTGCCAGGTAGCTCTTAACCTCCATGCCTCCTTGTTACTTAATTAGTCCCTTTCTTCCCCCTCATCTTTCTTTCTTATATTCTTTACATTTATTTGTCTTTACCTTGTTGCTACCTTGTCTTACATGACACCCTGGTCTTCTGCTCTGCCAGGTAGCTCTTAACCTCCATGTCTCCTTGTTACTTAATTAGTCTCTTTCTTCCCCCTCATCTTTCTTTCTTATATTCTTTACATTTATTTGTCTTTACCTTGTTGCTACCTTGTCTTACATGACACCCTGGTCTTCTGCTCTGCCAGGTAGCTCTTAACCTCCATGTCTCCTTGTTACTTAATTAGTCCCTTTCTTCCCCCTCATCTTTCTTTCTTATATTCTTTACATTTATTTGTCTTTACCTTGTTGCTACCTTGTCTTACATGACACCCTGGTCTTCTGCTCTGCCAGGTAGCTCTTAACCTCCATGTCTCCTTGTTACTTAATTAGTCCCTTTCTTCCCCCTCATCTTTCTTTCTTATATTCTTTACATTTATTTGTCTTTACCTTGTTGCTACCTTGTCTTACATGACACCCTGGTCTTCTGCTCTGCCAGGTAGCTCTTAACCTCCATGCCTCCTTGTTACTTAATTAGTCCCATTCTTCTCCCTCAATCTTCCTTTCTTATATTCTTTACATTTATTTGTCTTTACCTTGTTGCTACCTTGTCTTACATGACACCCTGGTCTTCTGTTCTGCCAGGTAGCTCTTAACCTCCATACCTCCTTGTTACTTAATTAGCCCCTTTATTCCCCCTCATCTTTCTTTCTTATATTCTTTACATTTATTTGTCTTTACCTTGTTCCTACCTTGGCTTACATGACACCCTGGTCTTCTGCTCTGCCAGGTAGCTCTTAACCTCCATGTCTCCTTATTACTTAATTAGTCCCTTTCTTCCCCCTCATCTACCTTTCTTATATTCTTTACATTTATTTGTCTTTACCTTGTTGCTACCTTGGCTTACATGACACCCTGGTCATCTGCTCTGCCAGGTAGCTCTTAACCTCCATCCCTCCTTATTACTTAATTACTCCCTTTCTTGCCCCACATCTTCCTTTCTTATATTATTTACATTTATTTGTCTTTACCTTGTTGCTTCCTTGACTTACATGACACCCTGGTCTTCTGCTCTGTCAGGTAGCTCTTTACCTCCATACCTCCTTGTTACTTAATTACTGCCTTTCTTCCCCCTCATCTTCCTTTCATATATTCTTTACATTTATTTGTCTTTACCTTGTTGCTACCTTGGCTTACATGACACCCTGTCTTCTGCTCTGCCAGGTAGCTCTTAACCTCCATACCTCCTTGTTACTTAATTACTCCCTTTCTTTCTCTTCATCTTCCGTTCTTATATTATTTACATTTCTTGTCCATTTTTCTTTTATTTTCTGCAAGAACTGACCAATACTTCTTACCTTCTTTTCCTTCTTTCACGTTAACATTTTTATAGCTACTATCCTTTTCTCTACTTTCTCCTATTTTTCTTCCCAAACCTTTTTTTCTCCATATTGCAACCTCCTCGCATTTTGTTACATCGTGTTCTATGCTTTCTTTTCCCCCACACAATTCACAAATTCCCTTTTCCCTACCTCTCATCGCTCTTAGAAATATTGTTCCTGTTCTCATCCAAGCTAACCCTTCTCTCTCTTGCCTATTGCAGTAATCTACATATGATTCTCGTCCCCAATTTATTTTTATTTGTTTGTAAAATTGTAGTGATTTCAGATTTTCTAGACTTCCCCATATTTACTGCCTTTCTATATCTTCTATTCTGCATTTTACCAATTTACTCACATCGCTTGTATTCCTTTCCTCTAATCTCCATATATCTCCCATTCCTTTCGTAGGAACCAGTTTTAAAACATGTGACTGTCACTTAAAGTCTACTGTATTCCCTTGTTTCTTGTAGGTACAGGAAATTTAAGTAAGTTAATGTTTATAAACATGAAGTAAATAGAGTTCTTTGTGCACAAGTAGAACAATTTGTACGAAAGCAGCAAGTAAAGATATCAGTTTGAAAACTTGAATAGTTTCCACAGTAATTAGTCATAAAGTTAGCAGAGGTAGAATAGAGATTTCAGTCTCTCCTTAAACTTGGTCCATTCGAACACAAGCTGTAAGATCCTGGATATGAGATAGCAAGTTGGACTGCAGCGAAAGCATCAGATTTGCGGTCCTTTGAACTTGTAGTTCACAAACCCGAGCCTCTTAGCCCGTTATCTGTCTCAAAGCTGCGTAGAGATAAAGGCTTAATTGCCCGCTAAGTGAAGCAATGGGGAAAACGTGTAGACACGGGGACCATTTACTTAGGGGAATGTTCCCTACCTCAGCTGTAGAACACAAGGCGGTTTTATATCACCCACTGCATTCTTCAGAAGTGCAGAGGAACCTATCAACTGCACAGTTTAGCTAGTGACTCTTACAATAATGCATGCAATGCTTACTTTCACGTACATGTACCGACGTTTCGGGAGCATACATTATTATTACTCATTCAGCATACCCTGAAGACGGGAACAGTGTATGCTTCCGAAACGTCGGTACATCATCACATAGTCTACACCTGGCTTAAAACCCGAAGAACTTGGAATGTTTAAAAAAAACTCCCTTCCCAAGGTTCAAAGATTTTTCAAAGGTTTTATTTTAAGGAAAAGTACTTTAGATTAAGATAGTTCCATAGCAAATGAAAGCCCTCTCTGTTCGGAAAAAATTTCTATAACTACTTAACCTCAACTAATGCACAAAAAATGAGGTTTCTTTAAAACGCAATTCACTTAAAAATAACATATTTTGCTATCTCAGCTATTAACATGATATCCGTGGCTTTTAGTTTGAATTTTCAATACGTTTAAACTCTTTAAATTCTGTATGTTTTCAATTGTTTATTTCCATATATTATTTTCCAGACAGTTTTTAAACATCTCACCGATTTCTATTATACCTGTAGCGAAATATGTTCTGGAACTACTTCTGCAGTTTTATCTCGATTAACATGAAGGAAGAAAATGAATATTAGTCTTTGGGAAGCTGTGGTACTTCCACAATTGGTCTGCCGGTGATGGTTTGGAGAGTAAAACTCCAAAACTTTGCAGAAATATTGGTGAGATAGTTTCAGTGACACAGGTGATGGAAAGGGCAGACTGTGGCTCGCTCTGGTTCTCGATTTCCCAAAACAGATTCCTGTGGTTAAGCACCAAGACAAGGAATATCATGTACTGCCTACCCTGGCCGCAGAGTTAGCTCCTCAGTTTCTTTGGCACCTGTCTCTTACAAAACCATCTCTATGCCAACTCTTTTTCTAGTTAATACTGCGTATAAAAGTATATTAACTATTCCCCTACATACGTAACACAGATATACTCTAAGAACAGTGACAGTATTTCCAAGTTATATTCGCATATACACGATGGATTACAGATGATCACACCTTGGAACGTGGTTATCCTCACATCTGATGGATATGTGGACGTCCAAGCCCATCTACAGATTCCCTTAGCTCAAAAATATTTATCCAAAAGCACATATACAATTTCTGGAAAACAGAACAGGCACAAGCGCCTCCAGAAGTCCAGAACTATCATATCCACAGCAAGGAAAATAAGGCTCTCACCGCCAGATTAAGTATTGGATGCACATTCCTATCTACTGTACCGGAATAGAATGCAATCTCCGCTATCTGGTTTAAGTCTTAAACAAAATAAATTTGTATAATTTGGAGTATCCAGAGAATGATAGAAAAACGATAAAAAATATATACAATCTCACGAAATAATTTTAATTGAGTTTATAAGCTACTATCGGCACACGTTCACCTAAAAACACATACGCTGTGTGTACTGTAATAGTCTATGTATTTGTACTGTACTACAAAATAGTTAGTATAAAAAAGACAGCGAGCTTCTGTTGTCTCAGTTTAGTGTATCACTTATCTCACATCCGCTTTAACATTAGAAGTTCATTTGTCAATGTTTGGACTTGACTCTCGAAATAAAACATCAATTTCTCTATGTTTGTTACTGCTTGTACGTGGGTCATAACAGCAGCGAGCTCTGTTGTCTCAGTTTAGTGTATCACTTACGAGTAGCGTGATCTCACACCCGCTTTAACATTAGAAGTTCATTTGACTCTCGGCTTGACTCTCGAAATAAAACATCAATTTCTCTATGTTTGTTACTGCTTGTACGTGGGTCATAACAGCAGTGAGCTTCTCTTGTCTCAGTTTAGTGTATCACTTACGAGTAGCGTGATCTCACATCCGCTTTAACATTAGAAGTTCATTTGTCAATGTTTCGGCTTGACTCTCGAAATAATACATCAATTTCTTTATGTTTGTTACTGCTTGTACGTGGGTCATAACCACACCTGGTTCATCAACACTGAATACTCCTCATTTTCGGTAACAATACAGGATACAATAATGTCTTCCTCTATAATCAGTTTATAACCTCTGTCATGGTCAATGTTTTATTGATAAACATTGGAACAGCCATTGATGTTTTTAAAAATGTCTATAAAGTCTTATTTCATACTTATTTCTTCTTCAGTCTTGTTTTCTGGCAAACTCACACACCAGGCCACAACTTTATCGAAGTTTCTCTACCAATCTGGTCCCAAGTAGGTGGGTCGTGTGCAATGAATTCACCATCGAGTAGTAGAAATCGAATAATCTACCTAGTGAACATAGTAATTTATCGTCTGCAAATCAAATCTCCATTTATTGTGCTAAGCAACATTTTTTTTTCAAAACTCGTTCGGTTTAACGAGGTTTTACTATAGTTCCAAGGTTCGCAGTAACTTCATTTTCCTCGCTCCGTAATGAAATACGCAGGAAAATGCAGCTTCTTTTTTCCGTATGGTTTATCTGAGAGAGTTGAACACAGGACATCTCTAATCTGTCACAATAGCAACATTCAATGCATATCACTATAGTTATCAAATACCTCAGAACTGCATCCGTACTGGTTAACCTACTTGCGGGTGCACTCCCTTATACAGCCGTTTATTCTGTGCTTGTAGTGTTGGTATATATTTATTAGATACAGCTAGATATATGTATACAGGAATATAGCTACATATATTGGTACTCAGGGCAATGAAATAAACATGACATCAATATTCTCTTTATTTGTATGCTAATAATTTTAGTTATTAATATACTTTTAGGTTTTTGGTAGCTCCAAGAGCACGTGGCACACCCAAGTTACAACTGTTTATTTTAAAGAAGTGCGTAGGACAGGTTGGTGTGAAGGGAAAAGCAGAGGAAACCGTTCTGGCAATAATGTATGTTCAGGTCACATAATTAATGTATTTTGATTGCATACCACATAGCTGGAATAATTCTGAGATTTAATTATGTGTATTGTGCAGGTGAAAGGTGACATGTAAGCAGAAGCAGGACGTCGGAATGCGCCTGTTCAGGAGTCGGCGCCACTCGGAGCCACCGCAGGCGCCGGAGGGGTTGCTGTCCCATGGGACGACCCCTACACCCGAGTACCAAACGGTAAAAGCGATGCCCGCCGTCGTCTTGGAGGAAGCGAGTCCAAGGGAGATGAAACGCAGTGAGTATTTCCTTCATTTTGCAGAGGTCTTGGAGCAGAGTAAGCACAAGTATGGGAGAAAATGTTTGGGTGTATATAGAACCGGAATGGGGAAGAAAATATGTGTGCATCTGTAATGAAGGATTTGTATGTGCAAGAACAGTAGCTATGTTAAGGAAGCAAGATAAAGTAGAAGAGTCAAGAGATAAAGTACAAGAGTCAAGAAGTTGTCTAATAGAATGTGAGAAAAGTTATGCCAAAACAAATGGGAGAGTATGGATAGAAAAATAATACTATTGTGTGTTTCGAATGGGAAGCCGTTTGTCCTTGAGTGCTACTAAGTGAGCAACCAATCGCAGTACTGCGGTGTTGTACTGCATTCTGCCTAAGTGGTATGTGACGAGCTGCAAACTGATAAATTTCTAATAACTAGTATTCACGGTAAGACAAAAATACAGATTTTGCAACAACACGGTGTTGGGGCGGGTTTTCTCCGGGACTTCCGGTTTCCCCCGCCATCTCATTCCACCGGTGCTCCATCTTCATCTCATGTATCATCAGTGTCATCGCCTGTGGTGCCGTATGTAGTAAAAGCGGGCGTTAAACACTACACATTCATTCAGATTTTGCACAAGCTGATCCATGAGGAAAATGTGTAGACAAATGTGTAGTGTTTAACGCCCGCTTTTACTACATACGGCACCACAGGCGATGACACTGATGATACATGAGATGAAGATGGAGCACCGGTGGAATGAGATGGCGGGGGAAACCGGAGGTCCCGGAGAAAACCCGCCCCAACGCCGTGTTGTCCACCACAAATCTCACTTTGTGGTCACCTGGGATCGAACC
This sequence comes from Mantis religiosa, assembly GCA_030765055.1. Lineage (NCBI taxonomy): Eukaryota > Metazoa > Arthropoda > Insecta > Mantodea > Mantidae > Mantis > Mantis religiosa. Next base: position 20,369,244 of record CM060953.1, on the reverse strand, counting down.
CGGGCCGCCTTGGTGAGAGCCAAGCGGTCTAACCACTGAGCCACGGCGTGGCCTGATCCATGAGGAAGGAGAGATTAATGTATTTAACATAACCGTAAAAACCCTCATATTTTTAGCTCAAATAGCTTTCCCAATTCAAATAAATAGAGTACATACCATTATATTATAACAATGCATTGCGACGTAAGCACTGTAATGAATATCATTATTGGTTGGCATGTAAGCGTGAACGTATATTTGAGATTACTCAGAACTGAAACGTAAACATTTGACATGACGTGATAAAAGAAATATGTACTTTGAATAAGCCAAGGTGTTTGTTAAATTCCATGAGAGGAAACGATACATTTCTTGTTAGTCTGGCAGAACGTGTTTGTTCACATTATATGTTTACGAATAGTTCGTAATCTCTACTCTAATAGAGAGTTCAAAGCAGCATTGTTCAGTTACTCTTCCATGAAAAGTATATCAGCTAGATCAATGAGACGTGATCCATGTTCCCCCTTACTACTGCTAGAACAATTCAATAGAGTTAATGTGGGCTCAAATTATGTTACAGACAGAAATAATATTTTTAAACTGACTGACGTTGAACGACTTATTCACGAAGAAATTAACAAGGAACACAACAAGACTGGGAAAACTGCATGAGACATCAGATAAATTACAAGAATACGACTTTTGGAAAGAAATAGCACGTAACAAGATTTTGGAACCTATCATCATAAATTTACAGTACTCAGACGTTAAAGACAATGACAATGACGAATTATCTCTTAACGTAAGTAACAATAACAGCTATATCATTGCACCGCTGGTATTTTCATTGGATTAGAAAAATAAGTAATACATAAACTATAGTTAACTTTAAACTAAATATTTAAAACATTTGCTTAATATACAAATATTCATGTTTCAATTGTAATTTCAACAACTGCATTATTATAAAACTTTCGAAAATTAAGTTTGCGTTCCCTTACGTCTAGCGCCACAAACACTTGCAAATGTGCCAGCGAGAAGGAAATATTAAAAGAGTATGGGTAACAAGGTGGCAACACTGAAGGCTCTAACGCATCCGATTCGCTACAGCCGAGACTTTTCCCATTTGAAACACATAATAATATTAATTTTAACAAATGAAGGGGATGTTAAAGTAAAACTTCTGACGTGTTCCACGTGGTCCTTGAACACTGAAATAACAACTGTACTCATTCGTCAGACAGGTAACACAATATACGTCGTGTTACATACGCTGTACTGATGGTCAGACTGTACTGTACTATATTCCCGTCTTCTCTGATCTCTCTAAACCGAGCGATCTCCCACAACAACTGTACTCATTCGTCAGACAGGTAATACAATATACGTCGTGTTACATACGCTGTACTGATGGTCAGACTGTACTGTACCATATTCCCGTCTTCTCTGATCTCTCTAAACCGAGCGATCTCCCATAACAATTGTACTCGTTCGTCAGACAGGTAATACAATATACATCGTGTTACGTACGCTGTACTGATGGTCAGACTGTACTGTACTATATTGCCGTCTTCTCTGATCTCTCTAAACCGAGCGATCTCTCATAACAACTGTACTCATTCGTCAGAGAGGTAATACAATATACGTCGTATTACGTACGCTGTACTGATGGTCGGACTGTACTGTACTATATTCCTGTCTTCTCTGATCTCTCTAAACCGAGCGATCTCCCATAACAACTGTACTCGTTCGTCAGAGAGGTAATACAATATACTTCGTGTTACGTATGCTGAACTGATGGTCAGACTCTACTGTACTAAATTCTCTTATTCTCTGATCTCTCTAAACCGAGCGATCTCCCATAACAACTGTACTCATTCGTCAGTCAGGTAATACAATATACGTCGTGTTACGTACGCTGTACTGATGGTCAGACTGTACTCTACTATATCCCCGTCTTCTCTGATCTCTCTAAACCGAGCGATCTCCCATAACAACTGTACTCATTCGTCAGACAGGTAATACAATATACGTCGTGTTACGTACGCTGTACTGATGGTCAGACTGTACTGTACTATATTCCCGTCTTCTCTGATCTCTCTAAACCGAGCGATCTCCCATAACAACTGTACTCGTTCGTCAGAGAGGTAATACAATATACGTCGTGTTACGTACACTGAACTGATGGTCATACTGTACTGTACTAAATTCTCGTCTTCTCTGATCTCTCTAAACCGAGCGACCTCCAATAACAACCGTACTCGTTCGTCAGAGAGGTAATACAATATACGTCGTGTTACGTATGCTGTACTGATGGTCAGACTGTACTGTACTATATTCCCGTCTTCTCTGATCTCTCTAAACCGAGCGATCTCCCATAACAACTGTACTCATTCGTCAGACAGGTAATACAATATACGTCGTGTTACGTATGCTGTACTGATGGTCAGACTGTACTGTACTATATTCCCGTCTTCTCTGATCTCTCTAAACCGAGCGATCTCCCATAACAACTGTACTCGTTCGTCAGAGAGGTAATACAATATACGTCGTATTACGTACGCTGTACTGATGGTCGGACTGTACTGTACTATATTCCCGTCTTCTCTGATCTCTCTAAACCGAGCGACCTCCAATAACAACCGTACTCGTTCGTCAGAGAGGTAATACAATATACGTCGTGTTACGTATGCTGTACTGATGGTCAGACTGTACTGTACTATATTCCCGTCTTCTCTGATCTCTCTAAACCGAGCGATCTCTCATAACAACTGTACTCATTCGTCAGACAGGTAATACAATATACGTCGTGTTACGTATGCTGTACTGATGGTCAGACTGTACTGTACTATATTCCCGTCTTCTCTGATCTCTCTAAACCGAGCGATCTCCCATAACAACTGTACTCATTCGTCAGACAGGTAATACAATATACATCGTGTTACGTACGCTGTTCTGATGGTCAGACTGTACTGTACTATATTCCCGTCTTCTCTGATCTCTGTAAACCAAGCGATCTCCCATAACAACTGTACTCATTCGTCAGACAAGTAATACAATATACGTCGTGTTACGTACGCTGTACTGATGTTCAGACTGTACTGTACTATATTGCCGTCTTCTTTGATCTCTCTAAACCGAGCGATCTCTCATAACAACTGTACTCATTCGTCAGACAAGTAATACAATATACGTCGTGCTACGTACGCTGTACTGATGGTCAGACTGTACTGTACTATATTCCCGTCTTCTCTTATCTCTCTAAACCGAGCGATCTCCCATAACAACTGTACTCGTTCGTCAGACAGGTAATACAATATACTTCGTGTTACGTACGATGTACTGATGGTCAGACTGTACTGTACTATATTCCCGTCTTCTCTGATCTCTCTAAACCGAGCGATCTCCCATAACAACTCTACTCATTCGTCAGACAGGTAATACAATATACGTCGTGTTACGTACACTGTACTGATGGTCAGACTGTACTGTACTATATTGCCGTCTTCTCTGATCTCTCTAAACTGAGCGATCTCCCATAACAACTGTACTCATTCGTCAGACAGGTAATACAATATACGTCGTGCTACGTACGATGTACTGATGGTCAGACTGTACTGTACTATATTCCCGTCTACTCTGATCTCTCTAAACCGAGCGATCTCCCATAACAACTGTACTCATTCGTCAGACAGGTAATACAATATACGTCGTGTTACGTACGATGTACTGATGGTCAGACTGTACTGTACTATATTCCCGTCTTCTCTGATCTCTCTAAACCGAGGGATCTCCCATAACAACTGTACTGATTCGTTAGACAGGTAATACAATATACGTCGTGTTACGTACGATGTACTGATGGTCAGACTGTACTGTACTAAATTCTCGTCTTCTCTGATCTCTCTAAACCGAGCGATCTACCATAACAACTGTACTCATTCGTCATACAGGTAATACAATATACGTCGTGTTACGTACGCTGTACTGATGGTCGGACTGTACTGTACCATATTCCCGTCTTCTCTGATCTCTGTAAACTGAGTGATCTCCCATAAAACTGTACTCATTCGTCAGACAGGTAATACAATATACGTCATGTTACGTACGTTGTACTGATGGTCAGACTGTACTGTACTATATTCCCGTCTTCTCTGATCTCTCTAAACCGACGGATCTCCCGTAACAACTGTACTCATTCGTCATACAGGTAATACAATATACGTCGTGTTACGTACGCTGTACTGATGGTCAGACTGTACTGTACTATATTCCCGGCTTCTCTGATCTCTCTAAACCGAGCGATGTCCCATAACAACTGTACTCATTCGTCAGACAGGTAATACAATATACGTCGTGTTACGTACGCTGTACTGATGGTCGGACTGTACTGTACTATATTCCCGTCTTCTCTGATCTCTCTAAAACTGAGTGATCTCCCATAAAAACTGTACTCATTCGTCAGACAGGTAATACAATATACGTCATGTTACGTACGTTGTACTGATGATCAGACTGTACTGTACTATATTCCCGTCTTCTTTGTTCTCTCTAACCCGAGCGATCTCTCATAACAACTGTACTCATTCGTCATACAGGTAATACAATATACGTCGTATTACGTACGCTGTACTGATGGTCGGACTGTACTGTACTATATTCCCGTCTTCTCTGATCTCTCTAAACCGAGCGATCTCCCATAACAACTGTACTCAATCGTCAGACATGTAATACAATATACGTCGTGTTACGTATGCTGTACTGATGGTCGGACTGTACTGTACTATATTTCCGTCTTCTCTGATCTCTCTAAACTGAGCGATCTCCCATAACAACTGTACTCATTCGTCAGACAGGTAATACAATATACGTCGTGTTACGTACGCTGTACTGATGGTCAGACTGTACTGTACTATATTCCCGTCTTCTCTGATCTCTCTAAACTGAGCGATCTCCCATAACAACTGTACTCATTCGTCAGACACGTAATACAATATACGTCGTGTTACGTTCGCTGTACGGATGTTCGGACTGTACTGTACTATATTCCCGTCTTCTCTGATCTCTCTAAACCGAGCGATCTCACATAACAACTGTACTCATTCGTGAGGCAGGTAATACAATATACGTCGTGTTATTACGTTGTACTGATGGTCAGACTGTACTGTACTATATTTGCGTCTTCTCTGATCTCTCTAAACCGAGCGATCTCTCATAATAACTATACTCATTCGTTAGACAGGTAATACAATATACGTCGTGTTACGCACGCTGTAATGATGGTCAGACTGTACTGTGCTATATTCCCGTCTTCTCTGATCTCTCTAAACCGAGCGATCTCCCATAACAACTGTACTCATTCGTCAGACAGGTAATACAATATACGTCGTGTTACGTACGCTGTACTGATGGTCAGACTGTACTGTACCATATTCCCGTCTTCTCTGATCTCTCTAAACCGAGCGATCTCCCGTAACAACTGTAATCATTCGTCAGACAGGTAATACAATATACGTCGTGTTACGTACGTTGTACTGATGGTCAGACTGTACTGTAGTATACTCCTGTCTTCTCTGATCTCTCTAAACCGAGCGATCTCTCATAATAACTGTACTCATTCGTCAGACAGGTAATACAATATACGTCGTATTACGTACGTTGTACTGATGATCAGACTGTACTGTACTATATTCCCGTCTTCTCTGATCTCTCTAAACCGAGCGATGTCACATAACAACTGTACTCATTCGTCAGGCAGGTAATACAATATACGTCGTGTTACGTACGCTGTAATGATGGTCAGACTGTACTGTACTATATTGCCGTCTTCTCTGATCTCTCTAAACCGAGCGATCTCCCATAACAACTGTACTCAATCGCCAGACAGGTAATACAATATACGTCGTGTTACGTACGCTGTACTGATGGTCGGACTGTACTGTACTATATTCCCGTCTTCTCTGATCTCTCTAAACCGAGCGATCTCCCATAACAACTGTACTCATTCGTCAGACAGGTAATACAATATACGTCGTGTTACGTACGCTGTACTGATGGTCAGACTGTACTGTACTATATTCCCGTCTTCTCTGATCTCTCTGAACCGAGCGATCTCCCGTAACAACACACTATACTGATTCGTCAGACAGGTAATACGTTGGTATGTTGTATTTTGTTGTATTCTTTTAATTTTTTGTATTTTAAGATTATTTTTGCTATGTTTCTTGTATTTTATAAGTGTAACGGAATACGGTTTCGCGTGCGGTGGTGCCATTGTCTCAGTGCGTGTTTTGAGGACGATGCCTGCAGGGCAATACTCTCTGATCATTGAACCCGGGTCTTTTGCGTGATGGCGTGAGGTGTCTGGTTCCTTCTTAAGCAGATCATTTTCGGCGGGCTACCAGTGTTCGTTATTGCAGCGCCCTAGGTTGCATCCGCACGCGGTGGCTTCTAGAAAAACTTGACACCATCAAGGAATTCGCTATTTCACCCCTGAAGACACTGTGGACCTATTGGGTGGTCCCTCCAAGTTAGTGGGCAATAAAACGCGTCTGGTTTTGAGGTTATTTGTCGACGTTTACGGCTTTGTCATCAGCGGGGGTGAATGCATTGTTAATTCTCGTCGGGGGAGGGCAGTTATGTTTGTCCATTCAACGAATTAATGTCACTCAAAAAGCCATTTGCAAGTGCATTAAAGTTTTGTACACCACAAGATCATATGGGATAACGTTTTGGTAACATTCTTCATCTCCTGCAGCGCTCATGGCCCCTAACGACCGGTTCCACGAACGTTAATAATCTTGTTTAAGGATAGGCACAGCTGACATTTGGCCAATCACATTCACATCGCATTTTCTTGCCTTGATCACTTATTAGTGCATATACAAACTGTTATTACTAAAACTAACGTATGTAAGCTATGGTTTGGAAAGGTAGAGTCAGACTGGAAAATCCAATGTCATAGCCGGAATTTGAACCAAGGATCTGCAGGTTTTCGCCCAATTGATTCAACCACTGAGTTACCATGGTAATATACCAGTACGACATTAAATTCTCCAAATGCTTAACTCAACGTTATCATTCTGTGCAACTGCGAGAAACAACTGAGTGTCAGCAAAACATTTGACGAGCAATCTAGCAATTTGAACTACTAATAAAAATATGTAGAAATGTTTTATGGCAAGAAGATTTTTAGCAATAATTTGTGTGTGTATTTTTTTCTGTAGTAAATTTACCAGTAGCACAATATTATAAAAAATGCCATCTGAAACAGTTGTTTTTGCTTGGCCCCTAAAATAACACTACTTAACAAAATTTGAGAAATGTTTGTTTATCCTATTTTTTCTGAGACAAAATTTCTGGCCGACTCGGTCCAAACCGGGACAAACGAGGTTTGAATGATCACAAAAACTGACAATCGCTATATGAAAACATAAACAAAATGAAAAGATCAAACACAACTAAACACAACTTTGAGAACTTTACCACAAGTGACGTCACATCGTGCAACCATAACTTTTCTTTCACTTGCGTATGAACAGAACTTTACAGGCATATACCACTAAAATTAACATTCAGTTTTATTTCTCATTTAAGTACACGGGGTGAGTAACAAGTACATATTGTCACGAGCATTGTTGCTGCCGGGCGTACAAAGGCACGGATAGTGCAGCGTGGAGATAAGGGCCAGATAGTGCAGTGCTGCGGAGGTAGACGGCCGCCTCGGTAGCGAAGATGGTAGCATGTATGCCTCATTTTAAAAGGTCCCGAGTTCGAATCTCGGTCAGTGTGAGTTACCTGGATAAGGTTTTTTCCGGGGTTTTCCCTTCAAGACGAATGTCGGGTAACTCTAAGCTCCATGTACCCTGCATTCATTCTAACATCATTTCATTTATCGTACGATATGACTTAACGATGGAGGTTTTCTCTTATCCTGAAAGATGAATGTCTGGTAACTCTAAGCTCTGTGGACCTTGGGTTCATTTGAAAATCACGTCATTCATCGTCCGATATGACTTAACGTTGGAGGTTTTCTCTTATCCTGAAAGATGAATGTCTGGTAACTCTAAGCTCTGTGGACCTTGGGTTCATTTGAAAATCACGTCATTCATCGTCCGATATGACTTAACGTTGGAGGTTTTCTTTTATCCTGAAAGATGAATGTCTGGTAACTCTAAGCTCTATGTACCCTGTACTTATTTGAGCATCATTTCATTCATCGTCCGATATGACTTAACGTTGGAGGTTTTCGCTTATCCTGAAAGATGAATGTCTGGTAACTCTAAGCTCTATGTACCCTGTACTTATTTGAACATCATTTCATTCATCGTCCGATATGACTTAACGTTGGAGGTTTTCGCTTATCCTGAAAGATGAATGTCTGGTAACTCTAAGCACTATGTATCCTGTACTAATTTGAACATCATTTCATTCATCGTCCGATATGACTTCACGTTGGAGGTTTTCTCTTATCCTGAAATATGAATGTCTGGTAACTCTAAGCTCTATGTATCCTGTACTAATTTGAACATTATTTCTTTCATCGTCCGATATGACTTAACGTTGGAGGTTTTCTCTTATCCTGAAAGATGAATGTCTGGTAACTGTAAGCTCTATGTACCCTGTACTCATTTGAACATCATTTCATTCATCGTCCGATATGACTTAACGTTGGAGGTTTTCTCTTATCCTGAAAGATGAATGTCTGGTAACTGTAAGCTCTATGTACCATGTACTCATTTGAACATCATTTCATTCATCGTCCGATATGACTTAACGTTGGAGGTTTTCTCTTATCCTGAAAGATGAATGTCTGGTAACTCTATGTACCCTGTGCTTATTTGAACATCATTTCATTCATCGTCCGATATGACTTAACGTTGGAGGTTTTCTCTTATCCTGAAAGATGAATGTCTGGTAACTCTATGTACCCTGTGCTTATTTGAACATCATTTCATTCATCGTCCGATATGACTTAACTTTGGAGGTTTTCTCTTATCCTGAAAGATGAATGTCTGGTAACTCTATGTACCCTGTGCTCATTTGAACATCATTTCATTCATCGTCCGATATGACTTAACGTTGGAGGTTTTCTCTTATCCTGAAAGATGAATGTCTGGTAACTCTAAGCTCTATGTACCCCGTACTCATTTGAACATCATTTCATTCATCGTCCGATATGACTTAACGTTGGAGGTTTTCTCTTCTCCTGAAAGATGAATGTCTGGTAACTCTAAGCTCTATGTGCCCTGTACTCATTTAAACATCATTTCATCCATCGTCGGATATGACTTAACGTTGGAGGTTTTCCCTTATCCTGAAAGATGAATGTCTGGTAACTCTAAGCTTTATGTATCCTGTACTCATTTATAGAGCATTTCTTTCGTCATTGGAAGTGACTTAAATTGGGAGTACGTTGAATAAAAACAAAAGAAAAAGGAACCAGAACAAAGCAAAAGCGAAACTCAGGCATTCCTAATTAAAACTCTTATAGAAAGAAAACATCGTTGAATACAATTATGTCGTTCATTTTAAAGATTCGTGTATATGAGATACCTTGGTGATTTGAAGTACACGTAGCTAATGGTTTTCTTTTGTGCAGTTCCAGTGAGTATTTGTATGTTATGTGTACTTATTTAGACTGCTACATAAAGGGCTCTGTGCACAAAGCTAGGTATTAGACGAGGATTACACAAGCCTGCTGTTGCAGTATCAATCCATCGAATAGTGAACGAGAGAGAAAACGGTATTTCGGACGTTGGCAACAGTGGAAAGAAGGCGTGCCGCGGCGGATGGATCTGTACTCCCATTCACGAGGCGCACCCCATGACGTAACCCTCTGCCCATCTCATTTATATTCATTTTTCTTCCCCTTCGTGCAGAGGCTTTAACAGAATGGAAAGACTGGCAAGGAAAAAAATTGTAACAGATACCGGCATCAAAATTATGTGTGCCTCGATTTATAGTTCTGGTCTGAGGCCGCAAGTTATTGCTTTGAGAAGTTATGGTAGCGGCTTTAACTTTGCATCAAAGGTATGTACGTGTCTTCGTACACACGCTACTGTTCGGGCATTGTACTGAGTGGCTCCGTCGGTTCAAAGTTGGGGATTCAAACCCGGCTTCACGACTGACCAAAGTCCAGCATAACGACGTAATCACCAGCGTCGTTAATACAAAAATGCAGTTATTTTAGTCTTGGAGTCATCATTCCTTGTAGAAAAAAATCCATAGAGCTTTCTTTCTTTCTTTCTTTCTTTCTTTCTTTCTTTCTTTCTTTCTTTCTTTCTTTCTTTCTTTCTTTCTTTCTTTCTTTCTTTCTTTCTTTCTTTCTTTCTTTCTTTCTTTCTTTCTTTCTTTCTTTCTTTCTTTCTTTCTTTCTTTCTTTCTTTCTTTCTTTCTTTCTTTCTTTCTTTCTCTCTCTCTCTTTCTTTCTCTCTTTTTTTTCTCTCTCTCTCTCTTTCTTTCTCTCTCTCTCTTTCTTTCTCTCTTTCTCTCTTTCTCTCTTTCTCTCTCTCTTTCTCTCTTTCTCTCTCTCTCTCTCTTTCTCTCTCTTTCTTTCTTTCTCTCTTTCTCTCTCTCTTTCTCTCTTTCTCTCTCTCTTTCTTTCTTTCTTTCTCTCTCTCTTTCTTTCTCTCTCTCTCTCTTTCTTTCTCTCTTTCTTTCTTTCTTTCTTTCTTTCTTTCTTTCTTTCTTTCTTTCTTTCTTTCTTTCTTTCTTCAATTTACGTCCTCCAACGTTGAGTCATATCGGACGGTGAATGAAACTGGTAAAGTGATGCACAAATGAGTCCGGGGTCCATGCAGCTTAGAGTCACCCGACATTTGTCTTTAAGGATAAGGGAAAATCCTGGAAAAATCTTATCCAAGTAAGTCACCCGGACCGAGATTCGAACTCGGGTCCTCTTGTACCTGAGACAGACACGCTACCATCTACGCTACCGAGGCGGACAATCCATTGTTATGTTTTGCACCTGTATGACCATAAGAGTAAAAGAGAATAGCTACTTACGGTTTTTACAAAATCCAAACTAAAAAAAATATTTCTGAAATGGTTAAGGCTACGATGGCTGTTCAATAAGAATGATCACAATCTTTTTGACAACGTACCTTTACTCATCCTCATAATTTTGATGGTCCTTCTCAAAATAGTCTCCCCTGAATGCGATGCACTTGTCCCAGCGTTTCTGCCAGGCTTCAAAGATATACTGGAAACCATTTTTGAGAGATCCTTCAAAATCGCCACCGCAGCCTTCACCACTGCCTCTGATGATGGATAATACCTCCCACGAAGGCGTTTCTTCAAGTTGGGGAATAGAAAAAGGTCACATGGGGCTAAATCCGGACTATAGGGAGGGTGAGGGATGCACTTCACGTTGATATTTGCAAGATATTCAGCAACAACATTGGCAATATGCAGCCGCGCACTATCGTGGGTAAGCATCCAGCCTGCTTCACGGAAATGTGGTCTTTTGCGCCTGGTGTCGACTTGCAATGTTTTCAGGATATCCCTGTAGTATTGTCCAGTTACTGATGTGTGTGCAGGTACAACATGTTGATAAACCATTCCATGAATATCAAAGACAGCAGAAGCAACGAATTTTATTTTTTTGCGGGATTGGTGATGGAGATTTCCACACTGAGCTTTGCTGTTTGCTCTCAGGATCAAAATGATGTAGCCAAGTTCCATCTGCAGTGATTACGTTTGAAAGGAACTCCGGATCTTCCTCTAACATCAACTTTAACTGCATGCAGACCTGCATGCGAATGTCCTATTGTTCGGGAATCAGTCCTGGAACCCATCGCGCACAAACACGTCTCATGTGTAATGTTTCTGTCACCAACGCGAGGGTGGCACGCAATGAAATCTTAAGTATATCAGAAAGTGATCTTAAGGTAATTCGTTGATCCTCTCTCAGAATGGCAGCAGCAGTGTTGATGTTTTCTTCCGTAAGAGCAGTAACTGGAGCACCGGGGTCACCATTCTTTGAAATTGATTGTCTCCCCTCTTTAAACATTTTAAACCACCTTCGAACTGTGCTGTAGGGAAGAACAGACTCTCCATAGGCCTCCTGTAACATTGTATAAGCCTCAACCGAAGATTTGTTGAGACAAAAGCAGAATTTCAAAGCCGCATATTGTTCCTCGCGTGTTATCTCCATTGCAGCGGTAGGCGATATTGAACATTTCTGAACTTGCCTGGTTCTCACAGGCGGGAACCAGGAGCACCAAAAATGGAACTGCTACGGCGTGTTTGTTTCACATTAAGCTAAAAGAATATAATATGTTTGAATTTTAGTGTGAAAAATTATGTCCGTGAAAAGTTATGATCATTCTTCATTGAACAGCGTCGTATAAACACACAAGACTATCCCCAGGCCCGCCGTAACTACATGATCCTCATACTTTACTATGTTATCTTCAACAATACACCTGAAATATACCATAAAGTAAAAGCCAACCGTATGGTCACCGTCCGTTGACTTATTCCTCACATGGCAATTAGTCGGAGGCCCCTGTTCCGAGGAACAGGGTTTAACTTCATAGACACCTCTGTGCTGAGTTCTAAAATTTTAAAAATTCTCCCGTTCGGCTGTGAGTTTTTGAGTAAGTTCGATCCCCGATACGATCAACATGTTTCAAAGAGAACAAAACCACTGTGCGGATAACATACGAGGGCTGTTCAATAAAGAATGATTATAACTTTTTTACGGTCATAATTTTTCGCACTAAAATTCACACTTATTATATTCTGTTAGCTTAACGTGTAACAAACACACTGTAGTAGTTTCATTGTTGGTACTCCTGGTTCCCGCCTGTGATATGTGACAAGTTCAGTATCGCCTACCGCTGCAATGGAGGTAACATGCAGTTAAAGTTGATGTTAGAGGAAGATCCGGAGTTTCTTTCAAACGTAATCACTGCTGATGAAACATAGATGCATCATTTTGATCCTGAGGGCAAAGAGCAAAGCTCAGTGTCGAAATCTCCTTATCACCAACCCTCCAAAAAGCAAAAGTGGTTGCTTCTGCTGGGAAACTTATGGTCATCTCATTCTTTGATATTCATGGAATGGTTTATCAGAATGTTGTACCTGCACACACATCAGTAACTGGACAATACTACAGGAATGTCCTGGAAACATTTGAAGTCCATATCAGGCACAAAAGACCACATTTCTGTGAAGCAGGCTGGATGCTGCACCACGATAATGCGCGGCCGCATATTGCTAATCTTGTTGCTGTATATCTTGCAAAAATCAACGTGAAGTGCATCCCTCAGTCTCCCTATAGTCCAGATTTAGCCCCATGTGACTTTTTTCTATTCCCTAACTTAAAGAAATGCCTTCGTGGGAGACATCCATCATTAGAAGTAGTGGTGAAGGCTGCGGAGGCGATTTTGAAGGATGTCTCCAAAATGGTTTCCAGCATGTCTTTGAAGACTGGCAGAAACGCTGGGACAAGTGCATTGCATTCAGGGGAGACTATTTTGAGAAGGACCATCAAAATTATGAGGATAGGTAGAGGTACATTGTAAAAAAAATTGTGATCATTCTTTATTGAAAGCCCTCGTAATTCACTTTTGTATGTGCAGTCGTCGAGTAAGATCTCAGGGTATGTCAACAGAGGAAGCGCCATCCGTATTTGGTTCTTCAAGCAGTGATTTAAAACTTCCTAACGTTTATCTAAAATACTGCTGGTTCCTACGAAACTGAAAAATCTGCAGGTTTGTCTATGAACAAATCACTTCTTGTTAGGCCTATACAAAGACCTTTTACAGGAAGTTGGTACTGCAGGAAAAAAAAGCAAAAAAAAAAAAAAAAAAAAAATTGAGCGATTTATCGGCTACTTTGCCACAAATCCTATTTGATGTACTTGTGTAATAGTATTATATGACGTGACTTTCTGATGAAATGAAACAGTGTTAGATACAGGCGTGCCAAGCGTTATTTATCCTGGCCCCTAGGGCAGGTCCATTTCATTTTTCTTTTGGCTACCTACTTGCTACCATCCAGTAGCTCTCGTTCTCAGGTTTGTCCAAAGTTCCAAGCTTTTTGCTGTTACTTTTTTTCCGACATCGTCATTGAGTAAAGTGCAAAGGACACCTCTGTAGCGCAGATGCAAGCTTGTCCACCTCATGGACAAGAGGTCCCGAGTTCGTATCTTGTCAGGGTTAGTTATCTAGATAAGGTTTCCATTAGGGTTTTCCCTTATCCTCTAAGATGAATGTCTGGTAACTCTAAGCTCTATGTACCCTGTACTTATTTGAATATCATTTCATTCATCGTCCGATATAATTTAACGTTGGAGGTTTTCTCTTATCCTGAAAGATGAATGTCTGTTAACTCTAAGCTCCGTGTACCCTGTACTCATTTGAACATCATTTCATTCCTCGTCCGATATGACTTAACGTTGGAGGTTTTCTCTTATCCTGAAAGATGAATGACTGTTAACTCTAAGGTCTATGTACCCTGTACTCATTTGAACATCATTTCATTCATCGTCCGATATGACTTAACGTTGGAGGTTTTCTCTTATCCTGAAAGATGAATGTCTGGTAACTCTATGTACCTTGTACTCATTTGAACATCATTTCATTCATCGTCCGATATGACTTAACGTTGGAGGTTTTCTCTTATCCTGAAAGATGAATGTCTGGTATCTCTATGTACCCTGTGCTTATTTGAACATCATTTCATTCATCGTCCGATATGACTTAACGTTGGAGGTTTTCTCTTATCCTGAAAGATGAATGTCTGGTAACTCTATGTACCCTGTGCTTATTTGAACATCATTTCATTCATCGTCCGATATGACTTAACTTTGGAGGTTTTCTCTTATCCTGAAAGATGAATGTCTGGTAACTCTATGTACCCTGTGCTCATTTGAACATCATTTCATTCATCGTCCGATATGACTTAACGTTGGAGGTTTTCTCTTATCCTGAAAGATGAATGTCTGGTAACTCTATGTACCCTGTGCTTATTTGAACATCATTTCATTCATCGTCCGATATGACTTAACTTTGGAGGTTTTCTCTTATCCTGAAAGATGAATGTCTGGTAACTCTATGTACCCTGTACTCATTTGAACATCATTTCATTCATCGTCCGATATGACTTAACGTTGGAGGTTTTCTCTTATCCTGAAAGATGAATGTCTGGTAACTCTATGTACCCTGTGCTCATTTGAACATCATTTCATTCATCGTCCGATATGACTTAACTTTGGAGGTTTTCTCTTATCCTGAAAGATGAATGTCTGGTAACTCTATGTACCTTGTACTCATTTGAACATCATTTCATTCATATCGTACGATGAATGAAATGATGTTCAAATAAGTACAGGGTACATCGAGCTTAGAGTTACCAGACATTCATCTTTCAGGATAAGAGAAAACCTCCAACGTTAAGTCATATCGGACGTTGAATGAAATGATGTTCAAATGAGTACAGGGTACATAGAGCTTAGAGTTACCAGACATTCATCTTTCAGGATAAGAGAAAACCTCCAACGTTAAGTCATATCGGACGTTGAATGAAATGATGTTCAAATGAGTACAGGGTACATAGAGCTTAGAGTTACTAGACATTTATCTTTCAGGATAAGAGAAAACCTCCAACGTTAAGTCATATCGGACGTTGAATGAAATGATGTTCAAATGAGTACAGGGTACATAGAGCTTAGAGTTACCAGACATTCATCTTTCAGGATAAGAGAAAACCTCCAACGTTAAGTCATATCGGACGTTGAATGAAATGATGTTCAAATGAGTACAGGGTACATAGAGCTTAGAGTTACCAGACATTCATCTTTCAGGATAAGAGAAAACCTCCAACGTTAAGTCATATCGTACGATGAATGAAATGATGTTCAAATAAGTACAGGGTACATCGAGCTTAGAGTTACCAGACATTCATCTTTCAGGATAAGAGAAAACCTCCAACGTTAAGTCATATCGGACGTTGAATGAAATGATGTTCAAATGAGTACAGGGTACATAGAGCTTAGAGTTACCAGAAATTCATCTTTCAGGATAAGAGAAAACCTCCAACGTTAAGTCATATCGGACGTTGAATGAAATGATGTTCAAATGAGTACAGGGTACATAGAGCTTAGAGTTACTAGACATTTATCTTTCAGGATAAGAGAAAACCTCCAACGTTAAGTCATATCGGACGTTGAATGAAATGATGTTCAAATGAGTACAGGGTACATAGAGCTTAGAGTTTCCAGACATTCATCTTTCAGGATAAGAGAAAACCTCCAACGTTAAGTCATATCGGACGTTGAATGAAATGATGTTCAAATGAGTACAGGGTACATAGAGCTTAGAGTTACTAGACATTTATCTTTCAGGCTTAGGGAAACCTCTTGAAAAAGCTCTATCCAGATAACTGACGCTGAGCAATATTGAAATTCGCGAGCTCTTGAACGTAAGGCAGCCACGCTGGTATCTACGCTGCAGAGGCAGGCACCCATATGTTTGAACAATCTTTCACTTTTACGGTGCAGGATGACCCATGTGTTTTTATAGCATGAAAATTTAGCATTCACAGCCGTTAATTTGTCAGACATTATTGAGGTAATTTACTGTAAAAGAAATTATCAAATACTCTTTTCTTAGGACAAGGCTAAAATCCGCCGTTGAAATCTTAGCTATGGCATTTGATTTTGTAGTCTGTTGTTACTTCTCCAAGTTCTATCTGAAACGACTGCGTTATGAGAACAATTAGATCCGTAAGGTAGCTTTTTTTCTAATCTCTCATCTGGATGGGGTAAGTCCCAGGTTCCTCTTGTATACATCCTCTCAGAAGTGAAAGGGAGCTTGTACGGTGAGTAGGGAGCCTTTAGGGAAAACCGTGATCATATTGCCGGATCCCCACTGGCAGTGATTACAGATATGATGCTTCAGCCATACAACTTGAAACAAATAGCTTATACTCGTAAACTGAGATGGGAAAACGGGCATAACAAAGCTACCTCTAGAGTTTAGTATATTAAAGTCTAATGTGTTTGAAATGACATGACTTTCACTGTCCGCTGCAGTTTCTAGATTCTAGAAACTGTTTTTACTAAACGATGTTTTACCAAACGTGAATACGCGGGCAGTTTCATCTGTGTTTGTCTTTCAACAGGTCCGGGTTCGATTCGCGTGGCCGACCTACTGCTAGGGACTCAGCTCTGTGTGTTTGAGGGGAGGGGAGTGCGGTGAGGAGAAACGTATGGCAATGCTTGCATCAACAGAAATTATCACTTAATAGTGTTATTTTTATTGTTCCTTACATGAACATTAGTTGCCGTGCAAAGAAACTCCGTCCCATTGTTAAGCACAGGATACATTGGGTCACAATATCTTTGATAAGAGCCTTATACACTATTGGCTTAAAGTGGAGAAAATGTGGAAGCAAACAGAAGATTTTAATTGAGAAACCTAAAATTCTACGTGGAATGAGTATAAAATCTTGTCAAGGGAAATGAAATGGTTATACAGAATCACTAACTTGGAAGATGGCAATATAATTAATGTTTTCATATTCAAAAGAAAAGTAACTGGGGTGGGTCTTGGGCACATAAAATGTATGACTTGTTGAAGCAGATAGGTATGGGTCATTCTTGGATAAATGCAGAGTATGGGTATAGAGGCTTCTGGAAAGAAGTTAAGCTAAGATTAGAGGATATTGCCAGACAAGACATTTTCGCGAGCACAAGTGACAAAAGCTCACTGTGGTTATATAGAAAAATAAAAACAACCTGGGGGAGTGAAGGATATATAGATATATGTAGTAAGTTAGAGAGAGAAGGTTTTGCTTGGGCGAGAACAGGAGTGAGAAACTTGAAAGGTATAGGTCAAGAGAGGGAGCTAGATAAATGTCCATTGTGTGTAGAAGAGAATGCAGACTTTCATTGTATATTATATTGTAGTCAAAGAAAGATATGGAGAGAGCAGGCTTGGCTACGTAAATGGAACAGAAAGGTCAAGAGAGGGAGCTAGATAAATGTCCATTGTGTGGAGAGGAGAATGCAGACTTCCATTGTATATTATATTGTAGTCAAACAAAGATATGGAGAGAGCAGGCTTGGCTACGTAAATGGGACAGAAAGGTATATAAATGTCCATTGTGTGGAGAATGCAGATTTCCATTGTATATTATATTGTAGTCAAACAAAGATATGGAGAGAGCAGGACTGGCTACGTAAATGGGACAGAAAGGTATAGGTCAAGAGAGGGAGCTAGATAAATGTCCATTGTTTGGAGAAGAGAATGCAGACTTCCATTGTATATTAAATTGTAGTCAAACAAAGATATGGAGAGAGCAGGCCTGGCTACGTAAATGGGACAGAAAGGTATAGGTCAAGAGAGGGAGCTAGATAAATGTCCATTGTGTGGAGAAGAGAATGCAGATTTCCATCGTATATTATATTGTAGTCAAACAAAGATATGGAGAGAGCAGGCCTGGCTACGTAAATGGGACAGAAAGGTGTAGGTCAAGAGAGGGAGCTAGATAAATGTCCATTGTGTGGAGAAGAGAATGCAGATTTCCATTGTATATTATATTGTAGTCAAACAAATATATGGAGAGAGCAGGCTTGGCTACGTAAATGGGACAATTTGGGGAGTTAAGTAGTAATTAGAACAATTTTGTCAGTAAAAAGGGAAAACAACAGGAGAAATATAGGGAATTATTTAGGGAAAGCTATAAGAGATGGCTAAGAACAATTAAGAAAATGATCTAGAGTGGGATAGATGAATTGGCAAAATGTGTAAAAAGGAGCAGAGGGCCTGCAATACGCAAAAACCTAGGGTAAGGTGTATGGGGACCAAATTATTAGTCAATGTGGGCAACATGATAGAATTTCCAGGATTTATGAATATATGGCATTTTCCAGTATGGATTTTATAATTGTAATCTTGATTTTGTATTTCCATTTTATGATGTAAAAGGAAAGATGAGAAATAAATTACAAATTACAATAATCACCTGCAATGAGTATCTTATATTTGGTCACCCAATTATCGGAATTCGCGACCAACTGGCGACTGGGTGTGGGCCGGGAGGCATTCGATCACGCCTACCCATTTATCTTATAGCGCTAACGAAGGGATGGTTGCAAAAACATCACTGGCCGTCTCTTTCCCCACCCCTGCCGTCTGGAACCTTCGCTGTTACAGCTCGAAGGATATGTGAAGCGGAAGGAGAAGGTGTGGCGATGGCGAAGGGTTTGCCGACAGGAAGCTGAGCCAACCATAGCATCGGGTGACACCTTGCCTGTGGAGAAGGAGGCCCTATTGAATTTGACCTTGGGACGGAGTGCCGTACGTCTGTGGGTGTTCGTCGTGAAGGTGGCTGAGGAGGTGATACTGGGATTGGATGCCTTCAGGAGCCACGAGGTGACGGTCGACGTCAGCAGGAAGGTCCTGCGGCTCAATGGAGAAGAGGTGATACTCCGGCAACCAGATGAGCGCCTTGGAATCTGCAGGGTCAACTTGTAGGAAGACGTGGTGGTCCCCGCGAGAAGCGAGGTGGTGGTGACGGCGCGACTGGAAGGCCAGCGGACGAAGAACATGATGCTGGACAAGATGACGCCTGTACACGGACTCTCTGTAGCCAGGACATTATTGCCGTGCCGAGAGGAGGTGTCAGTGAGGCTGCTCAACCTGGCAGACACCGATCACGACGTCCAAGCCGGAACGGAGCTGGGGACGTGAGAGCCCGTGGTCAACGTAAGCGCAAGGGACAAGACACAGGAGCCGATGCCGACGCAGCACCCGGGGCCCCGGCTGGAAGGCTTATTGGAGAGGGCGGCCGACCACCTGACCGCAGAACAGCTGGAGAAAGTTCGACAACTGCTGAGGCTGTACCAGCGCGTCTTCAGCCAAGGCGACAGTTTGAGTCCAGAGGGTTTACTCCCATTAGTCTTGAACCCGTAGGAACAAGACCCGGGCCTCTTTCAACCAGGGAGTTATCCGAGCTGTTCCAAAGTGCGCTCGGCGTCCTCCGAGGGCCTTTCCGTAGGACAAGACCTGGGTAACAAACAAGCCCCCCCCCCATCTGGTCCTAAGACACAAGACGGGATGGAAGTGGATACGCCACTTTCGCGCGCCAACACCAAAGGTGAAAACTACCGATATGACCTCTGTGGGGTCGCCTGGCGATCTAGCACACCTACTAGCTTTGCAGGCTAGTACCCGGGAGAATTAATGGCTTCCCTCAACCCCGTCCTTAGACGTACCCGATTCCCACGGGTATCGGGAACCACTGAACCCTCGAGACCATCCCAATCCGAACAACTCCCGAAGGAGGGGCTCAGAAGCCAAGGCGACAGTGACTACAGCCGCACGGATAATGTGCTTCACCGCATCGACACCGGAGACGCCCGGCCTATTCGGCAACCACCTAAACGCGTTCCGCTGGTGAAACAAGCGGCAGTACGGGATATGGTAGATGACATGAAATCCAGGGGAGTGATTGAAGAGTCTGACAGTCCTTGGTGTTCCCCTGTAGTTCTGGTAACAAAGAAGAACGGCGAGCTACGCTTCTGCGTGGACTACAGGAAGCTGAACGCTGTCACCCGGAAGGACTATTTCCCCTTACCCCGGATTGACGACACCCTGGACACGCTTGCTGGTGCGCAGTGGTTCTCGACCCTGGACCTCAAGCCTGGTTACTGGCAGGTAGCTCTGGACCCGAGAGACAAGGAGAAGACTGCATTCTCGACTAGCCAAGGGCTTTGGCAGTTCACAGTCATGCCCTTTGGTCTTTGCAACGCACCAGCAACCTTCCAACACCTCATGGAGTCGGTATAACGTCTCATGGGTATATTACCAGAACTATGATCTCGGAACAGTGGCTTGACCCTCGCCAACCTGCCAAAGTCATCGTTAAAAGTGATCAGTTCGGTCCCAAAGTAATGTTGTGTGTCTGGTGGAATGTTCAAGGTGTGATCTACTGGGAGTTTGTTCCAAACGGACGGGCGACTGATGTGGATCTTTATTCTCAACAACTGCAACGAGTTATGACACTTTGAGAAGGAGATACCCAGCATAAGTTAACCGAAATAGAGGTCTACTGCAACAAACCAACTGCACGAACAATCATAGAAAAAAATCAGCAACTGGAAGAAATCAAACTGCTACCTCACCCAGCATACAGCCCTGATCTCGCACCATTAGATTATCATCTTTTTCGATCCATGACCCATTTTTACGTGGAAGAAATGTTGATAACATTGAAGCAGTGCAAGTGGGTGTCACAGAATTCTTGGCATCAACAATCAGAGACTGGTACCATCGTATGATAGTAAACCTCTCTGAACAATGGCTCAAGACCATAGAATCTAATGGTCTGTATACTTTGAAAATTGGTTAATTGCTTGTCAGAACACATATAAAATAATTGACAGTGTCTATAATTGTTAAGGTATTACAAGTCAGATAAAGGAAGAAATTGTACAGTTTTGAAATGCTGAAGCAAGAGGCCTGTCTGAAAACTAGGTGCTGTGCATAACCAGTGTATACTGAACTACGCACTTTCGAGCTCGCAATCAAGTGCTCACCTGATCTGTAATTAATTTGATTTATAGCTGTCGTTAAGATTTTCACGTATCAAGATACGTTGTGCTGTGTTGCCCTGTTTGACATGCTGGTGGATAATTATGACCTGACATACAAATGAACGCTTTGAATTTCGGAGGTTGAACCGCAAATCTGCAGATATTGGGATGTCATAGACACAATGACAAGGAGGTCGCCCTTCATGGAGGTGGGTGGATTCATAACAATGCCTCTGCCCAGTGGACAACAATAGAAGTTCCGAATGAGCCATACGCACGCCTTGTTTACACCATTGTGTTTGTTACTCAGGTTGATGTCTCAACCGAGAATGTCATACGACTTTCTCTATTCTATCTTCTCGTATAAAACTGTATTAATGCAGATAAATTGCAACACATTTACACGAATTGGTTTAGAATATAATGAGTAAAGCGACACTAGAATTTTAAAGTTTCTAGCTATAAAATGTCTTGGACATTTCACAGCCTTTTCATGGCCACGAGAATAAACAAATAGCAAAAAATGTGGACACTGCTAGGGTCTATACTTTTATGTAGTAGATTTCTTTTAGCTTCTAGTGTTCACCAATTGTACAAGACGACCAAGATCTCTTTTGAAGTTACCTACGCTTAAGATATTACCAGGAATTTTCTAGGAATAGAGTATAAAGTCCTTTAGATTCCGAATAAGGCTTACTGCTGACTACATTAGAGACAAAATCTATACTAATATGACAATACAGGACACAATTTATGTGAAATAAATACTTTGTCGACCTAATTTCCTATATTTCTTTCTTATTTGATTAAATTCTCAGATAATAGACTTCTTTCAAGCATGAAATCGCTGCTCTCTTTTTTCTCGTAATGCAAAGAAGCTGTTAATTTAGAAAGTGCTCGTGTTTAAAACATCTGAGCATCGCTTTACGATAGCATACTGTACTATTCTTAACCAAAAACGAAATATAGAGGTAGTTCCAAATCCAGAGTTCCCGGCTGATGGCTGGGAATTGTTCCTTAGCGAGCATTGTTGTCCATACTCCTTAGGAAGTATCAGGGAGGAAATTATTTGTTTGTCTGTGAGTAAATTGAAAAGAAGTATGACTACCTGATGGTTAAGAGATCCGCTACAACTAAAGGTGTAAATAATTAAATAAATAAATAAATAAAATGATGTCAAATGAGTTCAGGGTACATAGAGCTTAGTGTTATCAGACATTTATCATTCAGGATATGGGAAATCCTCCAACGTTAAGTCATTTCGGACGATGAATGAAATGATGTTCAAATGCATACAGGGTACATAGAGCTTAGAGTTACCAGACATTCATCTTCCAGGATAAGAGAAAACCTCCAAAGTTAAGTCATATCGGACGATGAATGAAATAATATTTAAATAAATAAAGGGTACATAGAGCTTAGAGTTACCAGACATTCATCTTCCAGGATAAGAGAAAACCTCCAAAGTTAAGTCATATCGGACGATGAATGAAATAATATTTAAATAAGTACAGGGTACATAGAGCTTAGAGTTACCAGACATTCATCTTTCAGGATAAGAGAAAACCTCCAACGTTAAGTCATATCGGACGATGAATGAAATAATATTTAAATAAATAAAGGGTCCATAGAGCTTAGAGTTAACAGACATTTATCTTTCAGGATAAGAGAAAACCTCCAACGTTAAGTCATGTTGGACGATGAATGAAATGATGTTCGAATGAGTACATGGTACATAGAGCTTCGAGTTACCAGACATTCATCTTTCAGGATAAGGGAAAACCTTCAACGTTAAGATATATCGGACGATGAATGAAATGATGTTCGAATGAGTACATGGTACATAGAGCTTCGAGTTACCAGACATATATCTTTCAGGATAAGAGAAAACCTCCAACGTTAAGTCGTATTGGACGATGAATGAAATGATGTTCGAATGAGTACATGGTACATAGAGCTTAGAGTTACCAGACATTCATCTTTCAGGATAAGAGAAAACCTCCAACGTTAAGTCATATCGGACGATGAATGAAATGATGTTCGAATGAGTACATGGTAAATAGAGCTTCGAGTTACCAGACATTCATCTTTCAGGATAAGGGAAAACCTTCAACGTTAAGATATATCGGACGATGAATGAAATGATGTTCGAATGAGTACATGGTACATAGAGCTTCGAGTTACCAGACATATATCTTTCAGGATAAGAGAAAACCTCCAACGTTAAGTCGTATTGGACGATGAATGAAATGATGTTCGAATGAGTACATGGTACATAGAGCTTAGAGTTACCAGACATTCATCTTTCAGGATAAGAGAAAACCTCCAACGTTAAGTCATATCGGACGATGAATGAAATGATGTTCGAATGAGTACATGGTACATAGAGCTTCGAGTTACCAGACATTCATCTTTCAGGATAAGGGAAAACCTTCAACGTTAAGATATATCGGACGATGAATGAAATGATGTTCGAATGAGTACATGGTACATAGAGCTTAGAGTTACCAGACATTCTTCTTTCAGGATAAGGGAAAACCTTCAACGTTAAGATATATCGGACGATGAATGAATTAATGTTTAAATGAGTACATGGTACATAGAGCTTTGAGTTACCAGAGATTTATCTTTCAGGATAAGAGAAAACCTCGAACGTTAAGTCATATCGTACGATGAATGAAATGATGTTCAAATGAGTACAGGGTACATCGAGCTTAGAGTTGCCAGACATTCATCTTTCACAATAAGGGAAAATTTTCAAAATTTTATTTAATTGGGAATGGTGAATGTGAGAGTTGATTCAGGTTTGGAAATAAGACAGAGCTGGGAATTTGGTACATCCCTGTTGCCTCTCTCGGCAGTCCTTTGATTGATAACATCTCTGGACCTGCACATGGGCTTGTAATTTTTATCGCCTGCCCTTGTGGTGGCAGGTAGCTGCTACATCCCTTATCTGCTGCTACCTGTTTACACCCACCATTATCTGTGTAGCGGCTCGAGACCACTATGAACTAATTAAGGGCAACATAGTTTCCATTCCAATTAGAACTCACCCTTCCGAGAGAAAACCTACCCTCCTTCACGGGAGTAATAGCCATGCTATAAGGTGTTCACGATGCCCCTAGCCGGAGACAGGGTCAGTGTGTATTATCCATTGTAGGCGGAAAATGAAGTAATCGCTTAGGAAAGATATCTCCCCTCTTTATTTTCGAAGTTTGCCAAGTGTTTGTTTAGATTTTAATAAACTATGTTGCAAAATATTTTTATTTTAGTGGAAGTAAGATTGAATTCTAAACTGTGGAGTGAAGAACAAAACATTTACCGAATTACAAACTTAACATATAACTTCTGAAACTGCGTGTATGACTGCGTTCGTGTGTGTGTGTGTGTGTGTGTGTGTGTGTGTGTGTGTGTGTGTGTGTGAGTACAAAAGGTAGGTAAGTGGCATAGTAAAGCCTTCAACGCACAACGCGCGTAGCCGGTTAGGATGTTTTTGGGTCTCTCGGTATATTCCAAACAAATAGTTCTAGACTAGCATGAAATTGTGAACTGAAGTGACAGGAAGTCAGAAGTAAATGCCGAGATTTTAAATTCTTGCGACGGGATGAAACAGCCAACGAATTTCTTTCTTGTCTAGAAATATTTTTACCATACCTCAGTTTTCCTACAAATCCATAAATTCCCATTTTCTTTAGTTAAGGGGATTTCAGCACCGAAAACCCCAAATCCAGCAATTTTCAACCAATCTTGCTGAATTTTTTACCACTTAGTTCCAATGCATAGTGGACACAGAATTAAAAGTTTGGATTTTATATCTTCAATAGTTTGTAATTAATTTGTGAAATTCAAAATTTGGGCAAAATTCAAACCGAAATTTTTAATATTTTAATTTTTGTATTTCTAAAAATATTCTGATGGTTATGAAGAAAGGAACTATCATATGAATTTCTTATACTGCCTTTAGTTCTAGAGGCAAAAAAATTAGGTATGGACCAAACAAAGAAAGCCCAAAAATGATTAAACGTTTGACTTTTTATATAAATAACTTTAAAAATATAATGTATATTAAAAATTGATATGATAGAAACCTTTGTTTGGTTTCTAAGAAAATGTGTTGAAAATTTTAGAGGGACTGAATCAAAACTGCATCGTGTGGAACGTTTTGAATGACAAAAATGTTGTAAAAACTATAATTGAGTAAATCACATTTTAAAATGCAAAACATTTTCCTTGTCAGCTGCATGCCTTGAAGCAGACTAAAACCCTCCAGATAAATAAGTTTGACCCTCCTACCTCTTCCTTCTCTCTTCTGCAGCAGTTTCCTTCAACCATAGTTTCCTTCTGGATGATTTAGATGTTACCTTCGCAGAAATTACTGAATGAAGTAAGCGTAAATTGGCCCTTTCCTTGGCTAACTTTTAGAGATGCTGGTGAAATCTGTGTCCATTATTTCTGACTGCAACATGAGTGAGGCAGAACAACCAAAACTAAGTTCACTGATGATTGATGTCACAGCAACCTGAAGTCTCTTCTTTGACACAAATATTTCTTTTGGGCAATTACGCCATATCATGTTATGTAAACCTTCATTTGCATTTTGTGTGTTACCCAATGTAAATCTCCTTAGGATTTCATCTGATGCCAGCCTTTGGTACACATGCATTAGTTTTCTTACCCCATCAGGGCTCAAGTATGTTCCCATTGTTGTGTTATGTATCGTTTAGCCCATTCATGTTCCTAATTATGTACACGGTCAACAGAAGATCAGTTGTTTCAAAGAATGTTTTACCTATAACCTATATAACAGTTATATGCACGTTTTGATCTATAAAATGCCTTTATAAATGTTAAATGGCACGATAAAACTCGTCATCTATATAGAAACATTATGTAGTTTAACGAGAAAGGCAAGAAAATTCCAACCATTAGAAATTCACACAAAAGCAAAAATATAAACATTATTATTTGTTTTCAATGTTTGCAGCCGTTGTTTTGTTTTTACGGTGTCACATATTGTAAGAAATAACCATCATAGCAACACAAAAAATTCTACCAGAAACTTGGTCCACTAATTTCAAATGTATTAATTTAGTACATCCAATCGAACTCAAATGACGGGATTGTGTAAACCCAAGGGCTGGCATGTACGCACACACGGGCATTTATATTGTCATGTGAGGGTATTTAAATGCCCGGAACTCATAATTTAGTTGGATTATGATACTATAAGGTTCAACTACTATTTTATTAGCTCATATTATTTTAAGCCAATTTCGGTACTGCATTCTCTTAACTGATGGAAACTAGTCGTTCCTTCATACTAGCCGTGTAAAGGCTAAGGTTTTGGATGGACAGAGTGAACCTAAAAAAATTCAATGCCAAGCCCGGCATTTGAACCACGCATCTTCCGTTTTATTGTCTATTTGCTTTTAACCTTTGAGCTACCATGGCCGTCGTGCCGTCATTACATTAAATTCCAATTGAATCGTATGTTTTCCCGGTAAACGCAAGGGCTGTTAAGGGTATGTATGACTGAAATTTCATGAAAATCGTGAAAATAACGACTTTTTTATTTTAATTCTATAAAATACTTTAGACATTCCAGAATGTGAAAAATGGATAATTTGCCTCCGGACGCCATTTTTAAATGCTTATTTAAATGTCGGTGACCTTTAAACTCTGTCAGAGTCACGCCCTCTTTTGCCTACATCCACATTCTTTGTCTGTTTTCCGTTCTTAAATTTTCAATTCAAGAAAAGAAAAATAAGGCTTTCAGACAAAATAGTTCCTAAAATGTTGCCAATATATCAGAGGCTGGCTTCTACAACATTACTAGAGAGGTGCAAAACAGGAAAAACACAGAATGCCAATGAATCTTTGCATCATGTCATATGGAAGTAAGTTTTCATATCAAAACAAAAATTGGATGTTGCTGTTATTAAAAGCATCAGTGAGTTTAACATGGGTAGTCTTAAGTCATTGGAGCTGCAGCAAAATATCAGAGGTGAAAGTGTAGTAAACTCAGCAAGGAAAACTTCAGTGCAGCGAGATCAGACTCGTATCCTGCAAAGCAAGAAGCGAAGTTGTGCAGAAGAAAAGCAACATCTAAAGAAGAAAAAGTTGGAAAAAGCAGCAACAGAGGAGAGGAAAAAGAAATCTGAGGGTTCAACCTATCAGCCTGGTGGATTTTAATGTGAGTTATGCAATCAAATCTTTAATCGCTGTTTTCTCAATGTTCATATTTTCAGCATTTTTCTTTCTGTAAAATGCTCCTTGCGATGCAGTATTTGTACTACATTCATGACATTTCCTACACAGGTTCAGAATATCACGAGGAATGGAAATTGCCCTAGGTTTTATTGTGAAATGTATATAAGCATATATTTTTAATTTTCAAACACAAAACTTACAGTTTTTTAGACAAAAAGAGAATATTTGTAAATTAAAAAATGTTTGTGACCTAAACTAAAGGAGACACAGAAAAACCCAGAGCAATTTCAAAAAGTATGTGTATTATGAACATAGGGTTAAAATATTAGACCAAAATTCAAAATATTTTGTCGCAAGGGACTTTTTTAGTGACGTAACAAAAGACATACAAAATTTATCATAATTTCTAAACTGCTGGAGAAAAATGGCTTAAATTTAGGTTGTAACATGTTTACAATATACTACACCTATGGTGTAAATTTGAAAAAGCTAGCATTATTAGTTCAGAATTTGAAAATTTCAGTCATACATACCCTTAAGAGCGACTGGACGCAAACCGGGAGAGCCGTGGTTTAAATCCTGGCCATGGCATTCAAATTTTCAGGTTGAATCTAGCTAGCCCATTTTCTGCATCCTTATCTGAGATAATTACGAAAGATACATCATTTATTACATAGTTCTCCACACATCAGCATTCTGCAGACTCCACCCTTCATTTTTCTGTTGGTAACATCGTTTTAGTACTATTTTATTATTTGTACTTCTTTTCACTTGTCCGTACATTTTAATTTTCTGTATATCACTTCAAAACATTTTTATGTTATTTCCTGAATTTTCCAGTTTTTCAATTTCATCCCTTCTTGTGGCTCGAGAAACCCTCAGCTAAAAATCTATCTTTTTTTTGTTGTGTATCTTTAGAATTGTATGTAAGCCGTTTAGTTTTATTAAACGTTCCATCACATAGCCTTAAACATTCGTATCGGTTTTCCCCTTCACATAAAAATAGCAAATAAAACGAGAAGGAAAATATAAATCGTAAAGTGTGTGATAGGGGAGATATTTTACGACAGACGTAAAGAAGACTTTTATGATTTTGTGGGCAGATTCAAAGTGTTACACATTTTCACCACTTAGTTGACAAATCATCAGATTCTGCAACCGTATCGTATGACTACGTTCACGCGCTAATTGGTATGGAGATAGACCTAACCTTATCTGTGTAACAAAACACTGCAGTGTGCGGAATTGACATTTGATGGCGCCATTAATGATGTCTAGTAACCAGAAGCAAATCATTAATGGACAATGTGAATCATAAAGCTTCATGTAAATTGTATATTTAGGCAGTTGATAGTTAAATTGGACCTTTTAGTAGTTCATAACTGTGTTAAAAGTATAAAATTCCTTCGTTCAGTGTTCAAAATGTTTTAACACGCAGGTAATGCCAACTTTGGTTTCTTTTGACAATTACCTCATTCAAGGAGGCCGTGAATATGAGTTACTAAATACTTTTATAAAATGGCGGCTCGTTGATAAGTAAACATGGACTATACTGAACATGTTTTTAATTTTACGAACAGCACAGAGAGTGCAAATAGAATTATTACCCAAAAATTCAATAACTCATCAAGTACCTAGACTGGTGCAAGGTAAAGAACTTACAAAATCATTATACCGAAAAGGTATTGCCGGTATTCGTTGAAGAAAAAGCTACAATATTTGCATATTTAATGAAATATTCCATGATAAAGCTGTCTTAATGTAAACAAGTAACAATATCATTAAACACTACAAAATTAAAGCACTTATGAAACGTATGAAGTTGGTCTGAAAAGTTTCCAACCTAATACAACTCTACACACTTCTCCTAGCGATGCTACCCTCTCTACACCCGTCCAAATAGTACTCGGCCTTTTCTCTGCATAATAATTGTTCAGGAATGTGATTGCCTCTTCATTTGACGAAAATATCTGTCCTCCGAGCGCAATTTTCAGATGAGGTAATCAAAAAGAAGACGCTTGGGGCTAGATCTGGTGAGTCAAACAGTTCAAACCGTAATTCGTGGATTTTCGCCATTGCAACCGTTGAGGTGTGAGACGGTGCGATGTCTTGGTGAAACAGGACTTTCTTTTCCAGCAAATGTGGGCGTTTTTCCGCAATTTCTGCCTTCAGCTTGTCAAGTAATGATACGTAGTGTGCTCATATGATGGTTTTTCCTTTTTGAAGGTAATCGATTAAAATAACTCCATGACTATCCCCCCCCCCAAAAAAAAACAGTCGCCATCACTTTCACAAAAAAAAAAAAAAAAAACAGTTTTTGCTTATTTTTGTAGCCGGTCCTCCCTTTGCAGTCCACTTCTTGGACTGTATTTTTGTTTCGGGCGTATAATGGTGCATCCAAGTTTCATCTACAGTAATTAACCGGCGCCAAAACTCAGACTTACTGCGCCTAAACTGCGCCAACAGAGCGTTGGAAATGTTCAGTGGAACACGTTTTTGGTCTAATGTAAGCAAACGCGGCACCCAACGCGCGGACGGCTGTCTAAATGTTGATTTAATATGTGACAAACACGTTCTTTTGACATGTTCATAGTCTCTGCTATCTCTCTCACTTTAATTCGGCGGCCGTCTAGCAGCATTTGGAGAACTTTGGCGACGTTTTCGCCGGTAGTTGCATTTTTTTAGACGTCGCGAACGTCTTTGTGTTCGTAATGGGTACTTTTAATGAAGTTCCCAAGTTTTGAATGTTATCAAGTGTCACCTGGCAGCCCGCCTCGTTAACGTGTTGGTAGTGTGTCTGTCTCACTTTCAAGAGGTTCGGAGTTCTAATTTCGGTCAGGGTGATTTATCTGGATAGGATTTTTCTGGGGTATTCCCTTATCCTAAAAGACGAATGTCGGGTAACTCTAAGCTCTATGGACCCTGGGATCATTTGAGCATCATTTCATCCATTCCATTCACCGTCCGATATGACTTAATGTTGGAGGACGTAAAAGTGTCACCTAGCAGAGTTCTTCTCTGTGGTATGTATTAATATACCCATAGTTTAAACAACCTTGTTCATTAAGTAGTTTACGTCTGGTGTTGTACTGATGAAGTTATCGACTTGTTCTTTGGTTAGACTTTGGGTTTCGTTTTGGCTGGTAAGCTTGAAGCTGCGGCTAGAGTTCTATACACTGTACAGTGCTGCCATCTGTGTCACTTACTCAGAAAGGATCTACATGTATTTTTAAAGAATACCAGAAGTTGCTATCTAGTCCCAGTGCTGAAAAAATAATAGGAAATGTTATAACTTGAACGCACCTCATATTAGAGTAGGCCTTGCCTAAGAAAGATGCGCTTTTGTCTCTCGAATTTTAACTTTATTCTTCTGTTTGACTTGCTATATTGACTGTGGTAGAGATAATTCGACTCTTTGGAAAGATTATTCGTGTCTAACAGTTGAGGTCTACTTTACAGTAACAAACGTATCACGTAATGATGTGTTTTATTTCTTATAGGGGCAAATAAAGATATTTCCTATTCCTCTAGACAGATGTTGGTTCAGTGTAGGACGTTGAATCAATATTCTGTTGCAGCGAGCGACAGACAATCTGTAAAAGGATTATCTCCACAACAGTTAAAATTAATAATGAAAAGAAAAGCAGATGGTGGAGCGTATTATACAGCACATAAACACATTATGAGAGACCAACCTCTCGAGTTTGATAATGAATTCAGATTTAATAGACGTCTTCCATACACGTGCGAGGGTTAATTGCAATGACCTTGGTCTACAAAGCAAGTAGATCTTCCTCGACAACGATCAACATTTACACCCCGTGGTTTCTACACCAGCATCTCCAATTATAGGGTGGAATGGTAATTAATTGCGGTACATTTGCTCCGGTAAAGGAACCAATTAAATCATTGCAGGCTTGGTAGCTAATAATGTTTTCTTTGAGCCCTCTGTTGAGTTATTTTATGGTAGATCTGCATGGACCGTGTCATTTCTCTAAGTTCAGTACAGCGGATATGCTGATATTCATACGAAATAAACATTTGTGGCCTCTTAAAATAGACATTTTTAAAGAAAGATCCATGCGCTTATTCCAAAAATGGAAAGTTTTATAAATACGAAAGCTTTATTCATTTTCTGTAACTGGATTCAAAGATTCAAACGTAGTAGCACGAAGTACTGATAGTTTTTCCACTACTTAATTTTGGTTAACCACTGTTTTTGTGATAATATGGTAGAACCTCGTTTAGCCAAATCAACTGGGACCAGGGGCGATCGAGTTAACGAAAATGGGTTATCCAGAATAGGACAGAAAAGCGTTAAAAGCAAGCACAACATCAAGAAATATTACACAAATATAACAACTTATGACAGTAACTTTACTTATCTTAAAAGAAAATTATGTCAATTTTTCGTATTAATTGCTTAACATTTTTGCTCATTTAACCATGAAATAAATCCAGAAGTTAACTTATTAAAACAAATAAATAGTCCAATAGATTTAATAGCTTGGGAAAAAATACGAGAGCTGTTCAATAAAGAATGATCAAATTTTTTTCATTTTGACAACGTTCATTTACTCATCCTCATAATTTTGATGGCCCTTCTCAAAATAGTCTCCCCTGAATGCGATGCACTTGCCCCAGCGTTTCTGTCAGTCTTCAAAGACATGCTGGAAACCATTTTTTGAAAAATCCTTCAAAATCGCCTCCGCAGCCTTCACCACTGCTTCTGATGATGGATAATGCCTCCCAGAGGGCGTTTCTTCAAGTTAGGCAATAGAAGAGAGTCACATGGAGCTACATCCGGACTATAGGGAGGGTGA
Organism: Mantis religiosa; assembly: GCA_030765055.1. Taxonomy (NCBI): domain Eukaryota; kingdom Metazoa; phylum Arthropoda; class Insecta; order Mantodea; family Mantidae; genus Mantis; species Mantis religiosa. The sequence continues at coordinate 20,336,682 of CM060953.1, read as the reverse complement.
GGGATACACTTCACCTTGATTTTTGGAAGATATTTAGCAACAACATTGGCAACATGCGGCCGCGCATTATCGTGGTGCAACATCCAGCCTGCTTCACGGAAATGTGGTCTTTTGCGCTTGATATGTACTTGCAATGTTTTCAGGACATCCCTGTAGTATTGTCCAGTTACTGATGTGTGTGCAGGTAAACCATTCCATGAATATCAAAGAATTAGATGACCATAACTTTCCCAGGAGAAGCAACCACTTTTGCTTTTTCGGGAGTTGGTTACGGAGGAGATTTCCACACTTAGCTTTGCTGTTTGCTCTCAGCATCAAAATGATATAACCAAGTTTCATCAGCAGTGATTACGTTTGAAGGAAACTCCGGATCTTCCTCTAACATCAACTTTAACTGCATGCGGACCTGCATGCAAATGTCCTTTTGTTCGGGAATCAGTCTGGGAACCCATCACACACAAACACGTCTCATGTGTAATGTTTCTGTCACCAACGTGTGTGTGGCATCCAATGAAATGTTCAGTATTTCAGAAAGTGATCTTAAGGTAATTCGTGGATCCTCTCTCGCAATGACAGCCGCAGTATTGATGTTTCCTTCCGTAAGAGCAGTAACTGGAGCACCGGGTCCACCTTCCTTTGAAATTGATTGTCTCCCCTCTTTAAACATTTTAAACCATCTTCGAGCTGTGCTGTAGGGAAGAATAGACTCTCCATAGGCCTCCTGTAATATTGTATAGGCCTCAACTGAAGATTTGTTGAGACGAAAGCAGAATTTCAAAGCCGCATATTGTTCCTCGCGTGTTACCTCCATTGCAGCGGTAGGCGATACTGAAGATGTCTGAACTTGCCTGGTTCACACAGGCGGGACCGAAGAGTACCAACAATGAAGCTGCTACGGCGTGTTTGTTTCACATTAAGCTAACAGAATATAAGATTGAAGTTTAGTTCGAAAAATTATAACTGTAATAAAATTATGATCATTCATAATGGAACATCCCTCGATTTTATTTTAAAAAATAAACATCGCGTAATGAATTTTGAAATACCGACAGTCGAGTTTATTTTTAAGATCATTTCATTTTAGGTTTTGGTAATACTGTTAAAAACATAATGACCTCCAGGTGACAACACAGTAGTTTGTGACTGAAGATGTAAAGAAGAGTTTACGTAATCGATATCAGCAATTAATAAGAAATATTTATATCACTTTCTCTTAAGATAAGTGGAGTTACTGTTACAAATAGTTATATTTGTGTAGTATTTGTTGCTTCAGTGTAGCTAGCTTCATGTTTACGTAATCAAGAAATATCTTTAATGTAGCTCAGATATAATTATCGCAACACTTTCACCTAAAGACATACTCTGTTGTAGTGTAATAGCTTATGTATTTATACTGTACTACAAACTAGTCTGTAGTAAAAAAGAGACAGTGAGCCTCTGTTGTCTCAGTTTAGTGTATCACTTACGAGTAGCGTGATCTCACATCCGTTTTAACATTAGAAGTTCATTTGTCAGTATTTCGACTTGACTCTCGAAATAAAACATCAATTTCTCTATGTTTGTTACTGCTTGTACGTGGGTCATAACAGCAGTGAGCTTCTGTTGTCTCAGTTTAGTGTATCAGTTACGAGTAGCGTGATCTGACATCCGCTTTAACATTACAAGTTCATTTGGCAATGTTTCGACTTGACTCTCAAAATAAAACATCAATTTCTCTATGTTTATTACTGCTTGTACGTGGGTCATGACAGCAGTGAGCTTCTGTTGTCTCAGTTTAGTGTATCAGTTACGAGTAGCGTGATCTGACATCCGCTTTAACATTACAAGTTCATTTGGCAATGTTTCGACTTGTCTCTCAAAATAAAACATCAATTTCTCTATGTTTGTTACTGCTTGTACGTGGGTCATAACAGAAGTGAGCTTCTGTTGTCTCAGTTTAGTGTATCACGAGTAGCGTGATCTCACATCCGCTTTAACATTAGAAGTTCATTTGACAATGTTTCGGCTTGACTCTCGAAATAAAACATCAATTTCTCTATGTTTGTTACTGCTTGTACGTGGTCATAACAGCAGTGAGCTTCTGTTGTCTCAGTTTAGTGTATCACTTACGAATAGCGCGATCTCACATCAGCTTTAACATTAGAAGTTCATTTGTCAATGCTCCGACTTGACTCTTGAAATAAAACATCAATTTCTCTATGTTTGTTACTGCTTGTACGTGGGTCATAAAGGCAGTGAGCTTCTGTTGTCTCAGTTTAGTGTATCACTTACGAGTAGCGTGATCTCACATCCGCTTTAACATTAGAAGTTCATTTGTCAATGCTTCGACTTGACTCTCGAAATAAAACATCAATTTCTCTATGTTTGTTACTGCTTGTACGTGGGTCATAACAGCAGTGAGCTTCTGTTGTCTCAGTTTGGTGTATCGCTTACGAGTAGCGTGATCTCACATCCGCTTTAACATTAGAAGTTCATTTGACAATGTTTCGGTTTGACTCTCGAAATAAAACATCAATTTCTCTATGTTTGTTACTGCTTGTATGTGGGTTATAACCACTGCTGGTTCATCAACACTGTCTGAATATGTATACTCTTCGTTTTTATTTTCAGTAACACTGTATGATGCAATAATGCCTTACTGTGTAGTTGCTATATACTCTCCATCATTTCCAATGTCTTCGGATCAGCCGTCAATATTTTTAAATGGTTTATAAAATCTTCTTCAACACTTACTTTTTCATCTTCTTCTTGTTTTCTGTGAAGTCACACACACCAGGCTACAACTGTTTCCATGACTTTATACAAGTTTCTCTTCCAACCTGGTGCCAAGGAGGTAAGATGAGCGCAAACAATTCGCCCGCTGACAAGAGAATTCTAGTGATGTACTTACTGAAAATAACAATTTATCATCTGTAAAGCAAGTCTTCGTTTACTACACTAAACAACATAATTTCTGCATATACGGAATATGTGATGCTGAAGACAGTGTGAAAGCAGAGACCGTGTTTACGTACCACCCTGTGAGGGTGGCAGCCAAAGAGCCCTTCACTAATGGATTCTTTCAGCAACCGGGTTGTTGAGCAATGGGAGAGGGAGAGATATTGTCGCCCTCGACATCGTTAATTTGCACAAGGGTGGTACACCTGCTCAGGATCTGCCACTTTTAATTAAACAGTCCAAGTCCTTATTTATCCACTTCCTGTTAATTCTGTAGCACTGATATTGAATCGGAGTGACCATTCCAGAACTTTCAGGGCTAATTTGACTTCTGCCATCACCATAAACCAGATTACCTCTTCTTGAAACCAGTGGCGACTGGTGGATAAAACTAGAAGTGTGCTACAAAACTACTCTACGAATTTTTGTTCCAATGATAAAAGGATAGAACCTTATTGTTTCTCTAAGAGAATCCTCTGGAAATGTCTTAGAAGTTTTCTTGATGAAACAAAGTTGAGGCTACCAGATGCCCAGTGAAGCTAAATCTGTCCTTTGCTTCTCTAAGAATGTCACATACTTCAAGAGCTTCTCTTCTTTTCACATCATGATCTTATATTCTCCTTTTAATTGCAGTTTCTTCGTGTTCCTCGATATCCACGCTATTTCTTACCTTTTGCACTTCCCTTTTAAATGCGTTTAGCTGGGTGATGGCAAATGTTGCATTGCAGTCTCGTTCCTGCAGCTGATTGTACAAAATGTCCACATGTGGCATGATCTTGTAGAACAAAGACAGCCAGAATACAAAATTATAATCTTTCAAAGTGGCCATAAACCCAGAAGCCTGAACAAGTGTGGCGTTGTTGTTTAACAGAGCTCTCTTCTGAATAATCTCCATGCATTTAATTAAATTCTCCCTGTGTTCGAAAAGCAGAGCACACAGAAGCTAAGCCTGAAGGTCACGCTATAGCCGTTGCTAAGAAATATATATAAGGGCGCTCAACTACGGCGGTCATCAGCGCCCTTTAAAAAACTAGTCATGGCAAAAGCCAGATAGAAAACTTTCTAAAAACTATACAAGTGTAACAAAACCTATTAAAAATAGACGTACATAAAAAACCAATAAAAACCTACTAGAAATTTCGTTCACTAAATCCTAAACTCAAAAATTGACAAGAATCTAAAAACTTCTCCACGGGTCCCCACGCACGGCCTACACGTGGGTGGGCCTGTTGACCGTCTCCCTCAACCACGAAGAGGAGCCCACACAAGGGAGACTTGGCTCGGGACCCCGGGTGCGCCAAACCCGTACCTACCGAAGTAGGCCCCTGGGGGGCCGTTGCTAAGAGTAGGAGGAGCTAGGTTTATAAACCTCCATTTAAGCAATGTATAAGAAGCCACTCCCATCTCTTCACCTTCCCGCAACCCCCTCAGAGAGCCTACATTTGGGCGAAATCTTACGTTAACTCTTCGCTGCAAACCTGCGGCTCCTACAGCTAATCACTGTTTATTTCGACTTCTGCGGTCATGGGCAGCTACAGACGATAAGCGTAATTGAAACATGTTTGTATATAAAACAATGCAAACAAGTACAGCTTTAATGTGCAAAATGCACCTGTTGTATATTCAGAATCAGTGGGTGTCGCGCAAACCTGCAACCTTATGGAGGAACCGCCCCTGGGTGTAGGAATTATTTCTCACTCCTTTTGCACACTGCGTTATAGTTAGTCCTGAAGTTTGCCACTTTTTCCTCCTGTATTCTTCTAGAGAAAGGGTAAGTGATTAAGCTGCTCAAGGAATTCATGTTAGTGCACGTAAAAGACGAGGTGTTACCATCAACCATAACAGTATAACTTGAACTGTACAAGTGTTTTCAGTAAACCAATTCTACTTCTTCTTCTTCATTCCATGGTTTGGGCATATCGCTCGTTCCGGCTTCACAGATCTCTCCAGCGTTTCCTGTGTCGTCCTCTGTCTCTTCTTCCTTTTGGATTATAGTTTAATACTGCATTTGTATATCTTCCATCCTGCATTCTTAATAATGTTCATGCCATTGTTGCCTTCGTTCTGATATTTTGTCATGGATTGGTTCGATTTCTAATTACTTTCTAATATCGTCATTTCTTATTTTGTCCAATACTGTACAACATTTAACACTTCTTGGAAGTTTCATTTCTGCAGTCTGTATTTTATTTAAATCCTTTTGTGTTGACACCCAGGTTTCGCTTCCAAATAGTAAAGTCGGATGTAGCCATTACCTTATACATTTTCATTTTTGTTTTTAAAAGTTCTTTGGATTGTCCCACATATTGCTCGGAATTTGTTTAATTTTTCTTCTATATCAGTATCGTTTCTAAAACTTATATTACATCCTAAATATTTAAAACTCGATATTTGTTCTAAAATCTTATTTCGTAAAACAATTTTTGATCTTACCTTATAATTTCCTTTAAAAGACATAACGTTTTTTTTCTTCTGATATACCAATAATTCGAATTGTAAATAACAAAAGACAGTAGTGCCAACATATATGTTTGACTCCCGCCTGCAAACAAACACCTGCAACACGCACACGACTGGACATTTCAGATCTGAATGTGAGACCTTCGATCGCAAGCCAGATCAGAGTTAGGCTGGCAGTGGAGTGTTTTGTAAGGAGGGATAATATACGACAGAAGATGAGGTTAAGGTTATATATAAGCCATTTGATGTGTTATTCTATGTGCCTAGAAGAAGTCTCGGGCGTTTGTAGCGCTCTCCAGGATCGATGTCGTACTCACCTAGACCGCGGATGAAGGAGTTGTGGGAGAGGTTTTGATAGAAGGAACGTGAAAGGGTATGGATGTAGTCTGTTATTGTGGGGATACGTAGGTCACGTCGCATAACTAGATTGGAGATTTACCATGGGGAGTCTGTTGCAATGCGGAGGAATAGGGATTGTAGAATTTCAAGACGGTGTAGGTGAGACTTGGCTGCTACTCCCCATATTTCACTGGCGTTTATGATGGCTATCAGACGTTGAATGATGTCAGAGAAGCCAGCCAAGCCCCGCAAAGCGCTACTCAGGAAGACGCCAGCGCCACCTCCGAGGCCTTAGACTACTTCAAGGCCAAGCTCGAGAAGATCGTCGGCTACATCAACGACACCCGAGCGCCAAGCAGGAAGCTTGAGGAAGCCCTCCGCACACACCAGGGCTACATCACGCAGTCCATTGAGGACCTCCGGAGAACCCTCGCTCGAGACAACGGAGCACCGCCGCCACACGCCCAGCCTCGCAGAGACTCTCCGGCCCATTGGACGCCGCCGCCACAGGACCTGCCTCGGCGCAACCCCCAATCCGAGCCCTTGAAGCCATCGTTTGCACCACCGACAACTGCGGCTCTGGCGGTTGCACATTTTGCCAAAGTTAAATTTCAATAGTCACCACAGTTCACAGGTCGCAGTCAGGGTCCCCTGAATCATGGCTGCTACCTGATCACAAGCGAATTTTCCGCAAACCCTAGTATCCACCCACGAACAGCCGGGTTGCTTCGGCGGTACCGGCCATCAACTTCGCCTCAACAGCCCAAACTAAAATAGCACCACAGGCCCTAATAAATAGAATCACCTCATAACAACATCCCTCCCATGCCCCATCCTTCTTCCTGCCCAGATACCCAATATACCCTGTTGTTGGTTTTTCCTATACCTTTATTCCTGTTTTCCCAATTTTTTTAAAAGAAATAAAAGATAAAAAAGCTGGCCGGAGTACTTGCTTATACAGGAGCAGTTTTGTAGGCAGAGACTTCACTGATTGTTGGATATAGAGAGGGTATAGCATACCCATTCTTTTGCTAACTTTATTAACCACATATACGAGGGCTATCCAGAAAGTAGATTACGTTTTCGTCTGTTTCCGCTAGGGGCGGGGCTAGCGCGGCCATCTTGGGGTCAGAGCGTTGCGCAGCTCAGTCGGCATCTAGCCGTGCTAGTGAGAGGTTCGTGCTGTGCTCCGTTCAGATACTGTGACGGTTTGAAATGTCTGTGTTAATTGAAAATCCCGCGAAGTGCGTGCAGTAATAAGGTTTCTGACTGCAAAAAACTGTAAACCGATAGAAATCTATCGGCAGCTTTGTGAAGTGTATGGGGACATCATTATCACTGAAGGTGGAGTGCGTCAGTGGGTCATCAGATTTAAAAATGGCCGAACCAATGTTCACGACGAAGATCGAAGTGGGAGACCCAGCATAGTGACTGCCGAACTTGTCGAAAAAGTCGATGCTAAAGTCCGTGAAAATCGAAGGTTCACAATAACGGAACTTTCTTTGAGTTTTCCGCAAATTTAGCGAAGTTTGTTGCACGAAATCATCAGCGAAAAGCTTGGTTACCACAAGTTTTGTGCAAGATGGATTCCAAAAATCTTGACAGAGGACCACAAAAATCAGCGAATGGCTGCAGCGTTGAACTTTTTGGACGTTTACCATAAGGATGGTGACTCTTTACTCGATCGCATCGTTACTGGTGACGAAACATGGGTGAAACACGTGAACTGTGAAACCAAATTGCAATCAATGCAGTGGGGGCACACAAGTTCTCCCCCAAAACCCAAGAAATGCATGCAAACAATGTCGGCAAGGAAGATGATGGCGACTGTTTTTTGGGACAGAAAAGGTGTGATTTTGGTGGACTTCCTGGAAAGAGGCACTACAATAAACTCTCAAAGGTATTGCCAAACTCTCCAAAAACTCAGAAGAGCCATTCAAAACAAGCGCAGAGGAATGTTGAGCTCTAAGATCTTGTTGATTCACGACAACGCCCGGCCCCACACGGCAAATGTCACTCGTGAAGTTCTTGAATCTTTTAAGTGGGAGTTGTTTCCTCATCCGCCGTGCAGTCCCGACCTGGCACCGAGCGACTTCCACCTATTCCCAGCAATGAAGAAGTGGCTGGCTATGCAGCGTTTTGATGACGACGCACAGCTGCAAGAAGAGGTAACGAAGTGGTTGAAGGCGCAGGCGGCCGAATTTTTCGAAAAAGGAAATTCCAAGCTCGTACATCGCTACGATAAATGCCTTAATTTGAATGGTGACTATGTCGAAAAGTAGTATTTGAGTGTGGCTTTCATCTGTATATAATAAAATTTGTTTCCTATACTTTGTTTACTTTTTATTCCAAAACGTAATCTACTTTCTGGCTAGCCCTCGTATAATGTGGCCTCTCCACGTCAATTTGATGTCAATACTTAACGTAAGTTTTCCTCTGGACGTCCTCACCAGCTAGACGAATTGGTGGAAGATCCGCAATTGGTCTTCGAGAGAAGGTGATGGCCTGGCTCTTCTGTGGGTGGACGCGTAGGTGCCAACGTTTAAACCTGGTGGTGAGGAGGTCGGCATATTGATGAATCCTGCGAGCACACAGCTTGAGTTCTGATGACGTGGAGGTGACAGCTATGTCGTCAGCAAATAGATACAGCGAGCAGCGAGGCAGGGATGGTAGGGTGTTGATGTATAGAAGGAACAGAGTGGCTGCCAGGACACTACCTTAAGGAACGCCAGCTCTGATGGGATGGGATGAGGATATGATTCCGTCGTGAGAGACAGCAAAGGTTCTGCCAGTGAGGTAGGAGTGAATGAGATGTATTAAGTAGGAAGGGGTTTGGTAGGTGATGAGACGGGAGAGTAAGCCTTCGTGCCATAGACTGTCGAATGGTGATGTCTAGAAGTATGTTGAAACGAACTGCTTGCTCTTAAAGGCTGTGTAAACTTCATCAACCAAACGAAGTAGTTGGTGTTGAGTGGAATATTGAGAGCGAAAGCCGAATTGCTCCGCTCTGACAATATTGTGTTGAATGTAGGTGACAGGAAATACATTATTTTAGATTTTGACCAGTTGAAGGAACTGATAAAAGATTTAGCATGCCTACATTGCTTTCACAAACTCTGAACCTGGAGATGCTTCACACCTCTGGATTTGTTTCTCAATTAGAAGTGGAATTTGGAAATTGACTTCTATTTCAGTAAATACATTTAAAACCTAAGGTTCAAGAGCCTGCTAGGAGAGAAGAAGGTGTAAGTTACAGTGCTGGAGCTTTCTGATGTAAAGAAATGAAATATTACACAAATATAAATATTTGTAACAAAAGGCTTCACTTATTCATTAGAAAAAAGAATCAACACCATTTTCTTAAGGTAAGTGAAGGGTTTTGTTAAAAATATTTATATTTGTGTAATATTTATTTCTTCACAGTAGCTAGCTTCATTTTCTACGTAATAAATTAAATATGGAAATTAATTATTCTTTCACACTGGCCGTGTGTAGGCTAAATTGTGGAAACGTTGAGTCAGACTGAAAAATTCAATGCCATAGCCGAGATTTGAACCACGGATCTTCTGGTTTCCGTCCAGCCGCACTACCATTGTGCTACTATGGCCAACGTGCCGATATGACATTAAATTCTCCAACTGACTCGTATTTTCCCGGTAAACCATTTAGGAGTTCTCATAAACACATGAGACAACTACCTTAATGGCGACTTACTATATGTAAGTACTTTAAGGCCCGGGCTTCATATAGTAAACCACTATTTGGTTAATTAATAGAAATTAATTATTCTTTCTCACTGGCCGTGTCTCAGTCTGACTCAACGTTTCCACAGTTTAGCCTACACACGGCCAGTGTGAAAGAATAATTAATTTCCATTAATTGTACCTAATAGTGGTTTACTATATGAAGCCCGGGCCTTAAAGTACTTACAATATGTAAGTCGCCATTAAGGTAGTTGTCTCATGTGTTTATGAGAACTCCTAGTGGTTTACCGGGAGAAACATGAGTCAGATGGAGAATTTAATGTCATATCGGCACGTTGGCCATAGTAGCACAGTGGTAGTGCGGCTGGACGGAAACCAGAAGATCCGTTGTTCAAATCCCGGCTATGGCATTGAATTTTTCAGTCTGACTCATCGTTTCCACAAATTAAATATGTTGTATGTAAACTGCATGCAGATCTTTAAGTCGATTTGTTATTTTTACATATTCAAAATCTATCTTCTCCCACAATATTACAGCTACAGCTCTGAAAATTGTACACAATACACTTCAGAGGCAGTGCAACAAACTGATGTTTGGGAATTTTGATATTGTTCATAGTTTAATTTTTAATAAATAATTACCATAATCATGCACTGATTTTTTTAGTTTTTTTCGCCTTGACACGTAGCATAATTTTTTTTAAAAAAAAAGCTCTGTAGAATTTCAGAAATCCGATCTGTTAATTTGTTATCGAGGTATTAAGGAACTTAATTTAACTAAATGAGATCTATTGTGCAATATCTGTCATAGAAGATAGATTTTGATTTTATTTAATAAAATTGAATAAATTAATTCATATGTCAAGAATGAAAACTGGTACACACACTTCCTCAGTTACTAGTAATATCTGAACAAAAATTGACACTCTAGCTTTAGTGGTTTACAAAATCACCTTTAGCACTCCGGTCCTCCCAAGATATTTTAATGACAAATGAAATGAACATCTTGAATTTTCTAGAAATATATTCTGAAGTCATTAATTTTGAAAAAATCATACTTTGAGTTTCTCAAATACAAAATCGTTATTCCTCTTTTATGTCTTGGCCAACAAAGAGAATGGACTTTCGGGGTCATTACATGGCTCTTAAATTTTGATGAATGGGTGAAGAAAGTCATCTAAGTGTAACACGGAATACTAAAAAAAAAAAAAAAAAAAACTGATTACATATACCTGATAAAACCGGGAATATCGTTTGTTGCTCACAATAGCTGATCCCGCCTGAGAGACTGTATCTTGGAAACGAACAAATGCACATCAGCTGCACCTACTGTGGCTCACCCGCGTGTTGCAATTGATTGACGTATCACAATGCGATAAAAACCTGTTCTTAATGCTATTTTAGCATTATTCATTTGCACTGCAAATAAAGGAGGCTTTTGCACTTACAAAAAGTGAAAATAAATGTTTATCTGTTTTATTGTCTCTCAAGTGTCAACTTCATGTTTCTTGAGATATAGTTGACCTATTGTGATGCAAGAAACGTCAGCTCTTAATGTTATTTTACGTTATCAATTGCGTCAAAGTAATGAAGGATTTACATTTTAAAAAAGAATAAGTTTATATTCAAAGTCATGGTTTTTAATGCTATATCTGCTCTATTGGAACCATATTCTCTGAAGTTTTACGGAGATTATATCGAATTGAGAGAAGCTTATTTCCAGCAAGATGGAGCAACGTGCCATACATCTAATGACACCGTGGAACTTGTAACCAGTTTCTTTGATACGACTGTAGACACTGAAGTTTATATGGGTATCTTCAAGACATTTGTGGAGCAGCTGGATGATATCGAATTGAGAGAAGGTTATTTCCAGCAAGATGGAGCAACGTGCCATACATCTAATGAAACCATGGAGCTTATAACCATTTTCTTTGATACGACTGTAGACACTGAAGTTTATATGAATATCTTCAAGACATTTGTGGAGCAGCTGGATGATATCGAATTGAGAGGTTATTTCCAGCAAGATGGAGCAACGTGCCATACATCTAATGACACCATGGAGCTTATAACCATTTTCTTTGATACGACTGTAGACACTGAAGTTTATATGAGTATCTTCAAGACATTTGTGGAGCAGCTGGATGATATCGAATTGAGAGAAGGTTATTTCCAGCAAGATGGAGCAACGTGCCATACATCTAATGACACCATGGAGCTTATAACCATTTTCTTTGATACGACTGTAGACACTGAAGTTTATATGAGTATCTTCAAGACATTTGTGGAGCAGCTGGATGATATAGAATTGAAGGAAGGCTATTTCCAGAAAGATGAAGCAATGTGGCATACATCTAAGTTACATGGAACTTGTAAGCAGTTTCTTTGATACGACTGTAGACACTGAAGTTTATATGGGTATCTTCAAGACATTTGTGGAGCAGCTGGATGATATCGAATTGAGAGAAGGTTATTTCCAGAAAAATGAAGCAACATGCCATACATCTAATGACACCATGGAACTTTAACCAGTTTCTTCGATAATCGAATAATTTCAAAAGGTCTGGGGCCTCCCAGATCCTCTGACCTAACCTCACCAGAATTTCTTGTGGGGGTATCTAAACAATAGTGTGTACAGGAATAGGCCACGGACAATTTATGTCCTCAAGGAATCCATTCGAACCGAAATAAGAAACATTGGCGAGGATACTCTCCGTAAAACTTCAGAGAATATGGTGATACGAGTACAAACATGTATAGATGCTGGTGGAGGACACTTCCAGCATTTTCTCTGAGATGTAAATAGTGTAATGTAATCTCCCAATTGTGTATTATATTCTTCCAAAGTTGCACGTATGTACTATTATTGGTTCAAAGTTATGGCCTATTGAAATGGTTCGGGTTTATATGGATCGCACTGTAGTGCGTACTCATACTCATTTGGAGATTTTTATTTAAAGACGAACTAAGTTATTTTTAGTAATGCAAATGGTGTTCTATAATTCATAAACATGATGGTGAATCCGAGCCATGGTTTAGATACGGCTATAAGAGCTGGTACTGGAACTGATAGATTTCACTTGTCCTTATTGTTTATGAAGTAATGTTTGGGATCCATACAGTTTTTACACGGCTGTACTGCGGTAAAAGGACAACTTTCTTTGCTCTTCAGTAATTTGCTTCGTAAGATTCACCAAGGCCTTCATTAATTCGAGCAGAGAGCGTAGCCAAAGGGCATCTCTTGGCGGTTATCCGCAGAAGTTCATGACAGGACCGCACGTGCCATTCTCACCTTTTGGAGGAACCACCTGGACAACGTTAAGTGTAATATTTGTTCATCATCACTCACAAAAACGTGCAAGCCTCGAGTATGACGTGACTACTTGTGCACCCACTTCAGGAAGCTTTCGATGTAACCCTCAGATACTATTAAGTTGATACTGAAATCACTGGCAAGACATCTGATAGAGTTTCTGAATTGAGTAAAAAATATGTTAAGTGTTTGTATTTTATCTAACGTTCTTTGAGCTGTATGAGGTTTCACATTGTTATACTACCGATGCTACATTGACAGACCCGTTTCAGTTGCTGGCAATAAAAGCAGTGATGAAACATTCCAGGAATGAGGATAAATTGACAACTTATATCAACTCTACCGTATCAATTCACATGCTGCAAAATTTCATCTTTTGAACGCTTTATGAGGCTGGTCTGAAAAGTTTCCGACCTCAACATGAAGACGGCAGCACTCGTAAATAAAAGTTAATTTCGTTGTTCATTTATTGACAGTTACTCACCAAATTTTCAGCCATTTTGGACGCTCAGCTGTTATTTAACAGTCGTTTGAGTGAGTTGATGTGAGTGTTTTTATGAAAATGGACAAAATCTAGTATCGAGTTGTCATTAAATATTTGTTTTTGAAAGACAATACGCCTATGCAAATCAAAGATGAGTTGGATTCTGTGTATGGGGACTCTATACCTTCATTTACCACAGTGAACTTTTGGGCAGCTGAATTTAAACGTGGCCGCAAGAGCTTGGGAGACGTTGAACGTTCGGGACGTCTTAAAATGCAACTACCAACGAAAACATCTCCAAAGTTGACCAAATGGTGCTAGACGACCGCAGAATTAAAGTGAAAGAGATAGCAGAGGCTATGAACATGTCAAAAGAACGTCTTTGTCACATATTAAATCAACATTTAGATATGAGAAAACTGCCCGCGCGTTGGGTGCCATGTTTGCTCACGTTAGACCAAAAACTTGTTCGAATGAACCTTTCCATCGCTCTGTTGGCGCAGTTTAGGCACAATAAATCCAAATTTTGGCGCCGATGGTGAAACTTGGGTACACCATTGCACGCCGAAAGCAAAAATTCAGTCCAAATAGTGGACTTCAAAGGGGAAACCGGCTCCAAAAAAAAAAAAAAAAAAAAAACTGTTTTTATGGCTGGGAAAGTGAGGACAACTGTTTTTTGGAATAGTCATGGAGTTCTTTTAATCGATTATCTTCAATAGGGAAAACCCATTACAGGAGCATACTACGCATCATTACTTGACAACCTGAAGACAGAAATTGCGGAAAAATGGCCACATTTGCAGAAAATGAAAATCCAGTTTCACCAAGAGAACGCACCGTCTCACATCTAGAGGTTGCAATGGCAAAAATCCACGAATTACGGTTTGAACTGCTTGACTCACCAGATCTAGCCCCAAGCAACCTCTTTTTGTTCCCCTCATCTGAAAAATGGTGAGAAAATCACCTTCGTAAACAATTATTTTACAGAGAAAGTCGCCGAGTACTATTTGGACGGGTTACAGAGATGGGAACATCGCTGGGAGAAGTGTGTAGAGTTACAAGGAGACTATGTTGAAACACGCCGAGTACTGTTTGGACGGGTTACAGAGATGGAAGTATCGCTGGGAGAAGTGTGTACAAAAAAAGAATTTGAAAAAGAGTCTTGTATCCTAATTAAATCGGAAGCTTTTCAGATCAAGTGTGTATGGTATCCTTTAGTACCCCAAGATCTTCGAGTCCTTGTATTTAAATTTGTTCCAAAATTCTGCATATTTTCATTATAACGTAACATCTTAGAGAGCGTAGTAATTCGTCTCCATTGTTGAAACGTTGGAGTCATTGTTGTGCTACTCCTCACTAGCGACATCTTCACCTTTCTTGTCACTTCTTCGAGCTGCGATAAGATCTTTTTAATCCTATTTCCAGTAGTGCTTCAGAAAGAACATAACCTCAAACGTTGTAGCAAACCATTTCAAAATGTCTGCCAACATGTTAACAATAGTCAAAGAATAGCGGCCTGACCAGAATTAGAGCAAATGTTTGGAATACGTTGCCCAAAATGATGTTTATTATCAACAATTGCGGTCTAAGCTAACAGGAAATAAAGGCCATTGAAGTTACAATTCAGCCATTAGCATTCACATCCCTGTTCGTGAACCAGCTAATCAGATCGCGATGCCCTTGATGTAATTAAACGCTTATTTGCAATTCATTCCGCAGTGAACGAACGGACTTCTGAAGAACGGGCGATAGTTATGTCTGTTGCAGTGATTGAACCTGCATTGCAATTCATACTGAATGTCAAACGAAACAAAATATTCCGTACAATAACGTTGATGACTTGGCTTTGTGTTGGTTTTTTGTTTTCCAAATAAACTCAGATTACCGACAAGGTCAGAGAGTGCAGATGAGCGCCTGAGGTTATAATTATGTGCTGCAGATGTCACTGCAAATGCTTGCTACTTGTCTTGTTTTAACAGCGAGAACTTTATGTAATTGAGAACGAAGTCGTATACTTTTCTACCCGCATAAGACAAGTGAATATTGAAAACCCTCATCTCACCATTGAATCATTTCTAACCTTCATTTACATTTCATCCAGACACTTCTGACTCCCATGAAGGGAAATCATCGCGAGCAAACTGCCATATGAGTTTGAGAATGGATTAATTTCAACACCCGCATTATGTATATTTATAATTTATATGAAAAACAAAGATGTTTAATTAGTTTAAACTTATTCCAGCATATATGTACAGATTTTAGCTCCTGCGTATGTTGTATGGTGCTAGTGCTTCGGTCTAATGTTGTACAGGTCCCACCAGTTTGAATTCCCATTGGGTTGAGATACCTGGATAAGGTATTCTTTAGGATGTTTTCGCTTCTCAGGTAACTGTAAGCTCTATGTACCCTGTACTCATTTGAACATCATTTCCTTCATCGTCCGATATGACTTAACGTTGGAGGTTTTCTCTTATCCTAAAAGATGAATGTCTAGTAACTCTAAGCTCTGTGTACCCTGTACTTATTTGAACATCATTTCATTCATCGTCCGATATGACTTAACGTTGGAGGTTTTCTCTTATCCTGAAAGATGAATGTCTAGTAACTCTAAGCTCTATGTACCCTGCACTCATTTGAACATCATTTCCTTCATCGTCCGATATGACTTAACGTTGGAGGTTTTCTCTTATCCTAAAAGATGAATGTCTAGTAACTCTAAGCTCTGTGTACCCTGTACTTATTTGAACATCATTTCATTCATCGTCGATATGACTTAACGTTGGAGGTTTTCTCTTATCCTGAAAGATGAATATCTGTTAACTCTAAGCTCTATGTACCCTGTACTAATTTGAACATCATTTCATTCATCGTCACGATATGACTTAACGTTGGAGGTTTTCTCTTATCCTGAAAGATGAATGTCTGGTATCTCTAAGCTCTATGTACCCTGTACTCATTTGAACATCATTTCATTCATCGTCCGATATGACTTAACGTTGGAAGTCTTTCCTTATTCTGAAAGATGAATGTCTGGTAACTGTAAGCTCTATGTACCCTGTACTAATTTGAACATCACTTCATTCATCGTCCGATATGACTTAACGTTGGAGGTTTTCTCTTATCCTGAAAGATGAATGTCTGGTAACTCTAAGCTCTATGTACCCTGTACTAATTTGAACATCATTTCATTCATCGTCACGATATGACTTAACGTTGGAAGTCTTTCCTTATTCTGAAAGATGAATGTCTGGTAACTCTAAGCTCTATGTACCCTGTACTTATTTGAACATTATTTCCTTCATCGTCCGATATGACTTAACGTTGGAGGTTTCCCCATATCCTGAAAGATGAATGTCTGGTAACTCTAAGCTCTATGTACCCTATACTCATTGGAACATAATTTCATTCATCGTCCGATATGACTTAACGTTGGAGGTTTTCTCTTATCCTGAAAGATGAATGTCTGGTATCTCTAAGCTCTATGTACCCTGTACTCATTTGAACATCATTTCATTCATCGTGCCATATGACTTAACGTTGGAGGTTTACTCTTATCCTGAAAGATGAATGTCTGGCAAACCTAAGCTCTATGTACCCTGTACTCATTTGAACATCATTTCATTCATCGTGCGATATGACTTAACGTTGGACATTTTCTCTTATCCTGAAAGATGAATGTCTAGTAACTCTAAGCTCTATGTACCCTGCACTTATTTGAACATCATTTTCTTCATCGTCCGATATGACAACGTTGGAGCTTTTCCCTTATCCTGTAAGATGAATTTCTGGTAACTGTAAGTTCTATGTACCCTGTACTCATTTGAACACCATATCACTCATCGTCCGCTTAGACTCAACGTTGGAGGTTCTCTCTTATCCAGAAAGATGAATGTCTGGTAACTCTAAGCTCTATGTACCCTCTACTCATTTGAGCATCAAATCCTTCATCGTCCGGTATGACTTAACGTTGGAGGTTTTCTCTTATCCTGAAAGATGAATTTCTGATACCTCTAAGCTCTATGTACCCTGTACTTATTTGAACATCATTTCCTTCATCGTCCGATATGACTTACCATTGGAAGTTTTCTCTTATCCTGAAAGATGAATTTCTGGTAACTCTAAGCTCTATGTACCCTGTACTTATTTGAACATCATTTCATTAATCGTCCGATATGACTTAACGTTGGAGGTTTTCTCTTATCCTGAAAGACGAATGTCTGGTAACTCTATGCTCTATGTACCCTGTACTTATTTGAACATCATTTCTTTCATCGTGCGATATGACTTAACGTTGGAGGTTTTCCCTTATCCTGAAAGATGAATGTCTGGTAATTCTAAGCTCTGTGTACCCTGTACTCATTTGAACATCATTTCATTCATCGTCCGATATGACTTAACGTTGGAGGTTTTCTCTTATCCTGAAAGACGAATGTCTGGTAACTCTATGCTCTATGTACCCTGTACTCATTTGAACATCATTTCATTTATCGTCCGATATGACTTAACGTTGGAGGTTTTCTCTTATCCTGAAAGACGAATGTCTGGTAACTCTAAGCTCTATGTAGCCTCTACTCATTTGAACATCATTTCATTCATCGTGCGATATGACTTAACGTTGGAGGTTTCCCTATATCCTGAAAGATGAATGTCTGGTAACTCTAAGCTCTGTGTACCCTGTACTCATTTGAACAACGTTTCATTCATCGTCCAATATGACTTAACGTTGGAGGTTTTCTCTTATCCTGAAAGATAAATGTCTGGTAACTCTAAGCTCTATGTACCCTGTACTCATTTGAACATCATTTCATTCATCGTCCGATATGACTTAACGTTGGAGGTTTTCTCTTATCCTGAAAGATGAATGTCTGGTAACTCTAAGCTCTATGTACCCTGTACTCTTTTGAGCATCGTTTCATTCATCGTCCGATATGACTTAACGTTGGAGGTTTTCTCTTATCCTGAAAGATGAGTGTCTGGTAACTCTAAGCTCTGTGTACCCTGTACTCATTTGAACATCATTTCACTCATCGTCCGATATGACTTAACGTTGGAGGTTTTCTCTTATCTTGAAAGATGAATGTCTGGTAACTCTAAGCTCTATGTACCCTGTACTCATATGAACATCATTTCATTCATCGTCCGATATGACTTAACGTTGAAGGTTTTCTCTTATCCTGAAAGATGAATGTCTGGTAACTCTAAACTCTATGTACCCTGTACTCATTTGAACATCATTTCATTCGTCGTCCGATATGACTTAACGTTGGAGGTTTTCTCTTATCCTGAAAGATGAATGTGTGGTAACTCTAAGCTCTGTGTATCCTGTACTCATTGGAACATCGTTTCATTCATCGTCTGTTATGATTTAACGTTGAAGGTTTTCCTTATTCTCAAAGATGAATGTCTGATAACTCTAAGCGCTATGTACCCTGTACTCATTTGAACATCATTTCATTCATCGGTGGAAGACGTTATAAAGAGCAATTAAGGATATACAGTCATTTATCTCAAAATGCAAGGTTCTGTTAGTTAGATGCAACAAATTTATGTTAGTGAACATGAGGTTTGTTGGAGACGAATTGATATGTTGCAATTGTAAATTGTTGATCTTTAAAAACTATAGGGGAGATGTACAAAGTACAGTGGTACAAAATAGTTATATATGATACAAATACTGTATTTGTTGAGTAGTGACTCCGTAACGAGGATGCAGGCCAAGAACTACGATCAAAAGGAAACCCCTTTATCCTGTTCATCAAGCACTATATTTTGACAGTCATGAAGATTTATGGATATATTACTGTTTTGCCTTTTTCATGGTTATGATATTCATTAGGGTTGCGATGTTCAGTTTACTTGCATGTTGACAACATGACTTTCAAAAAACCAGAGCATTCGACATAAGGGAGGCGGTGGAAATAATAAAACCATGGAAATAAAGGAATAAAGGTGTAAAATTTATTGATTACAAGTATTTCCGAATTTTCGTATCTCTTGAGAGCACTGAAATATTTATTATGCAATTATTACAATTTGAATTAGCTGTTAATTGGGTGTAGGAAGTGAGAATTTCCATATTCATATTCAAATAACCTGTCAGTTTATACACGTATATGTTATTCTACTCAGGTTCATGGCCTCCTTGTATAGGCGACTGTCACATTCCGCAAGAAACCAAAGTTGGCATTGCCTGCGTGTTAAAAGCTTTCTAACACTGAGTGAAAGATTTTTGTTATTTTAACATAGTCATGAACTATTAAAATGCCAATTTTTTCTATCAGTTTTCTGAAACCATAATAAGGCTACGCGAAGTAGAAACGTTTGGAGTCTCGTTCATTGTCCACTTTTGTGTTTCATTTGTCATTAATGCTTGCTGCAGGTTTCATGCATGAATACAGATAATTTTATGCCCTTTTTCAAGATACTAAAAAAACAGCTAATGCCGAATTACTGATCTGGAACCATGTTGTAAAGGGGAAGGGTGGAAGTCGTCTTTCGCCATTCCAAGTGGTCTTAATGCAGTTGCAGAGCGAGTAATTGCGCGATATGTTCTCGTTACAGATCAGCAGTGCCATTGGCTTCACATCAGGATGCGCCTCAGTAGCTTTACTCCAACGCTTCCTGATGGTCCAATTAAACAACTTCTACCATTATCTGGGGTAAAAAGTACACCTTTTAGGAATTCTATTGCAACCACAAGCAGCTCTGCAAAATATGACAACTTAAATTCTTCAAGAAACAACGTTCTACCCAATTAGTTTATACTTTAAGTCCACTGGTGTTAAAATGTCCTTTGAAACGCCAGTGTTTGAGCTCTGTTATAAAAAAACTACGTCGGCTATGGTCACACATCTAGGATATTTTGTCCGAAAGTGGTCCAGTAGTACTGTAACATTAGGTAGAAGAAGGGAAAACCTGCAACGTTAAGTCATATTGCACGATGAATGAAATGATGTTCAAATGAGTACAGGATACATAGAGCTTAGAGCTACCAGACATTCACCTTTCAGGATAAGGGAAAACCTCCAACGTTGAGTCATATCGGAAGATGAATGAAATGATGTTCAAATCTGTACACCGTACATAGAGCTTAGAGTTAACAGACATTCATATTTAAGGATAAGAGAAAACCTCCAACTTTAAGCCAAATCTCACGATGAATGAAATGATGTTCAAATGAGTACAGGATACATAGAGCTTAGAGTTAACAGACATTCATCTTTAAGGATAAGAGAAAACTTCCAACGTTAAGTCATATCGGACAATGAATGAAATGATGTTCAAATAAGTACCGAGTATATAGAGCTTAGAGTTACCAGACATTCATCTTTCAGGATAAGAGGAATCCTGCAGCGTTAAGTCATATCAGACGATGAATAAAATGATGTTCAAATTAGCACAGGGTACATAGAGCTTAGAGTTACCAGATATTCATCTTTCAGGATAAGAGAAAACCTGCAGCGTTAAGCCATATCAGACGATGAATGAAATGATGTACAAATGAGTACAGGATACATAGAGCTTGGAGTTACCAGACATTCCTCTTTCAGGATAAGAGAAGACTTCCAACGTTAAGTCATAACGGACGATGAATGTAATGATGTACAAATGAGTACAGGGTACATAGAGCTTAGAGTTACCAGACATTCATCTTTCAGGGTAAGAGAAAACCTCCAACGTTAAGTCATATTGGTCGATGATGAAATGATGTTCAAATGAGTATAGGGTACATAGAGCTTAGAGTTACCAGACATTAATCTTTCAGGATAAGAGAAAACCTCCAACGTTAAGTCATATCGGACGATGAATGAAATGATGTTCAAATAAGTACAGGGTACATAGAGCTTAGAGTTACCAGACATTCATCTTTCAGGGTAAGAGAAAACCTCCAACGTTAAGTCATATTGGTCGATGAATGAAATGATGTTCAAATAAGTATAGGGTACATAGAGCTTAGAGTTACCAGGCATTCATCTTTCAGGGTAAGAGAAAACCTCCAACGTTAAGTCATATTGGCCGATGAATGAAATGATGTTCAAATAAGTACAGGGTACATAGAGCTTAGAGTTACCAGACATTCATCTTTCAGGATAAGAGAAAACCTCCAACATTAAGTCATATCGGAGGATGAATGAAATGATGTCCAAATGAGTACAGGGTACATAGAGCTTAGAGCTACCAGACATTCATCTTTCAGGATAAGAGAAAACCTCCAACGTTAAGTCATATCGGACGATGAATGAAATGATGTTCAAATGAGTACAGGGCACATAGAGCTTAGAGTTACCAGACATTCATCTTTCAGGATAAGATAAAACCTCCAACATTAAGTCATATCGGACGATGAATGAAATGATGTTCAAATGAGTATCGGTTACATAGAGCTTAGAGTTACCAGACATTCATCTTTCAGGATAAGAGAAAACCTCCAACATTAAGTCATATCGGAGGATGAATGAAATGATGTCCAAATGAGTACAGGGTACATAGAGCTTAGAGCTACCAGACATTCATCTTTCAGGATAAGAGAAAACCTCCAACGTTAAGTCATATCGGACGATGAATAAAATGATGTTCAAATGAGTATCGGGTACATAGAGCTTAGAGTTACCAGACATTCATCTTTCAGGATAAGAGAAAACCTCCAACGTTAAGTCATATCGGACGATGAATAAAATGATGTTCAAATGAGTATCGGGTACATAGAGCTTAGAGCTACCAGACATTCATCTTTTAGGATAAGAGAAAACCTCCAACGTTAAGTCATATCGGACGATGAATGAAATGATGTTCAAATGAGTACAGGGCACATAGAGCTTAGAGTTACCAGACATTCATCTTTCAGGATAAGAGAAAACCTCCAACG
Organism: Mantis religiosa; assembly: GCA_030765055.1. Taxonomy (NCBI): domain Eukaryota; kingdom Metazoa; phylum Arthropoda; class Insecta; order Mantodea; family Mantidae; genus Mantis; species Mantis religiosa. Next base: position 20,314,573 of record CM060953.1, on the reverse strand, counting down.
TTAAGTCATATCGGACGATGAATAAAATGATGTTCAAATGAGTATCGGGTACATAGAGCTTAGAGTTACCAGACATTCATCTTTCAGGATAAGAGAAAACCTGCAACGTTAAGTCATATCGGACGATGAATGAAATGATGTTCAAATGAGTATCGGTTACATAGAGCTTAGAGTTACCAGACATCCATCTTTCAGGATAAGAGAAAACCTCCAACGTTAAGTCATATCGGACGATGAATGAAATGATGTTCAAATGAGTACAGGGTACATAGAGCTTAGAGTTACCAGACATTCATCTTTCAGGATAAGAGAAAACCTGCAACGTTAAGTCATAACGGACGATGAATGAAATGATGTTCAAATGAGTACAGGATACATAGAGCTTAGTGTTGCCAGGTATTGATCTTTGAGGATAAGGAAGAATCCTGGAGAATGCTTTATCCAGATAACTGACCCTGACAGAGTTTTGAACTCGGTACCTCTTGAACGTAAGACAAACATATTTCCACACACTACAGGGATGAGCATTTTTCTTAAATGTTAATAATTGATGGAGAACTGTTGAATAACTGAGTAGACTTGAATTTGATAGCATAATGGCTATTTAGTGTACAATTCAATATATTATATGAAACAGTATAAAAATGAGCAAAAATAATATCAAAATTGCAGCCAGTAGTCTGTATTAATCATTCATTAGAAGTTTCGTTTTCAAAAGGGGCAAAATTGCAAGCTGTAATAAATAATTTCTTAGTTAAGGTTTTACTTAAAACTTTCAAATTTGGATTACACGCCAATAATTGCATAATTTGGGTCAAATACTGTCTAAGGTCACTTCTTCCACTGATGCTACACGAAGATTTTCAAGATAATCGAGGAAAATGATTAGTCATTATATGTTGGTTTGTGGAAGGTCATTGAATTCACAAGAGATGACGGTTTGCTGTGTATTTTGGGCAAGACAAGTTGTCACAGTTAATGGATAGAGACTCCGTCAATGATAAAAGATCTTTGTGGCCTCATTTCGATGCAATGCGAGTTCAAAGAAGTGTTTGATAACATCGAAACAGCTGCAGGATTCGTTCGTTTCGCGTACTGGCGCAGACATCCTGTGATAGGATTACGTTTAACCATTGGTTTATAAACATCTGAATGACAAAAGTTGTCCAAAGGTATATAAAGACACTTCTAGGGTTTTTATTAACTCTACGTAAAAATAGGGTACTTTTAAAATATTTATTCAATGAAATAAAAGACATTTGTGTCCATAAACGTTTAGAGCATATAATACGACAAGAGGCGTGCTGTTTAACTTGTGTAATGTTGAATAACTGATCTAAGGCAGAAGCAGTCTCATCTGTAATTATTTTATTTTCCGTCCTGTTCACTTCCTTCCAATTTTGTATTATTTTACATATCCGTAAGAATAACAAATAAAATGGGCCACAACTTTGCTTCAATAATTTTTATATTGATTTTGTATCGCCAAGTCTTATTTTAGTTACGAGAGAAAGCTGCTAAGTCGCGGGCCTTAGAATTTTTTTCTTTGTTTCTCAACATAATCTCCAGAAAGGCTAATAGATTTGTCATATCGGTTTTCTAATCTAATTAAACCATCTCTGTAGTGCGATCTACCATGCTCCTCAAAATACAACGGCTGTTCAATAAAGAAAGTTCACATTTTTTTTTTTTTTTTTTTTTTTTTGACAACGTACCTTTACTCATCCTCATAATTTTGACGGCCCTCATCAAAATAGTCTCCCCTGAATGCGATGCACTTGTACCAGCGTTTCTGCCAGTCTTCAAAGACATGCTGGAAGCCATTTTTGAGATATCCTTCAAAATCGCCTTCGCAGCCTTCACCACTGCTTCTGATGATTGATAATGCCTCCCACGAAGACGTTTCTTCAAGTTAAGAAGTAGAAAAAAGTCACATGGGGCTAAATCCGGACTATAGGGAGGGTGAGGGATGTACTTCATGTTGATTTTTGCAAGATATTCAGCAACAACATTGGCAATATGCGGCCGCGCATTATCGTGGTACAGCATCCAGCCTGCTTCACGGAAATGTGGTCTTTTGCACCTGATATGGACTTGCAATGTTTTCAGCACATCCCTGTAGTATTGTCCAGTTACTGATGTGTGTGCAGGTACAACATGCTGATAAACCATTCCATGAATATCAAAGAATGAGATGACCATAACTTTCCCAGCAGAAGCAACCACTTTTGCTTTTTTGGGGGTTGATGATGAAGGAGATTTCCACACTGAGCTTTGCTGTTTGCTCTCAGGATCAAAATGATGTAGCCAAGTTTTATCAGCAGTGATTACATTTGAAAGAAACTCCGGATCTTCCTCTAACATCAACTTTAACTGCATGTTACCTCCATTGTAGCGGTAGGCGATACTGAACATGTCTGAACTTGCCTGGTTCTCACAGGCGGGAACCAGGAGTACCAACAATGAATCTACTACTGCGTGTTCGTTTCATGTTAAGCTAACAGAATATAATAAGATTGCATTTTAGTGCGAAAAATTATGACCGTAAAAATTTATCATTCTTTATTGACCATCCCTCGTAGCTATTTACCGCATCATAGACCTCCTCGTTGTTGTGGAATCTTCGTCCTCCAAGAATTATTTAGGGGCTCAGGAGCAGATGGTAGTCACTGAGTGCTAGATCTGGTGAGTACGGTGGAAGTTCAAGCAATTCCAACTTTAATTCGCACATTTTTCCCATAGCAATAACTGAACGATGGACCGGAGCACTGTCGTGAAGAAACAAGATTTGTTCCTTTAACAAATGAGGTTTTTCTTTTCACCTCATCACTGAAACGTTGCAGAAAAAAAAATCTGAAAATCTACGTCCCGGTTTCTAATTTCTAATAGCGGGACATAATTTCCAAATTCTTATTTATTAAAACCAAATAACTAAAAAACACTAAAAATACAATACAAAATATTTCAAGTAATAAAACAAAATTTAAAAACATTTAAAATAAAATAATACAAAATACAAGATAACCACCAATTTTCAAATAATACAAATACCGATATCCAGGAAACATTTAACTGGTAGCCAGACATATTATAAAACCACTAACGACAATATCGGTAGCCGATATTTCACGTACTGATTACCAATAACCTGTGCATCCCAAAACTCGCCATAACCTTGTTAGCTGACAGAATTGACTTTGCCTTGTTTGGAGTTGGTTCACCTTGCGCAGTCTACTGTTTTAACTGTGATTTACTTTCTGGAGGGTAGTGAGGTATCCAAGTTTCATCCATGGTAGAATAATAAGCCGCCTGGAAGATTCAGTGGTGTTTTTACGGCAGAGCTCCAAATTCTTAACAGAAACAGTTTTTCTTTGTAACCTTTGATCAGGTGTGAATAAACGTGGCACCCATCTTGCATAGACCTTGCGTAAGTTTTCCAATGGACGTCCTCACCAGCTTGGCGAATTGGTAGAAGGTCCGCTATTCGTCCATTCGTCTATTCGTCTTCTAGAGAAGGTGATGTTCGCTGGGTTAAAACTTAGTTGAAAGAATATCCACAAAAAAGAAAAGACAGTTTGGTAAGTTTAGCGTATGATGACGGACTGTTCCATAAAATGATCTTCATAATGAAACTTACTTTTTATTTACATATCCTCTTTAACTACCTTTTATTTTATACCTGGTGGGTTTAAGAAACAAAATGTAGAACTGGATATAACAAAAGTATCGACAAAGACAGAACACGATCAATTCTCGCATCACTGAACAAAAGACTGTTTTCTAAATTAAACGCCAGGTCAGGAGATGGCGTGAGTTATTTTGTGGTTATATCATTTCTTAAAATATCCGAAAGAGATGTACGCTGCAGAAACCTCGATTTCTAATTATCTTTTTTTCCTGGCTTATTTTTCCAGAATATCTTGAACAGTTTAGGAAAATTCTACAAGTTATATATACAAATATAATAATTTTTAACTTAAAACTTCACTTACCTTATAAGAAATGATGAAATCGTGGTATCATGTATATTCGTACATATCTTCAGCTGGAAAAACAAAGCTGTTACCATAGTTACTAAACATTAGACGTTGATATGTTCTTGTTTCTTGATATGTTCTTATTTCTTATGTTTAGTAACTATGGTGAAAGCTTTGTTTATCCAGCTGAAGATGTGTATGAATATACATGAAATCGCAATTTCATTATTTCTTATAAGATAAGTGAAGTTTTAAGTTACAAATTATTATATTTGTATATATTTGTTTGCTTCACTGTTCATAGTTTCATATTTTACGTATTATACAAGTTATGTTCATTTTGACTTCTTTTTGTTTTGATTTACCTACTTCCAACGTTAAGCGACGATGAATTAAATGCCACTTGAATTAGCTAAGGATCCATAGGGATTAAAGTTATCTGACATTCATCTTTCAAGATTAATAAGTCACTCTGATAAGAGATTCGAATTCGGACTTCTTGAACTTGATGCAGGCATTCTACCATCTATGCTACAGAGACGGAGATCAGGTTAAATAAGTTTTGATAGCCTTCGTGATTGTATAATTCCTCCTTTGATGAATACCTAATTACATTCTTAAGACATAATTTTTGACAAATAATTCCTGTTTTGTGCCTGATCATCGAGTTGCTGCTTAGTTGTTTCTCTTTCGGCATTATGTGTGAAATGTAGCGATGGATCGATGTGCACGTCAAAATCACGAATGAGTTCCGTTTCCATAGAAACCCTCTTCCCCCTGTCAACGAGCAAATGACCTGAAAGAAAGTAGCTGGCCCTTTGATTGATGTTCAGCGAACAAGGTGTGAGCGAGTTCCCAAGTCAATACATCCTCTGCTTTGTATTCAGACCATGCTGTCCGACTTGATGAGTCTCCTGTAGGCTGCTGCAGTGATGATCTCTGGCAGCTAACTACAATCCGGTTTCTAGGTGCTATACCGGATCGCAGTAAAACATGAAGGATTTAAGATGCCAACCAACAACAGCGAATATCTGGGAAATTATTAACTTCACAACAAATGTTGATACAAATTGTAATGTAATGGGATCTATTATGTGTTTCAAATGGGAAGAGTTCTGGCTTATAGCGAACCAGATGCGTTAGAGCCTTCAGTGTTGCCACCTCGTTACCCCCACTCTTTTTATATTACCCTCTCTCTTGCACACTTCCGAGCCTTCTTGATGCTAGACGTAAGGGGACGCAATCTGAAATTTCCAAAACTTTATAATGCAGTTGTTCAAATCTGATTTTTTTTTTTTTTTTGTAATTTTACGTCCTCCAAAGTTAGGTCATATCGGACGATGAATGGAATGGGTAAAATGACGTTCAAATGAACCCAGGGTCCATAGAGCTAAGACTTACCCGACATTCGTCTTTCAGGATTAGGGAAGACCCCGGAAAAACCTTACCCAGGTAGCTCACACTGACAGAGATTTGAACTCGGGACCCCTCGAACGTGAGGCAGACTGGCTACCACCACGCTACCGAGGTGGGCTGAATTGCAACATGGATATTCATATATTACGTACATGTTTTAAATATATAGTTTAAAAATAATTATAGTTTATGAATTACTTATTTTTTTAATCCAACAAAAATGCCAGTGGCGTATCCACATAGTTATGAATGTCACTTACGTTAAGAAACAATTCGTCAGTGTCTTCATCGTCTGCGTGTTGTTAGTTTATGATGATAAGCTCCAAAATCTCGTCACGTGCTATTTCTTTCAAAAAGCAGTGTTCTTGTAGTTTATCTGAATGTCTCATGCAGTTTTTCCAGTCTTGTGCAACATTGTCAATTTCTTGGTGAATACGTCATTCAACGTCAGTCAGTTTAAAAGTATTATTTGTGTTTGCAACATAATTTGAACTCACATTAACTCAATTGGATTGTTCTGGCAGTGGTAAGGGGGAAGGAGGTTTATAATACCTCCTGTCTCATTTCAATTGCGAGCTGATCCAGCTGATACACTTTCCCTTGTTTTTAAACGGAAGAGTAACTGAATAATACTGCTTTGAGCTTTCTAGAGTAAATAGAGATTACGTACGATTCATAAACAAACATATAATGTGACAAGTCATGTTCTGCTGATGCACCATTCTACAAGCCAACAGGAAGTGTATTGTTTTTTTCTCGCTCAAATTTAACGAACACGTTGGCTTATTCAAAGTAATTGTTTTATCACGTCATGTCAAACGTTTATGTTTCAGTTCTGAGTAATTACAAATATACGTACACGTATTTATGCCAACCAATAATCATATCCATTAGAGTGCTTACGTCACGATACACTGTTATAATATAATATTGGTTTATTTATTTGAATTAGGAAAACTATTTGAGCTAAAAATATGGGATTTTCACGGTTATGTTAGATATATTACCCTCTAACTTCCTTGTGGATCAGTTTTTGCAAAATCTGAATGTTTGTCTTAGCGCGAATAGTATTTATTAGAGATTGATTAGTTTGGTGTTCGTCACACATCACTTAGGGGGAATGGAATACGACAACACTGCAGTACTCCGATTGGTTACTCACCTAGCAGCGCTCAAGGTCAAACATCATCCCATTTGAAACACATAATAGTTTTAGTAAAAATATGGTTTCGTCTGAGCCCCACATTTGGGAGGTCTGGGTTCGACTCCCGTGGTCGACCTACTTGACACATAATTTTCTGAGATCGCCAGGCGGATGCTCGGTAGGATAACTACATTCCTCGAATTTTCTGTCCCTCCATTTATCTGCAGTATCATTTCATATAATCTCTCATCTCGTGGTATCTTTCGGGTAGAAGTGTTGACGGTGCATGGCAGGATGATTACTTTTTGTGGCAAACACTTCCTCCTTTGGCAGCACGGTCTTTGGTCTCCGGACCGACCTAGTGAGTGGTTTCAGAACCTCGGTGGGTGGGATACCTGTTGTACTGGCCTGCCGAGGAGTTCCCAACTGTTCAGCAAAAGCGATCATGTCCTCTATAATTTCGTGACTTATAGGGTCGGCCTCCTTACCTCCTGTCGCCTCATCCTTCCTCCCGGGGAAACCTAACTTAGGGCATAGGTACAATAGATTAAGAATGGTCGTAGTGATGAATATTCTTCATTAAAATCTGTCCTATCGTAAAGCAGTTCAACGGATCGGTAGATTTAATGGCTTGGGAGAAAATGTTGAAGTAGCGCCAATTGATTCTATACACACATTTGCTTTGCTTCCAGTAAATGGCATTAATAGAGCGATAGTAACCACTCCAAAATAAACAGTTGAAGCAAGAGCTGAAGATTCAATTGAGCAATTGCGAAACTACTGCTGTGAACTGTGTACAATTCATAGTTTCTTAAAAATACAGTGCGATCCACATAAACCTGAACCATTTCAATAGGTCATAACTTTTAGACCAATAATAGGACACACGTGCAACTTTGGGAGATTATATTACACTATTTATATCTCAGAGAAAATGTTGGAAGTGTCCTCCACCAGCATCTATACATGTTTGTACTCGTCTCACCATATTCTCTGAAGTTTTACGGAGAGTATCCTCACCAATGTTACTTATTTCGGTTCGAATGCATTCCTTGAGAACATCAATTGTCCGTGACCTATTCTTGTACACTCGATTTTTTAGATACTCGCACAAGAAAAAATCCGGTGAGGTTAGGTCAGGAGATCTGGGGGCCACAGACCTTTTGAGATTACTCGATTATCAAAGAAACTGGTTACAAGTTCCATGGAGTCTTTAGATGTATGGCACGTTGCTCTATCTTGCTGTAAATAACCTTCTCTCAATTCGATATCACGTTTATCCTATTGTTGGTCCAAAAGTTATAGCCTATTGAAATGGTTCAGGTTTATATGGATCGCAGCGTATAAGTAAAATTTTTAACAAATTAATATATTTTGTTGTAATATGTGTATTTCTTCAACGTAATTAGCTTCAACGTTTGCGTATTTTACGTTTGGTGTATTTAAAAGCACGCATAATAACTGATATAATTTAAATAATTATAGTGTAAAATCGTCCAAAAATGGCCTATTGTATTCACAAATTTTCTTGGTGTGTTGCATGTATTTTATTCCCTTTAGATGCTGCAAATCGATGTAATAACAGAAATATAAATCGCATTTTTATGTAACATTCCGATTACGATAGTATCTCACTAATAGCAAACTGTAATGTTACAAAAATAATGTGTCAATACTTCCACAGACAAGCACGTTCTTATGTACACCGAGGTGAGCCCATCAGCTGAGATATCCATATACAAAACAAATGTCACTTTCCGGAATGGTGAAAGACTGCAGGACACGTACCACCGACGTCCGGTATTAATGCAGAATCCGTTTTGAATATGTACATACCAGCAGTTACTCAATATTGGCCAGTCTCCTGCAATGCGAATACTAATAAGTCTCATCCGTCTCATATTTTACACCACGCACATCTGTGAATGGTAAAGTGCTCCAGTCCAGAACCCTGTTCTCTGATGACTCAAAATTCTACAACAATGGAGCCGTGAATCGTCGGAATATACAGTACTTGTGTTTTGATAAACCACAATGCGGTGGAGATTGAATTTCTGGGTTCGTAAGATGCCCATTGGAGCAATTTTCTTTGGCGCTGTCTGACAGAAGCAGGATACCTAGAATTTCTTTGTAATTGGCTTTTGTTACTAACCAACAAGAGAGGATATTTATAAAAAGGCACACTTCTATAAGCTAATGACGTTATTGTACGTGTATGACTGTTTTTTCTAAATTTAGGTCAGTCATGCAACGCTAAGTCATGTCGGACGATGAATGAAATATTGTACAAATGAGTACAGGGTACATAGAGCTTAGAGTTACCAGACATTCAACGTTCAGGATAACAGAAAACCTCCAACGTTAAGTCATAACGGACGATGAATGAAATATTGTACAAATGAGTATAGGGTACATAGAGCTTAGAGTTACCAGACATTCATCTTTCAGGATAAGAGAAAACCTCCAACGTTAAGTCATATCGGAAGATGAATGAAATGATGTTTTAATGAGTACAGAGTACATAGAGCTTAGAGTTACCAGCCATTTATCTTTCAGGATAAGAGAAAAGCGTTAAGTCATATCGGACGATGAATGAAATGATGTTCAAATAAGAACAGGGTACATAGAGCTTAGAGTTACCAGCCATTCATCTTTCGGGATAAGGGAAAACCTCCAACGTTAAGTCATGTCGGACGATGAATGAAATGATATTCAAATAAATACAGGGTACATAGATCTTAGAGTTACCAGACATTCATCTTTCAGGATAAGAGAAAACCTGCAACGTTAAGTCATATCGGACGATGAATGAAATGCTATTCAAATGAGTACAGGGTACATAGAGCTTAGAGTTACCAGACATTCATCTTTCAGGATAAGAGAAAACCTGCAACGTTAAGTCATATCGGACGATGAATGAAATGCTATTCAAATAAGTACAGGGTACATAGAGCTTAGAGTTACCAGACATTTACCTTTCAGGATCAGAGAAAACCTGCAACGTTAAGTCATATCGGACGATGAATGAAATCCTATTCAAATAAGTACAGGGTACATAGAGCTTAGAGTTACCAGACATTTAGACATTTAGGATAAGAGAAAACCTCCAACGTTAAGTCATATCGGACGATGAATGAAATGATGCGCAAATGAGTACAGGGTATGTAGAGCTTAGAGTTACCAGACATTCATCTTTCAGAATAAGAGAAAACCTCCAACGTTAAGTCATATCGGACGATGAATGAAATGATGTTCAAATAAGGACAGGGTACATAGAGCTTAGAGTTGCCAGACATTCATCTTTCAGGGTAAGAGAAAACCTCCAACGTTAAGTCATATCGGACGATGAATGAAATGATGTTCAAATGAGTACAGGGCACATAGAGCTTAGAGTTACCAGACATTCATCTTTCAGGATAACAGAAAACCTCCAACGTTAAGTCATATCGGACGATGAATGAAATGATGTTGTAACAGTATTTTTTTAGTAATGTTTGAAGGAATAATAAATATATAAAAATGTATGTAGTTGTGTGATTGGCCGAAGTAGTAGTGGTATCACGTGGTGTGATGACGTGTCAGTGAATCGGCCAATCACAAAATAAAGTGGGAATCACTATGGGGACAAGAAAATCAATAATCTAGAAAAGTGTTAGAATCTTGTGTCTTGCTGGAGAACGAGGAAGTTGACTTAAGATGTTACGACGATTATAAAATCTCCAAGAAAATTATATATCATTTTGTCTTAATCTGTGAATCTATCATTTGGCGCTAGCCAGTATTACTTTTGATAGGAAAAAATGATTAAATTAACTATATTCGAGTAACTGCGTCGTTAGTGCTGTCTTATGGGAGAAAACATGGCGACTAGCATAGAAAGAGCGATGGAAAATCATGATTCTGGAGTGAAAGAAAGTATTATACCGACCGCCATAATGGAAAAATAAAATCCCGTAACAAATGGCGCAGCAACGTGTGGGGCTCGAATAGGATAAAGAAGAGGAGATCGTGCATCGTGCAGCTCCGTGGGAATTTAAAAGGAAAGAAGAAAGAAGAGAGAAGAAAGAAGAAAACGAGAACTGGTTTAAGTGAGTGAAATTAAAAAAAAAAAAAAAAAAAAAAAAAAATAATAATAATAGTAGTAGTAGATTTATGTTGTTAAGAAATCAGAAAATAGTTAAAAAGATGGCGAGTAGAAAAGAAATAATAGTGGAAGGAGAAGTTACTGATAGTGTAGGAATGAATAGGGAGGATGCAAGATTAAGCATAGATAATGAGTCAATGTTGGAAAGAATAACAAGAATGTTAAGTAATTTAGATTCTAAAATAGAACAAAATGCAAATGATTTAAAATCAGAAATGAGTAATTTAGATTCTAAAATAGAACAAAATGCAAATGATGTAAAATCAGAAATAAGTAATTTAGATTCTAAAATAGAACAAAATGCAAATGATTTAAAATCAGAAATGAGTAATTTAGATTCTAAAATAGAACAAAATGCAAAGAATTTAGATTTTAGAATGAGAGATGTAAAATCAGAAATAGGAGATGTTAAATCTGAAATGAGTAATTTAGATTCTAGAATGAAAGATGTAAAATCAGAAATGAGTAATTTAGATTCTAAAATAGAACAAAATGTAAATGATTTAACTAAGAAAATGAATGATTTAGATGTAGGAGTAAGACAGGAACTAGCACAAAATGTGAGTAACTTAGAAATTAATTTATTACAGAAGCTAAAACAGGAATTAAAATCTGAAATTTCACAGGAGATTAGAGAAGGGAGAAAAGAGTGTAGGGATAATATGGAAAGGCTCATGCAGATCATAGAGATTAATAAGGATGAGAATAGAAAGGAAGTCAATGAGTTGAGAGAGATAATTCAGGAAACTAGGTTAGGTCAGGACATTGTGAAACAAGAAATAAGAATGGAATTAAACAAAGAGTTAGAAACATTTAGGATACAACAGGCAGAAATAACACAAAAACAAAGAGAAGAATTAGGAGATAAAGTAGAACAAAGAATCCATGTAATTTGTTCTGAAATGCAATTACAACATGATGAAAGTAAGATACACCAAGAGGAAATAAAGTTACAAATTGATGAGATAAGTAAAGCAAAAGAAGAAGTAATTTTGCAAATTAAAGAGGTAAAAGAACATTTTGAAAAAGAAAAGGATAACTTAGGAAAACTGACACAAGTTGTAATTGCATTACAGGCTAGAAAAGTAAATAACGGGAAAGAAATGTCTAGAATTACAAATATAAACGATTGTGACTTACCAGGTGAATTAAGCAATCATCAGAAGTCTAGTGATGTAGTAAGTGAATGTAGTGATTTTGTGAGTCCAGATAATGATATTAACTATCACAGAAACACACAAAACATGTCCTCACACACACAACTCCACAGTCTAGGTCAAAATGAATGTGTACATTATTCACTAAATGATATTAGTCCACCAAGTTTTGATGAGGAATCAGGTGATAATCCAAAAGTATTTCTTAGGGAATTGGAAGAATATTTCCGTATTAAGAGAATTCCCAATGAATTTCGGATGGTATTAGTAAAACGCTGTTTGAAGAAAAATGCTCTTGAGTGGTTAAGGTTAACTTTGGCTTCACATGAAACATACAGTACTTTCAGAAATCTGTTTATAAATAGATTTTGGGGACCTGAGAGACAAAGAAGAATAAAAGTTGAGTTAGCAACGGGTAGGTTTGAGTTTAAAAAAGGGATTTCTATGACTGAATATTTCTTAAAATTAGCAAACAAAAGTAAGTTGATCAATCCCGAAATTTCTGAGACAGAAATTGTCAACATGCTAATACGTCATTATTCACCACATATCAGAAATCATTTAATTGTGGCTAAGCCTATCGATTTCTCTGATATGATTGAATTATTATCCGAATTTGAAGCACATAACCTCATTAATGATACTACATCCTGTGATGGTAACTATAATAACGTCCATATTGAGCGAGAAAGAAATCGACAGGAATCACAACCTACAAATAATAGGAATAATAGGACGAGTTTAAATTGGGGCGGGGCACCCGTGAGAAATCAAAGATTTGAAGGAAGAGGTTATGATCCTAGACGAACTTATGAATCTGTAATTCCCGGAACAGAAAATGGAGTTCAAAATAATGTGCAAAGGAATTATCATAACAATCAGTCGACGAGATGAAGAAAAACAATATCAAAATTTATAATTCTTCGGTTTATTATCCACAAGGAAATCCTTGTGAGAGAGTGATGCGAGACTTAACTTTTTATTTTCGAATACTGTGTCATTCAAATCACCGGTGTTGGTATAAATATTGTACTGTCATAGAAAAGATAATAAATAACACCCCAAACGCTACTACAAGATTCGCTCCAATAGAGCTAATGACTGGAAAACCTCCTGAACCTCTTATATTAAATGTACCAACGACTTTTGAGGAGAAAACAAATGTGCTAAATGATGAAGAGAAATGCGCTGAAGCATTTAAAAGAATACTAGAAAAATCTGAAAAAAGATTAAAGGAAGTACAAAGAAGAAAGGCCAAATGGGATCCTGAAATAAATGATATGGTTTTAGTGAAGACATTTAACATCTCAGATGCTAGACGAAAAGTGTATTGGAGAATGAACTTAATTTATAAAGGCCCGTATAGAGTAGTAACCAAATTTGGAGATCACACTTATGAATTGCAAGATTCGAATAATAAGATTGTGGGAAGATATCATAAGACATTAATGAAACCTTTCAAAAGCATTGACAGTAATTGAAACAATATTGAATATATACTATGTGTGTGTTAAATAATAATAATAAAAAAAAATGGTTAAACATCAATATATTGTTGTATTTTAATTAATGTTAATTTATTGTTGTGTTTTATGTTTGTGTAATAATGTGAAATTGTTGTTAAATGTTCATTTATTATATTTTATCCAATGTAGGTATATTATTATATTTTATGTATGTTGTATTGATGTTGTGTAATATTGGTGTAAACAAAATTGTTAATTGGGGCTGTTCTTCGAAATATATGGAAACAGATTGTTAATTGTTAATTCCTTTATTTGGTTATTTTCCATATATTTCGAAGAAGGGCATTTGTAACAGTATTTTTTTAGTAATGTTTGAAGGAATAATAAATATATAAAAATGTATGTAGTTGTGTGATTGGCCGAAGTAGTAGTGGTATCACGTGGTGTGATGACGTGTCAGTGAATCGGCCAATCACAAAATAAAGTGGGAATCACTATGGGGACAAGAAAATCAATAATCTAGAAAAGTGTTAGAATCTTGTGTCTTGCTGGAGAACGAGAAAAGATGTTACGATGATTGTAATTGTAAAGGAAAATTAATAAGAATCAAAAAGTGTTATTCAATATTTATAATAGATAAGAGTGAATCATAGTTCATATTATATAATTAAATAATATATTACAAAATTGGACTCATCTAAATTTTATTTTCACCAAAAATCCGCATCCACACCTGAGAAAAGATCTCACGACTCTCAGTAGATTAAAACTCGACTTGGATCTTATAAAAAGTTGGCTTGCTTCTTATTAGTTGAAGATGAACGAAAATATAATCCCGTTACAATGTTCAAATAAGTACAGGGTACGTAGAGCTTAGAGTTACCAGACATTCATCTTTCAGGATAACAGAAAACCTCCAACGTTAAGTCATATCGGACGATGAATGAAATGATGTTCAAATGAGTACAGGGCACATAGGGCTTGGAGTTACCAGACATACATCTTTCAGCTTAAGGGAAAGCTGTGGAGTTAAGGGAAAATCGACAATTGAACTCGGGAGCTGTTGGACGTGAGGCCGTGATGTTATCACCTGCGGTAAAGAAGCGGGCATTGAGTTATTTTGTTCGAAAATTCAGGAAAATAACTTGCATATTTTGTCCTTTCATTATTTGTTAATGCTATCTTTACGTATATACTAATTTATTACCGTTTGTGGGTTTGAAGATGGTTAATTAACCACTATTAAATGGTAGGAAATAAAATAGTGTAACTGTCTCATTAACCTAATCTAGAAAGAAGACCGGAGAAAGAAGCAGGTCGGCCAATCAGAGTTGTTTTTGTTTAAATTGCCATTACAATTAAAGTTTACCCTGAAGCCTAAGACCAATTAGCAGGAGTATCATCTACGGTCGATATAAAGTCTAGTCATCTGCCACCCACAGGGAAGTAATGATACAATCCACACAGAAGCTTTTTGCTGTTTTAATGTCGTGCTATAAAACCGAGTAATAAACGAACAGTTACTCCAATTTCTCGCTTTGCGTGATGCACAAGGAATGCAGAACTCTAAAATGTCATACTCAGGGATAAATTATTTACCTATCCACAAGTAAATGACCTGCGTATTAATGTACTTTCTTCTTTACGTATAGAGGACACACGTAAGTAGTTCTTCTGCTCCTCCTCTTCTAATCCAACGTCCTGGTAATATGTTATTCAAGTATGCTTACTAGTGATGTGCAGTTCTTTGGATCCTTAACTGCGTGATAGGAAGAGCGATCGGGTTCCAACTCCTCATTCGGTAAGTTTCGTTTAACTCCGTAAACATAGATGACAACTTTGAAATTTGAAATGCGCTATACACTAACATCTAGTGGCTAATACGCTAAGCTTTATCATGTCCGCCATATTTCGTTTTGATCAATTTCGAGGTTAATTAGCTAACCAGTTTACAACAATCGTATGTTAGAATTAGGATTTTAGTTCGTCCTTGGCAACATATACATGTTATGAGACACGTCAAAATATATAAATACAGTATATACATAAAGTCAAATTGATTACATACAATATACACAGTAAGCAGCTTTTCTATGGTTTCATGTGGTATTTGCATAGACTAATTTGCTACAAGAAATGTCATAATATAAATATTACAGGTTTGTGAATGTACTATGCTCCCAGTGCTTATTTACATAGTTATAGTTCTAAAACTTAATTAACCGTATAAAACAGTGTGCGTGCAAACATTTCTTAACCTTATTCTTAAAGTGATCTTATGATGCAGTTTGTTTAAATGAACTTGGAAGTTTATTGTATAACATTATCACTTTGTAGTTAAAGCTTCCTTCATAAAGGCTCGTTTGGTGCGCTCGAATTGCCAGTTTATCCTTGTTACGAGTGTACATCAGCATTTACTTGAAAATGATTTATATTTCTATGAACATTTGTTATAGCTCTCGAAAGGGGACATCTCCGTATAACTGTGATCTGAATGCAATTTAGCTGGCGTGGTCAAAACTAAGGAATGTTATCAGAGGATGCAACATTACTTGTCATATCTTCGCTTATCTTACACGCTATTTTGCTGAACTGTGTTTTTCAAGCTTGACCACACTGCAGAAACAAAGGAACCTTAGTTCTCGCTTCTTCCTCTCTGTCCGCACCACACCGTAAATCCAGCGCTCAACTTAATTTGCGCGTACTGTACGAATACGCTCGTCATTCTCGTCCAATGTGCGAGGATGTCCCGTGCTTTTCCTTTTGCAAATGCAGCCATCTTCTACAGATTTTCGATGCCACTCGTAAATTTGCTTATGACGCGGCGATTGTTTTAAAATTGACGGCAAAATGCTTGTTGAGTGTAACAATAGGTTCTAGTTTTGCTAATTTCAGCAAACAAATTTACTCCTCTTGTGTCGCCGCCATTTCACTACAACAAACAACAGCGCCAATGCGGCCGTGATTGGAACTTCTTCCCTCCCCGCTATTTTAATTGTAATCTTTTGTCTCCATGAACGTTGGAATCGTGTTTCTATCTTTTGTAATTTAGAAGAAATAAATAAATATTTGAAATCTGTTCTTTCTTTTTGAATAGCCCTGTATTGCTGTGTTTGGGAGTAGGGCGTGTCTTCTTTTTAATGGCAATATTTTTCTAAATTTATTTTTAGTTCCTCATTTCTCGGAACGTACAGGAAGATGCTCTTTTGAACCTTAGTTTACATTTATTAGGACGTATTACAGAACATGAAATTTAAACCAAGAAAACACATCCATAAAGAATGTGTATCCTTTAGACCACACGACAGAAGTGAAAATTTAAAAGCTGTTCAATATAAATTATTCTTAAAAAATTATTTTCAAAAATGTAATGCTGACTTTCATTGTTGCACAAAGAGGCAAGTAACGAGCTAAAAATAATCGATGGAGCACAATTTTCCAATTGCACCATTTGTTAATCCAGCCGATACATCGATGTTAGAACATATATTTATCCACTACGAATATTATTTCATAAGACAATCCTCCCGTATCAGATGTCGACATTTTATGTAGCTTTTGCTTTACGAATGCTTCTTGCTCAGCATTATGACAACCCGTATACAGATCTTTCGCAATAGAAGTTATCTTATTTTCTGCTGCGTTTAATATTAAGTTATTATACTTTGAACAGCTGCATTTGATAAAAAAGAGAGTCGTATTCCATGAGGACAAGCAATATGACCTGCTTCTTTGCTAATGAATCTTGATTCAATTAATGCTAATTCATCCCTGTCCAATTTTTCTCCATTTCCAACTTTCGTGAGAGCTTGGTAAAACATACCGTTTGCTTGGGTCATAACGCAGTGACTTAGTGACTCTTGCCCTAGTGACTTCGCGCCAAATTGTCGGTCCAGTCATTCTACGTTTTATTTGCTTATATATCGGTGTTGCTCTGACTGGAGCTAATTATTTCAAATCGCCTATTAATATTACATCTAAGCCACCAAAATTACATGCAAAATTACCAGTGATTTTCTTAATATATTTAAATCCCTTTTGTATAGCAAAGTTAAATTTATATATCAAATCTTTTGACCCTCGGTTGGTCTTTCACTTTGTGGAAAAACATAACCTATAAGTTGCAAATGAAAGTAAACGCAAAACGTCATTTTAATACGTGATAATTTTATTATTTACGTGTAACTACATTTAATTAATAGATGTTTTACCTTTTACTACTCACAACAAAGAGAAATTGTCAATAAAAATAACCAGTTCTTAAATGAAACATATCTTTCACGAATTCCTAACACTTTTATTTCCAATTGGCGCACTCGTTTTATTTTTCCTTATTATGGTTTTAATTATTCAATAACGAACTTCGGTGATATTATCCGTTCATTTTGACTATTATTATGGTTTAAAGTGGAATTTGACATCGTGTAGATTTGTTAAATGACAGAAGGTTATCTGACCGGATTGGTTACCGACAGTTGACAGACGTTTGTAAGAACGGTCCTAAGACAATTATTTTTTTAATGAAACTCCTGTAGGGTGTCTGAATGTTTCATAGTATTTGAAATATGTTAACAAATACCTGGATGCGTGTTGTTGATACGCTGTTGAGTGTGGCAGAAAATCTACGTCTAGTTCGGATTGAGCCAACTCGAGCCGACTTCATCCGAATGAGCGTCACATATTCCAGCATGACGGCTCAGTTTAATTCACGCGCTAAACGCGCCTGAAGAAGTTTTCACTTTAAAAATTAGTGGTGCTGTGTTGTAAGACATGAATTCACTTCAGAAGGTGCTCAAAATGGCCTCCATTTACTGCCAAAGAATATCAAAATCTTGTGGAAACGTAGAGTCAGACTGAAAAATTCAATGCCATAGCCGGGATTTGAACCACGGATCTTCTGGTTTCCGTCCAGCCGCACTACCATTGTGCTACTATGGCCAACGTGCCGATATGACATTAAATTCTCCAACTGACTCGTATTTTCCCGGTAAACCACTAGGAGTTCTCATAAACATATGAGACAACTACCTTAATGGCGACTTACAACGTGTAAGTACTTTAAGGCCCGGGCTTTATAGTTAACCACTATTAGGTTAATTAATGGGAATTAATTATTCTTTCACACTGGCCGTGTGTAGGCTAAATTGTGGAAACGTAGAGTCAGACTGAAAAATTCAGTGCCATAGCCGGGATTTGAACCACGGATCTTCTGGTTTCCGTCCAGCCGCACTACCATTGTGCTACTATGGCCAACGTGCCGATATGACATTAAATTCTCCAACTGACTCGTATTTTCCCGGTAAACCACTAGGAGTTCTCATAAACATATGAGACAACTACCTTAATGGCGACTTACAACGTGTAAGTACTTTAAGGCCCGGGCTTTATAGTTAACCACTATTAGGTTAATTAATGGGAATTAATTATTCTTTCACACTGGCCGTGTGTAGGCTAAATTGTGTCATATCGGCACGTTGGCCATAGTAGCACAATGGTAGTGCGGCTGGACGGAAACCAGAAGATCCGTGGTTCAAATCCCGGCTATGGCATTGAATTTTTCAGTCTGACTCTACGTTTCCACAATTTAGCCTACACACGGCCAGTGTGAAAGAATAATTAATTCCCATTAATATCAAAATCTGTCTTTGAAATAAGTTAATGTTTCCAGCGACACTGTTGACCTGATCAGCTGCGTTTCTTGCCTAATTCTTCACCTAAACTCTTCAAGATCTCTTGGTTGATCCTTGTAAGCTCTCCACTTCAAATATACCCACAAGAAAAAGTGTAAGGGGATCTTGGCGGCCATTCAATACTTCCTCCTCCAGGAAATTCATGATTTACGTAATTCATCACCTACCTTCCATAATATACTGACAAATAGATAAATGTGGGTTTTCTTTTACTCATAATAAAACATCAAGAGCTTCGCCTTCCTGACTTTACCTTACTTTTAACAGTTCCAGTTTCATTGAATTTTTTCCCAAATTTTGCTTACCGTAGAATGAGTAATCCTTCGTTCTGGATGCATTTCTTTAATCAAGACAAAGCTGTTCTTGTGTCCTCCTCCTACCACCATATCCGATCACCATTAGCGGTTCAATTCGTTGTCTTTCTGTAACTTGTGCCATGAACAATTACACTAGGGAACACGTTTTTTTGTACCCGAATCAAACTAGGCTAATTCTTATGCAAACTGACTCGCTGATTCCAAAAATGCCTTTGAAAATGCTGTATCACGTAACGTTTTTGAGATATAAATTTACAGAAATGAGGTATGATACCAACCCATATTGACTTAATTTAAAATAATAGCCATTGACTCTTCTAAATACAGCTTAAAGGCAGTGTTGCTTCATAATGGCAATTTACTACCTTCAATACCTTTATTTCATGCCATAGGAATGAAGGAGACATACGATTCCATGTCCATCATTTTATATGATATTAGTTATCAAAGCCATGGCTGGGAAATTTGTAGTGACCTCAAGGTAGTTACATTGCTAACGGGACTGCAGGGAGGCTTCACAAAATATTGCTGTTTTTTGTGCTTATGGGACAATAGGGCAACTGGCAAGCATTTTATAGTGAAAGAATGGGGGAAAAGGGAAGACTACACCCCAGGAGCAAGTAATGTTAAGTATGTGCCTCCAAACAAAGTTCTTCTCCCCATACTTCACATAGAGCTCGGGTTAATGAAGAATTTTGTTAAAGGTTTGTCCAAAAGTGGGAGTGCATTTGAGTATTTAAGAAGTATCTTTCCCAAAATAAGTGAATCTAAATTGAAGGAAGGTATATTTGTCGGTCCTCAAATAAAACTACTTCTTAAAGACAGTGTTTTTGAATCAAAGCTTAAACGTGTTGAACTGGCAGCATGGAAATCATTTAAATCAGTGGTGGAAGGCTTCCTGGGCAATAACAAAGAAGAAGGTTATGAAACTTTAGTCTCAGAACTATTAAGGAGCTACAAAGAAATGGGTTGCCGTATGTCACTTGAAATCCACTTTTTGCACTCTCACTTTGATAGTTTCCCTACAAACCTAGGAGCTGTAGTAAGTGATGAGCAAGGTGAGCGTTTTCACCAGGACATTTCTGAGATGGAAAGACGTTACCAGGGTCGCTGGGATTCAGCCATGTTGGGTAATAATTATTATTTTCAATGTTATTTGGCAACAAAATACCTATTATTTTCAATTAATCAAATATGAGTTATCACATCACATTTCTGTAAGTTTTCATAAAGAATTATGAATACCTAAAAAACTTTACGTGGTACAGCATTTTGAGGGGCATTTTTGGAATCAGCAGATCAGTTTACATAAGAATTTGCCTATTTTGTTTCGGGTATATAAGGTTTTTTTTTTTTTTTTTTTTTTTTTTTTTTTTTTTTTTTTTTTTTTTTTGTTCCCCAGTGTTACTTTCACGAAGTTTTTGCAATGAAGTAAGCACTGTAGTGCTTATTAGCTTAACTTTTGTCTGTATTTTTACAATCCAAAGCCACGTACTGAAGTAGTCTACTCGATTTGAAGTAATGATGTGCTTTTGTTTGCTCAATATACATCAGTAAGGTCCTAATACACTTAAATTGCGGTTTGAAAGGATATTTGTTTGTACGTTCTGACACTTGAGGACTGGAGAAGTGCTGAAAAGAGATGTTCCTATTAAAAAGGCTTATATCCTTTATTTGTTCCATACTTTTTACTCACTCGGCATATGCGCTCAATAGATCACATTGAAACCTCATACAACACGAAGATGTTACAAAAACCGTTATCCAGTGCTAACATATTTTAAAACAAATACACAGGATGAACTCGTCAGTCTAATGTTAGTTTATCTCGTGATTCACACGTCAACTTGCTCTGCTAGTAATTTCTCCGCCGGACACAGGACGTTTCCCTTTTACGCTGCTCTGCTTGCCGACTCTGACACAACAACTTTGATATTTATTCACTGGTAAGGTCTTTGCCCGCCTCGGTAGCATGGATGGTAGCGTGTCTGCCTCAGATTAAAAAGGTCCCGAGTTCGAATCTCGGTCAGGGTGAGTTATCTGGATAAGGTTTTTTTCCGGCGTTTTCCCTTAACCTTGAAAGACGAATGTCGGGTAACTCTAAGCTCCATGGACCCTGGGCCCATCTGAGCATCATTTCATCCATTCCATTCATCATAAAATATGACAAATTTGAAGGACGTAAATTGAAAAAAAAAAAAAAGCTGGTCAGCTCAAAACTAACAAGTGAACTCAGTCTATGTTTGGCGTTCCCATCTTATATCCTGACAGGTCACGAGAGAAATGTTCGGAAACCTAAGTTTCTCGAGTCGAAGGAATGGGACATTGTTAAAGTTGTATATTCCTGAATTTCGGAAATCGAACTCTCTTTGGAAAACATACATCGCGGTAACAATGAGGGTCGCACTTCCGGTCTCGTGACGACTGCTAGTAGCTCTGCTTGAATGTTCCGTGTTTCGTTTCTCTCGAGCAGCAATTACGTGGAGCTAGAGAATTTTGTTGCCCAGTCAATATTGTAAAGAGTAATAAGCAAATAATACGAATGTGCGCAGGGCAAGATAACGTTTCCAAAACTAACCTTGCGTGCAATATTTGTTAAACTAACAATTGTGCCATGATTCTCTATAAAACTATGCATTTGTTTCATTGCTTTTAAGGTGAAACGATTCTGTTGTATACATATTGGAGTGGAGAAACGGAGAGAGGTTAAGAGAACAGTCTTATCCGCGATTTCACCAACAGATGTTAAAATCGACGTTAACAAATGTAACGTAACAATTGTAACAGCGCTAACACTGCTGTTAAATTTCTTGCATTTCACCAACCTGTTTTCTGAAAATGTTAACAAACACGTGTTAACGCCAAAAAACATGTAAATATTACAGCTATAGAAGGCTATGGATGAGTCGCATTATTTTCTGAACGTACTGCGATGCGCTTTTGTTTTCGTTTTCCTCTGCAAACCTAAAAAAAGAGGCGGGTGAGCAAAATCGTAAACAAAAGCCGTGAAACAAATTTCTCATCGATGGAGAAAGAACTGTTAATTGAATTGGTGACGAAGTGTAAGGATATTTTAGAAAATAGGACGGATGCGGTAAATGTAAAAGAGAAAGATGTCACGTGGGAAAAAATTGGAAACGAATTTAATTAAAATGCATGTGTCATTACTAGAAGCACAAAATGTATTACGTAAATTTAAAACGAGGAATGAAGAATTACAATTGACAAGTGACTTGAACGTTTCAAGACGGGAGGTGGACAGTGTATTATCTACATAATTCAGTGAATTATAAAATCGCAAAGTTATTAATACTTGAAGCAAAGGCGAGATCGGCATATTCCTTTCGATGCATGTTCTAACTCAGTATTATGTGAATTTAAAACGAGGAGCGAAGGACAGGTGACGAGTGACCTGAACGTTTCAAGACGGCAGGTGGACAGTGTATTATCCACATAATTCAGTGAATTATAAAATCCCAGAGTTATTAATACTTGAAGCAAAGGCAAGATCAGCATATTCCTTTCGATTCATGTTCTAGCCTCTCTTGTAGTTCCGCAGTAACCTTCCTAGCAACTTGTTTCGACAGTTTATACCTCTGTCTGCTAGCTCTTCAAAATCATTTCTCCTCATAGGCCGTAGTCTATTACGAATGCCATTTAGACGATCTTAAATATAGGAAATCGACATCAACAGCTGAGTTCATGCTTGCCATCTTGACTATTTACAAGTGTTAAGGACTCAACAACAGAAATTTCGCTTGTTAGTTTAACAAGAGATTTAACACGAGTGTTAAACTAACACTTATTGGTGAAATGCAATTTTTGTTATAACTATTGTTAAACCCGTGTTAAGTGTTAACACCTGTTGGTGAAATCGGGCATTAGTGTCCTTGGAAAGTTCGTGTACCGTCTAGAGTACATAGCTGTATACTGTGGCATTTCTAGAACCTGAAGCGCATTATTTTACCATATAACTTGCAAAATAATATATTAACTTTTTCTGCGTATAATATGTAGAGCTATTTGCAACTCCGTGATTTCTGAACGTGTTATATTCCAGGTATCAGAACCTTGAGATAAAAGATATCTTGCAGAGTTCTCTGTAGTTTGATCTTTTTGGATTAAATTTGCACAAGTTTAATTGTAAAAGTTGTGATGGTCTTATATTTCAAAGTTCAGCAGTGCAGCGTGCCATGCTTATAATCAAACAGAAGTTTCGTCTTAAGTAAAGAGATAAAGGAGAAAGGGAGGGGGAGGGGGGAGATGGCAGACGTGAAATGTATTATCCCTTATAACTTCAACAGATTTTGTCTGTCTCTCCTCTACTCTATGAACTACTTCGACGTGGTCATTTACATAGGTCATTTAATTAAGAATTATAGGACCGCATCACTATCTGACACAATGTTTAAAGGTTATACACTAGCTTCCGGTTTTATATATTGGTTCCTACTTTTGAAGGTAAAATTCCATAAGTAGTGTTTGCGATTGTGAAATATGGTTTACATGTAAGTGAGAGCCGTGGATAGCAGCTTATATTAAGTAAAGTATTGTTTAAGGCCTTATTTAACATTATATTGCTTTCTTGCTGCAACAGTATATAGTTCATACCAGGTTAGGTTAGGGTAAGTACATGAAATATGGCTATTTTTAGATAAAATGTAACGAAACTTGAAGGTTTGCTAGTCATAATAGTAAATATTGTTAATAGAATACTCTGCTTGAGATAAATGTTACAGGAAAACATATTATAGCCCTAGAGTTGCCAGTGATTCTAGTAGGTAACCTTTTGATATAAATAGAAGAATGTTTGATCCATTCCTGGGCATTGGTAAGGGTCATATTTCTATACAAAAGTTTTGTATGACCATGAGTATGATTTGCACGAACTATTTTATTTACAATTTCCATCTCATAGACAAAAATAAAGAGATTAGTACTTGGAGAGTTGTGCTAAAGGAAAACCACAGAATGCTTATGAAAGTTTGCATAGTGTGATATGAAGTAAATGTCACAAATAAATTTTTGTATCAAGAAAAAAATTCTCTGACTTTCCTAAACACGTTCAAATAAACATTGCGCATTTTGCTGATGATGTTGCAATCCTTAGTAAAGGCAGTTTTGAATCATCAGATGAGAAACTAAATAACTTCTGCACTTAAATCACAAAATGGTGTTCTAACTGGAGAGTGGTGGTCAATCCACAGAAATCGCAAATAGTATATTTTACATATAAAAAGCAGATACCATATTATCCCATAGTTCTTAGAGGAATCGCTATATACACTGCTCGGCCTCATGCTGGACAGTAAACTAACCTGGAATCTCCACATCACATATCATCTCTCAGGACTAAGACAGCGAATCCAACAAATCAAACACATAATGCAATCAAAATCACCTCCTGCAATGCCATATAAACACATTCTACACAACTCACTGATTGAACCTATTTGGCAATATGGTTGCTCCATATGGGGCTCTGCTGCAGCGTCACAAGTAAAAAGAATCCAAGTAATTCAGCACAGAAACCTAAGATTGACCACAGGTGCCCCATGGTAAGTTAGCAACACCACACTTCACAGGGACCTGAACATACCAGAAGTAATGGATGTCATCAGACTATACCAAACTCTTGCCAATCACACTGCTACAAGACATTTTCCTACACCCTCCTCCACAACTGCAAAATAGAAGACTAAAAAGAATGCGATACAACGACCTGCTCATTTAATATCATGTGTTTTCTATGTATGATAAAGTCGTTGTTTGTTTTGTGATATAATGTAATTTGTTTGTTAATAGTTAACTGTAACTGATGTAGGACTGTTGCTGAACAGCACCCTAACACACGCTTCAAGTGATGTAACATTACTCTTGCTCACAGCTATAAGTACCATAATGTATTTGGATACAATAAGGTTATCAACAATAAAAAAATTGCAAATCGCAGTGACTGCAGTGATTAGAAGCTTAAGTAGATTCCCTTTACCGCACGTTCCCCCAGAGGCCTACTGCGGTACGTGCGGGAATTGGCGATCCCGGGGTCCCGAGCAAACCTCACACCCTCGATGTGGGCTCCTCTTAGTGGTGAGGGGTCAGACAAAACACCCACCCACGTGTAGGCCGTGCGTGGAGACCCGTGTTGGTGGAAAGGTTTGTCCTGGTGGTTGAGGGATCACATCTGAGCTCGTTCCAGTCTTCTTCTGAATTCGGGGAGGGCGCGCATTTCCAATACACTACTTTGGTTTCTGCTTCGCCTAAACGGGAGGTTAGGGACTAAACCGCCCCTAATCAATCGGCCAGGACTAGGTACTATAACGAACTTCAGGGTGAGTGAGACTGCGAGCTTGCTGTATCCCCTGTGTAGCCCTGTCATACTAGTGGGATGACCCCTTGTTGGGCTTCGTAGTGGGTGGGGAGCACTGGGGGATAAAACACATTCCATTTCATATGGCGCACCTTAACAAAAAACGTGGAAATGAAATAGCTGAGTTTTGTGGTCCTCGCTATTTAGTTATTTGTAGAACTGAGGAAGGTCGGAAATTTACCACCGTGAACCCGTTCATTATTCAGAATGGTTTAGATAACATTGCTGGTCCTGTAAAGTGATGTACTCGATCTCGCAATGGCAAGCTCCTGGTCGAAGCAGTTTCTCTGACGCAGGCTGCAGAAACCTTGAAAGCTAATATGATTGCGAGCTATCCGGTGCGCGTTGAATTGCATAGGACCCTGAACTCCTCGCGTGGTGTTGTAAATATCAGCGCATTGGATGGTATGTCCAATGAGGAGATTCAGAAAACCCCGGCGGAACAAGGTGTGACTAATATATATCGAGTTCACCGCAAAGAACGAGGTGAACTAGTGTCCACTCGTACCCCGTTTCTTACCTTTGATCGGGTAGATCTCCCGAAAAAGGATTAATGCAGGGTATGAAGCTATTGAAGTGAGGCAGTATGTACCTAATCCACTGAGGTGTTATAAATGCCAGCGCTTTGGCCACACAAGTGATTCATGTAATGGAGTTGGTACTTGCGTTGACTGCGGGGAAGTAAAACATAATGCTTGTACTTCATCTGCAATATGTGTTAACTGCAGTTACAACCATTCATCTAACTGCAGAGAATGTCCTCGTTTTATGGAAGAAAAGGCGATCCAAGAGATCCAGGTAAGAGAGAGAGTGTCCTTGGAAGCCTGGAAACTTTTGCGTATTCGTCAGCCTTCTGTACCTAGGACCGTTACTTATGTATGTATGTATTTATTGACTGCAATTGGGTACTACCCGGTGGCAGAGTTAAGAATACAGATCAAATTACAAATACTAGATTTACAACAATAACACAAAAAACAATACAAGCATGATATTATTTTACTTTAGTCACTTAAAACATCTAATTACTTCTCTATTTACATATTATATACCATTATAATTCAAAAGTTAAACTATAAACCATCTAGATTTTTTCTAAATTTCTTAAGCGACAGGGGACAGCCCTGAAAGACTGCTACAGGCAATTCATTCCATTCTTCAATGGTTCTATTAACAAAAGAACATTTTCCTACGTCGGTTCTGTATCTTCTACCCTTAATTTTACACCTATGATCGTTTCGTCCATAATAATCCGGATTATCTAACCTTACACTGACGTCCACCCATGCCTTTACACCAGCATTAGCTTTGAATAATGCTACCAACCTATGTTTTTTACGCCTAATTCTTAATTCCTCCCATTTAGTCTCATCTCCTTTTATAGGCCCAAAATACTTGCCTCTTTTTATGAATTTTAATGCCCTCTTCTGTATTTTTTTTTCTAATGGATCGATTTGGTTAGCTCTATACGGGTCCCAGCATGCTACTCGATATTCCATAACCGGCCGCACTAAGGCCTTGTAGGCAATTTCCCTGGACCTAGCGCTCCCCTTTTTCAATATTCTCATTACGAAATGTAATGCCTTCCACGCATTCCTAGATGTGGAATTTACTTGTTCGTCCCATCCAGCATTACTTGCCAGGTACACTCCCAAGTATTTGCAGCTGTCCACCTGTGGAATTTGCACCCCTCCCATGTGATAGTTAACAATAATTTTGCCCTTAGTTCTACTAAAAACAATGGACTCACTTTTCTTGGCATTAATCGACATTTTGTTAGCCGCAGCCCAATTACAGATTTCATTTAAATCATTATAGTGTAGTTGCAGCTAAGCCAGTACCTAGACGTGAAACCGCAACACAAACCAGTGACATAAACGGGGAAGTAGTATCCGGAAGATCAATTACACCAAGATCACAGCCAAAGCAACAAACACCAGCACGAAGAACAGTGAGTGCGCCGACTAAGTCCAGTCCTAAGAAGAAGGATTGAGCCAAGTCACCGCTGAAAGTATCTACTTCAAGAACAAGTGAACCGGTAATATATAATATATCGCCAAGCAGATTTAAGACCTCTTATGACAGAACTGACTTCCTTAAGGAAGATAGTAAGACCAGTGAAAGGAAAGCTAGCCAGTACAAAAGTCCGCGAACGTCTCCCTCAACATCTGAGGAATCATCTGGAGAGGACGCCGATCGGCGATTTTCATCTTCGCCGGTCGCAGTTCCCGATCGTTTCGAGAGACTCGATTCGAAGTTACCAGTGCGGTAGCCGTCCTCCTCAATTGAGGATGTGGAGCGGGTAGATCCTGTCCTTAGTGCCCAAACGACAGTGAGGAAAAGGCAGGAAAAACCTGCTGAAAGTACTAGCCCAGTCCCTAAGATAAGGAATAAATTGATTCGACCAACACTGGGCAGGTAGCTTTTGTCATGGCAGTTTGATATTGAAAGTAGTAATTTTTATGCCTTTTGCTGTTTTATTGGTATTTATAGTTTTTTAATTGTTTTTACCCATTTGGGCTTATTTATTTTATTGTCATTTTGTTTTGATCTGTTTTTTTAAATTTTGAGTAATTTATAAATGGCTATTGCCATGAATTAGTTTTTGTAATGGCACTGATGACCAAACAGTTGAGCGCCTTGTATACAAATCACCACCACCACCACCACCACCACCATCATCATCATCATCATCATCATCATCATCATCATCATCATCATCATCATCATCATCATCATCATCATCATCATCATCATCATCATCATCATCATCATCATAATCATAATCATAATCATCATCATCATCATCAACATCGTCATCATCGTTGTCATCATTTACCGCACGTAATGACAAGATTTCAAGCAGTTCTGATGTAAACTCTGGATTTCAGGATTTTTCACGTTGCCTCTCCTTAAATCTGATGACTAAAGCAAAATACAGAGAACTGAAGTGCTATTCCTACGTAATGTAAAGGGGTGTGCAACTGCGGATAGGATAAGAGATAAATGTAGCATCGAATATAAAATTTAACCAGAAAGGAATAAGAGGAGGTTGCATAGCCTAAACCCTGATAATAATGATCATCAGCATTATCACACGATTCAGTAGACCTCAAACGAACCACCATCTGCACGGTATTGCCAACATTATATAAATAAAAACAACAAGAAACCAAAACATCGACATGTTTCCATACACAATGTAGTAGTCTTCAGTTACGCTTCATTCTACCATTTAATGAAACTATATTTGACCAAAATTCCTACAGCCTTAAAATGCTGATGCAAGTATAAAATGACAGCCTGTTCTGTAGTTGTAGCTACAGCGGAGTAATGCCTGAGCACACAATGGGCAATAGCGTACTTCCTGACCAGTTAGTTACAACGTTAAACATTTGCCTATAAAACTATCAGAACAGATTCGTCATGGTCAGACCAACGACCACATTTCTTGAGGACTGAGCTGGTGTTACTAGACAATCCTGGTTATCATATATTTTTGCTGAAAACAATGGTTCATTGTTTCCATGCTTAGTTTAGCTTTCCCTTTTTACGTCTTGCTGATTCTTAACAAAGGAATTATGCATTATTATTTTGCTTCGCCAAGTAAGCTATCTGAGGACAGCAAATACGTCGTGTTCTAAATCCAAGCAGTTGGACGTAAACGTTCACTGTATTCAGTCATAACAGCGAGATTCCGTCCTCATTTATTTTACAGTTGGTATTGTGACAAAACTTTTTTGTATGTGTGCTAGTAATCAAATAGGTTTTAAATCTGTTTCTCTAGGAGTTTAAGAAATATACAGAGCTTCTTTGGAATATTTATTACGTTCGCAAATTGCGTTTAACAAGTAATGACTTGAAAGTAATTGTTACAAATAAAAACAGGTAATATTTTAATATTTTATAGATATTATTTGCTCTAATGTATTTCAGCAACCTTTATGCCGGGTTCTAGGTATAATTAAGTCAAATAGCTATTACAGCTTGTGTTTATTCGTATTAGTATAAGTATTGTTATTAAAATTTCCCTCGTCAGGAGAGAAATTTCAAAATGTACATGAGAATAATTAAAGGGCAGCTCCAGGTATCAGGGAGGAATGTGCTGAAGAGTCTAATTTTACAAAAACTCGAAAGGAAAATAAATATTGAAATTTATGGTCTTTGAATATTTTTGGACATTTAAGCGGACTAACGCGTAAAACTTGAAAATCTTAGTTTCTTAAGCAGTAAGCTTCATTTTTTCTTACGTAGTACTAACATAAAATATATCTCAAATTTTCAAAGCAGTGCATGTATAAATAGTATACATAGTTTTTAACCTATCCAGCAGAATCAGCAGAATTCTAGTCAAACACATCAGGACTATCCACAAGCCACCTACAAAGATTGAATATCTGTTGAGACTGGTGAAAGACAAACTGGACTTCCAAGTTCCGGTAGTGTACCGCATTCCCTGTGAATGTGGGACACCGTATATAGAACAAGGATTAGGATTGGGATTTCATTACCAAGGGGATTCGGTACGTAGGCCACCAGGCTGAGCCCATTGTTCTTATGCCCCCAAGTGGGGACACCCCCGGTAGGAAAAATGAGGCGTAGGAGACAGAGGGCGGCCGACCCAAGGAGACACGACAGTACAGAGTGCAGGGTCCATACAGTTTACTTGGATAGAGACCTCCCCCGACAGGTCCGGACAACGAACTCGCTCCCCTATAGTGGGACGGCAACGAGCCCAGCAGCCGAGCCCTAATTGTCCCGGGCAGGCGATCCGAGCCCCAAAGGTCCCTGGCTGACGGTCCTGAAATGGTCCCAGCAGAGGAGCGGAGACCGGCAACCGACCTACCGGAGGAGGAAGTAGTTTTACTCACAGCATATCATCCTGCCATGCACCACCGAGACTCGCGCCGACACTTTTACCCTGAGAGAGACCACAAGATGAGGGATCATATGAAATGATAATGGAGATGAAATGGAGGGACGGAAAATTTGGAGGATGGAATTAACCTACCCAGCATTCGCCTAGCGACCCGATAAAACCCCCGAAAAAGCCCATGGTTCAGGTAGATCGGCCACGGGAATCGAACCCGGGCAACCCGAATGCGGGTCACAGACGAAGCCGCCTGAGTCATCCCGCTCAGTGTATATAGGATAAACTGGAAGGACCATGGTTACCAGAATAAACGAACATGAACGGAGCATTCGTTTAATGCAACATGAGAAGTCTGGGCTGGCAGAGCATTGTTCTGATAACGACCATAAAGCCAATTTTCGGTAGACGACCATCTTGGCAAAATGCAACAGTTACTCGGAGCGGAGAGTTAAGGAGGCTTTGGCCATTTCCTCGTGATGCTGGATTTCAGTTCAGCTCCTCTTGGAAACCAGCCTTAAACTGGAAATCCGTCAACGTAAGAAGCACAGATTTGCTTATACAGCTTGATAATCAAGTTAAGTAGTTGCGTTTCTTTGACCCAATTAATGTTCTATACTCACACCATCTCCTGACCTTATTCAGTAATGCGAATATTGATAGCGTCTTGTCTTGTGTTTTATCCAGTGATACAATTTTGGTTATAACATTTAATAAATATCCTGATTATGGGAGATATGTACGCTTCAGAAACGTCAATTTCTAATCGTCTTTTCACCTGGCTTGTTTCCCGAGAAAATCTTGAACAAAAAATATTTTAACAAAATTTCAGATTTACACTCATGAATACAGCTTTATGGAATTTATTATTGAGATACTTGCCAAACATGAAGAAAAAACGTTTTAAATATAACTTTTTCATCGTCTAATTATACGAGGGCTATCCAGAGAGTAGATTACGTTTTGGAATAAAAAGTAAACAAAGTATAGGAAACAAATTTTATTATATACAGATGAAAGCCACACTCAAATACTACTTTTCGACATAGTCACCATTCAAATTAAGGCATTTATCGTAGCGATGTACGAGCTTGGAAATTCCTTCGTCAAAAATTCGGCCGCCTGCGCCTTCAACCACTTCGTTACCTCTTCTTGCAGCTGTGCGTCG
This sequence comes from Mantis religiosa, assembly GCA_030765055.1. NCBI lineage: Eukaryota > Metazoa > Arthropoda > Insecta > Mantodea > Mantidae > Mantis > Mantis religiosa. The sequence goes on along the minus strand of CM060953.1, from coordinate 20,282,854 downwards.
TCATCAAAACGCTGCATAGCCAGCCACTTCTTCATTGCTGGGAATAGGTGGAAGTCGCTCGGTGCCAGGTCGGGACTGTACGGCGGATGAGGAAACAACTCCCACTTAAAAGATTCAAGAACTTCACGAGTGACATTTGCCGTGTGGGGCCGGGCGTTGTCGTGAATCAACAAGATCTTAGAGCTCAACATTCCTCTGCGCTTGTTTTGAATGGCTCTTCTAAGTTTTTGGAGAGTTTGGCAATACCTTTGAGAGTTTATTGTAGTGCCTCTTTCCAGAAAGTCCACCAAAATCACACCTTTTCTGTCCCAAAAAACAGTCGGCATCATCTTCCTTGCCGACATTGTTTGCATGCATTTCTTGGGTTTTTGGGGAGAACTTGTGTGCCCCCACTGCATTGATTGCAATTTCGTTTCACAGTTCACGTGTTTCACCCATGTTTCGTCACCAGTAACGATGCGATCGAGTAAAGAGTCACCATCCTTATGGTAAACGTCCAAAAAGTTCAACGCTGCAGCCATTCGCTGATTTTTGTGGTCCTCTGTCAAGATTTTTGGAATCCATCTTGCACAAAACTTGTGGTAACCAAGCTTTTCGCTGATGATTTCGTGCAACAAACTTCGCGAAATTTGTGGAAAACTCAAAGAAAGTTCCGTTATTGTGAACCTTCGATTTTCACGGACTTTAGCATCGACTTTTTCGACAAGTTCGGCAGTCACTATGCTGGGTCTCCCACTTCGATCTTCGTCGTGAACATTGGTTCGGCCATTTTTAAATCTGATGACCCACTGACGCACTCCACCTTCAGTGATAATGTTGTCCCCATACACTTCACAAAGCTGCCGATAGATTTCTATCGGTTTACAGTTTTTTGCAGTCAGAAACCTTATTACTGCAAGCACCTCGCAGCTCGCGGGATTTTCAATTAACGCAGACATTTCAAACCGTCACAGTATCTGAACGGAGCACAGCACGTACCTCTCACTAGCACGGCTAGATGCCGACTGAGCTGCGCAACGCTCTGACCCCAAGATGGCCGCGCTAGCCCCGCCCCTAGCGGAAACAGACGAAAACGTAATCTACTTTCTGGATAGCCCTCGTATTTTAGTCTCAAACAATTTTGTTAAAATATATTCCTAAAGAATTTAGGTTGGGTAAACACGAAAGCAGCAAACTTTTATGTATCATGCAATTAAGAATCTAATATGAAGAGACTGATGCAAAATAAAAACACAAGATTTTTATATTTGCTTATGTTGAAAAAATAATTATGAGAAAGTAGTATTAATATTTCCGGTATTATACACTGCGATCCATATAAACCTGAACCATTTCAACAGGCCATAACTTTTGACACAATAATAGGACACACATACAAATTTAGGAGAATATAATACACAATTGGGAGATTACATTACACTATTTACATCTCAGAGAAAATGTTGGAAGTGTCCTCCACCAGCGTCTATACATGTTTGTACTCATCTCACTATATTCTCTGAGATTTTACGGAGAGTATCCTCGCCAATGTTATTTATTTCGGTTCGAATGAAATCTTTGAGAACATCAATTGTCCTTGGGCTATTCTTGTACACTCATTTGTTTAGATACCCCCACAAGAAAAAATCCGGTGAAGTTAGGTCAGGGGATCTGGAGGGTCACAGACCTTTTGAGATTATTCGATTATCAAAGAAACTGGTTACAAGTTCCACGGTGTCATTAGATGTATGGCACGTTGCTCCATCTTGCTGGAAATAATCTCTCAATTCGAAATCATCTCCGTAAAACTTCAGAGAATATGGTTGAGACGAGTACAAACATGTATAGATGCTGGTGAAGGACACTTGCAACATTTTCTCTGAGATGTAAATAGTGTAATGTAATCTACCAATTATGTATTATATTCTCTCAAAGTTGTACGTGTGTCCTATTATTAGTTCAAAAGTTATGATCTATTGAAATGGTTCAGATTTATATGGATCGTATTGTATTTAAAACTGTTATTTGAATGGTGTAGTAAAAAACATTTGAATCAGAACTGAAAATACTCAAGGATTTTTAATTAATGTGCAAAAATTTGAAATCCAGATTTATAAGATCTTTTTTCAATTTTCATAGATTAGTCGCTTTAATTCCTTACTATAATTTCACCAAGGTTTCACCAAATTTTTACTGTAAATACGTAGTGTTTATTTTGGATACATGTAAATATAAACTCTTTTGTCGTGTGCATTGTTGCTTCGCAGATCGCCATATTATTGTTGGCTACTATGCTTTCAATGGCAGCATATCGAGTTAATTTTGGTAATAATGTAATCAATTGTGGACAGGTTTTAAAAAGGCAATGGGAGAAATAGACCTGAAATATAATATATCCCCTTGTAAAGAAAAAGGCTTAGTATAGGAGTCTGGAAACAAGTGAAGGTTTTCGGAAGGTAAGAGATATGCAAACGTACGAAAAAGAACACGATATTCAAATAGTTAGTTAGTTACTAACACTCCCCACATGGCAACCTTGGCCTTCGGGGTAACCTCACCCCACCAAGTGATGACCGGACCCATTTCTCAAGTGGAGGCACCCAGAGGGCGGTGTCCATTACCTCCGATGATAGGGTGATAGTGAAGATGGCGGTGAGGTGAGAGGACCTACAGTTTTTACCGTGGACTCCGAACCACGTTGGGCATAGGGGATACTTCACGTGTGCTAGACAGAGGTGAAGGCGTGGATAGGGCCGACTTAAAATCGCCAACCCCAGAGCCGGGAATCGAACTCGGGACCCTTAGAACGGGAGCCGCGAACGAAACCACCGCGCTACCCCGGCGCCCACACGATATTCAAATGTTTAAAGCAAAAGGAATAGGGGGAAAGGTATGTTAAACAGTGCAGTAAGAAAGTAAAGAAGGGTAAGTATGGATCAGAAAGGAAAGAATATTTTAAATCGCTTTAGGGGATAATGGTAATGGAATATTGATTTTTTTTTTCGTGAAAGTGTAAAGTGTGCAGATTTAAACAAAAGTGCAGGAGAGGCCGGAGAGAAGTGGAATAATACAGATGTAAGAAGAAAGACAAGAGAAGATTGTTAATTTTCCAATAAAAGAAATAGCAAGGGGTGAGAGGAAAGGAAAGAAAAACTAATTTTGCTTCGGGTATACAAGAAGAAAATATATACTACATAGTACTAACGAAGGCTTACAAAGAAAGGAAAAATGTAGGTACATGTAACTGTGTTATGTCAATTTAATTACGTTGTACAAAACATTCAGTACAAAATTAGGAACTTTCATTGCGTTGGTAGATGACCACTTCAATTGTTATTCATTTCAAAAAAGACTTTTAACTGTTCACCGATGACGTTCTTCATCTGTCAGTAAAGAAAACGCGTGCCAATGTCACAACAGTAAGCAACTTGAAATGTAAGGCACATAGCTCCTGTAACGGCTTTCTGGTTTAACACCATTCTTGTTCACGACTGTAAACATCCTCACAGCTAGGTCACTTGCCAAAAAAACATTTTGTTTGTTACATCAGTGCCGTCCGCATGTCACAAATACCACCCTGGACTTGATTTAACCTTAAACATGAATGTCTGGTGATTCTCAGCACTATGTACCCTGTACTCATTTGAACATCATTTCATTCATCGTCCCATATGACTTAACGTTGGAGGTTTTCCCTTATGCTGATGAGGTTAGGTAACTCTATGTACCCTGTACTCATTTGAACATCATTTCATTCATCGTCCCATATGACTTAACGTTGGAGGTTTTCTCTTATCCTGAAAGGTGAAGATAGGTAACCCTTAACTCAATGTACCCTGTACGCATTTAAACTTCGTTTCATTCATCGTCCGATATGACTTAACGTTGGAGGTTTTCTCTTATCCTGAAAGAAGAATGTCTGATAACTCTAAGCTCTATGTACCCTGTACTTATTTGAACGTCATTTCATTCATCGTCCGCCATGACTTAACGTTGGAGGTTTTGTCTTATCCTGAAAGATGAATGTCTGGTAATTCTAAGCTCTGTGTACCCTGTACTCATTTGAACAGCATTTCATTCATCGTCCAATATGACAACGTTGGAGGTTTTCTCTTATCCTGAAAGATGAATGTCTGGTAACTCTAAGCTCTATGTACCCTGTACTCATTTGAACATCATTTCATTCATCGTCCGCCATGACTTAACGTTGGAGGTTTTCTCTTATACTGAAAGATGAATCTCTGATAACTCTAAGCTCTATGTACCCTGTACTTATTTGAACATCATTTCATTCATCGTCCGCCATGATTTAACGTTGGAGGTTTTGTCTTATCCTGAAAGATGAATGTCTGGTAATTCTAAGCTCTGTGTACCCTGTACTCATTTGAACATCATTTCATTCATCGTCCGATATGACTTAACGTTGGAGGTTTTGTCTTATCCTGAAAGATGAATGTCTGGTAATTCTAAGCTCTATGTACCCTCTACTCATTTGAACATCATTTCATTCATCGTCCAATATGACAACGTTGGAGGTTTTCTCTTATCCTGAAAGATGGATGTCTGGTAACTCTAAGCTCTATGTACCCTGTACTCATTTGAACATCATTTCATTCATCGTCCTATATGACTTAACGTTGGAGTTTTACCAACGATGAATGAAATTGTGTTCAAATAAGTCCAAGGTACATAGAGCTTAGGGGTAGCCGTCATTCATCTTTTATGATAAGGGAGAACCCAGGAGAAATCCTCATATAGATAACTTACCCTAACAGAGATTCGAACTTGGTAAGTTTTACACGTGAGTCAGACACGCTACAGCCACGTTACAAAGGTGGGCAGTGGTGTACGGTGATTTTATTAATGGTACAGTATGTAATTTTGGTCGCTATTTTAGCTCTTTTACTTTCATGTTTAAAGGAACTGCGTCCTTCATGCTCCAGGTGATGGCGGGCGGTTGGCCACTCCTTTGACCTGCCCTGACCCTTGCATACGCCGTGTCACCCACACAAAGCACAGCTGAGAGGCTCAAACAGACGTGCTCTGAGCGATCCCTGGTAATTCAGAAAACTGTGCAAAATTGAATAACAGTATGCGACAGTTTCCGTCCACTAAAAACTATGCTTTAAATGGAATGGTTTTGGAAAATTTATTTTATAAAAGTTTGTAATTGTTATTAAATTAGCATTTATTCGAAATATTTTCGCGATACATCCATTATGCATCTTGAATATGTCTTGGAATAAGCCCCCAACGTCCTATTAATTCTGAATGACCTGTGCATCAGTAGTAAACCATAGCACATAGAGAAAATGCTATACAAATAACTATAATTGATTGGTATTGTTATGTAAATTGCCGAATTTAGAGAGGAAAATGACAGATGCGGTACCATTTTCAAACTAATATTTCATATTTTGTTAATGTTTCAAAAATAAATTAAGAAACAATTCCCCAATACTAAAACTGCACATAAAACCTAAACATGTCAATTTTACCATTTACAATTCCTTAACTGTCTACATCAAAAATCGTTACGCTTTCCATTATGCCTTAGGATCCAGTGAGGATCAGGCGAGTGGGCGGTTACACCATCTTGCGGTGGAGCTTGCTTCGAGTGTTTTGCCAGTTTTTAAGACCCGTGCTTACTGCATACGCAGTTTAGGAAAGAAACTTACCTTCATAACGTTAGCCAAAGCCAATGCCAGTTAGGAAGACAGGAAAATGCGGAAAATTCTCCGCTAAGAAGAGCCATCGAAGAGGATTTCCATGCTCAGAGCTTCCGTTCCAGACTCCATAGCTCAAAAACTTGCGCCGAGGTGTCCAGAACCACCCGGCCGAAAACTCCTTGATGGGGGAGTCTTAGTGGGTAGTCCTGGGTCACCTGAAGACGTTAAGAGTACCTATTTGTCCCGGATCTGATCATTTTGTTTACTAATTTAGGTCCTCCAGCGTTGTCATATCGGACGATGAACTAAATTATACTCAAATGAGTACAGGCTACATAGAGCTTAGAGTTACAAGACATTCATCTTTCAGGATAAGAGAAAACCTCCAACGTTAAGTCATATCGGACGTTGAATAAAATGATGTTCAAATGAGTACAGGCTACATAGAGCTTAGAGTTACCAGACATTCATCTTTCAGGATAAGAGGAAACCTCCAACGTTAAGTCATATCGGACGATGAACGAAATGATGTTCAAATGAGTACAGGGTACATAGAGCTTAGAGTTCCCAGACATTCATCTTTCAGGATAATGGAAAACCTCCAACGTTAAGTCATATCGGACGATGAATGAAATGATGGTCAAATGAGTACAGGGTACATAGAGCTTAGAGTTCCCAGACATTCATCTTTCAGGATAAGAGAAAACCTCCAACGTTATGTCATATCGGACGATGAATGAAATGATATTCAAATGAGTACAGGGTCCATAGAGCTTAGAGTTACCAGGCATTCGTCTTTCAGGATAAGAGAAAAGCTCCAACGTTACGTCTTATCGGACGATGAGTGAAATGATGTTCAAATGAGTACAGGGTACATAGAGCTAAAAGTTACCAGACATTCATCTTTCAGAATAAGAGAAAACCTCCAACGTTGTCATATCGGACGATGAATGAAATGATGTTCAAATGAGTACAAGGTACACAGAGCTTAGAGATACCAGACATTCATCTTTCAGGATAAGAGGAAACCTCCAACGTTAAGTCATATCGGACGATGAATGAAATGATGTTCAAATAAGTACAGGGTACATAGAGCTTAGACTTACCAGACATTTACATTTACATTTACAGTATGATACAGTAAAACGTGTTTCTGTAGCATTTTGCAGTATTTGTAAATCGAGAGGCATTTGTTGATGAAAGCGCTTAAGCAACTTTGGTGGTAGCTAATGCAATTTTACGGACGAATGCGCTGAAAGGACCGTGAAATGGTTGATTATCGAATAGCCGTAAATTTGGTACGAACAGTTGAAACTAATCAAAGACGTTGAGTAATGCTACAATCAAACCAGATCCAAAAATCGATAAAATTGTACAATATGATCCAGTATAATTCACATTCATTCATTAACATAATCTTTGGTTACTAGAGGGAGTAAACATTAAGCTTATTTCAGTATTTTACGAAATATTCTGGAAACGAACACAGGCTGACCCAAAAGTAGCGTAACATATATTCATTATGATTTCAACAAGGCAGTTTTCAGTTTTCAGTCAACAGTTTTCCCCGATACTCGATATGTACATACTATAGAAAGTACTTCGATATTCGACCCGTCTTTTCTTACTTCCAGTTCCAATAGAAAATATAGTGTTTTAAAAACATTCCTCGTTTATAAGTATTTGTTCAAAAATACTAGCATTTTCACTCAAGTGGACTTGTTTTTCTGTCACATATGAGTCCTGCTGTACTTGATAGTCTTTCTGAGAAAGGTGGAATACACAAATATTTAAGAGCTAAATTTTTTAGTTCTGGAAACTTTGAAATTATTTCCCGATAATCCAGTACACTATAAATAGGAGCTGAGAAATTGTCGTTGAGGTATACAGTGATTTCTTCTTTGGAAATGGAGAAAAATTGAAGTAAAAGGAAGGGCGACTGTGAATGGGATCAGAAAATGCAAATATAAGCTAGAAATGACAACCAAGTGGCTAGAAATAATGTATGAAGCATTAGTGGTATCCTAAATGCTCTAAGTATGCAGTGAAGATCTGGGGGGGGGGGCGCACAGAGGTAAACAAAACGATGGACCAAACTACAGAAGGTTTTGTAAAGAGCTTGCTAGGCTTACCAAGATCAGCACCTAGGGAAGGAGCTTTAGTTCAATGAGGAAAGACAACAGGAAATTCAAAAATAATGGAAAGAATATTTGGCCAAAGAAGAAGGGGAAATTATGAAATTATGCATAGGACAGCAAAAAAGATTAGAGAAGTCAAACAGTAGGTGCGCAGAGATAGGAGGAATTATGGAAAAAATAGCAATAGGAGATATATGGAGATCAGAAGAAAGGAATAAGCGATGTGGGTAAATTGGTAAAATGCAAAATAGAAGATGTACGCAGGAAATATGGGGAAGTCTACAAACTATGAAATGATTACAATTTTACAAACAAATAAAAAGAAACTGGGGACGAGAAAAATATGTAGATTACTGCAATAGACAGGAGAGAGAAGGGCTGGCTTGGATGAGAACAGAAATAATATTTCTAAGAGGAATAAGAGGTAGGGAAAAGGGAATTTGTGAAATATGTGGGGGAAAAGAAAGCATAGCACACTTTATAAAAGAGAGGGAGGAGCTAGGAATATGGAGAGAAAAGGTTGGGGAAGAAAAATGGGAGAAAGTAGAGAAGAGGATAGTAGCTATAAAAATCTTAACAGGAAAGGAAGAAAAGAAGGTAAGAAGTATTGGTGAGTTCTTTCAGAAAGTAAAACAATGGACAAGAAATGTAAAGAATATAAGAAAGGAAGATGAGGGGGAAGAAAGGAACTAATTAACAAGGAGGCATGGAGGTTAAGAGCTACCTGTCAGAGCAGAAGACTAGTATGTCATTTAAGCCAAGGTAGCAACAAGGTAAAGACAAATAAATGTAAAGAATATAAGAAAGGAAAATGAGGGGGAAGAAAGGGGCTAATTAAGTAACAAGGAGGCATAGAGGTTAAGAGCTCCCTGGCAGAGCAGAAGACCAGGGTGTCATGTAAGTCAAGGTAGCAACAACGTAAATATAAATAAATGTAAAGAGTATGAGAAAGGAAGATGAGGGGGGATGGGGTAATTAAGTAACAAGGAAGTATGGAGGTTAAGAGCTACCTGGCAGAGCAGAAGACCAGGGTGTCATGTAAGCCAAGGTAGCTACAAGGTAAAGACAAATAAATGTAAAGAATATAAGAAAGGAAGATGAGTGGGAAGGGGCTAATTAAGTAACAAGGAAACATGAAGTTTAAGAGCTGCCTGAGAGCAGAAGACCAGGGTGTCATGCAAGCGAAGGTAGGAACAAGGTAAAGACAAATAAATGTAAAGAATATAAGAAAGGAAGATGAGGGGGAAGAAAGGGGCTAATTAAGTAACAAGGAGGCATGGAGATTAAGAGCTACCTGGTAGAGCAGAAGACCAGAATGTCATGTAAGTCAAGGTAGCAACAAGGTAAAGACAAATAAATGTAGCCTAAAGTTGTAAATTGTAAAATTTTGGAATGTGGACAATAATAATTCATTTAAAAAACGCAATGAAACTGACAAGCTTATTTTCGTGCATAATGATCACATTCCTAGTAATTTCTTGGGCTTTGCCGTAGGTGAAACCTAAAATAAAGTAAAGAAAACTGAGTGAACTGATTGAGTTTGTGGGAGGGGGAAAGAGGAAGTTTAAAGTGATCCAGTGCTCATGCCTGTTCAAACTACCAGCAACAGACTGAAACTTTCGAGGAGATAGCGTCATCAATTTGTCGCCTTATGATTGATTAATATTTTTCTCGGATTAGGTGCATGTTCTTTGAAATGTTGTACTTGTAGCAATAACAACCTGTGATTTTAAAATAAAAATAGAAAAGTTGCACCGAAGTGTTGAAAAAGTACGGAGAGAATATTCTAAGGGATTGAGGACAATTCTAGCAATTCTCATCAGTATTTACTGCTTGAATGATTCTCATCTCGTTTTAGAATAATATATTTATTAGTGGCTTGCACAGATCCAAGAATATACCTTGTTATTCAGATGTTATTTACGTTTATTGAGTAATTACACTAGGGAACACGTTTTTTGTATCCGAAACAAAATAGGCTAATTCTTATGTAAAATGACTCGCTGATTCCAAAAATGCCTCTGAAAATGCTGTATCATGTAACGTTTTTGAGATATTCTTATTGTTTTATATAAAATTACAGAAATGATTTATGATACCAACTCATATTGATTTAATTTAAAATAATAGCCATTGACTCTTCTAAATACAGCTTAAAGGCAGTGTTGCTTCATAATGGCAATTTACTACCTTCAATACCTTTATTTCATGCCATAGGAATGAAGGAGACATAAGATTCCATGTCCATAATTTTAGATGCTATTAGTTATCAAAACCATGGCTGGGAAATTTGTAGTGACCTCAAGGTAGTTGCATTGCTAACGGGACTGCAGGGAGGTTTCACAAAATATTGCTGTTTTTTGCGGATATGGGACAGTAGGGCAACTGACAAGCATTTTACAGTGAAAGAGTGGGGGAAAAGGGAAGACTATACACCTGGAGCAAGCAGTGTTAAATATGTGCCTATAGTAGACCCAAACAAAGTTCTTCTCCCCCCACTTCACATAAAGCTCGGGTTAATGAAGAATTTTGTTAAAGGTTTGGACAAAAGTGGAAGTGCATTTGAGTATTTAAGAAGTATGTTTCCCAAAATAAGTGAATCTAAATTGAAGGAAGGTATATTTGTCGGTCCTCAAATAAGATTACTTCTTAAAGACAGTGTTTTTGAATCTAAGCTTAAACGTGTTGAACTGGCAGCATGGAAATCATTTAAATCAGTGGTGGAAGGCTTCCTGGGCAATAACAAAGAAGAAAATTATGAAACTTTTGTCTCAGAACTATTAAGGAGCTACAAATAAATGGGTTGCCGTATGTCACTTAAAATCCACTTTTTGCACTCTCACCTTGATAGTTTCCCTACAAACCTAGGAGCTGTAATAAGTGATGAGCAAGGTGAGCGTTTTCACCAGGACATTTCTGAGATGGAAAGACGTTACAAGGGTATCGCTGGGATTCAGCCATATTGGGAGACTATTGTTGGTTCCTCAAAAGGGAGAGTACATGTCAATACGATAAAAAAAAAAAATTAACAGTGAAACACTTCTGAGATAATTCAGGTATTGGTTTTCATCATTATCTTGTGTTTATTTATTCTAATAATAATTAATAATAATTATTATTTTCAATGTTATTTGGCAATAAAATACTATTATTTTCAATTAATAAAATATGAGTTATCACATCACATTTCTGTAAGTTTTCATAAAAAAATTATGAATACCTAAAAAAACCTTACGTGATACAGCATTTTGAGGGGCATTTTTGGAATCAGCAGATCAGTTTACATAAGAATTTGCCTATTTTGTTTCGGGTCTATAATTTTTTTTTTTTTGGTTCCCCAGTGTTATTAGTCAAAGTAATTTTAGGTTGTGCTCATTTCCCTTTTTATGTTGATTTATTAATGTTCCATTTTCTCAGCCTGACTACATAATAAAGCTGTAACATCTAGTTATACATTGCTTTGTTTGTTTCAGTGCTGTCCACGTGGGGTCGGCGCATGGGTCGTAAGCTGGAGCTGCTACGCCGCGGGGATTCGAAGGAGTCCCTCAACACTGTGCCGTCTCCCAGTCCATCGCCAAGTCCTGTACCAATCACCGCTACCTCAACCCCGGACAGCTCCGCACGCAACAAGAAGCCGTCTCCATGGCGCATAGGTCGCAGTGCATCCGAATCTGCTCCTCCTCCATCTCCACTGTCAAGGTCGTCATTGTCTGAAGGAAGTGCAGCTGCAAGGAGACGAGCACTAAGCGACGTTACCACCGAAAGCGCTTCACCCTCCCCTCTGAAAAGCTTCTTCATCCGCATGGGGTCTACGGGAATGCTAAACGCGACTTCCAGGAACCAGCTGCAGACCCAGGCACCGCTCCAACCACTGCACCAGGGTAAAGTAGCGCTGTTCAAGAGCTGCTCTACTTCTCAGTTGTCTACTTCGTCCTACGTTCGTGGGGAGGACCCTGCAGAAGGTCTGGACTTAACGCAGCATTGCTCTGAGAGTATCTCTGACCTCAGCACTGTTGACAAAGGGGACAGCAGCTCGCTCAAAGTACCTCAGCGTAGCGAAGGAGATCCTGGTTACGTTCCGACAAAGACACGGAGCTGCGACAATATTGCAAGTCTTGGTACTGGGAACGCCACCAACGGTCGTCGAGCACACTTTCCTTACGCCTTCCTTCGGTCCAAGCTTTCAGTGTTGCCTGAAGAAAATGGCGGAAGTGTAATTAACCAACAAAGAGGCGACACGTTTTCTGACCACCGTAGATCTCTTATAGAAACTCGCACAGCGGTCTCTGCCGATAGAGCGTGTAGATTGAGGGCTAACTCTGAGGAATATGTTCCTGCGGCCGTGTTGATAGAGGAAGAAGGGACTAACACACTAGGCCGCAGGAGGAAGGATAGTGTAGAAGTGAGATCGTTCAGAAGGCCCTCAAATTATGTACATCAGTCGTTCTTAGCGACACCTTACAGGGAAGACAGGTGTCAGCCGATCGTTAGCGGGTATTACGTGAGCTCAAACGAGTCCGGTTACGACAGCGATGGTCCGCGCCATTGCACCGAAGACTGTGGCAAACAGACAAACGGAAGCAGTAGTGATAAGTGTCTAAACGCCGGATCATCAGACCAGGATGGTGACAGTGGCATTATCGCAAACGAGAGCTCTGATTCGGGATCCCTGCACGAGATGGACGGTGTAAAATACCTTGACGAGATTCGAATCGAAGTACCTGTAAAGCAGTCGTTTCCTCCGCCAGGCATACCAAGATCGGCGACCCCCAGTAGCATTCTGTACGACTCCGAGGACTCCAGGCCCTTTCGCCGGGACAACTGGGCCCGTTCGTCCAGCATTGCAGCATTGCACACCACTTCGTCTTCGAGCAAGGATTCGCGAGCTATCCTTGCCAGTCTGACGCCTTGGGAGAAGAAGAGAAGTAACAGTTCCACAGCCTTCGGCGCACCAAGTGAGGAAGTCACGATAGGCCGTCGGCAGCCCTTCTCGGAGAACGACAACAGGAGGTTATCGTGCACGTCGCTAGTCGAGGCGGGCAGTGAGACATCTGCATTGCGTAGCAGAAGGTTACCAATAGCTACCTCTCTCACATCACTACAACAGAGCTCGCAGTGCAGAAGGCGGTTCTTGCTTATCAGGCTTACTAAGTCTACTGTACACGAGAACCTCGGGATTCGACTTGAGAAACAACAGGGTGTTCGCTTCTTCGTGTCGCAGCTAGAAGAGGATGGACTTGCAAAAAGGTATACAAGTTACCCTTCTTTAATACTAAGGCTATTTACTTAACACTCTGTAACAATGCTAGTAAATAAATGACTGTGCTTGGGCAGTAAATACTCGCAGAACAAGCGAGCAAATGGGTTTCAAACCTTTAAATAGCTGTACAGGGCAGATAAAATCACAAGTTTAATTTACAGGACTGGATTTTTTTCCCCTTTTAAAGTTAAAAAAAGTAAGGGAGAGTTCGCGAATAACAGAAAGTGAGAGAGAAAGGAACCAAATAATTAAGAACTGACTACAACGGAGGGTAAGAAGCCAGAAATAGTGGTACCAAAATAGTAATAGAAGTAATGGTTTGATAGAGTCGACATGAAAAATTCAATGCCACGGCCGATAGAGTCATGTGGACTCTATCAATCCAGTTAGTGTGGGGATACGATTAATTTCCATCAATTAACTGAAAGAGTAATGGTGACCCTGAAAAACTCGAAAGAGATTCCCTAGTTTGCAATCCAAGGAAAATAAATCATTGCCCTTAATAGGGTCAAGGGTCATGCAGGACTACAAGGGAATGAAACAGCCGACTACAAGGGTGATCTGAAAAGTTTCCGACCTAATAAAGATACAACACATTATTCTCACAATTTTTTTAAATTTATTTTTCAACATAGTCTCCTTGTAACTCTACGCAGTTCTCCCAGCGATGCTCACATCTCTGTAACCCTCCAAATGGTACTCGGCGTTTTTCTCTGTAAAATAATTGTTCACGAATGTGATTACCTCTTCATTTGACGAAAATCTCTGTCCTCTGAGCGCAATTTTCAGATGAGGGAACCAAAAGAAGTCGCTTGGTGCTAGATCTGGTGAGTCAAGCAGTTCAAACAGTAATTCATGGATTTTCGCCATTGCAACCGCTGAGCTGTGAGTGGTACGTTGTTTTGGTGAAACAGGATTTTCTTTTTCTGCAAATGTGGCTGTTTTTCCGCAAGGTCTGCCTTCAGTTTGTCAAGTAATGTAAGGTAGTGTGCTCCTGTAATGCTTTTTCCTTTTTAAAGATAATAATCGATTGAAATAACTCCACCAATATTCCAAAAAGAAAGTCGCCATCAGTTTCCCAGCCAAAACAAATTGCTTTTTTTTGGAGCCGGTTACCACTTTGCATTTCACTGTTTGGACTGTATTTTTGTTTCGGGCTTATGATGATGTATCTTAGTTTCATCTACAGTAATTAATTGGCGCCAAAACTCGGATTTATTGCGCCTAAACTGCACCAGCAGCGCTCTAGAAATGTTCATTCGAACACGTTTTTGGTCTAACGTGAGCAAGCGCGGCACCCAACGCGCGGACAGCTTTCTCATATATAAATGTTGATTTAATATGTGACAAACACGTTCTTTTGACGTGGTCATTGCCTCTGCTATTTCACTTTAATTCGGCGGTCGTCTAGCACCATTTGGTGAACTTTGGTGATGTTGTCGTAGGTAGTTGCAGTTTTTGGATGTCACGAACGTTCATCGTCTCCCGAGCTCTTACGGTCATGTTTAAATTCAGCTACTCAAAATGTCACTGTGATAAATGATGGTTCAGAGTCCCATAAACAGAATCCAACTTATCTTTGATTTGTGTAGACGTATTGCCTTTCAAAAACAAATATCTAATGACAGCTCAATACCCGATTTTGTTTATTTTCATAAAAATACTCACCTCAACTCACTCAGAGGACTGTTACATAAGAACTGAGCATCCAAAGTAGCTGAAACTTTGGTGAGTAACTGTCAACAGATGAACAACGAAATTCACTAGCTTTTATTTACGAGTGTTGCCATCTTCATGTTGAAATCGGAAACTTTTGAGACCACCCTCGTATATTAGGAATATGAGGCCATGTAGCCAGAGTGATCGATCAATGTATTTAAGGTAAGATGGTAACTTGGAAATACTTGATGATGAAATACATTCAGGAAGTTTGTTGGTTGAACTACTTTATATTCCATTAGCTTCGCACGGAATCCACAAACAAATAGTAAACGCTACCAAAAGCAAATAAAATTGCTTCTACTGTTTACATTGGAACTTTAAGAAAACAACATCACATCTATCTGTGACATTTATTCCATTTGTACAACTTTAATATCACCACACTTTTGTGGATATATGAGGACTGTTCAATAAAGAATGATCACAATTCTTTTCTGACAACGTACCTTTACTCATTCTCATAATTTTGATGGTCCTTCTCAAAATAGTCTCCCCAGAATGCGATGCACTTGTCTGCCAGTCTTCAAGGACATTCTGGAAACAATTTTTGAGAGATCCTTCAATATCGCCTCCACAGCCTTCACCACTGCTTCTGTTGATGGAACCACAGGCGGGAACCAGGAGTACCAACAATGAAACTACTACGGCGTGTTTGTTTCACATTAAGCTAACAGAATATAATAAGATTGAATTTTAGTACGAAAAATTATGACCATAAAAATTATGATCATTCCTTATTGAACAGCCCTCGTATATTGTGACTTTGTGGGTTCATGAAATTAAAAGTCCAGTTGCACTACTCAAAAATGTTCTTTATTTCCACCGAATTACAATCGGAACACTTGCCAATTACACAGAATTATGTAATGCACACAATTACAATTCACCAGTTCGTCCGTTACAGTTCCACTTTGCACTCGCAATTACGTAGACTCCTCCGATGCACGTACGTAGTCCGTTCCTTCACTGGGCGCTCCTCACGGCTGCTCGCCAAGAACTGAACTCTTCTCCGGCCCGGCGCGTCGCTTATATAAGACCAACTGACCTATCTAGAAGGTTCCGGGTTAGATGAAATATCCCGACTGTTCCAGACCTCAGTGGGAGGAGAAAGAGGCGGCCAGCGACAGGTGACACTTCCCTCACCATCCCCTTCAGTGAACGCTGCAAGATAAATGGGCTGGGCGTGGCCTGAATGCCTTCTGTCACCCACCCAGCTGCTAGCTGGCCGTGCTTTCTGGTAATTAGGTGACAGTGCTATCTCCTAAAAGCTGGTCGTCCCGAACAGCACCATCGTAGCGTGCCAGGGGATCCACGTGTACCACCATCTTCCCTCGGGGAACCTTCTGGACGCGGTAGACCCCGTCGTTAATCCTCTTCACCACCCGGTACGGTCCTTCCTTGTTGAAAAGATACAGTTCTTTTAATGTTACATTGATATGGTGCGATCCATATAAACCTGAACCATTTCTTTGAGAGAATATAACACACAATTGGGAGATTACATTACACTGTTTACATCTCAGAGAAAATGTTGGTAGTGTCCTCCACCAGCATCTATACATGTTTACACTTGTCTCACCATATTCTCTGAAGTTTTATGGAGAGTATCCTCGTCATTGTTACTTATTTCGGTTCGAATGGATTCCTTGAGAACATCAATTGTCAGTTGTCTATTCTTGTACACTCTATTACTTAGATACTCCCAAAAGAAAGAATCTGGTGAGGTTAGGTCAGGGGATCTGGGGGGGGGGGAGGCTACAGACCTTTTGAGATTATTCGATTACACTGCGCAACAATGAAAATGTTTCGGGTTTAATAATATTGAATTTATATGTATTTCCATCTTTTGAATTCAATGATAGAGTAGCTCTTGTTTTGAAGATAAAGTGACATTTCATTTTTAGAGCGAAGATTTTAAATTTGGGGGAATATTTTTTTTTTGGGGGGGGGGGGAATTTGGCACACCTGTCAAATAACAAAACATAATGAGAGATATATTGGAAATTAAGTGATACAAAAGTTAAGGAAGGCATTTTTGTCGGACCACAAATAAGAGAACTTGTAAAGGATGCTGCATTTGACCAAATTTTGGAGGGGAAAGAAAAGGAAGCTTGGGAAGCCTTCAAGGGTGTTGTTCATGGATTTTTAGGCAACAAAAGAGATGACAACTACAAGCATTTGGTGACAGTGCTCCTACAAAATACCGTAACCTTGGATGCAACATGTCCCTTACCACTCCCACCTAGACTTTTTCCCTCCTAGTTGTGGAGCTGTTAGTGATGAACATGGGGAGAGATTCCATCAGGACATTTCTGTTATGGAACAAAGATATCAGGGCCGTTGGAATGAAGTAATACTTACTGATTACTGTTGGTCTTTGTATAGGGATTCTGCGGAACTGCATCACAAGAGGCAAGCTAAAAGACGACGAAGTCAGTAGGCCACCACATGATTCTCTTCAGACGCGACTATCTGCGAAGTATTTTTCCAGCAATTTAGAACTTTTAGCATATAATTACCAGTTAAAAAATCAAATGTACTTTCATTGTTGTTAGCATGTATGTAATTAAGATGTATCCTTTTCTCTCAATCCGTTAATATGTAATACTTCCACCTTGTGTATATCATAGAAAGTAGAGCTAATAAAATTTTTTATTGTCATGTTTGTTTGTCTCAACCCAAAATTAGAAGGAATTGCCTCATGAAGTGCTCAAAACATTCAAACATTATTTTTTGTTGCCCAGTCTTATTTAAGAAACTGGTGACATGTTTCATGGTGTCATTAGATGTATGGCACGTTTCTCCATCTTGCTGGAAATAACCTTCTTTCAATTTGATATCATCCAGCTGCTCCACAGTCGTATCAAAGAAAATGGGACCAACGATCCTGGAAGCTGACACCACGCACCATACTCCAACCTTTTCATCATGCAGTGTGGTTGCGTGGATCACTTGGGGGTTTACAGCAGCTCAATATCTGGTATTTATTGTGTTTATGTAGCCTGACAGATGAAACCATGCCTCATCTGTAAACCACGTTATGGAGAGAATGTCTGGACATAGAATAAGACGCTGGTGGAGGACTTTTCCAATATGTTCTCTGAGATGTAAATAGTGTAATTTAATCTCCCAATTGTGTAATATATTCTGCCAAAGTTGCACGTATGTCCTATTATTGGTTTAAAAGATATGGCCTATTGAAATGGTTCAGGTTTATATGGATCACACTATATATTTCCTTTAACCTTTAAGGTCATATCAGTGGCTGATTACTTTCGGAGAAATTACAGTTTTTGGGTTCGTATTACTTTAGATCTTTCGCTTCACTTCAAGGTATCGATAATGACTATTCAGTCTTGGATGATCTTCCAGTGGTCTTTTCCTTGACCTACCACTGCTATGCCATTATGGAATGTTGTATTTATAAGAAACTTAAAAATGCTGTTTTGCAGTTTTAATCTCAATTTATATTTGTTGTAACATATCTTTAAAGTCAGTTTTAATTAAAAACTGAAAATATATCTGGCCTGTTAGGTGGTACCTCCTTTCAGAAGTCCT
Organism: Mantis religiosa; assembly: GCA_030765055.1. Classification (NCBI taxonomy): domain Eukaryota; kingdom Metazoa; phylum Arthropoda; class Insecta; order Mantodea; family Mantidae; genus Mantis; species Mantis religiosa. The sequence continues at coordinate 20,264,528 of CM060953.1, read as the reverse complement.
TATTTGCCTTTCAAATTTGTGAAGACTTCGTCGATATCTATAATTGTTTTGAAGCAACAAGTATCACGCCCTATATTTAATTTTCATATCAGCATTGCAGACTGCTGGAACCGGTTCAGAAAGCTGCGAGCTTCAGCTGTTATTGTTGGCTGAGGTACCCATTCTGCAACATGACGTGTTTGGTCACTAACACTGTTTAGTCTGTAATACGATCTTCTAATGTTATTGTTAGGTATGAATGACGCCATCTTTTTTTTTTTTTTTTTTGTAATTTACGTCATCCAACGTTGTCATATCGGACAATGAATGGAATGGATGAAATGACGCCCAAATGAGTCCAGAGTCCATGGAGCTTAGAGTTACCTGACATTCGTCTATCAGGATAAGGGAAAACCCCGAAAAAAACCTTAGCCAGGTAACTCACCCTGACCGAGATTCGAACTCGGGACCTCTTGAACGTGAGGCAGACACTGCTACCACCTACGCTACCGAGACGGGCTAGTTTCTATTATATACACAAGGTGGAAGTATTACATATTAACGGATTGAGAGAAAAGGATACATTTTAATTACATACATGCTAACAACAATGAAAGTGCATTTGCTTTTTTAACTGGTAATTACATGCTAACAGTTCTAAATTGCTGGAAAAATACTTCGCAGATAGTCGTGTCTGAAGAGAATCATGTGGTGGCCTATTGACTTCGTCGTCTTTTAGCTTGCCTCTTGTGATGGAGTTCCGCAGAATCCCTATACAAAGACCAACAGTAATCCGCAAGCATTACTTCATTCCAACGGCCCTGATTTCTTTGTTCCATAACAGAAATGTCCTGATGGAATCTCTCCCCATGTTCATCACTAACTGCTCCACAACAAGGAGGGCAAAAGTCTAGGGGGGGAGTGGAGAAAATGGATCTTAAGGGACATGTTGCATCCAAGGTTACGGTATTTTTGCAGGAGCAGTCACCAAATGCTTGTAGTTGTCATCTCTTTTGTTGCCTAAAAATTCTTGAAGGACATCCTTGAAGGCTTCCCAAGCTTCCTTTCCTTTCCCCTCCAAAATTTGGTCAAGTGTAGGATCCTTTACAAGTTCTCTTATTTGTGGTCCAACAAAAATGCCTTCTTTAACTTTTGCATCACTTAATTTCCAAAATTTATCTCTGATTGTGTTTTACTACTTGACAGGTGTGCCAACTCCCAAAAAATTCACCCAAATTTAAAATCTTCACTCTAAAAAATGAAATGTCACTTTATTTTCAAAACAGGAGGTAATCTGTCATTTTTATGGTGATTTATGAATTCCGCAGATGGAAATACATGTAAATTTACTATTTTTAACCCCGAAACATTTTCATAGTTGCCCAGTGTTATTATTCCATTTTTTCTTGTGTTTTCTAATTCTATAAAGCTACTTCCCTAGATGCTGATCTTGGTAAACCTAGTATCTCTTTACAAAACCTTCTGTAGTTTTGGTACACCGTTTTGTTTACCTCTGTGCCCCCCCCCCCCAGATCTCTACTGTATACAGCATTTTGGATTCCACTAATGCCTCATACATTCTTTCTAACCACTTGGTTGTCATTTCTAGCTTATATTTTTATATTCTTGTCCCATTCATTGCCGCCCTTCCTTTTGCTTAAAATTTTGCTGAATTCAAAGATCGGTCAGGACGAGTTATTATCGCGCTGCTGGAATGGTTACCATGGATTTATATGTATTAACAGAAACCTCTTAGATAAGGCACTGCTTATTCTTGTAAGAGTGAGATAGGTACTAACCCGCCCCTGGTTGGTGTGCTAAGCACCAATGAACACATCACTTCAGTTAATGGCATTGGCAGGAATCACAAATGACAGATATATGTTCACTCCACGTGGAGTAATCAGTGAGTTATCTGAGAGACACTTGTTGCTAAAGATAAATCCATGGTAACCGTTCGAACAATGTGACTATATCTAGATAAGCCTTTTTCGGGATTTTTTCCTTATCCTGAGAGATGTCGGTTAATTGTACGCTCTACGGACCCTGGACTTATGTGAACATCATTTCACCCACTTCATTCATTTGTAGGGCGTAAATTAAAAAAAACTCGAATAAAAGGTTGAAAATATAACCCTCGCAGTAGGTTTTACCGAAAAGTCCGCATTTGTGTCTGTTAGATTCTGTCCCCGTAGGGGGGGGGGGCGGATCCTTCCCCTTCAGCTGCCGTGGTGCGGACGCTGCGGACCCCTAGCACTCGTGGTACGTCTGACGTGACTAGAGAAACCTCGGGCCGAACATTCGAGCCCCTCTCTGATAGAGAGTTGTTCGGATTGGGTTGGTCTCGAGGGGGCAGTGGTTCCCGTTACCCGTGGGAGATCGGGTACGTCTCCACGGGGTTGAGGGTGGCCATTAATATTCCCGCGTACTAGCCAGCATGGATAGTAGAAGGTGTGCTAGATCACCAGGCGGCCCCACCGAGGTCATATCGATTGCCCTACCATTTTGGAGTTGGAGTTGGATTCTGTACTGTTTATCTATTTATTGATTTCTTTGTATTTGTTTCAGAGATGGACGCTTGAGGGTAGGAGATGAGGTGGTGAACATCAACGGCCGATTACTAAGAGGCATGACCTCTTTACCAGAAGCAGAGAGCACCTTAGACAGCTGCTTGCCACCTTCACCAACATCAAACGCTTTAAGAGGTAACCTCGACGTTGACATTGTTGTAGCCCGTGATGATAACAGTTGGAGTCCAGAGATTCAACTGAACGGCATCTTGAAAGAAGATCTCAATGGCAACAACATGAACCACGGGTTGTCACAGAGGAGTTCTCCAGTAAAGAATCTGACTGACAGTTTACGTGGTGAAGAAGCTAACCATCGGATTCGACTGCAGGAGATAGTCGACCAAAGTCGCAGGTCCACGCAGCAACAGTTCTGTTGGTCCAGGAGCGAGGACCTGACGGAAAGAAAACCGCCGCAGCCTAGCAGTCCAGCGCGGCATTCCATTGACGGGACGTGTGGACGTCTGACGCCGCCGAGGACTCTTTCTCCTGGAGCTAAACTCAACCTCTGGTTGCGAAATCGTCGGTCACATCACGAAATTATAAGCAACAATAAAGAACTTCCTGAGGAAATAATTCTGAACACTCCAGTAGAAGAAGATGAAGAAGAGAACAGAAAGTCCTCGGTCCCTAGCGACAGCAGCGATTCTACAACAGGGACTTCAGTTCGGTGCGCTAACGATATCTGCGCAGACGATGACGAGGTGTTCGTCAAGACTCCGGCAAGCGAGAACGCGTCGCCATTACACTCTCCAAGGATGAGGCGTAACTCTAGAAACGCCAAGTGTGGCAGAGCTTCGTTACCTGAGCACGATCTCTACAGGGGTAACAGTGTAAGGAGGAGTGCCTTGTCGAGTCCTTGCTCCCCCGTCACTTCGCCAGCCTGTCTCTCAGCACCTTGCCGTCGCAGCTCGTCAGCCACTAGTCCTGGGAGCAACAGCTGCGGATCTCCAAGCTCGCGATTTGCTGCAGCACTTTCTTGCTCCGCTCCCGTCACCTTACACGCCGTGGTCTTCGAGAAGGGAGCAGGAAAGAAGTCCTTAGGCTTTAGTATCGTCGGTGGTAGAGACTCGCCAAAAGGACATATGGGCATTTTTGTCAAAACTATATTCCCGTCAGGACAGGCAGCCGAGGCTGGAACACTGTATGAAGGTAAGATAGAAGTATATTTACCTTGGTTATAAAAATATATTTACCTTTTATTAGTAAGTCCTCTTCGGTCGCTACAGCTGACCTTAATGAACAGTACCACCTTCAAAGGTCCTTGGATATATTATATATTATTTAGACGTTACAAGCATCTTCAGTACTTGTGCTAATTTTACCTCTTGTGGAGGGTAGAGAGTACATAATAGCTATCACTGCAGTTACTGAAACGAACATTAGATCTGACAGCATGGGTGACTCATATGTACTCTCATATACTCATTTCGTAGTAAACAGATCCACTACCAGAGCAGATAAACAGTTCAAGCTCCTCTCTCTCTTCATGCCCCGCTTGCCTTCTGGTGGTGGGTAGACAGTACGTAATACCTACCACAGCAGTTACTTAAACGAGTATTAGATCTGACAGCATGGGTGACTCATATGTACTCTCATACACTCATTTCGTAGTAAACAGATCCACTATCAGAACTGATAAACGGTTCATGCTCCTCTCCCTCGTCATGCCCCGCTTGTCTTCTTGTGGAGGGTAGAGAGTACATAATAGCTATCACTACAGTTACTGAAACGAGCATTAGATCTGACAGCATGGGTGACTCATATGTACTCTCATATACTCATTTCGTAGTAAACAGATCCACTACCAGAGCAGATAAACAGTTCAAGCTCCTCTCTCTCTCTTCATGCCCCGCTTGCCTTCTTGTGGTGGGTAGACAGTACATAATACCTATCACAGCATTTACTTAAACGAGTATTAGATCTGGCAGCATGGGTGTCTCATATGTGCTCTCATACACTCATTTCGTAGTAAACAGATCCACTATCAGAACCGATAAACGGTTCAAGCTCCTCTCCCTCTTCATGCCCCACTTGCCTTCTTGTGGTGAGTAGACAGTGCATAATACCTATCACTGCAGTTACTTAAACGAGTATTAGATCTGACAGCATGGGTGATTCATATGTACTCTCATACACTCATTTTGTAGTAAACAGATCCACTATCAGAGCAGATAAACAGTTCAAGCTCCTCTCCCACTTCATGCCCCGCTTGTCTTCTTGTGGTGGGTAGACAGTACATAATACCTATCACTGCAGTTCCTGAAACGAGCATTAGATCTGACAGCATGGGTGACTCATATGTACTCTCATACAATCATTTTGTAGTAAACAGATCCACTGTCAGAGCAGATAAACAGTTTAAACCCCTCTCTCTCTTAATGCCTCGCTTGTCTTCTTGTGGTGGGAGACAGTACATAATACCTATCACTGCAGTTACTTAAACGAGTATTAGATCTGACAGCATGGGTGACTCATATGTACTCTCGTACACTAATTTCGTAGTAAACAGATCCACTTTCAGAACTGATAAACAGTTCAAATCCCTCTTCATCTTCATGTCCCGCTTGTCTTCTTGTAGTGGGCAGACAGTACATAATACTTATCACTGCAGTTACTGAAACGAGCATTAGATCTGACAGCATGGGTGACTCATATGTACTCTCATACACTCATTTCGTAGTAAACGGATCTACTACCAGAGCAAATAAACAGTTCAAACTCCTGCTTGACTTCAGGTCTGCTTGACTTCTTGTAGTGGACAGACAGTTGCTCAGCCAACTTTATGAAAAATGTCAGTAATTCAGTGGTCTATCTTTTACTGGTACCTGAACAACCGACAGTCTATATAGCTTGCAGTTTTCGAAACTCTCTGGCACATCCTATGAATGACTTTTTCACTCATTAGAGATACACTAGGGTACCAATCTCAATATTATGTTTCTTTTGGGAGGATTCCGTACACCCATTTCTCTCCGGTAGGAGGAGAATTCTTCTCTCACATGGAAGAGTTGTTGCTTGACTGGAACAGGACATTCTGCTTAATTTGGTGCTACGAGGGTGGATGAAAAAGTAATGCCTCCTATTTTGTTTCTCTTTTAATTGCCAAGAAAATGGAATCCAATTTACATAGCTTTAAAAATACAACATTGACGATTAATTCGTCACTATTCAATATAATCTCCATCATTTTCCACAGTTTTGATCCACCTTTTAACTAGGGCATGTATTCCACTGTGGTAAAACACACGGTCTTGCTTGCTAAGCCATTGACGCACGGACGTTTTCACAGCCTCCTCATCTTCAAAATGAATCCCACGATGAGCTTCATTTAGTGCCCCGAACAGATGGAAGTCTGATGGTGCCAGGTTACGGCTGTATGGGGGGTGAGGTAAGACTTGTCATCCCAATTTCTCAATTTCTGCAGTGGTGTAACGGCTGGTGTGTGGGCTTGAATTGTAATGCAAAAGAAGAACATTCGCCATAGTTTTTGTTGGGCGAACTCGGCGAAGACGTGCTTTCAGCTTTTTGAGAGTTCTGAGGTATTGAACAGAATTTATTGTGCATCCCTGCTGCAAAAAAGCAATCATAAGCACCCCCTCTGCATCCCAAACCACTGTCGCCATAACTTTCCCTGCCGGCCGCTGAATTTTGATGTTGTTTTCTTCGGTGACGTTGTGTGATGCAATTCCGTTGACTGCCTCTTTGATTCAGGTTAAAAAAAGAACCCACGTTTCGTCTCCAGTAACAATTTTTTCCAGAAACTCTTCTTCCTCCAAATTGAAGCGCTGCAAGTGTTCGGAGGCTATTGTTTTCCTTGTTTCTTTGTTTTGGGCGGTTAACATTCTTCGTACCCAACGTGAACAAACTTTTGAGTAACTCAGTTGTTGAATAATCGTCATCACACTGCCTTAACTGAGGGAGGTAATGCGACACAATTCACCTGTTGTTACCCGGCGATCACCACGAATGATGTCATCGACTCGCTGAATGTTGCATGGAGTCACTGCCACTTCGCTTTTCATCTGTCAATGGTGTTTGCCCTTCAGCTTTCTTACAGCGACGAACCCATCGTCTAACAGTGCTGACATCCACCGTTGCATCACCATACACATTTTTTAGCCTTTCGTAATGCGAATTGGCGTCTCACCTTTGGCAGTCAAAAATTCAATCACAGAACGCTGTCTAATACGAATGTCGATATCAGCCATTTTGCAAGAGGATGTAGTGCTGCCACCTGTTACTATTGCAGGGAAGAGAGAAGAAGGTTTGAGGAATTGCGCCAAATTCAAAGTTTTCACATAACTTACTTATTGAAGGAAAAAGAAATAGGAGGCATCACTTTTTGACCCACCCTCGTGACATTGAGGCATTCAGTAAATTTCGACCAGAGTAGTTAATGAAAAAAGTGTGTCTGCTATATATATCACCCTATATAATTACACAACAAAGGGTTAAAGGTATATAGAAAAAGGATTATATAGGTCAATCCAATATATAGTGCTATGCAAAGATTCAAAGGTTATATTTTGAAAATATTAGCTGTAAAGGGAAGATGATGTATAAATTTTCATGGAGAAGCTGCAGTATAGACAGTTCTTCCTGTATTGAAGTGCGTGAGAATGGAAGGTCGCACAAAGGATGCGAGACTTACCATGCTTTGGCATTCCTCGACGTGATTCGCTCTGGACAAGGCGCGGCTCTGCAGCACACAGCATGACTACCAACTACCCTAGCTCTCCCTCTACATAGTAATGATTATTAATACATCTATATGCTGAACTGTGTCATATATACACAAACATTCCACAAAATTCCTTCTACCATCGTGTTTGTCTCTAGAACGTCACATGCGGTTACTGGAACATGGGAAAAGCACCACAGTTCTTTTCGAAAGAATTTCCCTTAGATGTACGGTTTGTGTACCAGAAAGTTTTGTAGAAGTTTTAGTGTCTCGTAACCAGGATTTTTCGTTAATACCTTACTGAGTTTCTCAAAGGCAGTTTTAACAATACCGCGAGTCTCTGAAGACAACGTTACTGAAATTTCATCTTATCAAAGAAAGTGAATGGTCCAGGGTATTAATTCGAGCTATCAACTGTGCTATAATAGCAGGTATTTTGGAGAAGTGCTTATGGAGGTACTTTATCTTATCTTGGCTGCCAATATTAGCAAAACATTCTTGTGCTTGTAAGCACAGTCAGTATAATACAGAGATTAGGAGGCAACAAATTAATAGAAATCTCGATATTGAAGAAAGAAGTATTAATAAATAAAAAAATGCTTTGATAAACCAATATAAAGAAATCTTATTATATTAACATGAAACTACAATGGTTTGGATGATGAATAAAATAGCGGTTTAGTTAAAGAATGGGAGTAAAGAACATAATTTAATATAGCAAGGCATGTCAGTATCAAGGCAAGGTAGGGAAGATACTCGGGTAAAATCTACACGCTGTAAGCGACAGGAAAGAGGACCGTTATCTTTTTGTCAGAAAGGGTTGAACGTCTTAGAACCATAGATCGCTAGTGCCAAGGAATGCATTGAGACAAAAAGGCTTTCAGGGTACGGTGAGGCATGAAGGCCAGAAGGTCTTAGTTTGCTGATGTGATAACGATGTATACCGATGTATACCGTATTCCTCGACCTGAAGAAGGCCTATGACACCACTTGGCGGTACGGCATACTCCGTAAACTACATGGTTACGGTATGCGTGGTAATGTACCCGAATTCCTATGCAACTTTTTAAAACTTCGCCGTTTTCGTGTGCGCATAGGAAACACGATATCCCGGGAGCAGATACAGGAGAACGGCGTACCTCAAGGGTTGATTTTGAGCGTCACCCTTTTTGCCGTAGCGATTAACGGCATCACTAGTGCCGTTCGAAGTGGAATTCCATCATCCCTCTATGTTGACGACTTCGCGTTTTATTATAGGTCAGCCAACATAGATCACAGTGAGCGCCAACTGCAACTGACCATCACCCAGCTAGCAGCTTGGGCGCTTCAAACCGGCTTCCGATTTTCAGCTGCGAAGTCACAGTGTATCCAATTTCACCGCCTACGAGGTATTCACCCGCCACCTGATCTTCATTTGAACGGCACACCCCTGCCATTTGTCTCACACCTGAAGTTCTTGGGCCTCTACTTAGACCGACAGCTCAACTGGGAGCACCAAATTCGTCACCTTCGAGCCACTTGCGATCGTTCTCTTCGGGTGCTGAAGGTATTATCTGGAGCATCTTGGGGGGGGGGGCGATCGCACGGTAATGTTGAGGCTGTACCGCTCTCTGGTTCGGTCCAAGCTGGACTATGGCAGTTTTATTTATGGCGCAGCGACCGCCTCTAAACTTCGCCTTTTAGACACCGTACATCATACTGGTATCCGCCTTGCCACAGGAGCTTTCCGCACCACTCGAGTCGACTGCCTGTATGCAGACACAGGCGAACCTCCACTCCATATTCGTCGCTCGCTGTTACTCTGCTGATACGTCTCGAAGTTGGCAAGTTATCCCAATCATCCTTGTTTCAAACCAGTTCTGTGTCCAGATTTAGTCCACCGTTATATGCGCCCTGGTTCTCGGACACGCCCCATGGGAATAAGATTTCGGGATCTCCTACATTCGCATGGCCTCTGAATGCCTCGCGTGGAGAGGTCGTCCATCAGCCCTTATCCTGCATGGCAGCTCAATCGTGCGTGGTTCGATCTAACTCTTTCAAGGAACTCTAGACTCGCTACTCCACATTCGGTGTTCCAACAACTTTTTGCCGAACTACTGGGCCGTTACCCTAACTATGTTCCGGTCTTTACAAACAGTTCTAAGTTAGGTAGCACTACGGGTTGCGCGTTCTTCATTAACGGTGAGGCTCATAAATTTCGACTTCTGGACTCCACTTCGGTCTTCTCAGCAGAGCTGTGTGCCATCCTCTATTTGCTCCTTTTTATTTGCAAGTTAGCTCCTGGCTCTTTTATTGTTTTCACTGGCTCTCTAAGTGCTCTTCAGGCCTTGCAACAGCACACTGCCGCTCACACCCTTGTTTTAAAAATACAGACCCAGATCTCGCAAATGCTCAGTCGCGGATACCATTTTGTTTTTACTTGGACCCCAGGCCATGTGGGCATTTCCGGGAACGAGGAGGCGGACGCGGCTGCTAAGTCCGCTTGCCGTTTGCCCCGGAGTTTAACAACTACGGTGCCATACCAGGATGTGCAGCGTTTTTTCCGTCGCCAGCTCCTATCTGCTTGGCAGCAATCCTGGACAGCTTTGGAAGGCACACAGCTCCGGGCAATAAAGGAGAGCGTACAACCCTGGCTAACTTCCTGCAGGGATAACCGGCGGGCCGAGGTGATACTCACCCGGCTGAGAATTGGGCACACACGAGCGACTCATGGTCATCTGTTAAGAGGGGAACCGGCCCCTGTGTGTGCTCCATGTGCAGTACGCCTCACTGTGCGGCATGTACTGCTGGACTGCCCGCAGTACGCCCGTGTTCGCCAGTCTTTGGGCTTCTGGCCTAACTTGCACGGTGTTTTAGGTGACGACCCAGTGGCCGTGGATAAGGCACTGCGGTTTGTTTTTAAAATCGGTTTTAATAAACAAGTCTGACTTGAATTTTATATTTATTAATTTTTAGAGCTTTTAAATTATTAGGACAATGATGAATTTTTATGTACTTTTAATAGTTGAGTGTTTTTATTTTATTTTACCTTTTTAGCTTGATTAGTGTAGCTTTTAGGTTTTAATGTTGACTTCGGGCCCAAATGACCTTGTTGTCGACGGGCCCTAAAACACCGCACACTCACACACTCACTCACTCCGTTACAAAGAGCCCAGGGTAGGCGTGTCCGAACTCAGGGTAGGCGTTAAGTAAATGAGTTAGATGAGTTTTGGAAACAAATGAAAAATAAATTGAAATAAATCAGAAACCAATAATAATGTAAGATTTGAAAATGGAGAGAAGGGTGAGCTATTTTGGTCATGTGATAAGTGAGAGTGGGGAGCAGAATTAGGTTCGAACTGAATCGCGAAGTCTTTCAAGAGGTGTGACGTGTTAGTGTCGGTCGGGAGAAGAAAATGTAACATTTAGTAAAAGACTTGCTACATCATACTTGAGGAAGTCAGACGTATTAGTCGGGAGAAGAAAATGTAATACGTTGGTAGAATTTAACTGGAAGTGGTCACCGTTGCAACTCAGTCTTAATGGAACAAACACACTATAAGATAATTAAATAAAATTTAACAGTCATCTGAGAATTATTGATTCCACTGGGCAACCAACATCTACAAACCCATTTTCCTATAACCATTCACCTAAGAAGAGAACTCATAGCTCCAAATTTCAACCACAAGAACCCAAACAATTTATATAATATGCGGTTTTGCAACTTAATGGCACTGAAGTATGCCGCATGCTGTGGCGATGTTGCTTGTATCTTCTGCATTGAAGGAGTACAACACTTCTTTTCATTGAAATGTTCTTCATAGAAATACACAGGCGTTAACCAAGAACCAGATCGAGTTAAACTGGCCCAGGAGGTAAAGACAAATTTCGAAGGACTTCATGAAATTTTTGAACACTAATCGGCGACAGTAAAGCGGCCGGAGTTCGATCCCATCCATGCGGTGCGGGTGCCCACTCACAATCGTGAGGAAAGTGAGGAACCAAAACCAATATTCAGGCTGGGGGATGCCGAGATGCTGACCACATCTTCTCCCTGTATTCCCAACTCTGCCTTGCATAAGTGGCGTGAGGTCGGCAGTCGGGTTGGTGGGTCTTGACCCTCTTAGGGTTGACGCACCAGGGTTTATTTATGATTTTAATCGGTTACAGTACAAACGCTATTTTTACAAGAAGATCCAGGTTTTCATATCGGTTCGTAACTCTTTCAGGGAAACGATGTAAACTGTCTGAAGATAAAATGATGCCTAGGAGTGAAAATTTACTTTTAAATTAATATGATTTGGATAAAATACAGGCTAAACATAAAAGTGTCGATCCATTTTTCAGAAAACGGTTGATGTTGAATTTCTTATACAGGAGATCTGAAAAATGCTGTCAACTGAAGAACGAATCATTGTTGTTTCTGCTCGTTTGAGGGGACTTACATATCAGGAGAATCAAGCGGATTTTGAACGAAAATTCCATAAACCAGGTCCTACAAGGTCTAATAACCCAGCTAACTACTGAGGGATTAGTTTATTGTCTATTCTAGGGAAGATTTTCACGGGAATTCTAGCAAATAGGTTGCAAAATTGGGTTGAGAAGGAGAATAAACTATCGGAGTTCCAAGCAGGTTTTAGACCGGGCAGGAGAACATCGGACAACATCTTTATTATTAAAACAATTGTACACAAATATCTGAGCAATAAAAGGGGAAGGGTCTATATGATATTTATTGATCTAGAAAAGGCATTTGATTCTATTAATAGAGATGCATTGTGGATAAAATTAAGCAGTAAGGGGATAAGTCAGGCATTTATAGAAGTAATTGAGTTCAGATGGCAGCTGGAAAGAACAAAAAGAGATGTCTGTGGCAAAAGTAAGATGGCCATGAGAGTGATAAGATCATGCTACAGTAAACTGCCAGATGTAAATGTCAAATGGTTGGAGAGGATTTATACGGCAGTAGTAGAAAATAGAATGTTACATGGATCAGAGGTTTGGGGAATAGATGGGGCTTGGAGAGAGACTGATAGAGTGCATAGATCCTTTTGTAAATACATATTGGGATTACCAATAGCATCACCTAATGGGGCAGCACAATTAGAACTAGGCAGGCATTCTACTAAAATTAAAATCTTGTCAAGGGCAATGAAATATTTATACAGAATCACTAACTTGGAAGATGACAATATAATTAAAGAATGTTTTCATATTCAAAAGAGAAGTAACTGGGATGGGTCTTGGGCACATAAAATGTATGACTTGTTGAAGCAGATAGGTATGGGTCATTCTTGGATAAATGCAGAGTATGGGTATAGACGCTTCTGGAAAGAAGTTAAGCTAAGATTAGAAGATATTGACAGACAAGACATTTTTGCCAATACAAGTGACAAAAGCTCACTGAGATTATACAGAGAAATAAAAACAACCTTGGGGAGGGAAGAATATATAGATATATGTAATAAGTTAGGGCGAGAAGGTTTTGCTTGGGCGAGAACAGGAATGAGAAACTTGAAAAGTATAGGTCAAGAGAGGGAGCTAGATAAATGTCCATTGTGTGGAGAAGAGAATGCAGATTTCAATTGTATATTAAATTGTAGTCAAACAAAGATATAGAGAGAGCAGGCTTGGCTACGTAAATGGGACAATTTGGGGGGTGAAGTAGGAATTAGAAAAATGTCAGTAAAAGGAGAAAAGAACAGGAGAAATATAGGAAATTATTTAGGGAAAGTTAAAGAGAGATGGCTAAGAACAATTAAGAGAAAAATGTAGAGTGGGATAGGTGAAATGGCAGAAAGTGTAAAAAGGAGCAGAGGGCCTCCAATACACAAAAACCTAGGGTTAGGTGTATGGGGACCGAATTACTATTCAATGGTGGGCAACATAACATGATAGGATTTTCAGGTCTAATATCCGACTACTGATGCAGAAATTTCCAAGAGCAGGCAGTGTACAAGACGTGAAACGTTCGGGTAGACCACGAGTGACCAATGAAACTGAGCAGCAGGTATGGGATGCTGTGAACAAAGCCCGAAAGCACCAATGAGGAGTTTAAGTCGAGAGTTGGGTGTACCACAATCGACAGTGTAGTAGATTCTGCATTTTCACTTAAAAACATGGTCATACCATCTCCAAATTTGACATGTACTGGAGCGGGAAGACTATGCTTGTCACGAAGCAGGTGTTACGACCTGTTGAGGGCAGTTGAAGAAGCTAATTTGTTGCAAAAGTGTTGTTTAGTGACTAGGCCACCTTCCACATATGTGCCATGGTCAACAGACACAACTGGAGAGTGTGGGCGGATGAACAACCAAATACGATCATGAAGTGGGAACGAAGTACCCCAAAAGTTAATGTGTGGTTGGGGCTGACAAAATCGAAGGTGTATGGGCCATTTTTCTTTGGGGAACAAACAGTGACAGGCATTTCGTACCTTGATATGCTGCAACTGTTCCTTCAATCACAATTACAGCAAGATGGCATTTTGGAAACTGTGGTTTTCCAACAGGATGGAGCGCCTCCTCATTTCACGCTGATTGTTCGGGAGTACCTGGATACCACATTCCCAAATCGATGGATTGGCAGAGGCTCACACCACATATGGGCACCAAGTTCCCCACATCTAACAGCTATTTACTTTTTTGCATGGGGATACGTGAAATCACAAGTCTACAAAATTAAAATCACCTCAATTGCCCATTCTTAAGGAGCGTATCAGGCAGGGAGTACGTAACATAATACCTGCAATGCTGAACAAACTGATTGAGGCAGCAGAGCATCACTGGAGAACCCTGTATGGAAGTGCAAGGTGGTCATATCGAATGAGACTAAGAAAAAACGTTGATGGGTTAAGTGTTCCTATGTCATATGGTTTACAATACTTGTATTTGTTTGAATCTGCTATTACGTTTTCTCGAAAATGGATCCAAACTTTATGTTCACCCTGTAAGCTATTAAAATAAGCAAGCAAAGACCACATTTCAGCAAGAAAGCATTTATAGGCATTTTACTTAGAAATCCGGGCTCTAATTGTTATAAACGTAAAATTCCTATTTATTTACGTTTATCTACGTGTTTCTCAGTCTTTATGGGTGTGTGTTTCAGGAGACGAGATCCTAGCTGTGAACGGAGAGTCGCTCCAGGGTATGTCCCACGCCGAAGCCATTTCAGCCTTCAAGAGGATTCGTTCAGGACCTGTAGCGCTTCGAATCGCAAGACGACACATTGCCAGGTAAAATATGACTGTTTAAACTTTTCAATAATGATAAATCACTAGCAATGCCATTTGATACCTAAAATTACGCCTTTTGTAATTCTTTCTGAGTTCTAATGGGATCTTATTTCAAAGTTAGTCGATGGAAATTAATCATTTCTTCATACTAGCCGTATATAGGCTAAGGTTTTTGATAGAATCAAAATAACAAATTCAATGTCATGGCCGGGATTTGAACCACGCATCTCCTGATTTACGTCCAGTTGCTCTAACCCATTTGAGCTACCATGGCCAACGTGCCGTCCTGAAATTAAAATCTCCACTTGACTCGTATATTTCCCCGGTAGACCACTAGGGGCTCTCGCATTTGAGATACACCATTTGTAGCGACTTACTATCGTAAGTACTTGAGTCCCAGACTTCATCATTTAACTCTTATTATTTTAGTTAATTGACGGAAATTAATAATTTCTTCACACTAGCCGTATATAGGCTAAGGTTTTTGATAGATAGACTCAACATGAAAAATTCAATGCCACGGCCGGGACTGAACCACGGATCTTCTGAAAATTTGATGCGTGGTAGTCACATGACTTTTTCTACTGTTGTACAAACTATTCCTTAATATACTTAAGTTAATCAAGATAAATTTTAGAGTAACATGGGTTAAGAACTGAGACCCTAAGGAAACAGGGGTGTTCTAAAATATTTATGCCCCATTTCACCAACAGATGTTAAAATCGACGTTAACAAATGTAACGTAACAATTGTCACAGCGTACTTGTTTTCTGAAAATGTTAACAAGCACGTGATAACGCCGAGAGACTTGTAAATATTGCAGGTATATAAGGCTGTGGATAAACCCTATTACTTTCGAACGTACTGCGATGTGCTTCTGTTTTTATTTTTGTTCACACACAGCTGCAAAAATGGCGGGTGAAGAAAATCAGAAATGAAGCCGTTGGACAAATTTATAATACAAGGGTATAATGGAAAATAAGAGAACAGATGCGGTAAATATGATAGAGAAAGAAAATATGCGTGCGAAAATATTGGAAATGAGTTTCATTCAAATGCAAATGTCACAACTAGAAGTACGAAGCAACTTCGTCAATTTTACATACATTTAAAACGAGGAGTGAAGGAGAAGTGACGAGAGAGTTGGAACGTTTCAAGACGGGAGGTGGACAGTGTATTATCCACAGAATTCAGTGAATTATAAAATAGCAAGGTTATAAGTGTGGTCTGAAAAGTTTCCGACCTCAACATAAAGATGGCAGCACTCGTAAATAAAAGCTAATGAATTTCGTTGCCCATCCATTAACAGTTACTCACCAAAGTTACAGCCATTTTCGACATTCAATTCTTATGTAATAGTCGTTTGAGTGAGTTGATGTGAGTGTTTTTATGAAAAAGGGCAAAATCGAGTATCGAGCTGTCATTAAATATTTGTTTTTCAAAGCTAATACGCCTACACAAATCAAAGATGTGTTGGATTCTGTGTATGGAGACTCTGCGTCATCATTTAGCACAGTGAAATTTTGGGCAGCTGAATTTAAACGTGGCCGTAAGAGCTTGGGGGACGATGAACGTTCGGACCGTCCACAAACTGCAACTACTGACGAAAACATCACCAAAGTTCACCAAAGGTACTAGACGACCGTCGAATTAAAGTGAGAGAGATAGCAGAAGCTATGGAAATGTCAAAAGAACGTGCCTGTCACATAATAAATCAACATTTAGACATGAGAAAGCTGTCCGCGCGTTGGATGCCGCATTTTTCTCACGTTAGACCAAAATATTCGAATGAATATTTCCAACGCTCTGTTGGCACAGATTAGGCGAAATAAAACCGAGTTTTGGCGCCGATTAATTACTGTAGATGAAACTTGGATACACCATTATACGCCCGAAACAAAAATACAGACCAAACAGTCCACTGCAAAGGGAGAACCCGCTCCAAAAGAAGCAAATTTTGGTATTTCAGCTGGGAAAATGACGGCGATTGTTTTTTCAAATAGTCATGGAGTTATTTTAATCGATTATCTTCAAAAAGGAAAAACCAATGCAGGAGCATACTACGCATCATTACTTGACAAGCTGAAGGCAGAACTTGCGGAAAAACGGCCACATTTGCAGAAAGAGAATATCCTGTTTTACCAAGACAACCACCGTCTCACACCTCAGCGGTTGCAATGGCGACAATCCGCGAATTACGGTTTGAAGTGCTTGACTCACCAGATCTAGGCCCAAAGCGTCTTCTTTTTGTTCCCTCATCTGAAAATTGCGCTCGGAGGACTGAGATTTTCGCTGCTGACATACGAGGGTAGGTCAAAAATAAATGCCTCATATCTGTTTCCTTAAATAAGTAAGTTACGTGAAAACTTTGAATTTGGCGCAATTCCTCAAAGCTTCTTCTCCAATCCCCTGCAGTAGTAACTTCCTAAGTCAACAGGTGACAGCACTGCATCCTCTTGCAAAATGGCTGACATCAACATTCGTATTAGACAGCGTTCTGTGATTCATTTTTTGACTGCGGAAGGTGAAACGCCAATTCGCATTCACGAAAGGCTAAAAGATGTGTATGGTGATGGAACGGTGGATGTCAGCACTGTTAGACCATGGGTTCGTCGCTGTAACAAAGCTGAAGGGCAAACACCATTGGCAGATGAAAAGCGACGCGGCAGTGACTCCATGCAACATTCAGCGAGTCGATGACATCATTCGTGGTGATCGCCGGGTAACAAAAGGTGAATTGTGTCGCATTACCTCCCTCAGTAAAGGCAGTGTGATGACGATTATTCAACAACTGGGTTACTCAAAAGTTTGTTCACGTTGGGTACCAAGAATGTTAACCGCCCAAAACAAAGAGACAAGGAGAACAATAGCCTCCTAACACTTGTGCTTCAATTTGGAGGGAGAGAGTTTCTGGAAAAAATTCTTACTGGAGATGAAACTTGGCTTCATTGTTTTGAACCTGAATAAAAGAGGCAGTCAATGGAATTGCATCACACAGCGTCACCGAAGAAATAAAAAATTCAAAACTCAGCGGTCGGCAGGGACAGTTATGGCGCCAGTGTTTTGGGATTTGAGGGTGTGCTTATGATTGATTTTTGGAGCAGGGATGCACATTAAATTCTGTCCAATACGTGAGAACTCTCAAAAAGCTGAAAGCATGTCTTCGCCGAGTTCGCCCAACAAAAATTATGGCGGATGTTCTTCTTTTGCATGACAATGCAAGACCACACACCAGCCGTTACACCACTGCAGAAATTGAGAAATTGGAATGGCAAGTCTTACCTCACCCCCCATACAGCCCTGACCTGGCACCATCACACTTTCATCTGTTCGGGCCACTAAAGGAAGTACATCGTGGGATTCATTTTGAAGATGAGGAGGCTGTGAAAACGTGCTTGCGTCAATGGCTTAGGAAGCAAGACCGTGTGTTTTACCACACTGGAATACATGCCCTAGCTAAAAGGTGAACCAAAACTGTAGTAAACGACGAGATTTTATTGAATAGTGACAAATTAATCGTCAGAGTTGTAGTTTTCAAGCTATGTACATTGGATTCAATTTTCTTGGCATTTAAAAGAGAGAGAAAAAAGGAAGCATTACTTTTTGACTCATCCTCGTATTTGAGGTTGACATTTGAACATCGAGCAGGCACCGACGATCTAATTTTTCTTTAGTTAGGGCATCTCGAAACGTCTTGAGTGAGATCTCGATATAAGATTCTTGGATGAAGTACTGTTCCAAGGTGGTGCGATCACGGGCCGACCACCTGGCCTAACGGTAGCACCTAGTGTCACATATCACAGACTGACGGAAGTGTACGATCGTATCTTTGTCTCAGACGTGCCTCGCTGCTACCGGTCCATCTGTTGTTGTCAAATCATTATACAGACACCTTGGACTTGGCTACAGTCCCATGCCTTCTATACCACTGTCCCCTCTATAAATATATCCTCCAGAATGATTATCATTATACTTACGTCATTTCGAGCTAACTAAAGTTTGTCTTTTAAAATGTAAACCATTAAAATAAATCTATCTAAAGTGGTAAACTACAAATTTATTATTAATAATCATCATAATGATTTAAATAATGCGACCTATATACAATTCCATTAACCACAAAGTGATAAACTGTATTCCTGCTAGGAAAAGAGAAAACAAACCATTAACTCTCTCAACTCTCTATAAGACGGAAACCTGTGAAAACGGAAAATAAATACCGGAACCATCGCGTCCTGTTATACAGAGTGTTTACTGTAAATGCTTTCTCGCGCTTGAAGGTGTCGCTGGAGAGGTTTTCCATGTCCTTTACTAACAAAATGAAGGTGGTTTAGCGGTGAGATTTTTTGGGGGGTTGAGTAACGAAATGGAGAGAGGAAACTTGTTGGTTTTAGATTATGGTATGTGACGAAGGTGTCTATGATGTTTATTGCGTTCCCCCGGGGTCACGTATGTGGGCATTGAAGTAGTGGGAAAGAGATGTAAAGAACTTTTGTGAGAGGGATAAGATGAAGTCTGTAAGGAAGGGGATGGAGAGGTCCCTATGGTAATCTTCGGTGGTTATGTACCAATCGGCATTGACGACTCTGCGGAGAAAACAGTTTTGTAGTGTCTGGAGTCGGTGAAGGTGCATTTTGGCAGCTACGCACCAAACTTAGTAGGCCGAAGGACTTCTTTATATAAAATTATTTTGATTGCGAAGTTTCTGTGATAGAGAGGATAGAGTAGCGCGATCCTACGACGTTGCTGTGATTGTAGAGGGCACATGCACTGATTCACCCTGTATGTCCTATAGGCTCAAGTAAAGAACTCTGTAAAGAAACCAGGAGATCCGTGGTCCAAATCCCGGCCATGGAATTGAATTTTTCATGTTGACTCTCTCAAAAACCTTAGCCTATATACGGCTAGTGTAGAGAAATGATTAATTTCCATCAATTAACTAAAATAATAAGAGTTAAATGATGAAGCCTGGGACTCAAGTACTTACGATAGTAAGTCGCCACAAACGGTGTATCTCGGATACGAGAGCCCCTAGTGGTCTACCGGGGAAATATATGAGTCAAATGGAGAATTTAATGTCATGACGGCAAGTTGGCCATGGTAGCTCAAAGGTTAAGAGCGACTGGACGGAAATCAGGAGATCCGTGTTTCAAATCCCGGCCATGGCATTGAATTTTTCACATTGAGTCTATTAAAAACATTATCCTATATACGACTAGTGTGGAGAAATGGTTAATTTCCATCAATTAACTGAAAGAACTCCATTGTTTCATTTTTTTTTTTTTGCGATACGCATTAGCGCTTTGCCAAATAGTATTTTCTTTATTAAGAACGTTCCATTTCCGAGATATTGCGTGTTATTTGTCTCAATTTTCGAATACTAATACTTTTCTTTAACAGAAAGTCGTTATTCATTTGTTTATTTCTTGGTTATTCAAAGAAAATGGAAAAAACATTTGCTGTTTAAAACATTTGACTATCAGTTAAAGTGTACTTGCATTCGCAGATTCCCTCGCTCCATCAATATAGTGTTTTTTTTTTTTGTTTTTTTTTTTTGTAGCGTTTGTAAGAACGGTTTGTACAAGAGTAGAGACAGTTATGTGAGTAGAACATATGTTTTTATACTTTGCACGTCTTATTTTGTATTTGAACAGTGCCCTAATATTACATTATACAAAATCTTTATAAATGGACGTCAGAGGTCGTAACAATTAATGTCCCATGCGAAATGACTGAGCTAGCGCGGTCGGTTGCATTAGTTGCTACGTGAAACGCTACACAGCGCCAGAAGACAGTTGCCTATCGAACAACGTTTGCTGTTATATATGGTAGAACAAAAGCGTGATGTGTTGCGTTAACATGATATTCTCTAGCGCACTTTTACATAAACACATTAGCTTAAAAAACTTTCTTTTTATATACAATGTCTTGCCCGCCTCGGTAGCGTAGATGGTAGCATGTCTGCCTCGCGTTCAAGAGGTCCCGAGTTCGAATCTCGGTCAGGTTGAGTTACCTAGATAAGGTTTTTCCGGGGTTTTCCCTTATCCTTCAAGACGAATGTCGGGTAACTCTAAGCTCCATGGACCCTGGACTCATTTGAGCATCATTTCACCCAATTCTTTCACCATCTGATATAACAACGTTGGGGCGGACGTAAATTAAAAAAATATATACACAATGTCTTAAAACATATACGTGAGATATCTCGGTATCGGATTTTTGGGTGGAATGCCAAACATTTCCTTCTTACTACACGGTAAGGCGAGGAGAGGCAGCCGAAAATATGCGAATAATGTTTACGTAAGGTTATCGCACATACACTCTGTTTAGATGTACTGTGTTATACATCAAACTCTTTCATTTGTACACTTGGTCCAACGATATTCAAGCTTCTTCATCCTGTTGGAAAAATATGTTCCGTCAAGGTCTGTAAAATACTCGACGCTGACTATCACTTCTTCATTTGAGTGCTTGGCGATGTTTAATCGCCATCCCCAAGACTTTTGGTACATTATCTGCCTTGAAGGGATACACGTTTCTTCATTTCTTTCTTCCTTTTCTGTTTCTGTTTTCCCTTTTTTGCGATAAAATATATCTATCCCTTACTGGCTGACTTTAAAGGATGTTATCACAAAATTTTAGATACAATTATTTTAAACATATGGAATACAGTCTTGAAACCTTAAAAGTGTTATTTTGAAAAGGAAAAAAAAAAACACATTTTTTAAGCCTTGGAGGGCATTTTCTTGAAAAAATTCCGAGTTCTATCCATTTTATTAAATTTACGTCCGCCAACTTTGTCATATGGTACGATAAATAAAACGATGCTCAAATGAGTACAGGGTACATAGAGCTTAGAGTTACCAGACATTCATCTTTCAGGATAAAGGAAAACCTCCAACGTTAAGTCATAATGGACGATGCATGAAATGATGATTAAATGAGTACAGGGTACATAGAGCTTAGAGTTACCAGACATTCATCATTCAGGATAAAGGAAAACCTCCAACGTTAAGTCATATCGGACGATGCATGAAATGATGATTAAATAAGTACAGGGTACATAGAGCTTAGAGTTATCAGACATTCATCTTTCAGGATAAGAGAACACCTCCAACGTTAAGTCATATCGGACGATGAATGAAATGATGTTCAAATGAGTACAGGGTACATAGAGCTTAGAGTTACCAGACATTTATCTTTCAGGATAAGGGAAAACCTCCAACGTTAAGTCATATCGGACGATGAATGAAATGATGTTCAAATAGTTACAGGGTACATAGAGCTTAGAGTTACCAGGCATTCATCTTTCAGGATAAGGGAAAACCTCCAACGTTAAGTCATATCGGACGATGAATGAAATGATGTACAAATAATTACAGGGTACATAGAGCTTAGAGTTACCAGATATTCATCTTTCAGGATAAGAGAAAACCTCCAACGTTAAGTCATATCGAACGATGAATGAAATGATGTTCAAATAAGTACAGGGTACATAGAGCTTAGAGTTACCAGACATTCATCTTTCAGGATAAGAGAAAACCTCCAAAGTTAAGTCATATCGGACGATGAATGAAATGATGTTCAAATAAGTACAGGGTACATAGAGCTTAGAGTTACCATTCATATTTCAGTATAAGAGAAAACCTCCAACGTTGAGTTAAATCGGACGATGAATGAAATGATGTTCAAATAAGTACAGGATACATAGAGCTTAGAGTTACCAGAAATTCATCTTTCAGAATAAAGGAAAGCCTCGGAGAAATCTTATCAAGATAACTAACCCTCAGGACCTATGGAACGTAAGACTGCGCTGTTCCCACACCTACTGTTTTTTTTTTTTTTTTTTTTTTTTTTTTTTGAAAGATGCTTATTTGTCAGCTTTCGAGCTTAAGTTTCTTCAAGTTTCTGAACATTTAAATAATTTCACGGTCTACGGAATACAGGACAAAAAAAAAAAGATTCGCTGATTTTTCACTCCTGGTGGCTCATTTCGAATCTTTAATATAAATATTGTCAGAATAATAGAAAAACTCGAAATAAACTATCCAGGTAACTTACCTTAACCGAGATTCGAACTCGGGTTCTTAGAATGCTTGGCAGATGGCGTTAGTGTAATTTAAAGTTGAAAATAATACAAAATAATACAAAATGTGGAACTTATATTTGTTTAATACTGGTGACGTATTATGTATTATTGGTATACAAATACCGAATGTCAACAACAACATGTCTACTAACTTAATATACTAAGGTTTGGTTTTTGTTTTCTTGTTTCAGACAGCAGAGATTAAAATCTTCAGACAGTGCGGACTAAGATGGAAGATCCTGAGCAGGAAGAACATTCCTTTCTTGTTAAATTCTAATGGCCAGGCTATATTTAACCGTGAAGATAAGAAAACGGGCCGTGGTTTGCACCATTTTTGGAATGGTCAGAATATTGCCAACTATTCTAGTCTTTCATCCAATCGGCGATTATCATCAGGAGGATGTATGTCTGTGTGGATGAAACGTGAAGGGGACTAATCGATGCTGTGTGCAACAGTAGGAAATAGGAGTAAAACTAAAAAACAGTTGACATACTGGTTGAAACCCTCAGCAGCATCACTGCAAACTTGTATAAATTACGAACATTTAGTTTCATTAGTAACATAATTCCATGATACTTCTGAACTTAATAGTTAAGAAACACACTTGCCAACTTTCAGCCGTAAAATGCACCAGAGCTTTAGCTGCAATATATATTTCTCTGTTTTTGGTGACAATGTTTTGTTTAGAACTGCAAAATCTAACCTACGAGGTTAGTATTCTTTGCTTTAACACGTGCTTATTGCCTTAATGGTAAGAATGTCAGTGTTATGAAAGAAAGAAGTATATTATCAGAATTTTCAGAGTTATATTAAAAGAATTTCCGTTTAACTTACGTGTACTTTTACGTGCACCTACATTTTACACGTTATTAATTTCGTGGTGCAAAATTATTACTCTTTGCTGCATGAAGGAACATTTTACGTGTCTTAGTTTTAGAAGGTTGGCAAGTACATAGATGGTCTGAAAGGTTTCCGACCTAATGAAGATACAAGTTGTTTTTTTTTCCCAGATTTTTTTTCAACGTAGTATCCTTGTAACTTCTCCCAGCGATACTACCATCTCTTTAACACGTCCAAATAGTACTCGGCGTTTTCCTCTGCAAAATAATTGTTCACGAAGGTGACTGCTTCTCCATTTGACGAAAATTTCTGTACTCCGAGCGCAATTTTCAGATGAGGGAACAAAATGAAGTCACTTGGGGCTAGACCTGGTGAGTCAAGCAGTTCAACCCATAATTTGTGGATTTTCGCCATTGCAACCGCATGTATGAGATGGTGCGTTATTTTGGCGAAACAAGATTTTCTTTTTCTGCAAATGTGACCGTTTTTCCGCAAGTTCTGCCTTCAGCTTGTTAAGTAATGATGTGTAGTATGTTCCTGTAATGGTTCTTCCTTTTTGAAGATAATCGATTAAAATAACTCCATGACCATCCCAAAAGAGACAGTTGCCATCACTTTCCCACCCGAAAATACAGTTTTTGCTTTATTTTGAACCAGTTCCCTCTTCGCAGTCCATTGTTTGGACTGTATTTTTGTTTCGAGCGTATAATGGTGTATCAGTAATTAATCGGCGCTAAAACTCGGATTTATTGCGCCTAAACTGCGCCAACAGAGCGTTGAAAATTTTCATTCGAACACGTTTTTGGTGTATCGTGAGCAAACGCTGTACCCAACGCGCAAACAGCTTTCTTATGTCTAAATTTTAATTTAATATGTGACAGACAAGTTCTTTTCACATCTTAATGACCTCTGCTATCTCTTTCACTTTAATTCGGTGGTCGTCTAGCACCATTTGGTGAACTTTGGCGTTGTTTTCGTCGGTAGTTGCAGTTTTTGGACGTCCCTAACGTTCGTCTCCCAAGCTCTGACGGCCACGTTTAAATTCAGCTGCCCAAAATTACTCATCTTTGATTTGCGTAGGCGTATTGCCTTTCAAAAACAAATATTTATTTAATGACAGCTCGATACTCGATTCTGTCAATTTTCATAAAAACACTCATATCAACTCACTCAACTGACTGTTACATAACAAATGAGCGTCCAAAATGGGTGGAACTTTCGTGAGTAACTGTCAACAGAAGTGTAACGAAATTCACTAGCTTTTATTTACGAGTGCTGCTATCTTCATTTTGAAGTCGGAAACTTTTCAGACCACCCTCGTATGATTCAGGAAGTGCGTTTTGTACATAAATCATAATTTACCTGTATATTACATAGCAACTGAGGATACCGAGACCCTGTTTTCATTACAAAAGAAGTAAATGCTGATGTTACGTAATTTATAGGTAATAGAGATATGAAATCATAACTTATTTTAGTATTGTGGTTATGTAATATGAAACTATCATGCACCTTTGATCTCACTGTGTAAATGAAAAATCATTTACTTGAAAATAATAGCTGAAGCTTTCCTGGCGACAAATATCTTAGAGATATTTTCCGGAATAAGCCAGGTTAAAAGACGATTAGAAATCGACGTTTTGAGTGCGTACATCTCTACCATTATCAGGATATTTTAAGAAACGTTATAATCACAAATACATCACTGGATATAAAACAAATATCAACAAAGACAAAACACTATCAAAACTCGCATCACTGAAAAAAGGCTGTTTTCAGTAAATTAAATGCCAGGTCAGTATATTGTCTGAGTATAGAAAATTAATTGAGTCATCATCATCATCATCACCATCATCATCAGAACCATCCACAAGCCACCTTCAAAAATTAAACAATTATTGAGACCGATGAAAGACAAACTGGACTCCCAACATGAACATGAAAGGAGCATTCGTTTAATTCAACCTGAGAAGTCTGGGCTGTGTAGCAAAAATATGTGGCGAACAAAGAGTTCTACGTTGTGGACGCCAATTTGAAACAATAATTTAATGGCGAGCAAATAAGTCGGCGAGCAATGAGGTTTCTCTCAGGGTATGCGTGGATGTGTGTGAGAAGGAGATTTTAATAACACCGGAATGCCCGTTTCCAACTTATTTATTTACTGCTTCTTCTTTTAAAACATCGAAATGAAAGTTGCCGACCAAGGGTTACCAATCCCTGTTTAGAGTTACCGACGGCAGAATGTTTATTACTCGATAAACTTTATTCGTTCCTCACGTATATATGAACCGACAAATATCAAACACAGAACAGGTTGACCGCCCTAATAGGCTTCACGCCTCGGACTCTTCTCATCGGCCTGACGCCGAAGACTCCTCTAATGGCTTCCTAGCCGCGAACTGGCCACATCGGCTCCACGCCGAAGAGTGTCCTGCCTCACCACAGCTGCGCGTGTGTGTATATCTAACTTTCACTCTCAAAACTCCTTTTCAACCAAAATCCCTTTGTGGCTGTTTTGTCGTCATTGTAAATGATCCAAAGAATTTCCTATTCATACACGTCAAGTGGGCTAAGTACACTGCTTCTTACATTGCTCTTGTTACAACACTTTCCCCCAACTCAACTGGCCTTGCCCTTATCGTAACAAAGAACCAACATTCCTTTGACATCCATCATGATTATTTACTTCTGGCAAACCTTAATTTCGGTATCAGCTGGCAGAGCACTGTTTTGATAACGACCATAGAGTCAATTTTCGGGAGACGACCATCTTGATAAAATGCAACAGTTACTGGGAGTGGAGAATTAAGGAGGCTTTCGCCATTTCCTCCGAGAGGAGCACGCTTAATTGTGATGCTGGATTTCAGTTCAGCTCTGTTGGAAACCGGCATTAAAATGGAAATCAGTCGGCTTAGGAAGCACAGATCTTTACAGCTTGATCATCAAACTAAGTACTTAGCTTTCTTTGACCTAATTAATTTTCTATACTCACGTCATCTCCTGACCTGGCATTTAATTTACTGAATACAGTCTTTTGTTCAATTCTTTTTTTGTGTAATTTACGTCCTCCAACGTTAAGTCATATCGGACGGTGAGTAAATTGGGTGAAATGATGCTCCAATGAGTACAGGGTCCATGGGCTCTAGAGTTACCCGACATTCGTCTTTCAGGATAAGGGAAAACCCGGGGAAAACCTTATCCAGGTAACCCTCCCTCACCGAGATTCGAACTCGGGACTTCTTGAACGTGAGGCAGACGCGCCACCATCTACGCTACCGAGGCGGGCATTTGTTCAGTGATACGAGTTTTAATAATCTTTTGTATTTGTCGATTTTTCTGTTATATCCAGTTATACATTTTGTGGTTATAACATTTCTTAAAATATTCTGATGATGGCAGAGATATACGCACTCGAAGCGTCTAGCCCGCCTCGGTAGCGTAGATGGTAGCATGTCTGCCTCACGTTCAAGAGGTCCTGAGGTCGAATCTGGGTTAGGGTGAGTTACCTGGATACGGTTTTTCCGGGGTTTTCCCTTATCCTTCTAGACGAATGTCGGGTAACTCAAAGCTTCAAGGACTCCGGACTCATTAGAGCATCATTTCACCCAATTCATTCACCGTCCGATATGACTTAACGTTGGAGGACGTAAATTACACAAAAAACGTCTATTTCTGATCGTCTTTTCACATTGCTTGCTTCCGAAGAACATCTCGAGCATCATTTACTTGGGAAAAATATCTACGACTGTGAAACATGAACTTCATCTATGTTTTCTGGCATCACCAAACTTTCTTTTAAATATTTTTGTGTATAGAATAAAATTAGGAGTTGAATTGTTGAGGCGAAAGTATAGATACGAATGCAAATTAAAGTCACAGATAAAATGACTATGACTACCTTAATGTAACGTTTACTGAAGTAATGGTGATATAGTTATGTTGTGTCGCTTATCAACAAGTAGATAGTTATAACTCCTGGGAACAATTAAAGAAATGTAACTGCGATAGTCATGAAAACAAGCGAAGTACTAATCCTTACTGATCACCGCTACATATAACCATTAAGACGTAACTGTGACAGTCGAAGCTAACTAAACCGCGCTATAAAGCGAACCTACACGACAAATACAAATAAATTGGGAAAACATTGTAGATTTTAGTTTTTAAATACAGATCTTATCAGTTTTTTACCTCAACATTCAGGAACATCAAATATAATAAACCCTTAATCGATTACGTGCCTGCATATTTCTGTATCGTGTTGACGTAACAAAGGGCGGCTCTGCACTGGAGAACAACAAAACCTCAAAATTTCCCCATCAGCGAGTGGTTTCCTTGGAATGTCCAATATATTGTTGCATTTTTTAGTACTTTGAGCCAGCCAGTGTACGGAGGCGACTTTGAGGTGTACGGTTTAATTAAATTTGTTTAGGACAAGTTAACAACAGTAGGGTGGTTCCAATGTCCCTAAGAATTAGCGACAGGGTGGCTTACAAAACTGTTTCACAGCTGTAACTGGTAAACGAGTAGCATAGAGAATCGGTAGCGTAGATGGTAACGTGGCTGCCTCATGTTCAAGAGGTCCCGAGTTCGAATCTCGGTCAGGGTTAGTTACCTAGATAAGGTTTTTCTAGGGTTCTCCCTTATACTGAAAGATGAATGTCGGGTAATTATGAGCTCTACAGGCCCCGGGCTCATTTGAGCATCATTTCCCCATTCATTCATCGTCCGATATGACTTAACGTTTGAGGACGTAAAATTTAAAAAAAAATATTGTTTGGAATACATAAGACTATGCTGTCACTTCCCTGGTCTTCATTTCTGCTTTCTAACTTGGAGAGGCGTCAACTCTAATCTAGTATAAGTTAGTACCCCGATGAGGCTTTTGTAAGGTTTTCTCTTATCCTCAGAAAACGAAAGTGGGTGACTCTTACAGACTCGTTTTGATATCTATTTAATTTCACTTAGACCTGAGTTATTAAAAGTTAATTAAAAAGACACTTTCGGAGTGCTTTATTCACGTGGTGCATCTGTAGATTGAGGCTAGAATAATTCGTATATATTTTCATAATTTCCTCCTCAGTCACAGGCATTTAATATGAGTCCAGGGTTCATAGAGCCTAGAGTTAGCCCGCTTTCATATTTAAGGATGAGGGAAACATCCGGAAATCCCTTATAACTCACTCTGACAGAGATACAACTCGGCACCTCTTGAATATGAAGCAGACACGCTACCACCATTCTGTAGAGGCAGGCAGTAGCAAGGATGTTCCTCACACTGCATACCTTTACCACCTTTGATAGCTACTGGGCCGAGTATCTTAGCCTTGTTAAGATTGGGTTAGACTCGACAGGCCACGATTCCCGAATTCCATGGGGGAGATGGACACATCTAGGGGGGTTTTGATTCCTCCGGTACTAGCCCTCTGGAGTGACGTATCCAGTTCCGTCCTAGCCTAACTGGACAAGGATTTATGATTCAAGATACTGCCTGAGGAATTAGAGGGAGCTTGAGCTCCAAGTATAGTGTGATCCATATAAACTGAACCATTTCAATAGGCCATAACTTTTTAACCAATAATAGGACACACGTGTAACTTTGGGAGAATATAATACACAATTGGGAGATTACATTACACTATTTACATCTCAGAGAAAATGTTGGAAGTGTCCTCCACCAGCATTTATGGATCGTTGGTCCTATTTTCTTTGATACGACTGTAGACGCTGAAGTTCATATGGATATCTTCAAGACATTTGTGGAGCACCTGGATGATATCGAATTGAGAGAAGATTATTTCCAGCAAGATGGAGCAATGTGCCATACATCTAATGTCACATGGAACTTGTAACCGGTTTCTTTGATAATCGAATAATCTCAAAAGGTCTGTGGCACCCCAGATCCCCTGACCTAACCTCACCAGATGTTTTCTTGTAGCTGTATCTAAAACTAGAGTGTACAACAATAAGCCACGGACAGTTGATGTTCTCAAGGAATCCATTCAAACCGAAATAAGTAACAATGGCGAGGATACTCTCCGTAAAACTTCAGAGAATATGGGGAGACGAGTGGAAACATGTATAGATGCTGGTGGAGGACACTTCCAACATTTTCTCTGAGATGTAAATAGTGTAATGTAATTTCCCAATTGTGTATTATATTGTCCCAAAGTTGTACGTAACTGTGCCACTTCAAATAACAATGTTTGGTTATACACATCATGAGAAATTTAAGTTACACAAAATACAAAGTCAATAAAAAGAACTTTACCAATGGTCTTGAAATTCAAAACATATAGCAGCCCCAAGAGTTTAAAATATAAAGCATTCATTGACATTTTAGAAAATTTACGGTTCATAATATAACATAGATTATAATTTCTATTCCTCCGAAATAGTCAGGCCTCAGCTTTTGCTCTATCGAAGCACTGAGCTCCGAGTACGGGAGCACTTGCTGTCAAGCCGAGCAGAGTTGCAACAGAGATCCATCAACTGAAGTGTTGATCCATACATCTTAAATCATTAAACATAATGAAGCGAATAAAAATCTGGAAGTGTTTTCTTTTGTTTTCTTTACTTCGAAGTGCTCTGTTGAATGGAATAGGTTAGGTGATTAATTACACTTTCTCTGTAATGAAAGACAAGGTTTCTATATAAACCGGCGAAATATTTTAGATTTATACTTCCAAACTAGATTAACTAGGAGCTTCGCAGAGGTTGTCTTGGATTCTGTACCACACAGTCTTAACTTCACCAAGGATGTAAATTGCTGAGTACAAAGTAGTATAATTTTCCATGAAATGGGAATATAGTTATATCACCTTTAGGAAATTATCATTACATTTACTTAAGAGCAGGAAAAATCATTGAAGGATTAGCGTAGAAATTGTCAGGCATATAGACCCACATATGTATATACCGACGAAATATTAACCCATTCCTTACCCACCGCAAAAAATTAGCCGATATTATGACAATTAAGTTTAAACAAAACTTGTACATATGATATATAAAGTTGGAAATTTCAGGTGGCTATGACGAATACACAGCCATTATCAGCAATCGTCCATATCAAAGGCAGCAGTCTGTAATTGCATGAATGGAACTTTGAGGTAGAGCACGTTGTTGCATTTTGATATGATTTTGTGAATTGATCTTCAGCTATTTATCGTTAAAAATCAGATAATCGATTAGAGTACTTCATTTGTTACTGGCTTTTTTGTTAATTGTCTATTAACAATGTTATAATTTGTAACAAAGCTATGAGGGAATTCGGAAACCAAGCTCCATTAGGCAATAAACATGCAGTACTTTAAAATACAGCTTTGTCATCATTTAAACTCAACTTTCTATAGCAGTTCTGTCACCTGCATTTCCGTGCCAAACTTTGACAGCATTTTGAAGGTGAACGTCATAATCAGACATCGGAACCCGTACACCTTAGCAATCAATGTACGCACACAGGTACATTACAAGGTCGGGCGTGACATCAACAAACGTCTGTGTCAACAAGTATACCGAAGCGCTGTGTATACAGTGCGGTATGGATACGAAGTGCAGCATGCCATCCTTCTCATTGCTTTCGTTGTGGGAATTACAGTGAACATCCGTGTTCATTCGTAAATTGTCGAATGTGTACTTTCCGCGCCTCTCACTGAAACAATATAAAAATATTGGGAGAAAGGTCGTTCAATGTCACATGACGTTAATGGTACATATGAGTAGTACAAGTAATTTTCATATGTTTGTCCGAGACTTAGTTTATTACGTATATTACGCAGCATTAAAAATCCGGTATTTTTATGTTGAATACTCGACAACTCATTTTTTGTTTGTTTGGTAGGTGATGCATTCTCTATATTGTTAATTTTTGCAGACATCTCCTAGACTGCTTTTAGACAGCTCGAAAGTACAGATGTATTATTTTATCTTGACAGGAATCCTGCGCTGTAGGGATGAGTAGCAACTGTGGTGAGGATAGTGCGTAAGATTACGAGAGAGGAGGGCGGTGCATAAGGTGTCTAAAAACACATTTCATTCTCGAAGCCAGTATTGCAGCTCTTATAAACTAAGTTGTAATTCTTACTATGGTAGTAATCTCCACGCTTTTGTTGGATCTTAAATAGTACATAGGCATTTGGAACAAAACCCTGTTCTCCTCCAGCAGGCATGATAAACAACTGTCGGCCTTTCAATATCTCTGCAGAGTCCCTGTAACGTATTTCACTCCAGGCATATGGTCCAGTATGTGCTGTATTTATATAAGTTTCATCCATAAAAACTATATAAACTTCACTTCGATATCTCCGAATATTTCGTAAATACTTAAGGCTTTTTGCAAGTATGGTGCGATGTTCGATTAAAATTTGTCTGTCATGCTTAGTGTTTTTTTTTTTTTTTTTTTTTAAATAATCCTAGCTTCAAAAGAACTCTTCTTAATGTTCAGACACTGCCTTGGAAGTCAGTAGAATGTTTAGCTTCATAAGCACTTTCTTCAAAGTTGGTCTTTGTTTTTCTGCTCTTTAAATATTATTCATAGTTCGCCTAATTACTTCTGAATTAAAACATCCAAATTCGATTTTGTTAATGTTCTTAATCTTTGTTTACTGGACATAGAGAAGGACGTTGTTGCACTAGCACCAATGACTTTTCTTTCCTTAATAACTCTCCTAAACTGCTTTCAGACACAACAGTTGCCTCATTTACCCTTCCCCAGATTTTTATAGCTGACCCAGACCATTGTTTCTTTTTTATAAATCTATGGATATTGGTTATTACTTCTCGTGTTTTTAAATGTAGCATTTTATTTCCTAATGTGCTGCTAGGAGGCGTCATTTATAAATGCTCTCTTGTAACCAGGAGACAAGCACATTTTAAAAGAAACTGTAGTGTTACCGAGTAGCGCTGCACGTGCTTAGTTGCTCGTAACCGACCTGCCCTCCCCTTCAGTTGCAACCGTTCTGAGGTGGACTCGTCCAGATACCACTGCGCATCGCTCTGCATTTTTCAAGATAAAAAAATACATTTGTACGTTCTTCAAGCTGTTTACTGGTTGTTGATAATACCCAAAACTTTTGATTTATAAAATGGAGATTGTCCAATAATTGTTGTGAAAGTAATGCTATTAACATAATATGCCCAACACCTTACACTCACTGGAAGACAGATCTACCTGCGTGGGGAGCAGTTGTAACGAAACTAAAGCTACGCGTTGTGAACCGGACTATCTCTGCGTGTTGTCTCCGTGACTGACGTCAGCAGTTATTATACTGTGAGACGCGTAAACTTCATATCACTTTAAAGGTGTACGGGCTCCGATGTCTGGTTATAATGGAAGTGCCACTTGTTCAAGTGTTTGAAGAAATATGAACCACTTGATGCCAAATATAGGCTCCAAGGGGAATGATCAAAACGTCCCATTTAAAGTTACTCAGAAATTCCTGAGCTTTTCTATCTTAATGTTTTAAATTTACGTACTCCAAAATTTAGTTATTTAGGACGATGAATGAAACGGGTGAAGTGATGCTCAAGTGAGATCAGTATCCATAGAGCTTAGAGTTATCGAATATTCATCTTTGAGGATAAGTGAAAACCCGGAAAAAACCTTATCCAGATAACCCACGCTGCCCAAGATTCGAACTCGTAACTTCTTGAAAGCGAGGCCATGTAACAATGGTGGTACTGTCCACACCTCTTGGAGGTTAGGTTTCGAACGGTCCTCTATAATTCTCCTGCTTATGTAAAACCAGGCAGCAAAAGGAAAGATAGAGTCGGACTGAAAAATTCAATGCCATAGCCGGGATTTGAATCACGGATCTTCTGGTTGCCGTCCAGCCGCTCTAACCCTTGAGCTACTATGGCCAACGTGCCGACATGACATTAAATTCTCCAACTGACTCGTGTTTTTCCCGGTGACCACTTAGCAGTACTCATAAACACATGAGACAAGCTACCTTAATGGTGACTTACAACGTGTAAGTAATTTAAGGCCCGGGCTTTATAGTTAATCACTCTTAGGTCAATTAATGGAAATTAATTGTTCTTTCACATTAGCCGTGTGTAGGCTAAAGTATGGAAAGAAAGAGTCAGACTGAAGAATGCAATACCATAACCGGGATTTGAACCACGGATAACAATTAATTGCCATTAATTGACCTAATAGTGGTCCGAACTATAAATCCCGGGCATTAAAGTACGTACACGTTGTAAGTCGCCATTACGGTAGTTGTCTCATGTGTTTATGAATACTCCTAAGTGGTTTACCGGGAAAAACACGAGTCAGTTGGAGAATTTAATGTCATGTCGGCACGTTAGCCATAGTAGCTCAATGGTTTAGAGCGGCTGGATGACAACCAGAAGATCCGTTGTTCAAATCCCGGCTGTGGCGTTGAATTTTTCAGTCTGACTCTATATTTCCATACTTTAGCCTACACACGGCCAGTGTGAAAGAACAATTAATTTCCTTGTAGCAAGTGTTTGTCATATAAGAATCTTACTTAGGCATACTTGTCAACTTTAACATTTCCCGTGATATGAATTGGAGTTGTCTGTTTATTATGCATTAACGACTTTATGACAAATGAAAGCTAGATTCCCAGTGTTACACAGACATAATAAACAGTGTCGGATTATGAAGGGTTCCAGAACAGTGATATCAAAGCGCAGTAATACCACTCGTGTCTGACTCACATTAAAGAGGTCCCAGGTTTGTATCTCGACCAGGGTGACTTCTTTGGATAAGGTTTCCTCCCGGGGTTTTCACTCATGCTAAACTATGTCTGTTAGGTCTAAGCTCTATGGACCCTGGGCTCATTTGAGCATCATTTTGATACATCGTCGGACATGATTTAATGTTGGAGGACGTAAATTACAAAAGAATTATTACCAGTAATTTTGTAAAATGTAATTCCATTTGATTTACACGTAATTTGTGTATATTTACTACAATGAGTACTTTACGAGTTCTAAATTTCAATTCATTATAAAGTTATACTTTGGACAAGAGAAAATATTAAACAGTTTTCATTTTCAGAAAGTTGGCAAGCATGTTTAAGTTGCTTGAAATGATACTTTTTCCTTTGTTAAAATTACGTAATTAGTTTCCATTCATGTCGTAGTTTTGACATTACAAATGTAAACGTTTGATACGTTTGGAGATCTCACGAACAGTTGAAAGTGATTTATTAATCATAGTGACCGATAGAAACAAATGCCTGTTATAAAACTGAGTTTGAGTGTATGTGTTTGTTTATTGGGAAAGTTTTCCAAAGGTAAGAGAAGAACTGACTCTTCGGAGAGCCTTGTGTAGCAGTGCTCTATTTACAGAGCTAGCAGATGTTGATATGAAGGCTGGTGCAATGTTTATATATGCTTTATGTAACTTATACACTGTTAGCTATTTTGTGTTGCATATTCTGAGATGTGTTACAAATGTATAGAATGTGTAATATAGTAAACTCTCTTTTCTGAAGAAGTTCTCAATGTTTATTTTACCTCAGCCCTTTATCCCTGCAACTCTTTAGTGTAAAGAAGTTCAATTACATATCAGCGTCGCCGGTGTGCCTGGATTTCTTCCCGCAGGAGATTACATACAGTTACTCCAAAAGGTAAACGCCTAATGCATGAATTTATGTTTAAGGATGTATGGATAGTGAAAAATCATCAGAATAAGTACAGCAGGGACACTGTCTTACTTTTAGATTAGTGAAAAAGAGAATACAATAATGAAACATATAGTTTCTAGTTAAACATTCAAAAGTAAAGATATACAATATAGGATGCAAAATAAGTATTCGTCTTCATACTGAAAATGGTGTAGATGTTAGGGTTAGTACTTAGTAGGCCCTCCATTCCTCTTGATAATCTCTTGTATTCTCCTTGGCACGGATTTCACCAAAGCTTGTGTTCTTTCCACTGTAATTTTACGCCATTCCGCTAGCAGAGCATTCTTTAGATCCCTTATATTAGATATCTGATGATTCTTAATATTTTTGTCCTGTATACTCCACAAATTCTCTATTGGATTCATGTCTGGGGATTGCGGTGATGTCGGCAACCATCGTGGAGTATTATACAACAACCATATCCTTGCATCTAGAACTGTGTGTTTTGGTTCATTATCTTGTGTGAAAATATAATCCTCAGAAAGACCCATATTAGTCATATTTCTGGACAGATGTGTTTTTAGGATGTTTCTATAAACCTTATGGTTCATAATTCCATCAATAAAACACAAATCCCCTACACACTGCAGCCGCAGACAAGTACTGAACCTCCTCTATGTTTAACTGAAGCTGTTATACTTTTTTTTTCCTCAAGCTCACAATTCTTTTTTCTCCACACTATTAGTCGCTCTTTTGACTTAAAGAGCTCAAATTGACTATCGTCAGTAAATACAACCTTCTTCCAGAAATCGACCCATTTATGCTATTTTTCAAAAGCAACTTGCTTCTTTCTTGATAGTGTCGACATGAAAAACTCAATGCCACGACCGGGATTTGAACCACAGATCTACTGGTTTCCATCCAGTCTCTCTTACCCTTTGAGCTACCGTGGCCAAATTGCCGTCATGACATTAAATTCTTCAATTGACTCATATACTTCCCCGGTAAAATACTGGGCGCTCCGCATCCGACATACAGCGTTTGTGGCGACTTACTATCTATCGTAAGTACTTGAGTCCCAGGCTGCATCATTTAACTCTTGTTATTTAAGTTAATCGATGGAAATTTATCATTTTTTCACACTAGCCGTATACAGTCCTAGGTATTGGATTGATAGAGTCGACGTGAAAAATTCAATGCCACGGCCGGGATTTGAACTACGGATCTACTAGTTTCCGTCCAGTCGCTCTTACCCTTTGAGCTACCGTGTCCAACTTGCCAACATTACATTAAATTCTCCAATTGACTCATATATTTCCCCTGTAAAGCTAAGGTAGCCTTAGCCTGTATACGGCTAGAAATGATTAATTTCCATCAATTAACTAAAATAATAAAGAGTTAAATGATGAAGCCTGGGACTCAAGTACTTACGATAGTAAGTCGTCACAAACGCTGTATCTCGAATACGAGAGCCCCTAGTGGTTTACCGGGGAAATGTATGAGTCGATTGGAGAATTTAATGTCAAGACGGCAAATTGTCCATGGTAGCTCAATGGGTAAGAGCGGATGGAAACCAGGAGATCTGTGGTTCAAAGCCCAGCCGTGGCATTGAATTTTTCATGTTAACTTGATCAATCCAATACCTTCTTAGCCTGTATACGGCTAGTGTGAAGCCAACTCGCTTCTTTCTGTTGATTTTACTGATGTATGGTTTTCTACGGGCTGTTCGGTCTCCATACTCAGCTTTATAATGCACGTTACTTATAGTCTGTGCTAAAACGGACTTTCCTGTGTGTGCTTGAAGTGCAATAACAAGTTTTGGAGCATTTAGTTTAGGATTTTCCTTGACTTCTCTAAGTAACTGTCTTTTGTCCATCTCGGATAGAACTGCAGGGCGACCACTTCTTGACCGATTTTCATAAGTTTTATTCTGAACAAACCTGTATATACCTAAAATAAGACCTGAAGCATTCCTGGCGACGAATACACTCACTTTCTTCTCGGGCAGTGAAAAGATGATTAGATATCGACGTTTCGGGAGTGTGCATCTCTCCCATCATCAGGATAGTTATAAAATGTTATAACTACAAATGAATCACTGGATATAACACAAATATAAACAAAGACAAAACAATATCAAAATTCGCATTGCTGAAGAAAAGACTGTTTTCAGTAAATTAAATGCCAGGTCAGGAAATGACGTGAGTATAGAAAATTGAGTCAAAGAAATGTAACTACTTAACTTGATTATCAAGCTTTATTGATCTTTGCTTCTTAATTCGACGGATTTCCATGTTTAAGGCCGGTTTCTAAGAGGAGTTGAACTGAAATCCAGCATTACGTTTAAGCGTGCTCCTTTCATTGATCCCAGCCACTTAAAACAAAAATTACAACACCTGAGACTCACTTTCCGTCAAAACGGCTACTCCTGAAAATGACGCTGAGGCCTTGATTACCAAAGCTAGGAAAGGGAAACCTGTAATACAGCAAGCGTCCGCTATGCCAATCCTATTGCGGGCGATTAGTTTTAGTTTCCGCTCGGAATAAGAATGAAAACGGAAGTATACAAAAAATTGCACGTCAAAACACTTAGCATTTAATATAATCTAGAATGTCTAAGCTTCTATATAAGGTAAAAGCGTTCATATCTACATGACAAAGAGAGCTTTTGCGAAAGACTTTTAAAATAATCCGATTCAGCCGTGCTTAGCTTACTCTGGATTCATAAATTATAGATTTAAACTACAGGAGATTCTCTCCGGGGTTTCAATATCCATTTGAGTTACACTTGCTGAATATTTCGGTGTATTAACTTCCTGATTACACCACCCGGAGCCCTGACGTGAACGTCATCCTCTCTCATTTCTTGCAGGTTACATGGCCAGATTTCACCACGACCTACACCGACGGTTCTAAATCTGCTGATGGAGTAGGTTATGCATACGTCTGTCCTTGGCTCGATACCGCCCACCTATGGAGGCTTCCAGCTACACTGCGGAGGTTCTGGCCATTCGTGACGCTTTGCAATATGGGATTTCTCGGGGCTTCCCCAAACTGCTGGTCTTAACCGATGCGCAGAGTGTGCTGCAGAGACTCTCACCTCCCCTCTGGACGAGAGATATGCACTGTTATCTTTACGAGATCCTGACGTTGGTGAACAACGCTACCATACCCGGACATCAAATTCACTTCCTTTGGATCAGAGGGCATGTCGGAATTCGATACAATGAAGTCGCCGATCGCCTGGCAAAAGAGGGACTCACCCAAGGCATCTTTTTTATTTTTTTTTATATTTTTAAACAATATTTTACAGCCCGTGTTTTACCTAAAGGTATATCACGGGATTATTTACAATAGTTATTTACACAGTACTATACAGATTTATTCAAGTGTGCGGTAGATGCTCTTGATGAATCCTGATACTTGAACTGTATTGAAGTGAATCTTCAGAACCACGGGTAGAGGGGCCGAACATAAAACGTCTGGTCGATCTTTGGAGAAATTACTGCACCCTGTCATCAAATGCAGAGCCGTCTGTGGGTGTTTTTCAGTGTAGTTACAGGATGGCCAGGCTCTTATTTTCATTCTATGAAGGTAGGCCTGGAAACGGCCGTGATTTGTGAGGAATTGTATGGTTATGTGATTGGGCCATAGAGGTAAGGACAGACGGTGATGTAAGTTGGGATTGAAAAGTTTGGTACGAAAGGCACTGTTGGATCTGGTGTATATGGAGTTCCAAACTGTAGTGTAGTATTCGGTTATCAGCTGTTTGCCCCGAGTTGTGGTCAAGACATCCAACTTCCCTACACGGATTTCTTCCCGGTCCTTCAGCGTGACGCCTATTCCCGCTGGAATGATGCCTGGATTCGTTCGCAGGCCATCAAAGGCAAACTCTACGCCGCCGATCAGACGCATCTATCCATGACCCCTTGGTTCTCCAGCTTCAATATTGCACGTCGACATCTCACCTCCATCATTAGAATGCGACTTGGACATGGATGTTACCCTGCGCATCTACACCGACTACGTCTCATCGATTCCCCTGTATGTCCTGATGACCCAGGCGAAACCGCTGACCTCAATCATCTCCTGTTCAGTTACTCTCGCTACCGAGCCCACCGTTCTTCCTTCCTCCGTCGGCTACTTCAACAGTCTGTTCCTTTTCTCGCTAGCGTCAACACCATATTACAGTTATGCCACAAACCTGTATACCGAGCTCATCTGCAATTTCTTAAAGAAGGTGATCTACAGATCTAGTCTCCTCCCATCCTGCTAATTTTCCTTTCATTATTTTTCTTATTTTTTCCTTCGATGGCCATATGGGGGTTTAATGAAGGCCCCCTCGCAAAAGAGAGAGAGAGAGAGAGAGAGAGAGAGAGAGAGAGAGAGAGAGAGAGAGAGAGAGAGAGAGAGAGAGAGAGAGAGAGAGAGAGAGAGAGAGAGAAAATGTTAAAATATGAGTTTTTGTGGAAATTTAGCATTTTTTGTTCTAGTTTCATGTTTTCTGGCAACAAACACAATAGAACTACACGTGGATTTCAAATATTTAATTTTTAAAAATATATTTTCTTCAAACGAGGAAATGGGCCACTTGATAGATGAACCTGCTTCCTGTATTTATCCTTTACTAATCCGTATCATTTGTTTTAAGGTTGGTAGTCGGGCCGTACCCTGCTGCCCAAAGCGAGCCTGGAGAACACCCGCGTTTTATCACAGCTCTCAAGTTTCGTTTGGGTCTCAGGAGCACCGTTATTTCATCTGTCTTCTCAGATCGACGATTACCCCACTACATTTCTCATCGCTTAGTACATTAAGAGAAAGCTCGTAGGAAAATATTACTAAATTAAAGCTATCATTTGCATTTACATTTTAGAGCATCTACCTTAAGGTTTGCTACAACAGAGTTGCTACGACTGATTATTGAAGACCTTTATACCTCCATTGTTTTTGTCAAACTGCAGCCAACAATTTGACGTCCAGGTGTCGGCAAATGTCCGACGGAACTCTAGGTTCATTTAATATAGGCTCAGGACAGACATCGACAGATCTATATAATTTATAAGAACACAAAAGCATTCAATTATCCATGTTAAGATACACTTTTTCAATTTATCTATCATATGTATGTGATAGGCAAAACATTGTGTTTGTAGCGTAGATGGTACCGTGTCTGCCTCACTTTCTACTCCCGACTTCGAATTTCGGTCAAAGGGAGCTTACTAGATATGGTTTTCTCCGGGTATTTCCCTTATCATAAAAGATTAATGTCTGACACCTCTAAGCTCTATGTACCCTGTACTCATTTGAACATTATTTCACCCAACGTCCGATATGACTTTAACGTTGGAGGTTTTCTATTATCCTGAAAGATGAATGTCTAGTAACGCTAAGCTCTATGTACCCTGTACTCATTTGAACATCATTTCATTCATCGTCCGATATGACTTAACGTTGGAGGTTTCCTCTTATCCTGAAAAATGAATGTCTGGTAACTCTAAGCTCTATGTACCCTGTACTCATTTGAACATCATTTCATTCATCGTCCGATATGACTTAACGTTGGAGGCTTTCTCTTATCCTGAAAGATGAATGTCTGGTAACTCTAAGCTCTATGTACCCTGTGCTCATTTGAACATCATTTCATTCATCGTCCGATATGACTTAGCGTTGGAGGTTTTCTCTTATCCTGAAAGATGAATGTGTGGTAACTCTAAGCTCTATGGACCCTGTACTCATTTGAACATCATTTCATTCATCGTCCGATATGACTTAACGTTGGAGGTTTTCTCTTATCCTGAAAGATGAATGCCTGATAACTCTAAGCTCTATGGACCCTGTACTCATTTGAACATCATTTCATTCATCGTCCGATATGACGTAACGTTGGAGGTTTTCTCTTATCCTGAGAGATGAATGTCTGGTAACTTTAAGCTCTATGTACCCTGTACTCATTTGAACACCATTTCATTCATCGTCCGTTATGACTTAACGTTGGAGGTTTTCTCTTATCCTGAAAGGCGAATGTCTGGTAACTCTAAGCTCTATGTACCCTGTACTCATTTGAACTTCATTTCATTTATCGTCCGATATGACTTAACGTTGGAGGTTTTCTCTTATCCTGAAAGGTGAATGTCTGGTAACTCTAAGCTCTATGTACCCTGTACTCATTTGAACACCATTTCATTCATCGTCCGATATGACTTAACGTTGGAGGTTTTCTCTTATCCTGAAAGGTGAATGTCTGGTAACTCTAAGCTCTATGTACCCTGTACTCATTTGAACTTCATTTCATTCATCGTCCGATATGACTTAACGTTGGAGGTTTTCTCTTATCCTGAAAGGTGAATGTGTGGTAACTCTAAGCTCCATGTACCCTGTACTCATTTGAACACCATTTCATTCATCGTCCGATATGACTTAACGTTGGAGGTTTTCTCTTATCCTGAAAGGTGAATATCTGGTAACTCTAATCTCTATGTACCCTGTACTCATTTGAACATCATTTCATTCATCGTCCGATATGACTTAACGTTGGAGGTTTTCTCTTATCCTGAAAGATGAATGTCTGGTAACTTTAAGCTCTATGTACCCTGTACTCATTTGAACACCATTTCATTCATCGTCCGACATGACTTAACGTTGGAGGTTTTCTCTTATCCTGAAAGATGAATGTCTGGTAACTTTAAGCTCTATGTACCCTGTACTCATTTGAACATCATTTCATTCATCGTCCGATATGACTTAACGTTGGAGGTTTTCTCTTATCCTGAAAGATGAATGTCTGGTAACTCTAAGCTCTATGTACCCTGTACTCATTTGAACATCATTTCATTCATCGTCCGATATGACTTAACGTTGGAGGTTTTCTCTTATCCTGATAGATGAATGTCTGTTAACTCTAACCTATATGGGCTCTGGACTTATTTGAACTTTATTTCATTTATCGTCCGAAATTGCTTAAAGTTGTAAGACGTTAATTCTACCCTAAACAATATAATGAGAATTTACAGGAAATATTTATTTCAGTAGAAATTGTTTGAACTATGTTACGTTCTGTGTGTTGCCTGTGAATACCCTAGCGGCGAAATTTCAGATAATAAAGAGAACAGTTGAAATACGACATGTAAGGTTAGTTGAGTTTCCTCCACAATTGTCAACAAAGGAACAAGGAATATACGAGTAACAGTCGAATAACTAGCAGACACAAATAGAGTGTGGGGAAGAGCAATAATTGCGGTTGTACAGTAATTCTTTGTTGGTTTAGAAGCCAAGTGGTGTCTTAAGAGCAGCTGTACTGTGGCTCAGCGTACAAAGAGCAAGTGATCTCTCCCCTTCTGTAATAGTATTGATTGATAATGTTAGGAAGGGAGTACTGTTGATCCAACAGGGGTTTCTCTCCCTCTTCTTCCGGGCGGATACCTCCGACGCAACCAGTGGTGGACTGACCGTAAAGCACTAAGAGCAGGTGGTTGCGGTTCGTTACCCGGTGAGAGACTAATCAATTCTGCTTGAGTTTACTTGGTCGCTGGAAGAGGAATTTCTGAAACCTTCCGTCGCTAATTTCTTTTTCTCATTCACTTTAATCTGGCCTTTTGAAAGTGGCATGTGTCGGCATTGTACAGTGCGATCCATATAAACCTGAACCATTTCAATAGGTCATAACTTTTTAATCATTAATAGGACACACGAGCAGCCTTGGAAGAATATACCAGGGCTCTTCAGTAAAGAATCATCATAATTTTTAACGGTCTAGTTTTTCTCATTAATATTCAACCTTACTATATGCTGTTAGCCTAATGTAAAACAAACACACAAGGCTGGGCCGTGGCTCAGTGGTTAGACCGCTTGGCTCTCACCAAGGCGGCCTGGGTTCGATCCCAGGCGACCGCAAAGTGGGATTCGTGGTGGACAACACGGCGCTGCGGCAGGTTTTCTCCGGGACCTCCGGATTCCCCCGCCATCTCATTCCACCGGTGCTCCATCTTCATCTCATGTATCATCACTGTCACCGCCTGCGGTGCCGTATGTAGTAAAAGCGGGCGTTAAACACCACACATTTCATTTCATTTCATTTGAAACAAACACACCGTAGTAATTTCATTGTTGGTACCCCTGGTTCCCGCCTGTGAGTACCAGACAACTTCACACATGTTAGTATCGCCTACTGCTGCAATGGAGGTAACACGCGAGGAACAATTTTCGGCTTTGAAATTTCTGCTTTCGTCTCAACAAATCTTCAGTTGAGGCCTATACAATGTTTTATGAGGCCTATGGAGAGTCTGTTCTTCCCTACAGCGCAGCTCGAAGGCGGTTTAAAATGTTTTAAGAGGGGAGACAATTAATTTCAAAGGAAGGTGGAACCGGAGCTCCAGATACTGCTCTTACGGAAGAAAACATCAACACTCCTGCTGCCATTGTGAGAGATGATCCACGAATTACCTTAAGATCACTTTCTGAAATACTGAATATTTCATTGGGTGCCACCCACACGTTGGTGACAGAAACATTACACATGAGACGTGTTTGTGCGCGATGGGTTCCGAGACTGTTGATTCCCGAACAAAAGAACATTCTCATGCAGGTCTGCATGCAGTTAAAGTTGATTTTAGAGGAAGATCCGGAGTTTCTTTCAAACGTAATCACTGCTGATGAAACTTGGCTACAGCCCTCGTATATTAGTGTGTGTTAAGTTTTTGTCACGCCCCTTTTCGTAAGGTTCCAGAAAATCGATCATAAGTTCTGTAATACTGAACAGATAATTCTGAACTGTTTTGCAAGGGACCTTCCAAGCTTTCTGTTGGTACCACTGTAACTCCAATGATGCTAGTTTGTCTTTTGTCTTTGGCTGTGTATATGAAGTTATTTGTTCTGGATAACACTTTGTGCTATTGATTGGTGAATATGTGATACGAGTAGGTCAAAAACATTTCGAAAGAGAAAGTTTAGAGCCAATCGTTTTACTAAAAAGAACAGTAAGTGTGGAAAATATATATAAAATAGACAATTAAACCACATGTAATATTGAGGTTAGTAGCCCCAGTTCAACAGTTATGTGCAGAGGTTCTACCCAATCAGTCCAGGTCCCGTAGAACCCAGGAGTGATGGACACTCCGGGGCTCTTTCCTTAGGGCAATACCTGATTTCTTATAAAGCCCCCCCCCCCCCGTTGACAACAACGTGAAGACAGGATGGAAGTGCATACGCCACTTACGTGCGTCTACCCCGTAGGGAAG
The DNA here is from genome assembly GCA_030765055.1 of Mantis religiosa. NCBI lineage: Eukaryota > Metazoa > Arthropoda > Insecta > Mantodea > Mantidae > Mantis > Mantis religiosa. The sequence goes on along the minus strand of CM060953.1, from coordinate 20,220,316 downwards.
ACTACCGAAAACCTCGGTGGGTCCGCCTGGTGATCTGTCACACCTTCTACTAACTCTGCAGGCTGGTACACGGGACTTGTTAGGCAACCCTCTATCCCCTCCGGTAGCCTGACCGGAGGTACCCAATTTCCAGTGGGTGTCGGGAACACACTGCCCCCTCGAGTCCAACCCAATCCGAACACGTTAATGCCAGAGGCTCTACTCCCATTCTGGACCCGGAGGACCAATGACCCGGTCCTCCTCGACCAGGGATTTAACGAGCTGTCCCATAAGGGCACCCGGCGCTTCCGCGGGGCTTTCCATAGGGCAAGACCTAGAGACTAGCAAGCCGCTCATCTGGTCCTGTGGACTCAAGACGGGATGGAAGTGGATTGGCCACTTACGCGCGCCAACTCCACAATAGGAAGGCTACCGATACGACCTTGGTGGGGCCGCCTGATCTAGCAGACCTTCTACTGGCTAAGCCGGCTATTACGCCTGAATATTAATGGCTTCCCTCAACCCCGTCCGGAGACGTACCCGATCTCCCACGGATATCGGGAACCACTGCCCCCTCGAGTCCAACCCAATCCGAACACGTTAATGCCAGAGGTTCTACTCCCATTCTGGACCCGGAGGACCAAGGACCCGGGACTTCTTCGACCAGGGATTTACCGAGCTGTCCCATAAGGGCGCCCGGCACCTCTGTGGAGCTTTCCATAGGGCAAGACCTAGAGACTAACAAGCCCCTCCATCTGGTCCTGTGGATTCAAGACGGGATGGAACTGGATACGCCATTTACGCGCACCAACTCCAAAATAGGAAGGCTACCGATACGACCTGAGTGGGGCCGCCTGATCTAGCACACCTTCTACTGGCTATTCCTATTATTACGCAGGAATATTAATGGCATCCCACAACCCAGACCGGAGACATACCCGATCTCCCACGAGTATTGGGAACCACTGCCCCCTCGAGTCCAACCCAATCCGAACAACTCCGCATAAGGGAGGGGCTCGGCAGTTCGGTCCGAGGTTCCTCTAGTAACATCAGAGGTACCACGAGTGCAAAGGGTCCGCAGTGCCTGCACCACGACAGCTGAAGGGGACGGATCCCCATCCCCTACGGGGACCCAATCCGAACAGCTCCCATTCAGGGAGGGCTCGGCATTTCCGCCCGAGGTTCCTCTAGTAACGTCCGAGGTACCACGAGTGCAAAGGGTCCGCAGTGCCTGCACCACGACAGCTGAAGGGGACGCATCCCCTCCCCTACGGGGACACAATCCGAACAACTCCGAATCAGGGAGGGGCTCAGCAGTTCGGCCCGAGGTTCCTCTAGTAACGTCAGGTGTACCACGAGTGCAAAGGGTCCGCAGTGCCTGCACCACGACAGCTGAAGGGGACGCATCCCCTCCCCTACGGGGACCCAATCCGAACAGCTCCCATTCAGGGAGGGCTCGGCAGTTCGGCCCGAGGTTCCTCTAGTAACATCCGAGGTACCACGAGTGCAAAGGGTCCGCAGTGCCTGCACCACGACAGCTGAAGGGGACGCATCCCCTCCCCTACGGGGACCCAATCCGAACAGCTCCCATTCAGGGAGGGCTCGGCAGTTCGGCCCGAGGTTCCTCTAGTAACATCCGAGGTACCACGAGTGCAAAGGATCCGCAGTGCCTGCACCACGACAGCTGAAGGGGACGCATCCCCTCCCCTACGGGGACCCAATCCGAACAGCTCCCATTCAGGGAGGGCTCGGCAGTTCGGCCCGAGGTTCCTCTAGTAACATCCGAGGTACCACGAGTGCAAAGGGTCCGCAGTGCCTGCACCACGACAGCTGAAGGGGACGCATCCCCTCCCCTACGGGGACCCAATCCGAACAGCTCCCATTCAGGGAGGGCTCGGCATTTCCGCCCGAGGTTCCTCTAGTAACGTCCGAGGTACCACGAGTGCAAAGGGTCCGCAGTGCCTGCACCACGACAGCTGAAGGGGACGCATCCCCTCCCCTACGGGGACCCAATCCGAACAGCTCCCATTCAGGGAGGGCTCGGCAGTTCGGCCCGAGGTTCCTCTAGTAACATCCGAGGTACCGCGAGTGCAAAGGGTCCGCAGTGCCTGCACCACGACAGCTGAAGGGGACGCATCCCCTCCCCTACGGGGACCCAATCCGAACAGCTCCCATTCAGGGAGGGCTCGGCAGTTCGGCCCGAGGTTCCTCTAGTAACATCCGAGGTACCACGAGTGCAAAGGGTCCGCAGTGCCTGCACCACGACAGCTGAAGGGGACGCATCCCCTCCCCTACGGGGACACAATCCGAACAACTCCCATTCAGGTAGGGGCTCAGCAGTTCGGCCCGAGTTTCCTCTAGTAACATCAGAGGTAACACGAGTGCAAAGGGTCGTCAGCGCCCGCACCACGACAGCTGAAGGGGACGCATCTCCTCCCCTACGGGGACACAATGCGAACAACTCCCATTCAGGGAGGGGCTCAGCAGTTTGGCCCGAGGTTCCTCTAGTTACATCAGAGGTAACACGAGTGCAAAGGGTCGTCAGCGCCCGCACCACGACAGCTGAAGGGGACGCATCTCCTCCCCTACGGGGACACAATCCGAACAACTCCCATTCAGGTAGGGGCTTTGCAGTTCGGCCCGAGTTTCCTCTAGTAACATCAGAGGTACCACGAGTGCTAAGGTTCCGCAGCGCCTGCACCACGGCAGCTGAAGGGGACGCATCCCGTCCCCTACGGGGACACAATCCGAACAGCTCCCATTCAGGGAGGGGCTTTGCAGTTCGGCCCGAGGTTCCTCTAGTAACATTAGAGGTACCACGTGTGCTAAGGTTCCGCAGCGCCTGCACCACGGCAGCTGAAGGGGACGCATCCCGTCCCCTACGGGGACACAATCCGAACAGCTCCCATTCAGGGAGGGGCTCGGCAGTTCGGCACGAGGTTCCTCTAGTAACATTAGAGGTACCACGAGTGCAAAGTGTCCGTAGTGCCCGCACCACGACAGCTGAAGGGGACGCATCCCCTCCCCTACGGGGACACAATCCGAACAGCTCCCATTCAGGGAGGGGCTTTGCAGTTCGGCCCGAGTTTCCTCTGGTAACGTCAGAGGTACCACGTGTGCTAAGGGCCCGCAGCGCCCCCGCCACGGCAGCTGAAGGGGACGGATCCCCTCCCATACGGGGACACAATCCGAACAGCTCCCATTCAGGGAGGGGCTTTGCAGTTCGGCCCGAGTTTCCTCTGGTAACGTCAGAGGTACCACGTGTGCTAAGGTTCCTCAGCGCCTGCACCACGACAGCTGAAGGGGTTGGATCTCCTCCCATACGAGGACACAATCCGAACAACTCCCATTCAGGTAGGGGCTCAGCAGTTCGGCCCGAGTTTCCTCTAGTAACATCAGAGGTAACACGAGTGCAAAGGGTCGGCAGCGCCCGCACCACGACAGCTGAAGGGGACGCATCTCCTCCCCTACGGGGACACAATCCGAACAACTCCCATTCAGGTAGGGGCTCAGCAGTTCGGCCCGAGTTTCCTCTAGTAACATCAGAGGTAACACGAGTGCAGAGGGTCGGCAGCGCCCGCACCACGACAGCTGAAGGGGACGCATCTCCTCCCCTACGGGGACACAATCCGAACAACTCCCATTCAGGTAGGGGCTCAGCAGTTTGGCCCGAGGTTCCTCTAGTAACATCAGAGGTAACACGAGTGCAAAGGGTCGGCAGCGCCCGCACCACGACAGCTGAAGGGGACGCATCTCCTCCCCTACGGGGACACAATCCGAACAGCTCCCATTCAGGTAGGGGCTCAGCAGTTCGGCCCGAGTTTCCTCTAGTAACATCAGAGGTAACACGAGTGCAAAGGGTCGTCAGCGCCCGCACCACGACAGCTGAAGGGGACGCATCTCCTCCCCTACGGGGACACAATGCGAACAACTCCCATTCAGGTAGGGGCTCAGCAGTTTGGCCCGAGGTTCCTCTAGTTACATCAGAGGTAACACGAGTGCAAAGGGTCGTCAGCGCCCGCACCACGACAGCTGAAGGGGACGCATCTCCTCCCCTACGGGGACACAATGCGAACAACTCCCATTCAGGGAGGGGCTCAGCAGTTCGGCCCGAGTTTCCTCTAGTAACATCAGAGGTAACACGAGTGCAAAGGGTCGGCAGCGCCCGCACCACGACAGCTGAAGGGGACGCATCTCCTCCCCTACGGGGACACAATCCGAACAGCTCCCATTCAGGTAGGGGCTCAGCAGTTCGGCCCGAGTTTCCTCTAGTAACATCAGAGGTAACACGAGTGCAAAGGTTCGGCAGCGCCCGCACCACGACAGCTGAAGGGGACGCATCTCCTCCCCTACGGGGACACAATCCGAACAACTCCCATTCAGGTAGGGGCTCAGCAGTTCGGCCCGAGTTTCCTCTAGTAACATCAGAGGTAACACGAGTGCAAAGGTTCGGCAGCGCCCGCACCACGACAGCTGAAGGGGACGCATCTCCTCCCCTACGGGGACACAATGCGAACAACTCCCATTCAGGGAGGGGCTCAGCAGTTCGGCCCGAGTTTCCTCTAGTAACATCAGAGGTAACACGAGTGCAAAGGTTCGGCAGCGCCCGCACCACGACAGCTGAAGGGGACGCATCTCCTCCCCTACGGGGACACAATCCGAACAACTCCCATTCAGGTACGGGCTCGGCAGTTCGGCCCGAGTTTCCTCTGGTAACGTCAGACGTACCAGGTGTGCTAAGGGTCTGCAGCGCCCGCACCACGGCAGCTGAAAGTGGAAAACATATACCGCCATAGAATGCAGAGATGTTCGCAGAAGTATATTGAATTCTACAAGCAAATCGTTACGTCGATTGAGCCAGGAATCAGGGTATCCATATAGAACATGTCAAAGAGCTGCGACCTTACAGAGTGCATATGGTGCAACATCTGAAAGAAGCAGATTATGATAAACAAATCAGTTACTGTCGATAGTTTCAGGGTACTCTTATTCCACGTCCACACATTCTCTCCATAACCTGGTTTACAGATGAGACATGGTTTCATCTATCAGGCTACAAAACAAAAGATATTGGACTGCTGTAAACCTCCAAATGATCCACGAAATCCACTTCATTATGAAAAGGTTGGAGTATGGTGCGCGGTGTCAGCTTCCAGGATCGTTGGCCCCAGTTTCTTTGATACGACTGTAGACATTGAAGTTTATATGGGTATCTACAAGACATTTGTGGAGCAGCTGCATGATATCGAACTGAGAGAACATTATTTCCAGCAAGATGGAGCAATGTGCCATTCATCTAATGACACCAAGGGATTTTAACCAGTTTCTTTGATAATCGAATAATCTCAAAAGCTTGTACCCCCCCCCCGCCACCCCGAGATCTCCTCACCTAACTTCACTGGATTTTTTCTTGTGGGCCACGGACAATTGATGTTCTCAAGGAATCCATTGAAACGAAACAAGTAACATTGGCGAGGATACTCTCCGTAAAACTTCAGAGAATATGGTGAGACGAGTGCAAACATGTATAGATGCTGGTGGAGGACACTTCCAACATTTTCTCTGAGATGTAAATAGTGTAACATAGTCTCTCAATTGTGTATTACGAGGGCTGTTCAATAAAGAATGATTACACTTTTTTTTTTTTTTTTTTGACAACGTACCTTTTCTCATTCTCATAATTTTGATGGCCCTTCTCAAAATAGCCTCCTCCGAATGCGATGCATTTGTTCCAGCGTTTCTGCCAGTCTTCAAAGACGTGCTGGAAACCATTTTTTTAGATATCCTTCAAAATCGCCTCCGCAGCCTTCACCACTGCTTCTGATAATGGATAATGCCTCCCACGAAGGCGTTTCTTCAAGGTAGGGTTAGAAAAAAGTGATAAGGGCTAAATCCGGACTATAGGGACGGTGAGGGATGCACTTCACGTTGATTCTTGCAAGATATTCAGCAACAACATTGGCAATAAGCGGCCGCGCATTATCTTGGTGCAGCATCCAGCCTGCTTCACAGAAATATGGTCTTTTGCGCCTGATATGGACTTGCAGTGATTTCAGGTCATCACTGTGGTATTGTCCAGTTACTGATGTGTGTGCAGGTACAACATGCTGGGCCACAACTTGGCTCAGCGTTTAGCCTGCTTGGCTCTCACCAGGGCTGCCCGGGTTCGATCCCAGGCGATCGCAAAGTGAGACTTGTCGTGGACAACACGGCGCTGGGGCGGGTTTTCACCGGGATCTCCGGTTTCACCCGCCATCTCATTCCACCGGTGCGCCATCTTCATCTCATGTATCATCAGTGTCACCACCTGCGGTGCCGTATGTAGTAAAAGCGGGCGTCAAACACTACACATTTCACATTTCATTACAACATGCTGATAAACCATTGCATGAATATCAAAGAATGAGATGACCATAACTTTCCCAAGCAGAAGCAACCACTTTTGCTTTTTTGGGAGTTGGTGATGAAGGAGATTTCCACACTGAGCTTTGCTGTTTGCACTCAGGATCAAAACGATGTAGCCAAGTTTCATCAGCAGTGATTACGTTTGATAGATACTCCGGATCTTCCTCTAACATCAACTTTAACTGCATGTTACCTCCATTGCGGCGGTAGACGATACTGATCATGTCTGAATTTGCCTGCTTCTCACGGGCGGGAACCAGGAGTACCAACAATGAAACTACTACGGCGTGTTTGTTTGACATTAAGCTAACAGAACATAATGAGATTGAATTTTAGTGCGAAAAATTATGACCGTAAAAAATTATTATGAATCTTTTTGAACAGCCCTCGTAATTAGCAAATTATGTATAAAATATTATTACAATGAACGTTTTAACTATATATTTGTAATCTAGATGGATGACATTGTAATAAAATGTAAAAATAAGAATTAAGTTTAACCCCAAGTGCAGTAACTTCTGACGTTAAAATGGAATACGAAAATATATTACACTTAAACGACAGTCAAATGTTCTAAAATCTGGTGACTGTGAATAATTTCAGATTGCTTGTGTTTTAATGTTTAATACATAAATACAGGTATAACTAAATTTCGGGAAAATGTCAGCTTTAGAAAACTCAAACAGGAAACAAGAAGGTTATGTTTGGAAGGGGTTCTCTTCAACTATTAACAACATATTTAAAGTTGCGTGTTTTAATCAAAATCGCTTGCCAGTTTAGTCAAAGTCATACATCTTGAAGAATATTCCAGGTGTTACATAATTTAGAATGGAGGAATTTACTTGAAAATCTTTTTGTATTATCTCTGAAGGATTCTGAACTTAAATACCGATTTTAATACTAAATGGAATTTCTGTTCTTGAGGTATTCAAAAAAAAAATGTTTAAAATATATGGATTATAATTACTTATATAAAAGAGTTAAACAAGTAGAATTTATATAAAGACATCAAGAAACATTAGATTTATCCGAAGATCGAGAATAAGCGTTGAAATACCTGCGTTTAAATAAATAGGAACTGAACGTATAGTTGGCCAAACTCTCCCGGATACAATTGTCACTCTGCATGTAGTATATAAGGACGGCCAGCCTGATAGCGTAGTGGGGAGGTCCGAAGCTACAGGGTCACGTTACGAGATAACGTTCATATAACCGGTTATTCCGTAGAGGTATACAGGTCTTAGTAGATCTTAACACTTGGCCACGGTGTATAAAGTGGCACCAACCCATGTAGTGACCATGACCTCCCTTTTATGTTATTTTAGCACTATTCATTTCTGTTTTATATATTAATATAGAAAACTTCATGTGGTGTGGAACAAAGATTTGAGATATAAAGGTAAATCTAGGAAAATATCCTGATCAAAAATAAGCATTGAAAATAAATGCCCGGAACAGACTTGGAATCTGAAGTATTTGGGCTGTGACGTAAACTTTGATTTAGATATAGACATAGAAAACAAAATAAATTTCAGCAAATATGGGGAACTATAGGAAGAACATTGAAAAACAAAGCAAGGAAAGAAACAAAGTTAAATTTTTATAAAACGATGGCAGTTCTAGTGCTCGTGTATGGAAGTGAGTGCTGGATATTAAAAGAAAGAGATAAAAATAAGATACAGGCAGCAGAAATGAGGTTTCTAAGAACAGTTAAACAATGTACTAGACGAGATTTAATAAGAAATGAAAGTACTCAAGAGGAACTAATATCTGTTTCATATAACCTTGCCCCGCTGACATGTATCACTCCGCGTGCAGCTACCTTCCCCTCATTCTAATTGGCTAATGCTTTTGTGCCATAGGTCGTAGGTGGTGCCTTCCGTCACATTTAAACCTGCAGTAAACGTCATAAAAATTGCCAGGAAGATAGATAAAATCATACAAATAAGAATATGAAGGCATGCAAACATACAAGTTTATAACGAAACTGAGCAAGTTGAAACTGAATGAATGAGCAATGAAACTGAAACAAGTTTATAATGAAAGGGCTTCGGCATTTTCTACTGGGATTTTTTAAACCATCACACATACCTTGCAAAAATGCTTGTCTTTCAGTTGGTACAAATATAATTGGTGAACGATGACAAATATGATCGGCGAGCAATGAGGTTTCTCTCAGGGTATGCGTGGATGGGTGTGAGAAGGAAATTTTACAACACTGGAATGCCGGTCTCCAAATTATTTATTCACTGCTTCTTCTTTTCAAACCTCGAAATGGAAGCTGCCGACCGAGGGTTACCAATCTCGGTTTAGAGCTATTGAGTGCTAATTGTTTATTACTCGATAAATTTTGATGACCCGACAAATATGCAAGACAGAACAAGTTGACCGCTCTAATAGGCTTCACGTCTCAGACTCCTCTCAGCTGCACGCCGAAGATTGTTTATAATGGCTTCCTAGCCGCGAACTGTCTCCATCGGCCTTACGCCAAAGAGTGCTCTCTAACCACAGCTGCGCGTGTATATATCTCTAACTTTCCCTCTCAAAACTCTTTTAAACAAAGTCCCTTTGTGGCTGTTTTGGTCGCCATTGTAAACGATCCAAAGAATTCCCGATTCATAAACGTCAAGTGACAATTCCTTTAGAAACCTTCTAAGGACACTGCTTCTTTCATGGCTTTGTTATAGACTTTCCCCAACTGAACTGGCCTTGCCCTGTCTTGACAAAGAACCAACATTCCTTTGACATCTATCATGATTCTTTGCTTCTGGCAAACCATAATTTCGGTATCACAGTCTTAAAAGTCGTGTCACGCCATACTTGTCATGTGTTCTTCATTCACCCAAGTCTCGTCAAGGTTTTGCGACTTGTATCTCGGTACAGTCTAATTGTCCTTAAATAACGTCTTCGCCACACAGCAATATCGTCCCTGGAGTGGTAAGTTTTCCTGTTGTCTCAGTTTTACGTCGCGATGTTCCTACGTACCTAACACTCACACCTGTAAGTTCAGAGCACAGCTGTTCGACTTCTCTCACTGACAAAGACGGATTCTTCTCTGTGAGTGCATTAAACACATGCACCACAATTCTTTTTTCGCCGCTTTGTAAAGGTTTTCCCTTGCGATGCTTCAGCGAAAAACTGGCGCTAGACTCTGCCATTATACATATAATAAGTACACGCGCAATAAACGACCAATAAAATAATTTAGCTCTCGCATTCGGCATAGTACACCATCGAATGGCGATATATGACTAACCCAGTTCAAAACAAGGTCAGTGATAAAAGTCATATAAACAAATATGTCATCACTACTGCTATATCACGTGATATCGTGTCATGTGCTTGAGAGCAAATGAACCTCCTCTTTACTTCGTTTAAAAATTAACATGCATTTCAGATAGACCAACTCTGTTACGTAATATATTTAATTCAAACAGTTACGAAAATATAAATCTGACAATTCTCTTCCAACATATATAGATATATCGCCATGTTAAATAACGAAGTAATTTTACCGCACAGCAGTCTATACTACAATAGCAGACAATGAGAGGTGACTAGGTCACGTGACCGTTAAGAGATACGGGGCAAGCTTATGTGAAACAAGAATTAGGCATATATAAATTACAAGACAAAATAGGAGAAAATATACAGAACTGTAAAGAAAATATGAATAGAATGGACAAAGAAAGAGTACCGATGTTCGTGGAAGAAGAAATGTAGGTCGCCTGTAAACGTGTGTGACCATTGACACAGCGGAGTTAAATATTTGGTTGGAACACAATTCCGTGGTACAAAAGTAAAAATTATAGCAGAATCTATCAATACGAGCAATAAGCGTTACATACCAAAACATATTCCTGCAAACACAGACGATAGTATACTTTTTATCATGCTATTACTCCTTGTAGATAAGTTTAACGCCTATTTGCTGATAGCAAAAGATGAATAACAAAACACAGTAGTCTTAAGCGGCAGTCAAATGTTTTAAAAGCTGGTCGAGTTGTGATGGGCATCGCATTCCATTGTTTTTCGATGACCCATACGTTAAAAGCAGATGACTAAGCTACAGAATTTTGGAGAGTTTATACAGATGATAAGTAATATCTCAAATATTGCATCCATTCAGGAACATATTTAACATAGCGTCTTTTGAGCAAAATCGCTTCCCTATTTATTGAGAGTCAAGAACGTTCCATGTGTGACATAATTTAGATTGAAGGGATTTTATTGAAAATCTACTACTAGAACCTCGAAAAATGTTGTACTTAAATACCGACTTTGATATTAAAAGCAGTTTACCTTCTTGAGTTATTCGCATAAACACATTTAAAATGTTTTGGTTATAATGACAAAGTAAATGCCTCCCTCCGCTGCAGCGATCACTCCGGGCCATCGGCAATTGGAGTGAAAAATGGAGGATGGCCATCAGCCCACAGAAGAGCTCTGCCCTTCTGCTGGGGAAGGTCCTCGGCTGGCGCCCGGAAGGAGACCTGCGTTTGAGGCGGAGTAGGATCCCTTGGGTCCGATCCGCCAAATACCTGTGTGTCCGACTGTGACTAACCTTCAGTCCACATGTCCGTGAGAAAATCAGCCTTGGCCATGCAGCGCTCAGGCAGTTGTACCCCATATTCCGATCAACCATGCCCACTCGCCTGAAACTACGGGTGTATCGTGCGATCATCCCGCCACTGATCCTGTATGGATGTGAGGTCTGGGGCTTGGTGGCTCGTACCAACATCCGCAGACAGCAAGCCGTGCAGAACAGGGCTCTTAGGATGATCTACGATACCGAACGTACGTTTCCATCATACATCCTACACTCCCATTCTGGCATACATTACGTTGAGGACGTTGTACGTGAACGTTCGCGCACATTGTATGCACCTCATCCCAACTACCTAGTTAACACACTAGGTCAATATGACCACCCTGCACCTAGAAGGAGAAAGAGCTACCGCCTCCCCAAAGACGTCCTTGGGTGGTGAGCCCAGCCTCTCATCCCTTCACTGCTATATTATATCTGTCCCGGCCACACTAGGGCTGGATTTGACTTGTCGGCTGACCCCGCCAATCGAGTCCCTTCCCCCTGTGTGACCAAAACACGACCCAAACCTAAATGTTCCCCAACCACCCGACCTCTCGCTCCTGGCCCCGCCAACACTGGACGGAGCAGGCCTTTCCTAGCGTGGCGGCATCGGGCACTGGCTTCCTTTCTGGAGGCTCATCTAGCAGAGGTCGAAGCTGGTCCATCACTTTACATAAGACATTAAAAGCTTATTGAAATAGACTTTTAGCACAACTAGTTATTCTAGGAATCTGGCCTGTAGATCTGCTGATTAAACTCCGAGGAGCGAGATTTTGGCTCAAAAGAGGCAATCTACAAGCGATTAAAGAAATAGTTGGGACAGAATGTAAGACTAAAGATGAGATAAAACAGCAGCTGATTAAACAATGGCAAAAAGAATGGGATGCGGAGAAAACAGGAAGGAGAGTTTATGAAATTTTCCCGAACATTCGAGAACGACTCAAGCTAAGAAGCATACAACCACGTAGATTTGGTGTTCAATACATATCCGGTCATGGCCCTTTTAAAACGTACTTCAAAAGAATAAAAAGGGAAGAAAGTGACTTATGTGAGCAATGTCATGTAATAGATACGCCAGAACACGTTACATTTGAATGTAAATCACATGAAGATTTGGTAGGAGAACAGCGTAGAAGTCTAGGAGGGAAATACATATGGGATATAGTAAGACAGGAAGACAACTTTAATATCTTAGAAGAAATGGTAGCCTTAATATCGACTAGAGTGATGGAACAGTATCAGACAGAACAAAGAGAGACACGAGAAGGCGGAAGAAGGATTGCCGGCGTAGAGAGAATTAGGCGTTTAGAAAGGTTGAGAAATAGAAGTATTTGAATGAGGATATAAACCAAGATTTATAATTATGATTGTATCTGCAAAAATATCAAAGGAAGAACAAATATGATAATAAAATATCAATTAGAGTTATAGAGAAATAGTCCAGGTTTTGACTCTAGATGCCTGGATAAAAGTTAGGCAGAATTTTTTTTTTTATTAATTTTTTATTTTTTTATTTTTTATTTTTTTATTGAAATAGACTAGCCGAGCCCCTCCTTCGGGAGTTGTTCGGATTGGGATGGCTTCGAGGGGGTAGTGTGTTCTCGATACCCGTGGGAATCGGGTACGTCTTCGGACGGGGTAGAGGGTTGCCCAATAAGTCCCAGGTACTAGCCTGCAAAGCTAGTAGAAGGTGTGCTAGATCACTAGGCGGCCTCACCGAGGTTTTCGGTAGTCTTCACCTTGAGTGTTGACGCGCGTAAGTGGCGTATCCACTTCCATCCCGTCTTGTGTCCCTAGGACCAGATGGGGGGGGGGCTTGTCAGCCTCTAGGTCTTGCCCTATGGAAAGCCCCACGGAGGACGCCGAGCGCCCTTTGGGACAACTCGGATACTCCCTGGTCGAAGGAGGCCCGGGTCTTGTTCCTACGGGTTCAGGGCTAATGGGGGTAGAGCCTCTGGCCTCAGGGTATTGAAATAGACTAAATTCTATAAGACCGCACGGCTAAATCCGTTCAGCGGATAGGTACCGTGGCGCTCTGTCCACCGTCCAGGAGCATCCTTCTACCCGGGAGCGATGGAAACTCCGGGGCTCTTTCCATAGGGCAATACCTTGAGTCTAAAAGCCCCCCCCCCCTCGCTGAGCACAACGTCAAGACGGAATGGAAGTGGATACGCCACTTACGCGCATCAACCACGCAGGGAAGACTACCGATAACCTCGGTGGGGCCGAATGGTGATCTAGCACACCTACTAGCTCTGCAGGCTGGTACCCGGGACTATTCAGGCAACCCTATACCCCCTCCGGGCGGCCGTAGCTTGGCCGGAAGTACCCATTTACCCGTGGGTGTCGGGAACAAACTGCCCTCTCGAGTCCAACCCAATCCGAACAACTCCCCTACGGAAGGGGTTCGGTATGTTCGGCACGAGGTTCCTCTAGTAACGTCAGAGGTACCATGAGTGCTAAGGGTCCGCAACGCCCGCACTTTAGCAGCTGAAGGGGACGGATCCCCTCCCAGATGCTACAGGACCAAGTTACTAGATAACGTTCATCTAACTACCAATATAGGCTTACTATACATCAACTTGCATTACTGAAACACTTGGCCATGGTGTACAAAGTGGCACTAACCCTGTAGTGACTATGACTTCCCTTTTTGTAGTAGTGCTTTAGAACAATTTACTATTAATATATGTATCAATTCAAAGTTCACACATATAAAGGTAGCATTTCCACATATTTGTATTTCACAGGATCCAATACAATATTAAGTTGCACCGAGTGTCCATTGACATTGTCCTAGTGTTACCCACTCTGCCACCCTCTGTGGCCTGACTCGTTTAGATTTCTGAGCGCCCCGAGCTCCGGAATACGCTGGCGCTCATGGATTGGCTGGCCAGTCGAGCCTGGTTGGAACGGTTCCACACGAGCCTGGTGTGGGGGTTGTTGAATTTGAGCCGGCCTGATGCCTGAGGTGTTTGCAACTCGTGGAGACTGGATAAGTTGTGATTTCCTTTTGAGTCTTCTTTTTTACAAATTTATACCCCGCCTTTATGGTCACATCGAGAGCCTTCTCCTTTGGAACATACCGAAGATATTTTGGGTTTTAATCATTAGATCACGCACACATTCGTACTCACATTCATACTTCCAGACTCTGGGGAAGATGAGGAATTATCTTCGTCGAAGAAAAATTCCCACCCGCACCGCCGAAAATCAAACCCGGGACCCCAAGCACGGTAGGCCGGTGCTCCACCGACTGAGCTATGGGGCCAGGTCTTGATGGGCTTTACAGTAGGCTTTACATTATTATGGGCTTTGCATTATTGTTACGCTTTCCGTATCGAGGATTTCCTCCGTTCATAGTAATTCAATTAACACTCAAACTTGTTTCTGTTCTGGTGCCACATGTGTTTATATATACAAGAGGGCTGTTGAATAAAAAATGATCACAATTTTTTTACGGTCATAGTTTTTCGCTCTAAAATTCAATCTTATTATATTCAGTTAGCCTAATGTGAAACAAACACGCCGTAGTAGTTTTATTGTTGGTACGCTTGGCTCCCGCCTGTGAGAGCCACGCAAGTTCACACATGTTCAGTATCGCCTACCGCTGCAATAGAGATAACACGCAGTTAAAGTTGATGTTAGAAGAAGAAACGGAGTTTCTTTCAAACGTAATCACTGCTGATGAAACTTGGCAACATCATTTTGATCCTGAGAGCAAACAGCAAAGCTCAGTGTGGAAATCTCCTTCATCACCAACCTCCAAAACGCAAAAGTGGTTGCTTCTGCTGGGAAAGTTATGGTCATCTCATTGTTTGATATTCATGGAATGGTTTATCAGCATGTTGTACCTGCAACACATCAGTAACTGGACAATACTACAGAGATGTCCTTAAAACATTGCAAGTCAATATCAGGCGCAAAAGACCACATTTCCGTGATGCAGGTGCGATGCTGCACCACGATAATGCGCGGCCGCAGTTTGCCAATGTAGTTACTGAATATCTTGCAAAAATCAACGTGAAGTGCATCTCTCACCCTCCCTATAGGCCAGATTTAGCCCTTGTGAATTTTTTTCTATTCCCTAACTTGAAGAAACGCCTTCGTGGGAGGCATTATCCATCATCAGAAGCAGTGGTGAAGGCTGCGGAGGCGATTTTGAAGGATCTCTCAAAAATGGTTTCCGGCATGTCTTTGAAGACTGGCAGAAACGCTGGGACAAGTGCATCACATTCAGGGGAGACCATTTTGAGAAGGACCATCAAAATTATGAGGATGATTAAAGGTACGTTATCAAATAAGTTCTGATTATTCTTTATTGAACAGCCCTCGATTTAAGGTAGAATTTCTACACATTTGTATTTCACAGAAAACAATGCCACATTAAGTTGCACCGAGTGTCCCTCGGCGTTGTCCTAGTGTTACCCACTCTGCCACCGTGGAGTATACTCTGTGGCCTGGCTCGTTTAGATTTCTGAAGGCCCCCTGTTCCGGAACACGCTGGCGCTTATGTATTGGCTGGCCAGTCGAGCCTGGCTGGAACGGTTGGACACGAGCGTGGTGTGGGGGTTGTTGAATTTGAGCCGGAGGAGACACGCGGTCTTTACTGGTGCCTGGTGGAATTTGGTGTTTGCAATTCGTGGAGGATGGGTAAGTTGCTATTTACTTTCTTCTTTTTTTTTTTTAAATGGTCATATAGGTGGCCGTTCTCCTTTGGAACATATCGAAGTTATGTTGGGTTTTAATCATTAGATCACGCACACATTCATACTTCCAGACTCTGGGGAAGATAAAGAATTATCTTGGTGGGAGAAAAATTCCCATCCCCACCGCTGGGAATCGAACCCGGGACCCCAAGCAAGGCAAGCAGGTGCTCTACCGACTGAGCTATGGGGCCACGCTCTTGATGGTCTTTACAGCAGAGTAATACTCAATCATTACTGTTACGCTTTCCCTATCGAGGTTTTCCTCCATTCATAGTAATTGAATTAGCACTCAAAATTGTTGTTCTGGCGCCACATGTGTTTATATAATTCTAATACAGTTAGGATTTCTATTTGCTTAGTGCAATTACTACTTTTGCATTTTATTCTTTGATTAACGACCTTCCGCCTTCTCGTGTTTTTAAGGTGTACATTGGCTATAACGTCTGCCCCATTTGATTTGCTATAGCAACGATCTAATTTTGTTTCCTACTTATTCCTGAATACTTGCTGTTGCGTTAATTTATTCTGTAAATTATTTTCTATTAATCAGTCATTACATGGGTAGATGTACATAGCCTATTGATATTGAGGCGTTCAACAACATTTTGTCTCATTAGTTTGATTGTTTCATTTCTAACGTTTTATTTTGTTCGGTATATTGTGTAAGAAAAGTTGCAAATTAACTAACAGCCAAAAGAGGGAAAAACTGGAGTTAATTATGAATATGTTCATGATTTTGGCCAAGTTCAGTAAAAAAATACATATTGCATCAGGTAACTGGTTGTTCTGGCAGTTAAACACGTTCCCCTGTGTTCCTTCTTACAGTGAGCGAATCCCTTTGTTTACTTCGTTGCGTTGAGATTATTTTGTGCTTGAACAGTCGTAAGGGGGGGGGCCGCAAAGGCATACTTGAATGCATACTTATCTGATTAGTTATCACATTTAATACATTTCACTGCCTCTGTAGCTAAACCTTCCACTTTTTTTAAGACAGGTGTTCGATTATTGCCTCGCAAAATTACTTGAAAAAAGCTAATTTTAGGCACTCGGTTTGGCATGTAACTAATTTCCATTTTTATTATGGCCCTGCCCAAACAAAGGAACACCGATGTTCGCCTCTGTAACGTAGGTAGTAGCGCCTGTCTCTAGTTCAATGGCTCCCGACTTCGAATCCCGATCAGGGCGACTTATTCATTATTCGCTTGTATCCATTTACACCGAGAGATGAATGTCAAGTAACTCTAAGCCCTATAGAACCTGGACTCACTTGAGCATTGATATTCAACCCTTCATCGTCCAGTTTGCCCTAATGTTGGGGGTCGTAACTAAATTGCACACTATTTCATGGATTTGGTATATGTTCCTTTGAATCGGGGAAAAAAATTAACCTGCTTTATATAATTTGGTTTAAATTGAACAAAAGTGACAGTAAAGCTTGTTTAGATTTCCAGACATTCATCTTTCATGATAAGAGAAAACCTCCAACGTTAAGTCATATCGGACGATGAATGAAATGATGTTCAAATGAGTACAGGGTACATAGAGCTTAGTTACTAGACATTTATCTTTCAGAATAAGAGAAAACCTCCAACGTTAAGTCATATCAGACGATGAATGAAATGATGTTGAAAAGAGTACAGGGTACATAGAGCTTAGAGTTACCAGACATTCATCTTTCAGGATAAGAGAAAACCTACAACGTTAAGTTGTATCAGACGATGAATGAAATGATGTTCAAATGAGTACAGGGTACATAGAGTTTAGAGTTGCCAGACATTCATCTTTCAGGATAAGAGAAAACCTACAACGTTAAGTCATATCAGACAATGAATGAAATGATGTTCAAACGAGTACAGGGTACATAGAGCTTAGAGTTACCAGACACTCCTCTTTCAGAATAGGAGAAAACCTCCAACGTTAAGTCATATCGGACCTTGAATGAAATGATGCAAAAATGATTACAGGGTACTTAGAGCTTAGAGTTACCAGACATTCATCTTTCAGAATAAGAGAAAACGTCCAACGTTAAGTCATATGGGACGATGAATGAAATGATGTTCAAACGAGTACAGGGTACATAGAGCTTACAGCTACCAGACCTTCATCTTTCAGGATAAGAGAAAACCTCCAACGTTGAGTCATCGGACTGCAGCAGGCCGAGGCAAGCCAGATTCCGGCAGCGACCCAGACAGTAAGCTCTGGAACTACCGCCAAACAACCACCAGCTGCATCTGCAGCAAAGCCACAGCGGCCTCCTCGCCAGAAGAAGGCCACCGCAGCCCGGCGGGAGAAACCCCCGGCAACTGCGGCAACAACGGCCGGGCAATCCGCCCAAGAATCTGCGGGGAGACAGAGCGGCCCTGCTGCCACTGCTCTCTCCCCTCCACCAGCTCCAGCTACAGTGGCTTCAACAGCCAATGAGGGAGAGGCACCCCTCCCTACGACACCTGCGCAGGTTTGGGACACTGGCGTCTCAAATGAGGACTTGGCGGAGTTCCATGAGCTTTCTGCCTGGTTCGCTGAACTAATTCATCGCTCCCTCCCCATTCTGAGGCGCTGCAGGGAGCAACTGACAGATCCCCGCATCCCTGCTCTGCAAATGCACAGCATTATGCAACAGACTGCACGGCTCCTCTTCCCTGACTCCAGCTCGTAAATGGCGTTGAGAAAAACTCAGCGAACATTGAGAGCCGCGTTCTGGAACGCAAACGGAGTCCGGGAACAGAGACCGGGCATCTTGGAGTTTGTAAGTGACCACGGGATTGACCTCCTTATGGTATGCGAAACGCATCTGCATGCTGGTATACAATTTAACCTGCCAAGTTACGCCGTCCACCGAGCCGATAGAGTCGGCCGGCGGGGCGGCGGTACAGCTATATTCATCAAAAATCACATCACCCATACTCCCATTACCATCCCTCCGCTTCAACACTTGGAGGCGACCGCTATAAGGCTCTCCTTGGGCGGTTCAGACCTAGTGCTTGTGGCGGTGTATGACCCGCCCAACCATCCCTTCTATGAAGCGGATTACAGGGCACTCCTCAACCTTGACCACCGAGTGTGCATAGCCGGCGACTTCAATGCCAAACACCCAGGATGGAACAGCCGAACCCAGAATGATAGGGGAAGGAGCATCTACCGCTTCATCTGCGGAGACCCAACCCTTCATGCGCATGGCCCGCGGGGTCCAACGCACTTCCCGCCTCGTGGCAGGGCGGACGTCATAGATTTCGCAATCACCAAGAACATTCCATTTCATCTGGACCTCATGGCGGTGAATGCTCTGGATTCTGACCACAACCCAGTTGTGATCAATTCAGACGTTACCGTCGCAGCTCTGGCAACGGCTGAGTGGGTGGATGAAGTCGACTGGGATGCCGCCATTCTTGACATCCAAAACTCCGTGGAAGCCCACCCTCGAATCGACTCTGTGGAGTCACTCGAGGCGGCAGCCAGGGAGTTCTCCACATCCATCCTTAACGCGGTCCGTGCTCACACACACCGCATCCCAATAGACACGCCAAACCCCACAGATATCCCAGGACCCATTAAACAACTCATAAGGGCTAAAAACGCCGTAAGAAAGCTGTGGCAGAGATTTCGCCATCCCAGGATAGGAGAAGTACACCAGAGGTTCAAATCCCTGGCAAGACGACTCCTAAGAGCACACCGCAAAGAGGCCTGGGAAAACATGTTAAGGCAAACCAATCTCCAGGAGAGAAAACCATGGCGAATAGTCCGTAGCCTGCGGAAAGACAAAACCGTACACCAGCACCCCCTACATAGCCCTAGAGGTCGACTCGTCTACGAGTCGAAAGAAAAGGCAGAGGCGCTAGCAGATTATCTGGAGGCTCAATTCCAGCCAAGGGTAGAGCCAATGGACGATGACCATGCTGACCTCGTGGAACAGGTGGTGGAGGACTTCCTAGAAGCTCCGCCCCCTGACCACGAGGAGTTCCACATTCCCATCGTTACCCCTAGAGAGTTAGCGACCACGCTTAACTCTCTAAGAACCAACAAAGCACCTGGGCAGGACCGTGTGACAGCGGAAATGCTCAAGCACCTTCCACGAAGAGCCATGATTCACTTAACCCGGATTTATAACGCGTGCCTATACATGCGCCACTTTCCAGCTATCTGGAAGGAGGCGCGCGTGGTGTGCGTTTTAAAGCCGGGGAAAAATCCGGTTTTTCCTTCCAGTTACCGATCAATCAGCCTTCTCCCAGTTTTATCGAAGGTATTCGAAAAACTGCTCCTCTCCCGACTCCTTCCTCATCTGGAGGAAAGGGGCCTAATCCCGGAACACCAGTTTGGCTTCCGTTCTGGCCACTCCACGACCGAGCAGCTACTGCGGGTTGCCGAGAAGGCCTCCCTGGGTTTCCAGGAAAGGTCTAAAACGGTAGCAGTGCTGCTCGACGTGGAGAAGGCATTCGCCACTACCTGGCATAAAGGACTCATTTACAAACTCCTGGAGCATGAAATTCCCCGTCCATACATTTCCTTGGTGGCTGGTTTCCTCGTAAACCGAAGCTTCCGAGTAAAGATGGAGGGGAAGCTGTCCACCGAGCGGCCCATTGGCGCTGGAGTACCGGAAGGCAGCGTGCTGTCGCCGGCGCTCTTCGCAGCTTACATGGCCGACATCCCAACACACCACAACACCCAAACCTGTCAGTATGCGGACGATCTCATGATCTTCGCAGTCAACAGGAATACACGGTACAGCTTCCGGCAAATCCAAACCCAGCTCCGGGCCATTGGCGAATGGAGCGCAAAATGGCGAATGGCAATTAACCCGGAGAAGAGCTCTGCTATTCTCCTGGCGAAAACCATAGCCAACCGGTTGCAGCAGAACTTCGTTTTACGGCGCCGTCGAATCCCTTGGGTGCAAACGGCGAAGTATCTCGGGGTGACGCTGGACCGTAAGTTAACTTACGTTCCGCACGTCAAGGGCAAGGTCCAGCTGGGGCACGTCGCACTCCGGAGCCTATACCCTATCTTCAGATCAACCATGCCGATCCGTCTTAAACTCCAACTATATCGGGCGATCATTCCGCCTATGATTCTGTACGGCTGTGAGATCTGGGGAACAGTGGCTAATACCACTTTCGTCAGACTCCAGACGCTGCAGAACAAGGCACTACGCATCATCTACGATACAGGCTGGAGATTCCCGGCTCATATCCTACATGAGCACTCCCAGATCCCGTACATTGTCGATGTCATTCGCGAGAGGGCACGATCAATGTACGAGAAAATCCAAATGCACCCCAACCCTTTAGTGAACTCCCTGGGAAGGTATGACCCGAGAGATCAAAGACGCTTGCCGTCTTTCAGACTGCCGAGAGACGTCCTGGGACCCCTTGGGTAACCCAAGGAAAACCCCAGATGTCTCTGGGAACAACTTCCACGCCAAAGGACCAAGCGCTACACAACCCGTACCCAAAACGGAGCAAAAAACTAAATCGTGTCTCCCAAAATAGGAGAACGATTAAGTGCAGCTGCCCACGACAAACAGGGGCAACCCATTCCATACCCTTAAAAAATTTCAAACAATCAACAATTCCAAACACCCCAGCAGAACATGGATCTACTAGTTTCATTTCGCAGGTTAAGCCGCAAAGCGGCTAGGTACTGCGGCATATGACACCCGGACGGGGAAAGCCCCGCCCGACTAAGACTACCTCTGGACCTCTGGAGTCATCGGACTGACGGAGATTGCGTCTTAGTAGTTCTTGGATGTGAGGCAGAGACCTCGTTATCAAGCTACAGAGGCAGTCAAAGTTGCTTTACATTGTCTCCATCTACTTATAGGTCGTTATATTTAAGCCCTACGGCTATGAGTGGGATAGGGCCCTGGAATATTCTGTGGTTATGAAATGGAGGTGCTAGGTACATACAGCGCATCCTGCCATAGCTTAGTACCAATCAGTGACGAAGGTAGTGGATTTCACGCCATTCACTAGGTAGGCACAAACATTTCCACATACAGTGTTCTTAACATAACTTTTTGGGTTGCGCTTAGGCCGAAGTGTGGGTGTACAAAAGAGCCTCTAAATATAGGGGTATACGACCTAAAATTATAAAGCAATGCAGATTTTTGGATTACCTGAATAAATAATTATAAATACCTTTATTTTCATTTTTATACGTTTAACCATTCTTTTGTTTTAAACTGTTGCTATATATGTTGCCATTGACTACAGCCTTTGATCCAATTTTATTTTCTCGCTTTAATACCTATGCAGATCGGAGTACAACCACGGCGGAACAAATTAAACTCGCTCTGCATTCCCCTGTCGTTGTTCAAACAGTGCAGAACTGTCTCCGATTTCCCCTCCCCGCTATTGCGTTTAATGCGCTCCGTTTTGATCCTTCAATCACGCTCAACTTTGGAATCCAGAGACGTACTGGCTGAGAGATATAATCAGACTTGCACAGGGACGGGTTAAGTGTACCGCAGCGTTGTAGACCAGCACAAAACTCAAATAGCACTGTATGTAAGGTAAACATCTCGTATATTTTTAATACTGCAAAGCACGTGTTGGATTACCTATGGCTCCAAGAGCTCGGATAGGGTTGGCTGTGCTTTTATCTATGGAACCGAACCCTATACATTCGGGTTCCATGGTAGCACCTTCATTTATAGCGCCAAACTGTATGCGATTTACCCAGCCATTTTATATGTACATGGACGAAACCTAGGGACACCCCCATTTTAAGTGCTCTTATGAGCCTACGGCAGCTGTACAACTACCATCCTATTGTGCAGGGAATCCAGGATACCCTCCACGTTTTATACGCCTCAGGCGTTAACGTGGTTTGCGGTTGGGCTCCTGGTCACGTAGGTCTGGCAGGGAATGAGCTGGCGGATTCGGCAGCGAAAATAGCGACCACACATCCCAAGGTTACCATACCAACTGTCACATCGGAATATTTTAGAGTGGTATTGCGGAGAGCTGTCCTGTCCGTCTGGCACAAGAAGTGGTCCGCTTTGCGCAAATTATGCTCCGCTCCTTGAAAGAACTTCCGATTCCCTGGGTAACCTCCTGCTGCTCGTCCCGTCGTTAAGAATTGACATTGGCTTGGTTGCGCATTGCCCACTGCTTTTTTACGCACAAATTTTTATTGACCCGAGAACCTGCCTCAGTTTGCCCTCTTTGTGGTGAAGGTCTCTCGGTTTGTCACGTTGTTTTAATGTGTTTTCGCCTCGCAGGTCTTCGCAGGTCTTCTGCAACTACCGGCCAGCCTTGCGCAGATACTGGGGGACGACGAGAGAGCAGTGGCCAAGGTTTTATATCTGTTATTAACGGACAATTTTAGAATTTAGTGCCTTTTAGTTTAGGCATTTTAAAATATTTGTGGTTTTAAGTCTATCCTTAGATTTTAGGTTTTAAATTTTAGATTTTACGGTGGCTACTGTGGCCTGTTTCTTTTATCCTGATTTTCTTTAAGATGACTGACCTAACTGTTTTATCTAGGTTTTAGCATGCTTAGTTTTTTTAAGGGCGCTGATGACCACGAAGTTGAGCGCCCTTAAACACCAACATCATCATGATGACGTGTTGGATATGTCATATACACGGTGTTCCTTGCAATTCGTTATTTCCCACCCTTCGATTGAGCAAGAATGACGTCACAGTTGACTGCAGAGTCAATCTTGAAATCAAGTGCCCTCTACGTAGAAGTGGTAATATTTGCGGAACAGTAGACAAAGAACAGCGCTCTGTGTGGTTGCTCTAGCTTCCCCTGGATATGAACACAGACCACTGCGCCTTCATGGTTGAATGCTACTTTCGTACCGGCATTAAAACTAGTGCGACATATAAATATAATTTAAACCGCTGCATATAGGAGCTTATGTAACTCTGGCATTCAGACAAGTCCCTCGGAGCGTAATGTTGTCAAAAGTATCCATTGACATACTTTTGTTTGTAACACAAACGTCTTATGTTTTATCAATATACGATATAAATATTTTGTCACTCTTATACTTCATTAAAATGTCTTAATGTTGATATACTCATGTCTTTTAAAACCAATAGGTGCATCAAGCATTTCCAAGATACAAGATCAGTTACTCGCAAAAAGGGAGACACCGGAGTGACTGGTTCCAATCTAGAAGCAATAAAATATGTTATGACAGAAAGACCTCAGGCATACCTTCTCGCAATACAGACAGTGTTTAAGGGGAAGAGAGAAATGTAATATAAGAAAATGGAAACATATGACTATGTACTAGAAATATTTTCTTGTTTTGACTTGGATAAAAGCTCTGTACATATTCTAAGACTAATTTACTTTTAATTCCTAGAACATGTTCTGTTAATTTTATGGTTTGTAATGAAGTTACATTGTGAGGAAACTGTGAGAGATAGAAAAGAATACAGATCAAATTAAAATACTTCTGTTTTATATGACAGGTTTATCATATGCATATATGTCTACTATAACAGAAAACTGATGTTCATGGTATACTTTTATGGTTGCTTAACTAACTTTGCAGACCCACCTCTCAAATAGTACGAGGGCTGGTCAATAAAGAATGATTATAATTTTTTCGGTCACAATTTTTCGCACTAAAATTCAATCTTATTAAATTATGTTAGCTTAATGTCAAAGAAACACGCCGTAGTAGTTTCATTGTTGGTACTCCTGGTTCCCGCCTGTGAGAACCAGGCAAGTTCAGACATGTTCAGTATCACCTAATGCTGCAATGGAGGTAACATGCAGTTAAAGTTGATGTTAGAGGAGGATCTGGAGCTTATTGTAAACGTAATCACTGCTGATGAAACTTGGCTACATCATTTTGCTCCTGAGAGCAAACAGCAAAGCTCAGTGTGGAAACCTCCTTCATCAACAACCCCCCAAAAAAGCAAAAGGAATTGCTTCTGCTGGGAAAGTTATGGTCATCTCATTCTTTGATATTTATGGAATGGTTTATCAGCATGTTGTACCTGCACGCACATCAGTAACTGGACAATACTACAGGGATGTCCTGAAAACATTGCAAGTTCATATCAGGCGCAAAGACCACATTTCCGTGAAGCAGGCTGGATGCAGCACCACGATAATGCGCGGCCGCATATTAGCAATGTTGTTGCTAAATATCTTGCAAAAATCAATGTGAAGTGCACCCCTCACTCTCCCTATAGTCCAGATTTAACCCCATGTAACTTTTTTCTATTCCCTAACTTGAAGAAACGCCTCGGTGGGAGGCATTATCCATCATCAGAAGCAGTGGTGAAGGCTGCGGAGGCGATTTTGAAGGATCTCTCAAAAATGGTTTCTAGCATGTCTTTGAAGATTGGCAGAAACGCTGGGACAAGTGCATCGCATTCAGGGGAGACTATTTTGAGAAGGACCATCAAAATTATGAGGATGAGTAAAGGTACGCTGTATATCTAACTGCCCGTAGAAGGAGACCTCAGAGCTGCTGAGCAAGCCGCTAGGGAAATCGTATATAAACTTACTCCCATCAGCGATGCTAATGATGACGTTAAATTTTGCGCGGTAAAATTACAGATAAATTGATCACCGTGTATAATAGAGGTATTTCATTTCATTATAAAATATGCATAAATAATTTTAAGTGTAACTGTACACTTAATAGTTACTTATTATACAAAGGAAGCGAAATTTTATTTTGTAAGTATTATTGATTAGAAACTTCCTTGTGATTGACAGTTGGGTGGTGCGTTAGGAGCTGTCGGGCCACCGACCAGTCAGGTAGTAAGAATACATTGTCGCGAGAGGCATGACGTCATCTGCGTTGCAACCCGCAGTTGCAGTTCCCGCCGAAATTTCCCATTGTTTGCACATCTCTGATTCTCTGCTGCAGGTATTTCAGTAAAGCCAAGTAGTGTTAAACATAGTGATTCGATATTAATAATTTAAGTGATATATTAGAATTTTATCTCGCGGATATGTGTTATTCTCACCCTGGAACAGACGGCAGCGAGTAAATGTGGCAAAAGCGTACTGAGCCGACCACATGGCCACAGAAGCGTCACACACACACACACACACACACACACACACACACACACACACACACACACACACACACACACACACACACACACACACACACACACACACACACACACACACACACACACGGTATTGATTTAAATTTCTCATGGTAATGATATTTATCGGATTACAATGTTCATTTGATTTATGTAGCCTCATTGTTGTCAAGATGAGTTGTACATTTTACAAACGGGAAGCTCGTTGGAGGACGTAAATTACACACAAAAAAGGAGGCAGTGGAAATAATACAGTGCGATCCATATAAAACTGAACCATTTCAATAGGTCATAATTTCCCTTTGAAAGCAGAATGTAGAAAATCGTTTTAATGATCTCAGTGGCTCTGGGAGAATTGTCAGCACTGAAAATAGTTGAGTCTTTTTTTTTTTTTTGCAATTTTACGTCCTCCAACGTTAAGTCATATCGGACGGTGAATGAAATGGGTGAAATGAAGCTCAAATGTGTCCGGGGTCAATGGAGCTTAGAGCTACCCGTTATTCGTCTTTAAGGATAAGGGAAAACTCCGGAAAAAACCTTATCCAGGTAGCTCACCCTGACCGAGATTCGAAATCGGGACCTCTTGAACGTGCCGGTCTTAAATGTGCAGTCATAACAGCAACATGCAGTACTATTACGAGAGCGTGTTTACATTTTGAAAACATATTGGAAGACAAATTCCTTGGTAACATCACAACGGCAATTTCAAAGAGAATTTAATGTACGTGATGTTTCGATGTTTCTCGCTCGTAAGAAAGCTGGAGACAACTGGTATACTCATTAGTGACAGTGGAAAACATAGACCGGCATTTGTTACAGATGTTCGCAGAAGGCTATTGAATTCTCCAAACAAATCGTTGTGTCGATTGAGCCAGGAATCAGGGTATTCATATGGAACATGTCAAAGAGCTGCGACCTTACAGAGTGTATATGGTGTAACAACTGAAAGAAGCAGATTATGATAAACGAATCAGTTACTGTCGATGGTTTCAGGGTACTCTTATTCCACGTCCAGACATTCTTTCCATAACGTGGCGTACAGATGAGGCATGGTTTCATCTGTCAGGCTACATAAACACACAAAACATCAGGTATGTAGCTGCTGTAAACCCCCAAGTGATCCACAAAGCCCCGCTGCATGATGGTGCGTGGTGTAAGCTTCCAGGATCGTTGATCCCATTTTCTTTGATACGACTGTAGACACTGAAGTTTATATGGGTATCTTCAAGACATTTGTGGAGTAGCTGGATGATATCGAATTGAGAGAAGGTTATTTCCAGCAACATGGAGCAACGTGACATACATCTTATGACACCGTGGAACTTATTGTACGACAACTTATATCATTTCACTCTTCTTATCACCAGATAAGGAGACGATGGCAGCGCTGGCCAGTCAGGGTCAATAGGCCCCAATGCTTAGTCGAGTCTGTACCCCTTGAACATCATTTCATTCATCGTCCGATATGATTTAACGTTGGAGGTTTTCCCTTATTCTGAAAGATGAATGTCTGGTAACTCTAAGCTCTATGTACCCTGTACTCATTTAAACATTTCATTCATCGTCCAATATGACTTAATGTTGGAGGTTTTCTCTTATCCTGAAAGATGAATGTCTGGTAACTCTATGCTCTATGTATTCTGTACTCATTTGAACATCATTTCATTCATCGTCCAATATGACTTAATGTTGGAAGTTTTCTCTTATCCTGAAAGATGAATGTCTGGTAACTCTAAGCTCTATGGACCCTGTACTTATTTGAACATCATTTCATTCATCGTCCGATATGACTTTACGTAGGAGGTTTTCTCTTATCCTGAAAGATGAATGTCTGGTAACTCTAAGCTCTATGTACCCTGTACTCATTTGAACATCATTTCATTCATCGTCTGATATGACTAAACGTTGGAGGTTTTCTCTTATCCTGAGATATGAATGTCTGGTAACTCTAAGCTCTATGTACCCTGTACTCATTTGAACATCATTTCATTCATCGTCTGATATGACTTAACGTTGGAGGTTTTCTCTTATCCTGAGATATGAATGTCTGGTAACTCTAAGCTCTATGTACCCTGTACCCATTTGAACATCATTTCATTCATCGTCCGATATCACTTAACGTTGGAGGTTTTCTCTTATACTGAAAGATGAATGTCTGGTAACTCTAAGCTCTATGTACCCTGTACTCACTTGAACATAATTTCATTAAGACTTAACACTGGAGAAGGGAAATTAAGATAGTCATATGACACTTTTGGGTATGTCTCACGCTAACCGTAATTTATGTCATTGCTTCAAATCAATGAAGTTGTGAGTGCACCTTGGATGGAGGGAGAATTGGATTGAGCCCCTCGGGTGCAGGACAGGGGAAAAAAGAAATAGCGTTCTTAGCAGCAGTTCTCCTAAGACATAATCTAGCGTTGTTGAAGCGTTTACGAGGGGACTCTACCCTCGAGATGTATCGTGACGAATGATTTCATCTGAGAGCAGGGTGAGGGTTGAATATGAGGGTTGTCGAAAAAGATAAATGTGGCATTTGGCTCACGCCACCCTGGCGGCAACGAGGACATTAGATATGAATGGTATTACGTCTTGTGATGGGAGCTGGGTTACAAACGAACTGCATATGTTTTACTTTGTGATGCTCTTCTTTCAGCTCGCCAAAATGTTCTTGCAGAATTCTTGTTCCATTACAGTATCGTGTATCTTTAGGTATATATATATATATAGTCAGGGGCGGCTGGTGGCTCTGAAAATCGGTGGTTCACAAAGTTATCCATGCAATTTAATTTTTTTAAATTAACAAACGGTTCTTTAGGCCTGTTACTAAAGGCCGCTGTATACACAAGCTCACGGTAATTCACAGCGTATAGCACAACATTCGTATTTCAAAAACACTCTGGAGCATAAAACTCACATATTTATACAGCTATAAAGGGGAATATTTGACTTCTTTTAATATCTCTTCATGGCAGACTTCAAGGATACTGTGACTTTGTGGGTTCGTGAAATGAAAAGTCCAATTGCACCACTCAAAAATGTTCTTTATTTCCACCGACTTACAGTTAAACACTTGACAATTACACAGAATTACGTAATGCACATAATTACGATTCACCAGTTCGTCCGTTACAATTCCACTTGCACTCGCGATTACGGAAACTCCTCCGACGCACGTACGCAGTCCGTCCCCTCACTGGGCGCTCCTCACAGCTGTTCGCCAAACACTGACTGACTGACTTCCAGCCCGACGTGTTGCTTATATAGGGTCAGCTGGCCAATCTGGAAAGTTCTGGATTAGATGAAATATCCCGTAAGTTCGAGAACTCAGGTGGAACAGAAAGAGACGGCGCAATGATGTTTTTTTCCAACCACCCCTCGTTACCGCTATGAGACAAATGAGTGGGCGTGGCGAACACCGACCGTCTCCTGCTGCTGCTGCCGGTTCTATAGGGAGTTCTGACGTTCGGGTGACAATACATTGCAAAAGTTCGTTCTGCATTGTCTTGTAGGTCCCCTTAAACACTGTAGCATTCTCCAGATGGAATTTTCAGAACACAGTCTAACTCTGCACTGAAGTTTATCAGTCCTCGAAAAATACCAGGATTGCCTGATGTAGCTGACACATGTAGCTGCTCGTAGAGCTAACTCAAAAGCTCCACAAAATCTAATGAGTTAACAATGTTTAAAAGACACCTGTTCTGAGCCACTTTCAGGTTGTGTGCTTCAATTGTTCTCCGATATGCACTGTCTTTTTTTTTTTTTTTTTTTTTTTTTTTTTTTTTGTTTAACAAGAAAGAGGAAAGGACAGGAGGAGAGAAAGAAAAGTCAACATGAGAAGTACAGGAATAGGTAGCGGAGTTCCGCAAAAGCACCTCCGTTAATGGCGGTTGATGCTCCTGCGCACGGAAAAGAGGCGCAGGTCCGGTTGGCTTACCAGGCTATGAACTATGACACAAGGCCCTAACAGTAGCGGGGAATAGGAAGGTTTAACGAAAAGAAGGGATAAATCAGGGAAGTTCAGTTACTTTATTATGTTTTTTTGCTGTGCACCGGAGTGCTTCGGAGGGCATTGACGCCTAGTGACGTCGGGGTCGGTGAGTTGCAGTTGATGCTAACTCCACCTGGGAGTTATTGAAGGTCTGTCTGACTTCCTCTGTGTCGAAAGTTAAGTTGGCTATGGTGAGTTCTATGTCGTATTGCTTCTGGTAGATTTTATCCACAGTCTGGAGAATGTTTTCCTGGATTGTGTGGTTGGTAGTGCAGCTGGCTTCTAGTCTCTTCAAAAGTTTCTCTTGAGCAGAAGTGACTTTGATGACTTGGGCGACTTGGTCCAGTAGTATAGTGTTCTGATGGGTGACTGCATTAATGTTGTGTGTTGGCTTGAAGTTGGAGACGATCTGTTCAACTGTAGATTGGTGGTGAGTATTCAGAGCGGTGAATATGGAGCAGAAACTCGTGGATGTGGCCTCTTCCATACTCCCAAGGCGAGGCCCCAGGTTCAGCACTTAAGAGTGGAGATCCTGGAAATCCTCTCGCAAGGGGTCGGAGTTTTAGGCGACTGCTGCGGCGGTGATCCGTTCCTCAATGGTGTCTAGTCGATCATTGAGGCGTTTTACCTCGGCTCGTAACGTCTGCATCATTTCCCGTGCTGCAGTGTTGGTGGCCGGGGCGATGGCAACCGAGGTGCGGTTCTCCCGATCAGCGGTGTCGGAGTTGCGTGGGAAGTACGGGCACTGTGCCTGGCCCGTGAAGTGGCCGAGGCCACTGCAGCTTGCGCAGTACCGGCGGCGGCGGCGGAGGTCGTGTTGTCGGCAGTCTCTTGTCTCTACGGAGCACTGCAGTAGTGGCAGCGAGGCGGTGCTGAGCAGTGTTCCGATGGGTGCCCATACCTGCAGTATCGTCGACATGGAGCAGGTCGCTCAGTCCTGCTCGGCTCGATTCGTAGGCACTGCCCCAATAGGGGCAGGCCACTACTCAAAGCCATGTTGTAATCAGCGGTGTCGGCGAACTGCAATCTGATGAGGTTCGTTGGTCCTCGGTGAGTGGTGATCCTTGATGTACGGCGGATAGATGGCCAAAGTTGCAGCGCAGCAGCGTGGATGAACTTGGTCGGTAGATCGCGGGGTCCCCACGGACAACTACTGAGCGCAGCATCTGCTCATCAAGAGCAGCCGTAGAGTGGGGTTACCGCGGTGGAAGCTGCATAGGAGCTGCATTCGCAGGAGCGATGCAAACCTCGGCGTAAGTTGGCTGCGGCGGTCGGCCGTGGTTTGCTGCGGTGCTGGAAGATGAAGGCTGCGCGGTGGAGGAGGCTGATCCTGCAGGCTGAGCGGGCCCGAGAGGCAGGACTGTCCATCCGCTTTGCTATATTTATGTTGCCAAGGATAGCAAAACTGACTGTTATTCATGTGCAGCTTTGAAGTTACGTATCTTTTGTCACCATCATGAAGGTGTTGCAAATCATTCATGCCATGTTTTGTCCACTAAACAGAATGCAAGGAAAGCAAAACAGAGCATTTTTAATATCACAAAGACACATCAAATTATGTTTATCATATACATGGTTGTTAAAGATCCTGTTAAAACATCTTGATTTTGTTTTGACTACCTGTGTGGTTTTTTATTTGGCTGGGACTTCCAAGTCACTTAATTTCAGTCTATTCTTCTAAGCTCATTTTTTAAAAAAGGATGTGCTAATAGGCAATATATGGAATTCATTGTTGCTTCTTATATAACACAATTTACCTTATTTAAATAAATCACTCTGATGCACTACTCAAAATACGGCACAGCTAACAAAACACGGCACAAACCATGTGGTTATGCACTGGTAGGTAATAGTTGACCGATGCGACATTTAATATGAGAGCAATAGATGGTGCTGAAAGCAGAAGGAGAACGCTCGGCATCCACTATTCTCTGGCTGCTAGGTTAACCAACCTTATGCAGCCTTAAGCCCCGTACTGCCCCCCTACTTGCCTCGGCAGTTCCTAGGTCCATCCTGTTCTATACCTACCCATTGTATGACAGTGGTTTGCATGTGGGAGTGAACTACTCGGCACCTGCAAACAATACAGCGCGCTCAGCGCTGTGGTCCACTGCACTAAACAACGTCGAAACGAACTCCATATGGAACGTGTCATTGCATTAAAGGGAGACCCAGCATTTTTGTTGTAGCGCAAACATTATATCCTATTGAGAAGCCGCCCCTTATATATAATGTTTCAAAACGACATCGAACGAACATTTCGAAGTAGTTATTTATCTTCTTACTTTTTACCTCCAATAGAGGTGCATAAAATGCCCCAGAATGAGTGTGGAATGGACAGTAACAGGAACAACGACGCGTGCCTCACGCTGTCAGGTGTTCGCAGGTATAGGCCACATGCCGTGCCACGTGCTGTAACTGTTTGTAAACATACTGGCATACTCCACAGTAGCTCTGCTACTATTAAAAAATTCTATGGCTTATGAAACCGCAATAAAGAAGTCATTGCTTAATTATTACTGTTATTGCTTATGTTTTCACTTAAAATTTACTTCAAGCAGAGCATTCTAGTATCATTACTTACTATTATTACTAGAAAACCTTAAAGTTTCATTATATTTTGCTTCGAAATAGCCACTGTACTTCTAACCTAACCTAGTATGAATCATATACCTACTGTTGCAACAAGAAAGCAATACAATGTTAAATCAGGCTTTATTCCTATTCTAAACTACAGTAATTTAATATAAGCTGCTATCCACAGCTTTCACTTGCATGTATACCATATTTCGCAAACACTACATGTCAGTGGAAATGTTTGTTTGCTTTCAAAAGTAGTAAGTGGGAAATAATAATATAAACATGGTAACAGACAGGTTCAATAGCTTCCAGCAACATCCAGAATATGTCTCTGCACATTACCACAGTGTATGGTAAGTTTAAAGTGAGAATTCCATCAATTTCTTAGCGACACACTAGCAAAAGCAATATAAATGGCCACGCCCATCCACACATGTGCATTTAAATAATGACGTAGCGGCTCTTTAAATGGCGCTAGGGTCTAACTGACGGCAGATTCTAAAACTACAATGTTTAAACATAATTTTAACGCAAAAATGTCGTTTTTTGTCATGTTTGACGAAATTTCACCGAAGCCTCCCCTTAAATTGTTCAAAAATTCCGTTATAGCAGTCCATTGTGGCAAATAAGCTGGTGGACATATGCTACTTATACCTTTTAGAGTGAAGTTTATGTTAGGTTGAGGATGGAAGCACTTTTTGATAAACAGAACAGAGAACTACATCAAAGAATTGTAGATAAATTAACCAAAGCTAAATGCCTGATACAATGAGACAAGCATTTTATTTGACGTGTTTGATAATAATAAATAAAGCATTTGTAACTGAAAAGGAAGTTGTTGATATTTACAGTAAATGGTTGAAAGTATTGTACAATTAAGATCATAGCAAAATGCTCTGAAGTTAAACAAATAAATATTATCATTGATGTAACTATTTTTACAATTCACATTTTTAATGAAACTAAATTAATTGTGCGTTCGTTGAACTCCCTTCAGCCTTTCAGTACATCAAAACCATACCCGTCATTTCGGAGTTCGTATAGCGCTCCATATTGCTTGGATTTGCTATCTAAGTACGCGCAAAATCCTCTCTGTTAGGACGGAATGTGTAGTTTTACACTAAAGAGCAACCTTCAACTGTCCGAGTTATTAGTCAACTTTTTCACAAGTAACTGTCCTTTGTCCCATTACCTGAAAGGTAGACTAGGGTCACTGATAAAGAGAATGGAGTAATGTTTTTGTTTTCGTGGTCGGTGCCACTTTTGAGGTTCACACACCAGTGGCTCCTGCACTGCCTAATCACAAAATCATGTAACATTTAATGCTGCATAAAATTATACCTAACAGAACTTCGAAGCTTGGACTAGTTAAGTTATAAACTACGCACCGTCTATAATCGTTCGATGCGTTTTGAAGCAATCTGTATGACGAATATTTGCCTATGAATTGTGAAAAGATAGTGTAAACACGTCTCTTAAATTTTAGTTAATTGATGGAAATTAATGATTTCTCCACACTAGCCGTACATAGGATAAGCTTTTTTATGGATAGAGTCACCATGAAAAATTCAATGCCATGGGCGGGATTTGAACCACGGATCTCCTGGTTTCCGTCCAGTCGCTCTTAACCTTTGAGCTGCCATGGCCAACGTGCCGTCCTGACATTAAATATGAAATATATGAGTCAAATGGAGAATTTAATGTCAAGCGCCCTGTTGTGCACGGCTTGCTGTCTGCGGATGTTGGTACGAGCCACCAAGCCCCAGACCTCACATCCATACAGGATCAGTGGTGGGATGATCGCACGATACACCCGTAGTTTCAGGCGAGTGGGCATGGTTGATCGGAATATGGGGTATAACTGCCTGAGCGCTGCATGGCCGAGGCTGATCTTTTTCACGGGCATGTAGGGTGAAGGTGAGGCCGCGGTCTAGTCGGACACACAGGTATTTGGCAGATCGGACACAAGGGATCCTTCTCTGCCTCAACCGCAGGTCTCCTTCCGGGCGCCAGCGGAGGACCTTCCCCAGCAGAAGGGCAGAGCTCTTCTGTGGACTGATGGCCATCCTCCACCTTTCACTCCACGTGCCGATGGCTCGGAGTGAGGCGATGCGCGCTTATTTATCCCTTGGCGGTTCTGGCGTTCGGCCCGCTCACTTACTCCTATTGGGTGATGCTGTGCCCAATCCGCGTGCGCTTATCAGTGTCTGCCAGTGTGCAGAGGTCTGCCGTTGTCTCTATTTAAACTATTATGTGTTTTGAATATTTCAGTGCTTTCTCTAATCACTCTTTGTCTATAGTTATTACATTTAGCTAGTAATTTTACTTGATCAAAATCTATATGGTGTCCTCTGTTTATGGCGTGCTCTGCGAGTGCTAATTTTTCGGGTTGATTTAATTTTTGACTTATGTGTTCTTGTCGTCTGAACTTCACTGATCTGCCCGTTTGTCCCACATATGATGCACCACAGTCAGTCAATTTTATAAATTCCTGCATTATTCAGAGGTTCTTGTATATCTTTAACCTTGAATGACCTTAGACCGCCAGAACCTCCGAGGGATAAATACGCGCGCATCGCCTCCACCGGCACAGTTGGTACGGAGCTGTCAGGGAAGAAGTTCTGAAGAAGCCCCACATAGTTGGGACGAAACGTCGACCAGAGGAACAGCAAAGACGCGGTCCTACCCGGAAGACCCAGTTACAATTTCTTTATGTCTGGCATTCCCAACTTGTGCTGCTAGTAATTTATCTGTCCTACGTATAACTTTATTTCTGAACTGCTTGTACACCGACTTTAAAGACAACTCTGTGATATTAGCTCGTGAACTGCATCACTACCCACCGACTCTTCACCTCAGAGCTTTCAATGCTCTAGGAGACCGACGCAGTTCACTTCATTGCTCTGTCAACTCATCTGACCGACTCACTGACTCGTGAAGTACTTCACTGCTCCGAGACCTCTCCACTCAGCCGTAGACGTCAACACAACTCAATTGACTACATCCGAAACACCACCACATACTGGCGAACTGAGGAACAGCCCGTAGGCGGCTCAGACATTTACCTGCCGTGAGTAGGTCTTAACTATGCAGTGACGGGATGTGGTGGTTGCAGGATGGCGGATGTAAATTATGTTGGAGGAAGAAGGGAGGTAGCTAGTTGCTCTTCAATGGTTGCAGGTTCGGGTTTAACGGCCCTTGTGTACCGAAATTGTGTTAAAATTTGGAAGACTTGAATGAGTTATCCCGGGCAAAATCTTGGATGGGGAGACATTTTGTTTTAGGCAAGAATGAGTGCCTTATGGTTATCGGTAATGCATACTCGCCAAGCGTGGTTGCCGGTATCGCTTTAAGCGACGTTCTCTTGGACGATAATCCCCAAGGAACCTAACAAGGGCGCTGTAATGGTTTGCTAAAATGGCGTAGAATTATGTGGTCCGGCGCCTAACTTCATTCTCCACAAATCGGAGGGATGAAGCCTCGTGAAGTAACCTCACGGGGAAGCGTCTGTATACAGAATAGATACCCCGAAGGACTTTGGAGCAGTAGAAGGTTGGAGCCTGCGGTTATACCCCAGACTTCACATGCATAAGGCATTATGGTGAGGACTAAATCCTGGAAAAGGCGTAGCTTCAAGGTGACAAGCGTCGTGGAGCGCAACTTCGGGTAAAGTGAGGCGTGGCCCCATTCGCTCGATACGACAACCTCCGAACGTGCTCCCCAAAAGTTAGCCCCTTGTCCAAAGTCACACCCAAGTATTTAATGGAGATTTCCCACATTATCCTTCGTCCAGAATAGGTGAATGTGGGGAAGTTGGGGGGAAAGTGGCGCTTTGTAAATACAATGGCTTGATTTTCTCCGGGTTGATGGACAATCACCAGAGCGTGTACCAGTCTTGGAGGAGGTGGAGGTATCTCTGAATTGGACACACCTGATAGGCCTCTCACATCGACTTTATATACTCTGTCGCGGCAAGAAACTTCTGGCGCTAAATTAATCTCGGGTTACTTTACTAAAACGATCTACAAAGTTCTTTTGCGCAGCAACCATATAACTCGCATCCGTCTTCGTGACGTGAGCTATTGATGACCGAAAGCCGCGCCCCTCTGGCCAGTAGACATCAAAGACGCAGCAATTCCCCCTACTCCAGCCCAACTTCTCCACGGCAGGCCTGCGAACGCTTATATGGCAGTAATAAAATTTTAATTTATATTTTAAGGTTGTGTGAAACATTCATAGTTGAAAATATTTAATCTATATTCTTCATTTGTTATTAAAATATGATTGGTTGGTTACCAACACGCCCCACATGGCAACCTTGGCCTTCGGGATAACCTCGCCCCACCACGTGATATCCGAACCCATTTCTCAGGTGGAGGCACCCAAGGGCGGTGTCTATTACCTCCAATGATAGCGTGATAGTGAAGATGACGATGAGGCGAGCGGACCTACAGCTTATACCGTGGACTCCGAACCATTTTGGGCATAGGGGACGCTTCACATGAGCTAGACAGAGGTGAAGGCGTGGATAGGGTCGACTTAAAATCGCCAATCTTAGCCCGCCTCGGTAGCGTAGATGGTAGCGTGGCTGCCTTACGTTCAAGAGGTTCCGAGTTCGAATCTTTGTCAGGGTGAGTTACCTGGATAAGGTTTTTCCGGGGTTTTCCCTTATCCTTCAAGACAAATGTCGGGTCACTGTAAGCTCTATGGACTTTGGACTCATTTGAGCATCATTTCCCCCAATTCATCCACCGTCCGTAATGATTTAACGTTTGAGGAGGTCAATTACAAAAAAAAAAGTCCAATCTCAGAGCCGGATATCGAACTCGGGACCCTTTTATTAAAAATATATGTCAGTTAAAATCATTAGGGATTTTCTTGAGAAAATAACATTTTCTTGAGAAAATAACATTTTCTTGAGAAAATAACATTTTCTTTTAAATTTATCCATATAAGTTATTTTGAGATGAGGTATTTTCTAAAATCTTTCGATAATAAGCCTGAAAGTTTTTCAAATTTAGTACTAAATTTGTTTATAATTCACAAACATATACACCATTTTCCAACAAATCATTTGTTTAATTTTAGGGTTTCTCAAAGTAGATATTTCCAGTGAAATAGGATTATCGATTTTTTCCTGTACTGCAAGCACGCGTAGACCAAACAAAGGGCAAATAAAATTAAACTAATTTCATCTTTAGCTTCCAAAATGCAGGACGTACTAAAGCAGTAGGAAACCTGATGGTGACAAGCGACGGCGAAAATATAAACGTCAGGTGTCTCGAGGGAAGAAGCTTTAAAAACTTCGCTTCCCTTTGCACAGCAACAAAACTTTTTCTCATATTAAGATCTCCTTCCCAACTGTCACCGCTGTAAGAGAGAAGTGTCGGCTTTATACCGAACTCTTTGGCATTCTTACCGTACAACTGATGCACACTTTACGCAAGGCACAGCCAAGAAATAAAGCTTGCAACAATAGAGAGCATTTTCTAAAATAACTTGGCTGTTATAAACAAAATCGCATCGCGAGAAGGAAACAAATTAATTTACAGACGTAACCTGTGCGTATTCTAACTAAAATTTCAGAGGAGAGTTCCACTACAAGATGAAAGCAATATTAGAGACTATTGTTTAGAATTCGTCACTTTTTTTCCACCGCGTTACGAAATTCAAGTGTCACAAACCTCAAAAGTACATCTAAAACATAACAAGTAAACGAAATAAAAGAGAAATGGTGGAAAAAAGTTATATTAGACGAGAAACGAACCCAGCACTTAGCTACCCACCAGAGTATTAAAAATACAACGTCAGAGTGGGCGAAAGTTGACCTTTAACTTCACGTATGCTAGGTTCGCACCTTATCGCCGGGTGACGCAGAAATTTATTCAAATATAACCGTAAGTACGTTAAATGAAAATTGGATTGGAAGATAAATTATATTCTGAGTTCAACTTCCACGAAGGCAACTTAAATATACTTGTAGTGAATGAGCAACCAACCAGAATAGTAAGAAAGGAATCGAGAGAAGGTAAAACCAGAAGTGTATTCGTAAGAAAGTAACCATAAATAAAAGATTTGGGTAATAAAACAGATGAATAGAAAATATCAAAAAGAGAACCTAAAGTGCATGCTTGGAGATAAATTTTACCTTCACTATTCTTGCAGTCTTCATCTGTTGTACCAAAACAATTATTTTCAACTAAATTTGGTTTGACTTGTCCAATACATATTTTTCTAAAATGGGAACTTGTTATTTACTATTTTAACTCTTGTTCATGCAAAGAAAACGGAATTCTAGTCATTTCATAGCAACCACTTTAAAATATTTGACTATCACTTAAAGTCTGCTGTATTCCCTTGTACCTACAATAAGATAACGTTTTCTTAAAGTAGAGAGAGCAAAAAGTGTTTGTACAAGAGTAGAGAAACTCATGTATACATCACATAACGCTAGCTGTTTAAAACATTTGACTATCACATAAAGTCTGCTGTATTCCCTTGTAACTACAATAAGATAATGTTTATCTTGAAGTAGATAGAGCAATAGGTGTTTGTACAAGAGTAGAGAAAGTGATGTGTACATCACATAACGACCAGCTGTTTAAAACATTTGACTATCACTTAAAGTCTACTGTATTCCCTTGTAACTACTATAAGGTAATGTTTAACTTGAAGTAGATACAGGAATAAGTGTTTGTACAAGAGTAGAGAAAGTCATGTATACATCACATAACGACCAGCTGTTTAAAACATTTGACTATCAGTTAGTCTACTGTATTTCCTTATATCTACAATTAGATAATGTTTATCTTGAAGTAGATAGAGCAATAAGTGTTGGTATAAGAGTAGAGAAAGTCATGTATACATCACATAAAGACCAGCTGTTTAAAACATTTGACTATCACTTAGTCTCCTGTATTCCCCTGTAACTACAATTAGATCATGTTTCTCATGAAGTAGATAGGGCAATAAGTGTTTGTATAAGAGTGGAGAAAGTCATGTGACTGCATAAATTTTAATAAATTAATATCTAAATTCATGTATTTTATGTAATTTAATATTCTCTCTTATTCCCTTTATGCGTCATTTTAAAACATATTTACGAACAGCATGTGCCCGGTTTGGTTATACAACTGCTCATATGTCACCATAAGGAAGATAATATTGTTACTCTCTAGAATTTCGAAGCAAAACAGGGTTTGATCAAGCACAAAACATCTGCGGTTACTTTTATCAGCAGTTGGCTCTTGCGGACCAGGAATTTTATTTCAGGGCTTTCAGCAGAGTAGAGAGAACGAGAAAAGAGTGAGCTACATTCGCAAATCTTTTCCTTTGTAAGAAAAATAGGACGTCTGGTGCTGTTTCCC
The DNA here is from genome assembly GCA_030765055.1 of Mantis religiosa. Classification (NCBI taxonomy): domain Eukaryota; kingdom Metazoa; phylum Arthropoda; class Insecta; order Mantodea; family Mantidae; genus Mantis; species Mantis religiosa. The sequence goes on along the minus strand of CM060953.1, from coordinate 20,180,669 downwards.
ATAAATTCAAAAGATATATCAAAAGATCCTTAACTGCGCACAAAGCAGAAGCACTGGGTTGGTTAGTTAGGGGGAATATTCATACAGCATTGCATACTTTTCCCAGATATGGTTTGTGAATTTTTGTCTCCACTACTACGAACGGCATTTTTTTAAAGTTATTAAACGTTAAGTCATATCGGACGATGAATAAAATATGTTCAAATGAGTACAGGGTACATAGAGCTTAGAGTTACCAGAGATTTATCTTTCAGGATAAGAGAAAACCTCCAACGTTAAGTCATATCAGACGATGAATGAAATGATGTTCAAATGCGTACCGGGTACATAGAGCTTAGAGTTACCAGACATTCATCTTTCAGCATAAGAGAAAACCTCCAACGTTAAGTCATATCGGACGATGAATGAAATGATGTTCAAATGTGTACAGGGTACATAGAGCTTAGAGTTACCAGACATTCATCTTTCAGGATAATGAAGAACCTCCAACGTTAAGTCATATCGGACGATGAATGAAATGATGTTCAAATGAGTACAGGGTACATAGAGCTTAGAGTTACCAGACATCCATCTTTCAGGATAAGAGAAAACCTCCAACGTTAAGTCATATCGGACGATGAATGAAATGATGTCCAAATGAGTACAGGATACATAGAGCTTAGAGTTACCAGACATCCATCTTTCAGGATAAGAGAAAACCTCCAACGTTAAGTCATATCGGACGATGAATGAAATGATGTTCAAATGAGTACAGGGTACATAGAGCTTAGGGTTATCAGACATTCATCTTTCAGGATAAGAGAAAACCTCCAACGTTAAGTCATATCGGACGAGAAATGAAATGATGTACAAATGAGTACAGGGTACATAGAGTTTATAGTTGCCAGACATTCATCTTTCAGGATAAGAGAAAACCTCCAACGTTAAGTCATATCGGACGAGAAATGAAATGATGTACAAATGAGTACAGGGTACATAGAGTTTATAGTTGCCAGACATTCATCTTTCAGGATAAGAGAACACCTCCAACGTTAAGTCATATCGGACGATGAATGAAATGATGTTCAAATGAGTACAGGGTACGTTGAGCTTACAGTAACCAGACATTCATCTTTCAGGATAAGGGGAGACCTCCAACGTTGTCATATCGGACGATGAATAAAATGAGTTCAAATGAGTACAGGGTACATAGAGCTCAGAGTTACCAGACATTCATCTTTCAGGATAAGGGGAGACCTCCAACGTTAAGTCATATCGGACGATGAATGAAATGATGTTCAAATGAGTACAGGGTACATAGAGCTTAGAGTTGCCAGACATTCATCTTTCAGGATAAGGGGAAACCTCCAACGTTAAGTCATATCGGACGATGAATTAAATTATGTACAAATGAGTACAGGGTACATAGAGCTTAGAGTTGCCAGACATTCATCTTTCAGGATAAGAGAAAACCTCCAACGTTAAGTCATATCGGACGATGAACGAAGTGATGTTCAAATGAGTATAGGGTACATAGAGCTTAGAGTTACCAGACATTCATCTTTCAGGATAAGAGAAAACCTCCAACGTTAAGTCATATCGTACGATAAATGAAATGATGTTCAAATGAGTACAGGGTACATAGAGCTTAGAGTTATCAGACATTCATCTTTCAGGATAAGAGAAAACCTCCAACGTTAAGTCATATCGGACGATGAGTGAAATGATGTTCAAATGAGTACAGGGTACATAGAGCTTAGAGTTATCAGACATTCATCTTTCAGGATAAGAGAAAACCTCCAACGTTAAGTCATATCGGACGACGAATGAAATGATGTTCAAATGAGTACAGGGTACATAGTGGTTAGCTTTGCTGGAGATACATCTTTCAGGTAAGGGAAATTCCAGGTAAAAGCCTTATTAGAATAACTTTCCTTAATCGAGATTCAAACTCGGGACCTCTTGCACGTGTGGCAGACAGGCTAGCCACTACGCTCCTGAGGCAGGCAAAATAGTTTTAATATCTATTGAAGTGCACAGAATATAGCATTGCATTTCACCCCAATGCTCTTACTGAGATTAAACCGGATATATACTGTGACAAGACAAAGTTCCCCTAAAACTGTTCTTTTTTTTACACAAATATACAATTTTTTTGTAATTTACGTTCTCCAACATTGTCATATCAGACGATGAGTGGAATGAGTGAAATGATGCTCAAATGGGTCCGTTGTGTATGGAGCTCAGAGTTACCTGTTATTCGTCTATCAGGATAAGCGAAAACCCCGGAAAAAACCTTGTCCAGGTAACTCATCCTGACCAAGATTCGAACTCGGAACCTCTTGAACGTGAGGCAGAGACGTTACCATCTACGCTATCGAGGCGGGCAAATAATAAATATACAAGTTGAACACCTAACTTTAACATATCTTTACGCCTATTTAGGGCGCAAGAGCTTGTGTTGGTAGTACTGTCCTTGACGTATACACAGACTTACCTCTTACATGGTGCTGCACGCTAGCTCTGGAGTCAACACTCACCCTTGAACTGTTCCAGTGTCTGGTGATGTATTGAAACATTTTGTGGTAACTTGAAGTATAACGCTACTTTAAGAAAACGGTCACAGAAAGAGACACAGTATAACACGAGATTGTAAAGTTGTTTAAGAGGAATCGAAAAGTTGCAGTTTGTGATTTGTTTTACAAATTAAGGTTTTACTTGACGTTTGAATATTCTGGAACTTCCTCTCCCTTCGGGGTCAATGACATAGAGGTGGCCCATATTTGTAAATATTTCAGAAGTATTATTAAATATGTATAACAATTTATAGCTAAATAAGCTTCATTTTAATAAAAAGATATTAATGTTTTAGCACAACTGTGTTTTAAGAAATTCAAAACTCATTATGTTTAATAAATATTTGTATATTTTGTTAAAAAGTGAAGGACATGCTTTTGAGGAACAAACATTGAACAAAAAATAAATTAAACGTTTTCTAAGAATTCACTGAAACTATCCTTCATGTCACATATTTTCGCTAATTTTGCTTTCCTCAAAGTGGTGCTTATACGTTTGATTAAATGTATCGTATGATTAAGAAATTTTAACCCCAAATATTTCTAATTTCCTGGATAGAGACAATCACGTACCAACTGTAACCTTCCGTCGTTCTGGAGAGAAACTGTTTATGAAGTTGTTAATGAAACGGTTCCAACTGCAGAAAAGATGTGGCGCCACGGGGGAGTGAATTCGAAGATCTGTGGTGTATGTGTGGAAGATGATACACTTGAGCATCGTTTGTACAACTGTCAGCGGGCTGACTTGATTTGGACCTCCCTCCGAGACGCACTACATAAACTTCGTCCAGAAGAACGCTTACGTTCAGTACCACAGTTGGTACAACTGGAGTTTCGCTTCAAAGACACGAAATTTCATAATTTTGCAGTGTGGTTGGTTGCCGGTACACTACATTGGCTGCTGAAAGTACAGAGAGCAGACACTGTGCTAGGAAAGCACTTACGTATGTTTTTAAAGGAGCAGAGATGGACCTATATACGGAAGAAAACCTTGCGTTCTCTGGAGCTATACATTTATCACTTGGAACAAATGTAGATCTAATAACCATTTAAGGGAATAGAACCCTTCATATGTCTCACAGTACAAGCCAATAAAACAAGAAATTTTCTAAACAACTTTCCCTATACCAGTTCCCGTCTTTAAAAAATATAAGAACATAATAAAAATATATAAAAATAAAAAAAATAAATAAAAAATTATAAACAAATTTAGGATACACTTGATCAATAGTCTTTCCTTCTTTAGAGATATTTAAAATGATCACTTAAGAAAATTATACAAAGAGTGAAGTAACAAAAGAGAAAAAAGGACAGTAAAAAAAACCGGGCAATAAAAAAAGGCTGTTTTACCGATTGTGGTGAACAATGACAGATCATAGCGGAAGAGCCAATATTTGACTAACATTCACTGAACCGTTGTAGCTCTACCGAAGTACGAACAACTTCCACCGGCAGATGTCACTACCATACTCTTCACAAGTCGATCGCTAGGAGCATGTAGTTAAATTCATGTTTGTTAGGTAGCAGCACAAACTGGCGATGTGTTTGCTCTCTGGCGGAGGTTTTGTAAAACTACACTTATTCGTCTTGTCACAGGATCACTGTTTCAAAAAGGTTTGTTGGAAAAAAGTGCGAGAACAAAAATGGAATTAAGGCATTCACTAATTATGGTAATAAATCATAGTTGATTTCTATGAAGTAAATGTTAATATACTAATTGCAGTACATTTCAACGAAAATCTTACAGCTATGTATCAGGTCATCAGCTCAAAGCTGCAAAAGTACAAAAGAATATTGGATTTAAGAAAGATTCAACAAAATAAATATACATGGGCTTTTTTATTTAACAAAACGAAACTAAAAGATAACTACGCCATGCTTGTAAAAACAAATGACATTTATTAATATTTAACACATAATATGCTAAACGCTGGAAAAACATCAAAGATAGCATTAAAACTTTAAATTATATTATTGTTTCTCGGCTACTCTCATTTAACATTCATATGCTTTTGAAACCGGTCATTAAACAATAATGCCACTTCCTGAGAATCTTCAGAAATTAGAATTTTGGAACATTCCACTGTTTCGACTGATGATCCACTCAATTTTATTTTCTTTGGAAACAAATAAATCACTAACGCCCGATTTCACCAACACATGTTCAAACTTAACACGGGTTTAACAATAGTTATAACAAAAATTGCATTTCACCAAGAAGTGTTAACACTGGTGTTAAATCTCCTGTTAAAATAACAAACCGTATTTCTGTTGTTAAGTCCTTAACAATTGCAAATAGTCAAGATGGCGGGCGTGAACACAGCTTTTGGTGTCGATTTGCTATATTTAGACCGTCTAAATGGCATTCGTAATAGAGTACGGCCTATGAGGAGAAATGATTCTTGTGAGCTAAATTCTACGGAAATAAGTTGCTATGAAGGACACTGAGGAAGCACAAGAGAGGTTAGAATGTACTGAATAGGAATATGCCGATCTCACCTTTGCTTCAAGTATTAATAACTTTGGGATTTTATAATTCACTGAATTTTGTGAAATGAAATGTGTAGTCTTTAACGCCCGCTTTTACTACATACGGCACCGCAGGCGGTGGCACTGATGATGCATGAGATGAAGATGGAGCACCGGTGGAATGAGATGGCTGGGGAAACCGGAGGTCCCGGAGAAAACCCGCCCCAACGCCGTGTTGTCCACCACAAATCTCACTTTGCGGTCGCCTTGGATCGAACCCGGGCCGCCTTGGTGAGAGCCAAGCGGTCTAACCACTGAGCCACGGCGTGGCCTCTGAATTTTGTGGATAATACACTGCCCACCTCCCGTCTTGAAACGTTCAAGTCACTTGTCACTTGTACTTCTTCGCACCTCGTTTTAAATTTACGTAATACTGAGTTAGAACATGCATCGAAAGGAATATGCTAATCTCACCTTTGCTTCAAGTATTAATAACTTTGCGATTTCATAATTCACTGAATTCTGTGGATAATAAACTGTCCACCTCCCGTCTTGAAACGTTCAAGTCACTCTCACTTGTCCTTCTTCGCTCCTCGTTTTAAATTTACGCAATACTGAGTTAGAACATGCATCGAAAGAAATATGCCGATCTCGTCTTTGCTTCAAGTATTAATAACTTTGCGATTTCATAATTCACTAAATTATGTGGATAATACATGGTCCACCTCCCGTCTTGAAACGTTCAAGTCACTCGTCACTTGTACTTCTTCACTCCTCGTTTTAAATTTACGTAATATTGACGAAGTTGTTTCCTACTTCTGGTTGTAAATTTACATTCCAATTGAACTCATTTTCAAAACGTTGCCACCACACATCTTTCACATTTAGCGCATCCGTCCTCTTATATTCCACAATATCCGTATATTTAGAACTAATTCAACTAACAATTTTTTCTCGATTGACTATAAATTTGTCCCATAACGTCTCCTCTGATTTTCTTTACCCTCCATGTTTTCATTTGTGTGTAAACGAGATTATAAACAAAAGGGCATCGCGATACGTTGAGAAAGTAATACGATTCATCCACAGCCTTCTCAACGCAATATTTACAAATCTCTCAGTGTTTGTTAACATTTTCAGAAAGCAATTTGGTGAAATGCAACAAATTTAACACGTTTGTTACGTTACTTTTTGTTAATATCGATTTTAACAATTGCTGGTGAAATCGGGCACAAGAGCTAGGCATAGGCTCAATGGAGCTGACCGTCACGACATCTAGATACTCAATTGTTTGTTTTGATGTTTGTGATTATTCGTTATCATGTTGTAAGTTTAGTTTTGGCATTTTTCATCAATTTGCTCAAAAGTTTTACCACAAACAGAAGATGACTACAGTAAGGATTGGTCTTCCTTATATGATACAATAGCAATGAAAAGAAAAGCAGAAAAACTGAAATTTATTTAAAGTCTGCTTCAGCACAGTCTCGGATACTACGTGAATGGCATCATTTTTACAGACAATTATAGTATCAGGAATTTCCAGCTATCATATTTTTTTCTTTGCATTCTTTGCTATAACTTTTACACCTGGAAGCTGAACTACATATTCTGCCGTGCAGGTTTTGTTGTAGTAACTTTGTTTTTGAACCACTTTGTTCAGGCACGTATTCAGAAGCCAATTTCCGGGGGGGAGGGGGGGGGGGTCCAAAAATCTACGTTGAATTATTTGCTTTTAATAATTAATCAGTGATGTATTTTTATCATGTTAGTAAAACTAAAAACAGATGTAATACATTACATTCACATTACTTTCTCCACCCAATCTTCTACAAATTGTTCTCAGAAAAGCTTGTTTTTGTCTTGTTTCTTTGGATAAAGTCTATAGAAATACCTTTAATTGCACACTTTTGTTCTTATACCTGGGATAAAGTGATATAAGCAGCAATCAGATATTTGAAAACGAACCACTAATTGATGCATTTGAAGTATTAGTTATGCTTGAATGAAAAAGGGAATAGGATCTTAGAAGTTAAAAATTACATACCTTTAAGTAAGTGTCTGAGAATTTTAATCACTAACAAATAATATATCGGAATTAGTTAACTTTGCAATACGTTATTGTAATTGACATTATTTGTGTATTTTAACGAGTTACTTGTGCAGTAACTTTTCGATTATCGGTTAGGTTTAGAATAGTTATACAGACTTCACTTCCAGTAAAGCAAACTTCAAAGTTTATCCTCAGAAAATTCACAATAGGCATTCTATTTGTTATGCAGCTATCTTAAATATGAGGTGTTTAAATTCAAATTATTGAAGCCATTTTCGGACGATTTTATTGAAAGTCTTCGTTTCGCATCCTTGAAAGATAACGAAATTAAATCCTACATGTTATATTCCTCCAATATTTGGGTTCTGGAGCGTGCACGCAGACATTTATTTTTAAGTTCTATTCCCCCTGTCCTGGTGTCCTCAAAACTTGCATTCCTGATGACATCTCAATATCAACTTTTTAAATGGAATGTAACACGTTTGTGTTTACTAAGCACGTGGTAGAGGCAATAAACATTGATCCCGTACTCCCGTACACTGACATAAGTCTCTCTGGTTCTCACAATTTCGCAACTGATATAAAGCACGATTGCTCCATTGCGTATCGTCATCAGGCAAACTGTCTGGCTATAAATTATTTCAACTGGAGCCCGCCTCCATAGTTTGGTGGTAGCGTGTCTGACTCCCAGTGAAGAGATCTTGGCCAACCTTGCCGCGTAAGGGGAAGGAGGGTTTACCTCCACCCACTGTCTGCGAATATAAGATGCAACGTTCCATTATGTAGAGAGTGAGAAAACGGGAAATGCTTCCATGAGGAGGTGGGGTGAAGTGAAAAAAATCCACCTTTGCTCATATGAGCGCAAGTTGGGCACCGCAGAAGCGATTTCCAACGAGATCAAGATAGTTTTCTCAATAGGACTTTTTACAGGGTATTCCCTTATCTTAATAAGACGATTGTCGTGTAAATCTTATGTTCTAGTCGCTCTAGACTGATGTGATGGTATCACTCGTTTCATTTACTGCCCAATATGATTCTCCAGTTAAAGGATAACTGGCCTCGCTTCATCAGGCTTCATCACAGTAATACTTACAATGCAAGTACTTACAATGGTAAGTCGCCACAAACGGTGTATCTCGGATGCGAGAGCCTCTAGTGTTTTACCGGGGAAATATACGAGTCAAATGAAGTAACAGCGAGTGGACGGAAACCAGGAGATCCGTGGTTCAAATCCCTGCCGTGGCATTGAATTTTTCATGTTGACTCTATCTACTTATTAAGAGTTTTATTGCACTAGGCGGCCTTGTTTTGTACAGTGAATAGAGACGTTAAGAAGAGAAACTTAAATAAACTCTTTCAATTCATTTTAAACTTAGTTATATTTCAACTATTTATTTATTAAAGGTTCGGAATGACAATTCATTTGGGAGGGGTCCGGACCCCCCTCTTAAATACGTCCCTGACTTTGTTGTATCTTTAACCTCACACATTTCGGTTTCCTAGTTTTGTAATTGAAAGGGCTGTACTATCGGAGTCGCTCTCAGATTGTTCTGTTGCTGTATCAAGTTGCTTGTGTTTATATTTGGAGTCTAGATCGTCTACGTACACAAACCATTTAAGAAACTATTTTTTTTTCTGTAGCCATGTTCGTAACCGAAACAACAGCCATTATGAAGACAGTTCACAAAAGCTGGAAGAAATTACAAAAACACACATAACTGTAATAACACTGGGCAACAAAACATAATTTTAGAATATTTCGAGCACTTCATGAGGCAATTCCTACTAATTTTAGTTTGATAAAAACAAATATGACAATGATAAATTTTTATTAGCTCTAGTTTCTATGATATACACAAGCTGGAAGTATTACATATTAACGGATTGAGAGAAAAGGATACATTTTAATTACATACATGCTAACAATGAAAGTGCATTTGCTTTTTTTAACTGGTAATTACATGCTAAGAGTTCTAAATTGCTGGGAAAATACTTCGCAGATAGTCGTGTCTGAAGAGAATCATGTGGTGGCCTATTGACTTCATCGTCTTTTAGCTTGCCTCTTGTGATGGAGTTCCGCAGAATCCCTATACAAAGACCAAGCATTACTTCATTCCAACGGCCCTGATATCTTTGTTCCATAACAGAAATGTCCTGATGGAATCTCTCCCCATGTTCACCACTAACAGCTCCACAACTAGGAGGGAAAAAGTCTAGATGGGAGTGGAGAACGTGGATCTTAAGGGACATTTTACATCCCCGGTTACGGTGTTTTTGCAGGAGCACTGTCACCAAATGCTTGTAATTATCATCTCTTTTGTTGCCTAAAAATACATGAACAACAAACACCCTTGACGGCTTCCCAGGTTTCCTTTACTTTCTCCTCCAAAATTTGGTCAAATGCAGAATCCTTTACAACTTCTCTTATTTGTGGTCCGACAAAAGTGCCTTCTGTAACTTTTGCATCACTTAATTTCCAAAATTTCTCTCTGATGTTATTTGACAGGTGTGCCAACTGCCCATTCCCAAAAAAATTCCCCCAAATTTAAAACCTTCACTCTAAAAAATGAAATGTCACTCTATCTTCAAAACAAGAGCTAATCTATAATTTTTATGGTGATTTTTGAATTTAGCAGATGGAAATACATGTAAATTCACTATTTTTAAGCCCGAGATATTTTCATTTTTCCCCAGTGTAATTTATGATGCTGCAGGTTACATTTGTCATTGGCGGGGCAGTTCATGTTGAAAGTATTTACAAATAAACATAACAGTGCTTCAGAAAAACTCCTGTGTGGCGATAAATATCAACAAGATTGCTGTGCCGACACCCACGGGAAATTGGTTACCTCCGACCAGGCTTCGGCCGCCCGGAGGGGGTAGAGCGTTGCCGCAGAAGTCCCGGGTACTAGCCTGCATAGCTAGTAGAAGGTGTGCTAGATCACCAGGATTCGACCGCCCGGAGGGGGTAGAGAGTTGCCGCAGAAGTCCCGGGTACTAGCCTGCATAGCTAGTAGAAGGTGTGCTAGATCACCAGGATTCGACCGCCCGGAGGGGGTGGAGGGTTGCCTCAGAAGTCCCGGGTACTAGCCTGCATAGCTAGTAGAAGGTGTGCTAGATCACCAGGCTTCGGCCGCCCGGAGGGGGTAGAGCGTTGCCGCAGAAGTCCCGGATACTAGCCTGCATAGCTAGTAGAAGGTGTGCTAGATCACCAGGATTCGACCGCCCGGAGGGGGTAGAGAGTTGCCGCAGAAGTCCCGGGTACTAGCCTGCATAGCTAGTAGAAGGTGTGCTAGATCACCAGGCTTTGACCACCCGGAGCGGGTGGAGGGTTGCCTCAGAAGTCCCGGGTACTAGCCTGCATACCTAGTAGAAGGTGTGCTAGATCACCAGGCTACGGTCGCCCGGAGGGGGTAGAGAGTTGCCTCAGAAGTCCCGGGTACTAGCCTGCAGAGCTAGTAGAAGGTGTGCTAGATCACCAGGCTTCGGCCGCCCGGAGGGGGTAGAGAGTTGCCTCAGAAGTCCCGGGTACTAGCCTGCAGAGCTAGTAGAAGGTGTGCTAGATCACCAGGCTTCGGCCGCCCGGAGGGGGTAGAGAGTTGCCTCAGAAGTCCCGGGTACTAGCCTGCAGAGTTAGTAGAATGTGTGCTAGATCACCAGGCTTCGGCCGCCCGGAGGGGGTAGAGAGTTGCCTCAGAAGTCCCGGGTACTAGCCTGCAGAGCTAGTAGAAGGTGTGCTAGATCACCAGGCTTCGGCCGCCCGGAGGGGGTAGAGAGTTGCCTCAGAAGTCCTGGGTACTAGCCTGCAGAGCTAGTAGAAGTTGTGCTAGATCACCAGGCTTCGGCCGCCCGGAGGGGTTAGAGTGTTGCCTCAGAAGTCCCAGGTACTAGCCTGCAGAGCTAGTAGAAGGTGTGCTAGATCACCAGGCTTCGGCCGCCCGGAGGGGGTAGAGAGTTGCCTCAGAAGTCCCGGGTACTAGCCTGCAGAGCTAGTAGAAGTTGTGCTAGATCACCAGGCTACGGCCGCCCGGAGGGGGTAGAGAGTTGCCTCAGAAGTCCCGGGTACTACCCTGCATAGTTAGTAGAAGGTGTGCTAGATCACCAGGCTTCGGCCGCCCGGAGGGGGTAGAGAGTTGCCTCAGAAGTCCCGGGTACTAGCCTGCAGAGCTAGTAGAAGGTGTGCTAGATCACCAGGCTTCGGCCGCCCGGAGGGGGTAGAGAGTTGCCTCAGAAGTCCCGGGTACTAGCCTGCAGAGCTAGTAGAAGGTGTGCTAGATCACCAGGCTTCGGCCGCCCGGAGGGGGTAGAGAGTTGCCTCAGAAGTCCCGGGTACTAGCCTGCAGAGCTAGTAGAAGGTGTGCTAGATCACCAGGCTTCGGCCGCCCGGAGGGGGTAGAGAGTTGCCTCTGAAGTCCCGGGTACTAGCCTGCAGAGCTAGTAGAAGGTGTGCTAGATCACCAGGCTTCGACCGCCCGGAGGGGGTAGAGAGTTGCCTCAGAAGTCCCGGGTACTAGCCTGCAGAGCTAGTAGAAGGTGCGCTAGATCACCAGGCTTCGACCGCCCGGAGGAGCTAGAGAGTTGCCTCAGAAGTCCCGGGTACTAGCCTGCATAGTTAGTAGAAGGTGTGCTAGATCACCAGGCTTCGGCCGCCCGGAGGGGCTAGAGAGTTGCCTCAGAAGTCCGGGGTACTAGCCTGCAGAGCTAGTAGAAGGTGTGCTAGATCACCAGGTTTCGACCGCCCGGAGGGGCTAGAGAGTTGCCTCAGAAGTCCCGGGTACTAGCCTGCAGAGCTAGTAGAAGGTGTGCTAGATCACCAGGGTTCGGCCGCCCGGAGGGGCTAGAGAGTTGCCTCAGAAGTCCCGGGTACTAGCCTGCAGAGCTAGTAGAAGGTGTGCTAGATCACCAGGCTTCGGCCGCCCGGAGGGGCTAGAGAGTTGCCTCAGAAGTCCCGGGTACTAGCCTGCAGAGCTAGTAGAAGGTGTGCTAGATCACCAGGATTCGACCGCCTGGAGGGGCTAGAGAGTTGCCTCAGAAGTCCCGGGTACTAGCCTGCAGAGCTAGTAGAAGGTGTGCTAGATCACCAGGCTTCGGCCGCCCGGAGGGGCTAGAGAGTTGCCTCAGAAGTCCCGGGTATTAGCCTGCAGAGCTAGTAGAATGTGTGCTAGATCACCAGGCGGCCCCACCGAGGTTTCCGGTAGTCTTCCCTGCGGGGTTGACGCACGTAAGTGGCGATCCACTTCCATCCCGTCTTGATGTTGTGCTTGTGGGAGGGGCCTTTTAGACACAAGGTATTGCCCTATGGGTAGAGCCCCGGAGTATACATGGCCTTGGTCCTACGGGTGCAGAACTAATGGGAGCGAACCTCTCCACTTAACTGTGATAGTGCTACTTGAACAGTTGAAGGTTTCATTTTAACTACTGCAGAGAAAAACAAATGCAAGTGCCTTATATCAGGTACGACTACTACAAAGCTCTTGACAATGCACATCGCTTTGAATAATACCACTCTCAACAATTTTTGCTTTGTATTTATAGACTTAATTCCACTTGAATGGTTTTTAGAGATATCAGCTCAGGCGTTGCTAACTCTAAGTCTAAATGAACGAAAAAAATAAACTAATGCAATATACTGTCATTTGTTAGATTTTATATAGATCGCGGGTTAATGAAAGTAATGTATTATTGTAATAAGATCAAGATAATGAAGTCATTAACAGGATAAGCTTTAGGACAAAATGAATGTCATATTTTCGTGGCATCTTTTGTGACGTTTAATTCAATTAAAAGCATAATGAGAAATTGAGAGCATATCTCGAACAACACTATAATTGAAACTGCAGTGGTGGTTGTTGTATTCCAGAATTTGTCTTTTACAGAAAACAAAACGCTGCTTATTTGGGTAACCTTAAGCGTATGTGAGACTGAAATTTCATTAACATTTTGAAAGAAAATCACATTTTCCTCGTTCTAGCCTCTAAAATAGTGTAAACAGAATCCAAAGAATGCTTAGATAACATCCGTAACCCATTTTAATTAATCTAATCTAGTTTGGAAGTTATGTGAATGCTAGTGTTAGATATGAATTTTAATTATTAATTTTTAGATGAGTCGTATTTATTACACATCTGCTTCATTGTAAATAATATAAACACTCCTACTTACCTTCTGGCAAAATGGCTGTCCAAAAAATTTCAGTCCTTTCCACAATTCCATACTCTGAGTATAAAAAACTCTTTAGACCTGGTAGAAAAAATTCAAAATCTTAAACTGAAACCTCATGACACTTTAGTATCCTTTGATGTCCGCTCCCTCTTCCATAGCATTCCATTAGACAAACTTTTGATTCAACTGAAAAAATGGCTAAATTCTATAAACCTGGATGTCAATGCAATAGAAGAATATTTGGCAATGACTGAAATATGTATACATCAAAATTATTTTGTCTTCGATGGAAAATATTATAAACAAATTTCAGGACTAGCTATGGGAAGCCCGCTATCACCATTTTTGGCCAATCTAAACATGAGCTTTTTCGGAACACATAACAAAAGCCTTCCCTCATATGTTTAAAACATGGTACAGATACGTAGACGACATCTTTGCAATAGTGCCCTACAAACTAATAGATGATGCTTTGAAACTACTCAACCTGCAAGAACCCAGCATACAATTCACAGTAGAAACTGAAGAGGACTATACTCTACCTTTTTTAGACCTTAAAATAAAAAAAGGCAATGAAAAACTAGAATTTGGCATCCATAGAAAAGCAACACACACAGATAATTACATCAAAGCAAATAGTTTCAACCCAATTCCACACAAACATGCCACCATCAACAGTCTCACACACAGATTAGTAAATCTACCTCTCAGCCAGCAAGAATATAAAAACGAATACCATCAAATCTTAAAAACTGCAATTAAAAATGGATATGGAAAAAACCTTGTAGATAAAAAATTAAAATCATTCAAACTTCAAAAGAGATTAAAACAAATCACAGCTCTCACACCAATAAAACAAGAAATTAGATCTGCTAAATTTACTTACCACCCCTGGGCCACAAAAAAGTTCCAAAAAATATTCAAGAAATACAATATAACATTGGCACCAAAAACAATTACAACATTAAAAACCTACTTCACAGTAATAATACTGATAAGATAAAACCAGAGGAAAAGTCAGGCATTTACAAAATTAAGTGTAAAGACTGTGAAAAAATTTACATAGGGAGGACAAAAAGAAACATAGGCACTAGAAAGAAAGAACACTTCAGGCACTTAAGATACAAAAATATTGATAAGTCCGCAATAGCAGCTCATTTCTGGTCTGAAAATCATGAAATTGAAGATAGCACAGAATTACTAAAATACGTACAAAAACATAGTGAACTCGTCATATGGGAGAGAATGTACATAGAAAAACATAAAAACCAACTATGAACTTTGAAATCCTGCCAGAAGAGAATCCCACATTTAAGTTCATCACTAAATCAACAGCTGCAGCAGCAACCCCAGAATTACCCACACCGCTGGATCAAGCTTTAGTCGCATAAGAGCCGAAGATGCAACCGATGATTTCCGAAACATGTCCTCAAAATAGGTACGAAAGTGAAGCAGATGTGTAGTAAATACGACTCATATAAAAATTAATAATTTTTCGCTTCACTGTGGTGTTCCAATACAGTTAAATCTCGATGAATTTTAATGCTTTATTCTGTTTTCTGGCTATTGAAAATTACAGGCATTTTTCATCATTTGAAATGCTCCTTGCGTCACAGTTTTAGTGTTAGACTAATGAAACTTGCTACACATGTTCATAGAGACTGACTTAATAAACTTCCTTGGGTTTAATTGTGAGATACATTTAAGTACACTTTCTTTACTTCAAAACATCAACATTTCAAAATTTGGGCAAAAAGCCATATTCATAGCTTTAAAAATTTCTGGAGCCTAAAGTTATTGAGACATAGAGAAACCTAGGGCAAATTAAAAAAAAATTAATATGTTGGGAACCTATTGTTAAAATATTAGACCAAAATTTAAGTTATTTTGTCGCTAGGGAATTTTTAGGTGACGTAACCAAAACCAAATACATTTGACCATATTTTCTAAACTATCAAAGTTAAATTGAGAAAATTTGAGTTCAGAGGTCCAGAGGTAATCCTAGTCGGGCGGGGCTATTTTTCTTTTTCCCCTTCCGGGTGTCTTATGCCGCAGTACCTAGTCGCTTTGCGGCTTAACCTGCGAAGTGAGCTAGTATTTGGTTTCATGTTCTGCTGGGGTGTGAATTTTTTGGGAAATTTGGAACGGGATGCCCTTGTTTAAGTCTCATAGGCAGCTGTACTTAAGCGTTCCCCCGTTTTGGGAGACACGATTTAAGTTTTTGCTCCGTTTTGGTTACGGGTTGTATATCGCTTGATCCATCAGGCGTAAAAATTGGTCCCAGAGACATCTGGGGTTTCTCTTGGGTTAACCAAGGGGCCCCAAGACGTCTCTTGGTAGTCTGAAGGATGGCAAGCGTCTTTGATCCCTCCGGTCATACCTGCCCAAGGAGTTCACTAAACGGTTGAGGTGATTTTGGATTTTGTCGTACATTGATCGTACCCTCTCGCGGATGACATCGACAGTGTACGGGATCTGAGAGTGATCATGTAGGATATGAGCAGGGAATCTCCAGTCTGTATCGTATATGATGCGAAGTGCCTTGTCCTGCAGCGTCTGGAGCCTGACGAAAGTGGTATTAGCCACTGTTCCCCAGATCTCACAGCCGTACAGAATCATAGGCGGAATGATCGCCCGATACAGTTGGAGTTTGAGTCGGATCGGCATGGTTGATCTGAAAATAGGGTATAGGCTCCGGAGTGCGACGTGCCCCAGCTGGACCTTGCCCTTGACGTGCGGAACGTAAGTTAACTTACAGTCCAGCGTCACTCCGAGATACTTGGCCGTTTGGACCCATGGGATTCTACGACGCCGTAAAACGAAGTTCTGCTGTGGTTTTTGCCGGGAGAATTGCAGAGCTCTTCTCCGGGTTAATTTCCATTCGCCATTTTGCACTCCATTCGCCAGTGGCCCGGAGCTGAGTTTGGATTTGCCGGAAGCTGTACCGTGTGTTCCAATTTACTGCGAAGATCATGAGATCGTCCGCATACTGACAGGTGTGGGTGTTGTGGTGTGTTGGGATGTCGGCCATGTAAGCTGCGAAGAGCGCCGGCGACAGCACGCTGCCCTCCGGTACTCCAGCGCCAATGGGTCGCTCTGTGGATAGCGCCCCCTCCACCTTTACTCGGAAGCTTCGGTTTCCGAGGAAACCGGCCACCAAGGAAATGTATGGAAGGGGGATCTCATGCTCTAGGAGCTTGTAAATTAGCCCCTCGTGCCAGGTTGTGGCGAATGCCTTCTCCACGTCGAGCAGTACTTCTACCGCTTTAGACCTTTCCTGGAAACCCAGGGAGGCCTTCTCGGCAACCCGCAGTAGCTGCTCGGTCGTGGAGTGGCCAGAACGGAAGCCAAACTGGTGTTCCCGGATTAGGCCCCTTTCCTCTAGATGAGGAAGAAGCCGGGAGAGGAGCAGTTTTTCGAATACCTTCGACAAAACTGGCAGAAGGTTGATGGAGCGGTAACTGGACGGGAAGACTGGATTTTTCCCCGGTTTTAAAACGCACACCACGCGCGCCTCCTTCCAGACAGCTGGAAAGTGGCGCATGAACAGGCATGCGTTATAAATCCGGGTTAAGTGAATCACGGCTTGGGATGTATCATAGTTGCACTAAGTTACATCTCTGGTATACATCTTAAAAAGCTAGCGTTATTAGTTCAGGACTTCAAATTTTCAGACATAGGTACCCATAATTCCTTTTCGTTGTTCATTTTATTACAGTTTAATATCGCAGTTTTAAAGCAATTTAATGATAGAATTAACTGAGTGACGTTTCTAAAGTTGATTGTCAAAATGTGTTCAAATAGCTCAATAAGGCAAAATATCAGGGCGGCAAAAAATATGCTTGATTAGTGCTGTACTCTGGCAAAGAGCTAACGTACCACTTGCACCGGCTTCGGTGGCTGACGTGAGATTCCAAATTCTCCACGTGAAGCGCAGCCGCGAAAGGTGTAGGGAAGCAAAACATAGCACATCTCTTTGAAACTTAAGAAATAGTCTTTCGGAATGGAAATATAACTTATATGTCAGTCCTCTTATTTTAGTTAGAGATTATTTGGCACGTTATTAAGGCGAAGTCCTTCAAGAAACTTTCAAACACCAAATAACCATATCCAAAAAGATATTTTCTCTGCATTTTGATAAAACACTTAATAATCTTGTTTATTATATCTGTATATAAGCATTATTCAGTTACTATCACAATAACATCACCATTTATTGATGGATTTATCTATTTAATTTCCCAAAAAAAGGATAAAGTCAAGTTACTATTCATTTTTAGTAATCTAAGCGATGGGTCGATACCAGTTTTTCTCGATAATCGACACGATGTTTTCCACGATACCCTATTCTTCGATATTTGCTACTGCCATTTCTACTTCTAGTTTCATTACGAAATAGAAAAATTCAATACCACGACAAAGATTTGAACCACGGAGCTCCTAGTTTCCGTCCAGTCGCTCAAACCCATTGAGCTACCATGGCCAACGTGCCGTCCTGACATTAAATTCTCCATCTCACTCGTATATTTTCCTGGTAAACCACTAGGGGCTCTCGTATCCGAGATATATTATTTAAGCACGTTGGGAGAACTGTGTAATATAAATAAAATTAAATAGGTACACGTATTTAATAAGACAAAACTTAAAACCATCAGTGTTAAACTTTACATTTAAATGCAAAACAATCCACTTCTATAACTTTTTGTTGAAAAATACTACATTTTCACTGTTTCGGGGTCAAGTCTACTTCTTTTTCTGTCACATTTGAGTCCTGCTGTACTAAATAGTCTTTGAGAAGAATCTGCTGCAGGTGGAATACACATATATTTTTTCCTTCGTAAGTTTTGATGTTTTTTTAATATGACAGACAGCTTCATCAGCTGGATGCAGATTTTAAACAAGCGTATGGTAGCCTGGATAGAGCTAAAATTTGTCAGATAATGAGAGAGTTCGGAATACCACGGAAAATGGTGAGATTGACAAGAATGACTATGGAGTTGACAAGATGCAGGGTTGGAATGGAACAAGAGTTATCAGGTATGTTTACCATGGAGAGGGGGCTGCGACAAGATGTGCTATCCACACTGCTGTGTAATTTAGCACTGGAAGAAAGTAATCCAACAATTACTCATAAAACCATACTTTACGGATCAGTACAAATAGTGGCATCTGTTGACGATGTGACAATTCTCTCAAGGAATATAAGAGCTCTTGAGGAAAGTTATGTATTGTTGGAAGAGGAAAGCACAGGATCTAGGATTGGTAGTGAACGTTAGTAAAACCAAATATATGAAGATGAGAGGAGATGGGGATGTATAAAGAAGAGAACCTACAGTTAAATTACATGAAAAAGAATATCAAAGAGTGGAAATATTTAAATATCTGGGATCTATAGTAACAGTAGATAATAAAACATCAGTGGAAATTCAAGAAAGAATAGCAAGTGGTAACAGATGTTTCTATGCCTTGCAGGTTATGTTTAAATCAGGGAACGTCAGTAGGAATACCGAGACCAGCAATAATGTATGGTTCAGAAAGTTGGAGAACAGTGGTTCTTACGGTGGGAAACGAAGTTTTTGAGAAATATATTTGGAGTGATAAAGGACTTGGACGGATGGACAATGCGGACTAACTTTGAGTTACAGTGTCTATTTGGACAACCAGATATACTAGTGAAAATTAAACAAGGAAGAGTAAGGTGGATTGGCCATGTGCAGAGAATGCCGGAAACCGGTGTAGTTAAGAAGAAATTCATAGGAAAGCTGGATGGCAGAAGGAGAAGAGGAAGACCCAGGAAAAGTTGGGTAGATGATGTGAGTGAGTTGAGTCCAGAGGTTCTACTCCCATTAGTCTTGAAACCGTAGGAACAAGACCCGGGCCTCTTTCAACCAGGGAGTTATCCGAGCTGTCCCAAAGGTCGCTCGGCGTCCTCCGTGGGGCTTTCCATAGGACAAGACCTGGGTTACAAACAAGCCCCCCCCCCCATCTGGTCCAGGGACACAAGACGTGATGGAAGTGGATACGCCACTTACGCGCGCCATCACCAAAGGTGAAGACTACCGATATGACCTCGGTGGGGCCGCCTGGCGATCTAGCACACCTTCTACTAGCTTTGCAGGCTAGTACCCGGGAGAATTAATGGCTTCCCTCAACCCCGTCCGAAGACGTACCCGATTCCCACGGGTATCGGGAACCACTGCCCCCTCGAGACCATCCCAATCCGAACAACTCCCGAAGGAGGGGCTCAGATGTTCGGCCCGAGGTTCCTCTAGTAACGTCAGAGGTACCACGAGTGCTAAGGGTCCGCAGCGTCCGCACCACGGCAGCTGAAGGGGACGGATCCCCTCCCCTAGGGGGAAGGGTAGATGATGTAGAAGATGCCTTGAGAAAGTTGGGGGTTAAAGGCAGGAGAAGAAAAGCAGAAGACCGAGTAGAATAGAAGAGGGTGGTTAAGGAGGCCAAGGGCGCTACATGGCTTGTAGTGCCAACTATCATCATCAAAATCATCATCATCAAAATCATCATCATCAAAATCATCATCATCATCAAAATCATCAAGTAATGAATCTGTTTTGCAGTAATGCAGTACAATAGAAAGAGGAGGTGATAGGAGATATGTAGCGATTTCTTCTTGGGAACTGTTAACTGACAGTTGACACACGATTATTTTTTTGTATAATATTACTGTACAGGTGCCTCATTCCTGGAAAATCGCTATATTCTAGTTGCGGCAATAATATTTTGTGATTTTAAAATAAAATAAAAATTGCAGAATCACCAGTGACGTATCGAAAAAGTATCGTTCGTTGTCGATATCACAAGTATCTGAATATCGAGATATCGCATTTCTTCCTCGAGTTTCCAACGCTTTCTGTATCGTTAATCTTTAACTAGTTTATCAATGTCAGGACGTGATGTCTGGGAAATTTGTAATCGAAGGCTTCATGTTAGTTTATGATCCGGCAAGGTACATCGGGTTTGGACTTAGCTAATTTTATAACAGAAAAAAAATTGTTCGCACACATATATCGAGCCAGACACACACAAGTGAATACAATCTCGGAAATCTAGAAATCAGCGTGGGGACGTCACAGGCTAACCTGCCACTCGTTCGGGAGCATATTTGGCGGTTAGAGCTGAATGCGTCACTACCTGTCTTCCCATGAGTTATGTTGATAGAAGGGAAGAAAATAGATTATTATCGAAAATCAAGAAGAACGAGCTGGAGAAACTTGTACATAAGAAGTGCCAGAAAAGATTACTCTTAAGCCTTCAAAGATTAAGATTAAAAATGCGTGGAACTTAATTTTTCAAGTAGTAATGCCTGCAGAATCATACTGAAGGCGGAGCTAAGTACTGCTACGAGCAAAATACAGCAAAATTATCATCTTATATTCACTATTTTATAGACAACACTTACCATGGCAGTATAGGTGGGGAAATAAAAGGAGCTCTGCTCTGTTCTGACTTGGCCTTCATTATTGTTTTACCTTCATACACGGTCGGTATGTGATGTATTTGAAATTGCATTTTCTTTGTATGGCCAAGAGATAGGAGAGCAAATAACGCTTGTCATTTGAAAAAAAGAAGAATAACGCAGACAAATAACAAGGCATATCTCCGAATGGTTCATTGTACAAAAACATGTATTTGGCATAAATTCTTCTACTTTTCTTTTACATATTTTAGATGATAATAATGTGCCAAATGAAATTATTAAATTATTACAAAATATATATAGTAAAATCTGACTAAAACGATCTGCTTATATGAAGGAAATCTTCGAAACTATTATGTTTAAGATGCAACCGTATTTATAAATATTTACAACTTTTTAGACTCCATTGCTATTTTGTTTTCAATGTTTACAATTTTTACATATTTACAATTTTTCAAACTGTATTGCATTAGCAAATTTGCAGAACATTTGTTGTCTTCCTGCTAGAGATCTCTTTGTAGTCAAACATTTTTCCCATTTCTAACTATTTCCAGTACAAATGTCTGCCTTTCTGCATTTAGAATACGACAAAGAAACAGCAGATGGATATGTTGGATCGTAACTTATTTTATATTTGTGAAGATAACTTCTTATCTTGCCGTTACCTGTTGTTAGGACCGTGAACTTTGGCGTAATGCTTACTGTGGTATGAAACGTTTATGACCTCAAAATGAAGATGCCAGTACCTTCTTTCTTAAAGTCCCATACTGCACTGTATGCTGATGATACCACGTTTTTGAATACCAGTACCGATTATCAAAGCCTTAACTTGCTAACAGAAGATACTCTAAGGCGTGCAAATACTTGGTTTAGAGCCAATGGTTTCCTGCTAAATGAGAACAAAACTGAACAACTTACATTTAGTTTGCGTGAGACTTCTTATGAAAATTGTTCAAGGAATGTAAAATTTTTAGGTGTGGTTGTGGACAATAGGCTGACATGGCAACCCCATATCAACTATATTACAGCGAAGCTGTCCAGAGTTATATATTTAATCAGAAATTTGAAAAGTCATGTACCTGATTCATATTTAAGAACAGCCTATTTTGCATTCTTCCACAGTATAATCTCATATGGCATTTTACTCTGGGGAAGCAGCAGTCATATTTCTACTATCCTAATATTACAAAAAAAAAAAAAAAAAAAATCGTACCATCTCAAATTCAGATAAATTTGCACATTGTAAACCTCTATTTATAAAATTAAGAATTATGACTGTGATAAATGTATATATTTATAATACTCTCATCTATGTAAAAAGTAACTTAACCGACCAGCTATTCACGCAGGATATTCATAATTATAATACTAGGTTTAATTATAAACTCAATACACCATATCATAGATTAACTAAAACCTCTAACAGCTTTGAAGTATTGGGCATTAAACTATATAATCAATTACCTTTAGAATTAACTGAATTATCAGGTAATACATTTAAATGCAAATTATATGAATGGTTAGTTTCCAAACCTTATTATTCAATACAGGAATACTTTAACAGGTGTAGTTAAACTTTGGCTTATGTCATGAAGTATTCTTATTTCCTCATTTTAGAAGTCTCTATATTTGTATATCTAATGTAAGTATTTTATTGATTTTTTTATCTTCACTGTATTATAACTATATTAATTTGTACTCTATTTTTGACTTTGTCTATTGCTGTAATAAGCTTAACGACAAAAAATCATTATTCATTATGTAAATAAATGCTAGTGAACTTCGTTGTTCATATGTTGACAAATACTCACCAAAGTTTCAGCCATTTTAGAAGCTCAGTTGTTATGTAACAGTCGTTTAAGTGAGTTGATGTGAGTGTTTAAATGAAAACGAACAAAATCGAGTATTGAGCTGTCATTGAATATTTGTTTTTGAAAGGCAATACGTCTATGCAAATCAAAGAAGAGTTGGATTCTGTGTATGGGGACCCTGCACCATCATTTACCACAGTGAAATTTTGAGCAGCTGATTTTAAACGTGGCCGTAACAGCTTGGGACGCCCAAAAACAGCAACTACTGACGAAAACATCGCCAAAGTTCACCAAATGGTGTTAGACGACCGCCGAATTAAAGCGAAAGAGATAGTAGAGGCTATGAACACGTCAAAAGAACGTCTTTGTGACATATTAAATCAACATTTTGACATGAGAAAGCTGTCCGCATGATGGGTGCCGCGTTTGCTCTCGTTAGACCATAAACGTGTTTGAATGAACATTTCCAACGCTCTGCTGGCGCAGTTTAGGCGCAATAAATCCGGCTTTTGGTGCCGATTAATTACTGTAAATGAAACTTGGGTACACTACTATACACCAGAAACAAAAATACAGTCCAAACAGTGGACTGCAAAAGGGGAACCGGCTCAAAAAAAAACTGTTTTTTTGCGGCTGGAAAAGTGATGGTGACTGTTTTTCTGGGATAGTCATGGACTTATTATAATTGATTATCTTCAAAAAGGAAAAAAACTATTACAGGAGCATACTACGCAGCATTACTTGACAAGTTGAAGGCAGAACTTCCGGGAAAACGACCAAATTTGGGGAAAAAGAAAATACTGTTTCACCAAGACAGCGCACCGTCTCACACCTCTGCAGTTGTAATGGCGAAAATCCACGAATTACGGTTTGAACTGCCTGACCCACAGGATCTAGCCCGAAGCGACTTCTTTTTGTTCCTTCATCTGAAAATTGTGCTCAGAGGTTTTCGTCAAATGAAGAGGCAATCACCTTCGTGAACAATTATTTTGCAGAGAAAAACGCCGAGTATTATTTGGACGGGTTACAGAGATGGGGACATCGCTGGGAGAAGTGTGTAGAGTTACAAGGAGACTAAGCTGAAAACGCCGAGTACTATATGGACGGCTTACAGAGATAGGGGCATCGCTGGGAGAAGTGTGTAGAGTTACAAGGAGACTATATTGAAAAACGCCGAGTACTATTTGGACGTGTTACAGAGATAGGAGCAGCGCTGGGAGAAGTGTGTAGAGTTACAAGGAGACTATGTTGAAAAACGCCGAGTACTATTTGGACGGGTTACAGAGATGGGAGCAGCGCTGGGAGAAGTGTGTAGAGTTACAAGGAGACTATGTTGAAAAACGGCGAGTACTATTTGGACGGGTTACAGAGATGGGAGCAGCGCTGGGAGAAATGTGTAAAGTTACAAGGAGACTATGTTGAAAAACGCCGAGTACTATTTGGACGGGTTACAGAGATAGGAGCAGCGCTGGGAGAAGTGTGTAGAGTTACAAGGAGACTATGTTGAAAAACGCCGAGTACTATTTGGACGGGTTACAGAGATGGGAACATCGCTGGGAGAAGTGTGTAGAGTTACAAGGAGACTATGTTGAAAAACGCCGAATACTATTTGGACGGGTTACAGAGATGGGAGCATCGCTGGGAGAAGTGTGTAGAGTTACAAGGAGTCTATATTGAAAAATGTCGAGTACTATTTGGACGGGTTACAGAGATAGGAGCAGCGCTGGGAGAAGTGTGTAGAGTTACAAGGAGACTAAGCTGAAAACGCCGAGTACTATTTGGACGGGTTACAGAAATGGGAACATCGCTGGGAGAAGTGTGTAGAGTTACAAGGAGACTAAGCTGAAAACGCCGAGTACTATTTGGACGGGTTACAGAGATGGGGACATCGCTGGGAGAAGTGTGTAGAGTTACAAGGAGACTAAGCTGAAAACGTCGAGTACTATTTGGATGGGTGACAGAGATAGGAGCAGCGCTGGGAGAAGTGTGTAGAGTTACAAGGAGACTAAGCTGTAAACGTCGAGTACTATTTGGACGAGTTACAGAGATGGGGGCATCGCTGGCAGAAGTGTGTAGAGTTACAAGGAGATTAAGCTGAAAAACGCCGAGTACTATTTGGACGGGTTACAGAGATGGAAACATCGCTGGGAGAGGTGTGTAGATTTACAAGGAGACTAAGCTGAAAAACGCCGAGTACTATTTGGACGGGTTACAGAGATGGGGACATCGCTGGGAGAAGTGTGTAGAGTTACAAGGAGACTAAGCTGAAAACGTCGAGTACTATTTGGATGGGTGACAGAGATGGGGGCATCGCTGGAAGAAGTGTGTAGAGTTACAAGGAGACTAAGCTGAAAACGTCGAGTACTATTTGGACGAGTTACAGAGATGGGGGCATCGCTGGCAGAAGTGTGTAGAGTTACAAGGAGACTAAGCTGAAAAACGCCGAGTACTATTTGGACGGTTACAGAGATGGAAACATCGCTGGCAGAAGTGTGTAGAGTTACAAGGAGACTAAGCTGAAAAACGCCGAGTACTATTTGGACGGTTACAGAGATAGGAGCAGCGCTGGGAGAAGTGTGTAGAGTTACAAGGAGACTATGATGAAAAACGCCGAGTACTATTTGGACGGGTTACAGAGATAGGAGCAGCGCTGGGTGAAGTGTGTTGAGTTACAAGGAAACTATGTTGTAAAATAAAAAACAATTCTGAAAAATTTCTTGTATGTTTATTAGGTCGAAAGCTTTTCAGACTACCCTCGTAAGTCTGTTGACAATGTTTGGGAAAAATTATTTTGATATCGCTGCTTCATATATGTCGTTCCATTCTCTTTGCCCTTTCCGGAGTCCATCTTTCATTTGTCTTGTTACTATTTCGTCCCTGGAGATCTTTCGGTAGACAATTTCTCCTTCCTCGCCTGCTGCTTCTTTTGCTAATCCTTTGCATACGTTTAAATGTAGCAATACATATTCTTTTGTTTTTGCATGGCTTCCCACCATACTGTGACCTTGGGGGCTCGTAAATTAAAAGTCTAACTTGCAGAAATTCAAATTGTTCTCTATTTCCGTAGAATTACGTTTTGGCCAACCCTTACAGTTGCACACAAATGCAATGCTCAAGTCCGTTGACCACAGACTAAAGATTTCACTTAACTTACGGTTCAATTACCACTCTGTTTACAACAACAACTCTAGTTAGAACTTCGTTTACGACTGTCCGTTGCTTGCTTTTATACGGCCATTGATAATTCTAGACTGTTCTGTAAAAAACAAGAAGTCGCTAGAAATGTCCACTTATGTAACTTTATTTGTTTCGGCAGGCTTTTTAGCTCAGCGTTATCTTTATCTGTTTCAGCAAGCTCTTTATCTCCGTGCTGTCCTATCCATTCGTTATCTCTCCGCCCCGAACGGTCTCTTTGTGAGCGTTGCCGCCATTCGCAACAATACTGCTGCACCACATGTTACTGCTGGAAGGAGTTCACCTTCGTATATTGTCTACTAGGCTTTGTGCCCCAAGCCTCATATGAGCTTAGCTGTTCTTGAGAACATATTAATAAAACTCAATGATTTGTCGAAGGTGCGATTTATATGTACATTCTAGTAAATTCAAATTTGCTTTACTGTGTGTAAATAAATATGCCTTTATATAACGCGGAGAGTTGCATTGTTATCTAACTCCAATTCTTTTCCTTGCTACTGATTGTAGCCCATTGAACTTCATTGTCTCACGTATATAGCAATGTATTCATAGACTTAATTGTCTTATGTTTCTAATAATGGTCCTTTAACAAAGTGTGCTAAAATAGATACATAACCCAAAACAAGAGGGTAAAAAGGGGTATTCGACTGGTGGTGCTCTCTCGGTAGCAATGACTGTACCATTTGAACCAGCTACGATGGCTACGTGAGCACAACCCAGAAAACAAAGCCAACGAAATAGAAAAGCAGTAAGCAAAGAGCAGTACAAAGAATACATATACATGACACAAAGTAAGTTGCCTCATAAAAAGAAAATTATCTTGCCTGCCAAACTTTCTACTGGAGTGGGATATCTTTCGGTATACCAGTTAATTTTATTTATTATGATTTGTTTATAAGCGTGTTTATTATTATTATTATTATTATTATTATTATTATTATTATTATTATTATTATTATTATTATTATTATTATTATTATTATTATTATTATTATTATTATTATTATTATTATTATTATTATTATTATTATTATTATTATTATTATTATTATTATTATTATTATTATTATTATTATTATTATTATTATTATTATTATTATTATTATTATTATTATTATTATTATTATTATTATTATTATTATTATTATTATTATTATTATTATTATTATTATTATTATTATTATTATTATTATTATTATTATTATTATTATTATTATTATTATTATTATTATTATTATTATTATTATTATTATTATTATTATTGTTATTGTTGTTATTGTTATTGTTATTGTTATTGTTATTGTTATTGTTATTGTTATTGTTGTTGTTGTTGTTGTTGTTGTTGTTGTTGTTGTTGTTGTTGTTGTTGTTGTTATTGTTATTGTTATTGTTATTGTTATTGTTATTATTATTATTATTATTATTATTATTATTATTATTATTATTATTATTATTATTATTATTATTATTATTATTATTATTATTATTATTATTATTATTATTATTGTTGTTATTGTTATTGTTATTGTTATTGTTATTGTTATTGTTGTTATTATTGTTATTGTTATTGTTATTATTATTATTATTATTGTTATTGTTATTGTTATTATTGTTATTGTTATTGTTATTATTATTATTATTATTGTTGTTATTATTATTATTATTATTATTATTATTATTATTATTATTATTATTATTATTATTATTATTATTATTATTATTATTATTATTATTATTATTATTATTATTATTATTATTATTATTATTATTATTATTATTATTATTATTATGATTATTATTATTATTATTATTATTATTATGATTATTATGATTATTATGATTATTATGATTATTATTATTATTATGATTATGATTATGATTATGATTATGATTATTATGATTATGATTATGATTATGATTATTATGATTATGATTATGATTATGATTATTATGATTATGATTATGATTATTATGATTATGATTATGATTATGATTATTATGATTATGATTATGATTATGATTATTATGATTATGATTATTATGATTATGATTATGATTATGATTATTATTATGATTATTATGATTATTATGATTATTATGATTATTATTATTATTTATTATATTAATTTATTTATTATTAACTTCGGTGCAATACCTTCAATCTAAGGATCCAGGCCGCGCCGTGTCTCAGTGGTTAAACCGCTTGGCTCTCACCCAGGCGGCCCGGGTTTGATCGCAGGTGACCGCAAACTGAGATTTGTGGTGGACAACACGGCGCTGCGGCGGGTTTTTCTCCGGTACATCCGCTTTCCCCTGCCATCTCATTCCAACGGTGCTCCACCTTCATCTCATGTATCACAAGTGTCACCGCCTACGGTGCCGTATGTAGTAAAAGCGGGCGTTAAACACTACATATTTCATTTCTAAGGACTCCCCCATCTCAAGAAAGGTGCAAGTGGATACATCACATACGCGCGTCAACCCCGTCGGGTAGACTACCGTAAACCTCGGTGTGGCCGCCTGGTAATCTAACACATCTTCCACTGGCTCTGCAGGCTAGTCCTCGGGATGTTTCAGGCAACCTCTGCCCTCTCCAGGTGGTCGAGGGCTGGCCGTATTCAATCTCTCGCGGGTGTCAGCAACACACTGCCCCCTCGAGTAAAACCCAATCCGAATAGCTCCCCTTCTGGAGGGGCTCGAATGTTCGGCCCGAAGTTCCTCTTCATAACGACAGAAGTGTCTCGAGGGCTAAGGGTCCGCAGCGTCCGCACCAAGGCCTCTGAAGCAGATAAAGCGATAGTGGCGTCTCCGTTAGTGTCTTGATAAACTTGAGGTTCTGAATCTTAGCTGCGCGGTGTGGCTGAGTGATTGAACCTCTCTACTCCCACCAAAGCTTCCCGGGTTCTATCCTATACCACCGAAAGTAAAATTTGTTAATGACAACACCCTAATGGGACGAGTTTCCTACGGAATCTCCGGTTTCCTCCGACATGTCATTCCACCATTGCATCTTCATCTCTTGTAACATAAGTGTCACCACCTGCGGTGCCGTGTTTAGTAAAAGCGGGCGTTAAACACTACACATTTCATTTAAGGTTCTCTTCAAAGGTGGCACCAAAATTGGACAGTTTTTCTCCATACTGCGTGGTTAATGCAGTTGGACCCTGAACACTTTATAATAAGGGTATTTATTGTTCTATATCGTCATTCTCATTCCATAAATGGTACGATACTGTCAATGTCACTGTTCTTGATGTTTCTAAAACACACTTTAAGCCTAATGTTCAACTTACTTTTTGTTTTGACAATGTAAGAGGTGACATTCTTTGCAGTTTATACGGTACATAGGTACTTGAGTTTTTGTCTATAGGCTTTTACTTTGTATTAATTACGAGATTATAAAAGAAGTACATTGAATTTGATGTGTGGGGCCAAATATATATGGAGAATCGAGCACTAATTCGTCTTAAATTATTGTAAATTTTAGAATAATTTTACACCTAAGGACCTGTTGTGTGAGACGGCAAATTACATCGAAGGTTTCTTGCAAGGCACTGAATCCAAATGCCCAGGTTAGTGTTTAACCGACACGCAGACGTTAAAAGTTTTATAAATGCTTACCATGTATGTTGTAATGACACGCTCCTTTAGTTCTCAATTAACCATGAGGAGGCAGCTTTAGTTAAGAAAGAAATTGACAGATGCTAAATGTTCCGACCTCGTCTTCCTGTCCACAGATGGCTCCACCAGTAGTATCCTGCCGTGGTGAAGAAAATTCCTAATTATTTACAAATTTTTAATATGAACTGCATTTATATTATTTGCATATACTTTAGCTTTGTTTGCATTTAACGGTATGGAAGTAATCAGTAATTAGATTGTACTTTGACACAAATTTGACCGCAAACGTAATTCTATACGAGAATGGAAGTCTTCTGAATTAAATATATAAGCCACAATTTTTATAACTGTCTTTCGTTGTAAGATTACAATTTTGCTGAACTTCACTTATAAACTTTTTTGCTGTATAATTATAGTATCTTGAGGTTTGAAACAGGTTTCCATCACAACATGACTAGTAACAGGGTTTGGAAAATTATCACGCTTACCTTGCCCTTAGCTGCTATTGGCCAAGCAATGATCCTTGAACGATGAAATATTTAAATGACACCTTTGATGAGAGACTCTTACCTGCTTTTCCTGGTCTTCAATAGCAGTGATATCTCACTTTGATAACTTCGCTGGATTGTTTATGTCAAGTGTCGCTTCGCTGTTTAGGGAAGCCGTACAGTCCATCTCCAACAAATTAAATACTATGTTACCATGAAAGTTTTTCACTTACACACAACTTAACACAGAGTTAAACAATTTTTCCTTTAATCATATTTTATTTCTTGTAAGTCTGACATATCTTCTTCAGTTGAATCATTGTCATCCCCATCGCTATTTCCATCCCATTGGCTTCAAATATAATTGTTTCAGTTTTTTCTTTCGTTGGCGTACATTATCCTATTACTGTTTTATTTCATCCACACTATGACATAACTTTTACCATTCCATTTCTCCAGATTGCTGAAATGATTGGCGGTACATTTCGTGTTTCATTTTTACAGTTACATTTCTGGTAGCATGAAATTGTTCGGCATCTGTCCATACTAATTGTATAGCATTCAGCTCCGGATATTACGGAGGAAGCCTTAAGTTGGCATGACAATATTTGGTGAATCAAAGTGTCTTTCTGAGTCGGTATGTTAGCTGGAAATAAACCATACAATTTTCTTTTCGTACTAGTGTAATCACTTGTGATATTGTGAACTTGTAAACAAGAAAGCTCGCCTCCTCTTAAAGAACTTGAAGTTGGAGGTTTATCTACCCGTGTATTATTGTAAGAAACATTATCTATTCCTAGTACCGAGAAAGGGGTAAATTACGAATTGACAGTATGATTAACCATTTAAGATTATTTCAGTATTCATTTGTTAATGAACACTTAAGAGGCATATAAGTGTCAGAGCACATTACAGTCAACTGAACTGGGGGACCATTCCGGTCTTATACATGAAACTACAATTTTACACATTTACAGAAACACTGCTTTAATTGTTCATTAACCATTAGAGAGGAACTTTGCTTGACCGGCAAATTGACAAGACAGTATTCTGCTACGACCTCGTATTGCTGTCAGTAGATGGCACCACCAGTAATATTTTGACGCGGTGAATAAAATTGATAATTATTTACAAGGTTTTAAAATGAACTATATTTCTACTGTTGCACAGACTTTAGGTTTACTTTGTTTCTGCTTTGTGAAAATAAACAATAATTAGAAAATATCTCCATAGAAATTTGACCGAAGAAATATATCTGTGTGGGAATGAAAGTCTCTTAAGTTAAGTGTGTAATCTACAATTTTTTGCAGATTTCATAACGCCACTCATTCTCCGCCACCTTCCTTTCAGGGCCGTGTTATTTCTTACCAGAGTATTCAATATGTGTCTCTCTCTGAGTCACTTTCCACGTAGTTGGAAAGGGTGATATGCATCTTGAAGCCAGGGAAATACCCTGTTAATCCTGCCAATTACCGCTCCATTAGCCTCCTTTCTGTTCTCTCGAAGGTTTTCGAGAGACTTTTCTTAGCCAGCTTGTCCCCCCTTCTGGGTGACATACAAGCCATCCCTCCTCACCAGTTTGGCTTTCGTCCTGGGCATTCTACGTCACAGCAGTTGCTGCGCGTGGTGGAGGCTGCAGCCCTGGGTTTCCAGGACAAGGCATTCACCTCGGCGGTTTCTCTGGACGTGGAACAGGCTTTCTCTACGACCTGGCACGCGGGTCTTCTGTACAAATTCATCCAACTGGAGCTACCCACTCAAGTCATACACCTTCTTCACTCTTTCCTAAAACATAGATTCTTCACTGTCACAGTGGCGGGAAAGACATCTACACGAAGGTCTATCCACGGTGGAGTCCCCGAAGGTTCTGTGTTATCCCCGACGCTCTACAGCGTCTACGTGGCTGACCTTCCCACTGAACAGCACGTCAACATAGCACAGTATGCTGACGACGTGCTGCTATTCCCAAGAAACAGACATCCACGCAGAACCTTCAACCCCATCCAACGTTACCTAATCCTCCTCCAGGATTGGTGCTCGCGTTGGCGATTGTCCATTAATACAGTGAAAAGCCAAGCGATATTATTCACCAAGCGCCGCTTTCCCGCCAATTTCCCCCAATTTACCTACTTCGGGCAAGGGATCAGGTGGGAGAATTCAATCAAGTACTTGGGAGTCAAGCTGGACAAGGGCCTAACCTTTCGGGAGCACATCCAGGAGCAAGCTCATCGGTCGTGTGGTGCCGTGGCATCACTATACCCTGTGCTTCGGTCTGCGATGTCTGTTCCCCTAAAGTTGCGCCTCTTTATGGCTCTGGTCCTCCCTATCATGCTCTATGCGTGCGAAGTCTGGGGTATGGCCGCAGGCTCACACCTAGTTCTGCTCCAACGTGCACAGAATAAATGTCTTCGGATTATTTATTCTGTTTGTACAAGGTTCCCCGTGAGATTACTTCACGAGGCTTCATCCCTCCGATATGTGGAGGATGAAATTAGGCGCCGGGCGACAAAATTCTTCGAGGGTTTGCCCCAACATCAGAGCGCCCTAGTCAGATCCCTTGGGGATTATGTTCCTCGTAAACGTCGCTTAAAGCGACACCGGTTACCCCGCATGTCTTGCGGTCACTACCGGTAACCACATGATCTCCATTCCAGCCTAAATTAAATTTCAGCTAATCCAAAATTGTTATTATGGAATATTCAAAATTATACATACCTTCTTCCTAGTTTATTAACTAACCCACCAGCGGTGCACGCTGTGTGTAGCACCCGGTTGATATTCCCTGAGGAGCCACAAGCTACCTCCCTACACTAACCCCACTTAATCTACACCCGTCATTCTGCAACATCCACATCCCGCCACTACGTGGTTAAGCTCTTCCCAGAGCAGGTACACGATTTGACCACCCTTCGGGCTGTTCCAAACAGACCGCCAGCCCGGAGTTGAGTTGAGTTGAGCTGAGATTTCTTCTGTGAGATATTTCCAATTAAGTAAAAGTTTCAGAAGACATGTTTGCTCTATAATTATGGCAGTAGTTCCCACGTCAGAACTTTACAACATTTTGGGATAGCGGCACGACCAATAATCGCACACGAAATGAAATTACAATGTATCGTACTCATGTTGCCCGTAGCTGCTATAGATGCATTCACTTTGTTTTACTCAAATAATCGTATAATTTATCCTTAGTACTTATGCATACAAAATATTTCGTGAGCTTTGACTGCACCTTACTACTTCAAATTGTTTTCATAAGGTTTATTAAAGCTTACATAAAATAATATTCTTGTTATCTATTGCAATATAACAACTGGGATAATAGGAAAAGAACATTTAGCCGTTCAAACTCAATATTTACTTGTATACATTTATTGCAACATTCCCGCAGCGTGTCAGATGTCTTCCTACTGATGTTGACGCTAAATAATTAATTTTGTACTTCAAGGTAGGAATTACTGAGATATCTCTTACGGTTTTCTTAGCTGCTTTGTCTCCATAGTTACCGTAGTTCTACAGGATGTGTGTTGAACGACACGGAAATAATTTCAGCGATTGTAGACTGGACTAATACAAACAAGTTATGATAGGTAATGCATAGTATACAGCTAAACATAACATAGTTATTTGTATTAAATCTAATTGGCATCAGTAGCGGATAAGTTGGTATCTAAACAAAGTGTATTAAGTGATTGGATTAGAATATCTTTAAGACTGCCTCCCGAATTAACACATTACTGGCGTTTTCAAGAGCTAATGTCTCCAATATCTCAAAGCTGGAATTAATTACCTGCCAGTGCGACACTGAACATCGATTAAATGTTTCTGTTACAGTTCTGGTGACGCAATACGTAATGTTATTGGTTCAGTTCCTGTAATGTAGTTAATTTGTTCTTTGTCTTGTGAGTACATATCTCAGAAGAAAGTCTATCTCCCTAATAATAGCAGCACATGAAGCTATTCGACATTCACAAGGAATTTTGTACAGAGTACGACAGTCATTTGTTTGCCGCTATCAACTTTGCAGTGAAAACTCGGTCACCATTTCCAGTAATTTGTATAAACCTGATGTAAAGTTTTGCATTTACCTTTCCAGTAAGTTCGTTCACTCTTTAAACCATCTCCCATTCAGAGGCACAGCAGGTTAAGGTGTTAAGCAGGATTCAACATTTGTTACAAACAATTGTAATTGATTACACTTAAAGGTGAAATTTCTGCGTAAAATACACGCTACTGGTGACTTGTCTATTCTTGATGTTACTAAAATACTCTTTAAGCCTAATGTTCAACTTTCTCTTTGTTTTGACGATGTAAAAGTTGTCGTAGTCTTTGCAGTTTATCCGGTACACACAGTTACTTCCTGTGGGTATCTCCTTTGTATTATGTGATTTCAAATGATGTTGTACATTGAATGTGTTCTGTGGGAGAAGATGTGTAATCCTGGAATGGTAAGCACTAGTAATATATGGAGCATCCAGCACTAATTGGACTTAAACTTATATTAATGTTAGAAAGCATCTGTTTTGTAAAATGGCAAATTACATTCTAGAGCTTTTGCAAGGAACTGAGTTTAAATGCCCAGTTTAGTACTTAACCGACACTTCGACGTGAAAGCTTTTATAATTACTTAGCAAGTACGTGGGAATGACACGCTATTTTAGTTCTTAATTAACGTCCAGGAGAGAAATTTAGTTGAGAAACAAATTGAAAAATGCTAATGTTCCCACCTCGTCTTCCTGTCCACAGGTGGCTCCACCAGTATAATCTTGCCACGATGAAGAATCTTTGTAATTGTTTACAAAGTTTTAAATTGAACTGTAGATATACTGTTTAAGTATACGTAAAGTTTATTTGCGTTTAGTTCTATGAAAGTAAACAATAACTAGAAAAATTTTAACATAAATTTAACGGAACAAGTAATTCTGTTTGAGAACGGAAGTCATCTGGAATAATTATATAAGTCACAATTTTTGTAACTTAGCTTCATGGTGTGAATCTAATTCTAGTTGGTGTGGTGTTTTAACGGCTGTGGTGTACTATTACTTATCCATGCAACATCTTTTTTAAGGTTTGACTGCACGTGACGCATTCAAATTAATTTGACAAAGTTTATTGAATAGGGGCCATGATAGACCGGACATTGACCACACTCAAACCTTCAGATGAGGCACTTGTTTACTAGGATGGCGGTACTCGCTTTCCATCATCTCATCTGTAAGACTGCATCATGTCATGAACCAGTTGAGACGTGTGAGTGCAACTTACGCGGAGAAACATATGAACGTTACCACATAGAACTGTGCAGGAAAAGGGCCAAATCAATTAAAGACTATTCGAACCAAAGCGTCACTGCGCAAAATTGAAGAATTTGCATTTGTTTGAAATTGAACTCCTTTGTATGTCCATTTGACTACAATAAAAGTCTGTAGCAACACCCAACAATTAGGATAATATTGTGACACTGTGGGTTACGTAGATTTGGAACTCCGGCTTGCAGAAATCTAAAACCACTTTTGTTGCAGTAAAAAGATGTGATATTAACAATAAGCTATCTTCAAGGTGGACTCAGTGCTCCGCCGCACTAAAACAAATGAAACAAATCACTTCGGTACACTTCAAACGTCGACTGTCACAATAACCATCATACAACTGCTCTTCTAACACCTGCGCGGTATTTATAGGCACCAGCCATTGTTTCTAGAATGCCGAGAACAACAACAGAGTGAAGAATCGGGAGCCTCTCTCTGTCTCTTTCCCTTCTGCCCACGAGAAATGCAATGTGTAGTGTTTAACGCCCGCTTTTACTACATATGGCACCGCAGGCGGTGATACCGATGATACATGAGATGAGGATTGAGCACCGGTGGAATAAAACGTCGAGGGAAGTCGGAGGTCCCGTAGAAAACCTACCCCAGCACCGTGTTGTCCACCACAATCTCACTTTGCGGTCGCCTGGGATCAAACTGGGGCCGCCTTGGTGAGAGCCAAGCAGTCTCACCACTGAGCCACAGCGAGGCCTCTGCCCGCGAGCCCTGAATACTTTGTAATAAATGTATTTCTTGTTCTATATCATGATGCCTATTCCATAAATGGTACGCATCTGGTAATTTGTCTGTTCTTGATGTTTCTAAAATACTCTTTAAGTCTAATGTTCAACTTCCTTTTTGTTTGGACAATGTAAAATTTGTCACAGTCTTTACAGTTTGTCCGGTACACAACTGAGTGTTTGTCTATGGGTTTCTCCTTTGTATTAAGCGATTTAAAAGGAAGAAGTTGTTCTGTAGGACCATAGGAATATGTTCTTGTAGAAAAAGGTTGTACCATGAAAAGTTAAACAATCACGATATATGGAGCATCGGGTACCAGCCAGTTCGACTTACAATTATATTAATGTTCGAAATATGTTACATATTGAAGCAGTTATTTTAGTTATGTTAGAGAGGAATAGTTAAAGGAATGGTAATGTTTAATGAAATGGATAAAATATAAGGTAGGTTATGTGTAACCATGACAACCTTAAATGAGAGGAAGTTGCTAGCTAAAAGTTTTACAGATCTTGCTTCTGCTTAAGAACGTCGTAGGAGAAAGACGTACATTTGTGTCCGTCCCAGATTATGCAGAATTATTCTAAGTGTACATCTAAGATGAACAAATCGCGTGTGTAAGGAAGAAATAGTTTTGGCTTAACTCTTCGTCAGATCATTGAAGTGTGAAGTTCTGTAGTACCGATCTGCAAGTTCGCAGAATCTTAATCTGCAATGATTTAGTATTGAGTATTTTATAAAAGAATATACTCTTAACATCGTGATAGGATATAATAATGGTTTTACTAAAATAAATTCAAATATTTTGAAGAAGAGAAAATTTGTTATTGTTTTCTACAAATTATTTTCGTTCTAACACTACGGCCAGAGAGAGAGAGAGAGAGACAGAGCACTCATTCTTGAAGTTACTAACAAACTGTCGATACAAGAATATATGCTTGAAGTCATTTCTCTTAGGAAACATACCACAGGGTCAAAGAAATGTGTAGAAGAAAGAAAACTAAATCTAAGGTATCTTGTATCCATAGTAACAGTTGGGGCACGAAATATGACTGGTGAAAATATAGGACTAATTGGGAGAGTAAAACGTTATATAAGTTAAATGGAATAAACAATAACACATTCTTACATCAGGAAGCATTACGTGCAAAATACTAAATATGAAACATGTAATGGACATAGTTACTACAGACTATAACTAAAATGTAACTCCTTGATACATCGAAAATTTCGCAAACTACTGGAAGACTTAGGGCGTTCTTATGAAGATCTTTGATACTACACATAATTTGAATTCCTGAAGGGACAGGTATGTTGATATTAGTACATAATCGCAATAATATATTTATGTTGTACTGAATACGTCTTAAAATTTTCTACATCTTTCTTTGTTTAGGATATAGATATGTATTCATGGATGAACAATGGATAAGTGATTTAGCCTTCATCACTGACATTTCTCAACACTTCAGGAATCTTAATCGTCGTCTTCAGAGAATATTCCACAATATATATCCTATGTATGACTTGGTTACGTCATTCGTAAATATGACAAATTTATGGATATCAAATATCATGAGAAGAGTTTCATCATTTTCCATGTCTAAAATTTGTACCCGATATTTAATTACCACACCTGAATAAATATACTGGAATGTTAGATAAAGTAAAGAGAAAATTTGGAGTTGGCGATACAGTGCCTTTAAATCCATGGAAAATTATTTTGCTCTGTTTGCTAATCCTCTTTCAATAGATTTAGATAAGCTTAAACCCAGAATTACAGCAGCAAGTCGGTGATTTACAATGTGATACGTATATTTAATGTCAGTGTAAGAATTTGATTAATTTGGATATATTTAAACATCTGAAAGCAGATACATATTCACCTCTTAGATCGTAGCAGTTGTTTCGATCCTCATATGTTTGCCACTCACGTGATAAGTTCTGTAAATATATAATACGTATGTTATAAAGACTCTTTTGGTTCTTAATCAACCGCCAGGAGAGCAACATTAATTGTCAAACATTTTGTCAGATAGTAATGTTCCAGCCGCGTCTTGCTGTCCACAGATGGCTCCACCTGTAATAACTTGCCGTGGTGAAGAAGATTTGTAATTATTTCCAAAGTATTAACAGGAACTGTATTTATACTGTTTGCGTATACTTCCGATTTGTTTGTTTTTATTTCATGAAAGTAAATAGTAATCAGTATATATCTTGATACAAATTTGACAGAGAAAGTAATTCCATAGGAAAATAGATGTCTTCTGAGTTATACATATAAACCACAATTTTTATAAGTTTATTTCGTAATTTAAATGCAATATGCTTCAATTTCGTTTTATAAACGCTTGTGTTGTGCAATTATAGTACCATGACAATACTAGCTCCAAGATAAAGTTTGCAACAAGGAGCTATCAGAGCATGACTAGTAATAGAGTTTGGAATTACGCAAATTCGCGCTCACTATGCTTGTAGCTGCTATGAAATATGTGATGCGAATCTCTTACTTATTTTCTCTGGACTTCAGTGACAGTGATATCTCACTGCGATGACTTCATCCTCTCAAAATTCTTTATTTCATATGTCGGTGCTCAGGGAAGTCGTTTAGTCTCCAAACAATTAAATACTTTTATTCCAGAGAGGTTTTTCACTTACAATAACTTAACACTAACTCAAGTAGTTTTTCTTGTAATCTTATATAAAACTTCTACCCCTGACGTATGTTTGTCCGTTGAGTAATTATTACTGCCATCCTCCTCATTGTTTTCCTCAAATTGTCAATTATTGCCTTCTGTTAGTTCACCCTTTTCCCAATACTGCTGTTTTAAGTCAACTAAAGACTATGCGAACAAAGGCGCCAGTGCGCAAAATTGAATAATTTGTATTTGTTTGATACTGACCTATTTTTGTATGAGCATTTGGGTGCAACAATTGTTTATTATGTAATTATTACTATTGTCTGTAGCAACACAGATTACTAACACCCGACAACCAGGATAATATTGTAACTGCATGGGATACGTAGATTCGGAAATCCTAATTGCAGAGATCTAAAACAACTTTTGCTGCAGTAAAAAGACGAGAAATTAATAATTAGCTTTCTTTATGGTCGACTCAGTGCTCCGGCGCACTAAAACAAATGAAATAAATCACTTCGGTACACCTCAAACGTCGACTGTCACAATAACCATCACACAACTGCTCTTCTAACACCTGCGCGGTATTTATAGGCCAGAGCCATTGTTTCTAGAATGCTGCATACTTTCCGTGAAATTTCGTGGCAACAACAATGCACTGAATAAGCTGGAACCTCTCTCTGTGTCTCTCCTGCACACGCACTCGGCTCCGGCCTGTCGCGGCAGCTCAACAATGCCCCACGGTGACACTGTCCCCGCCTGAAGTTTGCTCGCTCTTACAAGGCACAAAATTTAATAGCCCAGTTTAGTATTTAAGCGACACACACTCAGGTGAGAAGTTATACAAATATGTGCTACGTAAATGATAAAGCAGGCTTTTTTAGTTGTTACTTAACCGCCCAGAGAGATCTTTAGTTGACAATCAAATTGACAGATGGTAATGTTCCAACCTCGCCTAGCTGTGAAGAGATGGTGCCACCTGTGGTATCCTGCCGCCGTGAAGAAAATTTGTATATATTTAAAAACATTTAAAACGAATTTTGTTTATTCTCTTTCCATGTCCTTTAGGTTGATTTGCCTTTAAGTGTATGAAAGCAAATAGTAATTAGAATGTACTTTGACACAAATTTTGGGGAAAAAATTTCTCTGTATGAGAATATAAGTCTTCTGAATTAAATATAGGAGCCACAATTTCTACAATTTTATTTGTTATATGATTTGAATTTATTAAGGTCGCATAAATGTTGCAATGTGACCTCATATTTTTATCACTTAGCCATATAACATATACCACATACGCATGAAAACCCCAAAGAGGAAGGCTACCGTTTAACCTCGGTAGGCCGCCTGGTAATTCAACACACCTTCTACTGGCCAAAGGTTCCTCTAGTGACGTCAGAGGTACCACGGGTGCTAGGTGTCCGTAGCATCAGCACCACGGCCTGGTAGGTGAAGCGGAGCTGAAGGGGACTTACGGGGGCTATACACATGTTGTGTTTTAATTAAAATTCTTGGAGTAGTTTTTGAAAAACAAACTTGTTAAACAATTGCTATATATAAGGACTATGATACAATGAAGCATAAAATTAATATAATCTCTAGTCGAACATATATTGCTAGTGTTTACCTAGATCACGTTTCGTAAGGTCCCTCCTAACGTCCTGAGCTAATGTCGACTTGTACAACGAGGTCAACCCGAAAGTCCTAAGACCTGGCCTCTATCAACCCGGAAGCGATAGAAAACTTCGGGGTGCTATTTGGTGCAATATCTTCAGTCTAAGGAGCCCCCCCCCCATCTGAAGACAGGTGGAAGTGGATACGCCACATACGCGCGTCAACCCGGTCCGGTAGACTACGGAAAACCTCGGTGTGGCCACCTGGTAATTTAACACACCTTCTACAGTCTCTGCAGGCTAGTCCTCGGGACCTTTTAGGCAACCCTCTGCCCCATCCGAGCGGCAGAGGTCTGGCCGGAGGTGTCCAATCTCGCGCGGGTGTCGGGTACACACTCCCCCTCGAGTCCAACGCAATCCGAATAGCTCCCCTTCGGGAGGGTATCGAATGTTCGGCCCGAGGTTCCTCTTCGTAACGACAGAAGTGTCTCGAGCGCTAAGGGTCCGCAGCGGCCGCACCAAGGCCTCTGAAGCAATAGTGACGTCTCCGTTGGTGTTTTGATAAACTTGAGGTTCTGAATCTTTGCGCATGGCGAGGCTGATTGGTTAAACCGCTCTACTCTCACAAAAGCCACCGGGGTTCTATCCTATACCACCAAAATTTTAAATTTGTTAATGTAAACACACTGCTGGGACGAGTTTTCTCCGGAATTTCCGGTTTCCTCCGACATCTCATTCCACCGTTGCATCTTCATCTCTTGAACATCAGTGTCACCGCCTATGGTGCCGCGTTTAGTAAAAGCAGGCTTTAAACACTACACATTTCATTTTAGGTTCTTTTCAAAGGTGCGTCAAAATTGGTCAGTTTTTCTCCATACTGCGTGAACACCTTTTAATAAAGCTATTTATTTTTCTATATCGTGATTCTCATTCCATAAATGGTACGATACTGCCAATGTCACTCTGCTTGATGTTTTTAAAACGCACTTTCAACCTAATGTTCAACTTATTGTTTTGGCAGTGTAAGAGTTGACAGTCTTTGTAGTTTATCCGGTACATAATTGAGTTTTTGTTTGTGGGGTTTTACTTTGTATTAATTACAAGATTTTAAAAGAAGTACATTTGTTGTGTGGGGCCAAATTTATACGTTTTTATGGAAAAATTTTTGTAGCCCTGCTATAGTAAACACTAGCAATATATGGAGCATCGAACACTAATTCGTCTAAAATTTATGTTAATTTTAGGACAAAGTTTCACCTAAGGACCTGTTGTGTGAGACGGCAAGTTTCATCGAAGATTTCTTGCAAGGCACTGAATCTAAATGCCCAGTTTAGTGTTTAACCGACACACAGACGTTATAAGTTTTATAAATGCTTACCATGTATGTTGTAATGACACGCTCTCTTGGTTCTCAATTAACCGTCAGGAGGCACTTTAATTGATAAACAAATTAACAGATGCTAATGTCCGACTTCCTCTTCCCGTCCACAGATGGCTCCACCAGTAATATCCTACCACGTTGAAGAAAATTTGTAATTATTTACAAAGTTTTAAATAGAACTGTATTTATACTGTTTACCTATACCTTAAGTTTACTTTCATTTAATTCTATGAATTTGAACAGTAATTAGACTATATTTTAACATGAATTTAACCGAACAAGTAATTCTGTTTGAGAATGGAAGTCATCTGAAATAAATATATGAGTCACAATTTTTGTAATTTAATTTCATGGTGTGAATCAAATTCCAGTTTACTGTTGCTAAAACAGCTGTGCTGTACAAGTGCTTTACCATGCAACACCTTTTGAATGCACATGAGGAATTCAACTTGCTTCCACAAGGTTTACTGAATCGGGGGCCATGATAGAGCGGACTATGAGATGAGGCACATGTATACTAGAGCAGCGGTACTCGGTTTCCATCATCTCTTTTGTAAGAATGCATCATGTCATGAGCGAACTGAGATATGTGAGTACAACTTTTGTGGACAAACATGTGAATGTTACGACATAGAACTGTGCAGGAAAAGAGCCAAATCAAAGACTATGTGAACCGAGGCGTCAGTGGGCAAAACTGTATAATTTGTGCTTGTTTGAAATTGAGCATTTATTGTATAGTCATTTGGCTGCAATAAAAGTTTATTATATATAATTATTACTACTATCTGTAGCAATACAGATTAATAACATCCGACAATTAGGATAGTTAATTAATTAATTTTGCGACTGTGGGGGTTACGAAGATTCGGAAATGCGGCTTGCAGAAATATTTTTGCTGCAGTAAAACGACGTGAATTTAACAACCAGCCGTCTTCAAGGTGGAGTCGGTACACTTGAAACTTGAAACTTCGATTGTCACAATAACCATCATACAACTGCTCTTCTAACACCTCCGCGGTAATTATAGCCACCAGCCATTGTTTCTAGAATGCCGGGCAACAACAAATGACTGAAGAATCGGGAGCCTCTCTATGTCTGTGTCTCTTCTGCCCACGAGCACTGAATTCTTTTTAATAAATGTATTTCTTGTTCTATATCGTGAAGCGTATTGCATAAAAGGTCCGCAACTGCCAATGTGTCTGTTTTTGGTGTTTCTAAAATACTGTTTAAGCCTAATGTCCAATGACACGCTGCCTTAGTTCTTAATTAACCGTCAGGAGGCAACTTTAGTTGAGAAACAAACTGACAGATGCTAGTGTTCCAACCTCGTCTTCCGCTCCACAGATGGCACCACCAGTAATATCCTGCCGCGGTGAAGAAAATTCGTAATTATTTACAAATTTTTAATGTGAACTGCATTGGTACTCTTTCCGTATATTTTAAGTTTGTTTGCATTTAACGGTATAAGAGTAAACAGTAATTAGATTGTATTTTGATACAAATTTGACCGCAAACGTAATTCTATACGAGAATGGAAGTCTTTTGAACTAAATATATAAGCCACAATTTTTATAATTGTTTTTCATTGCAAGATTTCAATAAAACAGAATTTAATTTATAAATTTTTTGCTGTATAATTATAGTACCTTGAGGTTTGCAACAAGTTTCATTGACAGCATGACTAATAACAGGGTTTGGAAAATTATTACGCTTCCCTTGCCCTTTGCTGCTATTGGCCACGAAGTTCTAATTGAACGATGAAATATCTAAATGACAGGTTTTATGAGAGTCTCTTATCTGTTTTCCTGGTCTTCAATAGCAGTGATATCTCACTGTGATAATCTCACTCCCTCAACAGTCACTGGATTGTTTATTTCAAGTGTCGCTGTTTAGGGAAGCCGAACAGGCCATCTCCAGCAAATTAAATACTATGGTTCAAGAAAGTTTTTTTACACTTACACACAACCTAACAGAGTTAAAAGTTTTTGCATTTAATCGTATTTATTTCTTCCAGGTTTGACAAATCTTCTTCTGTTGAATCATTGCCATCATCACTATTTCCATCCCATTGTCTTCAGTTATAATTCTTTCAATTTTTTTTTCTTCCGTTAGTGTAGTTTATTCTAATAGTGTTGTTTTATTTCATCCACATTATGACATACCTTTACCCATTTCAATTGTGCAGTTTGCTCAAATCGATGGCGGTGGAAAATGTCGTCTTTCACTTTACAGGTGAAAGTTTACTATGATACAATAAAGCACAAAAGCCGCCTCAGTAGAGTAGATGGCAGCCTGTCTGCCTAACTTTCACCAGGATCCGAGTTCGAATCTCGGTCGTGGTGAGTTACCTGGCTATGGCTTTCTCCGGGGTTTTCCGTTATCCTTAAAGACAAATGTCGGGTATCCCTAAACTCTATGGACCCTGGGCTCATTTGAGCATCATATCATCCATTCCATTCATCGTGCGATATGACTTAACGTTGGAGGACAAAAATTACAAAAATATACAAAAAAGTTTACATTAGCCGTAGCTGCTATTCGCCGCGCCATGTTTTTTGAACATTGAAATATTTAAATGGAAGCTTTGATGCGAGTCACTTAGCTGATTTCCCTGTCCTCCAATGGCAGTGGTATCTTACTTCGATGCCTTCACCCTCTGCAGTGTCACTGATTTGTGTATAAAGACTAAAATTAAGTCATGCTTTTTAAAACTTGTAACTTCACTCACGCCCTTTAACAAAATCAGGAACGTTTTCGAAACAGTTGCAGTTTCATCATCAGCTGATTAGCGACTCTCAAGGTTGTTGTCTGAATCTCTTGTAATTGGCTCCCTCTCTCGGAAGATTCTTTACATGAGTTCAGTAGACCACTAACTCAGGGCACATCAAAGTTTAGAATATGGAAATTTTTAATAATATTGCTATTTTAAATTATTGCTATGTTGTAAGTTAAAGTTTTGTTGACAATGGTTTTAGTAGTTTGATCTGCTCCCCGATGTGGTGATTATCATTCCAGAAATGAAGAACAATTGACGATTTTTCTGTTGTATATATTTTATGTTCCGACGGTGCTTGTTTACCTAGTTTTTAAATTTCTCTTCGTCGAAACAAGATAAAATTTATCACAGACTTCACAATTTATCCTGTATATGCCTGATTTTTGTTCTGATGGGATCGTGTGTTAAGTGAATATTTAACAATTTCTAGAGTGAGAATCTGTTTTGAGCAGCTACTTTAATGCCTTAAACTTTAAGATATTGAACTAACTTCAGAAATTCCCAAGGGTGGTAAATGAATTTGTTGCATTTCCAGGTTTTACTTAAGTTTTAAAGAGCAGTGGTCTAGCTCTAATAATAGCAGCACGTGAAGCTATTCCACACTCACAAAGAATTTTGTACAGAGTACAGCGTTTGTTCGCCGCTATCAACTGTGCAGTG
Source organism: Mantis religiosa (assembly GCA_030765055.1). NCBI lineage: Eukaryota > Metazoa > Arthropoda > Insecta > Mantodea > Mantidae > Mantis > Mantis religiosa. Next base: position 20,135,770 of record CM060953.1, on the reverse strand, counting down.
AAAACTCGGTCACCGTTTCGAGTAATTTATGTAAACCTGATATTAAGTTTTGCATTTACCTTTCGATTTTGTAAGTTCGTTCACTCTTTAATTCATCTCTCATTCAGACGAACAGCAGGTTAAGGTGTTTAGCAGGATTAAACATTTGTTACAAACAATTGTAATTAATTGCACTTAAAGGTGAAATTTCTCCGTAAAGTAGACGCTACTGCCGACTTGTCTATTCTTGATGTTTCTAAAATACTCTTTAAGCCTAATATTCAACTTCCTCTTTGTTTTGCCAATGTAAAAGTTGTCGCAGTCTTTACAGTTTATCCGGTACACACAGTTACTGCCTGTGGGTATCTCCTTTGTATTATGTGATTTCAAATGATGTTGTACATTGAATTTGTTCTGTGGGGCCAAAGTAATACGTTCTTTTGGAGAAGATGTGTAACCCTGGGATGGTGAACACTAGCAATATATGGAGCATCAGGCACTAATTGGACTTAAAGGTATATTAATTTTAGAAAGCACCTGTTTTGTAAAAGGGCAAATTACATTCTAGAGCCTGTGCAAGGCACTGAGTTTAAATGACCAGTTTAGTACTTAACCGACACACAGACGTGAAAAGTTTTATGAATAATTAGCATGTACGTTGTAATGACACGCTATTTTAGTTCTAAATTATAAACCAGGAGAGAACTTAAGTTGAGAAACGAATTATAATGTTCCGACCTCGTCTTCCTGTCCACAGATTGTTCCACCAGTAATATCTTGCCACGATGAAGAAACTTTTTAATTATTTACAAAGTTTTAAATTGAACTGTATTTAAACTGTTTAACTATACGTTAAGTTTCTATGCGTTGAGTTCTATGAAAGTAAACAATAAGTAGAATATATTTTGACATAAATTGAACTGAACAGGTAATTCTGTTTGAGAATGAAAGTCATCTGAAATAAATATATAAGTCACAAATTTTGTAACGAAGCATAAGCTAATTTTCACCTTGAATCCAAATGTAATGGTTATTTTTTGTAACGGCTGTGCTGTGCAGTTTATCCATGCAACACCTTTCTTATATTTTGACTGCACCTGACGTATTCAACGTGCTTTCGAAAGGTTTATTGAATCGCGGGCCATGATAGACCGGACATTGACCACACCCAACATTGAGATGGGGCAGTTGTTTACTAGAATGGCGGTACTCGGTTCCCATCATCTCATCTGTAAGACTGTATCATACCATGAACCAGCAGAGACGTGTGAGTGCAAATTATGCGGACAAACATATTGTGACTTTGTGGGTTCGTGAAATGATAAAACGAGGTTACAAAACACAAAAACTACACTTTATTCTCCTAGAAATACACTGTTCACCATTACAAAATTGCTAGAACCTCAAACTATTTATTTTCTCCCACTCTCCATTCAACTGTCTGTCGCTACCGGTAACGATTGGTTCCGAAGTTTTCCGAATCTCCACCGGCTTCGGCTTCGGCTTCGCGAGTCTACCGCCAGGGTGACACTGCTCCCTCGTCAAGGCTGGTCGTCCCGAACAGCGCCTTCGTAGCGGGCCAGGCGATCCAGGTGTACCACCAACATCTTTCCTCGGGGCACCTTCTGGATGCGGTAGACCACGTCGTTAATCCTCTTCACCACACGGTACGGTCCTTGCCATGACTACTGAAGCTTCGGGCAGCGCCCCTTGGTCCGGGTCGGGTGGTACACCCAGACCAGGTCACCTTGCTGGAATCCTTGGCTGTTGGCTTGCCTGTCGTATCGGGTTTTCATGCGGTCGCTCGCCTTCTGGATCTTCTGGCGAGCCATCTCGTGCATGTCGTGGAGGTGGTCCACCAAGTTCTCCACATACTCGGTCGCTGGCTGTTTCACTTCCCTCAAGAGTGGCCCCAAGTCTGCGTCCGCCAGCTGCTCCCTCCTCAGGCCTGCGCTATCCCAGCCATCCGCAGGCATTGACGCGACTACTCGAACTGCTGCGGCACGCTCCTTCTCCTCCACTCTTGTGCATCGGCCGCACTCTTCTGGACAGGGCCCTCGGGACATAGCGCCCGCGTTACCGTGACTCTTCCCTCTGAGAAGTTCCGAGGTGAAGTCGTACTCCTACTGCCTCTGTACCCCACCTGCTGTCTGGCCTTCCTGTCGCGCCGTCACTATCACTTCGCTCCTCGCGGGGACAACCTCGTCTTCGCTCAAGACGACTCTGCCAATTCCAAGGCGCTCTTCTGGTTGACGGAGTATAACCTCTTCTCCGTTGAGCCTCAGGACCTTCCTGCCGACGTCGACCGCCGCCTCGTGGCTCCAGAGGGCATCCAGTCCCAGAATCACCTCCTCAGCCACCTTCGCGACGAACACCCACAGACGCACGGCACTCCGTCCCAAGTTCAGCTCCAGCAGGGCCTCCTTCTGCACAGGCATGGTGTCGCCCGATGCCGTCACAAGCTGGTATGGTCGGCTCGGTTTCCTCGTCGGAAAACCCTTCGCCATGTCAGGTCTGATGATGGTCACGGCCGCCCCGGTGTCCACCAGCACGCGGCACGATTTTCCTCTTACCCAACCGTCTGCGATGAGGTTGTCATCCATCCGCCGGCTGACGGCGTGAATTGTCACTCGAGGGGATGGTGGTAATGGCGCCGACGTGCCCCTCTCCACGCCGGGCCTTACTCGTTTTCCGGCTGCTCTTCCTGGTGTGGGCAGTCTCTCCGCAGGTGTCCGGGCTGTCCACACCCCCAACACAGGCCACTAGGTGTTCGCCGACATCCCTCAGCTGGTCTTCTGTCTCCGGCGTAGCGGACACTCCTCGCTCTCGACGTCGGGATAGATGCTACCTTGGCCGCCTCCATTCTTAATGCCGCTGTCAGCGCCTCGTGGATGTTTTTATAATCGCCGAGCATTAGGCGCTGACGAATCTCCGTGTCCCGTACCCCGTCGACAAAGTTGTAGGCGGCTTCCCGGGATACGAACTCCAGTGGCAGGTCAACCGAGGCCTTGCTAGCTAGCTGCTCAATCGCTATGGCTAACTCCTGCAGCGTCTCCCCCGACTGCTGTGACCTTGCCTTTAGTTGGCTGCGGTACGCTGCGGCTAAGCGGTGGTTCCCGAAACGATTCCCCAGGGCCTCCCAGATGTCCTTGGGCGCCGCCGTTGTCTGCACCGCGTTTAGGATTTCCGCAGCTCGTCCCTGGAGGCTGGTTATTAACTGTGTGGCCTCCTCCTCCGGTGACCATCTGTTGTGCTTGGCCACTGTGTCGAACTGGCGGCGGAAGACCTCGAATGTTGACGTGCCATCATATTTCGGAGTTTTGACGCGTGCCGATGTTGTGTCGCGTCCCGGTGCGTCAGCCTTCAAATCCTTCAGTCTCCTGCCGACGACGTCCTCCACCATTGCGTTCAGGGACTTGACGCTGCTGTCGGCCTTTCCCTCCGGGTTGTTTACGCGGTTCGCGCGGTCTTCGACGTCTTCAACCATGGCGTTCAGGGACTTGGCGTTACTGTCGGCCTTTTCCTCTAAGTCATTGAAGCGGTTCGCCAGGTCCTCGACGCGCTCGTCCACTTGGCCCATCCGCTTGCCCAGATCCGTCACGTCATCCCTCACGCCGGCCAACTGTTCCTCAAATTTGGCGGCGAGGACCTCGTTCGCCTCCTTCATTTCCTTGGCCAGACTGTCGTTCGCTGCCTTCATTTCTGTGGTCAATTCGGTCTTTATTACTTTCAACTCTGCGGCCAGGTTGTTATTTGCCGCTTCTGTTTTTGTTATTAACTCGTTCATCTTCGCGGCCAAGTTGTTATTTGCCGCTTCCGACTTCCCTGTTAATTCGTTCATCTTCTGCAAAAGCATTTCCAATGCCGCCTCCATGTCGTCGCACTTCTGACACCAATTGTGACTTTGTGGGTTCGTGAAATAATAAAACGAGGTTACAAAACACAAAAACTGCACCTTATTCTCCTCGAAATACACTGTTCACCATTAGAAAATTGCTAGAACCTCAAACTGTTTATTTTCTCTCACTCTCCATTCAACTGTGTGTCGCTACCGGTAACGATTGGTTCCGAAGTTTTCCGAATCTCCACCGGCTTCGGCTTCGGCTTCGCGACTCTACCACCAGGGTGACAATATGAACGTTACCACATAGAACTGTGCAGGAAAAGAGCCAAATCAATTAAAGGCTTCGAACCAAGGCGTCAGTGCGCAAAATTGAAGAATTTGTATTTGACTGAAATTTACCTCTTTTTTATGCCCATTTGACTGATATAAAAGTTTATTATATAAATAATTATTACTGTTATCTGTAGCAATACAAATTACTAACACCCGAAAATTAGGATAACATTGTGACACTGTGGGTTACGTAGATTCGCCAATCCGGCTTGCAGAAATATAAAACCACTTTTGCTGCAGTAAAAAGCTGTGATATTAACAATCAGCCGTCTTCAATGTCGATTCAGTGCTCCGCCGCACTAAAACAAATGAAAGAAGTAACTTCGGTACACTTTAAGCTTCGACTGTCACAATAACCATCACACAACTGCTCTTCTAACACCTGCGCGGTATTTATAGCCATCAGCCATTGTTTCTAGAATGCCGGGTAAGAAAAATACAGTGAAGAATCGGGAGCCTCTCTCTGTCTCTCTCCCTTCTGCCCACGTGAAATGAAATGTGTAGTGTTTATCGCCCGCTTTTACTACATACGGCACCGCTGGCGGTGACACCGATGATACATGAGATGAGGGTTGAGCACCGGTGGATTAAAACGCGAGGGAAACCGGAGGTCCAGTAGAAAACCCGCCCCAGCGCCGTGTTGTCCAGCACAAATCTCACTTTGCGGTCGCTGGGATCAAACCCGGGCCGCCTTGGTGAGAGCCAAGCGGTCCTACCACTGAGCCACGGCGCAGCTTCTGCCCACGAGCCCTGAATCCTTTTTAATAAATAATTTATATCGTTATGCCTGTCCCATAAATGGTACGCTACTGGCAATTTGTCTGTTCTTGTTGTCTATAAAATACTCTTTAAGTCTAATGTTCAACTTCCTTTTTGTTTTAATAATGTAAAAGTTGTCACAGTCTTTACAGTTTATCCGGTACACAACTGAGTGTTTGTCTATGGGTCTCTTCTTTGTATTAAGCGATTTAAAAGGATGAATTAAATTTCTTGACAATGAATTTGTTCTGTAGGACCATAGTAATAAGTTCTTTTGGAAAAGTGGTGTAGCGCTGGAATGTTAAACAATCGCGATATATTGAGCAACGGGTACCAGCCAGTTCGACTCACAGTTACATTAATCTTCGGAATATGTTACATATTGAAGCAGTTATTTTAGATATTTTAAGTTGTTTTAAAGGTATATTTGGAGGAATTGTAATGTTTAATGAAATGGATAAAATGTAAGGTAGGTTATGTGTAACCATGGCTACCTCAAATGAGAGAAAATTGCTAGCTAAAAGTTTTACAGATCTTGCTTCTGCTTAAGAACGTCGTAAGAGAAAGACGTACATTTGTGTCTGTCCTAGAGTATGCGGAATTATTGTAAGTGTGCAACTAAGATGAACAAATTGCGTGTGAAAGAAAGAAATAGTTTTGGCTTCACTCTTCTTCAGATCATTGAAATTTGAAGATGTGTAGTACCGACCTACATATTCGCAGAATCTTAATCTGCAATGATTTAGTATTGCGTATTTTATAAAAGGATATAATCTTAACTTTGTGATAGGATATAATAATAGTTTTACTACAATAAATTCCAATATTTTGAAGAAGAGAATATTGATTTTTGTTTCCTACAAATTATTCTCGTTCTAACACTACGGCCAGAGAGAGATAGAAGACTCCTTGCTCAAAAGCGCCGAGGCCTACTTCCTCAAGATCGACACATAAGGTGCGTGTCTTACAACCTTAGCGCATTTTGTACCAAATTATTTAGCTTCGACATAAGGACCTGTTGTGGGAATTGGCAAAATACATTGAAAAACTCTGGCAAGGCAGTGAACTTAAATGCCCAGTTTAATACTTAACCGACACACAGACGTGAAAAGTTTTATAAATACGTACCACGTAAGTGATAAATACAAGCCATTTCAGTTCTTAACTAGCCACCAGGGGTGAACTTTGATTCAAAAGTGACTAAAGGTAATTTTCCAACCGCGTCTTGCTGTCCACAGATGGCTCCACGTGTAATATCCTGATGCGATGAAGAAAATTCGCGATTGTTTACATCTTCTTAATATGAACTGTACTTGTACTCTTTGCATATACCTTAACTTTGTTTGCATTTAACTGTAAGAAAGTAAACAGAAAACTGAATGTAATTTTACACAAATTTGACCACAAACTTAATTCTCTACGAGAATGGAAGGCCTCTGATTAAAATATATAAGCCACAATTTTTATGTGTTTCATTGTATGATTTGAATAAATAAGATCTTGACTTATAAATATTTTTGCTGTACAGTTATAGTATCTGAGGTTTGCAACATGTTTGTATCAAAGGAGTTTAGAATAATAACACGCTTCCTTTGTCCGTAGCTGCTATTGGCCACGCAAACTTTAATGCGAGTCTATTACCGTATTTCCCTGGTCTTCAATAGCAGTGATATCTCACTGTGCTAACTTGACTCTCTAAAGTGTCACTGGACTGTTTATTTCATGCTTCGATATTCAGGGAAGCACGACAGTCAGTCTAGGGCAAATTACATGCTATGGTTACGGAAAGGCTTTTCACTTACACACAACTTAACAGAGTTACACAATTTTGCTTTTAATCATATTTTATTAATATTTTATTTCTCCCACATTTGACCTATCTTCTTTTGTTGAATCATTGTCATTATCACTATTTCCATTCTATTGTCTTCAATTATAATTCCAACAATTTTTTCTTCCGTTAGTCTACATTATTCAAACACTCTTGTTTTATTCCATCCACATTTTGACGTACCTTTTCCTATTTCATTTGTTTAATTTGCTAAAATGTTTGGCAGCACAGCATTTAGTCTTTCAATGTAAAGGTCACATTTCCGGAAGCATTCCATGCTTTGGCGTCTGTCCATATTAATTCTATAGGATTCAGATCCGGATGTTACGGGGGAAGCCTTATGGTTGCATGATAATAGTTCTGACAATATTTGGTCAATCAAAGTGTTTTTTTTCAGTCGCTTTGTTAGCTGGGAATAAATCATACAAACTTGTTTCTGTGCTATTGTCAAATTCGATATTGTGATTTTGTAACCAAGAAGGTATACCTCTTCTTAAAGAACTTGGCGTTGGTAATTTATCTACTTGTGTATTAAGGTAGGAGACATTATCTAATGCTAGCATCGAAGTAAATTAGAAATTAACATTATGATTACACATTAAACATAATTTCAGTATACATTTGTTTATCAACACTTAATAGGCGTATGTTTGTGATATGTCATTACAGTCAACTGTACTCGGGAAGAGGGTAGTTTCACTGAGTATAGGAGTGGGAAAGAGGTAGAAGAGAAAGAAAGTTGGATTTGAGCTAGGTGAAGATGAAAGTCAGTGTTCTGGAAACATTGCCGGACTTACACATGAAATTAATATTTTACATATTTACAGAACACGTTCTTTTAACTGTTAGTTAACCGCCAAGAGACGAAAATTGGTTGACAACTAAATTGAGATATCATTCTGTTACTACCACGTCTTGCTCTTCACAGATGGCTCCACCTGTAATATCTTACCACAGTGAAGATAACTGGCAGTTATTTACAAAAATTTAAAATGAGCTGTATTTGTACTGTTGCATATAGCTTAGGTTTATTTGATTTTAACGTCATGAAAACAAAAATTAATTAGAATTTAGTTTGATAGAAGTGTGACCCAAGAAACAATTATGTATGGGAGTGCAAGTCTTCTAAGTTAAGTATATAATCTACAATTTTTGCAGTTTTCCTATATAGGATACTTCTAATCACACTAGGATACACTAGTTTTGTGAAGATTTGTTTGCTCTATAATTACGGCAGTATGACATCATTACATCTGAAGGCACTCGTCGTGTATGCGATCAAGCTGAGGTAAACATCTATGTACTGCTAATTTGTCCCGTTACGTTTTCTCGCTTTTCCATGTATGTTCTCACACATGCTGAAATATTAAGTGAACTTCTCTGTCAGTATCTGTATCACTGTACATCTCAGCATCTGTATGATACTTGCTAGATAGAGACAAAGACAGATATATCTTCTACTTGTGTCGCCCTTGCCGTGGAACGGGCAACACTCACCGTAGTATAACCGTATTAGCTCAACCCATGTTCGTTCTTATTTTGTAGCTACTCCATTATGAATTCAAATATTATGACACGCCATTTATGCTGCTGTGATGGAGTTTTCATAAAAAGTGTATGTGCACAGTTGCCAACATGATTTGCTCTGAACAATATGACATATTTAGCATTATTGCATTATCACCACAAACAATGCAGAGAAATATATGTAAAATAGGAGAAATAACCGAATAAAAACTACTAACCAAGGTCCGTGAAGTTATAGCGTTTTCTCTCGCGTTGGATGAAGGCAGTGACAACGTTGAAACACTACACAATTGTTAATTTGCATTCCTGAAGTTACTAACAAACTCTCGATACAAGAATATATGCTTGAAGTCATTTCTCTTAGGGAACATACCACAGGGTCAGAATTATTTCAAGCATTTAAGAAATGTGTAGAAGAAAGAGAACGAAAGCTAAGGTATCTTGTTTCCATAGTAACAGATGGGGCACGAAATATGACTGGTGAAAATATAGGACTAATTGGGAGAGTGAAACGTTATATAAGTTAAATGTAATAAGCAATAACACATTCTTACATCAGGAAGCATAACGTGCAAAATACTAAATATGAAACATGTAATAGACATAGTTACGACAGACTATAAATAAAATCAAACTCCTTGATTCATCGAAAATTTCGCAAATTACTGGAAGACTTAGGGCGTTCTTATGAAGATCTTTGATACTACACATAATTTGAATTCCTGAAGGGACAGGTATGTTGATATTAGTACATAATTGCAATAATATATTTATGTTATACTGCATACGTCTTAAAATTTTCTACATCTTTCTTTGGTTAGGATATAGATATCTATTCATAAATGAAGATTGGATAAGTGACTTAGCCTTCCTCACTGACATTTCTCAACATTTCAATAAACTTAGTCGTCTTCTTCAGAGAATGTTCCACAATACAATTCCTATGTATGACTTGGTTACATCATTCGTAAACATGACAGGTAAATGGAAATCAAATATCATGAGAAGACTATGTCTAAAATCTCTTCCCAATATTTGTGTAACAAACCTGAATAAATATACTGGACTGTTAGATAAAGAAAAGTTGGAGCTAGGCGATTCAGTGATTTTGAATCCATAGAAAACTATTTTGCTCTGTTTGCGTATCATCCAGCAATAGCTTTATATAAGCTTAATCTCAGAATTACATCAGGAAGTCACTGATTTACAATGTGATACATATATTCAATTGCAGTGTAAGTATTTGACTTATTTGTATATATTTAAACATCTGAAAGCAGATACATAATCATCTCTTAGATCGTACAAGATGTTTGGATCCATATATATATATATATATATATATATATATATATATATATATATATATATATATGCCAACAATTTTGTTTTCCGAAATGAAACTTGTAAAATCGAAGTAACAGTCCTAATTAATGGATGATAATTTACGTGGTAAACCGAGAGTGATTTCTTGTGATACATCACTAGATTTTCATGGCACATTACAAATTGAAGTGAACAGAAATATATTGCTGAAATATTTAGACGTACCTAAGGTATCGTAGACCAAAATAATAGCATTAAAGTATCTGTACTATTTCATATTGTACCTGTGTTGAGTCCAGCACTGAGTCTGAACGAAGGTACATCCCTTTCTCTGTCCACATTACGTCATATGCATTGCGGGTTGCATGCTTAGACGCCATACTTCTCCCTCATTGAGTACGTACTTGCCGATGGCCAGTTCAGAATTTAACCGACATACAGACTCACACACACTCACGTGAAAAGTTCTGTAAATATATAATACATATGTTATAAAGACTCCTTTGGTTCTTAATTAACCGCCAGGAGAGCAACATTAATTGTCAAACATTTTGTCAGATAGTAATGTTCCAGCCGCATCTTGCTGTCCACAGATGGCTACACCTGTATCAACTTGCCGCGGTGAAGAAGATTTGTAATTATTTCCAAAGTATTAACAGGAGCTGTATTTATACTGTTTGCGTATACTTCCGATTTGTTTGTTTTTATTCCATGAAAGTAAACAGTAATTAGAATGTATTTTGACACAAATTTGACGGAAGAAATAACTCTGTATGAGAATATAAGTCTTCTGAATTAAATATATAAGCCGCAAATTCTACAAATTTATTTGTTGTATGACTTGAATTTATTAAGGTCGCGTAAATGTTTTTGCTGTACAGATATAGTATCCTGAGGTTTGCAACACGAAGCGATCTCAGCATAACTGTGATAAGCTTTGGAATGATTCCACTCTCTCGTTGCCCAAGCTTCTATTGGCCGTACAATGGTTCTTGAACACAAATATTTAAATGAAAGCTCCGATCTGGTAGTGCCGTTTCCGGAATGCACGAACTCACGAGGGTGAGTTACCGGTTGTAATGGCCTGCCCGGGAGATTCCAACTAGTAAAGCGGAGGAACCCTGCCATATGTACCGTCCAGGCTCTTTGCATCGGCCACACTCTTTCTCCTCTCGCTTCATCCTTCCTCCGGGTACGCCCCACTTAGAAAGGAATGTAGAATAGAACAAGATAGGTCACAGGACTAAATAAAATACAACGCTCTGTGGTAAGATTTGTTTTGTATCTACTAGACCTTCCATTTATAGATGAGAGACGTACAATAAACAGAACGTCAGCCCTACTTTCAGTAAATTCTAGATATATCTTTCATTAGACACAAAATGAATGCTATACTCATGTCTCTCAACACCAAGGAGTTACCGAGATGTCCCAAAAGGGCGCCGGGCCCCTCTGTGGGACTTTCCATAGGGCAAGACCTAGAGAATAACAAGCCCCTCCATCTGGTCCTGTGGATTCAATACGGGATGGAACTGGATATACCACTTACGAGCGCCAACCCCAAAGAGGAAGGCTACCGATTAACCTTGGTAGGGCGCCTGGTGATCTAGCATACCTACCAGCTAAGCAGGCTAGTACGCGGGAATATATGGCCTCCCTCAACACCATCCGGAGACGTACTCGATCTCCCACGAGTATCGGGAGCCACTGTCCCTCGAGCCCAACACAATCCAAAAATCTCCCATTCAGGGTGGGGCTCGAATGTTCGGCCCGAGGTTCCTCTAGTAACGTCAGAGCTACCACGAGTGCTAGGTGTCCGTAGCTTCAGCACCACGGCAGCTGAAGGGGACGCATCTCCTCCCTTACGTGGGCTATACACATGTCGTGTTTTAATTGAAATCCATGGAGTAGTTTTTGAGAAAACAAACTTGTTTAAAAATTCCTATATATAAAGACTATGATACAATGAAGTACAAAATTAATATCATCTCTAGTCGAACATATATTCCTAGTGTTTACCTAGATCACGTTTCATTAGGACCTTCCTAACACCCTCAGCTAATGTCGACTTATACAACGAGGTCAACCCGAAAGTCCGAAGATCCCGGCCCCTATCAACCCGGAAGCCATGGAAACTTCGGTGCAATACCTTCAGTCTAAGGACCCTGGCCGCGCCTTGTCTCAGTGGTTAGACCACTTGGCTCTCACCAAGGAGGCCGGGTTTGATCCCAGGTGACCGCAAACTGAGATTTCTGGTGGACCACACGGCGCTGGGGCGGGTTTTCTCCGGTACATCCGCTTTCCCCCGCCATCTCATTCCTCCGGTGCTCCATCTTCATCTCATGTATCATCAGTGTCACCGCCTGCGGTGCCGTATGTAGTAAAAGCGGGCATTAAACACTACATATTTCATTTTTAAGGACCCCTCCATCTCAAGGCAGGTACAACAGAATACGTCACATTCGCGCGTCAACCCCGTCGGGTAGACTACCGGAAACCTCGGTGTGGCCTCCTGGTTATCTAACACACCTTCTACTGGCCCTGCAGGTTGGTACTCGGGACGTTTTTTGGCAACCCTCTGCCCTATCTGAGCGGCCGAGGTCTGTCCGGAGTTATCCAATCTCCCGCGGGTGTCGGGAACACACTGCCCCCTCGAGTCCAACCCAATCCAAATAACTCCCCTTCGTGAGGGGCTCGAATGTTCGGCCCGAGCTTCCTCTTCGTAACGACAGAAGTTTCTCGATGACTAAGGTTCCGCAGGGCCCGCATCACGGCCTCTGAAGCGTATGAAGCGATTGTGACATCTCCCTTGGTGTCTTGATAAACTTGAGGTTCTGAATCTTTGTGCGCGACGTGGCTGAGTGGTTAAACCGCTCCACTCTCACCAAAGCTACCCGGGTTCTTTTCTATGCCATTAAAAAGTAAAATTTGTGGTAGACAACACGTTGCTGGGGCGAGCTTTCTCCGGAATCTCCCGTTTCCTCTGACATCTCATTCCAACATTGCATCTTCATCTCTTGTAACATCAGTGGCACCACCTGCGGTGCAGTGTTTAGTAAAAGCGGGCTTTAAACACTACACGTTTCGTTTTAGGTTCTCTTCAAAGGTGGCGTCGAAATTGGACAGTTTCTCTTCATACTGCGTGGTTAATGCAGTTGGACCCTGAACACTTCTTAATAAAAGTATTTATTGCTCTATATCGTGATTCTCATTCCATAAATGGTACGCTACTGCCAATGTTACTGTTCTTGATGTTTCTAAAACGCACTTTCAGCCTAATGTTCTACTTACTTTTTGTTTTGACAATGTAAGAGTTGACAGTCTTTGCAGCTTATCCGGTACATACTTGAGTTTTGTCTGTGGGGTTTTAGTTTGTACTAATTACAAGATTTTAAAGGAAGTACATTGAATTTGTTGTGTGGAGCCAAATTTATACGTTCTTATGCAAAAGTTGTGTAGCCCTTCATGGTAAACACTAGCAATATTTGGAGCATCGTGCACTAATTCGTCTTAAGTTTATGTTAATTTTAGGTCAATGTTACACCTAAGGATCTGTTGTGTGAGACGGCAAATTACATCGAAAATTTCTTGCGAGGCACTGAATCTAAATGCCCAGTTTAGTGTTTAACCGACACACAGACGTTAAAAGTTTTATAAATGCTTACCATGCATGTTGTAATGACACGCTCTCTTAGTTCTCAATTAAGCGTCAGGAGACAACTTTAGTTGAGTAACAAATGGACAGATGCTAATGTTCCAACCTCGTCTTCCTCTCCACAGATGGCACCACCAGTAATATCCTGCCGCGGTGAAGAAGGTTCGTAATTATTTACATATTTTTTTAATGTGAACTGCATTTATACTCTTTGCATATACTTTAACTTTGTTTCCATTTAACTGTTAGAAAGTAAACAGTAATTAGATTGTATTTTGACACAAATTTGACCGCAAACGTTATTCTATACCAGAATGGAAGACTTCTGAATTAAATATATAGCCACGATTTTTATAAGTGTTTTTCATTGAAACATTCCAATTACATGTATCTTAATTTATGAATTTTTTGCTGTATAATTATAGTACCTTGAGGTTTGCAACAAATTTTCATCACAGCATGACTAGTAACAGGGTTTGGAAAATTATCACGCTATCCTTGCCCTTAGCTGCTATTGGCCACGCAATGCTCCTTGAACGATGAAATATCTAAATGGCAGGTTTGATGCCAGTCTCTTAGTTGTTTTCCCTGGTCTTCATTAGCAGTGATATCTCACTGTGGTACCTTCACTCCCTCAAGAGTCACTGGATTGTTTATTTCAGGTGTCGCGGTTTAGGGAAGCCGCAATGTCCATCTCCAACAAATTAAATACTATGCTTCCAGAAAGGTTTTTCACTTACACACAACTTAACAGAGTTATACAATTTTGCCTTTAATCATATTTTATTTCTTCCAGGTTTGACATATCTTCTTCTGTTGAATCATTGCCATCATTACTATTTCCATCCCGTTGTTTTCAATTACCATTCGTTTAATTTTTCTTCCGCTAGTGTACTTGATTCTAAGAGTTTTCTTTTATTTCATCCACATTATGGCATACCTTTACCCATTTCAATTGTGCAACTTGCTCAAATCGATGGTGGCAGAAAATTTCGTCTTTCGCTTTACAGGTGACATTTCTGGAAGCATCCCACTGTTTGTTTATTGTCTACATTAAATCTATAGGATTCAGGTCCGGATGCTAGGGAGGAAGCCTTAAGGTTTCACGGTTTTATTCAGATAAATTTTAGTCAATCAAAGTGTTTTTCTAAATCGGTTTGTCAGCTTACAATTGCTTTGTTGGTATTTTCTTACAACACTTGACGAAGGAGGTTTATCTACTTTTGTATTATGGATAAGGACATCATCTACTATTAGCACCGAGTTAAGAGATAAATTAGAAATTAACATTATGATTGACCATGTAACATAATTTCAGTATTCATTTGTTTATGAACACTTAATAGGCGTATGGCTCTCATACAACATTACAGTCCATTGTATTTGAGGGAGGAGGTTCTCCCCTGTAGAGGACAGGAGCGTTTAGCCTGGGCTCGCTGAAGGTGATGCTGAGCGTTCCCGAACTTTTGCGCAACTTAACATGAAACTAATAATTAACAGGATACGATCCTTTAAATCTTAATTAATCGTCAAGAGAGGCACTTTGGTTAACAAACAATTTGACAGATAGTATTCTGCTACGAACTCATCTTCCTGTACGTAGATGGCTCCACCTGTAATATGTAGCCGCGGTGTAGAAAACTGGAAATTATTTACAAAATTTTAACACGAACAATATCTGTACTGTTGCATATATCTTAGGTTTGTTTGCTTTCTTCCTTATAAACAAAACTATTAGAATGTATCTCGATAGAAATATGGCTGAAGAAATAATTCTGTGTCAAAATGAAAGTCTTCTAAGTTAAGTACATAATCCTCAAATTTTGCAGGCGGTAATAAAAAGAGCCTCTTCCATCTGGGCGAGCATACGGCAACATAGCAATCCAAAAATTAACAACATTGGGAAAGGTGAACCAAAACACCGTATGCATGCACCCATAAAAATATTCTACTACCACCGTTACACCACAATGTGCGCCCAAGTCCTTCAGGTCCAGACCTTTCCCCATATACAGAGGCCACCCTCACAGCAGCCCAGGAGTCAGCAGCAGGCTGCCGCATGGAGCGGTGTAAATAGTGAAGTGTGTGTGTGTGTGTGAGTGTGTGTGTGTGTGTGTGTGTGTGTGTGTGTGTGTGTGTGTGT
Organism: Mantis religiosa; assembly: GCA_030765055.1. Lineage (NCBI taxonomy): Eukaryota > Metazoa > Arthropoda > Insecta > Mantodea > Mantidae > Mantis > Mantis religiosa. Next base: position 20,120,373 of record CM060953.1, on the reverse strand, counting down.
GTGTGTGTGTGTGTGTGTGTGTGTGTAAATAAAAGTGCAAAATAAGCGCTTGTAAATGCCCTAGATAACAAAAAAGGACACTGTAAGACACTAACATAATAAAACTGTTCTCGGTGGGCTAAGAGAGATCACCGTATGGGTTTTATATATACCCTCTTAGACAATAAGCCATTAATCCCCAAAATATAATGTGACTTTGTGGGTTCGTCAAATAATAAAACGAGGTTACGAAACACAAAAACTACACTTTATTCTCCTCGAAATACACTGTTCACCATTACCTTTTGCTAGCTAACCTGAAACTGTTTATTTTCTCTAACTCAAATTCAACTCTCTGTCGCCACCGGTAACGATTGGTTCCGAAGTTTTCCGAATCTCCACCGGCCATCATTTTTCATCGGCTTCGCGAGTCTTCCGCCAGGGCGACAATAATTTTCAATGAAAATTTTAGCCTGTAAGCCGGGCCCCTTTTTACTGGCACCAGGCCATGAAATAGAAATACAACTAGGATAATATAAAATGACTACTTATGCGTTCTAAGCCCAAATTTACTTGTATAGATTTATTGTAACATTTTCGCAACGTGTCAGATGAATTCCTCGTGATGTTTACGATAAACAATCCATATTGACTTTCACTGTAAGAATTACTAAGATGTCTCTTATGATTTTCTTACCTAATATGTTTCCATAGTTACACAGCACTACAGGATGTTAATGAAATACACCGAAATAACTTCAGCGATTCTACACGTGACTAATATAAGCGAGTTAGGATAGGCAATGCATGGTCTGTAACTAAACTTAAGCCAGTTAATTGTATTAAAAGTAATTGGCATCAGAAGCTGATAAATTTGTATTTAAACAAGATATAACAAGTAATTGGATTAGAATGACTTTAAAACTGCTTCCCGAATACACAGATATCGATTTTATAAACTCGTTTCTGGCGTTCTCAAGATTTAATGCCTAGAAGATGTCTAAAATCTCAAACTAATCACTTACCAGGGCGACACTGAACAGTGGCTAACTGCCTTCTGGTACCATGTAGCCTACTCTAGTAGTGTTTCTGTAACAGTTTTTGTGGCCCAATACTTAATGTCGAAGTTTGATATTACAAATGTGATTGGTTCGGCTCCTGTAATGTAGTTAATTTGTTCTTTGATGATTATATCTAAGGGCGCTCTACTACGGCGGTAATCAGCGCCCTTTAAAAACCTAGTCATGGCAAAGGCCTGATATAAAACTTTCTAAAGACTATACAAGTGTCACAAAACCTATTAAAAATACACGCACATAAAAAACATCAATCAAAACCTACTGAAAATTTCGTTCGCTAAATCCTAAACTCTAAACTAGACAAGAATCTAAAATCCTTCTCCACGGGTCTCCACGCACGGCCTACACGTGGGTGGGCCTGTTGACCGTCTCCCTCAACCACGAAGAGGAGCCCACACGAGGGAGACTGTTAGCTCGGGACCCCGGGTGTGCCAGACCCGTAACTACCGAAGTATGTCCTCGGGGGGAATATGTTCTTACTCATGTGAATACATATCTCAGAAGAAAGTCTAACTGCCGGAATAATAGCCGCACCTGAAGTTATAAGACAAACACAAGGAATTTAAAATAAAACCTGAAGCGACGAATACGCTCACTTTGTTCTCGGGCAGTCAGCCAGGTGAAAAGATGATTAGATATCAACGTTTCGGGAGTGTACATCTCTTCCATCTTCAGGATATTTATAAAATGTTATAAATACAAAATGGCAGAAAATTGTTTTGATAACGACCATAGAGCCAATTTTCGGGAGACGACCATCTTTGCAAAATGCAACAGTTACTGGGAGCGGAGAATTAAAGAGGCTTTGGCAATTTCCTCTGAAAGGAGCACGCTTAATCGTGATGCTGGATATCAGTTCAGCTCCTCTTGGAAACCGGCCTTAAACATGGAATTCCATCGAATTAAGAAGCAAAGTTCAATACATCTTGATAGTCAAGTTAAGTATTTACGTTTCTTTGACACAATTAATTTTCTATACTCACGCCATCTCCTGACCTGGCATTTAATTTCCTGAAAACAGTATTTTGTTCAGTAATGCAAATTTTGATAGCGTTTTGTCTTTGCTTATTGTTGTGTTATATCTAGTATTTCATTTTGTGGTTATAACAGTTTATAAATATCCTGATGATGACTGGCTGCCCGAGAAGAAAACAAGAAATTTGTACAGAGTACGACAGTCGTTTGTTCGCCGCTGTCATCTTTACACTGAAAACGCAGTCGCCATTTCGAGTAGTTTGTATAAATCTGATGTAAAGAGTTGCATTTACATTTACTTTATGTAAGTTCGATCATACTTAACCACCTCGCATTTAGACGTACCGCAAGTGAATGTATTAAGCAGGATTCAAACTTTGTTATAAAAAACTGTAATTAATTGCACTACAAGGTGAAATTTCTCCGTAAAATACATACATTCATACGAGAACTAACAGCTTGGACGAAACATAAAAAACAACCAAACTAATAATGCAAAATTATATAACGTCAAGAAAAGTGGAGTTTCTAACTGCTTTACCTGTTACTTGAAAGTTAATGTCATAACCATTTCGTCAGAGAGAATGCTTGTGTGTTGTGTTGACAATTTCATGCAAAGCCCTGTATTTAGAAGCACTGTTTAGTATATAATAGATGATAATTTACGTGTATACCGTCAGTGGCCACTTGTGATACATAACTAGATTTCTATGACACATTAAATATAGAAGTTAACTGAAATATATTGCTCAAATATTTAGGCGTACCTAAGGTATAGTACACCAAAAATAATTGTATTAAAGTAGCTGTACTATTACTTATTTTACCTGTGTTGGGACCAGCACTGACTCAGATGTAAGGTATATGCCTTTCCCAGTACCACATTACGTCATGTGCACCGCGGGTTGCATGTTCAGACGACATACTTCTCCCTTATTGAGTACAAGGTTGCCGATGTCCAGTTCAGTACTTAACCGACATACAGACTCACGCAAACTCACGTGAAAAGTTCTGTAAATATATAATACGTATGTTATAAAGACTCTTTTGTTTCTCAATTAACCGACAGGAGAGCAACATTAATTGTCAAACATTTTGTCAGATAGTAATGTTCCAGCCGCGTCTTGCTGTCCACAGATGGCTCCACCTGTAATAACTTGCCGCGGTGAAGCAGATTTATAATAATTCCCAAAGTATTAACAGGAGGTGTATTTATACCGTTTGCGTATACTTCCGATTTGTTTGTTTTTAATACATGGAAGTAAATAGTAATTAGAATAAATTTTGCTACACATTTGACAGAAAAAGTAATTCCATAGGAGAATAGAGGTCTTCTGAGTTATAGATATAAACCACAATTTTTATAACTTTACTTGGTAATTTAGATGAAATATCCTTCCAGTTGTTTATATAAACCCTTGTGTTGTGCAGTTATAGTAACCTGATAATACCAGCTCCAAGATAAAGTTTGCAAAAAGTGCGATCAGAGCATGACTAGGGCCGCGACGTGGCTCAGTAATTAAACCGCTTGACTCTCACCAAGGCGGACCGAGTTCGATCCCAGGCGACCGCAATGTGAGTTTCGTGGTGGACAACACGGCGCTGGGACAGGTTTTCTCCAGGACCTCCGGTTTCCCCAGCCATCTCATTCCACCGGTGCTCCATCTTCATCTCATCTATCATCAGTGTCATCGTCTGCGGTGCCGTATGTAGTAAAAGCGGGCGTTAAACACTGAACATTTCAGAGCATGACTCGTAATAGAGTTTTGAATGAAATTACCAAAATTCGCGCTCACTCTGCTTGTAGCTGCTATAGGCCGCGCGATGGTTCTTGAACACAGTAATATTTATATGAAATGTTTGATGCGATTCTCTTACCTATTTTCTCTGGACCTCAGTGACCGTGATATCTCACTGCGATGACTTCACCCTCTCAAGATTCTTTATTTCATGTGTCGCTGCTCAGGGAAGTCGTTTAGTCTCCAAAAAATTAAATACTATAGTTCCAGAAAGGTTTTTCACTTACAACTCAACACTGACTCAAACAATTTTTCCTGTAATCGTATTTTAAAACTTCTACGCCTGGCGTATATTCACCTGTTAAGTAACTATTACTGCTATCCTCGTCATTGTTACCCTCAAATTGTAAATTAATGCACCGTTTTCCCAATACTGCTGTTTTATTTTATCCATATAAGTAAGTGATAAAGACAGGCATTTTTAGTTGTTACTTAACCGCCCAGAGAGAACTTTAGTTGACAATCAATTTGACAGATGGTAATGTTCCAAGCTCGCCTAGCTGTGAAGAGATGGCCCATCTGTAATATCCTGCCGCGGTGAGGAAAATTTGTAGTTACCTGCAAACTTTTAAAACGATTTGTGTTTACTCTCTTTCCATGTCCTTTAGGTTGATTTGCTTTTAAGTGTATGAAAGTAAACAGTAATTAGAGTGTATTTTGACACAAATTTCACGGAAGAAATAAACCTGTATGAGAATATAAGTCTTCTAAATTAAATATATAAGCCACAACTTCTACAAGTTTATTTGTTGAATAGTTGATGAATGCATACTGAGATGGCTTATAGTGTAACTGCAGTGAGGTGAGCAGATGCGGAATGTGAACTATTGGTGTGCTACAAGTGTCCATGTGCAAAGTGAAACAGTGGTGTTCGCCTTGGGCCCAGTTTGTGAGTGAATAGTGTTTGGAGTAAATAGTGACGCGTGTGCCGTTTGTTTTCCCTCCGGCACCTTTTTACTTGCCCTTCCGGTTCGAGGGCGCTGCTGTCACATTGCTTTGGTTTTCCGCCGTTCCTCTTTGGGGGCACTGCGATGCCCCAGGCTCCTTGGGTGGCTCCCTCAAACCGGCAGGGGTAGTGTGTGCCCTGACCTTCAAATTGCTGGCGGGTCTGTCCACTGGTCCACCACGGTCAACTATCTTGGCGTCACACTGGAGCAGAAGCTCTCTTGGAAGGCCCACATCGACACCATATACAACAAGGTTGCTCGCAAGATGGCACTTCTCTACCCCTTATGCCACCGAAACTCTGCCATGTCACTCTCCAACAAACTTCTTCTCTTTAAACAAGTTCTTCGTCCTGTCCTCACATATGCCTGTCCAGTCTGGGCCACTTACGCAAAAACTCATCTGTATCACCTTCAAACTCTTCAAAACCGCTTTCTTCGTACCGCTGTCGATGCCGACTGGTACATTCCCAACATCAACATCCATCGTGACCTTTCCTTTCCACTTCTCACTGACTACATGCTCTCCCTTTCACAAAAATTCTTCGACTCTCTTTCACTTAATTTCGCCTTCATCCGCGGCCTCGGGGAGTACGATATTGACCCCGGGGAGCGTTACAAGCATCCTAGGCTCCTTCTACATCGACCCTAATATCATCATCCATTGAAAAAACAAAATATATCCTCATTCAACTATTCATCATCTTTCTAATTTCTTCAATACTACCACCTACTGCTCAAACTAATTAAATATAACCTCCCTACCACAATATCACCGTCTACCACAGTCTATTTTTCAGCTATATCTTCCAACCAGTAAAGGACCTAGTCCTGGTATGGTATCTGTCGGAAGGCCCCACCACCTTTGGTGGGGTCACCTTCCAACGACAATTTTGCTCGTCGGTAGTGTGTGCCTGGCTCGCATCGCGTCTGTGTCTCTGGGTAAGTCCTCCATGTTCGGGATTCCTTATACTTTTTAGGGTTTTCATGCGTTGCCTTTTGGTGAGCCGTGTTGTCTTTTGGGGCTCTTTCCTCTCAGTTCGGGACCAGAAGTTGATCGTTATATTATGTGTCTGGGTTGATCAATACAAAATGTAGCTGGAAGTAAGAAGATAGGACAGAAGTTTATTGTTATTTTATGTTTATGTACTGGTGAGCGCAAGGTGTAGCAAGAAAATAAATTCAAATTAAGGTTTGATAAAAGCTTAATGGTTTTCATTAATTTCATGACCCTGGGTTGGCCTGCACAACATGACAGCTTTATGCACGTCTCTTCCCTGCTTTCCCTGGCGTTCAATGGCAGACTTATTACACTGCCATGAGTTCACGTTCTGCAGTATCACTGGATTCTTTATTTCGTGTGTCACTATTCAGGGAAGTCATACAGTCTCCAACATATTAAATAACATATTTCCAGAGTAGCTTTTAGTTTACAGACAACAACCTAACACTGGGTTTAACAAATTTGCCTTGAATTATATTATAATTCTTCTACGCTGACATATCTTCAGCTGTTGAGTCATTATCACAGTCATCCTCCACACTGTTCCGATCACATTGTCAATTATATATATATATATATATATATATATATACATATATATTACTTTAGTGTCTCCTTTTTCCAATAATCCTGTTTTCTTTCATCCCTATGACGACATACATTTTCCAATTCCATTTGTCCAATTTTACCAAATCATTCATTCCGTCCTTATAAGGACCTGTTGTCTGAGAGGGTAAATGTCATTATAAACTTCATGCAAAGCCCTGTATTCAAATGCCCTGTTTGGTAGCTGACACACACGCATACACCATCATGTCAAATGTTTTATAACTACGTACCATGTACGTTATAAGGACACGCTCTTTTAGTTCTTAACTAACCGCCAGGTTGACAAACCAGTTGAAAGATGGTAATGGTCCTACCTCTCCTTGCCTTCCACAGATGGCTCTACCTGTAATATCCTACCGCGGTAAAGAAAATTTGAATTATTTACAAAGTTTTAAAATGAAATGTGTGTATAATGTTTGTATGTACAGTGGGTTTATTCGCGTATCACTGACTAAAAGCAAACAGTAATTAGAATGTATTTTTATATAAATTTGACCTAAGAAATTATTTTGTAGGACAATGGAAGTCTTCTGAAATAAATATATAAACCACAAACTTTATAACTTTATTTCATGGTATCAACGGAATTATATTCTTAAAATTTTAAAAAAATATTTTTGTTGTGCAATTATTATGCGGTTAAGTTTGCAGTTTGACTAGTCATAGGGTTTGGAATGAAATCGGCGCCCCGTCGCCCGTAGCTGCTGTGGGTCGGGCAGTAGTTCTTAAACACTTCAATATTTACATGACAACTTTTATGGGTGTCTCTTATCTGCTTTCCCAGGCCTTCAGTGGTACAGATAACACACTGCAATGAGTTCACGCACTCCAGCATCACCGGATTGTTCATTTCGTGTGTCGTTATTTAGCGATGTCTTACAGGCAGCCAACAAATTAAATAATATATTTCCAGAATTTTTTTTTATTTTACACACAAGTTAACACTGGGTTTAACAATTTTGAGACTAATAACTTTGCCTCATTATTACAGTCATCCTCCACACTGTTCCCATCACATGTCAATTATAATTTTTTCTTACTTTAGTGTATCCTTTTCCCAATCCTCCTGTTCTCTTTCATCCCCGATATGACGACATACATTTTCCAATTCCATTTGTCCAATTTCACCAATTTCCAATCATTCCTTCCGTCCTTCATTTTAAATGCTACATATCTCCAGCCAACTCTTGTTTGGTATCTCCCCGTTAATTCTACAGGATTTAGATGTGGATGTTATGGAGGAAGCCTTATGGATCTATAGTTATATATCTGACAATATTTGGTCAATCAATATATTTATCTGGAATTAATCCAGATCGCTTTGGTTTAGTGCTACCTTCATCAAATGAAATATTGTGATTCTGTAGCTGAAAAAGCACATATCTTCTTAATTAACTTGACGTTGGAGGTTTATCTACTTGTGTATTATGGTAAGAGAAATTATATATTTCAAACACTGAGTTAAGGGGCGAATGCGTGTGGCAATGGTAGCACATTATAGTCAACTGTACTTCGGAAGGGGGGGGGGGTACTGAGAATAGGAGTTGGAAATAGACTGAAGAGAAAGACGGTTGGATCTGAAATCGCTGAAGTTGAAAGTCAGTGTTCTGCAGCCATTGCAGGACTTATACATGAAACTACTACTTTACACATTTACAGGAAACGCTCTTTTAATGGTTAATTAATCGTCAAGGGAAGAACTTTAGTTGATAAGTAAATTGAGATATAATTCTGTTCCTATCTCGTGTCGCTGTACATAGATGGTTCCACCTGTAATATCTTGTCCAGGTAAAAAAAAATTAATAATTACTTACAAGGTTTTAAAATGAACTATATTTCTACTATTGTATATACCTTAGGTTTATTTGATTTTTACTGCATGGAAAAAAAGAATAATTATAATGTATTTTGATAGAAATTTAATGGAAGAAATAATTATGCGTGGGAATAAAAGGCTAATATAATTACCACAGTAGTTCCTATGATGGCAACATTGTGGGATAGCAGCATGTCTAATAATCGGAATGGAATTGAAATTACGAAAAATCACACTCACGTTTTCCGTCATATTCCTTAAAGATGCATGATCGTATAATTTAATATCGTTAGTACATATGCATAGAAAATATTTCGTGAGCTTTGACTGCACCTTACGACCTCAAATTGATTTCATAAGGCTTATTAAAGCTTACATAACATGAGTACTATTGTTATATGTAGCAATACAATAACTAGGATAATATCAAATGAATACTTAGCCGTTCAAAGTCAGTGTTTACTTGTACACATTTATAATAACATTCTCGCAAAGAGTAAAATACGACCTCGTGATGTTGAGGCCAAACAATTCATATTGTCTTTCACGGTAATAATTACTGAAATATCTCTTATGATTTTCTTAGGTGCATTTTAGCGCAGTTTTACAGAGTACTAATGAATTACACTGAAATATTTTCAGAGGAAGTAGACCTGACTAATATAAACAAGTTAGGATAGGCAAGGCATAATCTGTGACTAAACATAACGTAGGAATTTCCGTTAAACCAAATTGAAATCAGAAGCTGATAAGTTGGTATTTAAACAAGGTTGCTTCCCGAATATCGAAATATCGATTCTTAGTAACTCGTTATTTGTGTTCTAAAGATTTAATGCCTCAAAGATGCCTCAAATCTCGAACCTATCACTTGCGACACTGAACAGCGATTAAATGCCTTCATGTAAAATAGTGTTCCTATAACAGTTCTAGTGACCCAATACGTAACACCGAAGATTGCTACTCCAAATGCCATTGGGCAGTTCCTATAATGTAGTTAATTGTTTCTTTGTCTTGTGAGTACATATCTCAGAAGAAAGTCTAACTCTCTAATAATAGCAGTACGTGAAGCTATTCGACACACACAAGAAATTTTGTACAGAGTACGACAGTCATTTGTTCGCCGCTATCAACTTTGCAGTGAAAACTCGGTCACCATTTGGAGTAATTTGTATAAACCTGATGTAAAATTTTGCATTGGCCTCTCGATTTTATAAGTTAGTTCTCTCTTTAATCCATCTCCCATTCAGACGCACAGTAGGTTAAGGTGTTAAGCAGGATTGAACATTTGTTACAAACAATTGTAATTAATTGCACTTAAAGGTGATATTTCTACGTAAAATACACGCTACTGGCGACTTGTCTATTCTTGATGTTTCTAAAATACTCTTTAAGCCTAATGTGCAACCGCCTCTTTGTTATGACAATGTAAATGTTGTCGTAGTCTTTGCAGTTTATCCGGTACACACAGTTACCGCCTGTGGGTATCTCCTTTGTATTATGTGATGTCAAATGATTTTGTACATTGAATTTGTTCTGTGCGGCCAGAGTAATATGTTCTTTTGGAGAAGATGTGTAATCCTGGGATGGTAAACACTAGCAATATATGGAGCGTCAAGCAGGAATTGGACTTAAACTTATATTAATGTTAGAAAGCACCTGTACTTAACCAACACACAGACGTGAAAAGTTTTATAAATGCTTACCATGTACGTTGTAATGACACGCTCCTTTAGTTCTTAATTAACCGCCAGGAGAGTACTTTATCGAGAAAGGAATTGGCAAACGCTAATGCTCCGACCTCGTCGTCCTGTCCACAGATGGCTCCACTAGTAAAATCCTGTCACGTTGAAGATAATGTGTAATTATTTACAAAGTGTTAAATTGAACTGTATTTATACTATTTACCTATACCTTGAGTTCATTTGCGTTTAGTTGTGTTCAAGTAAGCAGTAATTAGAATATATTTTGACCAAATTTAACCCAACAAGTAATTCTGTTTGAGAATGGAAGCCATCAGAAATAACTATATAAGTCACAATTTTTGCAACAGTTTGTATCCAATTTTGTTGGTTAGTTTTTATAACGGCTGTGCTGTACAATTCATCCCTGCAAAACCTTGCTAAAATTTTGACTGCACCTGATGTATTCAACTTACCTTCACAAGGTTTATTGAATCGCGGGCCATGATGGACCGGACATTGACCACATCCAACATTGAGATGAGGCACTTGTTACTAGAATGGCGGTACGCGGTTTCCATCATCTCATCTGTAAGAAAGCATCATGTCATGAACCAGCAGAGACGTGTGACTGCAGCTTACACGGACAAACATATGAACGTTACCATATAGAACTGTGCAGGAAAATAGCCAAATGAATTAAAGACTATTTGAACCAAGGCGTCAGTGCGCAAAATTGAAGAATTTGCATTTGTTTGTTATGAAACTCTTATTGTATGGCCATTTGACTGCAATAAAAGTTTATTAAGCAAATAATTATTACTGTTATCTGTAGCAATACATATTAATAACAGCCGACAATTAGGATAATATTGTGACACTGTGGGTTACGTAGATTCGCCAATCCGGCTTGCAGAAATATAAAACCACTTTTGCTGCAGTAACAAGCTGTGATATTAACAATCAGCCGTCTTCAAGGTCGATTCAGTGCTCCGCCGCAGTAAAACAAATGAAAGAAGTCACTTCGGTACACTTTAAACTTTGATTGTCACAATAACCATCATACAACTGCTCTTCTAACACCTGCCTGGTATTCATAGCCATCAGCAATTGTTTCTAGAATGCTGCGCGACAACAATAGAGTGAAGAATCGGGAGCCTCCCTCTGTCTCTTTCCCTTCTGCCCACGTGAAATGAAATGTGTAGTGTTTAACGCCCTCTTTTACTACACACGGCACCGCAGGCGGTGACACCGATGATGCATGAGATGAAGATTGAGCACCGGTGGTATAAAACGGCGAGAGAAACCGGAGGTCCCGTAGAAAACCCGCCCCAGCGCCGTGTTGTCCACCACAAATCTCACTTTGCGGTCGCCTGGGATCAAACACGGGCCGCCTTGGTAGGAGCCAAGCGGTCTAACCAATGAGCGACGTCGCGACCTCTGCCTCGTTCTTGTTCTATATCGTGATGCGTATTCCATAAATGGTACGCTACTGCCAATTTGTCTGTTCGTGATGTTTGTAAAATACTCTTTAAGCCTAATGTTCAACTTCCTTTTTGTTTTGACAATGTAAAAGTTGTCACAGTCTTTACAGTTTATCCGGTACACAACTGAGTGTTTGTCTATGGGTTTCTCATTAGTATAAAGCGATTTAAAAGAATGAATTAAATTTCTTGACAATGAAGTAGTTCCGTAGGACAATAGTAATATGTTCTTTTGGAAAAGGTGTGTCGTCCCGGAATGTTAAACAATCGCGATATATGGAGCATCGCGTACCAGCCAGTTCGACTTACAATTATATTAATCTTCGAAATATTTTACATATTGAAACAGCTATTTTAGATATTTTATGTTGTTTGAGAGTAATAGTTGGAGGAATTGTAATGTTTAATAAAATAGATAAAATGTAAGGTATGTTATGTGTAACCATGACAACCTCAAATGAGAGGAAATTGCTAGCTAAAAGTTTTACAGATCTTGCTTCTGATTAAGAACGTCGTAGGAGAAAGACGTACACTTGTGTCTGTCCGAAATTATGCAGAATTATTCTAAGTGTGCATCTAAGATGAACAAATCGCGTGTGTAAGATAGAAATAGTTTTGGCTTTACTCTTCGTCAGATCATTGAAGTGTGAAGATGTGTAGTACCGATCTGCAAGTTCGCAGAATCATAATCTGCAGTGATTTAGTATTGAGTATTTTATAAAACGACATGATCCTAACATTGTGTTAGGATATAATAATGGTTTTACTAGAATAAATTCCAATATTTTGAAAAAGACAAAGTTTGTTATTGTGTTCTACAAATTATTCTCGCTCTAACACTACGGCCAGAGAGAGACAGGGCCACGTCGTGGCTCAGTGGTTAGACCGCTTGGCTCTCACCAAGGCGGCCCGGGTTCGATCCCAGGTGACCGCAAAGTGAAATTTGTGATGGACAACACGGCGTTGGGGCGGGTTTTCTCCGGGATCTCCGGTTTCCCCCGACAACTCATTCCACCGGTGTTCTATATTCATCTCATGTATCATCAGTGTCATCGCCTGCGATGCCGTATTTAGTAAAAGCGGGCGTTAAACACTACACATTTCATTTCATTTCATTTAGAGAGAGACAGAAGACTAATTGCTCAAGAGCGCCGAGGCATACTTCCTCAAGATCGACACATAAGGTGTGTGTCTTCCATCCTTAGCGCATTTTGCGGTAAATTATTCAGCTTCAACATAAGGACATGTTGTGGGAGATGGCAAAATACATTAAAAAACTCTGGCAAGGCAGTGAATTTAAATGCCCAGTTTAGTACTTAACCGACACACAGACGTGAAAAATTTATGAATACGTACCACGTAAGTGATAAAGACAGGTCAGTTTAGTTCTTAATTAGCCGCCAGTGGAGAACTTTGACAAACTGACAAATGCTAATGTTCTAACCGCGTCTCTCTGTCCACAGATGGCTCCACCTGTAATATCCCGTTGCGATGAAGAAAATTCGTACTTATTTACAAAATTTTAATATGAACTGCATTTATACTCTTTGCATATACTTTAACTTTGTTTGCAATTAACTACATGAAATTAAACGGTAATTATATTGTATTTTGACACAATTCTGACCGCAATCGTAATTCTGTACCAGAATGGAAGTCTTCTGAGTAGGATATATAAGCCGCAACTTTGATAACTGTGTTTCGTTGCATTCCACGTCACAGCAGTTGCTGCGCGTGGTGGAGGCTGCAGCCCTGGGTTTCCAGGACAAGGCATTCACCTCAGCGGTTTCTCTGGACGTGGAAAAGGCTTTCTCTAAGACCTGGCACGCGGGTCTTCTGTACAAACTCATCCAACTGGAGCTACCCACTCATGTCATGCACCTTCTTCACTCTTTCCTAAAACATAGATTCTTCACTGTCACAGTGGCGGGAAAAACATCTACACGAAGGTCTATCCGCGGCGGAGTCCCCGAAGGTTCTGTGTTATCCCCGACGCTGTACAGCGTCTATGTGGCTGACCTTCCCACTGAACAGCACGTCAACATAGCACAGTATGCTGACGACGTGCTGCTATTCTCAACAAACAGACACCCACGCAGAACCTTCAACCCCATCCAAAGATATCTAATCCTCCTCCAGGAATGGTGCACGCTTTGGAGATTGTCCATTAATACGGAGAAAAGCCAAGCGATATTGTTCACCAAGCGCCGCTTTCCCGCCAACTTCCCCCAATTTACCTACTTCGGGCAAGGGATCAGGTGGGAGAATTCAATCAAGTACTTGGGAGTCAAGCTGGACAAGGGCCTAACTTTTCGGGAGCACATCCAGGAGCAAGCTCATCGGTCGTGTGGTGCCGTGGCATCACTATACCCTGTGCTTCGGTCTGCGATGTCTGTTCCCCTAAAGTTGTGCCTCTTTATGGCTCTGGTCCTCCCTATCATGCTCTATGCGTGCGAAGTCTGGGGTATGGCCGCAGGCTCACATCTAGTTCTGCTCCAACGTGCACAGAATAAATGTCTTCGGATTATTTATTCTGTTTGTACAAGGTTCCCCGTGAGATTACTTCATGAGGCTTCATCCCTCCGATATGTGGAGGATGAAATTAGACGCCGGGCGACAAAATTCTTCGAGGGTTTGCCCCAACATCAGAGCGCCCTAGTCAGATCCCTTGGGGATTATGTTCCTCGTGAGCGTCGCTATAAGCGATACCGGTTACCCCGCATGTCTTGCGGTCACTACCGGTAACCACATGATCTCCATTCCAGCCTAAATGAAATTTCAGCTACTCCAAAATTGTTATTATGGAATATTCAAAATTATTCATACCTTCTTCCTAGTTTATTAACTAACCCACCAGCGGTGCTCGCTGTCCGTAGCACCCGGTTCATCATTCCCTGAGGAGCAAAAAGCTACCTCCCTACACTAACCCCACTTAAATTACACCCGTCATTCTGCAACATCCACATCCCGCCACTACGTGGTTAAGCTCTTCCCAGAGCAGGTACACGATTTGACCACCCCTTCGGGCTGTTCCAAACAGCCTGCCAGATTTGTGTCTGTCTGTCTGTGTTTCGTTGAGTGGTTTGAATTTCTTAAAAATGTATTTTTAAATGCTTTTGCTGTACAGTTATAGTACCTTGAGGTTTGCAACAAGTTTTTATCACAAGAGCTTGGAATAATGCTTCTTAAACACTGAGATAGTTAAGTGAAAGCTTTGATGCGAATCTCTTACCTGTTTTACCTAGTCTTCAATGGCAGTGATATCTTACTGTGATAACTTCACCCTCCCGAGTATATCCGCATTGTTATTTCAACTGTCGCTATTTAGGGAAGCCATAGAGTCGGTCCTCAACAAATTAAATACTATAGTTCAAGAAAGGTTTTTCACTTACACACAACTTAACAGAGTAAAACAATTTTGCCTTTAATCATATTTTATTTCTTGTACGTCTGATATATCTTCTTCTGTTGAATCATTGTCATCCTCATCGCTATTTCCATCCCATTGTCTTCAAATATAATTGTTTCAATTTTTTCTTTCGTTGGCGTACATTACTCTATTACTGTTTTATTTCATCCACACTATGACATACTTTTTACCATGCCATTTGTCCATATTACAATTTTTTGCAGATTTCTTCTGTGATAGTTCCAATTAAGTAAATGTTTCAGGAGACGTGTTTACTCTATAATTATGGTAGTAGTTCCCACGTCAGTACTTACAACATTTTGGGATAGTAGCATGACCAAAAATCGGACTCGAAATGAAATTATAAAATATCGCACTCACGATGCCCGTAGCATGAACTCGTGATTCGTTAGGTGATGTGGTCTTCCTCATGGACATTTCTCAGCATTTCAATAATCTTAATCGTCGTCAGCAGAGAAAGTTCCACAACACAGTTCATATGGTTAGGTCGTTCGTAAACATGACAAAAGTATGGAAATCCAATCTGATGAAAAATTAGTTTCACAATTTACATGTCTAAAGATCTCTTCCCAATATTTGTGTACCAAACCTGAATAAATATACTAGTCTGTTAGGTAACGTAAAAAGGGAACTTAAAGTAAAGCGATTCACTGATTTTAAATCCATGGAAAATGATTTTGTTCTCTTTGGTAATACTCTTAAACCCGAATTATAGTAGAGAGTCGCCGATTTACAATGTGATCCTATGTTCGCTTCAGTGTAAATTTTTGACTGATTAGGATATATTTAAACATCTGAAAGCAGATACATATCCATCTCTTAGATCGTAGCAGCTATGTTTGGATCCACATTTTGTGACTCTGTGGGTGCGTAGAATCAAAATTGCAAGTTGCAGAAATTCCATGTTCTTTGTTTCTGTACAAATACGCTCTGTTCTATTCTTACAGTAGTCGCATTACGTCACATACACAATCACAATCTACCAAGGTCGATGACCACAACAACAGCGTTCTGATTACATCTGTTTACTACATCTGCTCTCGTTACAACACTCTACAACTGTTTACCCCTACTGCTCTGTTTACGACTGTCTCTTCGCGAGTCGTCGCTTACTTAAATACCTCATTGATAATTCGAGACTGTTCTGTAACAATCACTAGATATTTCTGGAACAAACAACAAATCGAATGTTCTATAAAACAATCAAGACGTCATCAGAATGTTTCAATTACCTCACTTATCTGTGTCAGTAAGTCTTTTATCTCGCGCTATCTTTATCTGTTTTTGTAGGCTCTTTATTTCCACACTATCTGCCTATCAGTTCATTTGTGTAAACAAGCCTCGCGAACACTTTACGCGCGTACGCCGCCAGTCGTAAAAAGAGATTCGGTCCAATATGTATGCCAACAAATATTTTCCCAAAATGAAACTTGTAAAATCGAAGCAATAAATGCGATTAACAAATGATAGTTTACGTACTATAATGAGAGTGTCTCTTTGTGATACATCACTAGATTTTCGTGGCACATTACAAATAGAAGTGAAGTAAAATATCTTGCACAAATATTTAGGACTACCTAAAGTATCGTAGACCGAAATAGATAGATTCAAGTATGTGTACTATTCCTTATTTTACTAGTAGCCAGTCCATCACTGACTCTGAACGAAGGTACATGCCTTCACCTGTTCGACATTACGTCATGTGCATCGCGGGTTGCACACTCAGACGTCATAATGCTCCCTCTTTGAGTACGTGCTTGCCTATGTCCAGTTTAGTATTAAACCCACATACAGACGCACGTACAACCAGGTGAAAACTTCTATAAATACATACTACGTACGTCATAAAGACACGCTCTATTAGTTCTTAGTTAACCCCCCGAAGAGCAACATTTATTCTTAAACATACTGTCAGATAATACTATTCCAACCATGTCTTGTCGTCCAAAGATGGCTCCACCTGTAACATCTTACTGCGGTGAAGAAAATTTCTAATTATTTCCAAAGTATTAACAGGAACTGTATATAAACTTTTAGTGTATACTTTAAATTTATTTCCTTTTATTGTATAAAAGTAAATAGTAATTAGAATATATTTTGATACAAATTTGACCGAAAAAGTAATTCCGTATAAGAATGGAAGTCTTCTGACTTAAACATATAAACTACAATTTTTACAGCTATAATTCGAAATTTAGATGGAAGATGGGGTAAATGGCTTTTTAAATGCTTGTGTTGTGCAATTATGGTTTTCTGAGGATACTAGCTCCAAGATAAAATTTGCAACAAGGCGCGATAAGAGCATGACTAGTAATAGAGTTTGGAATGAAATTACAAGAATTCGCGCTCACTAAGCGAGCTGGGCCGCGCCATTGTTCTTGAACACAGTAATATTTAAATGAAATCTTTGATGCGAATCTCTTACCTGTTTCCCTGGACTTCAGTGACAGTGATATCTCACTGCGATGACTTTACCCTCTCAAGAGTCACTGGATGCTTTATTTCATATGTCGCTATTCAGGGAAGTCGTTCAGTCTCCAAAAAATTAAATGATCTAGTTTCAGAAACGTTTTTTACTTCCAACAACGTAGAACTAAGTCAAATAATTTTGACTTTTAGCTTATTTTAAAACTTCTTAGCTGACATATCTTCGTCTGTTGAGTCATTATTACTTCCCATTGTCTCCAACTATAATTCTTTCAATTTTTTCCTCCATTGGTACATTGAAACCAGGCGTTAAATAAAACACTTCATTTCAGGTTCTCTTCTAAGATGGTGTCGAAATTTTAGTTTTTCATCATATTGCTTTATAAATTTATTTTCTAACGTGGTTAATGCAGCTGAACCCCGAACACATTTTAATATACGGATTTCTTGTTCTATATCGTGATTCTCATTACATAAATGGTACCTACTGCCGATTTGTCTGTTCCTGATGTTTCTAAATTAATCTTTAGGCCTAATGTTCAACTTCCTTTTGGTATTTGAGATTGTGAAAGTTGTTAGTCTTTGCAGTTTATCAGATACGCACCTGAGCTTTGGTTTGTAGGTTTCTCCTTTGCCTTGTGTCTTTGTGGGTTCGTAAAATTAAAAGTCAAGTTTGCAGAATTTCAAAATGCCCTTTATTTCCATAGAAAAGCAGTTTGTACAGCTCTTTGCAGCAGGATAACGTAACATACACCAACACAGTCTCTCGTGGCTTCACCTCACGAAAACAAACAAAAGAATTCACTTTCAAATCACTACACGATTATCAGTTTTCAACTCGAAATACATAGTTCAAATGTCCACATACTGCCACCTAACGCCATTCACTGACTGACAGCTCCAATCCACTCCACTCCACTCCACTCCACTAGGTGCTGGCTGGTTGTATACAGCCAGATGGTTTTTGCTGCGGGCCCACCCGTTAAGGGTTTTACCACAGGTAAGGTTAGAATTTGGAATTTGTAGGATGAATGTGGTGTAGGTTTTGAGGTTGGAATTAAATTTTTGAGGTTCCAGAATGTACCTTCGGGTTGAAGGGGGGGGGGGATGCAGTACTTTGCACCCAATTTTTATTTTTGTTTAATTTAGGGGGGGGGGGAATTTAGATGACAAACAGCTTAGGAGGATTATGAGGAGCTCAGCTTTAGCTGCTGATAGGATTAGCTCCTGCTTTATCTGGGGTGCCCGCATGCCATACGGGGACCCGGTGCAGTCTAGATCGGCGTCTAGTGGGCTCATAATCTCCCAATGATCTAACAAAAATGCCTTGTGACAATATTATATGATTTTGAAAGCTGTTGTACACTGAGCTTATTCTGTGGACAACGTAATATGTTCTTTTGGAAAAGGTGTGTAGTCCTGGAATGGGAAGCATTTGCAATATATGGAGCATCGAGTACCAGTTCTACTCAACATTATATTCATTTAAGAAAAATGTTACACATAACGACGTATTGTATGATACGGCAAATTTTACCAAAAACTCTTGCACGTTACTGAATTTAAATGCCTAGTTTAGTATTTAACGGATACACTCAAGTGATAAGCTTTATAAATACATATCACGTACGTTACAACAGTCACACTGTTTTAGTTCTTAATTTACCGCCAGGAGAGGACTCTAGTTGACAAACAGTGATAACGTTCCCATCTCGTCTTTCCGTCCATAGATGGCCCCACATGTAATTTCATACTGCAGTGAAGGAAAATGTAATTATTTACAAATTTTCCAAATGAACTTTATTTATACTCTTTGCATATACTTTATCCTTGTTTGCTTTTAACAGTATGTGAGTAAACAGTAATTAGAACGTATTTTGATACAAATTTAACCTAAGAAGTAATTCTGTATGAGAATGGAAGTCATCTGAATTAGATATATCAACTACAATTTTTATAAGCGTTTCATTCTATGATTTGAATTTAATTTCATATTCTCATAAGTTTTTGCTGTACATCTTTAGTACCCTGAGGTTAACAACAACGTGCGATCACAACATGACTAGTAATAGAGTTTGAAATATGACGCTCCCGTTCCCCGTAGCAACGCAATGATTCTTGAACACTGAAATATTCAAATGAAAGCTTTGATGCGAGTCTCTTACCTGTTTCCCCTGTCCTCCAATAGCAGTGATATCTCACTGTGATAACTTCACTCCCCAAGAGTCACTGGACTGTTTAGTTCAAGTGTCGCCATTTAGGGAAGCAGGACAGTAAATCTTTAACAAATTAAATACTATGGTTCCAAAAAGTTTTGCATTTATACACAGCTTAAATCGCAGTTAAACAATTTTGTCTTTAATCATATTTTATTTCTTCCATGTTTGAAAAATCTTTTCTTGTAATCATTGCAATCGTCATCACTGTTTCCATTCCATTGTCTTCAATTATAATTCTTTCATTTGTTTCCTCCGCTGGTGCACTTTTTCTTAATACTGCTGTATTATTTTATCCATATGATGTCATACGTTTCCCATTCCATTTGTCCAATTTGCTCAAATCATCGGCGGCATAACATTTCGTCGTTCATTTTGAATGTTACATTTCTGAAAGCATCTCATTGTTTAGCATCTGTCCATATTAATTCTATAGGATTCAGATGCGGATGTGATGGACGAAGCCTTATGGCTGCTTGGTTGTTTTTCTGACAATATTTGGTCACTCAAAAGGTGATTCTGACTGGAATTAAATAGTACAATTTTGTTGTTGGTGCTACTGTCATCACTTGGGACATTGTGATTTTGTAACCGAAAATAATAAACTTTACGTTGGAGTTTATCTACTTGTGTATTATGGTCGGAAACATTACCTAATTCTAGCACCGAGTTAAGAGCGAATTTGGAGTTAATATTATGATTAGCTATTTAACATAGTTTCAGTATTCATTTGTTTATGAATACTTGATAGGCATTTGACTGTCACTGTACATTACAGTCAACTGTACTTGGTAGTCGGGTTTACTGAGTATAGGAGCTGGAAAGAGACGAAAGCGAAAGAAGGTTAGATCTGAGCTCGGCGAAGATGAAACTCAGTGTTCTGGAACCATTGCGTGACTTACACTAGAAAATAGTATTTTACACATTTACAGGATACGCTCTTTTAATTGTTAATTAACCGTCAAGAGAGGAGCTTTGGTTGACAAGCAAATTGACAGATAAAATTTTGCTCCGAACGCGTCTTGCTGTCCATAGATGGCTCCAGCTGTAATATCTTGCCGCGGTGAAGACAATTGGTAATTATTTACAAAGTTTTAAAATTAACTATATTTGTACCGTTGCATACACGTTAGGTTTATTAGATTTTTAACTCATGGAAATAGAAATTGATTAGAATGTATTGTGGCAGAAATGTCACTGAAGAAATAATTCTGTGTGGGAATTAAGGTATTCTAAGTTAATTATATAATCCACAATTTTTGCAAATTTAATGTGAGATGACTCTAATTAGCTGTAAAATTTGTGAATGTTTGTTTGATATATCATTATGGCAGTAGTGCCCACGTTAGCACTTCACAACATTGTGGGATAACAGCATGATCCGAAATAAAATTAAGAAAAATCTCACTTAATTTGCCCATAGCTGCTGAAGATGCATTTCTTTTATTCTACTCAAACAATCGTGTGATAATATATCGTTATCTCTTAACCATATAACAACTTTCGTAAGTTTTGGCTGTACCTGACAATTTCAAATTACTTTCACAATTTTTGTTAAAGCTCAACTAAAATTATTATTTTACCTGTAGCAATACAACAACTAGCATAATATGAAGGAATACTTAGCCATTCAACTTTCTTTAGAGCTACGGTAACCATGGAAACAAAGTAGGTAAGAAAATCATGAGATATTTCAGTAATTCCTACAGTGAAAGTCAATATGAATTGTTTAGACTCAACATTAGGACGAATCAATTTGACACGTTGCAAGAATGTTACAATAAATGTATACAAAGTCAAAAATATGTTTCCATCTAAACTGTAGGATATTCTCTAACCGAGCAGGATGGCTCAGGTTGTTTCGTCTCTGGTGCGCATTCGGAATGTCCGGGTTAGATTCCTGTGGCCGACCTACTTGACCCATAGGCTTTTACGGTAGTTTTCCCAGGTCTCCAGGTGACTACTGAGTAGGTTAATTACTTTTTGTCCCTCCACTTCACATCATTTCTCATCTCGTGGTCTGTTTCAGGATAGAACTGTTGATAGGTGTCTTGGCGCTGTATGGCAGGATGATATCCCCAGGTTAAAACTTCCTCCTCTGAAAGGACGGTCTCCAATCTGGTAGTGCCGTTTCCTGTCTGCAGGAGGATGAGTTACCGCTTGTAATGAACTGCCCGGGACTTTCCAACTAGTAAAGTGGAGGAACCTTGCTATCTGTATTGTCGAGGCTCCTTGGATCGGCCACCCTCTTCGTCCTCTCTCATCATTCTTCCTCCCGGGGTGCCCCACTTGTGAGCGTAGATACAATAGATCAAGGCTGGACACAGGGCCCAATAAAAAACAACGTTGTGTGTTAAGATTTGTTTTCTGTCTGCTAAATCTTCTAGTTATAGACGAGTGATGCACAATAAAGAGAAGGTCAGCGCTACTGGCAGAAAATTCTAGATATAGCTTTCATTTGATACGAATTGAATGTTATACATGTATAGCGTTTAAATGAAAAGCTTTGGAGTCGTTCTTGTGTAACTCAAATTTTTTGAAAATTTAATATATGTTGTAACTTTGTGGGTTCGTGAAGTTAAAAGTCCAATTGCAAAAAGTCCACCGAATTGCAGTTGGAACACTTGCCGATTACACAGAATTACGTAATGCACACAATTACAATTGGTCAGTTCTTCTGTCACAGGTCCACTGCACGCTCACAATTACGTACAACTCCTCTGATACACGTACACCGTCTTCCAGTCCGTTCGCTCCCTCGGTGCTCCTCACATTGCTCGCCAAGAACCGAACATTCCTCCAGATGATGATGATATATAAGGGCGCTCAACTACGGCGGTCATCAGCGCCCTTTAAAAAATTAGTCATGGCAAAAGCCAGATATAAAACTTTCTAAAAGCTATACAAGTGTAACAAAACCTATTAAAAATACACGTACATGAAAAAAATCAGTCAAAACCAACTAAAAATTTCGTTCACTAAATCCTAAACTCTAAACTAGACAAGAATCTAAAAACCTTCTCCACGGGTCTCCACGCACGGCCTACACGTGGGTGGGCCTGTTGACCGCCTCCCTCAACCACGAAGAGGAGCCCACACGAGGGAGACTGTTGGCTCGGGACCCCGGGTGCGCCAAACCCGTACCTACAGAAGTAGGCCCCTGGGGGGACACTTCTCCAGTCCCACGCGTCGCTTATATAGGCCCAACTGGAGAATCTAGAAGGTTCCGGGTTAGATGAAATATCCTGGCTGTTCCAGAACTCAGGTGGAGCGAAAAGAGACGGCACAGGGGCCTGCGATCCCTTCAGTTGGCGCGACAAAATAAATGGGTGGGCGTGGGCGAATGCTTCTCGGCTCGCACTCAGCCGTCAGTTGGTCGTGTTGAACTGGATGAACTAGTACTCCATGCTCCATATATTGCTTGTGTTTACCTAGAACGCATTTCGTTAGAACCTTCCTAACATCCTCGGCTAATGTCGACTTGTAGAACGAGGACTCCGTCAACTATCAACGCGGGAGCGATGGAAAACTTCGGGACTCTTTCCTTGGGGCAATACCTACAGGCTAAGGAATCCCCCCTCCGCTTCTGAAGACAGGTGGAAGTGGTTGCGTCACATACGCGCGTCAACACTGCAGGATAGACTACCGAAAACCTCTGTGTGGCCACCTGGTGATATAGCACACCATCTACTGGCTCTGCAGCATAGTCCTCGGGATCTTTTGCGAACCCTCTGCCATATCCGGGCGGCTGAGGCCTGGCCGGAGGATTCCAATCTCCAGCAGTTGTCGGGAACACACTGCCCCTCGAGTACAACTTAATCCGAACAACTACCCTAACGGAGGGGCTCGAATCACCGCCTCTGAAGAGGATGGATGCGCTCTGTACCGTGAGTTTTGATTTGATGAGCTCCTTGGAGGTGATAGTGGCGTCTCCGTCGGTGTCTTGATGATCTTGAAGTCCTGAGTCTTTATCCGTGGAGTGGCTGAGTTTTTAAACCACTCTACTCTCACCGAAGCTTCCCGAGTTCGATCCTATGCGACCGCAAGGTGAGATTTGTGGTTGACAACACGGTGCTGGAACGACTTTTCTCCGGTGTCTACGGTTTTCTTCCACCATCTCATTACACTAGCACTCCATCTTCACTTCATGTAACATTAGTGTCACCGCCTGCGGTGCCGTATGTAGTAAAAGCAAGTGCTAAACATTACACATTACATTTTACGTCCTCTTCAAAGGTGTTGTCGAAATTGGACAGTTTTCCTTCATACTGCGTCGTTAATGCAGTTGGACCCTGGGCGCTTTTTAATAAACGGATTTCTTGTTCTATATCGTGATTCTTGTTCCATAAATGGTACGCTACTGCTGATTTTTCTGTCCTTTATATTTCTAAGATACTCCTTATGCCTAATGTTCAACTTCGTTTTTGTTTTGGCCGTGTAAAAGTAGTCACAGCCTTTACAGTTTACCCGGTACACAACTGAGTTTCTGTCTGTGTCATTTTACTTTGTATTATATGATGTCAAAAGACGTACATTTTGTTTGCCCTATGAGGTCAAAGTTATATGCTATTCTGGAATATTTGTGTAGCCCTGGGATGGTAAACACTAGCAATATATGCAGCATAGAGCACAAAGTCGACTTAAAATTATATTAAGTTTAGAAAAATGTTACACATAAGGACCTGTTGTCCGAGAGGTAAATGTCATTAAAATCTTCATGCAAAGCGCTGTATTTATATGCCCTGTTTAGTAGCTGAAACACACGCACAGACCACCACGTGAAATGTTTTATAACTATGTACCATGTACGTTATAAGGACACGCTCTTTTAGTTCTTAACTAACCGCCACGTTGACAAACAAGTTGAAAGATGGTAATGGCCCTACCTCGTCTTGACGTCCACAGATGGCTCCACCTGTAATATCCTACCGCGGCGAAGACAATTTGTAATTATTTACAAAGTTGTAAAATGAATTCCATGTATATTGTTTGTGTATTCATTGGGTTTCTTCGCGTATCACTGAATAAAAGTAAACAGTAAGTACAATATATTTTGATAAAACTTTGACGTAATAAATTATTTGGTATGAGAATGAAAGTCATCTGAATTAAATATATAAATCACAAATTTTTTAACTTTATTTCATAGTAGAATTAGAATTAGAATTCAAATGTTTTGAAAACATTTTTGTAGTGCAATTAATATGTGGTTAAGTTTGCAGTTTGACTAGTAATTGGGTTTGGAAAGAAATCGCCGCCCCGTTGCCCGTAGCTGCTATGGGTCGGACAATGGTTTTTAAACACTTCAATATTTACATGACAACTTTTATGAGAGTCTCTTATCTGCTTTCCCAGGCCTTAAATGGTACAGATATCACACTGCAATGAGTTCACGCACTGCAGCATCTCTGGATTATTTATTTCGTGTGTCGTTATTTAGCGATGTTTACAGTCAGTCTCCATCAAATTAAGTAATGTATTTCCAGAACAAATTTTTTATTTTACACACAACAAGCTAACACTGGGTTTACCAATTTTGGGTTTGATATATTTGCCTCATTATCACAGTCATCCTCGACACTGTTCCCATCACATATCAATTATAATTTTTTCTTACTCTAGTGAATCCTGTACCCAATCCTCCTGTTCTCTTTCATCCATATGACGACATACATTTTGCAATTCCATTTGTCCAATTTTACTAAATCATCCATTCCGTCCTTCCTTTTAAAAGTCACATATCTCCTGCCAACTCTTGTTTGGTATCTCTCCATAAATTCTACAGGATTTAGATGTGGATGTTATAGAAGAAAAAATGAAATGTGTAGTGTTTAACGCCCGCTTTTACTACATACGGCACCGCAGGCGGTGTCACTGATGATACATGAGATGAAGATGGAGCACCGGTGGAATGAGATGGCGGGGGAAACCGGAGGCCCCGGAGAAAACCCGCCCCAACGCCGTTTTGTCCACCACAAATCTCACTTTGCGATCGGTTATAGAAGAAGCCTTATGGTTCTATAGTTATATTTCTGATAATATTTGGTCAATCAATATATTTTTCTGAGTCGATTTGTTAGCTGGAATTAATCCAAACAGCTTTGGTTTAGTGCTACATTCATCAAACGGAGTATTGTAATTATGTAGCTGAAAAAGCATATAACTTCTTAAAGAACTTGACCTTGGAGGTTTATCTACTTATGTATTATGATAAGAGCAATTATCTATTGCAAACACCAAGTTAAGGGGCGAATGCGTATGTAAATGATAGCACATTACAGTCAACTGTACTCCGGAAGAGGGGGGGTTACTGAGTAAAGGAGTTGGAAATAGAGAAAAAGTTCGATCTGAAATCGCTGAAGTTGAAAGTCAGTGTTCTGGAAAAATTGCAGGACTTATACATGAAACTACTATTTTACACGTTTACAGGAAACGCTCTTTTAATTGTTAATTAATCGTCAAGTGAGGAACTTTGCTTGCCAAATAAATTGACATATAATTCTGTTCTTATCTGGTCTTGCTGTACATAGCTGGCACCACCTGTAATGTCGTGTCCAGTAAAAAAAGATAGTAATTATTTACCTGGCTTTAAAATGAACTATATTTCTACTATTGTATATACCTTAGGTTTATTTGATATTTACTGCATGTAAAAAAAAATAATTAGAATATATTTTGATAGAAATTTGATGGAAGAAATATTTATGCGTGGGAATAGAAGGCTTTTAAGTTAAGTATATAATCTACGATTTTTGCAGTTTTCCACTATGAGATGGCTGTAATTGTACGGTTTGTTTTAATATAATTACGGCAGTAGTACCTATGTTAGCAACATTGTGTGATAGCAGCATGACTAATAATCGGACCGGAATTGAAATTACGAAAAATCACACTCACGTTTTCCTTCATATTCCTTACATATGCATGATCGTATAATTTAATATCGTTAGTACTTATCCATACAAAATATTTCGTAAGCTTTGACTGCATCTTATCACCTCAAATTGATTCCATGAGGTTTATTAAAGCCTACATAAGATAAGTATTATTGTTATATGTAGCAATAGAACAACTAGGATAATATCAAATGAGTACTTAGGCGTTCAAAATCAATGTTTACTTGTATACATTTATTATAACATTCTCGCAAAGAGTCAAAATACGTCCTCGTGATGTTGAGGCCAAACAACTCATATTGTCTTTCACGGTAAGAATTACTGAAATATCTCTTATTATTTTCTTAGTTATCTTTTAGCGCAGTGTTACAGAGTGCTAATAAATTACACTGATATATTTTCAGAGGTTGGAGACGTGACTACTATAAACAAGTTAGGATAGGCAAGGCGTAATCTGTGACTAAACATAACGTAGGAATTTGCGTTAAACCAAATTGGCATCAGAAGCTGATAAGTTGTTATTTAAACAAGGTTGCTTCCCGAATATCGAAATGTCGATTCTTAGTAACTCGTTATTTGTGTTCTAAAGATAAATGCCTCAAAGATGTCTCAAATCTCGAACTGATCATCTGCGACACTGAAGAGAGATTAAATGCCTTCATGTATCATGTAGCCTACTCTAAGAGTGTTTCTGTTACAGTTCTAGTGACGCAATACGTAATGCCGAAGATTGCTACTCCAAAAGTTATTGGTTCAGTTCCTGTAATGTAGTTAATTTGATCTTTGTCTTGTGAGTACATATCTGAGAAGAAAGTCTATCTCCCTAATAATAGCAGCACATGAAGCTATTCGATACTCACAAGGAATTTTGTACAGAGTACGACAGTCGTTTGTTCGCCGCTATCAACTTTGCAGTGAAAACCCGGTCACCATTTCGAATTATTTGTATAAACCTGATGTAAAGTTTTGCATTTACCTTTCGGTTTTTAAGTTCCTTCACTCTGTAACCATCTCCCATTCAGACGTACAGCAGGTTAAGGTGTTAAGGATGATTCAACATTTGTTACAAACAATTGTAAGTAATTTCACTTAAAGGTGAAATTTCTCCGTAAAATACACGCTACTGCCGAATTGTCTATTCTTGATGTTCCTAAAATTTTCATAGCAAATGTAAATGATTGATTTGGATAAATTTAAACTGCTGAAACCGGATACATATCCACCTCTTAGATCGTAGCAGTTGCTTGGATCAACATATGTATACCAACAATCTTTTTTCCGAAATGAAACTTGTATAATCGAAGCAACGATCGAAATTAATGGATGATAATATACGTGGCACACCCAGAGTGGCTACTTGTGATACATCACTAGATTTTCATGGCACATTACAAATAGAAGTGAAGTGAAATATATTGTTTAAATATGTAGGCCTACCTAAGGTATCGTAGACCAAAATACATGGATTCAGGTATGTGTACCATTCCTTATTGTACTTGTAGCGACTCCAGCACTGACTCTGAACGAAGGTACATGCCTTTCCCTGTTCGACATTACGTCATGTGCATTGCGGGTTGAATGCTGAGACGTCATATTTCTTCGTCATTGAGTACATGCTTGCCGAAGTCCAGTTTAGTATTTAACCGACATACAGACTTACGCACACTACATACCACGTGCATTATAAAGACAGTCTCTGTTAGTTCGTAACTATCCGCCAGGAGAGCAACATTTATTGTCAAACATATTGTCAGATAGTAATCTTCCAACCGCTTCTTACTGTCCACAGATGGCTCCACCTGTAATATCCTACTGCGCGGAAGAAAATTTATAATAATTTACAAATTTTAATATGTACTGTATTTATACACTATGAATATACTTTAATTTTGTTTGCTTTTAATTCTGCGAAAGTGAACAGTAATTAGAATCTGAATGTGATACAGATTTGACCAAAGAACTGACTCTGTACGAGAATAGAAGTTATTTGAATCACATATATAAGACACAATTTTCATGACTATTTCATTGCAGGATTTGAATGATGTATTCTATATGTTATGTGCGTTTCTGCTATACAATTATACTATTTTGAGATTTGCAACACTGTGCGTTTACAACATGACTAGTAATAGAGTTTGGAATAATATTGAGCTTCCGTTGCCCGTAGCAGCGATGGGCCGCGCCATGGATCTTGAACACTGAAATTTTTCAATGAAAGCTTTGATGCAAGTCTCTTACCTCATTTCCCTTACATTCAGTAACAGTAATATCTCACCGCCCACCTCAGTATCGTAGATATTAGCATGTCTGCCTCACGTTCAAAAGCTCTCCAGTCGAATCTGTCAGGGTGAGTTAGCTGGTTAAGGATTATCCGCGGTTTTCCCTTATCCTAAACGGCGAATGTCGGGTAACTCTAAGCCCCATGGACCCTGAGCTCTTTTGAGCATCCTTTCACCAATTCCATTCATCGTCCGATATGACAACGTTGGAGGACGTAAATACAGAAAAACAAAGATATCTCACTACGATGACTTCACTCTCTGAGGTATCACTGCATTGTCTATTTCACGCGTCGCTATTTAGGAAAGCCGTACAGTCATTCTCCAACAGATTAAGTGCTATTGTTCCAGAAAGATTTTGCACTTATACACAACTTAACAGTTCAACAATTTTGCCTTTAATCATATTTTATTTCTTCTAAGTCTGACATATCTTCCTCCTTTGAGTCATTATCACTGCCATCCTCGTCATTGTTTCTATCCCATTGTCAGTTATCTTTTTTTCCTCCCTCTGTGCCCCCTTTTCTCAATACTGCTGTTTTATTGTGTCCATATGATGCCATACATTTTCCAATTACATTTATCCAATATTCTGAAATCATTCATTCCGTCTTTCATTTTACATGTCACATATCTGCAAGCAAAATATTGTTTGGTGTCTGTTCATATTAATTGTACATTATTGAGATCCGGATGTTACGGACCAAGCCTTAAGGTTGCCTCGTTATATTCTGCCAATATTTGATCAATCAAAAGGTGATTCTAAGTTGACTCATTGGCTAGAATTAAATCATAGAATTTTGTTTTGGTGCCACATTCATCAAACTGGTTATTGTGATTTTGTAAGCAAGAAAGCATATATCTTCTTAAAAAACCTGACGTTGTTGGTTTGGCAACTTGTGTATTATGTAAAGGTATATTATCTATTGCTACCACCGACTTAAGGGATCAATTAGGAATTCAATTATGATTAACAATTTAACATAATTTCAGTATTCATTTGTTTATGATCAGTTTATAGGTGTATGACTGTCATTGTACATTACAGTCAAGCACTCGGGGGGGGGGGGGGGGGGGGGAGGGGGTTCACTCAGTAAAGGAGTTTGAAAGAGAGAGAAGAGTAAAAGTATTGGATCTGAGCTCGCCGAAGATGAATGTCAGTGTCCTGGAACCATTGTAGGACTTATACATCAAACCACTATTTTACACACTTTCTTTTTATTGTTAATTAACAGGCAAGAAAGCAACTTTGGTTGAAATTCAAACTGACAGATAGTATTCTGCTATGTCCTCGTCTTGCTGTCAATAGATGGCTCCAACCACAAGATCTTGACCGCGGTGAAGAAAACTGGCAACTATTTACAAAGTTTTAAAATGAGTTATATTTCTACTGTTGCATATACCATAGGTTTATTTGCTTTTTACAGCTGGATAGTAAACCGTAATTAGAATATATTTTGATCGAAATTTGACCGAAGAAGTAATTCTATGTGAGAATGGAATTCTTCTAATTTAAGTATATAGTCTAAAATTTTCACAGTTTTCCTCTATGAGATGGTGTTGTTTAAACGAAAATTATTTAAAGGCTTGTTTGTCTTATAATTGTGGCATTAGTTCGCATGTCACCACTTTACAACATTGTGGGATAGCAGCATGACTAATAATCAGACTCGAAATGAAATTATGAATAATCGCATTGTCTGCAGCTGTTGCAACTTCATTTCTTTTTCTTTACTTAAATGATCGTGTAAATCAATATCTTTATTATGCAAAATACTTCATGGGCTTTGGCTACACCTCAGGAATTCAACTTGCTTTAACAAGGTTTATTAAAGCTCACATAAAATAATTATGATTCTTTTCTGTAGTAATACATACTTTTCACGCTACAACTGGGTAATATTAAAGGAATAGTTAGTAAAAAGTCAATATTTACTTATATACATTTATTGTAACATTCTCGTAGCGTGACAGATGACTTCCTCGTGATGTTGAGGCTGAGCAACTCATACTATCTTTCACGGTGGAAATTACTGAAGTATCTCTTATGATTTCCGTACCTATGTGGTTTCCATAGTTATTGCAGCTCTACCTCTTGCTTATGAACTACACCAAACTGGCCTACACATGTACCGAGATCTAATTGGTAGAATGCAGGGTTATTTAAATGAAATAGGTATAAGCTATAACAATTTAATTGTATAATACATCAGCAAGCATTACGTCCTAAAACACTAAATATGAAACATGTAATGGCTATAGTTACAACAAACTATAAATAAAAAAAAAGATAAAAATCCTTGAAACACCGTAAATTTCGCCAACTACTGGAAGACCTAGGTCTTTCTTATGAAGACCTTTCATACCAAACAGAATCTGAATTCCTGAAGGGGAAGGTATGTTGATATTAGTGCTTAATTGCAAATATATGTCTATGTTGTACTGAATATGTCTTAACATTCAGGTCTTATTTCATTTTTCTTTATTTGTTTAGGATGTAACGGGAGTTTTTGTTTGAAATGAGTTTTGTTTTCTGATCTGAGTATTAGTGGGCCAAGTAAGGACAATATAAACAAATGATGAACGGTTGCTAAGGAAAAGATAATCAATAATCTTGCTTAATGTGAAAGATGAAAAGTTTTGCGTAGTAACGGAAAATCAATAATATTCATAAGGAGATATGTGTTCTGTAATCTTGTTAGTCATAAGTGGACGTGCAGGTGTAAGGAGCTTTAAGTAATTAATGGAAACTTTTTATTAAAGAAGTAAGAATTTATCGATATTCTGGAGGTAACCTGCAATGATTGACTAGCAAAGAAAGTTCAACTAGAATGTAATCCTGATAATACAATTATATTATTTCTTACAAAATTGGCCTTCTCCAAAATTGTATTTGTTTAACTCTGAACCACACCTGAACACGCGAGAACTCATGTTCTTATTTAAAATAAGATGATACAATTGGTGACCAGAAGAAACTCATAGTCGCAAAAACTGACACGAGAAGAGAAAGAATTGTACTTCCAACATAGAAATCCTGCTCCAAGGATATAGACATCTATTCATAAATGAAGATTGTATAAGTGATTTAGCCTTACTCAATGACATTTCTCAACATCTCAGTAATCTTAATCATCATCTTCACAGAAAGTTCGACAATATAGTTCATGTGTATGACATGGTTACCTAATTCGTAAACATAACAGATGTATGGAAATCAAATATCATGAGAAAAGAGTTTCATCATTTTCCATGTCTAAAATCTTTTTCAATATTTCTGTAACAAGCCAGAATAAATATACTGGTCTGTTAGATAAAGTAAACAAGGAATTTGAAGTAAGAGAATTCAGTGATTTTAAATTCATAGAAAATCATTTTTCTCTATGTACTAAACTTCTTTCAATAGATTTAGATAAGCTTAAAACAGAATTACAGTAGGAAGTCGCTGATTTCCAATGTGATACGTATATTTAATTTCAGTTTAAGTATTTGACTCATTTGGATATATTAAAACATCTGAAAGCAGATACATATCGATCTCTTAGATCGTAGCAGCTGTTTGGATCAATATATGTTTGCCAACAGTTCTTTTTTTCAAAATGAAACTTGTAAAATCGAAGCAACGATGACAATTAATGATGATAATTTACGTAGTATACTGAGAGTGGCTACTTGTGATACATAACTAGATTTTCATGGCACATTACAAAGAGAAGTAAACTGAAATATATTGTTTAAATATTTAGGCCTACCTAAGGTATCGTAGACCAAAGTAGATGGATTCAGGTATGTGTACCATTCCTTATTGTACTTGTAGCGACTCCAGCACTGACTCAGATCGAAAGTCCATTCCTTTCCCTGTTCCACATTACGTCTTCTACACTGCGGGTTGCATGCTTAGACGTCATACTGATCCCTCATTGAGTACATGCTTGCCGATGTCCAGTTTAGTATTTAACCGACATACAGAGGCACGCCCCCTCCGTGCACAGTTTTAAAAATACATACCACGTGCATTATGAAGACACGCTATGTTAGTTCTTAATTAACCACCAGTAGAGCAGCATTAATTGTAAAACTTATTGTCACATAATAATCTTCCAACCGCGGCTTGCGGTTCACAGATGGCTCCACTTGTAATATCCTACTGCGCTGAAGAAAATTTATAATTATTTATAAATTTTTAATATAAACTGGTATTTATACTCTCTGGATATACTTTAGCTTTGTTCGCTTTTAACTGTGTGAAAGTATACAGTAAGTAGAATGTATATTGAGCAAAATTGACCAAAGAAGTAGTTCTGTTTGAGAATAGAAGTCATTTGAATTAGATATATAAGACACAATTTTTATGAGTATTTCATTGCATGATTTGAATCCGATTAATAAGTCTGTTACAAAGGTTTTTTGCTGTACAATTATAGTACCCTGATATTTGCAACACAGTGCGATCACAACATGACTAGTAATAGAGTTTGGAATAAAATCGAGCTTCCGTTACCATACATGCTATGGGCCAAGCCATGGTTCTTGAACATTGAGATATTTAAATGAAAGCTTTTATGCGAGTCAGTTAGCTGATTTCCCTGTCCTCCAATATTAGTGGTATCTCACTGCGATGATTTCATCCTCTGAAGTATCTGTGGATTTGTGTATAAATACTAAAATTGAGTCACACTTTTTAAAACTTGTAACTTCACTCACGTCCTTTTACAAAATCAGGAACGTTTACGAAACAGTTGCAGTTTCATCATCAGCTGATAATCGAATCCCACGGTTGTTCTCTGAAACAACAAAACGGCTTTAATGCAGCGAAACCAGGCGTTAAACAAAACATATTTCATTTCAGGTTCTCTTGTAAGGTGGCGTCGAAATTTTAGTTTTCCATCATTTTGCTGTATAAATATATTTTCCAACGTGGTAAATGCAGTAGAACACTGAACGCATTTTAATATACGGTTTTCTTGTTCTATATCGTGATTCTCATTCCATAAATGGAACCTACTGCCTATTTGTCTGTTCTTGATGTTTCCAAAATACCCTTTAAGCCTTATGTTCAACTTCCTTTTGGTTTTTGACATTGTAAAAGTTGTTAGTCTTTGCCGTTTATCAGATACACACTTGAGCTTTGGTCTGCGGGCTTCTGCTTTGTGTTGCCACTTTGTGGGTTCATAAAAAAGTCAAGTTTGCAGAAGTGCAAAATGCCCTTTATTTCCATAGAAAAACAGTTTTGTACAGCCTTTTGCAGCAGGATAACGTAACATACACCAACACAGTCTCTCGTGGCTTCACCACACGAAAACAAACAAAAGAAGTCACTTTCAAATCACTACACGGTTATCAGTTCTCAACTCGATACAGTTCAAATGTTTACACATTGCAGTAAAACTCCATTCACTGACTGGCTGCTCAGACCACTTCTCTCTTATTAATAACCGAACCATCGTTTCTCAAAACTTCTTGAAGTGTCACGACGGCGAGAGAAAGGGAAGACCTATCCAGACTATTTCCGTCTCTTTTCCTCTACGCAAGCGATAGCGCGCGCCGGCCAGGTCGTGGCTTAGGGCATTTTGTTTCTTTCTTGCCCCGCTTCTCTCTCTCTGTCTCTCTCTCTCTCCGTTCCTATACTTGCAGGCCGTTGCCCGCCGCAAAACAATGCTTCGCGAGAGTATATATGATTTCTAAAGCTGTGGTACACAGAGCTTATTCTCTGGTCAAAGTATTATGTTCCTTTGGAAAAGTTGTGTAGTCCTGCGATAGTAAACACTAGCAATATATAGAGCATCGAGCACTAATTCCTCTTAACTTAATGTTAATTTTAGAACAATGTTACCCCTAAGGACCAGTTGTGCGAGACGGCAAGTTACATCGAAAATTTTTTGCAAGGCACAGAATCTAAATGCCCAGTGTAGTGTTTAACCGACACACAGACGTTATAAGTTTTATAAATGCTTACCATGTATGCTGACATGACACGCTCCTTTAGTTCTCAATTAACCGTCAGGAGTCAACTTTAGAGGAGAAACAACAGATGCTAATGTTCCTACCTCGTCTTCCTGTCGACAGATGGCTCCACCAGTAATATCCTACCACGGTGAAGAAAATGTGTAATTATTTACAAAGTTTTATATTTAACTTTATTTATACTGTTTACGTACACCACAAGCTTATTTCATTTAGTTCTGTGAAATGAAACAGTAATTAAAATATGTATTAACATAAATTTAACCAATAAAGTAATTCTTTTTTAGAATGGAGGTCATCGGAAATAAATATATAAGTCACAATTTTTGTAACTTAATTGCATGGTGTAAATCCAATTTTAGTTGACTGTTGTTATAACGTCTGTGTTGTACAGAATCTCACGGTTGTTGCCTGGATCTCTTGTAATTGGCGCGTTCTCTCCGAAGATTCTTTACATAAATTCAGTAGACCACTTACTGAGGGCACATAAAAATTTAAAATATGTGGAATGTTTTTAATTATAAAAATTTTCGCTATGCTGTAACTTCAAGTTTTGTTAACAATGGTTTTAGTAGTTTTTCTCATGACCGATGCAGTGATTATCATTCCAGAAATGAAGAGCAACTGACGAATTTTCTGTTCTTTATATTTTTTGCTCTTATGGTGTTCTGTTAACCTAGTTTTTAAATTTCTCCTTGTCAGACCAATATAGAATATGTCACAGTTTTCACAATTTATCCTATATATTCCTGAATTTTGTTCTGGTGGGGTCATGTTGTTAAGGGATTATTTAACAATTTCCAGAGTGAGAATCTGTTTTGTGGAGCTAGTTTGATGCCATAATCTTTAAATATTCGTTGAAACTTCGGAAATGTCCAAAGGTGGTGGGTGAATTTGTTGTATTTCCGGTTTTTATTTATGTTTTGAGGAGTAGTGATCTGTTTAAATTTCTTTTACTTGTAGTCCCGACTGAACATTTTTTGGTTGAGTTCGGATTGAAACCATTTTTTCCTGTATCTAAAGTAAAGTAAAATTCCTCATATTGTAAATTCCTCATATTGGTTTTGATCTAAAGGTAAGCTGTTCAGTTTATGTATCAAACTTCTAAGAGCAGCTAATTTATGTGATAGAGGATTGAAACTAATTATCTGTGTTTGTAGGTTTTCTGTAGATTCCAAATTGTACACTGTCATTTTGTCTTACGATCGTTAAATCTAAGAAAGACAATTGATGCCGCACTTGGTAGAGTATATCACAGAGCCGAATATAATACAACTCTGTGTGGAAACATTTGCTTTCCGTCTTCTAGATTTACCAGTTATTGATGAGTGATGCACAATAAAGAAAAGATCAGTGCTACTGTCACAAAATTCTAGATATGCATTTCATTTGTCACGAAATGAATGCTATACATATATAGAGATTAAATTTAAATCTGTGGAGTCGATCTTGAGAAAATCAAACATTTTGAAACATTCCTATGAGTTAAGGACTATGATACAATGAAGCACAGAAGCCCGCCTCGGTAACCTAGATGGTAGCGTGTCTGCCTCACGTTCAAGAGTATCCGAGTTCGAATCTCGGTCAAAGTGAGCTACTTGGATAAGGTTTTTCCGGGGTTTTTCCTTATCCTTAAAGAGGTATATCGGGTAGCTCTAAACTCAATGGACCCCGGACTCATTTGAGTATCATTTCCCCAATCTCATTCACCGTCCGATATGACTTAACGTTGGAGGACGTAAAATTACAAAGGAAAAAATATATTAAATAAATAAAAAAGTAAAATAAAGCACAAAATTAATATAATTTTTAGTCGAACTAGTTCTCGATGCTCCATATATATTTCTTCTATTTATTTGGATTATGTTTCCTCAGGACCTTCCTAACATCCTCAGCTAATATTGACTAGTGAATTTTGACTTGATGAACTCCTTGGAGTCTCTGTTTTTACCTTGATGAAGTTGATAATCAGATTCTTTGGCCGCGCCGTGCTTGAGTTGTTAGACCACTCGTCTCTCACCATGGCGGCCCGGGTTCCAATCGCAGTGACCACAATGTGATGTTTGTGATGGTCAACACGGTGCTGGGGCGAGTTTTCTCCGGGTTCTCCGTTTTTCTTCCACCATCTCATTGCACTAGTACCCCAACTCATGTGTCATTAGTGTGTCACCGCCTGTGGTGCCGTATGTTGCAAAAGCGGACGTTAAAGACTACACATTTTATTG
The DNA here is from genome assembly GCA_030765055.1 of Mantis religiosa. Classification (NCBI taxonomy): domain Eukaryota; kingdom Metazoa; phylum Arthropoda; class Insecta; order Mantodea; family Mantidae; genus Mantis; species Mantis religiosa. Next base: position 20,083,566 of record CM060953.1, on the reverse strand, counting down.
TAGGTTCTCTTCTAAAGCGGAGCTTCGGTGAAAAAAGGGTGTTCCTTTGCAAAAGGTGTGTACCCTGTGATGGTAAACACTAGCAATATTTGGAGCATCGAGTACCAGTTCGACTCAAAATTATACTAATTTTCAAAAAAGTTACACATAAGGACGTGTTGGGCAGACGGCTTATTTCATTGAACAGTTCTTGCAAGGCAGTGAATGTAAATGTACAGTTTAGTATTTAACTAACACACAGACGCACACAGTTTGATGAATATAAAGCATATACGTCATAAAGACGCGCTTTTTGCTTCTTAATTAACCGCCAATTTGACACAACAATTGAAAGATGGTAATGACCATACCTCGTCTTGCCCTCCACAGATGGCTTCAGCTGTAATATACTACCGCAGTAAGGAAAAGTTGTAATTATTTACAAAGTTTTAAAATGAAATGCGTGTGTAATGTCTGTATGGGCATTGGGTTTATTGGCGTTTCAGTGAATAAAAGTAAACAGTAATTAGAATGTATTTTGACATAAATTTGTCCTAAGAAGTTATTCTGTACGGGAATGGACGTCATCGGAATTAATTATATAAACAACAAACTTTAAGTTTATTTCGTAGTATGATTCGATCCTTTTGCTTATCATTTTAAAATCATTTGTGTTGTGCAATTATTGTGCAACAACCTAACAACAACATTAAGCTAACAACATTACACACAACAACCTAACACTGGGTTTAACAATTTTGCCCTTAATAGTATTATAATTCTTCAACCTTGACATATCTTCATCTGTTGAGTGATTATCACAGTCATCCTCCACACTGTTCCATTCACATTGTCAATTATAATTTTGTCTAACCTTAGTGCATCCTTTTCCCAATGCTTCTGTTTCCTTTCATCCACATGACGACATGCATTTTCCAATTCCATTTGTCCAATTTTACCAAATCATTCATTCCGTCCTTCATCTTAAAAGTTACATATTTCTAGCCAAATTTTGTTTGGTAACTCTCCATTAATTCAACAGGATTTAGATGTGAATGCTATGGAGGAAGCCTTGTGGTTGTATGGTTATATTTGTGAGGATATGTGGTCAAAGTGCTTTTCTCAGTCGGTTTGTTAGCTGGAATTAATCCAGACTGCTTTGTTCTTGTGCTAATTTCTACTTTCATCAAACGGAATGTTATTATGTAGCTGAGAAAGTATATATCTTCTTAAAGAACTTGACGTTGGAGGTTTATCTACTTGTGTATTATGGTAAGATACATTATCTATTGCTAGCACCGACATAAGGGTAAATTAGGATTTAACATTGTGATTAACCATTTAACATAATTACAATATTTATTTGTTAATAAACACTTGATAGACATATGACTGTCACTGTACATTACAGTCAACTGTCCTTGGTAAGGGGAAGGTAACTGAGAATAGGAGTTGGAAAGAGAGAGAAGAAAAAGAAGGTTGGATGTGAGCTCGCAGAAGATGAAAATCAGTGTTCTGGAACCATTGCGGGACTTTACATGAAACTATCAATTTTCAGGATACGATCCTTTATCTCTTAATTAATCGTCAAGAGAGGAATTTTTTTTGACAAGTAAACTGAGATAAAATTCCGTTCTTAGTCCGTCTTGCTGTTTACAGATGGCTCCACCTGTAATATATTGGTGCGGTGAAGAAAACTACCAATTATTTACGAAGTTTTAAAATGAACTATGTTTCTACTGTTACGTATACCTTAGGTTTATGTGATTCTGACTTAATTAAAATAAACAGTAATTAGAGCGTCTTTTGATAGAAATTTGACCAAAGAAATAAGTCTATATGGGAATGAAAGTCTTCTACGTAAAGTATATAATTTTTGAAGGTTTCCTCTATGAGATGGTCCCCCAACCCTTTAGTGAATTCCCTGGGGAGGTATGACCCGAGAGATCATAGACGCTTGCCGTCCTTCAGACTGCCGAGAGACGTCTTGGGACCCCTAGGGTAACCCAAGGAAGACCCCCCAAAAAACGCCGATGGGCAAGCGCTACACAACCCGTAGCCAAAACGGAGCAAAAAATTAGATCGTGTCTCCCAAAAAGGGGGAACGATTAAGTGCAGCTGCCCACGACAAAAGGGGCAACCCATTCCAAATATCCAATACTTTCAAACACCCCAGCAGAACATGGAACTACTAGCTCATTTCGCAGGTTAAGCCGCAAAGCGGCTAGGTACTGCGGCATAAGACACCCGGCCGGGGATAGCCCCGCCCGACTAGGACTTCCTCTCAAGATGGTACTAATCAACTACCAAATTTCTAGAGCGCTAGATAGTTATGGCAGTAGTTGCCACGTCAGCACTTTTCAACATTGTGCGGTAATCGGACTCTAAGTGAAATTTTTTCGTGAGTTTTGGCTGCACCTAACGACTTCAATAGCTTTCACTAAGTTCATTAAAGCTAACGTAAAATAATATTATTGTTATATGTAGCAATACAACAACTAGGATAATATCAAATGAATACTTAGCCGTTCAAAGTCAGTGTTTACTTTTATGCATTTATTATAACATTGTTGCAATGAGTCAACGGAATTCCTCGTGATATTGAGGCTAAATGATTCATAATGTATTTCAAGTTAGGAATTACTGAAGTATCTCTTATGATTTTATTAGATACCTTTTAGCGTAGTTCTACAGGGTGATAATGAACTACACTGAAATATTTTCAGAGTGTGTAGACGTGACTACTATAAGCAAGTTAGGATAAGCAATGCACAGCCTGTCGCTAGAGATAACGTAGTTACTTGTGTTAAAGCTAATTGCCTTCAGAATCGGATAAATTGGTATTTATTCGATGACATTATTGTATTAGAGTGTCTTTAGAACTGCTTCCCGAGTATAGGAATATCAATTCTTTGTAACCCGTAACTGGCGTTTTTAAGATTTTGTGCCTCAAATATGTCTCTAAACTCTAACTAATCAACTGCCAGTGCGACACTGAACAGCGACTTAATGCCTTCATGTATCATGTAGCCTACTCTAGTAGTGTTTCTGTTACAGTTCTGAGACCCAATACGTAATGCCGAAGATTGGTATTCCAAAAGCCACTTGTTCAGTTCCTGTAATGCAGTTAATTTGTTCTTTGTCTTGTGAGTACATATCTCAGAAGAAAGTCTATCTCCCTAATAATAGCAGCACATGAAGCTATTCGACACTCACAAGGAATTTTGTACAGAGTACGACAGTCAGTTGTTCGCCGCTATCAACTTTGCAGTGAAAACTCGGTCTCCATTTCGAGGAATTTGTATAACCCTGATGTAAAGTTTTGCACTTACCTTTTGATTTTGTAAGCTCGTTCACTCTTTAAAGCATGTCCCATTCAAACGCACGGATTCAACATTTGTTAGACACAATTGTAATTTATTGCACTTAAAGGTGAAATTTTTCCGTAAAATACACGCTACTGCCGACTTGTCTATTCTTGATGTTTCTAAAATACCCTTTAAGCCTAATATTAAACTTCCTCTTTGTTTTGACAATGTAAAAGTTGTTGTAGTCTTTGTTGTTTATCCGGTACACACAGTTACTGTCTGTGGGTATCTCCTTTGTATTATGTGGTTTCAAATGATGTTGCACATTGAATTTGTTCTGTGCGGCCAAAGGAATACGTTCTTTGGGAGAAGTTGTGTAACCCTGGGATGGTAAACACTAGCAATATATGAAGAATTTAGCACTAATTGTTCTTAAAGTTATATTAACTTTAGAAAAATGTAACACCTAAGGACCTGTTGTGTCTGAGGGCTAATTACATTCAAAAGCCTTTGCAAAGAACTGAATTTAAATGCCCAGCTTACTACTTAATCGACACACAGACGTGAAAAGTTTTATAAAGTTTTATACGTTGTAACAACACACTATTTTAGTTCTTAATTAACCGCCAGGAGAGATATTTAGTTCAGAAACTAATTGACAAACCCTATTGTTCCAAACTCATCTTCCTGTCCACCGATGGCTCGACCAGTAATATCCTACCACGGTGAAGAAAATTTGTAATTATTTAAAAAGTTTTAAATTGAATTGTATTTATACTGCTTACCTATAACTTATATTTATTAGCGTTTAGTTCTATGAAAGTAAATAGTACTTAGAATTTAGTTTGATATGAATTTAACCGAAAAAGTAGTTCTGTTTCAGAATGGAAGTGATCTGAAATAAATATATAAATCACAATTTTTGAAGCCTAATTTCATAATCTGAATCCAATTCCGGTATTTAGTTTTGTTGTAAAGGCTCTGACGTATTCAACTTGATTTCACAAAGCTAATTGAATCGGTGGCCATAATAAGCGGACATTACAGACATCCAAACTTCAGATGAGGCACATGTTTACTAGAATGGCGGTACACGGTTTCCATCATCTCATCTGCAAGAATGCATCATGTCATGAGCCAGCAGAGACGTGTGAGTGCAACTTACGCGGACAAACATATGAACGTTACCATATAGAACTGTGCAGGAAAAGAGCCAAATCAATTAAAGACTATTCGAACCAAGGCGTCAGTGCGCAAAATTGAAGAACTTGCATTTGTTTGAAATTTAGCTCTTTTTGTATGGCCATTTGGCTGCAATAAAGGTTTATAATATAAATACTGTTATCTGTCGCAAAACAAATTACTAACAGCCGACAATTAGGATAACATTGTGACACTGTGGGTTACGTAGATTCGGCAATCCGGCTTGCAGAAATATAAAAACACTTTTGCTGCAGTAAAAAGCTGTGATATTAACAATAAGCCGTCTTCAAGGTCGATTCAGTGCTCCACCGCACTAAAACAAATGAAAGAAGTCACTTCGGTACACTTCAAACTTCGATTGTCACAGTAACCATCACACAACTGCTCTTCTAACACCTGCGCGGTATTCATAGCCACTAGCAATTGTTTCTAGAATGCCGGGCAACAACAATACAGTGAAGAATTGGGAGCCTCTCTGTCTCTTTCCCTTCTGCTCATGTGAAATGAAATATGTAGTGTTTAACGCCCGCTTTTACTACATACGGTACCGCAGGCGGTGACACTGGTGATACATGAGATGAGGATTGAGCACCGGTGGAATAAAACGCGAGGGAAACCGGAGGTCCCGTAGAAAAACCACTCCAGCGCCGTGTTGTCTAGCACAAATCTCACTTTGCGGTCGCTGGGATCAAACCCGGGCCGCCTTGGTGAGAGCCAAGCGGTCTAACCACTGAGCCACGGCGCGGCTGCTGCCCGAGAGCCCTGAATACTTTTTAATAAATGTTTTATATCGTGATGCCTATCCCATAAATGGTACGCTTCTGCCAATTTGTCTGTTCTTGGTGTTTCTAAAATACTCTTTAAGCCTAATGTTCAACTTCCTTTTTGTTTTGACAATGTAAAAGTTGTCACAGTCTTTACAGTTTATCCGGTACACAACTGAGTGTTTGTCTATGGGTTTCTCGTTTGTATTAAGCGATTTAAAAGGAATGAGTTAAATTTCTTGACAATTACGACGCACAATTATATTAATCTTCGAAATATGTTACACATTGAAGCAGTTATTTTATATTTTATGTTTTTGAGAGTAATTGTTGGACGAATTGTAATGTCTAATGAAATGGATAAAATGTAAGGTATGTTATGTGTAACCATGGCAACCTCAAATGCGAGGAAGTTGTTAAAAGTTCTGAAGATCTTGCTTCTGCTTAAGAACGTCGTAGGAGAAAGACGTACATTTGTGTCTGTCCGAGATTATGCAGAATTATTCTAAGTGTGCACCTCAGATGAACAAATCGCGTGTGTAAGAAAGAAATAGTTTTGGCTTCACTCTTCGTCAGATCATTGAAGTGTGGAAATGTGTAGTACCGATCTGAGAGTTAGCAGAATCTTAATCTGCAATGATTTAGTATTGAGTATTTTATAAAAGGATATAACCTTAACATTGTGATAGGATATAATAATGGTTTTACTAGAATAAATTCCAATATTTTGTAGAAGAGAACATTTGTTATTATTTTCTACAAATTATTCTCGCTCTAACACTACGGCCAGAGAGAGACAGAAGACTCGTTCCTCAAGATCGCCGAGGCGTACTTCCTCAAGATCGACGCATAAGGTGCGTGTCTTCCATCCTTAACGCATTTTGTACCAAATTATTCAGTTTTGACATAAAGACATGTTGTAGGAGATGGCACAATACATTGAAAAACTCTGGCAAGGCAGTGAATTTAAATGCCAAGTTTAGTACATAACCGACACACAGTCCTGAAAAGTTTTATAAATACGTACCATGTAAGTGATCAAGACAGGCAATTTTAGTTCTTAATTAGCCGCCAGGGGACGACTTTGATTCCAAACGGACAAATGGTAATGTTCTAAACGCGTCTTGCTGTCCACAGATGGCTCCACCTGTAATATCCTGCAGCCGTGAAGAAAGCTTAGGACTACGCAGCGGCAGAGCAAGCGGATTGCCAACATCGGGAGGGACCTTAGGGAAGCTCCCGGCAATCGCGCTACTCTACCGACCTCGCAGAAAACGCTGCCTTCTTCTGAGGGACAACACTCAGCTGTCTTCTTCTCCACCTTCTAGAAGGGAAAACTACAAAGGTAGCGGGGCGACTCACGACCTGAGCCATCCAGTCCTTGTGACTGGGTAAGGCGCATTCTGTTAAACAGGTGTCCGGTCCTCTGAGTTGCACGCTGTTCAGCACCCGCTGCCTAGAGGTAAGAACACCCGTAGGGAGGTTGATTGCACTGCACCTTCGGGTGCAGGGCTGTTAGTGTACCTGCTCGGTACCTCTTTCACCAGTTTTTCTTTCTTTCTTCTATCACTTCCAATTTTTCCGTAATGGCAGAAGCCAGTGCTATTCCATCCACCTCGACCCGTACAGGGTCTGATGAACCGGCTGCTACGGCCAAACCAAGCACCTCCACTGGAGGATTAAGGAAGAGGAAACCTTGCCGACAACGCTACGGCGGAAAGGGCAAGGTAGTCCTTCTAGAACAACATTCTGACCAGGGCGCCTCGCGGGAAGCTGTTTCTCCTGCAGGCAAAATTTCGGAGTCCGACACCGACGACGAGCGCAATAGTGTGCGCAGCTTTCATTCCAGGAGCGGGAGAACATCCGTGCTCTCCTGCAACTCAGCTTACTCTTCGGCATCTGAGGGAGGCCGGGAGCCCAGCTCTTCGGACCTCTCGTCGGATGGCGAGGGTGAGGAGTTCCGTGAGGTAAGGTCACGGAGAACCAAGAGAGCAGCAAGACTGGCTGCAGAGGGCGTGCCCTCTGGCCAGTCTTCTCGACCCACCTCCGGTCAGAACCAGGCTGGAAGTCAAAGGCGGCACATACCGCCTATCATCGTGGACAACTTCTTGGGGGCGGTAGGCTTCCTTAAGGAGGTTATGCCGACCCTCGAGAACGAGTGTTCGGTGAGAAGGAACAAGAGCCGATTTGTCTTCCACGCTAAGAACGAGGGGGACTACACCAAGATTCTGCTACAACTCAAGCAGAGGAAAATTCCTCATTTTACCTTTGGCCTGAATAAGGCCCGTGATGTACGACGAGTCATCCGAGGGTTACCCGCGGACACTTCCGTGGATGACATAAGGGCAGACCTCACCCACCAGGGTATCACCCCTAGAATAGTGAAGCAGCTCACTCGACCTGCTCCAGATCGCCAGGGAACTAAAGCTCCCCTTCCCCTGTTCCTAGTTTTGGTGGAGCGGGTAAACGACCCCGAGGTCAAGTTGGATGATGTTCTCACCATCTGCTACCTCCGGGTCACTCTGGAACCAGCCAAAGGCTCTGGCGGGCCCCCACAGTGCTACAGATGTCTGGGATTTAATCATTCCAGCCTCTTCTGCCACCGTAATCCTCGCTGCTTGGGGTGCGGTGGCACCCACCCCAGAGAGGACTGCCCCCGTGCCATCACGGAGGACCCAACCTGCGCCAACTGCAAAGGAGGGCACATAGCGTGCTATGGAGGTTGCCCTACCAGGAAGGCGGTTATTGCCTCTAGGAGACCAGCTCCAGGGTCAATAACCCAGAACACCCGTTCTGTGCCAGAAGCGGAGAGGGCAACCTCTTCCATAGCACCACGGCAACAATTGCCTAACTCCAACAGTGCCCCATCCTTTGCTGAGGTGGTGCGCAAACCAGCCGGTGAATCGACGACATTGCGGGGCAAGACATAACCCCCCAAGGATACACACACACGCACAGTCAAACCTAAAAAACAACACAAAGATCCAGCCCCACCTAGAGCCACTCCCAGAAGGGAGGAGGGTCGTGAGGCGGCCAAAAGGGCGGACTCGGATTCCGAGGCTGGGAGCGGGTCTGGTGAACCCAAGCCCGCTCGACAGATTAGGGACGAGAAAGCCAAAGGTAGGCCAGCCCCAAGACACTCCTCACCTTCGAAGTCCCAAACTTCACACACAACTCCCTCCACCTCACCACGGTCGGAGTTGCTGACGTGGCTGTATCAGCTGTTACAGTCCCACGGTGTGCGACTATGTGAACTGCTGGTGCGGTATACCTCCGCTACAGACCCCGCAACCCGCATGGTGACAGCCATGGAGGGGCTTGCCCCTCTGACCTCCTTTACCGCCCCGGCCCAGAATGGCAGCACGAACTAGGTCAAGTACCTCGTTCAGGTTCGCGTTCTGGAACGCGGCTGGAGTGGCGGATCAACGGGACGAGCTCCTACATTTTGCAAGATCCAATGTCTTGGACCTCATCTTGGTGTCGGAAACCCATCTCCGCCCCCAGATCCCCTTCCATCTCTCGGGGTACCACTGTCTCCGAACGGATCGCGCTGGTCGCCGTGGAGGTGGCACAGCGATCCTGGTGAGGAGAAGTGTGGTCCATCGAGCTGTCCAGCTTCCACAACTCCAGACACTAGAAGCCACGGCAGCCTGCGTGAACCTTGGCGGTTCTGAAGTCCTGGTAGTATCAGCCTACCATCCCCCCCGCTCACAGTTCATAGCCAATGACTACCAATCCATCCTTTCTTTACATCCCAATGTCATTATGGCCGGGGACTTCAATGCCAAACATCAGCGTTGGCATCATGGTCCCCGAGCGGATAGGAGAGGCAGTGACATTATCCGCATGGTAGATGCGGACCCTCACCTTCGAGTTGAGGGCCCATGGCAACCCACTCATTACCCGCGTGGTCGGGGTCGCCCATCTCATATCGACTTCGCTATCATCAAATGCTTTCCATTTCATCTCTCACTCACTTCACTTAACGCATTACATTCAGATCACAACCCAGTACTTGCTGAGGTTAATACACGGATTGCCAACCATGACGTCTCGGTTCAAAACCGGGATGTGGACTGGGATTGCGTCAAAGTCTGCCTGAATGACTCCATTCCTCCCAACCCCAACATAACCGACATTCCCTCCCTTGAGGGTGCGGTCTCGTCCTTCACCTCAGTCGTGAAGCGAACGGTCCGCAACCTTACAGTTATCACCCCAGCCCCCCTTCATCCGGATGTTGTTCCCCTAGACATCCTACTTCTCATTCGCCGTTCTTGGGCAGCAAGGCGGCTCTACCAAAGACACCGCACGCCTCATAATCGAGGGCTTCATCGGCGACTGTGCCGAGAGGTTCGTGCCCGCCTCCGTGAGCACAGAGTGCGCGCGTGGGAGGACACGATGTCTCGTATGAACCTCGAGGATGGAGACGTGTGGAGGGTCATTAAAAGACTTCGGAACCGCCAAGGGACACCAAACTCCCCACTCCAGGGCATCCAAGGCCTGTCCTACGAACAACAGGCCAAGGCTACGGTGTTCGCCGACTACCTTGAGAGGACCATGAGGCCTAGAGAAGACCCCCAGGACCCTGTCTTCTCTGACCGCGTTAGGCAGGAGGTACGTCGATACTTTCGGCGACCCCCGGCTGAGGCGGACAGACTCCCAGTAATAAGGCCCAGTGAGCTTCAGGGCTTACTCCGGCGCCTCAAACCAAAAAAGGCAGTGGGACCTGATGGCATAACGCCACTCATGCTCCGCCACCTTCCCTTCAGGGCCGTGTTATTTCTAACCAAAATCTTCAATATGTGTCTCTCTCTGAGTCACTTTCCACGTAGTTGGAGAGAGGCTCGGGTGATATGCATCTTGAAGCCAGGGAAAGACCCGGTTAATCCTGCCAACTACCGCTCCATCAGCCTCCTTTCTGTTCTCTCGAAAGTTTTCGAGAGACTCTTCTTAGCCCGCATGTCCCCCCTTCTGGGTGACATACAAGCTATCCCTCCTCACCAGTTTGGCTTTCGTCCTGGGCATTCCACGTCACAGCAGTTGCTGCGCGTGGTGGAGGCTGCAGCCCTGGGTTTCCGGGACAAGGCATTCACCTCGGCGGTTTCTCTGGACGTGGAAAAGGCTTTCTCTACGACCTGGCACGCGGGTCTTCTGTACAAACTCATCCAACTGGAGCTACCCACTCAAGTCATACACCTTCTTCACTCTTTCCTAAAACATAGATTCTTCACTGTCACAGTGGCGGGAAAAACATCTACACGAAGGTCTATCCGCGGCGGAGTCCCCGAAGGTTCTGTGTTATCCCCGACGCTGTACAGCATCTATGTGGCTGACCTTCCCACTGAACAGCACGTCAACATAGCACAGTATGCTGACGACGTGCTGCTATTCTCAACAAACAGACACCCACGCAGAACCTTCAACCCCATCCAAAGATATCTAATCCTCCTCCAGGAATGGTGCACGCTTTGGCGATTGTCCATTAATACGGAGAAAAGCCAAGCGATATTGTTCACCAAGCGCCGCTTTCCCGCCAACTTCCCCCAATTTACCTACTTCGGGCAAGGGATCAGGTGGGAGAATTCAATCAAGTACTTGGGAGTCAAGCTGGACAAGGGCCTAACTTTTCGGGAGCACATCCAGGAGCAAGCTCATCGTTCGTGTGGTGCCGTGGCATCACTATACCCTGTGCTTCGGTCTGCGATGTCTGTTCCCCTAAAGTTGCGCCCCTTTATGGCTCTGGTCCTCCCTATCATGCTCTATGCGTGCGAAGTCTGGGGTATGGCCGCAGGCTCACATCTAGTTCTGCTCCAACGTGCACAGAATAAATGTCTTCGGATTATTTATTCTGTTTGTACAAGGTTCCCCGTGAGATTACTTCATGAGGCTTCATCCCTCCGATATGTGGAGGATGAAATTAGACGCCGGGCGACAAAATTCTTCGAGGGTTTGCCCCAACATCAGAGCGCCCTAGTCAGATTCCTTGGGGATTATGTTCCTCGTGAGCGTCGCTATAAGCGATACCGGTTACCCCGCATGTCTTGCGGTCACTACCGGTAACCACATGATCTCCATTCCAGCCTAAATTAAATTTCAGCTACTCCAAAATTGTTATTATGGAATATTCAAAATTATTCATACCTTCTTCCTAGTTTATTAACTAACCCACCAGCGGTGCTCGCTGTCCGTAGCACCCGGTTCATCATTCCCTGAGGAGCAAAAAGCTACCTCCCTACACTAACCCCACTTAAATTACACCCGTCATTCTGCAACATCCACATCCCGCCACTACGTGGTTAAGCTCTTCCCAGAGCAGGTACACGTTTTGACCACCCTTCGGGCTGTTCCAAACAGCCTGCCAGATTTGTGTCTGTCTGTTTCATTGTATGTTTTCAATGATTAAGAGCTTTACTTGTAAATGTTTTTGCTGTACAGTAATAATATCTGAGGTTTGCAGCAAGTTTGTGTCAAAAGAGTTTAGAATAATACTACGCTTGGGTTGGTCATAGCTGCTATTGGCAACGCAGCGCTTCTAAACCTGAAATATTTTAGTGGAGGCTTTGATGCGAGTATCTTACCTGTATTCCCCGGTCTTCAATAGCAGTGATATCTCACTGTGATAACTTCACTCACTCAAGTGTCACTGGACTGTGCATTTAATGTTTCGCTATTCAGGGAAACAGGACAGTCAGTCTAGAGCAAATTAAATACTATGGTTCCAGAAAGGTGTTTGACTTACACACAACTTAACAGAGTTAAACAATTTTGCCTTAATCATATTTTATTTCTTGCACGTTTGACATATCTTCTTCTGTTGAATCATTGTCATCATCACTATTTCCATTCCATTGTCTTCAATTATAATTCTTTCAATTTTTTCTTCCGTTTGTTTACATTATCCTAATACTGTTGCTTTATTTCATGCATATTATGACATACCTTTACCCATTTCATTTGTCCAATTCGCTCAAATGTATGCCGGTACAACATTTAGTTAGTTATTTTAAAGGTTACATTTCCGGAAACATCCTATTGTTTGGCATCTCTCCATATTAATTCCGTAGGACACAAATACGGATTTTACGGCGGAAGACTTATGGTTGCATAATTATATTTCTGACAATATTGGGTCAACCAAAGTGTTTTTCTAAGTCGGATTGTTAGCTGGAAATAACTCATACAGTTTTGTTTTGGTGTGCCGTGGAGTTTCCAGCTCTTAAGTGCAGGGACCCTAACCTATGCACCGTCGTGGCTGTCTGGATCGTCAACCCTCTGTCTGCTCTCACCTCATCTTTCCTCCCGGGGTGCCGCAATTAGAAGCGTATGTATAATAGACCAAGATTGTTCACAGGGACGAATAAAATCCAACATTGTGTTGTAAGATTTGTTTTATATCTTCTACACCTTCCAGTTATAGATGGGTGATGTACAATAACAGACCATCAGCGCTACTGTCAGGAAGTTCTAGATTTACCTTTCATTTGACACGAAATGAATGCTATTCACGTATAGCGTTTGAATTGAAATCTTTGGAGTCGTTCTTGACAATACCAAACTTTTTGAAAAAAAATCTATTATATAAAGAGCATGTTACAATGAAACACAAAATTAATATAATTTTTAGTCGAACTAATTCTCCATGCTCCATATATTGCTTGTGTTTACATAGAACGCGTTTCGTTAGAACTTCCATAACATGCTCCGCTTAGTCGACTAATGAATTGTGATTTGATTAACTCTTTGGAGGCGATAGTGGCGTCTCTGTTGTCGTCCAGATGAACTTGAAGTTCCCATTCTTTAGCCGCAGCGTGGCTGAGTGCTTAGACCACTCTTCTCTCACCAGGGCGGCCCGGGTTCGAACCTATGCCTTCGCAAAGTGAGATAATGGTGCACAACACGACGTTGGGTAGGGTTTTCCCCGGTTTTCCCCCGCCATCTCAGTACACTAGTTCTCCAACTTCAACTCATATATCATTAGTGTCGCCACCTGCGGTGTCGTATGTAGTAAATGCGGGCGTAAACACTAGTCATTTCATTTCAGGTTCTCCCCAAAGGTGGCGTCGAAATTGGACAGTTTTCCTTCATATTGCGCGGTTAATGCAGTTGCACCATTAACGCTGTTTAATAAATTGATTTCTTGTTCTATATCGTGATTGTCATTTCATAAATCCTACGCTACTACCGGTTTCTCTGCTTTTTGTGATATTTCAAAAATGTTCTTCAAGCCTAATGATCAGCTTCCTTTTTGTTTTAACAATGTAAAAGTTGTCACAGTCTTTGCAGTTTATCTGGTACATACCTGAGTTTCTGTCTGTGGGTTTCTCGTTTTTATTATGTTACTTCTGAGGATGTTGTACACTGAATTTGTTCTGTGGAGCTAAAGTAATGTGTTCCTTTGGAGAAGATGTATAACCCTGGAATGGCAAACACTCGCAATATATGGAGCATCGAGTAGCAGTTCGTCTCAAAATTATATTAATTTTAGAAAAATATTACACCTAAGGACCTGTTGTGTGAGACGGCGAATTACATTCAAAAATTCTTGCAACGCAGTTAATTGAAATGCCCAGTCTAGTACTTAACAAACACACAGACGTGAAAAGTTTTACAAATGCTTACCATGTATATTGTAATGGCACGTTATTTTAGTTCTAAATCAACTGTCAGGAGAGAACTTTAGTTGAGAAACAAATTGACAGAAGCTAATTCTGCGACTTCATCTTCCTGTCCACAGATGGCTCTATCAGTAATATACTGCCACGAAGGAGAAAATTTGTAACGATTTACAAAGTTTCAAATAAAAATGTATTTATTATGTTTACCTATACCTATAGTTTATTTGCATTTAGTTCTATGAAATTAAACAGTAATTAGAATATATTTTAACATAAATTTAATTGAACAAGTAATTCTTTTGAGAATGGATGTCATCTGGAATAAATATATAAGTCAGCATTTTTGGTACAAACTTCAGATGAGGCACTTGTTTACTAGAATGGCGGTACTCGGTTTCCATCATCTCATCTGTAAGACCGCATCATGTCATGAGCCAGCAGAGATGTGTGAGTGCAACTTACGCGGACAAACATATGAACGTTAACACATAGAACTGCGCAGGAAAAGAGCCAAATCAATTATATTCTATTCGAACCAAGGCATCAGTGCGCAAAATTGAAGAATTTGCATTTGTTTGAAATTGAGTATGGCTATTTAGCTGCAATAAAAGTTTATTATATAATTACTGTTATCTGTAGCAACACAAATTACTAACACCCGACAGTTACGATAATATTTTGACACTGATGGTTACGTAGATTCGCAAATCCGGCTTGCAGAAATATAAAACACTTTTGCTGCAGTAAAAGTCTGTGATATTAACAATTAACCGTCTTCAAGGTCGACTCAGTGCTCCGCCGCACTGAAACAAATGAAAGAAGTCACTTCGGTACACTTCAAACTTCGATTGTCACAATAAGCATCACACAACTGCTCTTCTAACACCTCCGCAATATTCATTGCCACCAGCAATTGTTTCTAGAATGCCGGTCAACAACAATGGGCTGAAGAATCGGAAGCCCCCCTCTGTCTCTCTCTCTTCTGCCCACTTGAAATAAATAATTTTTAATAAATGTATTTCTTGTTTTATATCGTGATGCCTATTCCATAAATGGTACGCTACTGCCAATTTGTCTGTTGTTGATGTTTCTAAAATACTCTTTAAGCCTAATGCTCAACTTCCTTTTTGTTTTGACAATGTAAAAGTTGTCACAGTCCTTACAGTTTATCCGGTACACAACTGAGTGTTTGTCTATGTGTCTCTCCTTTGTATTAAGCGATTTAAAAGAATGAATTAAATTTCTTCACAATGAATTTGTTCTGTAGGACCATAGAAAAATTTTCTTTTGGAAAAAGTTGTGTAGCCCTGGAATGGTATACAATCGCGATATATGGAGCATCGGGTACCAGCCAGTTTGACTCCCAATTATATTAAACTTCGAAATATGTTACATATTGAAGCAGTTATTTTAGATATTTTATGTTGTTTGAGAGTAATAGTTGGAGGAATTGTTATGTTTAATGAAATGGATAAAATGTAAGGTATGTTATATGTAACCATGACAACCTCAAATGAGAGGAAGTTATTAAAAGTTTTAAAGATTTTGCTTCTGCTTAAGAACGTCGTAGGAGAAAGACGTACATTTGTGTCTCTCTGTGGATGTGCAGAATTATTCTGAGTGTGCATCTAAGATGAACAAATCGCGTGTGTGTAAGAAAGAAATAGTTTTGGCTTCACTCTTCGTCAGATCATTGAAGTGGAAAGATGTAGTGCCGATATGCAAGTTCGCAGAATCTTAATCTGCAATTATTCAGTATTGAATAATTTATAAAAGGATATAACCTTAACATTGTGATAGGATATGATAATGGTTTTAGTAGAATAAATTCCAATATTTTGAAGAAGAGAAACTTAGTTGTTGTTTTTACGAATTATTCTCGCTCTAACACTACGACCAGAGAGAGATAGAAGACTCATTGCTCTAGAGCGCCGAGACCTACTTCCTCAAGATCGACACATACGGTGCGTCTGTTCCATATTCAGTGCATTTTGTACCAAATTATTCAGCTTCGACATAAGGACCTGTTGTGGGAGATGGCACAATATATTGAAAAACTCTGGCAAGGCAGTGAATTTAAATGCCCAGTTTAGTAGTTAACCGACAGGCCGAGGTAAAGAGTTTTATGAATGCGTACCAGGTAGGCGATAAAGACAGGTCATTTTAGTTCTTAATTAGCCACCAGGGAAGAACTTTGACAAATTGAGAAATGCTAAAGTTCTAACCCCGTCTTGCTGTCCACAGATGGCTCCACCTGTAATATCCTGCCACGGTGAAGAAAATCCGTAATTATTTAAAAAATTTTAATATCAACTGCATTTATGCTCTTTGCGTATACTTCAGTTTGGTTTGCTTTCAACTGTGTGAAACTCAACAGTATTTGGATTGTATTTTGACACAAATTTGACCGAAGAGGTAATCCTGTATGAGAATGGAGGTCTTCTGAGTAAGATATATAAACCACAATTTTTGTTAGTGTTTCATTCTATGATATGACTTAATTTTAATCCTTTTAAAAGTTCTTACTGTACAGTTATAGTAAAGTCTGTTTAGTTAACGCATGTGCACGTCGGCGTCTGCCTTTGACGAACCCTTATAATCGTTTTACAACCCCCGACCCTCCATCTCCCAGATCTTTCTGCAAGGTTGCCACCTTTCTCGATACGTCACGGTGTCGTACGAGGTTTCGTCTTATGTCCATTGCTGCAAAACGTCCTTAGTTTTGACATATAAAATTCTACTGGATTTCATAATAACCCTTATATTATTCAAAGTGCGCTATTTGAACCCCAGCTCCTTTAGGAGGCCGCGCAAAGTGCAGTGTCCATAAGGGGGATCACAAATTTCTTGCAATGTTCAACCAATTCGTCTAAGGTGGCCGCTCTCCCTTTTGCATAGAATCTATAAATTTCTCGACGAATTAAATCGCATATGAAATTATCTACTTTAGAGAAACGTTTCCTTATGTTTTCACACTTGATCGATGTCTTTGGTATTTCTTTGGTCACAATATTTCTTACTGTATTTCTGTGAATAGCCAGAATTTATCACCATCGCATGACCCCTTACCAAGATTATTTGTCCGCACATATTTATATGTGTTCAAAACAAGTGCTTGAATTTTCTTAGAAACAGTTCCCGTTATAACTTTTTTGAGTCTTTTCCAGTAATATAACTCGGCCCAGGTATTCACACTGTCTTCGCTTTGATTATTTTCATGTACCTTCAAGTTATCTACTACTTCATTTGCATTTACCTCTGCATTTCCCTCCCACGGTCTCCACATTGTGACACACAACGAATTTCTGCACCTAATGAAACAGATCAACTGGAAGTTGGAACTTTGGCAACTGAGACTCCACGTGGAGTAAACATACGACTGTCACTTCGAGAAAATCAAGATTTCTATTGGTCCTCAACGATAGTGTTCCATTTCTGAAGTGTGGAGATAGGTTTATGACGGTCATTAGCAGGCGCGAGGCCTAGGTTCCTTTGTCTCCGAACTGCACATGCGTTAACTAAACAGACTTTACCATGATGTTAGCAACAAGGTGCGATCACAGCTTGGCTAGTTATAGAGTTTGGAATAATGTCGCGAACCCGTATCTACGATCGCGTGGCGACCTGGTCGCAAAGTCGGAGACGACAAATCACAATCTGACTGCAATGAAGGTTGAATTAACCAAAGAAATGAAAACAGCGAACGACGGTCTGACCACGGAAATGAAGGTGGCGAACGAGGTTCTCGCTGCCAAATTTGAGGAACAGTTGGCCGGAGTGAGGGATTACGTGACGGAGCTGGGCAAGTGGATGGGTCAAGTGGACGAGCGCGTTGAAGGCCTGGTGAACCGCTTCAATGACCTGGAGGAAAATGCCGACAGTAACGCCAAGTCTCTGAACGCCATGGTGGAAGATGTCGAAGACCTTGCGAACCGCATTGACAACCTGGAGGGTAAGGCCGACAGCAAGATAAAGTCTGTGAACTCCATGGTAGAGGACATCGTCGGCAGGAGGTTAAAGGACTTGAAGTCCGACGCGC
This sequence comes from Mantis religiosa, assembly GCA_030765055.1. NCBI lineage: Eukaryota > Metazoa > Arthropoda > Insecta > Mantodea > Mantidae > Mantis > Mantis religiosa. The sequence continues at coordinate 20,065,658 of CM060953.1, read as the reverse complement.
CGAGACGCGACACAACATCGGCGCGCGTCAAACCTCCTAAATACGACGGCGCGACAACTTTCTAAGTCTTCCGCTGCCAGTTCGTCGTAGTGGCCAGGCACAACAAATGCTCGCCAGAGGAAGAGGCCACGCAGTAAACAGCTAGCCTCCAGGGACGGGCCGCGGAAGTCCTAAACGCGGTACAGACAACGGCGGCGCCCAAAGACATCTGGGAGACCCTGGAGAATCGTTTTGGAAACCACCGCTTAGCCGCAGTGTACCGCAGCCAGCTAAAGGCAAGGTCACAGCAGCAAAGGTAGACGCTGCAGGAGTTCGCACTGGCAGTTGAGCAACTGGCTAGCAAGGCCCTAGTCGACCTCCCACCAGAGTTCGTATCCCGGGAAACTGCCTACACATTCGTTAACGGGGTACGAGACACGGAGATTCGTCAGCTCCTACTGCTCGGCGATTATAAAACCATCCACGAGGCGCTAACGGCAGCATTAAGGATGGGGGCGGCCAAAGTAACAGATATCCCGATGTCGAGAATGAGGACTGTCGGCTGCGCCGGAGACAGAAAACCAGCCGAGGGACGCCGGCGAAGATCTAGTTGCCTTTGTTAGGGTTGTGGACAGCCCGGACACCTGGAGAGAGACTTACCACACCAGGAAGAGCAGCCGGAAAACGAGTAAGGGCCGTCTTGGAGAGGGGCACTTCGGCGCCATCACCACCATCCCCTCGAGTGACACTGCATGCCATCAGACGGCGTATGGATGACAGCCTCATCACGGATGGTTGGGTGAGAGGGAAGCCGTGCCGCGTGCTGGTGGACACCGGGGCAGCCGTGACCATCATCTGACCTGACGTGGCGAAGGGTTTGCCGACAAGAAAACCGAGACGACCATACCAGCTTTTGAAAGCATCGGGTGACACCTTTCCTGTGGAGGAGGCGTTGCTAAAGCTGACCTTGGGAAGGAGTCCGTACGTCTGTGGGTGTTCGTCGCGAAGGTGGCTGAGGAGGTTATATTGGAATTAGATGCCCTTAGGAGCCACGAGGAGACGGTCGACGTCGGCAGGAAGGTCCTGCGGCTTAATGGAGAAGAGGTGATACTCCGGCAACCCGATGAGCGCCTTGGAATCTGCAGATCATCTTGAAGGAAGACGTGGTGGTTCCTGCGAAAGTGAGGTAGTGGTGACGGCGTTCTGGAAGGACAGCGAATGACGAACATTGTTGCCGTGCCGAGAGGTGCCAGTGAGATTGCCTAACCTAGCGAGCGGACACCGATCACGACGTCCAGACCAGAAGGGGACGTGCGAGCCCGTGGTCATCGTGACAGCAATCGACAAGACACTGGAGCCGGTGCCAACGCAACACCTTGGGCCCCGGCTGGAAGGCTTACTGGAGAGGGCAACCGATCACTTGTCCGCAGAACAGCTGGAGAATGCTCGACAACTGCTGAGACGATACCAACGCGTCTTTAGCCAAGGCAGAGAAGAACTACTGCGTCACCCGCGAAGAGTTACTGCCGGTAGTAAAGACCTTGTAGCACTTCCAAATTACCTGTGCGGTCAGCCATTCCACCTGATGACTGACCACTCCGCCCTTACCTGGCTACTGAGCTTTAGAAACCTGGAAGTCCAAAGAGCACGTTGGGTTCAGAGGCTGCAGGAGTACGACTTCGCCTCTGATCAGCGTAGAGGTAAGGACCACGGTAACGCAGACGCCATGTCCACAGGAGTGCGGCCAATGCACAAGAGTGGAAGAGAAGGAGCGTTCCGCAGCAGTCCGAGTAGTCACGGCAGTGTCTGCGAATGGCTGGGATAGCGCAGTCCTGAGGAGGGAGCAGCTGGCGGACGTAGACTTGAGACCACTCTTGAGGCAAGCGGAGGCAGGGTCAAGGCCAACCTGGGAGAACATCGCACCGAGGAGCGCCACCTACAAGTCGTACTGAGCCCAATGGGAAACGCTGAAGATCAGAGAGGGCGTACTGTTCCGGGTATGGGTATCGCCTGATGGGAAGATGCAGAGGGAGCAACTGGTACTTCCCCGAAGTGAGGTCCCGGAGGTCATGGAGGAAGTACATGCCGGTACTTCTGGAGAACACCTGGTAGCAAACCGAACAATCGAAAAACTTCAACAGTCATGGTAAGGACCATACCAGGTGGCGAAGAGGACTAACGACTTGATCTACCGCATAGAGAAGGTGCCCCGATGGAAGATGTTGGTTTATACACCTGGATGGTATGGCCCGCTACGATGGTGCTGTTCGGGACGACCAGCTTTGAGCAGGGAGCAATGTCGCGAAACCGTATCTACGATCATGTGGCTTGTATACACAGAAGAAACCGATAGGAGGGCAGTGTGAAAACCGAGAGCCCGCGGACACAAATGACAGGCAGATAAGGGTCTGCCGAAACAAACAAACTGAGATGATTGGAAATTTGTAGTTACTTCTGGACTGATAGAGATTGTTCTCGTTCTGGTCTATTTGCGAATAATCTAGATTTTATCTGTGAAGTACTTAAAGAGGCGACAATTGGCCAAGAGGAGTTGTTGTTGTGAAAAAAGAGACAGCAGGAAGTGTTATTGTAACGCGAGCTAAGGATGTAATCTGCTGTCACTGTTATTGTCATCGACCTTGGTAGACTGATGGTGTACGTAACGTAATGCTGCTGTAATCTTTAAGAGTATTTCTACGAAAATAAAGGAAATTTTTATTTTCTGCAACTCGGCCTTTTAATCTACAACGCCACAAAGTTACAAATTTGACCGAAGAAGTAAATCTGTATGAGAATGGAGGTCTTCTGAATTAGATATATAAACCACAATTTTTATAAGTGTTTCATTGTGTAATTTGAATTATATTTTATTCTTTTAAACGTTCTTACTGTACAGCTATAGTACCCTGAGGTTAGCAACAAGGTGCGATCACAGCTTGACTAGTAATAGAGTTTTGAATAATATTACGCTCCCATTGCACGTAGCTGCTATTGGACAGGCAATGGTTCTTGAACACTGAGATATTTAAAAGGAAGCTTTGATGCGAGTCTCTCACCTGTTTTCCCTGGACTTCAATGGCAGTGATATCTCACTGTGGTAGCCTCACTCCCTCAAGAGTCAATATATTGTTTACTTCATGAGTCTCTATTTAGGGAAGCAAGACAGTCAGTCTGCAACAAATGATACACTATAGTTCCTGGTAGGTTTTGCACTTACATCCAATTTAACTGATTCAAACAATTTTGCCTTTAATCATATTTTATTTCATCTACGTGTGATATCTTCTTCTGTTGAATCATTGTCATCATCACTATTTCTATTCCATTGTCTTCACTTCTAATTCTTTCAGTTTTTTCCACCGTTAAGGCATTTTTTCCTAATAGTGCTGTTTTATTTCATCCACATTATGACATAACATTTCCCATTTCATTAGTCCAATTTGCTCAAATGTTTGGCACTACAACATTTAGTATTTAATTGTAAAGGTTACATTTCTGGAAGCATTCCCTTGTTTGGCATCTGTCCATATTTGATCTATAGGATTCTGACCCGGAGTGGTGGACAACACGGCGCTGGGGCGTGTTTTCTCCGGGATCTCCGGTTTCCCTAGCCATCTCATTCCACCGATGCTCCATCTTCATCTCATGTATTATCAGTGCCATCGACTGTGGTGCCATATGTAGTAAAAGCGGGCGCTGAACACTACACACCTGATCCGGATATTACGGAGGATGCCTTATGGTTGCATGGTTATATCTATGACAATATTTCCTCCATTAAAGAGCTCTTCTGAGTTGGTTTGTTAGCTTGAATTAGGTCATTGAAGTTTGTCATGGTGCTACAGTCATCACTTGGGATATTGTGATTTTGTAACCAAGAAAGTATATATCTTCTTAAAGAACTTGACGTTGGAGCCTTATCTAATTGTGTATTATGGTAAGAGACATTATCTGTTGCTAACACCGAGTTAAGAGTTAAAATAGGAATTAACATTATGATTAAACATTTAACATAATATCAGTATGCATTTGTTTATAAATACTTAATAGGCGTACGACTGTCATAGCTCATTACAGTCAAGGATACTCGGAAAGGGCGGGGGATTCTCACTGAGCATAGGACTTCAACAGAAAGAAAAGATAGTTTAGATCTGAGCTCGCTGAAGATGAAAGTCAAGTGTTCTAGAACCATTGCGGGTCTTATACATTAAACTACTATTTTACATTTTACAGGAAACGCTCTCTTAACTGTTAATTAACCGTCTAGAAGCGAACTTTGGTTAAGGAAATTGTGATAAATATCTGTGCCCACTGCATCTTGCTGTTCACAGATGGCTCCACCTGTAATATCGTACCACAGTTAAGAGATCTGGCAATTATTTACAAAATTTTAAAATGAGCTGTATTTGCAGTGTTGCGTATACCTTAGGTTTATTTGATTTTAACGACATGACAGGAAAAATTAATTAGAATTTAGTTTGATAGAAATGTGACCCAAGAAACAATTATGTATGGGAGTGCAAGTCTTCTAAGTTAAGTATATAATCTAAAATTTTTGCAGTTTTTCTCTATGAGAGAGTTGTAATCCAACACTCATTTTGTGAAGACTTGTTTGCTCTATAGTTACGGCAGTATGACATGATTATATCTGAAGACACTCGTCGTGTATATGATAAGCTGAGGTAAACATCTATCTACTGCGAATTTGTCCCGTTACGTTTTCTCGCTTTTCCATGTATGTTCTCACACATGCTGAAATAATAAGCGAACTTCTCTGTCAGTATCTGTATCACTGTACATCTAAGCATCTGTATGATACTTGCTAGATAGAGACAAAGAGAGATATATCTTCCTCTTGTGTCGCCCACTTGCCGTGGAACTGTTAACACTCAGCGTAGTATAACCGTATTGGCTTAACCCATGTTCGTTCTTATTTTGTAGCTACTCAAATATGAATTCAACTATTATGACACGCCAGTTATGTTGTTGTGATGGAGATTTCATAAAAAATGTATGTGCACAGTTGCCAACATGATTTGCTCTGAACAATAGAATATATTTAGCAATATTGCATTATCACCACAAACGATGCAGATATATATATATATATATATAACGGAATAAAAACTACTAACAGACGTCCCTGTATATACAGCCTTTTCTCTCGCGTTGGATGGAAGCAGTGACAACGTGAAACACTACGCAATTGGTAATTTACATTCGTGAAGCTACTATAAAACTGTCGATACAAGAATATATACTTGAAGTATATATATGCTTGAAGTCATTTCTCTTAGGCAACATACCACAGGGTCAGAATTATTTCAAGCATTTAAAAAATGTGTAGAAGAAACAAAACTAAATCTAAGGTATCTTGTATCCATAGTAACAGATGGGGCACGAAATATGACTGGTGAAGATATATGACTAATTGGGAGAGTGAAACGTTATATAAGTTAAATGGAATAAACAATAACACAACGTTACATTTTATATTACATCAGGAAGCATTACGTGGAAAATACTAAATATGAAACATGTAATAGGCATAGTTACTACAGACTATAAATAAAATCAAACTCATTGATACATCGAAAATTTCGCAAACTACTGGAAGACTTAGGGCGTTCTTATGAAGACCTTTGATGCTACACATAATTTGATGAACGAAGGTACATGCCTTTCCCCGTTCGACTTTACGTCATGTGCACCGCGGTTTGCGCACTGAGACGTCATACTTCTCCCTCATTGAGTACATGCTTGCCGATAGGCAGATTATTTAACCGATATACAGACGCGCGCACATCCACGTGAACAGTTTTGCAAGATACATACCACGTGCATTATAAAGACGCGGTCTTTTAGTTCTTAATTAACCGCCAGGAGAGCAAAATTAATTGTCAAACATATTGTCAGATAGTAATCTTCCAACCGCGTCTTACTGTCCACAGATGGGTCCACCTGTAATACGCTACTACGGTGAAGAAAATTTATAATTATTTAAAAATTTTGACATGAAATCTTTTTATACTCTTTGCATATACCTTAGATTTGATTGCTTTTAACTGTGTGAAAGTTTACAGTAATTAGAAAGTACTTTAAAACAAATTTAACCGAAGAAGTAATTCTGTACGAGAATAGAAGTCAATAGAATTAAATATATAAGACACAATTTTTATAACTATTTTATTGTATGATTTGAATACAATGCATTAAACCCATTTTATATAAAGTTTTTTTTGCTGTACAATTATAGTATCCTGAGATTTGCAACACAGTGCGATCACAACATGATTTGTAATAGAGTTTGGAATAATATGAAAGTTCCGTCGCCCATAGCTGCTATGCCCCGCGCCATGGCTCTTGAACAATGAAATATTTTAATGAAAGCTTTTATGCGAGTCTTTTAGCTGATTTCCTTGTCCTCCAATAGCATTGGTATCTAATGGCGATGACTTCGCCCTCTGCAGTATCACTGGATTTGTGTATAAAGACTAAAATTAAGTAATGCTTTTTAAAACTTGTAACTTCAATCACGTCCTTTTACAAAATCAGCAACGTTTTCGAAACAGTTGAAATATGATCATAAACTGATTGGCGACTCTCGCGGTTGTTGTCTGGATCTCTTGTAATTGGCCCCCTCTCTTGGAGTGAGTCAGTGTGTGGTGTTAAGTTTTGTTGACAATGCTTTTAGTAGTTTTAACTCGTCCCCGATGTGGTGATTATCATTTCAGAAATGAAGAACAACTGACGATGTTTCTGTTGTTTATATTTTATGTTCATATGGTGTTCTGTTAGCCTAGTTTTTAAATTTCTCTTCGTCAAACAAATATAAAATTTGTCATAGTCTTCACAATTTATTCTATATATACCTGATTGTTGTGTTGGTGGGATCGTGTGGTTAAGAGATTAACAATTTCTTGAGCGGGAATCTGTTTTGTGGAGCTAGTTTAATGCCATAATCTTTAAATATTCGTATAAACTTCAGAAATGCCCAAGGATGGTAAGTGTATTTGTTGTCTTTTCAGTTTTTATTTATGTTTTGGAGAGTAGTGATCTGTTTTAATTTCTTTTACTTGTAATCCCGATTGATCATTTTTTGGCTGAGTTCGGATTTAAAACATTTTTTCCTGTATTTAAAGTATATGTAAATTCCTCATATTCTTTTTGATCTAAAGGTATGCTGTTCACTCTATGGATCAAGGTTCTTAGGTTCTCTACTAAGGTGGTGGAGCTTCGGTAAAGGAAAAGGTGTCTAGCCCTGTTATGGTAAACACTAGCAATGTATGGAGCATCGAATGCCAGTTCGACTCAAAATTATACTAATTTTCAAAAAAGTTACACATAAGGACGTTTTGTGCAGACGGCTTATTCCATTGAACAGTTCTTGCAAGGCAGTTAATGTAAATGTCCAGTTTAGTATTTAACTGACACACAGACGCACACAGTTTGATGAATATAAGGCATATACGTCATAAAGACACGCTTTTTACTTCTTAATTAACCGCCAGTTTGACACATTGTGATTAACCATTTAACAATCAACCAGTTTACATAATTACAATATAAACAATTGATAGGCATATGACTGTCACTGTATATTACAGTCAACTGTACTTTGTAGTGGGGTTTACTAAGTATAGGAGTTGCAAAGAAACAGAAGAGAAAGAAAGTTGCATGGCAGGTCGCGGATGATGAAATTCAGTGTTCTGGAAAGATTGTGGGACTTTACATGAAACTACTAATTTACGGGATATGATCCTTTAACTCTTAATTAACCGGCAATAGAGTAAATTGAGATAAAATTCCGTTGCTGCTCCGTATTGCTGTACACAGATGGCTCCACCTGTAATATTCTGCCGCGTTGAGGAAAACTGCCAATTATTTACGAAGTTTTAAATTAAGTATGTTTGTACTCTTACATATGCATTAAGGTTTATTTGATTCTTACTTCACGAAAATAAACAATAATTAGAACGTGTTTTGATAGAAATTTGAACGAATAAATAATTCTGTATCGGAATGGAAGTCAGGCGTACAAGACCATGGATAAAATAAAGGATATAGTACACACCTGAGTTTTTGTCTATGGGTGTCTGTATTATATTAAGCGATTTAAAAGAACGAATTGAATTTCTTTACAATGAATTTGTTGTGTAGGACCATAGTAATATGTTCTTTTGGAAAAGTTGTGCAGCGCTTGAATGTTAAACAATCGCGATATTTGGAGCATCGGGAAAGAGCCAGTTCGACTCACAATTATATTAATCTTCGAAATATGTTACATATTGAAGCAGTTATTTTAGATATTTTATGTTTTTGAGAGTAATAGTTGGAGGAATTGTTGTTATGTTTAATGAAATGGATAAAATGTAAGGCATGTTATGTGTAACCATGACAACCTCAAATGAGAGGAAATTGCTAGCTAAAAGTTTTACAGACCTTGCTTCTGCTTAAGAACGTCGTAGGAGAAAGACGTACATTTGTGTCTGTCCGAGATTATGCAGAATTATTCTAAGTGTGCATCTAAGATGAGCAAATCGCTTGTGTAAGAAAGAAATAGTTTTGGCTTTACTCTTCGTCAGATCATTGAAGTGTGAAGATGTGTAGTACCGATCTGCAAGTTCGCAGAATCTTAATCTGCAATGATTTAGTATTGAGTATTTTATAAAAGGATATAATCTTAACATTGTGATCGGATATAATAATGGTTTTACTAGAATAAATTCCAATATTTTGAAGAAGAGAAAATTTGTTATTGTTTTCTACAAATTATTCTCGCTATAACACTACGGCCATAGAGAGAGACAGAAGACTCATTGCTCAAGAGCGCCGAGGCATACTTCCTCAAGATCGACACATAACGTGCGTGTCTTCCATCCTTAGCGCATTTTGTACCAAATTATTCAGCTTCAACATAAGGACCTGTTGTGGGAGATGGCAAAATACATCGAAAAACTCTGGCAGGCAGTGAATTTAAATGCCAAGTGTAGTACTTATCCGACACACAGACTTGAAAGGTTTTATAAATCCGTACCCCGTAAGTGATAAAGACAGGCCATTTTAGTTCTTAATTAGGCGCCAGGAGAGAACTTTGAAAAATTGCCAAACGCTAATGTTGCAACCGCGTCTTGTTGTCCACAGATGGCTCCATCTGTAATATACTGCCGCGTTGAAGAAAATGCGTCATTATTTACAAATATTTAATATAAACTGCATTTATACTCTTTGCATATACTTAACCTTTTTTTTTGCATCTGAATGTATGAAAGTAAACAGTAATTATGTTATATTTTGATACAAATTTGACCGCAAACGTAATTCTATACGAGAACGGAAGTTTTCTGAGTAAAATATATAAGCCACAATTTTTATAATTGTTTTTCATTGTAAGATTTGAATTAAAGAACCCTCCTATAAAATTTTTGCTGTAGAAGTATAGTACCTTGAGGTTTGCAACAAGTGTCCATCACAACATGACTAGTAACAGAGTTTGGAAAATTATAACGCTTGCCTTACCCTTAGCTGCTTTTGGCCACGCAAGGCTTCTTGAACACTGAAATGTTTAAGAGAAAGCTCTGATGCGAGTCTCTTACCTGTTTTCCCTGTTCTTCAATGGCAGTGATATCTCACTGTGATACGTTCACCTCCTCAAGAGTCACTGTATTGTTTATTTTATGTGTCGGTGTTTAGGGAAGCAAGACAGTCTTCCACAAGTTAAATACTCTAGTTCCAGAAAGGCATTTCACTTACAAGCAACATAACAGAGTTAAACAATTTTTCCTATCATCACATTTTATTTCTTCTACGTTTGACATATCCTCTGTTGAGTCATTGTCATCATCACTGTTTCCATTCCATTGTTTTCAATTATAATTCTTTCAACTTTTTCTTCCCTTAGTGTACTTTATCCTAATACTGCTCTTTTATTTCATCCACATTATGTCATACCTTTACCCATTTACTTTGTCCAATTTGCTGACATGTCCGCCGGTACAACATTTAGTATTTCATTTTAAAGGTTACATTTCCGGAAGCATGCCATTTTTTGGCATCTGTCCATATTAATTCTATAGGATTCAGATTCGGATGTTTTGGAGGAAGCCTTATGGTTGCATGACAAGATTTGGTCAATCAAAGTGTTTTTCTGAGTCGGGTTGTTATCTAGAAATAAATAATACAACTTTGTTTTGGTGTTACTATCATCACTTGGGATATTGTAATTTTGTAACCAAGAAAGGAAGCCTCTTCTTAAAGAATTGATGTTGGAGGTTTATCTACTTGTGTATTATGATAAGAGACATGATCTATGCCTAGCTCCGAGTTAAGGGATAAATTAGGAATTAACCTCATGTTTAATCATGTGAGATATTTTCAGTATTCATTTTCTATGAACAGTTAATAGGCATATGACTGTCATAGCACATTACAGTCAAATGAACTGGGGTCCATTGCGGGACTCATACGTGAAACTGCTATTTTTCGTTTACGGGAAACGCTCTTCTAATTGCTCATTAACGGTCAAGAGAGGAACTTTGCTTGACAGGAAAATTGACAAGACAGTATTCTACTACGAGTTCATATTGCTGTTCATAGATGGCTCTACCTGTAATATTTTGCCGCGGTGAAGAAAATTGATAATTATTTACAAGGTTCTAAAACGAGCTATATTTCTACTGTTGCAAATACCTTACGTTTATTGGGATTCTGACCTATGAAGATAAACAATAATTAGAATGTATTTCAATAGAAAATTGACCGAAGAAGTAATTCTGTGTGGCAATGAAAGTCTTCTAAGTTAAGTATGTAATCTACAATTTTTTGCAAAAATATCTACTGAGATAGTTCTAATTAAGTAAAAGTTTCAGGAGACGTATTTACTCTATAATTATGGCAGTAGTTTCCACGTCAGTACTTTACAACATTTTGGTATAGCAGCATGATCAAAAATCGGACTCGAAATGAAATTACAGAATATCGCATTCTCGTCGCCCGTAGCAGCTATAGATGCATTCATCATACTTTACTAAAATGATCGTATAGTTTAATGTGCTTAGTACTTATGCATACAAAATATTTCGTGAGTTTTGACTGCTCCTTACTACTTCAAATTGCTTTCACGAGGTTTATTAAAGATGACATAAAATAATATTCTTGTTATCTGTAGCAATACAACAACTAGGACAAGATTTTGTCGTCCACTAAGTTGATAATCAAGGATATCCAAAATTTATGCAATAAACTTATTCTAGAAGACAAAGAAATATTGTTGACGTGGATATCATCCCACTAAGGAATAGCCGGAAATGAAAAGGCTGATAAAGCTGCTAAAGAAGCAGCAAAGCAACCGTCAGTATACCCCCCCCCTCCCCGATACCTATTCCACATGAAGGTGTTATAAGCCATATCAAAAATGGCATAATTCAGGAATGGAAACATCATTGGCTAGAAACCAATGTAGATAGTAAACTCCGACAAGTGAAACTAAACACATCTTCTACTCAGTGTCTTTATAAACATACAAGTCCAGACTTAGAATTGGACACACGAAACTTGCACATGATTATCTATTTTCCAGAGAGAGACCTCCGCACTGTGAACCATGCAACCAACCAACCAACCATTATCAGTAAATCATATTATAAATGAATGTTCTCGCTACTCATAAAATTCCTACAGATCTTTATACCCTACTAGATGAACCGAAGAATCTACAATTACTGTATTTTTTTCTAAAGGACTGTAAATTAACTTCTTCAATATGAAAATCAATTCAGTGTTACCTGGTTTCAGTGTATTCTGTGAAGTGAGAATGGCTATAATTAATTAGTAATACATAACAAGTATGGACATAGTGCTGTGCAATATCGATTCTTCAGTTGAATGTATAGTTTGTGTGAACTTGTGTGTTTATATTATACCGTAACCTAATAGTCCCTAAAATGTTAATTGTTCTGTCCATTTGTAGACCATCTTATAGTTGTCGCTTTAACACCATTGATGTTAGGCGACGTTAAATAAATTTATCTTGAAAAAGCAACAACTAGGATAATATAAAAAGAATACTTAGCCATTCAAAGACAATATTTACTTGTATACATTTATTGTAACATTCTCGCAACGTGTCAAAGGAATTCCTCGTGATGTTGACGCTATGCAATTCAAATTGCCTTTCACGTTAGCAATTACTGAAATATCTCTTATATATGGCTAGTGTGGAGAAATGATTAATTTACATCAATTAACTAAAATAATAAGAGTTAAATGATGAAGCCTGGGACTTAAGTACTTACGATAGTAAGGCACCACAAACGGTGTATCTCGAATGCGAGAGTCCCTAGTGGTCTACCGGGAAATATATTTAACGTCAGGAAGGCACGTTGGCCATGGTAGCTCAAAGGTTAAGAGCGACTGGACGGAAACCAGGAGATCCGTAATTTGGAGTGTTTCAGCGCATACCAAAAGGGCAAGATGGCGGCCGTGCGCAGTCTATGTATTTAAAGGATTTATTGTCCTAATTAGTTTATTTTTAGCACGCTTCGGGATATATAGTGACTTTCTGCTTCGGGATGTATTAAGGGGGCTTCTCAGTTTGTAATTATAAGCTTTTGAGACATATTTAGTGGTGATGGAATGCATTTGGGAGCTTCTAGAGGTATATTAAGAAGCTTTCAGGACGCAATTAGTGGCTTTGGGCCCTATTTATATGCCTTTCGCTGCAATTTAGTGGTTTTTTGGTGCATTTAGAGCTTTTTGGACATTATTTATAGGCATGTCGGTGTAATATAGAGGGTTTGAGGCGTATTTAGAGGTTGTTTTTGTGTACTCAGGGGCTTTTGGGACGTATTTACTGACTTCTAGAAGTATTTAGAGGTTTTCTTAAACTCAAATTATACGCTTGTCGAGTAATTTAGAGGCTTTTGAGGCGTATTTAGAGCCCTTTTTCATGTATTCGGGGGCTTTGGCGACGTATTCAATGGCTTTTAATGTATTTAGAGGGTTTTGAGGTGCATTTATTGTCTTTTAGTGGATCTAGATGCATTTGAGACGTATTTACAGACCTTTATAGTGTTTTGGGGAGCCTTTGAAGCAAACTATATGGCTTTTTAATGTATTCAGAGGCTTCTGGGAATGTATTTAGAGACTTTTGCAACATACTTAGTATCCTGAGGGGTGCATTAGTGACTTTATGGTGTAATTTAGAGCTTCCTAGGAGGCATTTAGAGGTTTTTGGGACGTATTTATCGGCTTGTTGTTGTATTTAGTTACCTTAGACTGTCTTTGATTCGCTGTAGTTCATTATGTTTTTTCTTAATAATTCAAAACGTTTACTCCTCATTTATAATTGGAGCTTCTATCAGTTTAAACTAACCTAACATAACCTAGCCTAACCTAACACTTTAACCTAACCCAAGTTCTTCACTTATGCTTTACTATTTCATCCCATTAGTTCTTAACTAACCGCCAGGAGAGCAACATTAATTCTCAAACATGTTGTCAGGTAATAATGTTCCAACCTTGTATTGGTCGCTCACCTGTGATATCCTACTGCGGTGAAGAAAATTTCTAATTATTTCCAAAGTATTAACAAGAATTGTATTTATACTTCTTGCGTATACTTTAGTTTTATTTACTTTTATTGTATGAAAGTAAATAGCAATTAGAATGTATTTTGATAAAAATATGACCGAAAGGGTAATTCCATATGAGAATGGAAGTCTTCTGACTTAAGCATATAAACTACAATTTTTACAGCTATTGGAAGGACGGCTGTCATCTATCAGACCCATAGCCGCGGGTGTCCCGGAGGGCAGTGTGTTGTCCCCGTTACTCTTTGCGGCCTACATGTCTGACTTCCCCTTAGAACCACAGACTGTTACGTGCCAATATGCTGACGACGTCCTCATAATGGCACGTAATAAGATATTGTCATCCCCCCCTGCAGCGCCAGCTCCGAGCCATTGGCCGTTGGATTGAGATGTGGAGGATGGTCATTAGCCCCGAGAAGAGCTCTGCTCTTCTCCTGGCTAAGGTCCGAGCTGGGCGACTGGATTCGTCGCTGAGGTTGAGGCAGAGGCAAATCCCTTGGGTTCCCATTGCCAAATACCTTGATCGCGGTCTTACCTACGCACCTCACGTCCGGGCCAAAGCCGGACAAGGGCATGCAGCGCTAACGCAGTTGTACGCAGTGCTTATCGCAACGCACCTCAAACTACGCCTGTATCGGGTGATTATACCGCCCCTGATTCTGTACGGCTGCGAAGTCTGGGGATCAGCGGCTCCCACCACTATTCGCAGACTACAGCGCGTCCAGAATAGGGCACTGCGCATGATCTACGATACCGGGCGTAGATTCCCGTCCCACATCATTCACACCTACTCCGGGGTCCCTTACATCTTGGATGTGGTGCGGAAGAGATCCCGCACCATCTACGATAAGCTGGACTCCCATCCCAACATACTGTTGAACACCCTTGGCCGTTACGACCACAGGGCTCTTCGCCGCCGACCCAGCTACCGGTTGCCCAAAGATGCTTTGGGTAACCAGAACTGAACAGGGCCACATTCCCCTGACTTCAACCCCCCAAGCCCAGAAATGGTCTTGGTAAGTCCAATACCTAAACGTTGTTCCTTTCCCTCTATCTTGTTAAGCGGACTGTGCTCAGATGCCTCCCAGGCAGGCGGAAGAGCGCAGCCAGGACTGGGCGCAAAACCCCCACGGGGAAACAGCACACATAAGAGTAGACAAACCACTGCCAAAGACAACCGCCTGAGACAAAGATGACTCCTTTATACTGCCCAGATAAAGACGCAATAAGCGGCTAGATGCTGGGCAGCAAACACTCCGTCCAGGTAAACCTGGACAAATCGACTCTTCTACTGCAGGTATGCTGCTGCTATAATTTAGATCGAGATTTAGATGGTGAATAGTTTTTATAAACGCTTGTACTGTGCAATTAGTATACCCTGAGAATACTAGCTCCAAGATATGCAACGAGGTGCGATAAAAAATTCGCGATCACTGCTTGCCGCGCCATTGTTCCTGAACACAGTAATATTTAAATAAAATCTTTGATGCGAATCTCTTACCTGTTTCCCTGGACTTCAGTGATAGTGATATCTCACTGCGATGACTTCACCCTCTCAAGAATCACTGGATGCTTTATCTCATATGTCGCTATTCAGGGAAGTCGTTCAGTCTCCAAAAAATTAAATACTCTAGTTCCAGAAACGTTTTTCACTTCCAACAACGTAGAACTAAGTCAAATAATTTTGCCTTTCAGCTTATTTTAAAACTTCTTAGCCGACATATCTTCGACTGTTGAGTCATTATTACTTCCCATTGCCTCCAACTATAATTTTTTCAATTCTCTCCTCCGTTAGTACATTGAAACCAGGCGTTAAATAAAACGCATTTCATTTCAGATTCTCTTCTAAGGAAGTGTCGAAATTTTAGTTTTCCATCACATCGCTTTACAAATTTATTTTCCAACGTGGTTAATACAGCTGAACTCTGAACGCATTGTTCTATATCGTGATTTTCGTTCCATATGTGGTACCTACTGCCGATTTGTCTGTTCTTGATGTTTCTAAAATGCACTTTAAACCTAATGTTCAACTTCCTTTTCGTTTTCGACATTGTAAAAGTTGTTAGTGTTTGCAGTTTTTCAGATACACAGTTGAGCTTTGTTCTGTAGGCTTCTCCTTTGTCTTGTGTCTTTGTGGGTTCGTAAAATTAAAAGTCAAGTTTGCAGATTTTCAAAATGCCCTTTATTTCCATAGAAAAGCAGTTTGTACAGCCCTTTGCAGCAGGATAACGTAACAGACACCAATACAGTCTCTCTTGGCTTCACCTCACGAAATCAAACAAAAGAATTCACTTTCAAATCACTACACGATTACCAGTTCTCAACTCGAAATACATAGTTCAAATGTCCACACACTGCAACATAACGCCATTCACTGACTGACACCTCCACTCCACTCCACCCCACTTAGAATTTGGAATTTGTAGGATGAATGTGGTATAGGTTTTGAGGTTGGGATAAAATTTTTGAAGTTCCAGAATGTACCTTCGGGTTCAAGGGGGGATGCAGTACTTTGCACCCAATTTTTATTTTATTTTTATTTTTTTTGGGGGGGGGGCAATTTAGATCCCAAACAGCTTAGGAGAATTATGAGGAGCTCAGCTTTAGCTGCTGATAGGATTAGCTCCTGGGTTATCTGGGGTGCCCACATGCCCTACGGGGGACCCGGTGTAGTCTAGATCGGCGTCTAGTGGGGTCATAATCTCCCAATGATCTAACAAAAAATGACTTGTGACAATATTATATGATTTCGAAAGCTGTTGTTCACTGAGCTTATTCTGTGGACAGACTAATATGTTCTTTTGGAATAGGTGTGTAGTCCTGGAATGGGAAACATTAGCAATATATGGAGCATCGAGTACCAGTTCAACTCAACATTAAGTTAATTCTAGAAAAATATACACATAAGAACTCTTGCAAGGCACTGAATTTAAAAGTTCAGTTTTGTACTTAACCGACACACTTACGTGACAAGTTTTATAAATACCTATCACGCAAAAGAAACGCTCATTTAGTTGTTAATTCACCGCCAGGTAGTGGATTCTAGTAGACAAAAAATTTACCAGTGGTAATGCTCCAAACTCATCTTGCCGTCCACAGATGGCCCCACCTGTAATATCCTACTGCAGTGAAGAAAACTTTCATTATTTACAAATTTTTCATATGAACTGTATTTATACTGTTTGCATATACTTTATATTTGTTTGCCTTTATCTACATGCAAATAAACAGTAATTAGAATATATTTTGATAAAAATTTGACCGAAAAAGTTATTTATATGAGAATGGAAGGCCTCTGAATTGGATATATAAACCACAATTTTTATAAATGTTTCATTCTATGATCTGAATTCTCTTGCAATCTTTTAAACGTTTTTACTGTACAGCTGTAGTACCCTGAGGGTAGCAACAAGTTGCGGTCTCAGCATGGGTAGTAATAGAGTTTGGAATAAAATCACGCCCCAATTGCTCGTAGCTGCTATTGGCCACGCAGTTGTTCTTGAACACAAATATTTAAATGGCATCTTTGATGTGAGTCTCTTACCTGTTTTCCCTGTCCTCCAATATCAGTGATATCTCACTGTGATAACTTCACTCCCTCAAGAGTCACTGGATTGTTTATTTCGTGTGTCGCCATTTAGGGAAGCAGGACAGTAATTCTTTAACAAATTAAATACTGTGGTTCCAAAAAGCTTAACACAACTTAAATATGAGTTAAACAATTTTGTCTTTAATCATATTTTGTTTCTTTCACATTTGAAAAATCTTTTCTTGTAATCACTGTAATTGTTATCACTGTTTCCATTACATTGTCTTCAATTATAATTCTTTCATTTGTTTCTTCCGTTAGTGCACTTTTTGTTAATACTGCTGTTTTATTTCATCTATATGATGTCATATTTTCCCAATACATTTGTCCAATTTGCTCAAATCATCGGCGGCAGAACATTTGGTCGTTCATTTTGAAGGTTACATTTCTGAAAGCAACTCATTGTTTAGCATCTGTCCGTATTAATTCTATAGGATTCAGATCCGGATGTGATGGAGCAAGCCTTATGGCTGCATGGTTGTTTTTCTGGCAATATTGGGTCAGTCAAAAGGTGATTCTGACCAGAATTAAATATTACAATTTTGTTTTGGTGCTACTTTCATCACTTGGGGTATTGTGATTTTGTAACTGAGAATAATAAACTTGACGTGGGAGGTTTATGTACTTACGTATTATGGTAGGAGACATTATCTATGTCTAACACCGAGTTAAGGGGCGAATTTGGAATTTACATTCTGATTAGCTATTTAACATAGTTTCAGTATTCATTTGTTTATGAACACTTGACTGTCACTGTACATTACAGTCAACTGTACTTGGTAGTCGGGTTTACTGAGTATAGGAGTTGGAAAGAGACAAAAGAGAAATAATGTTAGATCTGAGCTCGGTGAAGATGAGGGTCAGTGTTCTGAAACCACTGTGGTATTTATACATGAAATTGCCATTTTACACATTTACAGGACACGCTCTTTTAATTTTTCATTAACCGTTAGGAGAGGAACCTTGTTTGACAAACAAATTGGCAGATAGTATTCTCCTCCAACCGCGTGTTGCTGTCTATAGATGGCTCTAGTTGTAATATCTTGCCGCGTTGAAGAAAATTTCTAATTAATTAAAAAGTTTTAAAATGAATTATATTTGTGTTGTTGCATATGAATTAGGTATGGAATGAAAGTCTTCTAAGTATATAATCTACAATTTTTGCAGTTTTCCTCTATGAGATGGTTCTAAATTACAGGGAATTTTGGCAAGGTTTGGTTGCTATATAATTATGGCTGTAGTTCCCAGGTTAGCACTTTCCAACATTGTGGAATAGCAGCATGATCCGAAATAAAATTTCCAAAAACAGCCGCCTGCGGTGCCGTATGTAGTAAAAGCAGGTGCAAAAATACTACACATTACATTTTACGACCTCTTCAGAGGTGTTGTCGAAATTGGACAGTTTTCCTTCATACTGCGTGGTTAATGCAGTTGGACCCTGGACGCTTTTTAATAAATTTATATCTTCTTCTATATCGTGATTCTTGTTCCATAAATGGTATGCTACTGCCGATTTTTCTGTTCTTTATATTTCTAAAATAGTCGTCAAGCCTAATGTTCAATTTCCTATTAGTTTTGCCCGTGTAAAGGTTGTCACAGCCTTTGCAGTTTACCTGGTACACAACTGAGTTTCTGTCTGTGTCGTTTTACTTTTAATTATATGATGCCAAAAGATGTTGTACATTGAATTTGTTCTGTGCGGCGAAAGTAATGTGCTATTCTGGAAAATTTGTGTAAGCCTGGGATGGTAAACACTAGCACTATATGCAGCATAGAGCACTAAGTCGACTTAAAATTAAATAAATTCTAGAAAAATGTTACACATAAGGACCTGTTGTCCGAGAGGGTAAATGTCATTATAAACTTCATGCAAAGCGCTGTATTTAAATGCCCTGTTTAGTATCTAACTGACACACACGCACACACCACCTCGTGAAATGTTTTATAACTATGTACCATGTACGTTATAAAGACACGCTCTTTTAGTTATTAACTAACCGCCAGGTTGACAAACCAATTGAAAGGTGGTAATGGTCCTACCTCGTCTTGCCGTCCACAGAGGGCTCCACATGTAATATCCTACACCGGTAAATAAAATTTGTAATCATTTACAAAGTTTTAAAATAAAATGTGTGTGTAATGTTTGTATGTACAATGGGTTTATTCGCGTGTCACTGATTAAAAGCAGACAGTAAGTAGAATGTACTTTGATATAAATTTTGACATAAGAAATTATTTTGTATGAGAACGGAAGTCATCTGAATTAAATATATAGACCACAAACTTTAACTTTATTTCATGCTAATAATGGAGTTATGATCTTACACTTTTAAAGAATATTTTTTTCCTGCAATTATTGTGCGGTTAAGTTTGCAGTTTGACTAGTAAGATGAAACGCTCTTTTAACTGATAATTAATCGTCAAGTGAGCAACTTTGCTTGGCAAATAAATTGACATATAATTCTGTTCCTATCTGGTCTTGCTGTACATAGATGGCACCACCTGTAATGTCGTGTCCAGGTAAAAGAGAAATAGTAATTATTTACGAGGTTTTAAAATGAACTATATTTCTACTATTGCATATACCTTAGGTTTATCTGATTTTTACTGCATGAAAAAAGAATAATTAGAATGTAGTTTGATAAAAATTTGATGGAAGGAATGATTATGCGTGGGAATAAAAGGCTTTTTTTTAAGTATATAATCTACAATTTTTGCAGTTGTCCACTATGAGATGATTGTAATTATACGGTTGCTCGCTCTTACAGGGCACTAAATTTAAATGCCCAGTTTAGTATTTAACCGACACACACTCAGGTTAGAAGTTATACAAATATGTGCTACGTAAGTGATAAAGCAGGCTTTTTAGTTGTTACTTAACCGCTCAGAGAGAGCTTTAGTTGACAATCAAATTGACAGACGGTAATGTTCTAACCTCGCCTAGCTGTGAAGAGATGGCGCCACCTGCAATATCCTGCCGTCGTGAAGGAAATTTGTAATTATTTACAAAATTTTAAAACAAATTGTGTTTACTCTCTTTCCATGTCCTTTAGGTTGATTTGCTTTTAAGTGTATGAAAGTAAACAGTAATTAAAATGTATTTTGACACAAATTTGACGGATGAAATAACTCTGTATGAGAATATAAGTCTTCTGAATTAAATATATAAGCCGCAATTTCTACAAGTTTATTTGTTGTATGATTTGAATTTTTTAAGATGGCACAAATAATTTTGCTGTACACTAATTGTACCCTAAGGTTTGCCTAACGGAGCGATCTCAGCATAACTGTAATAGGATTAGGAATGATTCCGCGCTCTCGTTGCCCGTAAGTGTTATAGGCCGCGCAATGTTGCTTTAACACAGAAATATTTAAAAGAATCTTTGATGCCGGACACATACTTGATTTCCTTAGCTGGAATAGCAGTGATATCTCACTGTGATAACTTCACTCCCTCAAGTGTCACTGGATTGTTTATTTTATGTGTCGCTATTAGTGAAATCGTACAGTCTCCAACAAATTAAATAATATGTTTCCCTAAATGTTTTTCACTTATACACAACATAGTTAAGCCTTCAAACATAGTTTAGTTCTTCTACGCTGACGCCTTCGTCTTTTGAGTCATTATCACTGTCATCCTTGGCACTGTTTCCATCAAATTCTCAATTATAGTTCTTTCTTTCCTTAGTGCATCCTTTTCACAATACTCTGTTTTCTTCCACCCATATGATGACATACATTTTCCAATTCCATTTGTCCTATTTTATCAAATCATCACTCCATTCTTAATTTTAAAGGCTACATCCCTGCAACCAACTTTGTTAGGAGTCTATCCATTAATTCTGTAGAATTCTGATCTTGGTTCTAACGGAAGAAGCCTTAAGGTTGCATGAATATATTTCTGACAATATTTGGTCACTCGAAGTGCATTTGTGAGTCGGTTTGTTAGCTGGAAATAAATCATGCAACTTTGTTTTGGTGCTATTTTCATCAAAAGGGATAATGTAATTTTGTAACTGAGAAAGTATGCCTCTTCTTAAAGAAGTTGACGATGGAGGTTATCTAGTTGTGCATTATGATAACAGACACTATCTATTGCTAGCACGGATTTAAGGGCTAAATTATGAATTAACATTGTGATTAACCATTTAACATAATTTCAGTAGTCATTTGTTTAAGAATACTTAATAGGCGTATGTCTGTGTTAGGTCACAGCAGTCCACTGTACTCGGGTCGAGGGGGGGGGGGTTCCCCGACATTTGGACAGGGAAAGAAAGCTGGATCTGAGCTCGCTGGAGATGAAAGTCAGTGTTCTGGAACCATTGCGGGACTTATACATGAAACTACTATTTTACACATTTACAGGAAACGCTCTTTTAATTGTTAATTAACCGTCAAGACGCGAACTTTGCTTGGCAAGTAAATTGAGATATAATTCTGTTTCTACCGCGTCTTGCTGTTCATAGATGGCTCCACCTGTTATATCTAGCCGCAGTGAGGAAAAATGGCAATTATTTATAAAATTTTGAAATAAAATAGATTTGTACAGTTGTATATGCCTTAGGTTTAGTTGGTTTTTGCTTCTTGAAAACAAAAATTATTTAAAATGTGTTTTGATAGAAAAATGACCAAAGAAAATTTCTGTGTGGGAATGACAATCTTCTAAGGTATGTGTATAATCTACAATTTTTGCAGATTTTTTCTATGGGATGATTCTATAGTCTAGATTTTTCGTGAAGGTTTGTTTTCTGTATGAATATGGTAGTAGTTCCTATGTTAGCACCTTAAATCATTGTGGGATAGTAGCCTGACTAATGATCGGAGTCGATATGATATTATGAAAAGTCACACTCACGTTGCCCGTAGCTGCTAAAGATGCATTCCTTTAGTTAAAGAATCCTGTGATCATATATCGCTATCACTTAGCCATGCAACATCTTTCGTAAGTTTTGACTGTACCTGTTGATTTCAAATTACTTTCACACGGTTTGTTGAAGCTCATATAAAAATAATTATTATTATCTGCAGCAATACAACAACTAGGATAATATAAAAGGAATACTTAGCCATTCAACATTCTGTAGAGCTGCAGTAACCATGGAAACAAAGTAGGTAAGAAAATCATGAGATATTTCAGTAATTCCTACAGTGAAAGTTAATATGAATTGTTTAGCCTCAACATTATGACGAATCAATTTGACACGTTGCGAGATTGTTACAATAAATGTATAAAAAGTCGAAAATATGTTTATATCTAAACTGTAAGATTTTCTCTAACCGACCGGAATGGCTGTGGCTGTTGCGTCTCTGGTGCCCATTCGGTAGTAACTGGTTTGATTCCTGTAGCCAAATTACCTCACACATAGGCTTTTTGGGGGACTTCCCAAATCTCCAGTAAATTCTGCGTTGGTTAATTACATCCTCGGAATTTTTTGTCCCTCCATTTCTAATCTGGTGGTCTGTTTCAGGGTAGAAGTGGTGGCGGGTGTCTTGGCGCTGTATGTCAGGATGATATCTCCTGGTCAGTACTTCCTCCTACGAAAGGACGGTCTCCGATCTGATAGTACAGTTTCCGGACTGCACGAGGGTGAGTTTCCGGTTGTAATGGCCTGCCCGGGAGTTTACAGCTAGTAAAGTGGAGGAATCCTGCTATCTGTACTGTCGAGGCTCCTTTGATCGGTTACCCTGTGTCTCCTCTCGCTTCATCCTTCCTCCGGGGACGCTCCACTTAGAAACGAACGTAGAATGGAACGAGACTGTACACAGACCCTAATAAAATTCAACCCTATGTGGTAAGATTTGTTTTATATCTACTAGATCTTCCAGTTACAGATGAGTGATGTACAATAAACAGAACGTCAGCCCTACTGTCAGTAAATTCTAGATAGGCCGTTCATTTGACACAAAATGAATGCTACAGTCTCTCACCACCAAGGAGTTACTGAGATGTCCCAAAAGGGCGCCCTGCGCCTCTGTGGGGCTTTCCATGGGGAAAGGCCTGGTGAATAACAAGCCCCTCCATCTGGTCCTGTGGACTCAAGACGGGATGGAACTGGATATACCACTTACGAGCGCCAACCCCAAAGAGGAAGGCTACCGATTAACCTCGATAGGGCAACCTGCTGATCTAGCACACCTACTAGCTAAGCAGGCTAGTACGCGGGAATATATGGCTTCCCTCAACCCCGTCCGGAGACGTACCCGATCTGCCACGAGTATCGGGAACCACTGTCCCACGAGTCCAACACAATCCAAAAATCTCCCATTCAGGGTGGGGCTCAAATGTTCGGCCCGATGTTCCTCTAGTAACGTTAGAGCTACCACGAGTGCTAGGTGTCCGTAACGTCAGCACCACGGCAGCTGAAGGAGACTACTCCCCTCCCCTACGGGGGCAATACACATGTCGTGTTTTAATTAAAATCCTTAAAGTAGTTTTTGAGAAAACTAACTTATTAAACAATTCCTATATATAAGGACTATGATACAATGAAGTACAAAATTAATATAATCTCTAGTCGAACATATATTGCTAGTGTTTACCTAGATCACGTTTCGTTAGGACCTTCCTAATGTCCTTCAGCTAATGTCGACTTGTACAACGACGTCAACCCGAAAGTCCGAAGATCCCGGCCCCTATCAACCCGGAAGCCATGGAAAACTTCGGTGCAATACCTTCAGTCTAAGGACCCTAGCCGCGCCGTGTTTCAGTGGTTAGACCACTTGGCTCTCACCAAGGAGGCCGGGTTTGATCCCAGGTGACCGCAAACTGAGATTTGTGGTGGCCACACGGCGCTGGGGCGGGTTTTCTCCGGTACATCCGCTTTCCCCCGCCATCTCATTCCTCCGGTGCTCCATCTTCATCTCATGTATCATCAGTGTCACCGTCTGCGGTGCCGTATGTAGTAAAAGCGGGCGTTAAACACTACATATTTCATTTTTAAGGACCCCTCCATCTCAAGGCAGGTACAACTGAATACGCCACATTCGCGCGTCAACCCCGTCGGGTAGACTACCGGAAACCTCGGTGTGGCCTCCTGGTTATCTAACACACCTTCTACTGGCCCTGCAGGTTGGTACTCGGGACGTTTTTTGGCAACCCTCTGCCCTATCTGGGCGGCCGAGGTCTGTCCGGAGTTATCCAATCTCCCGCGGGTGTCGGGAACACACTGTCCAACCTCGAGTCCAACCAAATCCGAATAGCTCCCCTTCGTGAGGGGCTCGAATGTTCGGCCCGAGGTTCCTCTTCGTAACGACAGAAGTTTCTCGAGGACTAAGGTTCCGCAGGGCCCGCATCACGGCCTCTGAAGCGTATGAAGCGACTGTGGCATCTCCCTTGGTGTCTTGATAAACTTGAGGTTCTGAATCTTTGTGCGCGACTTGGCTGAGTGGTTAAACCGCTCCACTCTCACCAAAGCTACCCGGGTTCTTTTCTATGCCATTAAAAAGTAAAATTTGTGGTAGACAACACGTTGCTGGGGCGAGCTTTCTCCGGAATCTCCCGTTTCCTCTGACATCTCATTCCAACATTGCATCTTCATCTCTTGTAACATCAGTGGCACCACCTGCGGTGCAGTGTTTAGTAAAAGCGGGCTTTAAACACTACACGTTTCATTTTAGGTTCTCTTCAAAAGTGGCGTCGAAATTGGACGGTTTCGCTTCATACTGCGTGGTTAATGCAGTTGGACCCTGAACACTTCTTAATAAAAGTATTTATTGCTCTATATCGTGATTCTCATTCCATAAATGGTACGCTACTGCCAATGTTACTGTTCTTGATGTTTCTAAAACGCACTTTCAGCCTAATGTTCTACTTACTTTTTGTTTTGACAATGTAAGAGTTGACAGTCTTTGCAGCTTATCCGGTACATACTTGAGTTTTGTCTGTGGGGTTTTAGTTTGTACTAATTACAAGATTTTAAAGGAAGTACATTGAATTTGTTGTGTGGAGCCAAATTTATACGTTCTTATGCAAAAGTTGTGTAGCCCTTCATGGTAAACACTAGCAATATTTGGAGCATCGAGCACTAATTCGTCTTAAATTTATGTTAATTTTAGGACAATGTTACACCTAAGGACCTGTTGTGTGAGACGGCAAATTACATCGAAAATTTCTTGCGAGGCACTGAATCTAAATGCCCAGTTTAGTGTTTAACCGACACACAGACGTTAAAAGTTTTATAAATGCTTACCATGCATGTTGTAATGACACGCTCTCTTGGTTCTCAATTAAGCGTCAGGAGACAACTTTAGTTGAGTAACAAATGGACAGATGCTAATGTTCCAACCTCGTCTTCCTCTCCACAGATGGCACCACCAGTAATATCCTGCCGCGGGGAAGAAAGTTCGTAATTATTTACATATTTTTTTAATGTGAACTGCATTTATACTCTTTGCATATACTTTAACTTTGTTTGCATTTAACTGTTAGAAAGTAAACAATAATTAGATTGTATTTTGACACAAATTTGACCGCAAACGTTATTCTATACCAGAATGGAAGACTTCTGAATTAAATATATAAGCCACGATTTTTATAAGTAATTTTCATTGTAACATTCCAATTAAATGGATATTAATTTATGAATTTTTTGCTGTATAATTATAGTACCTTGAGGTTTGCAACAAATTTTCATCACAGCATGACTAGTAACAGGGCTTGGAAAATTATCACGCTTTCCTTGCCCTTAGCTGCTCTTGGCCAGGCAATGCTCCATGAACGATGAAATATCTAAATGGCAGGTTTGATGCCAGTCTCTTGGTTGTTTTCCCTGGTCTTCATTAGCAGTGATATCTCACTGTGGTACCTTCACTCCCTCAAGAGTCACTGGATTGTTTATTTCATGTGTCACAGTTTAGGGAAGCCGCAATGTCCATCTCCAACAAATTAAATACTATGCTTCCAGAAAGGTTTTTCACTTACACACAACTTAACAGAGTTATACAATTTTGCCTTTAATCATATTTTATTTCTTCCAGGTTTGACATATCTTCTTCTGTTGAATCATTGCCTTCATTACTATTTCCATCCCGTTGTTTTCAATTACCATTCGTTTAATTTTACTTCCGTTAGTGTACTTGATTCTAAGAGTTTTCTTTTATTTCATCCACATTATGGCATACCTTTACCCATTTCAATTGTGCAACTTGCTCAAATCCTTTGCGGCAGGAAATTTCGTCTTTCGCTTTACAGGTGACATTTCTGGAAGCATCCCACTGTTTGTTTATTGTCTACATTAAATCTATAGGATTCAGGTCCGGATGCTAGGGAGGAAGCCTTAAGGTTTCAGGGTTTTATTCAGATAAATTTTGGTCAATCAAAGTGTTTTTCTAAATCGGTTTGTCAGCTTACAATTGCTTTGTTGGTATTTTCTTACACCTGACGAAGGAAGTTTATCTACTTTTGTATTATGTGTGTGTGTGTGTGTGTGTGTGTGTGTGTGTGTGTGTGTGTGTGTGTGTGTGTGTAAATAAAAGTGCAAAATAAGCACTTGTAAATACCGTAGATAACAAAAAAGGACACTGTCAGACCTTAACATAACAAAACTGTTCTCGGTGGGCTAAGAGAGATCACCGTATGGGTTTTATATATACCCTCTTAGACAATAAGCCATTAATTCCCAAAATATAATGTGACTTTGTGGGTTCGTCAAATAATAAAACGAGGTTACGAAACACAAAAACTACACTTTATTCTCCTCGAAATACACTGTTCACCATTACCTTTTAGTAGCTAACCTGAAACTGTTTATTTTCTCTAACTCTACATTTAACTCTCTGTCGCCACCAGTAACGATTGGTTCCGAAGTTTTCCGAATCTCCACCAGCCATCATTTTTCATCGGCTTCGCGAGTCTTCCGCCAGGGCGACAATAATTTTCAATGAAAATTTTAGCCTGTAAGCCGGGCACCTTTGTGCTGGCACCAGGCCATGAAATAGAAATACAACTAGGATAATATAAAATGACTACTTATGCGTTCTAAGCCCAAATTTACTTGCATACATTTATTGTAACATTTTCGCAACGCGTCAGATGAATTCCTTGTGATGTTTACGTTAAACAATTCATATTGACTTTCACTGTAAGAGTTACTAAGATATCTCTTATGATTTTCTTACCTAATAAGTTTCCATAGTTACACAGCACTACAGGATGTTAATGAAATACACCGAAATAATTTCAGCGACTGTAGAGGTGACTAATATAAGCAAGTTAGGATAGGCAATGCATGGTCTGCGAATAAACTTAAGCCAGTTAATTGTACTAAAAGTAATTGGCGTCAGAAGCTGATAAATTTGTATTTAAACAAGGTAGAAGAAATGATTGGATTAGAATGACTTTAAAACTGCTTCTCGAATACAGAAATATCGATTTTATAAACTCTTTTCTGGCGTTCTCAAGATTTAATGTCTCAAAGATGTCTAAATTCTCGGAGTAATCACTTACCAGTGCAACACTGAACAGTGGCCAACTCTAGTCAGTGTTTCTGTAACAGTTCTTGTGGCCCAATACTTAATGTCGAAAACTGATATTACAAATGTGATTGGTTCGGCTCCTGTAATGTAGTTAATTTGTTCTTTGATGATATATATATAGATATATATATATCTATATATATATACTCCCAGAAGGGAGGAGGGTCGTGAGGCGGCCAAAAGGGCGGACTCGGATTCCGAGGCTGGGAGCGGGTCTGGTGAACCCAAGCCTGCTCGACAGATTAGGGACGAGAAAGCCAAAGGTAGGCCAGCCCCAAGACACTCCTCACCTTCGAAGTCCCAAACTTCACACACAACTCCCTCCACCTCACCACGGTCGGAGTTGCTGACGTGGCTGTATCAGCTGTTACAGTCCCACGGTGAGCGACTCTGTGAACTGCTGGTGCGGTATACCTCCGCTACAGACCCCGCAACCCGCATGGTGACAGCCATGGAGGGGCTTGCCCTTCTGACCTCCTTTACCGCCCCGGCCCAGAATGGCAGCACGAACTAGGTCAAGTACCTCGTTCAGGTTCGCGTTCTGGAACGCGGCTGGAGTGGCGGTTCAACGGGACGAGCTCCTACATTTTGCAAGATCCAATGTTTTGGACCTCATCTTGGTGTCGGAAACCCATCTCCGCCCCCAGATCCCCTTCCATCTCTCGGGGTATCACTGTCTCCGAACGGATCGCGCTGGCCGCCGAGGAGGTGGCACAGCGATCCTGGTGAGGAGAAGTGTGGTCCATGGAGCTGCCCAGCTACCACAACTCCAGACACTTGAAGCCTCGGCAGCCAGCGTGAACCTTGGCGGTTCTGAAGTCCTGGTAGTATCAGCCTACCATCCTCCCCACTCACAGTTCATAGCCAATGACTACCAATCCATTCTTTCTTTACATCCCAATGTCATTATGGCCGGGGACTTCAATGCCAAACATCAGCGTTGGCATCATGGTCCCCGAGCGAATAGGAGAGGCAGTGACATTATCCGCATGGTAGATGCGAACCCTCACCTTCGAGTTGAGGGCCCATGGCAACCCACTCATTACCCGCGTGGTCGGGGTCGCCCATATCATATCAACTTCGCTATCATTAAACGCTTTCCATTTCATCTCTCACTCACTTCGCTTAACGCATTACATTCAGATCACAACCCAGTACTTGCTGAGGTTAATACACGGATTGCCAATCATGACGTCTCGGTTCAAAACCGGGATGTGGACTGGGATTGCGTCAAAGCCTGCCTGAATGACTCCATCCCTCCCAACCCCAACATAACCGACATTCCCTCCCTTGAGGCTGCGGTCTCGTCCTTCACCTCAGTTGTGAAGCGAACGGTCCGCAATCTTTTACAGTTATCACCCCAGCCCCCCTTCATCCGGATGTTCTTCCCCTAGACATCCTACTTCTCATTTGCCGTTCCTGGGCAGCAAGGCGGCTCTACCAGAGACACCGCACGCCTCATAATCGAGGGCTTCATCGGTGACTGTGCCGAGAGGTTCGTGCCCGCCTCCGTGAGCACAGAGTGCGCGCGTGGTAGGACACGATGTCTCGTATGAACCTCCAGGATGGAGACGTGTGGAGGGCCATTAAAAGACTTCGGAACCGCCAAGGGACACCAAACTCCCCACTCCAGGGCATCCAAGGCCTGTTCTACGAACCAGAGGCCAAGGACATGGTGTTCACCGACTACCTTGAGAGGACCATGAGGCCTAGAGAATATCCCCAGGACCCTGCCTTCTCTGACCGCGTTAGGCAGGAGGTACGTCGATACTTTCGGCGACCCCCGGCTGAGGCGGACAGACTCCCAGTTATAAAGCCCAGTGAGCTTCAGGGCGTACTCGGGCGCCTCAAACCAAAAAAGGCAGCGGGACCTGATAGCATAACGTCACACATGCTCCGCCACCTTCCCTTCAGGGCCGTGTTATTTCTAACCAAAGTCTTCAATATGTGTCTCTCCCTGAGTCACTTTCCACGTATTTGGAGAGAGGCTCGGGTTTTCATCTTGAAGCCAGGGAAAGACCCGGTTAATCCTGCCAACTACCGTTCCATCAGTCTCCTTTCTGTTCTCTCGAAGGTTTTCGAGAGACTTTTCTTAGCCCGCATGTCCCCCCTTCTGGGTGACATACAAGCTATCCCTCCTCACCAGTTTGGCTTTCGTCCTGGGCATTCTACGTCACAGCAGTTGCTGCGCGTGGTGGAGGCTGCAGCCCTGGGTTTCCAGGACAAGGCATTCACCTCGGCGGTATCTCTGGACGTGGAAAAGGCCTTCTCTACGACCTGGCACGCGGGTCTTCTGTACAAATTCATCCAACTGGAGCTACCCACTCAAGTCATACACCTTCTTCACTCTTTCCTAAAGCATAGATTCTTCACTGTCACAGTGGCGGGAAAAACATCTACACGAAGGTCTATCCGCGGCGGAGTCCCCGAAGGTTCTGTGTTATCCCCGACGCTGTACAGCGTCTATGTGGCTGACCTTCCCACTGTACAGCACGTCAACATAGCACAGTATGCTGACGACGTGCTGCTATTCTCAACAAACAGACACCCACGCAGAGCCTTCAACCCCATCCAAAGATACCTAATCCTCCTCCAGGAATGGTGTACGCTTTGGCGATTGTCCATTAATACGAAGAAAATCCAAGCGATATTGTTCACCAAGCGCCGCTTTCCCGCCAACTTCCCCCAATTTACCTACTTCGGGCAAGGGATCAGGTGGGAGAATTCAATCAAGTACTTGGGAGTCAAGCTGGACAAGGGCCTAACTTTTCGGGAGCACACCCAGGAGCAGGCTCATCGGTCGTGTGGTGCCGTGGCATCTCTATACCCTGTGCTTCGGTCTGCGATGTCTGTTCCCCTAAAGTTGCGCCTCTTTATGGCTCTGGTCCTCCCTATCATGCTCTATGCGTGCGAAGTCTGGGGTATGGCCGCAGGCTCACATCTAGTTCTGCTCCAACGTGCACAGAATAAATGTCTTCGGATCATTTATTCTGTTTGTACAAGGTTCCCCGTGAGATTACTTCATGAGGCTTCATCCCTCCGATATATGGAGGATGAAATTAGACGCCGGGCGACAAAATTCTTCGAGGGTTTGCCCCAACATCAGAGCGCCCTAGTCAGATCCCTTGGGGATTATGTTCCTCGTGAGCGTCGCTATAAGCGATACCGGTTACCGCGCATGTCTTGCGGTCACTACCGGTAACCACATGATCTCCATTCCAGCCTAAATTAAATTTCAGCTACTCCAAAATTTTTATTATGGAATATTCAAAATTATACATACCTTCTTCCTAGTTTATTAACTAACCTAACTGCTCGCTGTCCGTAGCACCCGGTTCATCATTCCCTGAGGAGCAAAAAGCTACCTCCCTACACTAACCCCACTTAAATTACACCCGTCATTCTGCAACATCCACGTCCCGCCACTACGTGGTTAAGCTCTTCCCAGAGCAGGTACACGATTTGACCACCCTTCGGGCTGTTCCAAACAGCCCGCCAGATTTGTGCTGTGTCGTCAAGTGTGACTGGATTGTTTGTTTCATGTGTCGTTATTTAGGGAAGCTGTACAGTCCATCTCCAAAAAATTAAATACTATGGTTCCAAAACGGGTTTTCACTTACACGCAGCTTAACAGAGTTAAACAGTTTTGCCCTTCATCATATTTTATTTCTTCCAGGTTTCACATATCTTCTGTTAAATCATGGACATCATCACTATTTCCATTCCTTTGTCTTCAATTACAATTCTCTCAATTATTCTTCCGTTAGTGTACTTTATTCTAATAGTGTTGTTTTATTTCATCCACATTATGTCATAGCTTTACCCATTTCAATTGTGCAGTTTGCTCAAATCGTTGGCGGCAGAAAATTTCGTATTAAAGGTGACATTTCCGGAAGCAACCCATTGTTTGTTATCTGTCTTTATTAAATCAACGGGATTCAGGTCCGGATGCTAGGGAGGAAGCCTAAATGTTTCTTGGTTATATTCAGATAATATTTGGTCAATCAAAGTGTTTTTCTAAATCGGTTTGTCAGCTTACAATTATGTTTTGGTGGTATTTTCATCCACTAGTTACTGTGATTTTGTAAGCAAGAAAGCATATATCTTCTTAAAACACTTGATGAAGGAGGTTTATCTACTTGTGTTTTATGGTAAGGGACATCATCTATTGTTAGCACTGAGTTAAGAGATAAATTAGAAATTAACGTTATGATTGACCAGGTAACATAATTTCAGTATTCATTTGTTTATGAACACTTAATAGGAGTATGACGCTCATATGACATTACTGTCAATTCTTCCCAGTTTAGGACTTAGGAGACAGAAGAGCAAGAGCGTTTAGACTGGGCTCGCTGACGGTGAAGGTCAGCGTTCTGGAGCTTTTGCACGGCTTAATATGAAATGACTAATTAACAGGACACGATCCTTTAGTCCTTAATTAATTGTCAAAAGAAGAACTTCGGTTAAGAAACAAATTGACAGATAGTGTTCTGCTACGGCCTCGTCTTCCTGTACATAGATGGCTCCACCTGTAATATGTAGCCACGGTGAAGAAAACTGGCAATTATTTACAAAATTTTAAAACGGACAATATCTGTACTGTTGCCTATAACTTAGGTTTGTTTTCTTTCTGCCTTATGAAAAGAAGCAATAATTGGAATCTGTTTCGATAGAAATATAACCGAAGAAATAATTCTGTGTGAGAATGAAGGTCTTCAAAGCTAAGTATATTATCTACAATTTTAGATATTTCGTCCGTGAGAAGCTCCGCCCCCTGACCACGAGGAGTTCCACATTCCCATCGTTACCCCTAGAGAGTTAGCGACCACGCTTAACTCTCTAAGAACCAACAAAGCACCTGGGCAGGACCGTGTGACAGCGGAAATGCTCAAGCACCTTCCACGAAGAGCCGTGATTCACTTAACCCGGATTTATAACGCGTGCCTATACATGCGCCACTTTCCAGCTATCTGGAAGGAGGCGCGCGTGGTGTGCGTTTTAAAGCCGGGGAAAAATCCGGTTTTTCCTTCCAGTTACCGATCAATCAGCCTTCTCCCAGTTTTATCGAAGGTATTCGAAAAACTGCTCCTCTCCCGGCTCCTTCCTCATCTGGAGGAAAGGGGCCTAATCCCGGAACACCAGTTTGGCTTCCGTTCTGGCCACTCCACGACCGAGCAGCTACTGCGGGTTGCCGAGAAGGCCTCCCTGGGTTTCCAGGAAAGGTCTAAAACGGTAGCAGTGCTGCTCGACGTGGAGAAGGCATTCGCCACTACCTGGCATGAAGGACTCATTTACAAACTCCTGGAGCATGAAATTCCCCGTCCATACATTTCCTTGGTGGCCGGTTTCCTCGGAAACCGAAGCTTCCGAGTAAAGATGGAGGGGAAGCTGTCTACCGAGCGGCCCATTGGCGCTGGAGTACCGGAAGGCAGCGTGCTGTCACCGGCGCTCTTCGCAGCTTACATGGCCGACATCCCAACTCATCACAACACCCAAACCTGTCAGTATGCGGACGATCTCATGATCTTCACAGTCAACAGGAATACACGGTACAGCTTCCGGCAAATCCAAACCCAGCTCCGGGCCATTGGCGAATGGAGCGCAAAATGGCGAATGGCAATTAACCCGGAGAAGAGCTCTGCTATTCTCCTGGCGAAAACCATAGCCAACCGGTTGCAGCAGAACTTCGTTTTACGGTGCCGTCGAATCCCTTGGGTGCAAACGGCGAAGTATCTCGGGGTGACGCTGGACCGCAAGTTAACTTACGTTCCGCACGTCAAGGGCAAGGTCCAGCTGGGGCACGTCGCACTCCGGAGCCTATACCCTATCTTCAGATCAACCATGCCG
Source organism: Mantis religiosa (assembly GCA_030765055.1). NCBI lineage: Eukaryota > Metazoa > Arthropoda > Insecta > Mantodea > Mantidae > Mantis > Mantis religiosa. Next base: position 20,032,181 of record CM060953.1, on the reverse strand, counting down.
ATCCGTCTCAAACTCCAACTGTATCGGGCGATCATTCCGCCTATGATTCTGTACGGCTGTGAGATCTGGGGAACAGTGGCTAATACCACTTTCGTCAGACTCCAGACGCTGCAGAACAAGGCACTACGCATCATCTACGATACAGGCTGGAGATTCCCGGCTCATATCCTACATGAGCACTCCCAGATCCCGTACATTGTCGATGTCATTCGCGAGAGGGCACGATCAATGTACGAGAAAATCCAAATTCACCCCAACCCTTTAGTGAACTCCCTGGGAAGGTATGACCCGAGAGATCAAAGGCGCTTGCCGTCCTTCAGACTGCCGAGAGACGTCCTGGGACCCCTTGGGTAACCCAAGGAAAACTCCATATGTCTCTGGGAACAACTTCTACGCCAAAGGACAAGCGCTACACAACCCGTATCCAAAACGGGGCAAAAAACTAATTCGTGTCTCCCAAAAAGGGAGAACGATTAAGTACAGCTGCCCACGACAAAGAGGGGCAACCCATTCCAAACCTCTCCAAAATTTCAAACAGTAAACAAATTCAAACACCCCAGCAGAACATGGATCTACTAGTTCATTTCGCAGGTTAAGCCGCAAAGCGGCTAGGTACTGCGGCATATGACACCCGGACGGGGAAAGCCCCGCCCGACTAGGACTACCTCTGGACCTCTGGATTTCGTCCGTGAGATAGTTTTAATTCACTGCCTGCACTTTAAAACATTGTGGAATAGCAGCGTGACTAATAATAGGACTCTAAATGAGATTACGAAAACTCACACTTTCTTTGCCCGTAGCTGTTATACATTAACTCCTTTTACTTTACTCAAATGATCGTATAATTTAATATCGCTAGTATTTATTGATGCAGAATATTTCGTGAGCTTTGTCTGCACCTTACTTGCTTTCACAAGGTTTATCAAAGTTCACGTAAAATAATATTAATGTAATCTGTAGTAATACAAGAACTAGGATAATATAAAATGATTACTAAGCCGTTCAAAGTAAATATGATTCGCGTGAAGAGAAATCGACTCGTCGTAGAGGGATGTGAGAGTGAACAGCGGAGCACGGACGTGTTTTTCCTGATTAAGCGTACTGTGAATTTTTCCTTGTGCATGCGTTGTACGAACTGAGAAGTACAGTGTATAAGTGGTCGCGAAACAAAAGTGCAGTGTGATTTACGGCGATACCGCCAACATATGCGCTCGCATCTAACTAGAACAGTGAAACAGTGAGATGTGCAAATCTAATCTGTGCAAATAAAAAGTGTAGGTGGGAACTTGTGTTTTAGCTCCCGGTGGCAAACAGTGGTGTGCCGTTACGTGATGAAAAGTGCAGTGAAAAAGTGACGCGGATAAAGGCAAAACAAAAATCCGCAAAGAAACAGCGTGGGACGCTCAGCTGTGTGCCCTTGTTGCACGCAACGGTTGGCGTCCCCAAGCCACGCTGCTCCCAGCAGCCTTTGCGCCAGCGGAGCGGTGACGTCCGCTCCAACATGGCGGCGGCCGCAACAGCCGCTCCGCTTCAGCCAGCCTCACAGCTGGCTGGCAGTCAAGTGCCCCGAGGCGGTCAGCCGGCCGCCTTTATAGCTGCGCAGGAGCAGGCTGGCAGCACCAACCCTCCCACTGCGCCGTCATTGGCTGCCACGGCTGCAGCAAGCGAAGCGCCAATGGACACCACTTCTCCGGAGGATGTGAAAAGAATGAAGCAGGCCCAAAAATTGGACCAGGAAGTCCGCGATCTGCAACGCGAGATTCTCTACTACCAAGAGATGCTCGCCAACATGGAGCCAGAATCGCGGAACTTCACAAAGATTGCTACTGACCTTGCCCGCTGCTACCAGGAGCATGCCGTAAAGAAGCGACACCTGGTACAGCTGGGAGATGGATGGCAGGTGGCCGCCGCCATAAAGCGCCCTCACCACCGCAGCAGCGGCCGGGAAAGCGATTCGGACAGTGAACGTCCCGGCTCAAAGCTCGGTGGAAAAAAGAAAAACAAAACAAAAATCCTACAGCAACCATCAACAGCTTCCACCCCAACCCTGAACACCAGCAACCGCTACGATGCACTGTCGGAGTCCGACGACGACGACAGTGACATCTCCACAGTCCAAAACCTCCCGAACACCCGGCCGAGACCACAGCGTCCACCCGCGGGGAAGAAGCCGACATCCAAAATCCAACCCAAACCACTTTCCACCCCAGCCACCACCACCACCAGGGCGGCCACCACGTCAACAGCAAGCGCCAGTACATCTACCGCGGCTTCGGCGGCAGAGCAGCAGTCTACGGAGGAGAAGAAACCCCCGAGGATCGTCATCCCCGACAACCGCCAAGCCGCGAAGGTGCTTCGCATCCTCCGGGACTCCGTCCCACCAAACACCTACAAGCTGCAGTGCACCAGGAACTGCCTGAAGCTTTTCCTGGACAGGAAGCAGGACGCCGTCCCCACCATGGGACGCCTGAAGGATGCCGGTGTGGAGTCCTACAGCTTCACCCCCAGGAGCGACCAGCCCCTCCGCGTGGTCATCAAACGCCTCCCGGAGGACCTGGAAGTGGACTTCATTCGGGAGTCCCTAGAAGCTAAGGGCTACACAGGCGTCCAGGTGCGCCAGATGGTTTCCCGCGGCAGGCCTCTGCCCAACTACCAGGTATCGTTAGACAGGACCACCAGTAATAAGAAAATTCTTCAGGAAAGAGAGGTGTGCCATATGATGGTCACCGTGGAGGTCCTAAAGACCAACCAAAACATAACGCAATGCTACAATTGCCAGCAACTTGGCCACACGTTCAGAATGTGTAATATGACCTCCCGGTGCGTCCTCTGCGGTGGCATTCACCGCCTAGCTGACTGCCCCAAAAAGGCAACGCAGGACGTCGTACCCCACTGTGCTAATTGTGGGGAGACGCATCCTGCTAGCTACAGGGGCTGTGAAACGTTCCGAAACGAACGTCACCGTCGCCAACTGGCAGCCATAGCCAGGGCAGCTCCCACAGTGCAACCAGAGCCAAGGCCCATCGCACGCCCGGCTCTGGTCAGAGAAGGCGTCTCTTTTGCAGGCGCCACCGGAGGACGAACGGCACCTGTGCCACCACCAGCTGGTCCCCCCCTCCCCCTCCCCCTCCCAGGCACCAACGAGTGACCTGGGCGGACTCAAGGAACTACTGTCCCTCATCAAAGACTTAAACATTTCCAATCTACTCGCCAAATTGCGGCCGTTCATTGAACAATTCAAGAGCTGCAACAGCACTTGGGAGAAAGCCGAAATAATAATATGCGCCATCTCTACACTCCTCGAGTAAATGGCTCCAGCCCGGGGAGGTATAACTTTAACTCGTGCGCTCCTGTGGAATGCCGACGGCATCTACAGGCAGCGCTACGAACTTGAAAACTACCTGCGGCGTAACAAAATTGATATCGCATTCATTTGTGAAACTAAACTAAAGCCGGAGCACACTTTCAAGCTCCAAGGGTATAATACATTTCGAACTGACAGATTTGGCAGACAAGGGGGGGAACCGCCATCTTGCTAAAAAACACAGTTGCTCATGCTCCTGTCACGCTGCCTGCTTTGGCAGCACTGGAGTGCACGGCTCTGAAAATACGTGCGAACAATAGAACGGTGATGTTGGTAGCACTTTACCGGCCTCCCCACTCCCCCAACTTTATACAAGACCTCGAACAAATCCTCGCAGTAGAGGACCACGTTATAATTGCAGGAGATTTCAACGCTCGACACCCGTGGTGGTTTTCCCGTCGAGCAAACGCGGCTGGAAATCTCCTGGTTGAACTTATAACTGAAAATGACGATCTCGAGGTACACCTCCCACCGGAACCAACCTTTTGGCATAAGTCAGGACACGATCCTGAAATTTTGGATTTCGTAATCACAAAAAATGCGGCTGTTACAGACAATCTCATTGTGTATCACAGCCTGGATTCCGACCATTTACCTGTGCATTTCGAGATCTGCGGCTCTCTCGCGGCCGGCAGAACCGGTCCGCCGAGACGAGCAGAGACTAACTGGACAGGCTACGCGATCGATATGCACAGGATGGCGCAACCCAGACTGTCATACCACAGCGAGGCGGACATAGATGCCGCCATTGAAAACTTCACCGCCTCGCTGCACACGGCCAAAAGGAACGCTACCACATACACCACAAGCCCACCCAGTTTCTGCACGTACCCTGAGGTGGAACGGCTCATTGCCCGGCGCAGACGTTTGACGAGACTGTGGCAGTATACCCGTCAGCCTGAGTTTAAAGCGCTAGCAAAATGGCTAAGCAAAATCATTCGGCAACATATTAAATTAAACAAAATTGAACAGTGGGAAAACAAAATGCTGAGTACCACCCATTCGGACCATAGTTTGTGGAAATTATTAAAGGCATTCAAGGTCTCCTCAAACGCCAGCACCGCCACTGAGGCGCTCCAGACTCAACTCGGCCTGCACTTCTCCTCCAAGGAGAAAGCCGAGGTTTTCGCTGACTGTCTGCAAGACAGATTCAGCGAGAACGCAGCCACCAACCCCCAGCTGGAGCGGGAGATTAATACGTGGGTACAAAACTGGGTGGCGCAGAAGCATGAGCAATATCTGCCCCTCACTACACCGCAAGAAGTCTACAAGCTCATTAGGAAATTACCTAATGGGAAAGCCGCCGGCCCAGACAAGGTGACTAATGAGGAACTAAAACACCTCCCTAGAAAAGCCCTGGTGCAACTCACCAAAATCTTCAACGCTTGTTTGCAGCATAACCACTTCCCCGACACTTGGAAACGAGCCAAGGTGATAATGTTACCGAAACAGGGGAAAAGCATCAGGCAACCGCAAAACTACCGCCCCATTAGTCTCTTGTCTACTGTTGGAAAATTGCTCGAAAAACTCATACTTTCTCGACTGCAAAAACAGGTTTCGGACATTGAACTATCAAATTCTCAGTTTGGATTTAGAGAAAGCCATTCTACTGAATTACAACTTCTACGGCTAGCTGATGACGTCACCGAGCAATTTAACAACAGGGCTGCCACGTTGGCGTTATTTTTGGACATAGAAGCCGCCTTCGACCGGTGCTGGCACAACGGCCTCATTTATAAGACGCACCGGAATTTTCCCGGCCTCCAAATTGCAACACCCATGCTGCACAGTTTTTTGAAAAATCGGCGCTTCTACGTCCAGGTGGGTGGCTCCTCCTCTAAGGAGAGAGTCATGCAGGCTGGCGTACCACAAGGGGCGATCATGTCGCCGTTCCTGTATATACTTTTCACCAACGACTACCCTGTGGACGCCAGATGCAGAGTGGCCATGTATGCTGACGACACTGCAATCTACAACCACCACAAAAATTATCGTTACGGTATTTTGGAAATGCAGCGGTATATTGACCGTTTCCTCTCATGGCTGCATGATTGGAAGATCAAAATTAACCCGAACAAATGCCAGCTTATTCACTTCACAAAGCGGCGCCCTTTGGCTATGGACCTAACGGTCGGTGGTCAAACATTGCACTGCCGCCAGCATGTAAAATACCTAGGCGTGACACTGTCACGCACCATGAACTGGTCCACCCATATCAAAGACACCGCCAACAAAGGGCGGCAGAGATTAAAGTTATGCGCCCCCATCTTCAGGAGTAAACAAGTACAACTAAAATCCAAACTGGTCTTATACAAGGCCTTCATTTTGTCGGTGGTCCTGTACGCGTGCGCGGCCTGGGCCAACGCCTCCAAATCAACAATAAAGTACCTCCAAACCGTGCAAAACCTTTCCTTAAGGAAGGTCCTATCCGCCCCTCTCCTCACCACCAACGCACAAATTCACAAGGAAGCGTGCATTCCTACCATTCCCGAGGCCATACTCAAACGGGCCTCTTCCACCTGGGCGCGCATTAAGGGGCACACCAACCCCAACATCTACAACATCGGCAGGGGCGAGCCGCGACATCGCAAACATGCGAGGATAAAAATACTGTAGTTGTCGGCGGCTCGTCAAACTGCGCGCCCAGAATCCCTCGGCCCATGGCCGCATAATCTACAAGGCAGAGGCCGCAGTCACGGCCACTGGATCACCCCGCCTGGACTGGCGGACACAAGCTTCGTGTGACAGTGCGTGTGCGTGTGTACAGGTGTGTGTGTGTATATAGTTGTGTGTGAGCGTGTGTGTGTGTGTGTGTGAATGTACGGGGGTGAAATAAACCCCCATGTATATATGTATATAGATATTTATATTAAAAAAAAAACACTCTAAAAACTGAAAAGACAGCATTAAACTGTTCTCGGCGGTCGTGATAAGGCCGCCGAATGGGTTTGATACAACCCATAAAGACAATAAACCTATAACGCAAGAGAATTATAGAAAAATGTAAATTTTAGCCTGTAAGCCGGGCCCATTGTACCGGCACCAGGCCATATTTTATTAATAAAAATGAATGAAAAAAAAAAGTAAATATTTACTTGTATAAATTTATTGTTACGTTCTCGCTACGTGTCAAAGAGTTCATCTTGATGGTGAGGCTAAAGAGTTCATATTGTCTTTCAAGGTAGGAATTACTGAAATATCTCTTATGATTTCCTTATCTACGTTGTTTTCATACTTCTACAGAATGTTAATTAATTAGACCAAAATAATTTCAGAAGTTGTAGACGTGACTACCATAAGCAAGTTGAGATAGGCAGTTTAGTCTGTGACTAAACTTAACACAGTTATCTTTTGATAAACCTGATTAATATCAGATGCTGTTAAATTAGTAATTAAACAAGATGGGAGTACTAATTGGGAGAGTGAAACTCTATTTAAGTGAAATGGAATAAACAATAACACATTTTTTTCATTGTTTATTACATCAGGAAGCATTACGTGCAAAATACTAAATATGTAACATGTAATGGACATAGTTACTACAGACTATAAATAAAATTAAACTCCTTGATACAACGAAAATTTTCTCAAACTACTGGAAAATTTAGAGATTTCTTATGAAGAACTTTGAAAATACACATAATTTGAATTCCTGAAGGGGCAGGTATGTAGATATTAGTGCTTAATTCCAATAATATATTTATATTGCACTGAATATGTCTTAAAATTTTCTATATCTATCTTTGTTTAGGATATAAATATCTATTCATAGATGAGGATTGGATAAGTGATTTAGCCTTGCTCACTGACATTTCTCAACATTTCAATAATCTTTATCGTCGTCTTCAGAGAAAGTTCCACAATATAGCTCCTATGTATGACATGGTTATATCAAACTGATTAAATATAATGGACTGTTACATAAAGGAAAGAGAAAATTTGCAGCTAGGCGATTAAGTGATTTTAAATCTATAGAAAATGATTTTGCTCTGTTTTCTAATCCTCGTTCAATAGATTTAGATAAGCTTAAACATAGAAGTACAGCAGAAAGTCGCTGATTTAAAATGTGATACGTATTATTAATTTCAGTTTAAGTATTTGATTGATTTGGATATATTTAAACTTCTGAAAGCAGATACATAGCCATCTCTTAAATCGTAGCAGCTGTTTGGATCAACATATGTATACCAACAACCTTTTTTTCCGAAATGAAACTTGTAAAATCGAAGCAACGATCGCAATTAATGGATAATTTACATGCTATACCGAGAGTGGCTACTTGTGATACATCACTAGATTTTAATGGCACATTACAAATAGAAGTGAACTGAAATATATTGTTTAAATATGTAGGCCTACCTAAGGTATCGTAGACCAAAATACATGGATTGTACTTGTAGCGACTCCAGCACTGACTCTGAACTAGGTCCATGCCTTTCCCTTTTCGACATTACGTCATGTGCGTTGCGGGTTGCATGCTGAGACGTCTTACTTCACCGTCATTGAGTACACGCTTGCCGATGTTCGGTTTAGTATTTAACCGACATTGTTACATTTCAGCAAGCAACATATTTTTGGTGTTCGTCAATATTATTGAGATCCGGATGTTACGGAGCAAGCATTAAGGTTGCCTCGTTATATTATATTTGCTCAATCAAATGGTGATTATAAGTTGGTTCATTGGCTAGAATTAAATCATAGATTTTTTTTTGTGCCACCTTCATCAGACTGATTATTGTGATTTTGTAAACAAGAAAGTATATATCTTCTTAATCAAACAACCTGACGTTGGTGGTTTATCTACTTGTGTATTATTAATTCATATTATGATTAATCATTTAACATAATTTCAGTATTCATTTGTTTTTGATCAGTTAATAGGTGTATGACTGTCATTGTGCATTAGAGTCAACTGTATTCGGGGTGGGGCGGTTCACTGGGTATAGGAGTTGGAAAGAGACTGAACACATTTACAGGATACGCTCTTTTAATTGTTAATTAACCGTCAAGAGAGGAACTTTGGTTAACAAGCAAATGAACAAATAGTATTCTGCTCCGACCACGTCTTGCTGTTCACACATGGCTCACCGCGGTGAAGAAAACTGGCAATTATTTACAAAATTTTAAAACAATCCACAGGTATTTGCACTGTGTCACATACCCTAGGTTTATTTTATTTCTACTAATTTACACTTACGCGCGCCAACCCCAAAGAGGAACCTTACCTTACCTTAACCTCGGTAGGACGCCTGGTGATCTAGCACACCTACTAGCTATGCAGGGTGGTAACCGGAAATATATGGCTTCCCTCAACCCCGTCCGGAGACGCACACGATTTCCCACGGGTATCGGGAACCACTGTCCCTGGAGTCCAACCCAATCCGAACAACCCCCATTCAGGGTGGGTCTCCAATGTTCGGCCCGAGGTTCCTCTAGTAACGTCAGAGATACCACGAGTGCAAGGTGTCCGTAACGTCAGCACCACGGCAGCTGAAGGGGAGGGATACCCTCCCCTACGGGGGCTATACACATGTCGTGTTTTAATTAAAATCCTTGGAGTAGTTTTTGAGAAAACAAACTTGTTAAACAATTCCTATATATAAGGACTATGATACAATGAAGTACAAAATTAATATAATCTCTAGTCGAACATATATTGCTGCTGTTTACCTAGATCACGTTTCGTTATGAACTTCCTAATGTCCTTCAGCTAATGTCGACTTGTGCAACGTGGTCAACCCGAAAGTCCGACGATCCCGGCCCCTATCAACCCGGAAGCGATGGAAAACTTCGGTGCAATAACTTCAGTCTAAGGACCCTGGCCGCGCCGTGTCTCAGTGGCTAGACCACTTGGTTCTCACCAAGGCAGCCCGGTTTGGATCACACGCGACTGCAAACTGAGATTTGTGGTGGACAACACGGCGCTGGGGCGTGTTTTATCCGGTACATCCGCATTCCCCCGCCATCTCATTCCTCCGGTGCTCCATCTTCATCTCATGTAACATCAGTGTCACCGCCTGCGGTGCCGAATGTAGTAATAGCGGGCGTTAAACACTACATATTTCATTTCTAAGGACCCCCTCCCCATCTCAAGACAGGTGCAACTGAATACGCCACATACCTGCGTCAACCCCATCGGCTAGACTACCGAAAACCTCGGTGTGGCCACCCGGAAATCTAACATACCTTCTACTGGCCCTGCAGGTTGGTCCTCGGGACGTTTTAGGCAACCTCTGCCCTGTTCGGGCGGCCGAGTACTGTCTGGAGGTATACAATCTCCCGCGGGTGTCGGGAACACACTGTCCCTTGAGTCCAACCCAACCCGAACAACTCCCATTCAGGGTGGGGCTCGAATGTTCGGCCCCAGGTTCTCTTCGTAACGACAGAAGTGTCTCGAGGGCTAAGGGTCCGCAGCGCCCGTACCACGTCCTATGAAGTGTGTGAAGCGATAGTGGTGTCTCCCTTGGTGTCTTGATAAACTTGAGCTTCTGAATGTTTGTGAGCGGCGTGGCTGAGTGGTTGGACCGCTCTACTTTTACCAAAGCTACCCGGGTTCTATCCTATGCCACCAAAAAGTAAAATTTGTGGTTGACAACACGCTACTGGTGCAAGTTTCCTCCGGAATCTAAGGTATCCTCTGATATCTCATTCCACCATTGCATCTTGATCTCTTGTTACATCAGTGTCACCGCCTGCGGTGCCGCGTTTAGTAAAAGCGGGCTTTAAACACTACACATTTAATTTTAGGCTCTCTTCAAAGGTGGCGTCGAAATTGGACAGTTTTTCTCCATACTGGGTGGTTAATGCAGTTGGACCCTGAACAGTTTTTAATAAAGGTGTTTTTGTTTTATATCGTGATTCTCATTCCATAAATGGTACGCTACTGCCAATGTTACTGTTCTTCATGTTTCTAAAACACACGTTAAGCCTAATGTTCAACTTACTTTTTGTTTTGACAATGTAAGAGTTGACAGTCTTTGAAGTTTATCCGGTACATACTTGAGCTTTCGTCTGTGGGGTTTTACTTTGTATTAATTACGACATTTTAAAAGAAGTGCATTGAATTTGTTGTTTGGGGCCAAATTTATGCGTTCTTATGCAGAATTTGTGTAGCCCTGCGATGGTAAACACTAGCAATATTTGGAGCATCGAGCACTAATTCGTCTTAAATCTATGATAATTTTAGAACAATGTTACACCTAAGGACCTGTTGTGTGAGACGGCAAATTACATCGAAAATTTCTTGCAAGGCACTGAATCTAAATGCCCAGTTTAGTGTTTAACCGACACACAGACGTTAAATGTTTTATAAATGCTTACCATGTATGTTGTAATGACACGCTCCTTTAGTTCTCAATTAACCGTAAGGTGGCACTTTAATTGTGAAATAATTTAACAGATGTTAATGTTCCGACCTCGTCTTTCTGTCAACAGATGGCTCCACCAGTAATATCCTACCACGGTGAAGAAAATTTGTAATTATTTACAAAGTGTTTTATTGAAAGGTATTTATACTGTTTACCTATACCTAAAGTTAACTTTCACCTAATTCTGTGAAATTAAACAGTAATTGGGATATAAATTAATATAAATTTTACCGTACAAGTAATTCTGTTTGAGAATTGAAGTCATCTGAAGTAAATATATAAGTAACAATTTTGTAACTTAATTTCATACCACTTTCGTCAGACTCCAGACGCTGCAGAACAAGGCACTACGCATCATCTACGATACAGGATGGAGATTCCCGGCTCATATCCTACATGAGCACTCCCAGATCCCGTACATTGTCGATGTCATTCGCGAGAGGGCACGATCAATGTACGAGAAAATCCAAATTCACCCCAACCCTTTAGTGAACTCCCTGGGAAGGTATGACCCGAGAGATCAAAGGCGCTTGCCGTCCTTCAGACTGCCGAGAGACGTCCTGGGACCCCTTGGGTAACCCAAGGAAATCCCCAGATGTCTCTGGGAACAACTTCTACGCCAAAGGACAAGCGCTGCACAACCCGTATCCAAAACGGGGCAAAAAACTAATTCGTGTCTCCCAAAAAAGGGAGAACGATTAAGTACAGCTGCCCACGACAAAGAGGGGCAACCCATTCCAAACCTCTCCAAAAATTTCAAACAGTAAACAAATTCAAACACCCCAGCAGAACATGGATCTACTAGTTCATTTCGCAGGTTAAGCCGCAAAGCGGCTAGGTACTGCGGCATATGACACCCGGACGGGGAAAGCCCCGCCCGACTAGGACTACCTCTGGACCTCTTAATTTCATGGTTTGAATCCAATTAAAGGTGATACTTTTTATAGCGCATGAGCTGTACAATTATCTTTCCATGCTACATCTTTCTTAAATTTTCACAGCACCTGACATTTAACATGCTTTCACAAGATTTATTGGATCGGGGGCCATGGATTGACCGGGCATTGACCACATCCAACTTTGTCATTGGGCACTTGTTTACTAGAATTGCGGTACTCGGTTTCCATCATCTCGTCTGTAAGACTGCATTACACCATGAGCCAGCAGAGACGAGTGAGTGGAATTTTGTGGACAAAGATGTGAACGTTACCACATAGAACTGTGCAGGAAAAAGCCCAATCAAAGATTATGTGAACCTAGGCCTCAGTGCGCAAAACTGAATAATTTGCAATTGTTTGTAGTTTGCTCTTTGTGTATGGCCATTTGACTGCAATAGAATTTATTACATAAATAATTATTACTGTTCTGTGGATTACGTAGATTCGGGAATCCGTCTTTCAGAATTATAAACCTACTTCTGTTGCAGTAAAAAGGCCTGAAATTAACAATCAGCCGTCTACAAGGTGGGGTCGGTTAAAGAAGTCACTTCAGTACATTTCAAACTTCGACTGTCACAATAACCATCATGCAACTGCTCTTCTAACACCTGCGCGGTATTTATAGCCACCAGCCATTGTTTCTAGAATGCCGGGCAACAACAATAAACTGAAGAATCGGGAGCCTCTCTCTGCCTCTTTCTCTTCTGCCCACGAGCCCCGAATACTTTTTAATAAATGTATTTCTTGTGCTATATCGTGATGCTTATTGCATAAATGGTACCCTACCGCCGATTTGTTTGTTGTTGATGTTTCTAAAATACTCTTTAAGCCTAATGTTCAATGACACGCTCCTTTAGTACTCAATTAACCGTCAGGAGGAAACTTTAGTTGAGAAAAAACAGATGCTAATGTTCCAACCTCGTCTGCCTCTCCACAGATGGCGCCACGAGTAATATGCTGCCGCAGTGAAGAGAATTCGTAACTATTTGCATATTTTTAATGGGAACTGCATTTATACTCTTTACATATACTTTAACTTTGGATGCATTTAACAGTATGAAAGTAAACAGTAATTCGATTGTATTTTGACGCAAATTTGACCTCAAACGTAATTCTATACGAGAATGGAAGTCTCCTGAATTTAATATATAAACCACAATTTTTATAACCTTTTTTCAATTTTCTGGCTGTAAATAAAATACAGGTCTTCCTGGTGCAGGAAACACATTTATCTAGCCATCTTAAAGCCACCATCCCAGGAATGATCTGTCATAGGACAGACAGGGCTGATGGATACGGTGGCACAGCAATATATGTAAACCGCACCTTGAAACACCATCGGCTACATCTGCCTACCACTGGCGTGTTAGAGGCTACAGGTATCCAAGTGGCCACAAATAAAGGACCTCTGAACATCCTTTCTGTTTATGTACCACCTAGCAGGCCCTTCAACGTCAAGGAGCTGGATACGATTTTCTCTGCAGGCACACCCACAATAGCTATGGGTGATTACAATGCCAAAAGCACGCTGTGGAATTCTACAATATGTAACCCGAGAGGTTCTCTTCTTGAGCGTTATCTAGAACGCCACAACCTTGCTGTACTTGCTCCTACATCACTCACAATCACTTATGGGAACCGCCATCCACCAGATTGGCTGGATATTGCCATCCTTCAAAATATCCGTGGACACCCTCATGTTCTATCCATCCCCGAACTTTCCTCAGATCATTATCCTGTTCTCTTTCTCTATCAAGCCCGCGCAACTGCTAAGGCACCCCCTAACTCACCAAATCCACGCTTCACCAACTGGAACAAGTACACCACTATAATGGCAGAGCAGAATGCGGATTTACCTCCTTGCAACTCCACTGAAGAGGCAGATCAGCTGGCCTCCACTATCACAGCTACCATGGCCACAGCCATGGCACAAGCTACTCCCCCTAGACGTGCCAACTTTAGTGCCCAGAAACCTTTACCACCACCATTACGGCGTCTCATTGCAGACAAAAATAAAGCTAGACGTCGTTATCAGCTAACACGCGATCCCCAACACAAGCGTGAATGGAACCGCCTCCAACATCTGGCAAAGCTTGAGATAGCTGAACACTGCAATGAAGAGTGGGAAAGAAAGCTGTGCACTTTAGATCCAGAGGACTTATCCCTATGGAGAATGACCAAGGCACTACTTAAGATCCCTTCATCAGATCCACCATTAATTGATGGAGGAAGAGTAGCTTCGTCTGCTAGAGAGAAGGCTGAAATGATGGCGGAACACTTAGCCTCCACCTTCCACCCGGCAGAGTCCATCGATGATGACCTGACTGAAGAAATATCAGCTTCAGTACGCCGTTACCTTAGTGTTCCACACGAGGTCCCGGAGATTAGCCTCACCTCCCTTGCTGAGGTTCAAAATATCATTAACTCCGTTCGTCCCTACAAAGCCGCTGGAGTTGATCAGCTCCCTTATGCAGCCTTCAAAGCACTACCACAATCTTGGGTTCGTCTACTAGTGCACCTCTTCAACAGCCTGCTCTTACTGGCCTACTTCCCAACGGCATGGAAACATGCAAGAATCATCACTTTACCAAAGCCAGGGAAAAACCCAAGAGACCTAAACAGTCACAGGCCCATTAGTCTCCTTTCGACAATAAGCAAATTGTTTGAGAAGGTGGTACAGCAACGTCTCCAATGCAATCTGGATGAACATCAGGTGCTACGTCCAGAGCAGTTTGGATTTCGGAGAAATCACTCTACTACACACCAGCTACTTCGTCTAGTGGATGAAGTGATTAAAGGCTTTAACAACCGGCACTTTATTGCAGCTCTCTTTCTTGACATCTCCCGAGCCTTCGACTCTGTCTGGCACGAAGGCCTCCTACATCGCCTCATTCAATACAACATCCCATCTTACCTTGTACATCTCATCCATCATTATCTAAAAAATCGATCCTTTGACGTCATGAAGGACGACATCCTGTCGCAGCCATATGCCATTAATGCCGGTGTGCCACAAGGTAGTGTCCTTGGGCCCCTGCTTTTTCTGGCGTACATAAATACTCTTCCAACCCTAAGAGGCTGCAACCTGTACCTGTTCGCCGATGATACCGCCATAACAACAGCGTCCAAACGGCATGAAATTGCTGTACAAAGAATACAAAACTTCGCAAACATGTTGTCCGTCTGGTTTGCGACATGGCGCTTAAAGCTAAATGCCACAAAATCTCAGGCAATCACTTTCACTAGACGAGAGCTGCAGGATGTACCGAACCTAAGAATAGGTGGTACCGAAATACCCTGGTCAAATCAGGCAACATATTTAGGAGTGCTCCTAGACATGCGCCTCACATGGAAGGACCACATAGCAGCGGTAGCTAACAGAGTTAGTAGAAGGATGGCCATGCTATATCCACTATATAACCGAAAGTCGCCAATGGCTCTTCGAAACAAGCTTCTGCTCTACAAGCAGGTATTGAGGCCGGCAATTACATACGCCTGCCAAGTCTGGGGTGCAGCAGCCAAAACCAATCTTTCCAAACTCCAAGTCCTCCAAAACCGCTTCCTTCGGACTGCAATTGCAGCCGAATGGTACATCCCAAACGATAACATCCATTTAGATCTATCATTTCCAAAACTATTCGATTACATACTACAACTGTCCCACTCTTTCTATTCAAAATTACCAACCAGTTTTAACAGCCTCATCCGAGGACTTGGAGAATACGACCTAGACCCTGGAGAATCATACAAGAGGCCAAGACTTGTCCTAGGACCTCCTTAATTCCAAGCTATTTTCTTCAACAATTCTTCAATCCCTAAATGTTTATAACCTATCCTAAATTAAATAATCACCATCAACCCACCATCATTCTTCAAAAACCCTCCTAATGCCAATAAGGGACCTAGTCCCGGTGTGGCACTAGTCAAAGGACCCTCCTCTGCGGAGGAGGACTCCCTTCAACGACACCTCTGTGCTGTGCTTACCTTTTTTCATTGTAAGATCTCAATTCAAAATCTGCAAATTATAGTACCTTGTGGTTTGCAACAAGTTTCCATCACAGCATGACTAGTAACAGGGTTTGGAAAATTATCACACATACCTTGCCCTCAGCTACTATTGGCCACGCAATGCTCCTTGAACGATGAAATATTTAAATGACAGATTTGATGAGAGTATCTTACCTGCTTTTCCTGGTCTTCAATAGCAGTGATATCTCTTTGCAAAAACTTCACTCCCTCAAGAGTCACTGGATTGTTTATTTCAAGTGTCGCTGTTTAGGGAAGCCGCAGTGTCCATCTCCAACAAATTAGATACTATGTTTCCAGAAAGATTTTTCACTTACACACAACTTAACAGAGTTAAACATTTTTGGCTGTAATCATATTTTATTTCTTCCAGGTTTGACATATCTTCTTATGTTGAATCATTGCCATCATCAATATTTCCATCCCATTGTCTTCAATTATAACTCTTTCAATTTTTTTCTTCCATTAGTGTACTTTATTCTAATAGTGTTGTTTTATTTCTTCCACATTATGAAATACATTTACCCATTTCAATTGTGCAGTTTGCTCAAATCGATGGCGGCAGAAAATTTCGTCTTTCACGTTACAGGTCAAAGTTTACTATGATACAATAAAGCACAAAAGCCCGCCTCAATAGAGTAGATTGTAGCCTGTCTGCCTAACTTTCACGAGGATCCGAGTTCGAATCTCGGTCGAGGTAAGCTAGCTGGCTATGGCTTTTTCAGGGGTTTTCCGTTATCCTTAAAGACGAATGTCGAGTAACACTAAACTCTATGCACCCTGAGATCATTTGAGCATCATATCATCCATTCTATTCATCGTGCGATATGACTTAACGTTGGAGGACGTAAATTACAAAACAAAACAAAAATCAAAAAAGGGTTCCGTTTCCCGTAGCTGCTATTCGCCACGCCAATGTTCTTGAACGTTGAAATATTTAAATGAAATCTTTGATACTACCCTGCCCCCAATGGCAGTGGTATCTCACTGCGATGCCTTCACCGTCTGCAGTATCACTAATTTGTGTACAAAGACTAAAATTGAGTAATACTTTTTAAAACTTGTAACTTCACTCACGTCCTTTTACAAAATCAGGAACGTTTTCGAAACAGTTGCAGTTTCATCATCAGCGACTCTCACGGTTGTTGTCTGGATCTCTTGTACTTGGCTCCCTGTCTCGGAAGATTCTTTACATAAGTTCAGTAGACCACTCACTGAGGGCACATCAAAATTTAGAATATGTGGAATGTTTTTAATAATAAAATTCATTGTTATGTTGTAAGTTCAAGTTTTGTTGACAATGGTTTTAATTGTTTAATCTGCTCTCCGATGTGGTGATTATCATTCCAGAAATGAAGAGCAACTGTCGATTTTTCTGATGTTTATATTTTATGTTCCTACGGTGTTCTGTTAACCTAGTTTTTAAATATCTCTTCGTAAAACCAATATAAAATTTTTCATAGTCTTCACAATTTATCCTATATATTCCTGATTTTTGTTCTGATGGGATCATGTTTATTAAGGTATTATTAACAATTCCTTGAGGGAAAATCTGTTTTGTGGAGCTAGTTTGATGCCGTAATCTTTAAATGTTCGTTCATACTTCAGAAATGCCCAAGAAAGGTAAGTGAATTTGTTGTATTTTTAGTTTTTATTTTTGTTTTAAGAGTAGTGATCTGTTTTAATTTATTTTATTTGTAGTCTCGATTGATCATTTTTTGCTTGAGTTTGGGTTGAAACCATTTTTTCCTGTATTTAATGGAAATGTAAATTCCTCATATTGTTTTTGATCTAAAGGTATGCTGTTCAGTCTATGGATCAAACTTCTAAGAGCAGCTAATTTATGTGACAGAGGATTGAAACTAATTATCTGTGTTTGTAGATTTTCTGTAGATTCCAAATTGTACACTGTCATTTTGTCTTGCGATCGTTAAATCTAAGAAAGACAATTGATGCCTCACTTGGTAGAGTATGTCACAAAGCCAAATATAATACAACGCTGTGTGGAAACATTTGTTTTCCATCTTCTAGATTTTCCAGTTATTGATGAGCAATACACAATAGAGACAAGATCAGTGCTACTGTCACAAAATTCTAGATATGCATTTCATTTATCACGAAATAAATGCTATACATGTATAGAGTTTAAATTAAAATCTGTGGAGTCGTTCTTGAGAGAATCAAACATTTTGAAACATTCCTATGAGTAAGGACTATGATACAATGAAGCACAAAAGCCCGCCTCGGTAGCGTAGATGGTAGCGTGTCTGCCTCACGTTCAAGAGTATCCGAGTTCAAATCTCGGTCAGGGTGAGCTACTTGGATAAGGTTTTTCCTAATCCTTAAAGACGAATGTCGGGTAGCTCTAAGCTCAATGGACCCCGGAGTCATTTGAGCATCATTTCCCCAATCTCATTCACCGTCCGATATGACTTAACGTTTGAGGACGTAAAATTACAAAGAAAAAAATATATTATATATAAAAAAAATAAAATAAAGCACAAAATTAATATAATTTTTAGTCGAACTACTTCTCGATGCTCCATATATTTCTTCTATTTACCTTGATTATATTTCCTCAGGACCTTCCTAACATCCTCAGCTAATATTGCCTAGTGAATTTTGACTTGATGAACTCCTTGTAGGCGATGGGGTCGTCTCTGTTTTTAGCTTGATGAACCTGACAATCCAGATTCTTTTGCCACGCCGTGGTTAAGTTGTTAGACCACTCGTCTCTCACCATAGCGGCCCGGGTTCGAATCGCTGCGACCGTAAAGTGATACTTGTAGTGGACAACACGGTGCTAGGGCGAGTTTTCTCCGGGTTCACCATTTTTCTTCCACCATATCATTACACCAGTACTCCAACTCATGTATCATCAGTGTCACCGCCTGTGGTGCCGTATGTAGCAAAAGCAGACGTTAAAGACTACACATTTCTTCTTTGGTTCCATTCTAAAGTGGTGGAGCTTCGGTGAAGGTAAAAGCGTTCCTTTGGAGAAGGTGTGTAGCCCTGTGATGGTAAACACTAGCAATATATGGAGCATCGAGTACCAGTTCGACTCAAAATTATACTAATTTTCAAAAAAGTTAAATATAAAGTCTGTTGTGCAGACGGCTTATTTCATTGAAAAGTTCTTGCAAGGCAGTGAATGTAAATGTCCAGTTTAGTATTTAACCGACACACAGACGCACTCAGTTTGATGAATATAAAGCATGTACGTCATAAAGAAACGCTTTTTGCTTCTTAATTTACCGTCAGTTTGACACAATTGAAAGATGGTAATGGCCATACCTCGTCTTGCCGTCCACAGATGGCTCCAGCTGTAATATCCTACCGCGGTAAAGAATATTTGTAATTTTTTTACAAAGTTTTAAAATGAACTGTATCTATCATGTTTGCATAAACATTGGGTTTATTTACGTTTCACTGAATAAAACTAGATAGTAATTAGAATGTATTTTGACGTAAGAACTTATTCTCTATGAGACTGGGGTCTCACTTTAATAGGGTTTTGAATGAAATCACGTTCCTGCTACCCGTAACTTCCCACTGAACTGGTCTTTTGGTGGACGTTCTATCTATGAGCCACAGTTATCGACGGGTGTATTGGACAACCTTGCTACCATGCTACGCGTGCACAGTTCAGCAATAGGGCACCAGTTCTTTTTGGCAGCCTGCTAGTTGGAAGGGAGTGGTCAGTGTACCGCATACTCGAGCTTCCGCTAGCGTGAATCGATACCAGCACCAGACTTACTTTTTGGACACAAAACACAGACAGACAGATTACGAGATAGCAGGTCCACAAGACCACAGCCAAGGGTCGGAACTCTAGTTCTGAACCCAGGGTCGAAATGACTCGCTCAGGCGCCTACCCTAGGGTGACTCAATGTCACCCTAGGGGGGTCCGGTCCGCTGCGGATAGCCGGAGGGCAACTGCGCCGACGTTGACGGACCAAGACGGGCAACAGCCATCTACCAGCACCTACCCTCTCCCTACGGGAACCACCGCCAAGGCAAAAAGCCTGAAGAGGAATGCTGCGGCTCCTCAGAAGCCTTCATCATCGGTACAACCGGCATTAGCATCCATGGACCCTGCGTCCTATCCACCTCTGCCTGAGTCGGAGGGAGAGTCCGACCTTGACGACTACACTGTCGTTGAGAGGAGGAAGAAGAAAACCGCCGATCCCAAAAACTTGGGACAGACGCAACCGCTTGCACCGGGAGAGAAGCATCCCCTACCCAAGAGGGGGACTAAGATGCCGCCCATAGTGGCGGACACTTTCAAAAATCACGTCGCAGTAATGAGACAGATGGAACAGAAATTGAAGGATTTCGAGGTGAGGAGGAAACCTCGCAAGGTTCATATCCAGACATTTAGTCTAGCTGATTTTGAGGCAGCCAAGGAAGTGCTAAGGAGTTTAGATATTCAATTCTACTACTACTCCCCTCAGCGACCAAACGTCGAAAGGAGGGTCATCAGGGGATTAGTCTCCGAATGCCCATGGCGAATAATCAAGTCCTTACGCAAGGACAAAACTCTGTACCAGCATCCATTGCATGGCACTCGTGGGAGGCTCGCCTTTGAACCACACGAGAAAGCCACAGCGTTCGCAGAGTATCTGGAGTGCCAATTCGAACCAAGGGAGGACCCCCAAGACGAGGACTTTACTGAACACGTGGAGGCGGAGGTGGAGTTCCTCTATGAGGACCCACCACCGAGACACGCGGAGATCCATATTCCTATAGTCACCCCTAAAATGGTGGCTTCTGAAATCAAAAAGCTCAAACTAACAAATCTCCTGGACATGATGGCGTTACAGCGACCATGCTCCAGCACCTTCCCAAGAGGGCTGTCATTCACTTGACGAGGATATTCAATGCTTGCCTTCACCTACGCCACTTCCCGATATACTGGAAGGAGGCGCGGGTGGTGTGCTTCTTGAAACCCGCCAAGGATCCGGTCTTTCCTTGCAACTACCGATCAATCAGTATTCTCCCAGTTGTCTCAAAAATGTTTTAACGACTGCTCCTAACCCGCTTGACACCTCTTTTTGAGGACAGGCAACTCCTTCCGGATCACCAGTTTGGTTTTCGACGGGGGCACTCCACGACCATGCAGTTGCTTCGATTGGTTGAAAAGGTAACCCTGGGATTCCAGGAGAACTTCAAAACCATTGCGGTTCTGTTGGACGTGGAAAAGGCCTTTGCGACAACCTGGCACCAGGGTCTACTGTACAAGCTCAAGGAAGTTAACATCCCTCTTCCCTATCTTGTTCTGATCAGCAGCTTCCTTCGGGATTGCTCATTCAGGGAGAGAGTGGAAGGAAAGCTTTCCAGCGTCAGACCCATAGTTGCGGGGGTCCCGGAGGGTAGTGTACTATCACCGTTGCTCTTCGCGGCCTACATATCTGACTTCCCTACAGAGCCACAGACAGTTACGTGCCAGTATGCGGACGACGTTCTCATTATGGCGCGTAATAAAAATGTCAAGTTCTGCTTTCCGCCTCTGCAACGACAGCTCCGAGCGATCGGCCGCTGGAGTGAGAAGTGGAGGATGGCAATTAGTCCAGGGAAGAGCTCAGCTCTTCTGCTGGCTAAGGTCAGACGCTGGCGACCGACGGGAACGCTGAGGCTGAGGCAGAGGCAAATCCCATGGGTTTCCTCGGCTAAATACCTGGGTGTCCTACTTGATCGCGGGCTAAACTTCACTCCCCATGTCAGGGCTAAGGCGGGACTAGGCCATGTTGCACTCAGGCAGTTGTACCCCATTTTCAGGTCCAACATGCCGGCACACCTCAAACTACGTCTGTACCGTGCGATCATTCCACCCATGATTCTGTATGGGTGCGAAGTCTGGGGATTGGCGGCTCCGACCACAATCCGCAGACTGCAAATCGTGCAGAATCGGGCGTTAAGGATGATCTATGCTACTGGGCGTAGATTCCCTACGCACATCTTACATGAATATTCCCAAATCCCTTACATAGAGGACATGGTAAGAGAGAGATCTCGAACCCTCCATCAAAAACTTTCTACCCATTCCAACCAGCTGGTCAACACCCTGGGTCGGTATGACCACAGAGCTCCTCGCAGGAGGAGGAGGTACAAACTCCCAAAGGACGCCATGGGCTATTATCCAGATGGGGTTCTCTCCATCACACTGAAAACACCAGAACCAGAAATGGGTTTAGATAATTTCCCAACATAGTTTCCTATCCCCTCTGATCGTGCTGTCATCATTCCGAGCTTCTTCAAGCGGAGAGTTCGGTGAGGGCGGCCTTGGGAATATATACCCCAGGCGGCAGCCTGAGCGGCTTAACCCAACAGATCAGAGAAACCTATGCCCCGACATACACGTTTGAGACAAAAGACTAAAGACTTCTACACCACCCAGATAAAGTCGCAGAAAGCGGCTAGGTGCTGGGCGAAACCATTCCGTCCAGGTAAACTTGGACGACTCGATTCTTCTGCTTCCCACTGAACAGCACGTCAACATAGCACAGTGTGCTGACGACGTGCTGCTATTCTCAACAAACAGACACCCACGCAGAAGCTTCAACCCCATCCAAAGATATCTAATCCTCCTCCAGGAATGGTGCAAGTTTTGGCGATTTTCCATTAATACGAAGAAAAGCCAAGCGATATTGTTCACCAAGCGCCGCTTTCCCGCCAATTTCCCCCAATTTACCTACTTCGGGCAAGGGATCAGTTGGGAGAATTCAACCAAGTCCTTGGGAGTCAAGCTGGACAATGGCCTAACTTTTCGGGAGCACATCCAGGAGCAAGCTCATCGGTCGTGTGGTGCCGTGGCATCACTATACCCTGTGCTTCGGTCTGCGATGGCTGTTCCCCTAAAGTTGAGCCTCTTTATGGCTCTGGTCCTCCCTATCATGCTCTATGCGTGCGAAGTCTGGGGTATGGCCGCAGGCTCACATCTAGTTCTGCTCCAACGTGCACAGAATAAATGTCTTCGGATTATTTATTCTGTTTGTACAAGCTTCCCCGTGAGATTACTTCACGAGGCTTCATCCCTCCGATATGTGGAGGATGAAATTAGACGCCGGGCGACAAAATTCTTCGAGGGTTTGCCCCAACATCAGAGCGCCCTAGTCAGATCCCTTGGGGATTATGCTCCTCGTGAGCGTCGCTTAAAGCGATACCGGTTACCCCGCATGTCTTGCGGTCACTACCGGTAACGACATGATCTCCATTCCAGCCTAAATTAAATTTCAGCTACTCCAAAATTGTCAGTATGGAATATTCAAAATTATACATACCTTCTTCCTAGTTTATTAACTAACCCTCCAGAGGTGCTCGCTGTCCGTAGCACCCGGTTCATCATTCCCTGAGGAGAAAAACGCTACCTCCCTACACTAACCCCACTTAAAATACACCCGTCATTCTGCAACATCCACATCCCGCCACTACGTGGTTAAGCTCTTCCCAGAGCAGGTACACGATTTGACCAACCTTCGGGCTGTTCCAAACAGCCCGGCAGATTTGTGCTGCTGCTGTTACCCGTAGCTCCTTTGGATCGGGCAATGGTTGTTAAACACTTCTGTATTTAAGTGACAACATTTATGCGAGTCACTTACCTACTTTCCGTGACCACCAATGACACAGATCTCACACTGCCTTGAGTTCACGCACTCCATTACCACTGTATTTTATATCATATGTCGCTACGCAGGGAAGTCGTACAGTCTGCTACAAATTAAGTAATGTATCTCCAGAAAGAAATTATTTATTTTACACACAACAACTTAACACTGGGTTTAACAATTTTTCCCTTAATAATATGATAATTCTTCTATACTGACATATCTTTAATCGTTGAGTTATTATCACAGTCATCCTCCACACTGTTTCCATCACATTGTCAATTATAATTTTGTCTAACCTTAGTGCATCCTTTTCCCAATACTCCTGTTTTATTCCATCCATATGACGACATACATTTTCCAATTCCCAATTTTACCAAATCATTCATTCCGTCCTTCATCTTAAAAGTTACATAACTCTAGCCAAATTTTGTTTGGTATCTCTCCATTAATTCTATAGGATTTAGATGCGAATGTGATGGAGGAAGCCTTGTGGTTGTATGGTTATATTTGTGAGGATATGTGGTCAATCAAAGTGCTTTTCTCAGTCGGTTTGTTAGCTGGAATTAATCCAGACTGCTTTGTTCTTGTGCTAATTTCTACTTTCATCAAACGGAATGTTGTTATTATGTAGTTGAGAAAGTATATATCTTCTTAAAGAACTTGACGTTGGAGGTATATCTACTTGTGTATTATGGTAAGAGACATTATCTATTGCTAGCATCGTGTTAAGGGGTAAATTAGGATTTAACATTGTGATTAACCATTTAACATAATTACAATATCCATTTGTTAATAAACACTTGATAGACATATGACTGTCACTGTACATTACAGTCAACTGTCCTTGGAAGGGGGGCGGGGAGGGTTACTGAGTATAGGAGTTGGAAAGAGAAGAGAAAGAAAGTTGGACGTGAGCTCGCTGAAGATCAAAATCAGTGATCTGGAAACATTGCGGGACCTTACATGAAACTACTAATTTACAGGATACGATCCTCTAACTCTTAATTAACCGTCAAGAGAAGAATTTTGGTTGACAAGTAAATTGAGATAAAATTCCGTTCCTAATCCGTCTTGCTGTTCACAGATGGCTCCACCTGTAATATATTGCCGCGGTGAAGAAAAATACCAATTATTTACGAAGTTTTAAAATAAACTATATTTCTACTGTTACATATACCTTAGGTTTATTTGATTCTTACTTCATGAAAATAAACATTAATTAGGACGTATTTTCATAAAAATATGACCGAAGAATTAAGTCTATATGGGAACGGAAGTCTTCTAAGTAAAGTATATAATGGACAATTTTTGCAGGTTTCCTCTGTGAAAAGGTTCAAATTAACTCGAAGATTTTTAGAAAGCTTGTTTGCTATATAAATATGTAAGTGGTTGCCACGTAAGCACTTTTCAACATTGTGGGATAATTGGACTCTAAATAAAATTACGAAAAATCACACTGATGTTGCCCGTAGCTGATATAGATGCATTCCTTTACTTTACTTAAATTATCGTATAATTTATTATCGTTAGTATTTAAGCATGCAAATTTTTTCGTGAGTTTTGGTTGCACTTTACGACTTCAATAGCTTTCACGAAGTTTATTAAAGCTAACGTATAATAATATTATTGTTATCTGTACCAATACAACAACTAGGATAATATCACATGAATAGTTAGCCGTTCAAAGTCAGTGTTTACTTTTATGCATTTATTATAACATTGTTGCAATGAGTCAAATAAATTCCTCGTGATATTGAGGTTAAACGATTCATATTGTCTTCCACGTTAGGAATTACTGAAGTATCTCTTATGATTTCATTAGATACCTTTTAGCGCAGTTCTACAGGGTGCTAATGAACTACACTGATATATTTTCAGAGGTTGTAGACGTGACTACTATAATCCAGTTAGGATAGACAATGCATAGCCTGTGGCTAGACATAACGTAGTTATTTGTGTTAAAGCTAATTGCCTTCAGAATCGGATAAATTGGTATTTATTGGATGACATTTTTGTATTAACGTCTTTTGAACTGCTTCCCGAGTATAGGAATATCAATTCTTTGTAACCCGTAACTGGCGTTTATAAGATTTAGTGCCTCAAAAATGTCTCAAAACCTTAATCACCTGCTAGTGCAAAAATGAACAGCGACTTAATGCCTTCATGTATCATGTAGCCTACTCTAGTAGTGTTTCTGTTACAGTTCTGATGACCCAATACGTAATGTCGAAGATTGCTACTCAAAATGTTATTGGTTCAGTTCCTGTAATGTAGTTAATTTGTTCTTTGTCTTGTGAATACATATCTCAGAAGAAAGTCTATCTCCCTAATAATAGCAGCACATGAAGCTATTCGACACACACAAGGAATTTTGTACGGAGTACGACAGTCGTTTGTTCGCCGCTATCAACTTTACAGTGAAAACTCGGTCACCATTTCGAGTAACTTGTATGATCATGATGTAAAGTTTTGCATTTACCTTTCGATTTTTTAAGTTCGTTCACTCATTAAACCATCTCCCATTCAGAGGCACAACAGGTTAAGGTGTTAAGCAAGATTCAACATTTGTTAGAAACAATTGAAATTAATTGCACTTAAAGGTGAAATTTCTCTGTAAAATACACGCTACTGACGACTTGTCTATTCTTGATGTTTCTAAAATACTCTTTAAGCCTAATGTTCAACTGACTCTTTGTTTTGACAATGTAAAAGTTGTCGCAGTCTTTGTAGTTTATCCGGTACACACAGTTACTGCCTGTGGGTATCTCCTTTGTATTATGTGATTTCAAATGATGTTGTACATTGAATTTGTTCTGTGGGGCCAAAGTAATACGTACTTTTGGAGAAGATGTGTAACCCTGGGATGGTAAGCACTAGCAATATATGGAGCATCGAGCACTAATTGGACTTAAAGTTATATTAATGTTAGAAAGCATCTGTTTTGTAAAAGGGCAAATTACATTCTAGAACTTTTGCAAGGAACTGAATTTAAATGCCCAGTTTAGTACTTAACCGACACACAGACGTGAAAGGTTTTATAAATACTTAGCATGTACGTTGCAATGACACGCTATTTTAGTTCTAAATTATCCGCCAAGAGAGAACTTTAGTTGGGAAACAAATTAACAAATGCTAATGTTCTGACCTCGTCTTCCTATCCACAGACGGCTCCACCAGTAATATCTTGCCACGATGAAGAATCTTTGTACCTTTCACCTATACCTTAAAGTCATTTGCGTTTACTTGTATTAAAGTAAATGGTAATTAGAGCTTATTTTGACATAAATTTAACCCAACAAGTAATTCTATTTGAGAATGGAAGTCATCAGAAATAAATATATAAGTCACAACTAAACATAAGCCAAAGTTCACAGTTTGAATCCCTTTCTAGTGGTTAGTTTTTATAGCGGCTGTGCTGTACAATTCATCCCTGCAACACCTTTCTTAAATATTGACTGCACCTGGAGTATTCAACTTGATTTCACAAAGTTTATTGAATCGAGGGCCATGATAGAGCGCACATAGAAGATAGCCAACCTTCAGATGAGGCACTTGTTTACTATAATGGCGGTACTCGGTTTCCATCATCTCATCTGTAAGACTGCATCATGCCATGAACCAGTAGAGACGTGTGAGTGCAACTTACGCGGACAAACATATGAAAGTTACCACACACACAACTGTGCAGGAAAAGAGCCAAATCAATTAAAGACTATTCGAACCAAGGCGTCAGTGCGCAAAATTGTAGAATTAGCATTTGTTTGAAATTGAGTGTGGCCATTTGGCTGCAACAAAACTTATTATATAATTACTGTTATCTGTAGCAACACAATTACTAACACCCTACAATTAGGATAATATTGTGACACTGTGGGCTACGTAGATTCGCCAATCCGGCTTGTAGAAATCTAAAACCACTTTTGATGTAATATTAACAATAAGCCGTCTTCAAGGTCGATTCAGTGCTGCGCCGCACTAAAACAAATGAAAGAAACCACTTCGGTACACTTCAAACGTCGACTGTCACAATAACCATCATACAACTGCTCTTCTAACACCTGAGTGGTATTTATAGCCACCAGCCATTGTTTCTAGAATGCCGGGCGACAGCAATAGAGTGAAGAATCGGGAGGCTCTCTCTGTCTCTTTCCCTTCTTCCCACGTGAAATGAAATGTGTAGTGTCTAACGTCCGCTTTTACTACATAGGGCACCGCAAGCGGTGACACTGAGGATGCATGAGATGAAGATTGAGCACCGGTGGAATAAAATAAAATGGCGGGCAAACCGGAGGTCCCGTAGAAAACCCGCCCCAGCACCGTGTTTTCCACCCCAAATCTCACTTTGCGGTCGACCGGGATCGAATCCGGGCCGCCTTGATGAGAGCCAAGGGTTATAAACACTGTGCCAAGGCGTCGCCTCTGCCCACGAGCCCTGACTACCTTTTAATAAAGTAATTTCTTGTTCTATATCATGATGCCCATTCCATAAATGTTACACCACTGCGGATTTGTCTGTTCTTGATGTTTCTAAAATACTCTTTAAGTCTAATGAACAACTTCCTTTTTATTTTGGCAATGTAAAAGTTGTCAGTCTTTACAGTTTATCCGGTACACAGCTGAGTGCTTGGCTATGGGTTTCTCCTTTGTATTAAGCGATTTAAAAGGATGAATTAAATTTATTGACAATGAAGTTGTTCTGTAGGACCATAGTAATATGTTCTTTTGGAAAAGTTGTGGCGCCCTGGAATGTTAAACAATCGCGATATATGGAGCATCGGGTACCAGCCAGTTCGACTCACAATTATATTAATCTTCGAAATATGTTACATATTGAAGCAGTTATTTTAGATATTTTATGTTTTTGAGAGTAATAATTGGAGGAATTGTAATGTTTAATGAAGTGGATAAAATGTAAGGTATGTTATGTGTAACCATAACAACCTCAAATGAGAGGAAATTGCTAGCTAAAAGTTTTACAGATCTTGCTTCTGCTTAAGAACGTCGTAGGAGAAAGACGTACATTTGTGTCTGTCCGAGATTATGCAGAATTATTCTAAGTGTGCATCTAAGATGAACAAATCTCGTGTGTAAGAAAGAAATTGTTTTGGCTTCACTCTTCGTCAGATCATTGAAGTGTGAAGATGTGTAGTACCGATCTGCAAGTTCGCAGAATCTTAATGTGCAATGATTTAGTATTGAGTTTATAAAAGGATATAATCTTAACATTGTGATAGGATATAATAATGGATTTACTACAATAAATTCCAATATTTTGAAGAAGAGAAACTTTGTTATTGTTTTCTACAAATTACTCTCGCTCTGACACTACGGCCAGAGAGAGACAGAAGACTCATTGAGAACGCCGAGGCATACTTCAAGATCGACACATAAGGTGCGTGTCTTCCATCCTTAGCGCATTTTGTACCAAATTATTCAGTTTCAACATAAGGACATGTGGGAGATGGGAAAATACATTGAAAAACTCTGGCAATGCAGTGAATTTAAATGCGCAGTTTAGTACTTAACCGACACAGACGTGAAAAGTTTTATAAATACCGACCACGTAAGTTATGAAGACAGGCCATTTTAGTTCTTAATTAGCCGCCAGGGGAGAATTTTGATTGCAAATACACAATGCTAATGTTCCAACAACGTCTTACCGTTCACAGATGGCTCCACCTGTAATATCCTGCCGCGATGGAGAAAATTCGTAATTATTTACAAAATGTTAATATGAACTGCAATTTATACTCTTTGCATATACTTTAACTTTGTTTGCAATTAACTGTATGAAAGTAGACTGTAATTATATTGCATTTTGACACATTTTGACCGCAAACGTTATTCTGTACGAGAATGGAAGTCTTCTGATTAAAGTATATTAGCCACAATTTTGATAACTGATTCATGGTCGTCGTCTCCATTCTGGACTCGTCACTCGAATGCTCGGCATCGTCCGTCTCGAGTAGTCCAGTACACTGCCTTAGTGCCTTCTTCGAGAGCAGCAGCACTCTAGACCGGTTGCGCCAGTTCTTCAGGGCACGAGCACGTGGATGTAAAACGCGTGCTCTGGACTGTGCCCACAAAGGAAGCAGCAGCCGGGCCTTCTCCTCTGCGCAGCGTAGCCTGCGCAACAGCCTTTTTCTGCAGGCGCAGCAGCGCCTGCCCTACTCCAGTCACCAGTGCCTTCTCCAGCACTGGCAAACAGCAGCAGCAGCAGCAGCAAGGCAAACCCTCTGCTAG
Organism: Mantis religiosa; assembly: GCA_030765055.1. NCBI lineage: Eukaryota > Metazoa > Arthropoda > Insecta > Mantodea > Mantidae > Mantis > Mantis religiosa. The sequence continues at coordinate 20,002,636 of CM060953.1, read as the reverse complement.
AACATCTCCTGGAGTTGGCTCGTAGAGCTACTCCAACAGCCGAGAGCGGAAAAAAATCCAGAACCAGAGCCAGCAAGTACTCGGGACAGACAGACACACTGACCACGATACTGCAGGCCCACAAGGTCGTAGCCAAGGGTCCTGACTTAGGTTGGGACCCGGGGTCCGCCCCATTAGGCGCGTCGCAAGGCGTCCGATCCTCTGTGGGGAGCCGGATGGCACCTGCTATGACAAGACATAACGAAATGCCGAGTACCAGCCGCCAGGTAAGACCTAACGAAGCGAGTCAAACAAACCAAACAAACCCTACCCATTCCTCAACTGGCCCGCGAGTCAACCTCGTGAAGGCAAAAGCGAAGGCCCAGCAACAGAAAAAGAAACTACAGAAGAAGGCCTCTCGCCTCCTAAACCAGGGAACCGTCGTTCCCATCTCCCCGGTCACCATGCCAGGGAACAAACCAAATCCTGCCACCCCTCTCCAGGGTATTTCAGTTCCTCTTCCTGAGAGCGATACTGATGCCGAAGGGTTCACCACAGTGCAGGGAAGGCGTAAAAGGCCCTCCGGTTCGAAACCGGAGGGTGCTGCCCCCAGCACCCCTGCAGCGCCCGCGGATGCCAGGAGCACTCGCACACAAAAGGCGGCCAGAATCCCGCCGATTGTGTCCGACCCCTTTCCCAATCACATTAAGGTGATGAGGGAATTGAGGGCGAAGCTCCAGGCGGGTTTCCAGGCCACCAGATTCCCTAACCGGGTCGTCATCAAGACAACGACCCCGGAGGACCATGAAGCCACCAGGGAGGTGTTGCGCGGAGCGGGGATTGAGTTCCATACGTTCTCGCTGCAGCGACCAAACCTGGTGCGCAGAGTTATCCGGGGTCTTGACTCTGACACCGACCCGGAGGACATCAAGGCGGGCCTGGCGGAAGAACACGGCATTGAGCCGCGTACCGTGGTCCAGCTGACCAGAACAGTCCGCGAGGAGGGCAAGGAGCCTTTAAGGGCCCCAATGCCACTATTCCTCGTGATAGTGGAGAAGCAGGGAGAAGGTCTCCCTAAGATCGACGAGGTGTCAAACCTTTACAACACCAGGATAAAGGTGGAGCCGTACCATGGCAGAGAGGGGCCAGCCCAGTGCTTCAGGTGCTTGGGCTTCCACCATTCTAGTCATGCGTGCGAGCGACGGACAGCGTGCATTCGCTGTGCCGGGGACCACCATGTCAAGGACTGCCCGAACCCAAGAGAGGTAAAGAAATGCGCCAACTGCCGAGAGGCCCATATAGGCATCTACGGCGGCTGTCCAGCAAGACTGCGCATAGTGCAGGCCAGACAGGGCAGGACCTCCAACAGGGAGCCAGCGCAAGTTTGGCCTGGAGTGAGTTTTGCCCAGGCACTGCGGAAGCACGAACAGGTGCTCCAGCAGGCCGGGGCGAGGCAGACTCCGGCAGCAAACCAGGCGGTAAGCCCCAGGGAAGCCGCCATCCAGACACCGGCTACATCTGCAGCATTACCACAGCGGCCTCCACGGCAAAAGAAGGCCACCGCAGCCCGGCGGCAAAGCCCGCCGGCAACTGCGGCATCAACTACCGGGCAGCCTGCCCAAACCGCCATGGGGAGACAGAGCGGTTCTGCCGCCACTGCTCCCCCTCCTGCACCAGCTCCAGCCCCTGTGGCTGCGACGACTCCACGTGAGGAACCAAGCCTCACCACCGTAGATCCTATGCCAGTGTGGGACACTGGCATATCAAACGAAGACCTGGCGGAATTCCAAGAGCTTTCTGCCTGGTTTGCCGAACTCATACAACGCTCCCTCCCAATTTTAAGGCGCTGCAGGGAGCAATTGACCAACCCTAGAATACCTGCCATGCAAAAACACAGCATAATGCAACAGACTGCACGGCTTCTCTTCCCTGACTCCAGCTCGTAAATGGCGGTGAGGAGAACTCAACGTTCATTGAGAGCTGCGTTCTGGAACGCAAATGGAGTCCGGGAACAGAGACCGGGCATCTTGGAATTTGTAAATTACCACGGAATTGACCTCCTCATGCTATGCGAAACGCACCTGCATGCTGGTGTACAGTTTAATCTGCCAAGTTACACCGTCCACCGATCCGATCGAGCCGGTCGGCGGGGCGGAGGTACAGCCATCCTTATCAAAAATCATATTACCCATACCCGTATCACACTTCCTCCGCTACAACACTTGGAGGCGACCGCCATAAGGCTCTCCTTAGGCGGTTCAGACCTGGTGCTTGTGGCGGTGTATGACCCGCCCAACCATCCCTTCCATGAAGCGGATTACCGGGCACTCCTCAATCTCGATCACAGAGTGTGCATAGCCGGTGACTTCAACGCCAAACACCCAGGATGGAACAGCCGCATCCAGAATGAAAGGGGAAGGAACATCTACCGCTTCATCTGCGGAGATCCCACCCTTCATGCGCATGGCCCGCGGGGTCCAACGCACTTTCCGCCACGAGGCAGAGCGGATATCATAGATTTCGCTATCACGAAAAATATACCATTTCATCTGGACCTCACGGCGGTAAACGCTCTGGATTCGGATCACAACCCAGTTGTGATCGATTCAGACGCTACCGTCGCAGCTCTGGCAACGGCTGACTGGGTGGACGAAGTCGACTGGGATGCCGCTATCACTACCATCCAAAACTCCGTGGGAGCCAGTCCCCGGATCGACTCCGTGGAGTCACTCGAGGCGGCAGCCAAGGAGTTCTCCACATCTATCCTCAATGCTGTCCGTGCTCATACACACCGCATCCCAATAGACGCCCCAAACCCTACAGATATTCCAGGACCCATTAAGCAGCTAATCAGGGCTAAAAACGCTGTGAGAAAGCTGTGGCAGAGATTTCGCCACCCCAGGATAGGAGAAGTACACCAGAGGTTCAAGTCCCTGGTGAGACGGCTCCTAAGAGCACACCGCCAAGAGGCCTGGGAAAAACTACTAAGGCACACCAATCTCCAGGAGAGAAAACCGTGGCGAATAGTCCGTAGCCTGCGGAAAGACAAAACTGTACACCAGCACCCCCTACATAGCCCTAGAGGTCGACTCGTCTACGAGTCGAAAGAAAAGGCAGAGGCGCTAGCAGATTATCTGGAGGCTCAATTCCAACCCAGGGTAGAGCCAATGGACGATGATCATGCTGACCTCGTGGAACAGGTGGTGGAGGACTTCCTAGAAGCCCCGCCCCCTGACGACGAGGAGTTCCATATTCCCATCGTTACCCCTAGAGAGTTAGCGACCACGCTTAACTCTCTAAGAAACAACAAAGCACCCGGGCAGGACCGTGTCACAGCGGAAATGCTCAAGCACCTACCACGAAGAGCCGTGATTCACCTGACCCGGATTTATAACGCGTGCCTATACATGCGCCACTTTCCAGCTATCTGGAAGGAGGCGCGTGTGGTGTGCGTTTTAAAGCCGGGGAAAAATCCGGTTTTTCCTTCCAGTTACCGCTCAATAAGCCTTCTCCCAGTTTTATCGAAGGTCTTCGAAAAACTGCTCCTATCCCGGCTCCTTCCTCACCTAGAGGAAAGGGGCCTAATCCCGGAACATCAGTTTGGCTTCCGTTCTGGCCACTCCACGACACAGCAACTACTGCGGGTTGCCGAGAAGGCCTCCCTGGGTTTCCAGGAACGGTCTAAAACGGTAGCAGTGTTGCTGGACGTGGAAAAGGCATTCGCCACTACCTGGCATGAAGGACTAATTTACAAACTCCTGGAGCATGAAATTCCCCGTCCATACATTTCCTTGGTGGCCGGTTTCCTCGGAAACCGAAGCTTCCAAGTAAAGATGGAGGGGAAGCTGTCCACAGAGCGGCCCATTGGCGCTGGGGTGCCGGAAGGCAGCGTGCTGTCGCCGGCACTCTTTGCAGCTTACATGGCTGACATACCTACACACCACAATACCCACACCTGTCAATATGCGGACGATCTAATGATCTTCGCTGTCAACAGAAACCCAAGGTATAGCTTTCGGCAGATCCAAACCCAGCTCCGGGCCATTGGCGAATGGAGCGCAAAATGGCGAATGGCGATTAACCCGGAGAAAAGCTCTGCGATTCTCCTGGCAAAAACCAGAGCCAATCGGCTGCAGCAGAACTTCGTTTTACGGCGTCGTGGAATCCCATGGGTTCAAACGGCGAAGTATCTCGGAGTGACGCTGGACCGCAAATTAACTTACGCTCCGCACGTCAAGGGCAAGGTACAGCTTGGGCACGTCGCGCTCAGGAACCTATATCCTATATTCCGCTCAACCATGCCACTCCGTCTCAAACTCCAGCTGTATCGGGCGATCATCCCGCCCATGATCCTGTACGGCTGTGAGATCTGGGGAACAGTGGCGAATACCACTTTCGTCAGACTCCAGACGCTGCAGAACAGGGCGCTACGGGTCATCTACGATACTGACTGGAGATTTCCTGCCCATATCCTTCACGAACATTCAAACATCCCGTACATTGTCGACGTCATTCGAGAGAGGGCTCGTTCAATGTACGACAAAATTCAAACCCATGGCAACCCTTTGGTGAACTCACTGGGCAGGTATGACCAGAGGGAGCAAAGACGCTTGCCATCTTACAAACTCCCCAGAGACGTACTGGGGCCCCTTGGGTAACCCAAGGAAAACCCCCCCAAAAAAATTCTCAATCTACAAACGCCAAATGGCTCGAGCGTCAGGACACCCGTACTCAAAACGGGGTAAAAGTTCTAAAACAGATCCTCCCCCAACGGGAGAAAGAAACAACAAACCCGCCTTTAGAGGACACTCAAGGGCAACCAGTTGAAACCCAATCTTAAACACACAAAACCTAACACCAGCAGATCTAAAGCAATCACACTTGACTCACTTCGCAGGTTAAGCCGCAAAGCGGCTAGGTACTGCGGCAAAAGACACCCGGACGGGGAAAGCCCCGCCCGACTAGGACTACCTCTGGACCTCTGTTTCATGGTATGATTTGAATTTTTTATACTGCACTTTTAAGTATTTTTGGTGTACAGTTGTAGTACCTTGAAGTTTGCAACAAGTTTCTATCACAAGCGTTTAGAATAATATCACGCTTCCGTTGACCGTAGCTGCTATTGGCAACGCAATGTCTCTTAAACACTGAAATATTCAGGTGAAAGCTTTGATGAGAGTCTCTTACCTGAATTCCCTGGTCTTCAATGGTAGTGATATCTCACACTGACTTCTTCGCGCTCTCAAGTATCTCTGCATTTTTATTTCAATTGTCGCTATTTACGGAGGCCATACATTCGGTCCTCAACAAATTAAATACTATGACTCCAGAAAGCTTTTTCACTTACACGCAACTTAACACTGAGTTAAACAATTTCACCTTTAATCGTATTTTATTTATTCTACGTTTGATACATCTTCTTCTGTTGAATCATTGTCATCCTCATCACTGTTTCCATCCCATTGTCTTCAAATATAATTGTTTCAATTTCTTTTCGGTGGCGTACATTACCCTATTACTGTTTTATTTCATCCACACTATGACATATTTTTACCATTCCATTTGTCCAGATTGCTGTAATGTTTGGCGGTACATTTCGTGTTTCATTTTAAAACTTACATTTCAGGAAGTAGGCGCTTGTTCGGTATCCGTCCATATTAATTCTATAGCATTCAGATCCGGATGTTCCGCAGGAAGCCTTATGGTTGCATGACAATATTTGGTCAATCATAGTGCCTTTCTAGGTCGGTTTGTTAGCTGGAAATAAATCATACAATTTTCTTTTTCTGCCACTGTCATCACTTGGGATATTGTGAATTTGTAAACAAGAAAGCTCGCCTCTTCTTAAAGAACCTGACGTTGGAGGTTTATCTACTTGTGTATTATGGTAGGATACATTATCCATTGCTAACACTGAGTTAAGGGAATAATAAGGAATTAACCTCATGATTAACCATGTAACATAATTTCAGTATTCATTTTTTATGAACACTTAAAAGGTATGTAACTGTCAGAGCAAATTACAGTCAAATGAACTGCGGGACCATTGCGGTTTTATACATGAAACTACTAATTTACACATTTACAGAGACGCTCTTTTAATTGTTCATTATCCGTCAAGAATGGAACTTTCCTTGACAAACAAATTGACAAGTCAGTATTCTGCTACGACCTCGTATAGCTGTCCATAGATGGCACCACCTGTAATATCTTGCCGAGGTGAAAATTGATAATTATTTACAAGGTTTTAAAATGAATTATATTTCTACTTTTGTTAATACCTTAAACTTATTGGGATGTCTGCTTTGTGAAAATAAACAATAATTAGAATGTATTTCCATAGAAATGTGGTGGAAGAAATATTTCTGTGTGGAAAAGAATGTCTTCTAAGTTAAGTATATAATCTACAATTTTATGTACCCACCGCCTGGTGTATGAACCCCATGCCAAAGCAAGTGTGTTTGCCGATTACCTAGAGAGGACCATGAGGCCACGAGATGACCACCAGGACCTAGACTTCACTGGCCGCGTCAGGCGGGAGGTTCGTCAGTACCTTCGACGTCCTCTTGCTGAGGCGGACCGACTACCTGTCATTACACCCAGTGAGCTCCAGGGCGTACTCCGGCGTCTAAATCCCAAAAATGCGTCGGGACCTGATGGGTTGACCCCTATCATGCTCCGTCACCTTCCCTTCAAAGCCGTTCTTTTTCTTACTCGGCTTTTTAACAGGTGTCTCGCCCTGGGCCACTTTCCACGACAGTGGAGGGAGGCTCGGGTGATTTGCGTTTTGAAGCCCGGTAAAAATCCGGCTCTCTCAGTCAGTTACCGCTCCTTTAGCCTCCTGTCAGTCCTCTCGAAGGTTTTCGAGAGGCTTGCTTTAGCCCGCTTGTCGCCCCTTCTGGGGGACATTCAAGCTATCCCTCCCCATCAGTTTGGTTTTCGTCCTGGGCACTCGCATCACAGCAGCTGCTCCGGTTATGGAGGCCGCTGCCCTGGGCTTCCAGGAAAGGGCATTCACTGCGGCGGTATCTCTGTATGTTGAGAAGGCGTTCTCTACCACCTGGCATGCAGGCCTCCTACATAAACTAATCACCCTGGGGCTTCCTGCACACATGATACATATTCTACACTCATTCCTCAAACACAGACATTTCATAGTTACTGTGGCGGGAAAGCTACCTACCAGACGACCCATCAGAGAAGGCGTCCCGGAAGGTTCTGTCCTATCCCCTACACTCTTTAGCGTGTATGTGGCGGATCTCCACACGGAGCTACACGTCAACATAGCCCAATATGCAGACGACGTGCTAATATACAACACAGATGGAAACGCACGCAGAGGCTTCAACCCAATACAGTGACGCCTAAGCCTCATTCATGACTGGTGTAGGCTTTGGTGATTGTCTATCAACCCAGAGAAAAGCCAAGCCATACTCTTCACCAAGCGTCACTTTCCCGCCAACCTCCCCGCCTTTAACTATTCTGGCAGAAGGATAGGTTGGACAAACTCTCTAAAGTACCCAAGTGTTAAGCTGGGCAAGGGCCTGACTTTTGGGGGTCAAACCCAGGAGGTAGCTCATCGGGCGTGCGGAGCTTCGGCTACGATATACCCCAGAATGCGCTCAGGAATGCCGACACCCCTTAAGTTGCGCCTTTTTCAGGCTTTAATTCTTCCAATCATGCTTTATGCTTGTGAGACCTGGGGCATGGCCACAGGAACCAACCTGCGACAAATTCAGCGTGTACAAAATAGATGTCTTAGGGCCATCTATTCTGTTTGCTGGAGGTTTCCCGTGAGATACCTTCATGAAGCCTCATCTCTCCACAATGTGGAAGATGTCATTAGGCGCCGGGCCACAAAATTCTACGCGAGTTTGCCTCAACATCAGGGCGCCCTGGTTAGGTCTCTAGGGAACTTTTGAGCCGCAGAAAGACGCTACAAGCTCTACCGGCTTCCCCGCATGGCATGCGGGCACATCCGGTAACAATAAAATTCTTATTACAACCTTAAAATTATTACTGTTTGAATTTAATTGACTTTCTAAATTAAATTCTTCCTAAAAATTATCACACCAGCGGTGCTAACATAGCGTTGCACCCGAGATGGCTACTATGAGGAGCTACGGCTACCTCCCTTCTTTTCATCTACATTATCTTAAACCACCAACCTGCAAAACCCCACATTTCCTGTCATTAAGTGGTTAAGTCCGTGTAGGACAGGTACACGAATGACACACATCGTGCTGACCCTCAGTCCGCCGCCAGCTGCTTGAATGAATGAATGAATGAAAGAAAATAACTTCCCTGTGATTTTGTAAAGGCTTGTTTGCTCTGTACTTTGGCAGTATGATATGATTACACCTGAACAGGCCCGCCGTGTTTGTGATAAGCTGAGGTAAACATCTAATATACAACTTCAATGAATTTATAGCCTTCATCCTTTTCTCTCTTGCTGGATGAAAGGACTGACAACGTTGACACACAGCACAATTGGTAATTTACAATTGTGAAGTGACTAACCACCTCTCGATACAAGAACATATGCTTGAAGTCATTCCCGTATAACAGCGACAAAATTATTTCAAGCTTTTAACAAATAAGTAGAAGAAACAAAACTGAATCTAAAGAACCTTGTATGCATAGTAACAGATGAGGCACGAAATATGACTGGTGAAGATATAGGTCTAACTGGGAGAGTGAAACTTTACTTAAGTGAAATTGAAAAAAACAATAATACATTTTTTTCATTGTTTATTACATCAGGAAGCATTACGTGCAAAATACTGAATATGAAACATGTAATAGACATAGTTACTACAGACTATAAATAAAATCAAACTCCTTGATACATCGAAAATTTCGCAAACTACTGGAAGATTTAGTGCTTTTTTATGAAGAACTATGATACTACACATAAACTGCATTCCTGAAGCGGCAGGTATGTACATATTAGTACTTAATTGCAATAATATATTTATATTACACTGAATATGTCTTAAAATGTTCTATATCTTTCTTTGTTTAGGATATAGATATGTATTCACATATGAAGATTGGATAAGCGATTTAGCCTTGCTCACTGACATTTCTCAACATTTCAGTAACCTTTATCGTCGGCTTCAGATAAAGTTCCACAATATAGCTCCTATGTATGACTTGGTTATATCAAACTGAATAAATATACTAGACTGTTACATAAAGGAAAGAGAAAATTTGCAGCTAGGCAATCCAGTGATTTTAAATCCATAGAAAACGATTTTGCTCTGTTTGCTATCCTCGCTCAACAGATTTAGATAAGCTTAAACACAGAAGTACAGCAGCAGCAGCACAAATCTGGCAGGCTGTTTGGAACAGCCCGAAGGGTGGTCAAATCGTGTACCTGCTCTGGGAAGAGCTTAACCACGTAGTGGCGGGATATGGATGTTGCAGAATGACGGGTGTAATTTAAGTGGGGTTAGTGTAGGGAGGTAGCTTTTTGCTCCTCAGGGAATGATGAACCGGGTGCTACGGACAGCGAGCACCGCTGGTGGGTTAGATAATAAACTAGGAAGAAGGTATGTATAATTTTGAATATTCCATAATAACAATTTTGGAGTAGCTGAAATTTACTTTAGGCTGGAATGGAGATCATGTGGTTACCGGTAGTGACCGCAAGACATGCGGGGTAACCGGTATCGCTTATAGCGACGCTCACGAGGAACATAATCCCCAAGGGATCTGACTAGGGCGCTCTGATGTTGGGGCAAACCCTCGAAGAATTTTGTCGCCCGGCGTCTAATTTCAACCTCCACATATCGGAGGGATGAAGCCTCATGAAGTAATCTCACGGGGAACCTTGTACAAACAGAATAAATAATCCGAAGACATTTATTCTGTGCACGTTGGAGCAGAACTAGATGTGAGCCTGCGGCCATACCCCAGACTTCGCACGCATAGAGCATGATAGGGAGGACCAGAGCCATAAAGAGGCGCAACTTTAGGGGAACAGACATCGCAGACCGAAGCACAGGGTATAGAGAAGTACAGCAGAAATTCGCTGATTTAAAATGTGATACGTATTATTAATTATAGTGTAAGTATTTGATTGATTAGGATATATTTAAACATCTCAAAGCAGATACATATCCACCTCTTAGATTGTAGCAGTTGTTTGGATCCACATGTGTATGCCAACAAACTTTTTTCCGAAATGAAACTTTTAAAATGAAGCAACGATCGCAATTAATGGATGATAAGATACGTGGTATACCGGTAGTGACATCTGTGATACATCTCAAGATTTTCATGGCACATTACAAATAGAAGTGAACTGAAATATATTGTTTAAATATGTAGGCCTACCTAAAGTACCTTAGACCAAAACACGTGGATTCAAGTAAGTGTACCATTCCTTATTGTACTTGTAGCGACTCCAGCACTGACTCTGAACGAAGGTCCATGCCTTTCCCTGTTTGACATTACGTCATGTGCACTGCGGATTGCATGCTGAGACGTCATACTTCACCGTCATTGAGTACATGCTAACCGATGTCCAGTTTAGTATTTAACCGACATACAGACTAACGCACACTCACGTGAACAATGTTGCAAAATACGTACCACGTGCATTATAAAGACAGGCTCTGTTAGTTCGTAACTAAACGCCAGGAGAGCAACATTGATTGTCAAACACATTGTCACCTAGTAATCTTCCAACCGCTTCTTGCTGTCCACAGATGGCTCCACTTGTAATATTCCACTGCGGGGAAGAAAATTTATAATAATTTACAAATTTTAATATGTACTGTATTTGTACACTTTGAATATACATTAGCTTCGTTTGCTTTTAACTGCGTGAAAGTAAATAGTTATTAGAATGTATTTTGATCACAATTTGACCGAAGAAGTAATTCTGTACGAGAATAGAAGTCATTTGAATCACATATATAACACACAATTTTCATGGACTACCTCTGGACCTCTGGACTATTTCATTGCAGGATTTGAATGTTGTAATCTAACTCCAATTGAACTATTTTGAGATTTGCAACACTGTGTGATTACAACATGACTTGTAATAGAGATTGGAATAATATCAAGCTTCCGTTGCCCGTAGCTGTTGTGGGCCGCGCCATTGTTGTTGAACTATGAGATATTTAAATGAAAGCTTTGATGGGAGTCTCTTACCTCATCTCACTCGCATTCAATAACAGTGATATCTCACCGCCCCTCTCAGTATCGTGGATATTAGCATGTCTGCCTCACGTTCAAGAGCTCTCGTGTTCAAATCTCTGTCAGAGTGGGTTACCTGGTTAACGGTTTTTCCGAGGTTTACCATTATCCTAAAATACGAATGTCGGGTAACTCTAAGCTCCATGGACCCTGGTATCTTGTGAGCACACTTTCGCCCATTCCATTCATCAACCAAAATGACAACGTTAGAGGACGTAAATACAGAAAGAAATACATCTCGCTTCGATGGCTTCACCCTCTCAAGTATCACAGGATTGTTTATTTGACGCGTCAATATTTAGGGAAGCCATTTAGCCAGTCTCCAACAAATTAAGTACTATTGTTCCAGAAAGGTTTTTCACTTTTACACAACTTAACAGTTAAACAATTTTGATTTTAATCATATTTTATTCCTTCTACGTCTGTCATATCTTCGTCTGTCGAGTCATTATCACTGCCATCCTCGTCATTGTTTCTATCCCATTGTCAGTTATAATTTTTTTCCTCCCTCTGTGCACCCTTTTCTCAATACTGCTGTTTTATTGTGTCCATATGATGCCATACATTTTCCAATTACATTTGTCCAACATTCTCAAATCATTCAATCCGTCTTTTATTTTACATGTCACATTTCTGCAAGCAACACATTGTTTGGCGTCTGTCCATATTAATTGTGCATTATTGAGATCCGGATGTTACGGAGCAAGCCTTAAGGTTGCCCCGTTATATTCTACCAATATTTGGTCAATCAAAAGGTGATTCTAAGTTGGCTCATTGGCTAGAATTAAATCATAAATTTTGTTTTGGTGCCACATTCATCAAACTGGTTATTGTGATTTTGTAAACAAGAAAGTATATATCTTCTTAAAAAACTGACGTTGGTCGTTTATCTACTTGTGTGTTATGTAAATATACATTATCTATTGATGGCACCGAGTTAAGGGCTAAATTAGGAATTCATATTAAACATTTAACATAATTTCAGTATTCATTTGTTCATGGACAGTTAATACGCCTGTTACTGTCATTGTGCAATACAGTCAAACACTCGGGGGATAGGGAGTTTCACTAAGTATATGAGTTGGAAAGAGACAGAAGAGAAAGAAGTTTGGATCTGTGCTCGCTGAAGAAGTAAGTCAGTGTTCTGGGACCATTGCGGGACTTATACATCAAACCACTATTTTACACGCTTTCTCTTAATTGTTAATTAACAGTCAAGAAAACAACTTTGGTAGCAATCCAATTGACAAATAGTATTCTGCTACGACCTCTTCTTGCTGTCAATAGATGGCTCCACCTGCAAGAGTTTGACCGCGGTGAAGAAAACTGGCAATTATTTATGAAGTTTTAAAATGAACTATATTTTTACTGTTGGATATACCTTAGGTTTATTTGGTTTTTACTGCAGGAAAACAAACAGTAATTAAAAGGTATTTTGATAGAAATGTGACCGAAGAAGTTATTCTGTGTGAGAATAGAATTCTTCTAATTTTAGTATATAGTCTAAAATTTTCGCAGTTTTCCTCTATGAGATGATGTTACTTAAATACTAATTCTTTGAAGGTTTGTTTGTCTTGTAAATGTGACAGTAGTTCCCATGTTAGCACTTTACAACATTGTGGGATAGCACCATGACTAATAATCCGACTCGAAATGAAATTATGAAGAATCGTATTGCCTGCAGCTATTGCAACTTCATTTCTTTTACTTTACTCAAATGGTCGTGTAAATCAATACGTTTATTATGCAAAATACTTCATGGGCTTTGACTACACCTTAGGACTTCAACTTGCTTTCACAAGGTTTATTAAAGCTCACATAAAATAATAATGATTCTTTTCTGTAGTAATACATACTTAACACGCTACAACTGGGTAATATTAAAAGAATACTTAGTAAAAAGTCAATATTTACTGATATACATTTATTGTAACATTCTCGTAGCGTGACAGATGACTTCCTTGTGATGTTTAGGCTGAGCAACACATATTATCTTTCACGGTGGAAGTTACTGAAATATCTCTTATGATTTCCTTACCTATCTTGTTTCCATGGTTACTGCAGCTCTACCTGATGTTTATGAACTACACTGAACTGGTCTACTCATGTACCGAGATCTAATTGGTGGAGTGAAAGGTTATTTAAATGAAATAAGTATAAGCATTAACAATTTTTATTTTATAATACATCAGTAAGCATTACGTGCTTAAATATTAAATATGAAACATGTAATGGCCATAGTTACTAGAGACTATAAATAAAATAAAAATCCTTGAAACACCGTAAATTTCGCGAAGTACTGGAAAACCTAGGTCTTTCTTATGAATGGTCCTTCTTATACCTACTACACATAATCTGAATTCCTGAAGGGTCAGGTATGTTAATATTAGTGCTTAATTGCAAATGTATGTCTATGTTGTACTGAATATTTCTTAACATTCAGGTCTTATTTCCCTTTTCTTTATTTGTTTTGGATGTAACGGGAGTTTTTGTTTGAAATGAGTTTTGTTTTCTGATCTGAGTATTAGTGGGCCATGTAAGGACAATATAAACAAATGATGAACGGTTGGTAAGGAAAAGAAAATTCATGATCTTGCTTAATGTGAAAAGATGAAAAGTTTTGCGTAGTAACGGAAAATCAATAATATTCATCAGGAGATATGTATTCTGCAATCTTGTTAGTCATAAGTAGACATGCAGGAGTAAGAAGTTTTATGAAATTAATGGAATCCTTTTATTAAAGAAGTAAGAAAATATCAATATGCTGCAGGTAACCTGCAATGATTACTTAATCCTGATAATACAATTATATTATTTGTTACAAAATTGGACTTCTCCAAAATTGTATTTATTTCACTCTGAACCAAACCTGAAAGCGAGAGAACTCATGTTCTTATTTAAAATAAGATGATACCATTGGTGACCATAAGAAACTGATAGCCACAAAACTGACACGAGAAGAGAAAGAATTGTACTTCAAACAGAGAAATCCTGCTCCAAGGATATAGACATCTATTCATAAATTAAGATTGGATAAGTGATTTAGCCTTACTCAATGGCATTTCTCAACATTTCAATAACCTTAATCGTCGTCTACAGAGAAAGTTCCACAATATAGTTCGTGTATGACATAGTTACATAATTCGTAAACATAACAGATGTATGGAAATCAAATATCATGAGATAAGTTACACCATTTTCCATGTCTATGATCTTTTTTCCAGTATTTCTGTAACAAACCAGAATAAATATACTGGTCTGTTAGATAAACTAGAGAGAGAATTTGAAGTAAGTGGATTCAGTGATTTCAAATCCATAGAAAATCAATTTTCTCTATTTACTAAACCTCTTTCAATAGATTTAGATAAGCTTAAACCAGAATTACAGTAGGAAGTCGCTGATTTCCAAAGTGATACGTATATTTAATTTAAGTTTAAGTATTTGACTCATTTGGATATATTTAAACATGTGAATGCAGATACATATCGATCTCTTAGATCGTAGCAGCTGTTTGGATCAATATATGTTTGCCAACAGTTCTTTTTTTCAAAATGAAACTTGTAAAATCGAAGATGAATGATGAAGATTAATGGATGATAATTTACGTGGTATACGGCGAGTGGCTACTTGTCATACATCACTAGATTTTCATGGCACATTTCAAATAGAAGAAAACTGAAATATATTGTTTAAATATGTAGGAGTAAATAAATAAATAAATAAATAAAATCTGAAAATTCTCCGTCCCGGTACCTATCTACTAAAACCGGGACGTAATTTCCAAATTTTGCCATTATTACACAAAAAAACAACAAACTACATAATCATTTTTCAGATGATATAAACGAAATATAAAACAATTTAAATAAAAAAAAAACATAGAAAGACTACCATTTTCAAATTAACTACAAAATTACTGGAATCCAGTAAATAATTTAACTGGCAGCCAGCTAAATATGTACAACTACAGAAAAAGAAAAATATACCGGCACAGTGTTAAATATCACAAAATAATTTACAATTAAAAGTACCAAATAACTTCAAAACTCATTTAAATCAAAACTTTAAAACATAAAATTAAATAACTTATTTCAATCACCTCATTCATACAATTTTAAAAATTTATCTAACAAAATTCATATCATATAATTTCTCTTAGGACTACCTAAGTTATCGTAGACCAAAATACATGGATTCAAGTATGTGTACCATCCCTTATTGTACTTGTAACGAAGGTACATGCCTTTCCCTGTTCGACATTACGTCATGTACACTGCGGGATGCATACTGAGACGTCATACTGAACCTTCATTGAGTACATGCTTGCCGATAGCCAGTTTAGTATTTAACCCATATACAAACGCACGCCCACTCCCTGAACAGTTTTACAAAATACATACCACGTGCATTATACAGACACACTCTGTTAGTTCTTAATTAGCCGCCAGGCGAGCAACATTAATTGTAAAACATATTGTCACATAGTACTCTTCCAACCGCGGCTTGCGTTCCACAGATGGCTCCACCTGTAATATCCTACTGTGCTGAATAAAATGTATAATTATTTATAAATTTTTAATATAAAATGGTATTTATACTCTCTGCAAATACTTTAACTTTGTTCGCCTTTAACTGTATGGAAGTTTACAGTAATTATAATATATATTGATGCAAAATTGACCGAAGAAGTAGTTCTGTACGAGAATAGAAGTCATTTGAATGAAATATATATGACACAATTTTTATAACTATTTCATTGCATGATTCATGTTACAAAGGGGATTGTTACAAAGGTTTTTTGCTGTACAATTATAGTACCCTGAGATTTGCAACACAGTGCGATCACAACATGACTAGTAATAGAGTTTGGAATAATATGAAGCTTCCGTCGCCCGTAGCTGCTATGGGCCACGACATGTTTCTTGAACACCGAAATATTTTAATGAATGCTTTTATGCGAGTCTCTTCCTTGTCCTCCAATGGCATTGGTATCTAATTGCGATGACTTCACCCTCCAAAGTGTCACTGGGTTTGTGTATAAAGATTAAAATTAAGTCACGCTTTTTAAAACTTGTAACTTCACTCACGTCGTTTTACAAAATCTGCAACTTTTTCCAAACAGTTGCAGTTTAATTCATCTGCTGATTAGCGACTCTCGCGGTTGTTGTCTGGATCTCTTGTAATTGGCTCCCTCTCTCGGAAGATTCTTTAAATAACTTAGTAGACCACTCACTGATGGCACATCAAGTTTTATATTATATGGAATATTTTTAATCATAAAATTTATTGCTATGTTGTAAGTTCAAGTTTTGTTGACAATGGTTTTAGTAGTTTGATCTCGTCCCCGATGTGGTGATTATCATTCCAGAAATGAAGAGCAACTGCCGATTTTTCCGTTGTTTATATTTTATGTTCCTACGGTGTTCTGTTAACCTAGATTTTAAACTTCACTTAGTCAAACAAATATAAAATTTGTCAGTCTTCACAATTTATCCTATATAAGCCTGATTTTTGTTCTGATGGTGTCGTGTTTGTTAAGGGATTATTTAACAATTTCAAGAGCGAGAATCTGTTTTGTGGTGCTAGTTTGATGCCATAATATTTAAACATTCGTTCAAACTTTAGAAATGTCCAAGGGTGGTAGGCGAATATGGTGTATTTCCAGTTTATATTTATGTTTTGAAGAGTAGGAATTTGCTTTAATTTCTTTTACTTGTAGTCCCGATTGAACATTTTTTGTTGAGTTCGGATGTAAACCATTTTTTCCTATATTTAAAGTATATGTAAATTCCTCATATTGTTTTTGATCTAAAGGTATACTGTTCAGTCTATGGATCAAACTTCTAAGAGCAGCTAATTTATGTGACAGAGGATTGAAACTAATTATGTGTGTTTGTAGGTTTTCTGTAGATTCCAAATTGTACACTGTCATTTTGTCTTACGATCGTTAAATCTAAGAAAGACAATTGATGCCTCACTTGGTAGAGTATGTCACAGAGCCGAATATAATACAACTCTGTGTGGAAACATTTGTTTTCCGCCTTCTAGATTTTCCAGTTATAGTTGAGTGATGCACAATAAAGAGAAGATCAGTGCTACTGTCAGACTCTGTGGAGTCGTTCACACACACACACACACACACACACACACACACACACACACACACACACACACACACACACACACACACACAAACATACACACACACACAAGGACCTGTTGTCGAAGAGCGCAAGTTTCATTGAATAGCTATAGCAAGGCAGGAAATTTAAATGCCCAGTTTAGTTCCCTAATTTAGAAAAATGTTGCACATAAGGACCTGTTATCCGAGAGGGCAAATGTCATTAAAACTTCATGCAAACCTCTTCACTTAATTGACCTGTTCAGTATTTTAGCGACACACACGACCACGTAAAAATTTATTGAGCTATGTACTATGTACTTTAAATTACACGCTCTTTTAGTTCTCAACTAACCGCCAGGGTGACAAAAAATTGAACGACGGGAATGGTCATACCTCATTCACGTTTCACTGAAAAAAGTAGACAGTAATTAGAATAAATGTTGACATAAATTTGACCTAATAAGTATTTCTGTATGAGAATGGAAGTCATCTGAATTAAATATATAAACAACAAACTTTCTAACTTTCTTTAATGGTATAAATCGAATTGTGACCTTAACTCTTTTGAACACTTGAATAGTGCAATTATTGTGCCCTAAGAACGGTAGCGCCACGTTTAGGTTTGCATCCCGCCTCCGTAGCGTAGATGCATAATATCTCTTATGATTTCCTTACCTATCTTCTTTTCATGGTTACTGCAGATCTATATGATGTTTATGAACTACACAGAAGTGGCCTACACATGTGTCGAGGTCTAAGTGGTACAGTGAAAAGTTATTTAAATGAAATAGGAATAAACAATAACAGGAAGCACTATGTGCAAAAAATACTAAATATGAAACATACAAAGGACGCCCGGCGCCTCTGTGAGGCTTTCTATAGGGCAAGACCTAGAGAATAACAAGCCGCTCCTATGGTCCTGTGGACTCAAGACGGAATGGAAGTGGATATACCACTTACGCGCGCCAACCCAAAGAGAAATGCTACCGATTAACCTCGGTAGGGACGCCTGGTGATCTAGCACACGTACTAGCTATGCAGGCTAGTACGCGGCAAAATATAGCTTCCCTCAACCTCGTCCGGAGACGTATCCGATCTCCCATGAGTATCGGGAACCACTGTCCCTCGAGTCCAACCCAATCCGAAAAGCTCCCATTCAGGGAGGGGCTCGAATGTTCGACCCGAGGTTCCTCTAGTAACGTCAGAGATACCACGAGTGCTAGGTGTCCGTAGCTTCAGCACCACGGCAGCTGAAGGGGAGGTATCCCCTCCCCTACGGGGGTATACACATGTCGTGTTTTAATTGAAATCCATGGAGCAGTTTTTGAGAAAACAAACTTGTTAAACAATTCCTATATGTAAGGACTATGATACATTGAAGTACGAAATTAATATAATCCCTAGTCGAACATATATTGCTAGTGTTTACCTAGACCACGTTTCGTAAGGTCCATCCTAACGTCCTGAGCTAATGTCGATTTGTACAACGAGGTCAACCCGAAAGTCCGAAGATCCCGGCCCCTATCAACCCGGAAGACATGGAAAACTTCGGTGCAATACCTTCAGTCTAAGGACCCTGGCCGCGCCGTGGCTCAGGGGTTAGACCACTTGGCTCTCACCAAGTCGGCCCGGGTTCCGATTCCAGGTGACCGCAAACTGGCGGACAACCCGGCACTGGGGCGGGTTTTCTCCGGGACCTCTTGTTTCCCCCGCATTCTCATTCCTCCGGTGCTCCAGCTTCATCTCATGTATCATCAGTGTCACCGCCTACGGTGCCGTATGTAGTAAAAGCGGGCGATAAACAATACACATTTCATTTCTAAGGACCCCCCCAATCTCATGGCAGATACGCAATCATACGCGTGTGAACCCCATCAGGTAGACTACCGAAGACCTCAGTGTGGCCTCCTGGTAATATAACACATCTTCCACGGGCTCTGTAGACTAGTCCTCGGGACGTTTTAGGCAACCTCTGCCCTATCCGGTTGGCTGAGGGTTGGCCGTATCCAATCTCCCGCGGGTGTCGGGAACACACTGCCCCCTCGACTCCAAACCAATCCTAATAGCTCCCCTTCGGGAGGGGCTCGAATGTTCGGCCCGAGGTTCCTCTTTATAATGACAGAAGTGTCTCGAGGGCTAAGGGTCCACAGCGCCCGCACCAAGGCCTCTGAAGCAATAGTGGCATCTCCGTTGGTGTCTTGATAAACGTAAGGTTCTGAATCTTAGCTGCGCGGCGTGGCTGAGTGGTTAAACCTCTCTACTCTCACCAAAGCTACCCGGGTTCTATCCTATGCCACCAAAAATTAAAATTTGTTAATGACAACACGCTACTGGTGTACGTTTCCTCTGGAAACTCCGGTTTCCTCCAACATCTCATTCCACCATTGCTTCTTCATCTCTTGTAACATCAGTGTCACCGCCTGTGGTGCCGCGTTTACTAAAAGCGGGCGTTAAACACTACACATTTCATTTTAGGTTCGCTTCGAAGGTGGCGTCAGTTTTTCTCCATACTGCGTGGTTAATGCAGTTGGACACTGAACACTTTTTAATAAAGGTATTTATTGCTCTATATCGTGATTCTCATTCCATTAATGGTACGCTACTGCCAATGTCACTGTTCTTGATGTTTCTAAAACGCACGTTCAGCCTAATGTTAAACTTTTTGTTTTGACAATGTAAGAGATGACAGTCTTTGCAGTTTATCCGGTACATACTTGAGTTTTCGTTTGTGGGGTTTTAGTTTGTACTAATTACAAGATTTTAAACTAAGTACATTTAAGTTCGTAATTAACCGCCAGGAGGCAGCTTTAGTTGAGAAACAAATTAACAGATGCTAATGTTCCGACTTCCTCTTCCCGTCCACAGATGGCTCCACAAGAAATATCTTACCACGTTGAAGAAAATTTGTAATTATTTACAAAGTTTTAAATAGAACTGTATTTATACTGTTTACCTATACCTTAAGTTTACTTGCATTTAGTTGTATGAATTTGAACAGTAATTAGGATATATTTTAACATAAATTTTACCGAACAAGTAATTATGTTTGAGAATGGAAGTCATCTGAAATAGATATATGAGTCACAATTTTTGTAACTTAATTTCATGGTGTGAATCCAATTCCAGATTACTCTTCTTATAACCGCAGTGCTGTACAGGTGCTTTACCATGCAACACATTTTGAATGCATCTGACAAATTCAACTTGCTTCCACAAGGTTTATTGAATCGGGTCCATGATAGATCGGACTGTGAGATGAGGCCCATATATACTAGGATGGCGGTACTCGGTTTCCATCATCTCTTCTGTAAGAAAGCATCATGTCATGAGCGAACAGAGATATGTGAGTACAACTTTTGTGGACAAACATGTGAATGTTACTACATAGAACTGTGCAGGAAAAGAGCCAAATCAAAGACTATGTGAACCGAGGCGTCTTGGGCAAAACTGTATAATTTGTGCTTGTTTGAAATTGAGCATTTATTGTATAGCCATTTGGCTGCAATAAAAGTTTATTATATATAATTATTACTATTATCTGTAGCAATACAGATTAATAACACCTGACAGTTAGGATAATTAATTAATTAATTTTGCGACTGTGTGGGTTACGTAGATTCGGAAATCCGGCTTCCAGAAATATACAACTACTTTTGCTGCAGTAAAACGACGTGAATTTAACAATCAGCCGTCTTCAAGGTGGAGTCGGTTCACTTGAAACTTCGACTGTCACAATAACCATCACACAACTGCTCTTCTAACACCTGCGCGGTATTTATAACCACCAGTCATTGTTTCTAGAAAGCCGGGCAGCAACAATAGACTGAAGAATCAGGAGCCTCTCTCTGTCTCTTCCTCTTCTGCCCACGAGACCTGAATACTTTTTAATAAATGTATTTCTTGTTCTATATCGTGAAGCTTATTGCATAAATGGTACGCAACTGCTAATTTGTCTGTTCTTGATGTTTTTAAAATACTCTTTAAGCCTAATGCTCAATGACATGCTGCTTTATTTCTCAATTAACCGTCAGGAGGCAACTTTAGTTGACAAACAAACTGACAAATGCTAATGTTCCAACCTCGTCTTCCTGTCCACAGATGGCTCCACCTGTAATATCCTGCCGCGGTGAAGAAAATTCGTAATTATTTACAAAAATTTTAATGTGAACTGCATTTCTACTCATTGTATATACTTTAACTTTGTTTGCATTTAACAGTATGAAAGTAAACAGTAATTAGATTATATTTTGACAGAAATTTGACCACAAACGTAATTCTATACGAGAATGGAAGCCTTCTGAATTAAATATATAAGCCACAATTTTTATAATTGTTTTTCATTGTAAGATTTCCATAACACGGAATTTCATTTAGGAATTTTTTGCTGTATAATTATAGTACCTTGAGGTATGCAACGAGTTTTCATCACAGCATGTCTAGTAACAGGGTTTGGAAAATTATCACGCTTACCTTGCCTTTAGCTGCTATTGGCCACGCAGTTCTGCTTAAACGATGAAATATTTAATTGACAGGTTTGATGCGGGTCTCTTATTTGTTTTCCCTGGTCTCCAATAGCAGTGATATGTCACTGTGATAACCTCACAACCTCAAGGGTCACTGGATTGTTTATTTGAAGTGTCGCTGTTTAGGGATGCCATACAGTCCATCTCTAGAAAATGAAATACTATAGTTCCAGAAAGTTTTTTCACTTACACAGAACCTAACAGAGTTAAACAATTATACCTTTAATCATATTTTATTTATTCCAGGTTTGACATATCTTCTTCTGTTGAATCATTGCCATCATCACTATTTCCAACCCATTGTCCTCAATTATAATTCTTTCAATTTTTTTCTTCCGTTAGTATACTTTATTCTAATAGTGTTGTTTTATTTCATCCACATTATGACGTATCTTTACCCATTTCAATTGTGCAGTTTGCTCAAATAGATGGCGGCAGAAAATTTCGTCTTTCACTTTACAGGTGAAAGTTTACTTAGATACAATAAAGCACAAAAGCCCGCCTCAATAGAGTAGATTGTAGCCTGTCTGCCTAACTTTCACGAGGATCCGAGTTCGAATCTCGGTCGAGGTAAGCTTGCTGGCTATGGTTTTTTCAGGGGTTTTCCGTTATCCTTAAAGACGAATGTCGAGTAACACTAAACTCTATGCACCCTGAGATCATTTGAGCATCATATCATCAATTCTATTCATCGTGCGATATGACTTAACGTTGGAGGACGTAAATTACAAAACAAAACAAAAATCAAAGAAGGGTTCCGTTTCCCGTAGCTGCTATTCGCCACGCCAATGTTCTTGAACGTTGAAATATTTAAATGAAATCTTTGATACTACCCTGCCCCCAATGGCAGTGGTATCTCACTGCGATACCTTCACCCTCTGCAGTATCACTAATTTGTGTACAAAGACTAAAATTGAGTAATACTTTTTAAAACTTGTAACTTCACTCACGTCCTTTTACAAAATCAGGAACGTTTTCGAAACAGTTGCAGTTTCATCATCAGCGACTCTCACGGTTGTTGTCTGGATCTCTTGTACTTGGCTCCCTGTCTCGGAAGATTCTTTACATAAGTTCAGTATACCACTCACTGAGGGCAATTTAGGGCAATTTAGAATATGTGGAATGTTTTTAATAATAAAATTCATTGCTATGTTGTAAGTTCAAGTTTTGTTGACATGGTTTTAATTGTTTAATCTGCTCTCCGATGTGGTGATTATCATTCCAGAAATGAAGAGCAACTGTCGATTTTTCTGATGTTTATATTTTATGTTCCTACGGTGTTCTGTTAACCTAGTTTTTAAATTTCTCTTCGTAAAACCAATATAAAATTTTTCATAGTCTTCACAATTTATCCTATATATTCCTGATTTTTGTTCTGATGGGATCATGTTTGTTAAGGGATTATTAACAATTTCTTGAGGGAAAATCTGTTTTGTGGAGCTAGTTTGATGCCGTAATCTTTAAATGTTCGTTCATACTTCAGAAATGCCCAAGAAAGGTAAGTGAATTTGTTGTATTTCTAGTTTTTATTTTTGTTTTAAGAGTAGTGATCTGTTTTAATTTATTTTATTTGTAGTCTCGATTGATCATTTTTTGCTTGAGTTTGGGTTGAAACCATTTTTTCCTGTATTTAATGGAAATGTAAATTCCTCATATTGTTTTTGATCTAAAGGTATGCTGTTCAGTCTATGGATCAAACTTCTAAGAGCAGCTAATTTATGTGACAGAGGATTGAAACTAATTATCTGTGTTTGTAGATTTTCTGTAGATTCCAAATTGTACACTGTCATTTTTTCTTGCGATCGTTAAATCTAAGAAAGACAATTGATGCCTCACTTGGTAGAGTATGTCACAGAGCCAAATATAATACAACGCTGTGTGGAAACATTTGTTTTCCATCTTCTAGATTTTCCAGTTATTGATGAGCAATACACAATAGAGACAAGATCAGTGCTACTGTCACAAAATTCTAGATATGCATTTCATTTATCACGAAATAAATGCTATACATGTATAGAGTTTAAATTAAAATCTGTGGAGTCGTTCTTGAGAGAATCAAACATTTTGAAACACTCCTATGAGTAAGGACTATGATACAATGAAGCACAAAAGCCCGCCTCGGTAGCGTAGATGGTAGCGTGTCTGCCTCACGTTCAAGAGTATCCGAGTTCAAATCTCGGTCAGGGTGAGCTACTTGGATAAGGTATTTCCTAATCCTTAAAGACGAATGTCGGGTAGCTCTAAGCTCAATGGACCCCGGACTCATTTGAGCATCATTTCCCCAATCTCATTCACCGTCCGATATGACTTAACGTTCGAGGACGTAAAATTACAAAGAAAAAAATATATTATATATAAAAAAATAAACTATAGCACAAAATTAATATAATTTTTAGTCGAACTACTTCTCGATGCTCCATATATTTCTTCTATTTACCTTGATTATATTTCCTCAGGACCTTCCTAACATCCTCAGCTAATATTGCCTAGTGAATTTTGACTTGATGAACTCCTTGTAGGCGATGGGGTCGTCTCTGTTTTTAGCTTGATGAACTTGACAATCCAGATTCTTTTGACACGCCGTGGTTAAGTTGTTAGACCACTCGCCTCTCACCATAGCGGCCCGGGCTCGAATCGCTGCGACCGTAAAGTGATACTTGTAGTGGACAACACGGTGCTAGGGCGAGTTTTCTCCGGGTTCACCATTTTTCTTCCACCATATCATGACAGAAGTACTCCAACTCATGTGTCATCAGTGTCTCACCGCCTGTGGTGCCGTATGTAGCAAAAGCAGACGTTAAAGACTACACATTTCTTTTTTGGTTCCATTCTAAAGTGGTGGAGCTTCGGTGAAGGTAAAAGCGTTCCTTTGGAGAAGGTGTGTAGCCCTGTGATGGTAAACACTAGCAATATATGGAGCATCGAGTACCAGTTCGACTCAAAATTATACTAATTTTCAAAAAAGTTAAATATAAAGTCTGTTGTGCAGACGGCTTATTTCATTGAAAAGTTCTTGCAGGGCAGTGAATGTAAATGTCCAGTTTAGTATTTAACCGACACACAGACGCACTCAGTTTGATGAATATAAAGCATGTACGTCATAAAGAAACGCTTTTTTCTTCTTAATTAACCGCCAGTTTGACACAATTGAAAGATGGTAATGGCCATACCTCGTCTTGCCGTCCACAGATGGCTCCAGCTGTAATATCCTACCGCGGTAAAGAATATTTGTAATTTTTTTACAAAGTTTTAAAATGAACTGTATCTATCATGTTTGCATAAACATTGGGTTTATTTACGTTTCACTGAATAAAACTAGATAGTAATTAGAATGTATTTTGACCTAAGAACTTATTCTCTATGAGACTGGGGTCTCACTTTAATAGGGTTTTGAATTAAATCACGTTCCTGCTACCCGTAACTTCCCACTGAACAGCACGTCAACATAGCACAGTACGCTGACGACGTGCTGCTATTCTCAACAAACAGACACCCACGCAGAACCTTCAACCCCATCCAAAGATATCTAATCCTCCTCCAGGAATGGTGCACGCTTTGGCGATTGTCCATTAATACGGAGAAAAGCCAAGCGATATTGTTCACCAAGCGCCGCTTTCCCGCCAATTTCCCCCAATTTACCTACTTCGGGCAAGGGATCAGGTGGGAGAATTCAATCAAGTACTTGGGAGTCAAGCTGGACAAGGGCCTAACTTTTCGGGAGCACATCCAGGAGCAAACTCATCGGTCGTGTGGTGCCGTGGCATCACTATACTCTGTGCTTCGGTCTGCGATGGCTGTTACCCTAAAGTTGAGCCTCTTTATGGCTCTGGTCCTCCCTATCATGCTCTATGCGTGCGAAGTCTGGGGTATGGCCGCAGGCTCACATCTAGTTCTGCTCCAACGTGCACAGAATAAATGTCTTCGGATTATTTATTCTGTTTGTACAAGGTTCCCCGTGAGATTACTTCACGAGGCTTCATCCCTCTTATATGTGGAGGATGAAATTAGACGCCGGGCGACAAAATTCTTCGAGGGTTTGCCCCAACATCAGAGCGCCCTAGTCAGATCCCTTGGGGATTATGCTCCTCGTGAGCGTCGCTTAAAGCGATACCGGTTACCCCGCATGTCTTGCGGTCACTACCGGTAACCACATGATCTCCATTCCAGCCTAAATTAAATTTCAGCTACTCCAAAATTGTCATTATGGAATATTCAAAATTATACATACCTTCTTCCTAGTTTATTAACTAACCCTCCAGAGGTGCTCGCTGTCCGTAGCACCCGGTTCATCATTCCCTGAGGAGAAAAACGCTACCTCCCTACACTAACCCGACTTAAAATACACCCGTCATTCTGCAACATCCACATCCCGCCACTACGTGTTTAAGCTCTTCCCAGAGCAGGTACACGATTTGACCAACCTTCGGGCTGTTCCAAACAGCCCGCCAGATTTGTGCTGCTGCTGTTACCCGTAGCTCCTTTGGATCGGGCAATGGTTGTTAAACACTTCTGTATTTAAATGACAACATTTATGCGAGTCACTTACCTACTTTCCGTGACCACCAATGACACAGATCTCACACTGCCTTGAGTTCACGCACTCCATTACCACTGTATTTTATATCATATGTCGCTACCCAGGGAAGTCGTACAGTCTGCTACAAATTAAGTAATGTATCTCCAGAAAGAAATTATTTATTTTACACACAACAACTTAACACTGGATTTAACAATTTTTCCCTTAATAATATGATAATTCTTCTATACTGACATATCTTCAATCGTTGAGTTATTATCCCAGTCATGCTCCACACTGTTTCCATCACGTTGTCAATTATAATTTTGTCTAACCTTAGTGCATCCTTTTCCCAATACTCCTGTTTTCTTTCATCCGTATGACGGCATACATTTTCCAATTCCCAATTTTACCAAATCATTCATTCCGTCCTTCATCTTAAAAGTTACATATCTCTAGCCAAATTTTGTTTGGTATCTCTCCATTAATTCTATAGGATTTGGATGCGAATGTTATGGAGGAAGCCTTGTGGTTATATTTGTGAGGATATGTGGTCAATCAAAGTGCTTTTCTCAGTCGGTTTGTTAGCTGGAATTAATCCAGACTGCTTTGTTCTTGTGCTAATTTTATACTTTCATCAAACGGAATGTTGTTATTATGTAGTTGAGAAAGTATATATCTTCTTAAAGAACTTGACGTTGGAGGTATATCTACTTGTGTATTATGGTAAGAGACATTATCTATTGCTAGCATCGTGTTAAGGGGTAAATTAGAATTTAACATTGTGATTAACCCTTTAACATAATTACAATATCCATTTGTTAATAAACACTTGATAGACATATGACTGTCACTGTACATTACAGTCAACTGTACTTGGAAGGGGGGCGGGGAGGGTTACTGAGTATAGGAGTTGGAAAGAGAAGAGAAAGAAAGTTGGACGTCAGCTCGCTGAAGATCAAAATCAGTGATCTGGAAATATTGCGGGACCTTACATGAAACTACTAATTTACAGGATACGATCCTTTAACTCTTAATTAACCGTCAAGAGAAGAATTTTGGTTGACAAGTAAATTGAGATACAATTCCGTTCCTAATCCGTCTTGCTGTTCACAGATGGCTCCACCTGTAATATATTGCCGCAGTGAAGAAAAATACCAACTATTTACGAAGTTTTAAAATAATGTAACGGACCTCTGGAGCACCCTGTACCAGCTGCGAACGGAAGGCAGGGGGGAGGACCGCGTTAGCCACACCTTCTCCTCGTTTGTCTTGTAGTGGTGACAGACTTATGGTTAGGGGAAAACATGACTGGTCGCCTGTTTTTTCTCTACACCTGTTTCTCGACCTTTCGTTTACTGGAACATTCTCCTGGTCACTAGAAACCGGTGATATTCCGATATAAAGAGGGTTACAGACAGACGGAGTTAGTTCAGTTGTTGGTTGTGTTGGTCAATCAGTTGGTTAGTGAGTGTGAGCGAGAAGACAGTCGCAGTTCTTGGTGTAAGAGTTAGTCAGTGACGTGTTAATGAACGAAAGGATTGTGCAACGGGACTGTACGAACTGTGTATGAGTATCGGAGTTTATGTAATCGCGAGTACAAGTGAAGTTGCAACGGACGAACTGGTAAATCGTAATTGTGTGAAGCAAGTAATTTTGTGTAATTGGCAAGTGTTAAACTGTAAGTCGGTAGAAATAAAGAACATTGTTGAGTGGTGTAATTGGACTTTTTATTCCACGAACCCACAAAGTCACACTGGTGTCAAGAAGTGGGATAACACAAGTCACACTGGTGTCAGGAAGCGGGAAGATAACATCACCGAACATTACAACCATGGACGCGGCATTGGAAAAATTTTTGGAGAAGATGATGGAAATGAAGGCCGAACTAATCGGGAAGATGGAAGAAATGAAGGCCGAATTAACAACGGAAATAGAAGCGGCAAATAACAACCTGGCCGCAAAGATGGAAGAAATGCAGGCCGAATTAACAGAGAAGCTGGAGACTAGAAATAACCTGGCCGCGGAACTGAAACTAATCAGGACGGCTAGGGACAACATCGCCGAGAAGATGGAACAAGTGAAGGCCGAGTTAACCACGGAAATGAGAGCAGCGAATGACGGTCCGGCTACCGAAATGAAGGTGGCGAACGAGGCTTTCGCCGCAAAGTTCGAGGAACGGTTGGCCGACGTGAGGGATGACGTCACGAACCTGGGCAAGCGGAAGGGTCAAGTAGACGACCGCCTTAATGATTTAGAGGAAAAGGCCGACAACATCGCAAAACCCCTCACCCGCCTGACGGAGGAAAACCGGCCTTATGTGTGGACGGAGGACGCCGAAGACGCTTTCCAGCACCCGAAGGGGACCCTGTGCAGTACTTCAATTTTGGGTTTCCCACAACCGGGTGGCGCCTTCATTGTGGACACCGACGCCAGCGACCATTGCATTGGAGGTGTCCTATCGCAGATCCAGGACGGCCACGAGCGCACAAGAGTGGAAGAGGAGGAGCGTGCCGCAGCAGTCCGAGTAGTTGTGGCAGTGCCTGCTGAAGGCTGGGATAGCGCAGGCCTGAGGAGGGAGCAGCTGGCGGACGCAGACTTGGGGCCACTCTTGAGGGAAGTGGACGCAGGGACGAGACCGACCTGGGAGGACATCGCACCGAGGAGCGCCACCTACAAGTCGCACTGGGCCCAATGGGACTCGTTGAAGACCAGAGTGGGCGTGCTGTTCCGGGTATGGGAGTCACCCGATGGGAAGGCGCAGAGAGGACAGTTGGTACTTCCCCGGAGCAAGGTCCCGGAAGTCTTGGAGGAAGTGCACGCCGGTACTTCAGGAGGACACCTGGGAGCGAACCGAATGATTCACAAACTACGGCAGCGCTACTTCTGGCTCAGACTCTGGGCAGATGCTGGTGGTACACCTGGACCGCCTCGCACGCTACGATGGGGCTGTTCGTGGGCGAACAGCTTTGAGGAGGGAGCAGTGTAACGGACCTCTGGAGCACCCTGTACCAGCTGCGAACGGAAGGCAGGGGGGAGGACCGCGTTAGCCACACCTTCTCCTCGTTTGTCTTGTAGTGGTGACAGACTTGTGGTTAGGGGAAAACATGACTGGTCGCCTGTTTTTTCTCTACACCTGTTTCTCGACCTTTCGTTTACTGGAACATTCTCCTGGTCACTAGAAACCGGCGATATTCCGATATAAAGAGGGTTACAGACAGACGGAGTTAGTTCAGTTGTTGGTTGTGTTGGTCAATCAGTTGGTTAGTGAGTGTGAGCGAGAAGACAGTCGCAGTTCTTGGTGTAAGAGTAAGTCAGTGACGTGTTAATGAACGAAAGGATTGTGCAACGGGACTGTACGAACTGTGTATGAGTATCGGAGTTTATGTAATCGCGAGTACAAGTGAAGTTGCAACGGACGAACTGGTAAATCGTAATTGTGTGCAGCAAGTAATTTTGTGTAATTGGCAAGTGTTAAACTGTAAGTCGGTAGAAATAAAGAACATTGTTGAGTGGTGTAATTGGACTTTTTATTCCACGAACCCACAAAGTCACACTGGTGTCAAGAAGTGGGATAACACAAGTCACAATAAACTATATTTCTGCTGTTACATATACCTTAGGTTTATTTGATTCTTACTTCTTGAAAATAAACAATAATTAGGACGTATTTTGATAAAAATATGACCGAAGAATTAATTCTATATGGGAACGGAAGTCTTCTAAGTAAAGTATATAAAGGACAATTTTTGCAGGTTTCCTCTGTGAAAAGGTTCAAATTAACTCGAAGATTTTTAGAAAGCTTGTTTGCTATATAAATATGGCAGTGGTTGCCACGTAAGCACTTTTCAACATTGTGGGATAACTGGACTCTAAATAAAATTACGAAAAATCACACTGATGTTGCCCGTAGCTGATATAGATGCATTCCTTTACTTTACTTAAATTATCGTATAATTTATTATCGTTAGTATTTAAGCATGCAAATTTTTTCGTGAGTTTTGGCTGCACTTTACGACTTCAATAGCTTTCACGAAGTTTATTAAAGCTAACGTATAATAATATTATTGTTATCTGTACCAATACAACAACTAGGATAATATCACATGAATACTTATCCGTTCAAAGTCAGTGTTTACTTTTATGCATTTATTATAACATTGTTTCAATGGGTCAAATAAATTCCTCGTGATATTGAGGCTAAACGATTCATATTGTCTTCCACGTTAGGAATTACTGAAGTATCTCTTATGATTTCATTAGATACCTTTTAGCGCAGTTCTACAGGGTGCTAATGAACTACACTGATATATTTTCAGAGGTTGTAGACGTGACTACTATAATCCAGTTAGGATAGACAATGCATAGCCTGTGGCTAGACATAACGTAGTTATTTGTGTTAAAGCTAATTGCCTTCAGAATCGGATAAATTGGTATTTATTGGATGACATTTTTGTATTAATGTCTTTTGAACTGCTTCCCGAGTATAGGAATATCAATTCTTTGTAACCCGTAACTGGCGTTTATAAGATTTAGTGCCTCAAAAATGTCTCAAAACCTTAATCACCTGCTAGTGCAAAAATGAACAGCGACTTAATGCCTTCATGTATCATGTAGCCTACTCTAGTAGTGTTTCTGTTACAGTTCTGATGACCCAATACGTAATGTCGAAGATTGCTACTCAAAATGTTATTGGTTCAGTTCCTGTAATGTAGTTAATTTGTTCTTTGTCTTGTGAATACATATCTCAGAAGAAAGTCTATCTCCCTAATAATAGCAGCACATGAAGCTATTCCACACACACAAGGAATTTTGTACGGAGTACGACAGTCGTTTGTTCGCCGCTATCAACTTTACAGTGAAAACTCGGCCACCATTTCGAGTAATTTGTATAAAACTGATGTAAAGTTTTGCATTTACCTCTCGATTTTGTAAGCTCGTTCACTCTTTAAACCATCTCCTATTCAGACGTACAGCTGGTTAAGTTGTTAAGCAACATTCAACATTTGTTAGAAACAATTGAAATTAATTGCACTTAAAGGTGAAATTTCTCCGTAAAATACACGCTACTGCTGATTTGTATATTATTGATGTTTCTAAAATACTCTTTAAGCCTAATATTAAACTTCCTCTTTGTTTTGACAATGTAAAAGTTGTGGTAGTCTTTGCAGTTTATCCGGTACACACAGTTCCTGTCTGTGGGTATCTCCTTTGTATTATGTGATTTCAAATGATGTTGTACATTGAATTTGCTCTGTGGGGCCAAAGTAATACGTTCTTTTGGAGAAGATATGTATACCTGGAATGGTAAACACTAGCAATATATGGAGCGTCGAGCAGTAATTGGACTTAAACTTATATTAATGTTAGAAAGCACCAGTACTTAACCAACACACAGACGTGAAAGGCTTTATAAATGCTTACCATGTACGTTGTAATGACACGCTCTTTTAGTTCTTAATTAACCGCCAGGAGAGGACTTTATCAAGAAAGAAATTGGCAAACGCTAATGCTCCGACCTCCTCTTCATGTCCACAGATGGCTCCACCAGTAAAATCCTGTCACGTTGAAGAAGATGTGTAATTATTTACAAGGTGTTAAATTGAACTGTACTTATACTATTTACCTATACCTTAAGTTCATTTGCGTTTAGTTGTGTTCAAGTAAACAGTAATTAGAATATATTTTGACATAAATTTAACCCAACAAGTAAATCTGTTTGAGAATGAAAGTCATCAGAAATAAATATATAAGTCACAATTTTTGCAACATAGCTTAAGGGAATTATCACAGTTTGTATCCAATTTTTAGTGGTTAGTTTTTATAACGGCTGTGCTGTACAATTCATCCCTGCAACACCTTTCTAAAATTTTGACTGCAGATGACCTATTCAACTTGCTTTCACAAGGTTTATTGATTCGCGGGCCATGATGGACCGGACATTGACCACATCCAACAAAGAGCTGGGGCAGTTGTTTACTAGAATGGCGGTACGCGGTTTCCATCATCTCGTCTGTAAGACTGCATGATGTCATGAACCAGCAGAGACGTGTGAGTGCAGCTTACGCGGATAAACATATGAACGTTAGCATATAGAACTGTGCAAATGAATTAAAGACTATTCGAACCAAGGCGTCAGTGCGCAAAATTGGAGAATTTGCATTTGTTTGAAATTGAGTATGGCCATTTGGCTGCAATTAAAGTTTATTATATAATTACTGATATCTCTAGCAACACAAATTACTAACACCCGACAATTAGGATAATATTGTGACACAGTGGGTTACGTAGATTCGCAAATCTAGTGAATTTAAATTCAAAGGCAGTGAATTTAAATACCCAGTTTAGTACTTAACCACCACACAGACGTGAAAAGTTATATAAATACGTACCACGCAAGTGACAAAGACAGGCCATTTTAGTTCTAAATTATCCGCCAGGAGAGTTATTTCATTCACAAATCGATAAATGCTAATGTTCCAACCGCTCCAAGCTGTCCACAAATGGCTCCACCTGTAATATCCTGCCGCGGTGACGAAAATTCGTTATTATTTACAAATTTTAAATATGAACTGCATTTATACGTTTTGCATATACTTTAACTTCATTTGTCTTTAACTGTATGAAAGTAAAGAGCAATTATATTGCATTTTGATACAAATTTGACCTCAAACGTAATCCTATACGAGAATGGAATTATTCTGAGTTAAATATATAAGCCACAATTTTGATAATTGTGTTTTGTTGTATCATTTGAATTACCTTAAACGTAGTTGATAAATGTTTTTGATGTGCATCTATAGTACCTTGTGGTTTCCAACAAGTTTCTATCGCAACAGTTTGGAATAATATCACGCCTCCCTGCATTTGACTGTTATTGGCCACGCAATGATCCTTGAACACTGAAATATTTAAGTGAAAGCTTTAATGCGAGTCTCTTACCTGTTTCCCCTGGTCTTCAATAGCAGTGGAATCTCACTGTCTTAACTTCACTCCATTATATCATGTGTCGCTGTTTAGGGAAGATGTACAGTGCGTCTTCAACAAAGTAAATACTCCAGTTCCAGAAGAGCTTTTCACTTACACACAACTTAACAGAGTTAAAAAAATTTACCTTTAATTATATTTTATTTCTTCCACGTTTGACATACCTTCTTCTGTTGAATAATTACCATCTTCACCACTGTTTCCATCCCATTCTCTCCCTATTATAATTATTACAATTTTTTATTCCGTTAGTGCATATTTTCTTAATAGTACTGTTTTATGTCATCCACATTATAACATCACTTTTCCGTTTCATTTGTACAACATGCTCAAAACTTTGGCGGCAGAGCATTTGGTCTTTCATTTTACATGTTACATCTCTGCAAACAAGATTGTTTGGTATCTGTCCATTAATTCAATAGGATTGAGATCTGGATGTTATCCCGCCTCGGTAGCGTGTCTGTCTTACGTTCAAGAGGTCCCGATTTCGATTCTCGCTCAGGGTGAGTTACGTCGATAAGCTTACTCAGTGTTACTCTCAGAAAATTCTAGACATACCTGTCATTCGCTACGAAAATACTGCTATACACGGCTCCTGTTTTAATTAAAATCCTTACAGTCTTTTATAACAAATAATTTTTGAAATATTCCTATTTGTGGACTATGATAAAATGAAGCATAAAATTAATGTAATTTTTAGTTGAACTAGTACTCAATGCTCCATATATTCCGAGTGTCTATCTAGATAACGTATGGCGTGGAACTTCCTAACATCCTCAGCTAATGTCGACTAGTCAGTTTTGATTTGATGAATTCCTGGGAGCCGATAGTGGCTTCTCTATTGTTGTCGGGATGAACTTGAAAATCAGATTCTTTGGCTGCGGCGTAATTGAGTGTTTAGATCCCTCGTCTTTCATCAAGGTGGCCCGGGTTCAATCCTATACCACCGCAGAGTGACTTTTGTGGTGGACAACATGATACTGGGGCGGCTTTTCCCCAGGATCTCCGGTTTCCCTCGCCATCACATTCCACTAATGTATCTTTAGCTCTTGTAACATCAGTGAAACCACCTTTGCTGTCGTATGTAGTAAAAGCGGGCGTTAGACACTACTCATTTCATTTCGCGTCCTCTTTAAATATGGCGTCGAAATTGGACAGTTTTCCTTCACACTAAGTGGTTAATGCAGTTGGACGCTGAGAGTTTTTTAATAAATAGACTTCTTGTTCTATATCGTGATTCTATTTCCATAAATGGTACGCTACTGTCAACTTGTCTGTTCTTGATGTTTCTATGATGCTCTTTATACCTAATGTTCAACTTTCTTTTTGTTTTGCCAGTGTAAAAGTTGCCACAGCCTTTGCAGTTTATCCGGCACACGCCTGATTTTTGTCTGTGGTGCTCTGTCTTGTATTATGGGATTTCAAAAGATGTACACTGAATTTGATGTGTAGGGTAAAAGTAATATGTTATTCGGGAAAGGTGTGTAACCTTGGATGGTAAACACTAGAGATATATGGAGCACTAAGTACCAGCCAGTTCGACCTGTTGTGCAGATGGCTAATGTCATTGAAAAATTCTTGGAAGGCAGTGAATTTAAATACCCAGTGTAGTATTTAACTGACACACAGACGCACACAGTTTCATAAATATCAAGTATGTACGTCATAAAGACAGGTTTTTTAGACCTTAATTAACCACAAGGACAGAGGCACATCAAAATTTACAATATGTGGAATAAAATTTATTGCTATGTTGTAAGTTCAGGTTTTGTTGACAATGGTTTTAGTAGTTTGATCTCGTCCCCGATGTGGTGATTATCATTCCAGAAATGAAGAGCAACTGACGATTTTTCTGTTCTTTATATCTTATGCTCTTAAGGTGTTCTGTTAACCTAGTTTTCAAATTTCTCTTCGTCAAACCAATATAAAATTTGTCATAGTCTTCACAATTTATCCTATATGTGCTGATTTTTGTTCTGGTGGGTACGTGTTTATTAAGAGATTATTTAACAATTTCTTGAGCGAGAACCTTTTTTTCGGAGCAAGTTTGATACCATAATCTTTAGATATTCCTTAAAACTTCAGAAGTGTCCAAGGGTGGTAGGTGAATTTGTTGTATTTCCAGTTTTTATTTATGTTTTGAAGAGTAGTAATCTGTTTAGGTTTCTTTTACTTGTAGTCCTGATTGAACATTTTTTTTCCTGTATTTAAAGTATATGTAAGTTGCTCATATTGTTTTTGATCTAAAGGAATGCTGTTCAGTCTATGGATCAAACTTCTAAGAGCAGCTAATTTATGTGACAGAGGATTGAAGCTAATTATCTGTGTTTGTAGGTTTTCTGTAGATTCCAAATTGTACACTGTCATTTTGTCTTACGATCGTTAAATCTAAGAAAGACAATTGATGTCCCACTTGTTAGAGTATGTCACAGAGCCGAATATGATATAACGCTGTGTGGAAACATTTGTTTTCCATCTTCTAGATTTTCCAGTTATAGATGAGTGATGAACAATAAAGACAAGATCAAACTTCTAGATATGCATTTCATTTGTCACGAAATAAATGCTATACATGCATAGAGTTTAACTTAAAATCTTTGGAGCCGTCCTTGAGAAAATCAGACTTTTGAAACATTTCTATGAGATAAGGACTATGAAACACAAAAGCCCGCCTCGGTAGCGCAGATGGTAGCGTGTCTGCCTCACGTTCAAGAACATCCCAGTTCGAATCTCGGTCAGAGTGAGCTACTTGGAAGTTTTTTCCGGCGTTTTTCCTTAACGTTAAACACGAATGTCGGGTTGCTCTAAGCTCAATGGAACCCGGACTCATTTGAGTATCATTTCCCCAATCTCATTCACCGTCCGATATGACTTGACGATGGAGGATGTTAAACTACAAAGAAAAAATATTTTAAATCAATAAATAAATAAAGCACAAAATTAATATAATTTTTGGTGGATCTAGTTCTCGATGCTCCATATATTGGTTATGTTTACCTAGATCGTGTTTCCTTAGGACGTTCCTAACATCCTCAGCTAATATTGACTAGTGAATTTTGAAGTGATGAGCTCCTTGGAGGCGATGGGGGTGTCTCTGTTTCTACCTTGATGAACTTGATAATCAGATACTTTGACCGCGCCATGGTTGAGTTTTTAGACCACTCGTCTCTCACCATGGCGGCCCGGGTTTGATCCGCCGCGAACACACAGTGATACAACACGGTGCTGAGGCAAGTTTTCTCCGGGTTCTCCGTTTTTCTTCCACCACCTCAATACATTAGTACTTCAACTCATGTGTCATTAGTGTCTCACCGCCTGCATTGCCGTATGGAGCAAAAGCGGACGTTAAAGACTACACATTTCGTTTAAGTCTCTCTTCTAAAGCGGAGCTTCGGTGAAGGAAAAGGCGTTCCTTTGCAAAAGTCGTGTAGCCCTGTGATGGTAAACACTAGCAATATATGGAGCATCGAGTACCAGTTCGACTCAAAATTACACTAATTTTCAAAAAAGCTACACATAAGGACGTGTTGTGCAGACGGATTTTCCCATTGAACAGTTCTTGCAAGGCAGTGAATGTAAATGTACAGTTTAGTATTTAACCGACACACAGACGTACACAGTTTGATGAATATAAAGCATGTACGTTATAAAGACACGCTTTTTACTTCTTAATTAACCGCCAGTTTGACACAACTATTGAAAGATGGTAATGAAAATACCTCGCCCTGCCGTGCACAGATGGCTCCAGCTGTAATATCATACGGCGTTGAATAAAATTTGTAATTATTTACAAAGTTTTAAAACGAACTGAATGTGTAATATCTGTGTGTGCATTGACTTTATTCGCGTTTCACAGAATAAAAGTAAACAGTAATTAGAATGTATTTTGACATAACTTTAAGCTAAGAATTTATTCTGTATGAGAATGGAATAATGTGAATTAACTATATAAACCACAAACTTTTCAACTTTTTTTCGTGGTATTCAACGAATTAAGGCAAGATATTTTCAAACACTTATGTTGTGCAATTATTGTGTCCTAAGAGCGTCTCTTCTGCTGCTGGACTCATTGTATGATTTCAATTAATTTGAAGTTGAGTTATAAATTTTTTGTTGTACAGTTATGGTACCTTGAGCTTTGCAACAAGTTTCTATCACAAGAGTTTGGAATAATACCACAATTCCGTTGCCCGTAGCTGATATTGGCCACGCAATGCTTCCAGCATACCAACAGAAGAGACGAGTCGTCCAGGTTTACCTGGTCGTAGTGTTTGCTTCCCAGCACATAGCTGCTTAGTGCGGCTTTATCTGGGCAGTATAATAGATTTGTCGTGTGTCTCAGGCGATTGTCTTGGGCAGTGTTACGCCTAGCCCTAAATGGGCGCTATTGCCCCGTGAAAGGTGTGCGCCCAGAGCTGGCAGCGCTCTTCCGCCTGCCTGTGAGGCATCTGAGCACAGTCCGCTTGACAGGATAGAGGGAAGCAACTAATGTTCAGGTATGGGACTTACGAAGCCCAGGTATGGAATCAGGGGAAAGTAGCCCTGCTTAGTTCTGGTTACCCAAAGACTCTTTGGGCGACCGGTAGCTCGGTCGGCGGCGAGGAACCCTTGTGTCGTAACGGTCAAGGGTGTTCACCAGGTTATTAGGTTGGGAGTCTAGCTTACTGTAGATGGTGCGGGATCTGTCCCGCACAACGTCCACAATGTACGGGACTCCGGAATAGGTGCTTCTTGAACACTGAAGTATTTAAGTGAAAGCTTTGGTGCGAGTCTCTTACTTGTTTTCCCTGGTCTTCAGTAGCAGTGATATCTCACTTCACTCCCTCAGGATTCACTGGATTGTTTATTTCATGTGTCGTTTTTTAGGGAAGCCGTACAGTTAGTCTCCAACAAATTAAATACTCTAGTTCTAGCAAGATGTTGCACTTACACACAACTTAACAGAGTTAAAGAATTTTGCCTTTAATCATATTTTATTTCTTCTACGTCTGACACATCTTCGTCTGTTAAATCATTGCCATCATCATTATATCCATCTAATTGTCTTTAATTGTAATTCTTTCAATATTTTCCTCCTTTAGTGCATTCCTTTCTAATAGTGATCTTTTGTTTTATACACATTATGACATACCTCTTCCCATTTCATTTGTTCAATTTCCTCACATATTTGCCGGTACAGCATTTTAGCTTTCATTTTAAAACTCACATTTCTGGAAGCATTCCATTGTTCGGTATCGGTCCATATTAATTCTATAGGATTCAGATGCGGATATTACGTAGGGAGCCTTATGGTTGCATGACAATATTTGGTCAATCAAAGTGTCTTTCTGAGTCGGTTTGTTAGCTGGAAATAAATCATACAATTTTCTTTACCTGCTACTGTCATCACTTGGAATATTGTGGATTTTTAAACAAGAAAGCATGCCTCCTCTTAAAGTACTTGACGTTGGAGGTT
Organism: Mantis religiosa; assembly: GCA_030765055.1. NCBI lineage: Eukaryota > Metazoa > Arthropoda > Insecta > Mantodea > Mantidae > Mantis > Mantis religiosa. Next base: position 19,963,841 of record CM060953.1, on the reverse strand, counting down.
TATCTACTTGTGTATTATGGTAAGAGACATTATCTATTCCTAACACCGAGTTAAAGAGTAAATTAGTAATTGACATTATGATTAAAAACTTAACATAATTTCAGTATTCATTTGTTTATGTACATTTAATAGGCGTATTACTGTCATTGCACATTACACTCAGCTGAACTGGGGGACCATAGCGGGACTTATACGTGAAACTCCTATTTTCCACATTTACAGAAACCAGTTTTTATAGTTCATTAACCGTTAAGAATGGAACTTTGGTTGACAAGCAAATTGACAAGACAGTATTCTGCTACGACCTCGTATGGCTGTCCATAGATGGCTCCACCTGTAATATCTTGTCGCGGTGAAGAAAATTGATAATTATTTACAAGGTTTTAAAACAAACTATATTTCTAGTGTTACACAGACTTTAGGTTTACTTTGTTTCTGCTTTGTGAAAATAAACAATAATTAGAATGTATTTCAATAGAACTGTGACCGAAGAAATATTTCTGTGTGGGAATGAAAGTCTTCTAAGTTAAGTGTATAATCTACAATTTTTTGCAGATTTTTTCTGTGAGATAGTTCCAATTAAGTAAAAGTTTCAGAAGACATGTTTGCTCTATAATTGTGGCAGTAGTTCCCACGTGAGAACTTTACAACATTTTGGGATAGCAGCATGACCAATAATCGGACACGAAATGAAATTACAATGTATCGTACTCACGTTTCTCGTAGCTGCTATAGATGCATTCATTTTACTTTACTCAAATGATCGAATAATTTAATATCCTTAGTACTTATGAATACAAAATATTTCGTGAGCATTGGCTGCACCTTACTTCTTCAAATTGCTTTCATGAGGTATATTAAAGCTCACATAAAATAATATTGTTGTTTTCTGTAGCAATAAAACAACTAGAATAATAGAAAAAGAACATTGAGCCGTTCAAAGTCAATATTTACTTGTATACATTTATTGTAACATTCCCGCAGCGTGTCAGATGACCTCCTACTGATGTTGACAGTAAACAATTCATTTTGACCTTCAAGGTAGGAATTACTGAGATATCTCTTATGATTTTCTTAGCTAATTTGTTTCCATAGTTACCGCAGTTTAACAGGATGTGTATTGAACGACACGGAAATAATTTCAGTGAGTGTAGGCGTGACTAATGTAAACAAGTTAGGATAGGATACCTAATTGGTATCAGAAGCTGATAAGTTGGCATTTAAACAATTTCGATTAAGTGATTGGATTATAATGTCTTTAAACTGCCTCCCGAATTAACTCGTTACTGGCGTTTTCAAGAGTTAATATCTCTAATATCTCAAAACTGCAACTAGTTACCTGCCAGTGCGACACTGTAAAGCGATTGAATGCCTTCTCGTATTATGTAGCTACTCTAGTAGTATTTCTGTTACAGTTTCAATGGTCCAGTGCGTAATGCCAAAGATTTGTACTCCAAATGTCATTGGTTCGGTTCCTCTAATGTAAGTAATTGTTGCTTCGTTTTGTGAATACATATCTCAGAAGAAGTTCTAACTGCCTAATAATAGAAGATACTGCCGACTTGTCTATTCTTGATGTTTCTAAAATACCCTTTAAGCCTAATGTTCAACTTCTTTGTTTTGACAATGTAAAAGTTGTCACAGACTCTACAGTTTATCCGGTACACACAGTTACTGCTTGTGGGTATCTCCTTTGTATTATGTGATTTCAAACGATGTGGTACATTGAATTTGTTCTGTCGGGCCAAAGTAATATGTTCTTTTGGAGAAGATGTGTAACCCTGGGATGGTAAGCTGCAGCAATATATGGAGCGTAGAGCACTAATTTGACTTGAGAAGTATATTAACTTTATAAAAATGTTACACGTAAGGAACTGTTGTGTGAGACAAAAAATTACATTAAGTTCTTGCAAGGAAATGAATTTAATTGCCCAGTTTAGTACTTAACCGACACACAGACGTGAAAAGTTTTATAAATGCTTATCATGTACGTTGTACTGACACGCTTTTTTAGTTGTTAACCACCAGGAGAGAAACTCAGTTGAGAAACAAACTGGCTAATGTTCCGACCTCACCTTCCTGTCCACAGATGGCTCCACCAGTAATATCCTGCCAAGCTGAAGAAAATTTGTAATTATTTAAAAAGTTTTAAATTGAAATGTATTTATATTGATCATCTATAGATTAAGTTTATTTTCGTTTACTTCTATGCAGGTAAGCATTAATTACAATATGTTTTGATATCAATTTAACCCAACAAGTAATTCTGTTTGAGAATGGAAGTCATCTGAATTAAATATATGAGTCACAATTTTGTAACTTAATCTCATGATATGAATGGTATTTTATTGGTGAACTTATATAATGGCTGTGCTGTACTATTATTTATGCATGCTTCACTCCCTCAAGAGTCACTGGATTGTTTATTTTATGTGTCGCTGTTTAGGAAGCAGGACAGTAAGTCTTGAACAAATTAAATAGTCTAGTTCCAGAAAGGTTTTTCACTTACACACAACTTAACAGAGTTAAAAAAAATTTTCCTTAGTTATATTTTATTTCTTCCACGTTTGACATATCTTCTTCTGTTGAATCATTACCATCATCACTATTTCCATTCCATTGTCTTCAATTTTAATTCTTTGGATTTTTTCTTCCGTTAGTGTACATTATCCTAATACTGTTGTTTTATTTCATCCATATTCTCGCGGCGCTGGGCATAAACCTGTCGGCACAAATCGATAATAAACGTGTGTACACAGACCGTGTACCGTGTGTGTACCGGCAGGCAAGGTAACTGAGTCAAAGACCTCGCCGGGTAGATTAGGTTACGCTTCTAGAAGGCGGTAGAATGTTTGAATTATGTAACTAGATGTGTGTTTTCCACAAACCTCTAGTGATTGACAGAACAGTCTGGTAATCATGAATGGAGATATAAAAGGGATTGTGACACGCTAGCAGGACAGTTGTAGCTGTGAAGCAGTTGTTGTGTAACAGTCAGTGTTGTTGTAACGAGAGCTAATGTAATCAGCTGCAAGTGTTTGTTATTGTCCTCGATCTTGGAAGATTGTATGATATAATGTTGTTACGTGAGAATTGGACAGTGTATTGCCACGGATATAAAGGAGAATTTTAAATTCTGCAACTCGGTCTTTTAATTCCACGAACAAACAAAGTTATAATATTATGACATAGCTTTTCCCCATTTCATTTGTCTAATTTACCCAACGACAACATTTAGTCTGTCATTTTAAAGGTTACATTTCCGGAAACATTCTATTGCTTGGCATCTCTCCATATTAATTCCGTAGGACTCAAATATGGATTTAACGCGGAAGCCTTATGGTTGCATAATTATATTTCTGACAATATTGGGTCAATCAGAATGTTTTTAGAGTCGGGTTGTTAGCTGGAAATAAATAAATAAATCATACAGTTTTGTTTTGGCGTACCGTGGAGTTTCCAACTCTTAAGTGCAGGGACCCTAACCTATGCACCGCCGTGGCTGTCTGGATCGTCCACCCTGTGTCTGCTCTTATTTCATCTTTCCTCCCGGGGTGCCGCAATTAGAAGCGTATGTATAACAGAACAAGACTGTTCACAGGACCGAATAAAATCCAACGCTCTGTTGTAACATTTGTTTTATATCTTCTAGACCTTGCAGTTATAGATGGGTGATGTACAATAACAGACCATCAGCGCTACTGTCAGGAAATTCTAGATTTACCCTTCATTTGACACGAAATGAATGCTATACACGTATATGGAGTCGTTCTTGACAATACCAAACTTTATGAAAAATTCTATTATATACAGAGCATGTTACAATGAAGCACAAAATGAATATAATTTTTAATCAAATTAGTTCTCCAAGTTCCATATATTGCTTGTATTTACATAGATCGCGTTTCGTTAGGACTTTCCTAACATGCTCCGCTTAGTCGACTAATGAACTGTGATTTGATTAACTCCTTAGAGGCGATAGTGGCGTCTCCGTTGTCGTCCAGATGAACTTGAACTTTAAATTCTTTAGCCGCGACCTGGCTGAGTGTTTAGACCACTCTTCTCTCACCAGGGCGGCCCGGGTACGAACATATGCCATCGCAAAGTGAGAGTATGGTGGACAACACGGCGTTGGGTAGGGTTTTCCCCGGTTTCCCCCGCCATCTCATTACACTAGTACTCCAACTTCAACTCATGTATCATTAGTGCCACCGCCTGCGGTGACGTATATAGTAAATGGGGGCGTTAAACACTACTCATTTCATTTCAGGTTCTCCCCAAAGGTAGCGTCGAAATTGGACAGTTTTCCTTCATATTGCGCGGTTAATGCAGTTGGACCATTAGCGCTTTTTAATAAATTGATTTCTTGTTCTATATCGTGATTCTCATTTCATAAATCCTACGCTACTACCGGTTTCTCTGCTTTTTGTGATATTTCTGAAATGTTCTTTAAGCCTAATGATCAACTTCCTGTTTGTTTTGACAATGTAAAAGTTGTCAGTCTTTGCAGTTTATCTGTTACATATCTGAGTTTCTGTCTTTGGGTTTCTCGTTTTTATTTTGTGACTTCAGAGGATGTTGTACACTGAATTTGTATTATGGAGCCAAAGTAATGTGTTCCTTTGGAGAAGATGTGTAGCCGTGGAATGGCAAACACTAGCAATATATGGAGCATCGAGTACCACTTCGACTCAGAATTATATTAATTTTAGAAAAATATTACACCTAAGGACCTGTTGTGTGAGACGGCGAATTACATTCAAACGTTCTTGCAACGCAGTTAATTGAAATGCCCAGTTTAGTACTTAACCAACACACAGACGTGAAAAGTTTTACAAATGCTTACCATATATGTTGTAATGGCACGCTATTTTAGTTCTAAATTAACTGTCAGGAGAGAACTTTAGTTGACAAACAAATTGACAGGTGCAAATTCTCCGACCTCATCTTCCTGTCCACAGATGGCTCCGCCAGTAATATCCTGCCACGGTGAAGAAAATTTATAATGATTTACAAATTTTCAAATTGAACTGTATCTATACTGTTTACCTACACCTTTAGTGTATTTGCATTTATTTCTGTGAAATTATACAGTAATTAGAATATATTTTAACATAAATTTATCTGAACAAGTAATTCTGTTTGAGAATGGAAGTCATCTGAAATAAATATATAAGTCTCCATTTTTGTTACTTAACTTCATGGTGTGAATCAAATTCTAGTTTACTGTTATTTTAACGGCTGTGCTGTACACTTACTTATCCATGCAACACTTTCCTAAAGCTTTGACTGCACCTGACGTATTCAACTTTATTTCACAAAGTTTATTGGAATAGCCGGCCATGATTGACCGGACATTGACCACATCCAACATTGAGATGGGGCACTTGTTTACTAGAATGGCGGTACACGGTTTCCATCATCTCACCTGTAAGACTGCATCATGTCATGATCCAGCAGAGGCGTGTGACTGCAGCTAACGCGGACAAACATATCAACGCTACCACATAGAACTGTGCAGGAAAAGAGCGAAATCAATTAAAGACTATGTGAACCAAGACGTCAGTGCGCAAAAATGAAGAATTTGCATTTGTTTGAAATTGAGTATGGCCATTTGGCTACAATAAAAGTTTATTATATAATTATTGTTATCTGTAACAACACAAATTACTAACAGCTGACAATAAAGATAACATTGTGACACTGTGGGTTACGTAGATTCACAAATCCGGCTTGCAGAAGTATAAAACCACTTTTGCTCCAGTAAAAAGATGTGATATTAACAATAAGCCGTCTTCAAGGTTGATTCAGTGCTCCGCCGCACTAAAACAAATGAAAGAAGTCACTTCGGTACACTTCAAACTTCTAATGTCACAATAACCATCATACAACTTTTCTTTTAACACCTGCGTGGTATTTAAAGCCACCAGCCATTGTTTCTAGAATGCTGGGCAGCAACAATAGAGTGAAGAATCGGGAGTCTCTCTCTGTCTCTTTCTCTTCTGCTCACGAGCCCTGTTTACTTTTTAATAAATGTATTTCTTGTTCTATATCGTGATGTTTATTGCATAAAAGGTACGCTACTGCCAATTTGTCGGATCTTGATATTTATAAAATACTCTTTAAGCCTAATGTTCAATGACACGCTCCTTTAGTTCTTAATTAACCGTCAGGAGGCAACTTTAGTTGAGAAACAAATTGACAGATGCCAATGTTCTAACCTCGTCTTGCTGTCCAGAGATGTCTCCACCAGTAATATCCTGCCACGGTGCAGAAAATTCGTAATTATTTACAAATTTTTAATATGAACTGCATTTATACTCCTTGCATATACTTTAGCTTTGTTTGCACTTATTAGTATGAAAGTAAACAGTAAGTAGATTGTATTTTGACACAAATTTGACCGCAAACGGAATTGTGTACAAGAATGGAAGTCTTCCCAATTTAATAAATAAACTACAATTTTATAGTGGTTTTTCATTTCTGTGTTATCCCCGACGCTGTATAGCGTCTATGTGGCTGACCTTCCCACTGAACAGCACGTCAACATAGCACAGTATGCTGACGACGTGCTGTTATTCTCAACAAACAGACACCCACGCAGAACCTTCAACCCCATCCAAAGATATCTAATCCTCCTCCAGGAATGGTGCACGCTTTGGCGATTGTCCATTAATACGGAGAAAAGCCAAGCGATATTGTTCACCAAGCGCCGCTTTCCCGCCAACTTCCCCCAATTTACCTACTTCGGGCAAAGGATCAGATGGGAGAATTCTATCAAGTACTTGGGAGTGAAGCTGGACAAGGGCCTAACTTTTCGGGAGCACATCCAGGAGCAAGCTCATCGGTCGTGTGGTGCCGTGGCATCACTATACCCTGTGCTTCGGTCTGCGATGTCTGTTCCCCTAAAGTTGCGCCTCTTTATGGCTCTGGTCCTCCCTATCATGCTCTATGCGTGCGAAGTCTGGGGTATGGCCGCAGGCTCACATCTAGTTCTGCTCCAACGTGCACAGAATAAATGTCTTCGGATTATTTATTCTGTCTGTACAAGGTTCCCCGTGAGATTACTTCATGAGGCTTCATCCCTCCGATATGTGGAGGATGAAATTAGACGCCGGGCGACAAAATTTTTCGAGGGTTTGCCCCAACATCAGAGCGCCCTAGTCAGATCCCTTGGGGATTATGTTCCTCGTGAGCGTCGCTATAAGCGATACCGGTTACCCCGCATGTCTTGCGGTCACTACCGGTAACCACATGATCTCCATTCCAGCCTAAATTAAATTTCAGCTACTCCAAAATTGTCATTATGGAATATTCAAAATTATTCAAACCTTCTTCCTAGTTTATTAACTAACCCACCAGCGGTGCTCGCTGTCCGTAGCACCCGGTTCATCATTCCCTGAGGAGCAAAAAGCTACCTCCCTACACTAATCCCACTTAAATTACACCCGTCATTCTGCAACATCCACATCCCGCCACTACGTGGTTAAGCTCTTCCCAGAGCAGGTACACGTTTTGACCACCCTTCGGGCTGTTCCTAACAGCCTGCCAGATTTGTGTCTGTCTGTCTGGTTTTTCATTGTAAGATATCTATCCAACCGTAATTTCCTTTATAAAAATTTTTGTTGTATAATTCTGGTGCCTTGAGGTTTGCAACAAGTTTCCATCGCAGCATGACTAGTAACAGGGTTTGGAAAATTATTACGCTTCCGTTGCCCTTTGCTGCTATTGGCAACGCAATGCTCCTTGAACGCTATATTTAAATGGAATATTTGGTGCGACACTCTTAGCTCATTTCCTTGTCCTCCAATGTCAGTGGTATCTCTCTGCGATGACTTCACCATCTGAAGAATCACTGATTTGTGTATAAAGACTAAAATTAAGTCATACTTTTTAAAACTTGTAACTTCACTCACGTCCTTTTACAAAATCTGGAATGTTTTCGAAACAGTTGCAGTTTCATCATCAGCTGATTAGATACTCTCACGCTTGTTGTCTATATCTCTTGTAATTAGCTCCCTCTCTCGGAACTATTTTTACATAAGTTCAGTAGACTACTCACTGATGGCACATCAAAATTTACAATATGTGGAATGTTTTTAATAATAAAATTTATTGCTATGTTGTAAGTTCAAGTTTTGTACAAAATGGTTTTAGTTGTTTGATCTCGTCCCCGATGTGGCGATTATCATTATTCCAGAAATGAAGAGCAGCTGCCGATTTTTCTGTTTGTTTATATTTTATGTTCCTACGGTGTTCTGTTAACCAATCTTTTAAATTTCTCTTAGTCAAACCAATATAAAATTTGTCACAGTCTTCACAATTTATCCTATATATGCCTGATTTTTGTTCTGATGGAGTCGTGATGGGATTATTTAACAATTGCAAGAGCGAGAATCTGTTTTTCGGAGTTAGTTTGATGCCATAATCTTTAAATATTCGTTCAAACTTAAGCAAAGTCCAAGGGTGTAAGTGAATTCGTTGTATTTCCAGTTTTTATTTATGTTTTGAAGAGTAGTGATTTGTTTTACTTTCTTTTAGTTGTAGTCTCGATTCATCATTTTTTGGTTGAGTTCGGATTGAAACCACATTTTCCTGGTTTACAGTATATGTAAATTCCTCATATTGTTTTTGATCTAAAGGTATGCTGTTCAGTCTATGGATCAAACTTCTAAGAGCAGCTAATTTATGTGAGAGAGGATTGAAACTAATTATGTGTGTTTGTACGTTTTCTGTAGATTCCAAATTGTACACTGTCATTTTGTCTTACGATCGTTAAATCTAAGAAAGACAATTGATGCCACACTTGGTAGAGTATGCCACAGAGTCGAATATAATACAACGCTGTGTGGAAACATTTGTTTTCCATCTTCTAGATTTTCCAGTTATAGTTGTGTGGTGCACAATAAAGAGAAGATCAGTGCTACTGTCACAAAATTCTAGATATGTATTTCATTTGTCACGAAATGAATGCTATACATATACCTATAGAGATTAAATTAAAATCTGTGGAGTCGTTTTTGACAAAATCAAACATTTTGAAACATTCCTATGAGTTAAGGACTATGATACAATGAAGCACAGAAGCCCGCCTCGGTAGCGTAGATGCTAGCGTGTCTGCCTCACGTTCAAGAGTATCCGAGTTCGAATCTCAGTCAGAGTGAGGTACTTGGATAAGGTTTTCGCAGGGTTTTTCCTTATCCTTAAAGAGGAATGTCGGGTAGCTCTGAGCTCAATGGACCCCGGACTCATTGCAGTATCATTTACCCAATCTCATTCACCGTCCGATATGACTTAACGTTGGAGGACGTAAAATTACAAAATAAATAAATAAAGCACAAAATTAATATAATTTTTAGTCTAACTTGACCTCGATGCTCCATATATTGCTTTTGTCTACCTAGATCACGATTCCTCAGGAGTTTCGTAATATCCTCAGCTAATATTGTCTAGTTAATTTTGACTTGATGAACTCCTTGGAGGCGATGGGGGTGTCTCTGTTTTCACCTTGATGGACTTGATAATCAGATTCTTTGGTCACGCCATGGTTGAGATGTTAGACCATTCGTCTCTCACAATGGCGGCCCGGGTTCGAATCGCTGCGAACGCAAAGTGATATTTGTGGTAGACAACACGGTGCTGGGGCGAGTTTTCTCCGGTTTCTCCGTTTTTCTTCCAACATCTCATTACACTAGTACTCCAACTCATGTGTCATTACTGTGGTGCCGTATGTAGCAAAATCTGACGTTAAAGACTACACATTTCATTTTAGGTTCTCTTCTAAAGCGGAGCTTCGGTGAAGGAAAAAGCTGTGTAGCCCTGTGATGGTAAACACTAGCAATATATGGAGCATCGAGTACCAGTTCGACACAAAATTATACTAATTTTCAAAAAAGTTACACATAAGGATGTGTTGTGCAGACGGCTTATTCCATTGAACAGGTCTTGCAAGGCAGTGATTGTAAATGTCCAGTTTAGTATTTAACCGACATACACACGCACGCAGTTTGATGAATATAAAGCATATACGTCATAAAGACACGCTTTTTGCTTTCTTAATTAACCGCCAGTTTGACACAACAATTGAAAGATGGTCATACCTCGTCTTGCCGTCCACAGATGGCTCCAGCTGTAATATCCTACCACGGCAAAGAAAATTTGTAATTATTTAGAAAGTTTTAAAATGAACTGTATATGTAATATTTGTATGTGCATTGAAGTTTATTCGCGTTTCACTGAATAAAAGCAAACGGTAATTAGAATGTATTTTTACAAGAATTTGGTCTAAGAAGGTATTCTGTATGAGAATGGAAGTCACCTGAATTAAGAATATATACCACAAACTTTTTAACTTATTTCAACGTACTCCTCGAATTAAGCAAACTTATTTTCAAACACTTATGTTGTGCAATTTTTGTCTCTTCTTGCTGCTGTATTCATTGTATGATTTCAATTAATTTTAAGTTGATTTATAAATGTTTTTGCTGTACAGTTATGGTACATTGAGGTTTGCAATAAGTTTCTATAACAAGAGTTTGGAGTAATATCACGTTTCCGTCGCCCGTAGCTGCTATTGGCCACGCAATGCTTCCAGCAGACCAGCAGAAGAGACGAGTCGTCCAGGTTTACCTGGTCGGAGTGTTTGCTTCCCAGCACCTAACCGCTTAGTGCTGCTTTATCTGGGCGGTATAATAGATTTTTCGTGTGTCTCAGGCGATTGTCTTGGGCAGTGTTATGTCTAGCCTTAAATGGGCGCTATTGCCCCGTGAGATGAGTGCGCCCAGAGCTGGCTGCGCGCTTCCGCCCGCCTGTGAGGCATCTGAACACAGTCCGCTTGACAGAATACAGGGAAGGAACTAATGTTCAGGTATGGGTCTTACCAAGCCCAGGTATGGAGTCAGGGGAAAGTGGCCCGGTTTAGTTCTGGTTGCCCAAAGCATCTTTGGGCGACCGGTAGCTCCCTCGGCGGCGAGGAACCCTTGTGTCGTAACGGACAAGGGTGTTCACCAGGTTATTAGGATGGGGGTCTAGCTGACTGTAGATGGTGCGGGATCTCTCCCGCACAATGTCCACAATGTACGTGACTCCGGAATAGGTGCTTCTTGAACACTGAAGTATTTAAGTGAAAGCTTTGATGCGAGTCTCTTACTTGTTTTCCCTGGTCTTCAATAGCAGTGATGTCTCTCTGCAATAACTTCACTCCCTCAAGAGTCACTGGATTGTTTATTTCATGTGTCACTATTTAGGGAAGCCGTACAGTTAGTCTCCAACAAATTAAATGCTCTAGTTCTAGAAAGGTGTTTCACTTACACACAACTTAACAGAATTAAACAATTTTGTCTTTCATCATATTTTATTTCTTCTACGTTTGACACATCTTCGTCTGTTGAATCATTGCCATCATCATTATTTCCATCTCATTGTCTTCAATTATAATTATTTCAATTTTTTCTTCCTTTAGTGCATTCTTTCCTAACAGCGATCTTTTGTTTCATCCACAATATATCATACTTTTTCCCATTTCATTTCTCCAATTTGCTCACATGTCTGCCGGTACAACATTTCAGCTTTCATTTTAAAACTCACATTTCTGGAAGCGTGTCATTGTTATCTATTTTTAGCACCGAGTTAAGGGGTTAATTAGGAATTAACATTATGATTAAAACTTAACATAATTTCAGTATTCATTTGTCTATGAACATTTAATAGACGTATGACTGTCATAGCAGATTACAGTCAACTGAACTGGGGGACCATTGCGGGACTTATACATGAAACTACTATTTTACACATTTACAGAAAACGCTCTTTTATTTGTTCATTAACCGTCATGAGAGGAACTTTGCTTGAAAAGCAAACTGACAAGACAGTATTCTGCTAGGAGCTCATATTGCTGTCCATAGATGGCTCCACCTGTAATATCTTTCCGTGTTGAAGAAAATTGTTAATTATGTTAAAGTATTTAAAACGAACTATATTTCTGCTGTTGCACATACCTTAGGTTTACTTTGTTTCTGCTTTGTGAAAATAAACAATAATTATAATGTATTTCCATAGAAATGTGACGGAAGAAATATTTCTGTGTGGGAATGAAAATCTTCTAAGTTAAGTATATAATCCACAATTTTTTTGAAGATATATTCTGTGATAGTTCCAATTAAGTCACGTTTTCAGGGGACGCGTTTGCTTCATAATTATGGTAGTAGTTCCCACCTCAGAACTTTACAACATTTTGGGATAGCAGCATGACCAAAAATCGGACTCGAAATGAAATTACAAAATATCGCACTCACGTTGCCATAGCTCCTATAGATGAATTCATTTTACCTTACTCAAATAATTCTATAATTTTATATTCTTGGTACTTATGCATACAAAATATTTCGTGAGCTTAGACTACACCTTACTACTTCAAATTGCTTTCATAAAGTTTATTAAAGCTCACATAAAATAATATTCTGGTTATCTGTAGTAATAAAACTAGCATAATAGCAAAAGAGCACATAGTCGTTCAAAGCCAATATTTACTTGTATACATTTATTGTAACATTCCCGCAGCGTGTCAGATGACTTCCTCCTGATGTGGACGCTAAACAATTCATTTTGTCCTTCAAGGTAGGAATTACTGTAATATCTCTTATGATTTTCTTAGCTAATTTGTTTCCATAGTTACCGCAGTTTAACAGGATGTGTATTGAACGACACGGAAATAATTTCAGTGAGTGTTGACGTGACTAATGTAAACAAGTTAGGATAGGATACCTAATTGGTAGCAGAAGCTGATAAGTTGGCATTTAAACAATTTGGATTAAGTGATTGGATTAGAATGTCTTTAAGACAGCCTCCCTAATTAACTCGTTACTGGCGTTTTCAAGACTTAATATCTCTGATATCTCAAAAGTGCAACTAGTTACCTGCCAGTGCGACACTGTAAAGCGATTGAATGCCTTCTTGTGTTATGTATCTACTCTAGTAGTGTTTCTGTTACAGTTTTAATGGCCCAATACGAAATGCCAAAGATTTGTACTCCAAATGTCATTGGTTCGGTTCCTGTAATGTAAGTAATTGTTGCTTCGTTATGTGAATACATATCTCAGAAGAAGTTCTAACTGCCTAATAATAGCAGATACTGCCGACTTGTCTATTCTTGATGTTTCTAAAATACTCTTTAAGCCTAATGTTCAACTTCTTCTTTATTTTGACAATGTAAAAGTTGTCGCAGTCTTTGCAGTTTATCCGGTATACACAGTTACTGCTTGTGGGAATCTCCATTGCATTATGTGATTTCAAATGATGTGGTACATTGAATTTGTTCTGTGGGGCCAAAGTAATATGTTCTTTTGGTGAGAATGTGTAACCCTGGGACGGTAAGCACTAGCAATATATGGAGCATCGAGCACTAATTGGACTTGAGATTTATATCAACTTTAGAAAAGTGTTACACCTAAGGAACTGTTGTGTGAGACAAAAAATTAAATTAGGTTCTTGCAAGGCATTAAATTTAATTGCCCAGTTTAGTACATAACCGACATACAGACGTGAAAAGTTTTATAAATGCTTACCATGTACGTTGTAATGACACGCTCTTTTAGTTCTTATTTAAAAATTTAGTTGAGAAACAAATTGGCTAATGTTCCGACCTCGTCTTCCTGTCCACAGATGCCTCCACCAGTAATATCCTAGCAGGATAAAGTAAATTTGTAATTATTCAAAAAGTTTTAAATTGAACCACATTTATATTGATTACCTATAGACTAAGTTCATTTTCGTTTAGTTCTATGCAAGTAAACGTTAATTACAATATGTTTTGGCATCAATTTAACCCAAAAAGTAATTCTTTTTGAGAATGGAAGTCATCTGAAATAAATATATGTCACAATTTTTGTAACTTAATTTCATGGTATGAATCCCACTTTAGTAATAAATTTTTATAATGGCTGTGCTATTACTTATCCATCTTCACTCGCTCAAGAGTCACTGGGGTGTTTATTTTATGTGTCGCTGTTTAGGGAAGCAGGACACTAAGTCTTGAACAAATTAAGTACTCTAGTTCTAGAAGGGTGTTTCAATTACACACAACAGAGTTAAACAATTTTTCTTTAATCATATTTTATTTCTTCCACGTTTTACATATCTTCTTCTGTTGAATCATTACCATCATCACTATTTCCATCCCATGGTCTTCAATTATAATTTTTGAATTTTTTCTTCCGTTAGTGTACATTATCCTAATACTGTTTTATTTCATCCATATTGTCGCGGCGCTGGGCATAAACGTGTCGGCACAAATCGATAATAGACGGCGAATAATGTTTCACGAACGTGTGTAAACAGATCGTACCGGCGGGCAAGATAACTGAGTCAAAGGCCTCGCCGGGTAGATTAAGTTACGCTTGTTGAAGGCGATAGAACTTTCGAATTATGTAACTAGATGTTTGTTTTCCAGAAACCTCTAGTGATTGACAGAACAGTCTGGTAATCATGAATGGAGATATAAAAGGGATTGTGACACGCTAGCAGGACAGTTGTAGTTGTGACGCAGTTGTTGTGTAACAGTCAGTGTTGTTGTAACGAGAGCTAATGTAATCAGCTGCAAGTGTTTGTTATTGTCCTCGACCTTGGAAGATTGTGTGATATAATGTTGTTACGTGAGAATTGGACAGTGTATTGCTACGGATATAAAGGAGAATTTCAATTTCTGCAACTCGGCCTTTTAATTCTACGAACAAACAAAGTTACAATATTATGACATAGCTCTTCCCCATTTCATTTGTCCAATTCGCTCAAATGTATGCCGGTACAACATTTAGTTTGTTATTTTAAAGGTTACATTTCCGGAAACATCCTATTGTTTGGCATCTCTCCATATAAATTCCGTAGGACACAAATACGGATTTTACGGCGGAAGACTTATGGTTGCATAATTATATTTCTGACAATATTGGGTCAACCAAAGTGTTTTTCTAAGTCGGATTGTTAGCTGGAAATAACTCATACAGTTTTGTTTTGGTGTGCCGTGGAGTTTCCAATTCTTAAGTGCAGGGATCCTAACCTATGCACCGCCGTGAGTGTCTGGATCGTCCACCTTCTGTCTGCTCTCACCTCATCTTTCCTCCCGGGGTGCCCCAATTAGAAGCGTATGTATAATAGAACAAGATTGTTCACAGGGCCGAATAAAATCCAACGCTGTGTGGTAACATTTGTTTTATATCTTCTACACCTTCCAGTTATAGATGGGTAATGTACAATAACAGACCATCAGCGCTACTGTCAGGAAATTCTAGATTTACCTTTCATTTGACACGAAATGAATGCTATTCACGTATAGCGTTTAAATTGAAATCTTTGGAGTCGTTCTTGAGAATACCAAACTTTTTGAAAAATTCTCTCATATAAAGAGCATGTTACAATGAAGCACAAAATTAATATAATTTTTAGTCGAATTAGTTCTCCATGCTCGATATATTGCTTTTGTTTACATAGAACGCGTTTGGTTTGGACTTTCCTAACATGCTCCGCTTAGTCGACTAATGAACTGTGATTTGATTAACTCCTTGGAGGCGATAGTGGCGTCTCTGTTGTTGTCCAGATGAACTTGAAGTTCAAATTCTTTAGCCGCGACAGGGCTGAGTGTTTAGACCACTCTTCTCTCACCAGGGCGGCCCGGGTTCGAACCGATGCCATCGAAAAGTGAGATTATGGTGGACAACACGGCGTTGGGTAGGGTTTTCCCCAGTTTCCCCCGCCATCTCATTGCACTAGTACTCCAACTTCAACTCACGTATCATTAGTGTCGCCGCCTGCGGTGACGTATGTAGTAAATGCGGGCGTTAAACACTACTTATTTCATTTCAGATTCTCCCCAAAGGTGGCGTCGAAATTGAACAATTTTCCGTCACATTGCGCGGTTAATGCAGTTGGACCATTAACGCTTTTTAATAAATTGATTTCTTGTTCTATATCGTGATTCTCATTTCATAAATGCTACGCTACTAACGGTTTCTGTGCTTTTTGTGATATTTCTGAAATGTTCTTTTAACCTAATGATCAGCTTCCTTTTTGTTTTGACAATGTAGAACTTGTCACAGTCTTTGAAGTTTATCTGGTACATATCTGAGTTTATGTCTGTGGGTTTCTCGTTTTTATTATGTTACTTCTGAGGATGTTGTACACTGAATTTGTTCTGTGGAGCTAAAGTAATGTGTTCTTTTGGAAAAGATGTGTAGCCGTGGAATGGCAAACACTAGCAATATATGGAGCATCGAGTACCACTTCGACTCAAAATTATATTAATTTTATAAAAATATTACACCTAAGGACCTGTTGTGTGAGACGGCGAATTACATTCAAAAATTCTTGCAACGCAGTTAATTGAAATGCCCAGTTTAGTACTTAACAAACACACAGACGTGAAAAGTTTTACAAATGCTTACCATGTATATCGTAATGGCACGTTATTTTAGTTCTAAATTAACTGTCAGGAGAGAACTAATTCTGCGACTTCATCTTCCTGTCCACAGATGGCTCTACCAGTAATATACTGCCACGAAGGAGAAAATTTGTAATGATTTGCACAGTTTCAAATAAAAATGTATTTCTTATGTTTACCTATACCTATAGTTTATTTGCATTTAGTTCTATGAAATTAAACAGTAATTAGAATATAGTTTAACATAAATTTAACCGAACAAGTAATTCCTTTTGAGAATGGAAGTCATCTGAAATAAATATATAAGTCAGCATTTTTGTAACATAACTTCATGGTGTGAATGTAATTCTAATTGGTTTGTTGTTTTAATGGCTGTGCTGTACAGTTACATATCCATGCAACACCTTTCTTAAATTTTGACTGCCCCTAACGTATTCAACTTGTTTTGACAAAGTTTATTGAATCGGGGGCCATGGTAGAGCGGACATTGAAGACATCCAGGCTTCAGATGAGGCACTTGTTTACTAGAATGGCGGTACTCGGTTTCCATCATCTCATCTGTAAGACTGCATCAAGTCATGAGCCAACAGAGACCTGTGACTGCAGCTTACACGGACAAGCATATGAACGTTACCACATAGAACTGTGTATTTAAAGAGCCAAATCAATTAAAGACTATGCGAACCAAGACGTCAGTGCGCAAAATTGAATACTTTGCATTTGTTTGAAATCGAGCTCTTTTTGTATGCCCTTGGACTGCAATAAAAGTTTATTATGTAAATAATTATTACTGTTATCTGTAGCAACACAAATTACTAACAGCCGACAATTAGGATAACTTTGTGACACTCTGGGTGAGGTAGATTCAAAAATCCGGCTTGCAGAAATCAAAACCACTTTTGCTGCAGTAAAAAGACGTGATATTAACAATAAGCCGTCTTCAAGGTTGATTCAGTGCTCCGCCGCACTAAAACAAATGAAAGAAGTCACTTCGGTGCACTTCAAACTTCGACTGTCACAATAGCCATAACACAACTGCTCTTCTAACACCTGCGTGGTACCTATAGACACCAGCCATTGTTTCTAGAATGCCGGGTAACAACAATATACTAAAGAATCGGGAGCCTCTCTCTGTCTCTTTCTCTTCTGCTCACGAGCCTTGTTTACTTTTTAATAAATGTATTTCTTGTTCTATATCGTGATGCTTATTGCATAAAAGGTACGCTACTGCCAATTTGTCGGATCTTGATATTTATAAAATACTCTTTAAGCCTAATGTTCAATGACACGCTCCTTTAGTTCTTAATTAACCGTCAGGAGGCAACTTTAGTTGAGAAACAAATTGACAGACGCCAATGTTCTAACCTCGTCTTGCTCTCCACAGATGTCTCCACCAGTAATATCTTGCCGTGGTGCAGAGAATTCGTAATTATTTACAAATTTTTAATATGAACTGCATTTATACTCCTTGCATATACTTTAGCTTTGTTTGCATTTATTAGTAACAAAGTAAACAGTAATTAGATTGTATTTTGACACAAATTTGACCGCAACGGAATTGTGTACAAGAATGGAAGTCTTCCGAATTTAATATATAAACCACAATTTTATAATCGCTTTTCATTGTAAGATATCAATCCTAACGTAATTTCCTTTATAAAAATTTTTGTTGCATAATTCTGGTGCCTTGAGGTTTGCAACAAGTTTCCACCACAGCATGACTAGTAACAGGTTTTGGAAAATTATTACGCTTCCGTTGCCCTTTGCTGCTATTGGCAACGCAATGCTCCTTGAACGCTGAAATATTTAAATGGAATATTTGATGCGAGTCTCTTAGCTGATTTCCCTGTCCTCCAATGTCAGTGGTATCTCTCTGCGATGACTTCACCCTCTGAAGTATCACTGATTTGTGTATAAAGACTAAAATTAAGTCATACTTTTTAAAACTTGTAACTTCACTCAAGTCCTTTTACAAAATCTGGAATTTTTTCGAAACAGTTGCAGTTTCATCATCAGCTGATTAGATACTCTCACGGTTGTTGTCTGGATCTCTTGTAATTGACTCCCTCTCTTGGAAGTATCTTTACATAAGTTCAGTAGACCACTCACTGATGGCACATCAAAATTTACAATATGTGGAATTTTTTTAATAATAAAATTTATTGCTATGTGGTAAGTTCAAGTTTTGTACACAATGGTTTTAGTTGTTTGATCTCGTCCCCGATGTGGCGATTATCATTCCAGAAATGAAGAGCTACTACGGATTCTTCTGTTGTTTATATTTTATATTCCTATGGTATTCTATTAACATAATTTTTAAAGTTCTCTTCGTCAAACCAATATAAAATTTGCCACAGTCTTCACAATTTATCCTATATATGCCTGATTTTTGTTCTGGTGTGATCGTGTTTGTTAAGGGATTATTTAACAATTTCTAGAGTGACAATCTGTTTTGTGGAGCTAGTTTGATGCCATAATCTTTAAATATTCGTCCAAACTTCAGAAATGTCCACTTAGTAAGCAAATTTGTTGTATTTTCAGTTTTTATTTGTGTTTTGAAGAGTAGTCATCTGTTTTAATTTCTTTTACTTGTAGTCCCCATTGATTATTTTTTGGTTGAGTTTGGATTTGAACCATTTTTTCCTGTATTTAAGGTATATGTAAATTCCTCATATTGTTTTTGATCTAAAGGTATGCTGTTCAGTCTGTGGATCAAACTTCTAAGAGCAGCTAATTTACGTGACAGAGGATTGAAACTAATTATCTGTGTTTGTAGGTTTTCTGTAGATTCCAAATTTTACACTGTCATTTTGTCTTACGATCGTTAAATCTAAAAAAACAATTGACGTCTCACTTGGTAGAGTATGTCACAGAGCCGAATATAATACAACGCTGTGTGGAAACATTTGTTTTCCATCTTCTAGATTTTCCAGTTATTGATGAGTGATGCACAATAAAGAGAAGGTCAGTGCTACTGTCACAAAATTCTAGATATGCCTTTCTTTTGTCACGAAATAAGTGCTATACATGTGTAGCGTTTAAATTAAAATCTGTGGAGTCGTTCTTGATTAAATCAAACATTTTGAAACATTCCTATGAGTTAAGGACTATGATACAATGAAGCACAGAAGCCCGCCTCGGTAGCGTAGATGGTAGCGTGTCTGCCTCACGTTCAAGAGTATCCGAGTTCGAATCTCGTTAAGAGTGAGCAACTTGAATAAGGTTTTCCGGAGTTTTCCTTATCCTTAAAGACGGATGTCGGGTAGCTCTAAGCTCAATGGACCCCGGACTCATTTGAGTATCATTTCCCCAATCTCATTCACCGTCCGATATGACTTAACGTTGGAGGACGTAAAATTTCAAAGAAGAAAGTAAATAAATAAATAAAGCACAAAATTAATATAATTTTTAGACAAACTACTTCTCGATGCTCCATATATTGCTTCTATTTATCTGGATTATGTTTCCTCAGGACCTTCCTAACATCCTCAGCTAATATTGACTAGTGAATGTTGACTTGATGAACACCTTGGAGGCGATGGGGGTGTCTCTGTTTTTGCCTTGATGAACTTGATAATCAGACTCTTTGGCCGCGCCGTGGTTGAGTTGTCAGACCACTCGTCTCTCACCATGGCGGCCCGGGTTTGATCCGCCGCGACCACGGAGTGATATTTGTGGTGGACAACACGGTGCTGAGGCAAGTTTTCTCCGGGTTCTCCGTTTTTCTTCCACCATCTCATTACACTAGTACTCCAACTCATGTGCCATCAGTGTGACCACCTGTGGTGCCATATGTATCAAACGCGGACGTTAAAGACTACACATTTCATTTTAGGTTCTCTTCTAAGGTAGTGGAGCTTTAGTAAAGGAAAATGTGTGCCCTTGGAAAAGGTGTGTAGCCCTGTGAGGTTAAGCGCTAGCAATATATAGAGCATCGAGTACCAGCTCGACTCAAAATTATATTAATTTTCAAAAAAGTTACACATAAGGACGTGTTGTGCACACGACTTATTCCAGTGAACAGTTCTTGCAAGGCAGTGAATGTAAATGTACAGTTTAGTATTTAACCGACACACAGACGCATACAGTTTGATGAATATAAAGCATATACGTCATAAAGACACGCTTTTTACTTCTTAATTAACCGCCAGTTTGACAAACCAATTGAAAGATGATAATGAACATACCTCGTCTTGCCGTCCGCAGATGGCTCCAGCTGTAATATCCTCCCGCTGTAAAGGAAATTTGTAATTATTCAGAAAGTTTTAAAACGAACTGTATGTATAATGTTCGTATGTGCATTGGGTTTATTCCCGTTTCACAAAATAAAAGTAAACTGTAATTAGAATGTATTTTGACAAAAATTTGGTCTAAGAAGTTATTCTGTATGAGAATAGAAGTCATCTGAATTAAATATATAAACAACAAACTTTTTAACTTTTTTTCGTGGCACCCAACAGATTAAGAATTGATTTTTTCAAACACTTATATTGTGTAATTATTGTTTCCTAAGTGCGTCTCTTCTGTTGCTGGATTCACTGTATGAGTTCAATTAATTGGAAGTTGACTTATAAATATTTTTGCTGTACAGTTATGGCACTTTGAGGTTTGCAACAAGTTTCTATCACAAGAGTTTGGAATAATATCACGCTTCCGTTGTCCGTAGCTGCTATTGGCCACGCAATGCTTCCAGCAGACCAGCGGAATAGACGAGTCGTCCAGGATTACCTGGTCGGAGTGTTTGCTTCCCAGCACCTAGCCCATATTGCGGCTTTATCTGGGCAGTATAATACATTTTTCGTGTGTCTCAGGCGATTGTCTTGGGCAGGGTTACGTCTAGTCTTAAATTGGCGCCATTGCCCCGTGATTGCCCCTGGTTACCCAAAGCATCTTTGGACAAACGGTAGCGCGGTCGGCGGCGAGGAACGCTATGGTCGTAACGGACAAGGGTGTTCACCAGGTTATTAGGATGGGAGTCTAGCTTACTGTAGATGGTGCAGCATCTGTCCCACACAATGTCCACAATGTACGGGACTCCGGAATAGGTGCTTCTTGAACACTGAAGTATTTAAGTGAAAGCTTTGATGCGAGTATCTTATTTGTTTTCCCTGGTCTTCAATAGCAGTGATATCTCTCTGTAAAAACTTCACTCCCTCTAGAGTCACTGGATTGTTTATTTCATGTGTCGCTATTTAGGGAAGCCGTACATTACTCTCCAACAAATTAAATACTCTATTTCTATAAAGGTTTTTCACTTACACACAACTAAACAGAGTTAAACAATTTTGCCTTTCATTATATTTTATTTCTACTGCGTTTGACACATCTTCGTCTGTAGAATCATTGCCATCATCATTATTTCCATCTCATTGTCTTCAATTATAAATCTTTCAATATTTTCTTCCTTTACTGCATTCTTTCCCAATAGTGATCTTTTATTTCATCCACATTATGACATACTTATTCCCATTTCATTTCTCCAAATTGCTCACATGTCTTCCAGTACAACATCTCGTGTTTCATTTTAAAACTTACATAACGGTATCTGTCCTTATTAATTCTATAGAATTCAGATGCGTCTATTACGTAGGAAGCCTTATGGTTGCATGACAATATTTGGTCAATCAAAGTGTCCTTCTGAGTCGGTTTGTTAGCTGGAAATAAATCATACTATTTTCTTTTTCTGCTACTGTCATCACTTCGGGTTTTGTGAATTTTTAAACAAGAAAGCATGCCTCCTCTTAAAGAAGCTGACGTGGGCGGTTTATCTACTTGTGTATTATGGTAAGAGACATTATCTATTCCTAGCACCGAGTTAAGGGGTAAATTAGGAATGAACATTATGATTAAAAACATAATATAATTTCAGTATTCATTTGTTTATGAACGCTTGATAGGCGTATGACTCTCATAGAAGATTACAGTCAACTGAATTGGGGGACCATTGCGGGACTTATATATGAAACTACTATTTTACACATTTACAGAAAAGGCTATTTTAATTGTTAATTCACCGTCAAGACAGGAACTTTGATGACAAGCAAATTGACAAGACAGTATTCTGCTACGAGCTCATATTGCTGTCCATAAATGGCTCCACCTGTAATATCTTCCCGCGGTGAAGAAAATTGATAATTATTTACAAGGATTTAGAACGAACTATATTTCTACTGTTGCACGTCCCTTAGGTTTATTTGGTTTCTGTCTTATGAAGATAAACAATAATTAGAATGTATTTCTATAGAAATGTGACCGAAGTAATACTTCTGTGTGGGAATGAAAGTCTTGTAAGTTAAGTATATTATCTACGATGTTTAGTTATTTCCTCTGTGAGTTGGTTCTATTCCAATGATTGCACGTTTTGACATTGTGCGATAGCAGTATGATTAGTAATAGGACTCTAAATGACATTAAGAAAATTCACACTCAAGTTGCCCGTAACTGCTATAGATGCATTCCTTTTACTTTACTCAAATGATCGTATAATTTAATACCGTTAGTACTTAGGGATATAAAATGTTTCGTGGGCTTTGACTGCAGCTTACGACTTTGAACAGCTTTCATAAAATTTATTAAAGCTTACATTAAATATGATTGTTATCTGTAGCAATACAACAACTAGGATAACATAAAATAATACTTAGCCGTTCAAAGTCAATATTTACTTGTATAGATTTATTGTAACATTCCCGCAGCGTGTCAGATGACTTCCTCCTGATGTTGACGCTAAACAATTCATTTTGTCCTTCAAGGTAGGAATTACTGAAATGTCTCTTATGATTTCCTTAGCTACTTTATTATCATAGTTACCGCAGTACTAGAGGATGGTATTGTAGACGTGACTAATATAAACAAGTTAGGATAGACAATGAATAGTCTGCAACTAAGCATAAAGCAGTTAATTTCTTTAAACCTAATTGGTAACAGATGCTGATAAATTGGCATTTAGCCAAGGTGGATTAAAATATTAGATTAGAATGTCCTTAAAACTTCTTCCCGAAATATCTCTTATGATTTCCTTAGCTACTTTGTTATCATAGTTACCGCAGTTCTAGAGGATGTGTATTGTAATATAAACAAGTTAGGATAGACAATGAATAGTCTGCAACTAAGCATAAACCAGTTAATTTCTTTAAACCTAATTGGTAACAGATGCTGATAAATTGGTATTTAAACAAGGTGGATTAAAATATTAGATTAGAATGTCTTTAAAACTTCTTCCCGAATTAACTCGTTACTGGCGTTTTCAAGAGTTAATGTCTCTAATATCTCAAAACTGGAACGAATCACCTGCCAGTGCGACACTGTATAGCGATTAACTACCTTCTTGTATCACGTAGCCCTCTGTATTTATGTTTCTTTAACAGTTATGATTTCCCAATACGTAATAGCGAAGATTGTTACTCCAAATATCATTGGTTCGTGTCCTGCAATGTAGTTAAGTTCTTGCTTTTTTCAATACATTTCTCAGAAGAAAGTCTAATTCCCTAATAATAGCAACACGTGAAACTATTCGAAAGGTATAAGGAATTTTGTACAGAGTTCGACAGTCATAGGTTCGCTGCTGTCAACTTTTCATTGAAAACGCAGTCGCCATTTCGAGCAGTTTGTATAAACCAGATGTAAAGAGTTGCATTTACTTTTACTTCATGTAAGTTCGTTCATTCTTTAAGCCATTTCCAATTTATATGTAGAACATTTTAAGGTATTAAGCACGATTTCACCTTTTTTAGAAACAATTGTAATTAATTGCACAGCAAGGTCAAATTACTCCGTCAAATATACACATTCATTCAAAAATTAACAGCTTGGACGAAACATAAGCGAACTACCAAACAAAGAAAGAAAAAATTAAACTATCAAGAAAAGTGGAGATTCCAAGCCTTGATGTTTCACTTGAAGGTTAATGTTATAGCTATTTCACTAGAGGGAGTGCTCCGGCAAGTCTCTTTACTTTCGTGTGTTATGTACTCAACTGGTATTATAACTTGCATTGTCGCACTGGTACTTTAGAACCTTTCAGCCCTAACTTCCGCATATGAACCAACACACAAATTACTTCTATAATATATCTCTACTTGCTCTGAAAATATTTCCTGTAATTAGCTCCGTGTATACTTACATTAAGGATCTTGTGATTGGATAAGTGATATAGCCCTTCTCACTGACATATCTCAACATTTTAATAATCTTAATCGTCATCTTCAGAGAAAGTTCCACAAGAGAGTTCCTATGTATGACATGGTTACATCATTGGTAAACATTACAGAAGTATGGAAATCCAATCTGATGAAGAAAGAGTTTCATCAATTTACGCGTCTAAGGTCTCTTCCCAATATTTCTGAAACAAACCTGAATAAATATACTGGTCTGTTAGATAGAGCGAACTTAAACTAAGGAGATTCAGTGATTCTAAATCCATGGAAAATGATTTTGTTCTGTTTGCTAACCTGTCTTGCAATAGATTTATATAAGCTTAAACCAGAATTACAGTAGAAAGTCGCTGATTGACAATGTGAAACTATGTTCGCTTAATTGTAAAGTTTTGACTGATTTGGATATATTTAAACATCTGAAAGCAGATACATATCCATCTCTTAGATCGTAGCAGCTATGTTTGGATCAACATATTGTGACTCTGTGGGTTCGTAGAATCAAAATTCCAAGTTACAAAATTTCCAAATGTTCTTTATTTCTGTAGAAATACGCTCTGTTCTATTCTTACAGTAGTCTCATTACGTCACATACACAATCAAAATCTACCAAGGTCGATTACCACAACAACAACGTTCTGATTACATCTGTTTACTACATCTGCTCTCGTTACAACACTCTACAACTGTTTACTCGTACTGCTCTGTTTACGACTGCCTCTTCGCGAGTCACCGCTTACTTAAATACCTCATTCATAATTCGAGACAGTTCTGTAACAATCACTAGATATTTCTGGAACAAACAACAAATCGAATGTTCAATAAAACAATCAAGATGTCATCAGAATGTTTCAATTACCTCACTTATCTGTGTCAGTAAGTCTTTTATCTCGCGCTACCTTTATCTGTTTTGTAGGCTCTTTATTTCCACACTGTCTGTCTATCAGTTCCTTTGTGTAAACAAGCAGCGCAAACCCTTTTAGCGCGCACGCCACCAGTCGTAAAAAGCGATTCGGTCTAATATGTATGCCAACAATTATTTTCCAAAATGAAACTTATAAAACCGAAGCAATAAACGTAATAAACAAATGATAATCTACGTGCTCTACCAAGAGTGTCTATTTGTGATACATTACTAGATTTTCATGGCACAATACAAATAGAAATGAAGTAAGATATGTTGCACAAGTATTTAGGCCTACCAGAGGTATCGTAGACCAAAATAGATGGATTCAAGTATGTGTACTATTACTTATTTTACTAGTAGCCAGTCCAGCACTGACTCTGAACGAAGGTACATATCTTCACCTGTTCGACATTACGTCATGTGCATCGCGGGTCACACACTCAGACGTCATAATGCTCGGTCATTGAGTACATGCTTGCCTCAGTCCAGTTTAGGATTTAACCGACATACAGACGCACGTAGTGTCACGTGAAAAGTTCTATAAATACATATTATGTACGTTATAAAGACACAGTCTATTAGTTCTTAGTTAACTTTCCGGAGAGCAACATGAATTTTTAAACATACTGTCAGATAATACTCCTCTAACCTAGTCTTTCTGTCCAGCGATGGCTCCACCTGTAATATCTTACTGCGGTGAAGAAAGTTTCTAATTATTTCCAAAGTGTTAATAGGAACTGTATATAAACTTTTTGTGTATACTTTAGATTTATTTGCTTTAATAGCATAAAAGTAAATAGTAATTAGAATATATTTTGATACAAATTTGACAAACAAAAAATAATTCCGTATGAGAATGGAAGTCTTCTCACTTGAACATATAAACTACAATGTTTACAGCTATAATTCGTAACTTAGATTTCTTATAGGGTAATTGGCTTTATAAATTTTTGAGTTGTGAAATTATATTATCCTGCGAATACTAGCTCCTAGATAAAATTTGCAACAAGGCGCGATCAGAGAATGAATGGTAATAGAGTTAGGAATGAAATTACAAAAATTCGCGCTCACTATGCTTGTAGCCATGCCATTGTTCTCGAACACAGTAATATTTAAATGAAATGTTTGATGCGACTCTTTTGCTTGTTTTTCCTGGATATCAGTGACAGTGATATCTCACTGCTATGGCTTCCCCCTCTCAAGAGTCACTGGATGCTTTATTTCATATGTCGCTATTCAGGGAAGTCGTTCAGTCTCAAAAAAATTAAATACTCTTATTCCAGAAACATTTTTCACTTCCAACAACGTAAAACTGAGTTAAATAATGTTTCCTTTTATATTATTTTAAAACTTCTAGGCCTGACATATATTCGTCTGTTGAGTCTTATTACTGTCATCCTCCTCACTGTCTCCATCCCATTGTCTTCAATTATGATACTTTCAATATTTTCCTCCGGTAATGCATCAGGCGTCCTGCGCCGTGGCGTAGCGGGCTAAGGGAGTATGCCTTGGTCCCTGGTCACGGAAAGCGGCCCGGGTTCGATCCCACCCATGTGGTGGGGATTTTAGGTCCCGGGTATAGGACTAGTTCTCACTCAGCCTCATGAGGAAAGTGAGGAGCTTACGTTAGGATGGGTAATGCCCGATACTGGCCACATCCAACCGTATCGGTTGGATGATCGTCCCTCTCTGCAATGCGTAAGTGGGCGTGAGGCTGGTAGTCGGGTTGGTAGGCCTTGTCCCTCTAGGGGCTGTCGCGCCATGCGTTATATATAATGCATCAAACCCAAGCGTTACAGCACATTTCATTTCAGGTTCTCCTCTAAGTTGCCCTCGAAATTTTAGTTTTCCATCATATTGCTTTATAAATGTATTTTCCAACGTGGTTAATGCAGTTGTATCCCGAAGGCATTTTGATATAAGGATTTCTTGTTCTATATCGTGATTCCCATTCCATAAATGATACCTACTGTCGATTTGTCTGTTCTTGATGTTTCCAAATGCTCTTTAAGCCTAATGTTCAACTTCCTTTTGGTTCTTGACATTGTAAAAGTTATTAGTCTTTGCAGTTTATCAGATACACACTTGAGCTTTGGTCTGTAGGCTTCTCCTTTGTGTTGTCACTTTGTGTGTTCGTAAAATTAAAAGTCAAGCTTGCATAAGCCCAAAATGCTCTATATTTCCATAGAAAGACAGTTTTTACAGCCCTTTGCAGCAGGATAACGTAACATACAGCAACACGTTCTCTCGTTGCTTCACCACATGAAAACAAACAAAAGAAGTCACATTTAAATCACTACACAATGATCAAATCTCAACTCGATACAGTTCAAATGTTTACACATTGCAGTAAAACTCCATTTACCGACTGACAGCTCAGACCACTCCTCCCTTATTAATAACTGAACAATCGTTTCTCGAAACTTGGCGAAGTAACACGATCTTTCACGACGGCGAGAGAAAGGGAAGACCTATCCAGACTATTTCCGTCTCTTTCCCTCTCCGTAAGCGATAGCACGCGCCGGCTAGGTCGTGGCATAGGGCATTTTGTGTCTTTCCTTCTCCGCTTCTCTCTCTCTCGCTCTCCTTGTCTCTCTCTCTCTCTGTCTCTCTCGCCGTTAAAATATAAATGCCCAATTTAGTAAAATTTAGAATAATTTTAATTTATGAAAATGTTACACATAAGGACCTGTTATCCGAGAGGACAAATGCCATTAAAACTTCATGCAAACTTCTGTACTTAATTGACCTGTTTACTATTTAACCGACACACATGTTCACCTAAAAAACAGTTATTGCTATGTACTATGTACTGTATAATTACACGCTCTTTTAGTTCTTAACTAACCGCCAGGGTGACAAACAATTGAACGAGGGGAATGGTCATACCTCATTCCATAGGGCAAGACCTAGAGATTAACAAGCCCCTCCTCTGGTCCAGTGGACTCAAGACGGGATGAAAGTGGA
Organism: Mantis religiosa; assembly: GCA_030765055.1. Taxonomy (NCBI): domain Eukaryota; kingdom Metazoa; phylum Arthropoda; class Insecta; order Mantodea; family Mantidae; genus Mantis; species Mantis religiosa. Next base: position 19,935,385 of record CM060953.1, on the reverse strand, counting down.
TATACCACTTATGCGTGCCAACCCCAAAGAGGAAGGCCACCGATTAACCTCGCTAGGACCGTGTGGTGATCTAGCACACCTACGAGCTATACAGGCTAGTACACGAGAACATATGGCTTAACTCAACCCCGTCCGGAGACGTACCCGCTATCCCACGGGTGTCGGGAACCACTGTCCCTTGATTCCAACCCAATCCAAGTAACTCCCATTCAGGGTGGGGCTCAAATGTTCGGCCCGAGGTTCCTCTTCGTAACGACAGTGTCTCAAGGGCTAAGGGTCTGCAGCGCCCGCACCAAGTCCTCTGAAGCGGATGACGCGATAGTGGCGTCTCCGTTAGTGATAAACTTGAGGTTCAGAATATTTGTGCGCGGCGTGGCTGAGTGGTTAAAACTCTCTGCTCTCACCAAAAATACCCGGGATCTATCCCATGCCCCGGTTCTTTTCTATGCCATTAAAAAGTAACATTTGTGGTTGACAACACGCTGCTGGAACGAGTTTTATCCGGAATGTCCGGTTTCCTCCGACATCTCATTCCACCACTCCATCTTCATCTCTTGTAACATCAGTGTAACCGCCTGCGGTGCCGCGTTTAGTAAAAGCGGGCGTTAAACACTAAACATTTCGTTTTAGGTTCTCTTCAAAGGTGGAGTCAAAATTGGACAGTTTTTCTCCATACTGCGTGGTCAATGCAAAATGTTACCCTACTGCCAATGTTGAACTTAATTTTTGTTTTGCCAATGTAAGGGTTGACAGTCTTTTCCGTTTACCCGGTACATACTTGAGTTTTTGTCTGTTGCAGTAAAAAGAATTAACATTCACTCGTCTTCAAGGAGGAGTCGGTGCTCCGCCGCACTAAAACAAATGAAAGAAGTCATTTCGGTACACTTCAAACTTCGATTGTCACAATAACCATTATAAAACTGCTCTTATAACACCTGCGTGGTATTTATAGCCACCAGTCATTGTTTCTAGAATGCCGGGCTACAACAATAGACTGAAGAATCAGGAGCCTCTCTCTGTCTCTTTCTCTTCTGCCCATGACCCCTGAATACTTTTTACTAAATGTATTTTCTGTTCTGTATCGTGATGCTCATTGAATAAAAGGTACGCTAACGCCAATTTGTCTGTTCTTGATATATCTAAAATACTCTTTAAGTCTAATATTCAACGACACGCTCCTTTAGTTCTCAATTAACCGTCAGGAGGCAACTTTAGTTGAAAAAGAAATTGACTGATGCTAATGTTCCAACCTCGTCTTCCTGTTCACAGATGGCGCCACCATTCTTCACCTTCCGCGGTGAAGAAAATTCGTAATTATTTACAAATTTTTAATGTGAACTGCATTTATACTATTTGCATATACTTTAACTTTGTTTGCAGTTAACGGTATGAAAGTAAACAGCAATTAGATTGTATTTTGACACAAATTTCACCGCAAACGGAATTCTTCACGAGAATGGAAGTCTTCTGAATTAAATATATAAGCCACAATTTTTATAATTGTTTTTCAGTGTATGATTTCCCTTCCCGAGATCTTTAATATTTTTGCTGTATAATTATAATACCTTGAGGTTTGCAACAAGTGTCCATCAGAGCATGACTAGTAACAGGGTTTGGAAACCTATCAGGCCTCCCTTGCGCTCAGCTGCTATTGGCCGCTACTTGAACGATAAAATATTGAAATGACAGCTTTGATGAGAGTCTCGCATCTGCTTTATATATATATATATATATTATCTCACTGTGATAACCTCACTCCCTCAAGAGTCACTGGATTGTTTATTTCAAGTGTCGCTGTTTAGGGAAGCCGCAGTGTCCATCTCCAACAAATTAAATACTATGGTTTCAGAAAGGTTTTTTACTTACACACAACTTAACAGAGTTAAAAAACTTTGACTTTAATCATATTTTATTTCTTCCAGGTTTGACATATCTCCTTCTGTTGAATCATTGCCATCATCACTATTTCCATCCCATTGTCTTCAATTATAATTCTTTCAATATTTTTCTTCCGTTAGTGTACTTTATTCTAATAGTGTTGTTTTATTTCATGCACATTATGACATAACTTTACCCATTTCAATTGTGCAGTTTGCTCAAATCGATGGCCGCAGAAAATTTCGTCTTTCACTTTACAGGTGAAAGTTTACTATGATACAATAAAGCACAAAAGCCCGCCTCAGTAGTGTAGATGGCAGCCTGTCTGCCTAACTTTGACGAGGATCCGAGTTCGAATTTCGGTCGAGGTGAGTTACCTGGCTAAGGTTTTTCCGGAGCTTTCCGTTATCCTTAAAGACGAATGTCGAGTAACTCTAAGCTCTATGAACCCTGGGCTCATTTGAGCATCATATCATCCATCCAATTCATCGTGCGATATGACTTTACGTTGGAGGACGTAAATTACAGAAAAAATTCCATTGTCCGCAGCTTCTATTCGCCGCGCCATGGTTCTTGAGAATTGAAATATTTAAATGGACGCTATTATGCGAGTCCCTTAGCTGATGTCCCTGTACCCCAGCTCATAGTATCTCACTGCTATGACTTCACCCTCTGAAGTATCACTGTATTTGTGTATAAAGACTAAAATTAAGTCATACTTTTTAAAACTTGTAACTTCACTCACGTCCTTTTACAAAATCAGGAACGTTTTCGAAACAGTTGCAGCTTCGTCATCAGCTGATTAGCGAGTATCACGGTTGTTGTCTGGATCTCTTGTAATTGACTCCCTCTCTCGGAAGATTCTTTACATAAGTTCAGTAGACCACTCACTGAGGGCACATCAAAATTTACTATATGTGAAATGTTTTTAATAATAAAAACTTTTTCCTATGTTGTAAGTGCAAGTTTTGTTGACAATGGTTTTAGTAGTTTGATCTCGTCCCCGATGTGGTGATTATCATTCCAGAAATGAAGAACAACTGCGGATATTTCTGTTGTTTATATTTTATGTTACTGAAGTGTTCTCTTAACCTAGCTTTTAAATTTCTCTTCGTCAAACCAATATAAAATTTGTCAAAGTCTTCACAATTTATCCTATATATGCCTGAGTTTTGTTCTGATGGGGTCGTGTTTGTTAAGGGATTATTGAACGTTTTCTCATTCCATCTCATTCCACTGGTGCGTCATCTACATCTCATATATCATCACTGTCATCGCCTGTGGTGCCGTATGTAGCAAAAGCTGCCGTTAAAGATTACACATTTCATTTTAGGTTCTCTGCTAAGGTGGTGGAGCTCTGGTAAAGGAAAAGGTGTGTAGCCCTGTTATAGTAAACACTAGCAATATATGAAGCATCGACTACCAGTTCGACTCAAAATTATACTAAGGTTACACATAAGGACGTTGTATGCAGACGGCTTATTCCATTGAAAAGTTCTTGCAAGGCAGTGAATGTAAATGTCCAGTTTAGTATTTAAATGACACACACACGCACACAGTTTGATGAATATAAAACATATACGTCATAAAGACACGCCTTTTACTTCTTAATTAACCTCCAGTTTGACACACCAATTGAAAGATGGTAATGAAGATACCTCGTCTTGTCGTCCACAGATGACTCCAGCTGTAATATCCTAACGCGGTAAAGAAAATGTGTAATTATTTAGAAAGTTTTAAAACGAACTGTATGTGTAATATCTGTATGTGCATTGGGTTTATTCGCGTTTCACGTGATAAAAGTAAACAGTAATTATAATGTATTTTGACAAAATTTTGGCCTAAGAAGTTATTCTGTATGAGAATGGAAGTCATCTGAATTAAGTATTTATACCACAAACCTTTTAACTTTAAACAAGGTATTCAACGGATTAAACACTTATGTTGTGCAATTATTGTGCCCTAAGAGCGTCTCTTCTGCTGCTGGATTAATTGTATGAATTCAATTACTTTGAAGTTGACTTATAAATATTTTTGCTGTAAAGTTATGGTACCTTGAGGTTTTCAACAAGTTTCTATCACTAGAGTTTGGAATAAAATCACGCCCCGTTGTCCGTAGCTGCTATTGGCCACGCTATGCTTCCAGCAGACTAGCAGAAGGGACGAGTCGTCCAGGTTTACCTTGACGGAATGTTTGCTTCCCAGCACCTAACCGCTTAGTGCGGCTTTATCTGGGCAGTATAATAGATCTGTCGTGTGTCTCAGGCGATTGTCTCGGGCAGTGTTATGTTTAGCCTTAAATGGGCGCTATTGCGCCGTGAGAGGTGTGCGCCCAGAGCTGTCTGCGCGCTTCCGCCTGCCTGTGAGGCATCTGAGCACAGTCCGCTTGACAGGATAGAGGGAAGGAACTAATGTTCAGGTATGGGACTTACCAAGCCCAGGTATGGGGTCAGGGGAAAGTTGCCCTGTTTAGTTCTGGTTACCCAAAGCATCTTTGGGCGACCGGTAGCTCGGTCGGCGGCGGGAACCCTTGTGTCGTAACGGACAAGGGTGTTCACCAGGTTATTAGGTTGGGAGTCTAGCTTACTGTGGAAGGTGCGGGATCTCTCCGGCACAACGTCCACAATGTACGGGACTCCGGAATAGGTGCTTCTTGAACACTGAAGTATTTAAGTGAAAGCTTTGATGCGAGTCTCTTATTTGTTTACCCTGGTCTTCAATAGCAGTGATATCTCTCTGTAATAACTTCACTCCCTCAAGAGTCACTGGATTCTTTATTTCATGTGTCCATATTTAGGGAAGCCGTACAGTTAGTCATCAACAAATTAAATACTCCAGTACTAGAAACGTGTTTCACTTACACACAACTTAAAAGAGTTAAACAATTTTGCCTTTAATCATATTTTATTTCTTCTACGTTTGACACATCTTCGTCTGTTGAATCATTGCCATCATCATTATTTCCATCTCATTGTCTTCAATTATAATTCTTTCAATATTTTCTTCCCTTAGTGCATTCTTTTCTAATAGTGATCTTTTATTTCATCCACATTATGACATAATTTTTCCCATTTCATTTGTCCAATTTGCTCACATGTCTGCCGGTACAACATTTCTGCTTTCATTTTAAGACTCATATTTCTGGAAGCATTCTTTTGTTCGGCATCTGTCCATATTAATTCTATAGGACTCAGATGAGAATATTACACAGGAAGCCTTATGGTTGCGTGAGAACATCTGGTCAATCAAAATGTCATTCTGTGTCGGTTTGTTAGCTGGAAATAAATCATACAATTTTCTTTTCCTGCTACTGTCATCACTTAAAATAGTGAGAATTTTCAAACAAGAAAGCATGCCTCCTTTTAAAGAACTTGACGTTGGAGGTTTATCTACTTGTGTATTATGGTAAGAGACACTATCTATTCCTAGCACCGAGTTAAGGGGTAAATTAGGAATTAAAATTATGATTAAAAACTTAACATAATTTCACTATTCATTTGTTTATGAACACTTAATAGGCGTATGACTGTCATAGCACATTACAGTCAACTGAACTGTGGGACCATTGCGGTACTTATACATGAAACTACTATTTTACACATTTACAGAAAACGCTCCTTTAATTGTTCATTAACCGTCAGGAAAGGAACTTTGCCTGACAAGCAAATTGACAAGACAGTATTCTGCTACGAGCTCATATCGCTGTCCATAGATGGCACCACCTGTAATATCTTGCCGCGGTGAAGGAAATTGATAACTATTTACAAGGTTCTAAAACGAACTATATTTATACTGTTGCATATCCCTTAGGTTTATTTGGTTTCTGCCTTAAAAGATAAACAATAATTAGAATGTATTTCGATAGAAATGTGACCGAAAAAAATATTTCTGTGTGGGAATAAAAGTCTTGCAAGTTAAGTATATTATCTACAATTTTTAGTTATTTCATCTGTGAGGTGGTTCTATTCTAGTGTTTGTACTCCTGCCATAGTGGTTTAACAGTTTGACTAATTATCAGACTCTAAATGAAATTAAGAAAAATCGCGCTCAAGTTGCCCGTCACTGCTATAGATGCATTCCTTTTACTTTACTCAAATGATCGTATAATTTAATATCGTTAGTACTTATGCATATAAAATGTTTCGTGGGCTTTGACTGCAGCTTACGGCTTTGAATAGCTTTCATAAAGTTTATTAAAGCTTACATTAAATATTATTACTTGTAGCAATGAAACAGTTAGGATAGCATAAAATAATACTTAGGCGTTCAAAGTCAATATTTACTTGTATACATTTATTGTAACATTCCCGCAGCGTGTCAGATGACTTCCTCGTGATGTTGACGCTAAACTATACATTTTGTCCTTCAAGGTAGGAATTACTGAAATATCTCATAAGTTTTTCTTATTTCCCATTGTCTCCAACTATAATTCTTTTAATTCTTTCCTCCTTTAATGCATTGAAACCAGGCGTTAAATAAAATACATTTAATTTCAGGTTCTCTTCTAAGGTGGTGTAGAAATTTTAGTTTTCCCTCATATTGCTTTATAAATTTATTTTCCTACGTGCTTAATGAGGTTGAAGCCTGAACCATTTTAATATACGGATTTCTTGTTCTATATCGTAATTCTCATTCAATAAATGGTACCTACTGCCGATTTGTCTGTTCTTGATGTCTCCAAAATGCTCATTAAGCCTAATTTTCAACTTACTTTTGGTTTTCGACATTGTAAAATTTGTCAGTTTTTGGAGTTTATCAGGTGCACAACCTGAGCTTTGGTCTGTAGGCTTCTCCTTTGTTTTGTCACTTTGTGGGTTAATAAAATTAAAGGTCAAGTTTGCAGAAGTTCAAAATGCTGTTTATTTCCATAGAAAGACATTTCTACAGCCCTTTGCAGCAACATACACACAGTCTCTCGTGGCTTCACCACACGAGAACAAACAAAAGAATTCACCTTCAAATTACTACACGATTATCAGTTCTCAAGTCTAAACAATTCAAATGTCCATACACTGCAGCAAAACTCCATTTACTAAGTCCGGAATTTCCGGTTTCCTCCGACATCACTTTCCACCATTGCATCTTCATCTCTTGTAACATCGGTGTCACCGGCTGTGGTGCCGTGTTTAGTAAAAGCGGGCGTTAAACACTACACATTTCATATTAGGTTCGCTTCAAAGGTGGAGTCAAAATTCAGCATTTCGTCTCCATACTGCGTGGTTAATGCAGTTGGATCCTTAACACTTTTTAATAAAGGTATTTATTGTTCTTTATCGTGATTCTCATTTCATAAATGGTACACTATTGCCAATGTCACTGTTCTTGATGTTTCTAAAACGCCCTTTAAGCCTAATGTTCAACTTACTTTTTGTTTTGATAATGTAAGACTTGACAGTCTTTGTAGTTTATCCGGTACATACTTGAGTTTTTGTCTGTGGGGTTTTACTTTGTATTAATTACAAGATTTTAAAAGAAGTACATTGAATTTGTTGTGTGGGTTCAAATTTATACGTTCTTATGGAAAAGTTTTGTAGCCCTGCGATGGTAAACACTAGCAATATATGGAGCATTGAGCATAATTCTTCTTAAATTTATTTTAATTTTAGGACAATGTTACACCTAAGGACGTGTTGTGTGAGACGGCAAATTACATCGAACATTTCTTGCAAGTCACTGAATCTAAATACCCAGTTTAATGTTTAACCGACACACAGACGTTACAACTTTTATGGATGCTTACCATGTATGTTGTAATGACACGCTCTCTTAGTTCTTAATTAACCGCCAGGAGACAACTTTAGTTGAGAGACAACAGATGCTAATGTTCCGACCTCGTCTTCCTGTCCACAGATGGCTCCAGCAGTAATATCCTACCACGGTGAAGAAAACGTGAAATTGTTTACAAAGTTTTAAATACAACTGTAGTTATACTGTTTACCTATACCTTAAATTTATTTCGTTTATTTCTATGGACTGAAACAGTAATTAGAATATATTTTAACATACATTTTACCGAACAAGTAATTCTGTTTGAAAATGGAAGTCATCTGAAATAAATATATAAGTCTTAATTTTTGTAACTTAATTTCATTGTGTGATTCCAATTCTAACTGGTGCATGTTATAACGGCTGTGCTGTACAATTACTCAATCGTGCAACACCTTTTGCGTATTCAACTTGTTTCCACAAGGTTTATTGAGTCTGGGACCATGATAGAGCGGACTTTGAGATGAGGCACTTGTATACTAGAATGGCGGTACTCGGTTTCCATCATCTCATCTGTAAGAATGCATCATGTCATGAGCGAACAGAAATATGTGAGTGCAAATTATGTGGACAAAGATGTGAACGTTACCACATAGAACTGTGCACGAAAAGAGCCAAATCAAAGACTATGTGAACCAAGGCGTCAGTGCGCAAAACCGAATAATTTGCAATAGTTTGTAATTGAGGTCTTATTGTATGGCCATTTGGCTGAAATAAGACTTTATTATGAAAATAATCATTAATGTTATCTCTAGCAATACAGATTACTAACACCCGAAAATTAGTATAATATTGTGACACTGTGGATTACGTAGATTCGGAAATCCAGCTTCCAGAAAAAAAACAAATGAAAGAAATCACTTCCGTACATTTCAAACTTCGACTGTCAGAATAACCGTCATACAACTGCTCTTCTAAAACCTGCGCGGTATTTATAGCCACCAGCCATTGTTTCTAGAATGCCGGGCAGCAACAATAGAGTGAAGAAACCGGAGCCTCTCTCTGTCTCTTTCTCTTCTGCCCACGAGACCTGGATATTTTTTAATAAATGTATTTCTTTTTCTATATTGTGAAGCTTACTGCATAAAAGATACGCTACTGACTATTTGTCTGTTCTTGATGTTTCTAAAATACTCTTTAAGCCTAATGTTCAATGACACGCTCCTTTAGTTCTCAATTAACCGTCAGGAGGCAATTTTAGTTGAGAAAGAAATTGACAGAAGCTAATGTTCCAATCTCGACTTCCTGTCCACAGATGTCACGACCAGTAATATCCTGCCGCGATGAAGAAAATTCGTAATTATTTACAAATTTTTAATATGAACTGCATTTATACTCTTTGAATATACTTTAACTTTGTTTCCATTTAACGGAATGAAAGTAAGCAGTAATTAGATTGTACTTTAACACAAATTTGACCGCAAACGTAATTCTATGCGAGAATGGAAGCCTTCTAAATTTAATATATAAACAACAATTTTTATAACTCTTTTTCATTGTAAAATATCAATGCCACGCAATGCACTTTATAAATTTTTTTCTGTATAATTATAGTACCTTGAGGTTTGCAACAAGTTTCTATCACAGCTTGACTAGTAACAAGGTTTCGAAAATTATCACGCTTGCCCTTAGCTGGAATTGCCCACGCAATGCGCCTTGAACGATGGAATATTTAAATGACAGCTTTGATGAGAGTCTCTTACCTGTTCTCCTGGTCTTCAATAGCGGTGATATCTCACTGTGATAACTTCACTACCTCAAGGGTCACTGGATTGTTTATTTGAAGTGTCGCTGTTTAGGGAAGCCGTAGAGTCCATCCCCAACAAATTAAATACTATGGTTCCAGAAAGGTTTTTCACCTACACACAACTTTACAGAGTTAAACAATTTTGCCTTTCATCATATTTTATTTCGTCCAGGTTTGACATATCTTCTTCTGTTGAATCATTGCCATCATCAATATTTCCATCAATGTTTCCAATTATAATTCTTTTAATTTTTTTTTTTCCGTTAGTGTACTTTATTCTAATAGTGTTGTTTTATTTCATCCACATTATGGCGTACCTTTACCCATTTCAATTGTGCAGTTTGCTCAAATCGATGGCGGCAGAGAATTTCGTCTTTCACTTTACAGATGAAAGTTTACTATGATACAATAAAGCACAAAAGCCCGCCTCAATAGCGTAGATGGTAGCTTGTCTGCCTAACTTTCACGAAGATCCGAGTTCGAATCTCGGTCGTGGTGAGCTACCTGGCTATGTTTTTTCCGGGGTTTCCCGTTATCTTTAAAGACGAATGTCGCGTAACTCTAAGCTCTATGGACCCTGGGCTCATTTGAGTATAATATCATCCATTCCATTCATCGTGTAATATGAGGGTTCCATTACCCGTAGCTGCCATTCGCCGCGCAATGGATAATTTTTTCCTGTATTTAAAGTATATGTAAATTCCTCATATTGTTTGTGATCTTTGATACGAGTCTCTTACTTGTTTTTCCTGGTCTTCAATAGCAGTGATATCTCTCTGAAATAACTTCACTCCCTCAAGAGTCACTCGATTGTTTATTTCATGTGTCGCTATTTAGGGAAGCCGTATAGTTAGTCTCCAGCATATTAAGTACTCTAGTTCTGGAAAGCTGTTTCACTTACACACAACTTAACAGAGTTAAACAATTTTGCCTTTTATCATATTTTATTTCTTCTACGTTTGACATATCTTCGTCTGTTGAATCATTGCTATCATCATTATTTCCATCTCATTGTCTTCAATTATAATTCTTTCAATTTTTTCTTTCCTTAGTGCATTCCTTTCTAATAGTGATCTCTTATTTCATCCACATTATGATATACTTTTTCCCATTTCATTTCTCCAATTTGCTCACATGTCTGCCGGTACAACATTTCAGCTTTCATTTTAAAACTTACATTTCTGTAAGCATTTTTTGTTCGGCATCTGTCCATATTAATTCTATAGGATTCAGATCCGGATATTACGTAGGAAGTCTTATGGTTGCATGACAATATTTGGTCACTCAAAGTGTCTTTCTGAGTCGGTTTGTTAGCTGGAGATATATTATACAATTTTCGTTTTCTGCTACAGACATCACTTGGAATATTGTGAATTTTTAAACAAGAAAGCTTGCCTCCTCTTAAAGAACTTGACGTTGGAGTTTAATCTACTTGTGTATTATGGTAAGAGACATTATCTATTCCTAGCACCGAGTTAAGGGGTAAATTAGGAATTAACATTATGATTAAAAACTAAACATAATTTCAGTATTCATTTGTTTATGAACATTTAATAGGCGTATAACTGTCATAGCACATTACAGTCAACTGAACTGGGGGACCATTGCGGGACTTATACATGAAACTACTATTTTACACACTTACAGAGACGCTCCTTTAATTGTTCACTAACCGTCAAGAGATAAACTTTGCTTGACCAGCAAATTGATAAGACAGTATTCTGAAACGACCTCGTTTCGCTGTCAGTAGATGGCACCACCTGTAATATCTTGCCGGGGTGAAGAAAATTGATAATTATTCACAAGGTTTTAAATCTAACTATATTTCTGCTGTTACACATCCCTTAGGTTTACTTGGTTTCTGCCTTATGAGGATAAACGATAATTAGAATGTATTTCGATAGAAATGTGACCGAAAAAATATTTCTCTGTGGGAATGAAAGTCCGGTAAATTAAGTATATTATCTACAATTTTATTTATTTCCTCCGTAGGTGTAGGCTTTTGCGATTGTCTATCAACCCAGAGAAAAGCCAAGCCATACTCTTCACTAAGTGTCACTTTCCCGCCAACCTCCCCGCCTTTAATTATTCTGGCAGAAGGATAGAGTGGACAAATGCTCTCAAATACTTAGGTGTAAAGCTGGACAAGGGCCTAACTTTTCGGGGTCACATCCAGGAGGTGACTCATCGGGCATGCGGAGCTTCGGCTTCGTTATACCCCATGATGCGCTCAGGAATGCCGACACCCCTTAAGTTGCGCCTTTTTCAGGCTTTAATTCTTCCCATCATGCTTTACGCTTGTGAGATCTGGGGCATGGCCGCAGGATCCAATCTGCGTCAAATTCAGCGTGTACAAAATAGATGTCTCAGGGCCATCTATTCTGTTTGCTGGAGGTTTCCCGTGAGATACCTTCATGAAGCCTCATCTCTCCACTATGTGGAAGATGTCATTAGGCGCCGGGCCACAAAATTCTACGCGAGTTTGCCTCAACATCAGAGCGCCCTGGTTAGGTCTCTAGGGAACTACAGAACAACCGAAAGACCGAAAGACGCTACAAGCTATACCGGCTTCCCCGCATGTCGTGCGGGCACACCCGTTAACAATAGAGTACTTATTTCAGCCTAAAATCACTACTGTTTGAATTTAATAGACATTCTAAATTAAACTCTTCCTGAAAATTATCACACCAGCGGTGCTAACATACCGTTGCACCCGAGTTGGCTACCATGAGGAGCTACGGCTACCTCCCTTCTTTTCTTCTACATTATCTTAAACCACCAACCTGCAAAACCCCACATTTCCTGTCACTAAGTGGTTAAGTCCGTGTAGGACAGGTACACGAATGACACACATCGTGCTGACCCTCAGTCAGCCGCCAGCTACTTGAATGAATGAATGAATTTCCTCCGTGAGTTGGTTCCATCCTAATACTTGCACGTTTTGACATTGTGGGATAGCAGTATGATTAGTAATCGGACTCTAAATGAAATTAAGAAAAATCACACTCAAGTTGCCCGTATTTGCTATAGATGCATTCCTTTTACTTGACTCAAATGATCGTATAATTTACTACCGTTAGTACTTATGGATATAAAATGTTTCTTGGGCTTTGACTGCAGCTTACGACTTTGAATAGCTTTCATAAAGTTTATTAAAGCTTACATTAAATATTATTATTATTTGTAGCAATACAACAACTAGGATAACATAAAATAATACTTAGGCGTTCAAAGTCAATATTTACTTGTATACATTTATTGTAACATTCCCGCAGCGTTTCAGATGACTTCCTCGTGATGTTGACGCTAAACAATTCATTTTGTCCTTCAAGGTAGGAATTACTGAAATATCTCTTATGATTTTCTTAGCTACTTTGTTTCCATGGTTACCGCAGTTCTAGAGGATGGTATTGTAGACGTGATTAATATAAACAAGTTAGGATAGACAATGCATAGTCTGCAACTAAGCATAAAGCAGTTAATTTCCTTAAACCTAATTGGTAACAGATGCTGATAAATTGGTATTTAACCAAGGTGGATAAAAATATAATATTAGAATGTCCTTAAAACTGCTTTCCGAATTAACGCGTTACTGGTGTTTTCAAGAGTTAATGTCTCTAATATCTCAAAACTAAAACTAATAACCTGCCAGTGCGACACTGTACAGCGATTAACTACCTTCTTGTATCATGTAGCCCTCTGTAGTTGTGTTTCTTTAACAGTTCTGATGGCCCAATACATAATAGCGAAGATTGTTACTCCAAATATCATTGGTTCGGGTCCTGCAATGTAGTTAAGTTCTTGCTTTCTTCAATACATTTCTCAGAAGAAAGTATAACTCCCTAATAATAGCAACACGTGAAACTATTCGAAAGCTATAAGGGATTTTGTATTGAGTACGACAGTCATATGTTCGCCGCTATCAACTTTTCGCTGAAAACGCAGTCGTCATTTCGAGCAGTTTGTATAAACCTGATGTAAAGAGTTGCATTTACTTTTACTTTATGTAAGTTCGTTCATCATTTAAGCCATCTCCAATTTAGATGTAGAACATTTTAAGGTATTAAGCAGGATTTAAACTTTGTTAGAAACAATTGTAGTTAATTGCACCACAAGGTCAAATTACGCCGTAAAATAGACACATTCATACAAGAATTAACAGCTTGAACGAAACATAAGCAAACTACCAAACAAAGAATGAAAAAATTGAACTATTAAGAAAAGTGGAGAGTCCAAGCCTTGATGTTTTACTTGAAGGCTAACGTTATAGCTATTTCACCAGAGGGAGTGCTCCGGCAAGTCTACTCATTTTCGTGTGTTAAGTACTCAACTGGTATTATCACTTGCAGTGTCGCACTGGTACTTTAGAACCTTTCAGCCGTAACTTCCACATATGAACCAACACACAAATTACTTCTATAAGATATCTCTACTTTCTCTGAAAATATTTCCTATAATTAGCTCCCTGTACACTTACATTAATGAACTCGTGATTGGTTAAGTGATTTAGCCCTTCTCACTGACTTTTCTCAACATTTTAATAATCTTAGTGGTCATCTTCAGGGAATGTTCCACAATATCGGTGTTATGTATGACATGGTTAGATAATTTGTAACCATGTAAGAAATATCGAAATCTAATCTGATGAAATAAGTGTTTCATGAATTTACATGCCTAAGATCTCTTCCCAATATTTCTGAAACAAACCTGAAGAAAAATACTTGTCTGTTAGATAACGTAAAGAGGGAACTTGAAATGAGGCTATTCACTGATTTTAAATCCATGGAAAATGATTTAGCTCTGTCTGCTAATAATCTGGCAATAGAATTACCTAAGCTTAAACCAGAAATACAGTAGAAAGTCGCTGATTTACAATGTCATACGTATATTCAATTGCAGTGTAAGGACTTGATTGACTTGATATATTTATACATCTGAAAGTAGATACATATTCATCTCTTAGATCGTGGCAGCTATGTTTGGTTCCACATATTGTGACTCTGTGGGTTCATAGAATCAAAATTCCAAGTTAAAGAAATTCCAAATGTTCTTTATTTCTGTAGAAATCGCTTTGTTCTATTCTTACAAGGAGACTCATTATGTCACATACACAATCACAATCTACCAAGGTCGATGACCACAACAACAGCGTTCTGATTACATCTGTTTACTACATCTGCTCTCGTTACAACACTCTACAACTGTTTACTCCTACTGCTCTGTTTACGACTGCCTCTTCGAGACTCGCCGCTTCTTAAATACCTCATTGATAATTTGAGACTGTTCTGTAACAATCACTAGTTATTTCTGGAACAAACAAGAAATCGAATGTTCTATAAAACAATCAAGACGTCACCAGAATGTTTCAATTACCTCACTTATCTGTGTCAGTAAGTCTTTTATCTAGCGCTATCTTTATCTGTTTTTGCAGGCTCTTTATTTCCACGCTGTCTGCCTATCAGCTCCTTTGTGTAAACAAGCCACGCGAACCCTTTGAGCGAGTACGTCGCCAGTAGTAAAAAGGGATTTGGTCCAAAATATATGCCAACGGCTATTTTCCAAAATAAAACTTATAAACGCGAAGCAATAAATGCGATTAACAAATAACAATTTCTGTGGTATACCGAGAGTGGCTATTTGTGATACATCACTAGATTTTCATGGCACATTACAAATAGAAGTGAAGTAAAATATGTTGCACAAATATTTAGGCCTACCTAAGGTATCGTAGACCAAAATAGATGGATTCAAGTATGTGTACTATTACTTATTTTACTAGTGGCCAGTCCATCACTGACTCTGAACGAAGGTACATGCCTTCACCTGTTCGACATTACGTCATGTGCATCTCGGGTTGCACACTCAGACGTCATAATGCTTCCTGATTGAGTACATGCTTGCAGATGTCCAGTTTAGTGTTTAACAGACAGACGCACATACAATCACGTGAAAAGTTCTATAAATACTACGTACGTCATAAGGACACGCTATATTAGTTCTTAGTTAAACGTCGGGAGAGCAACTTTAATTCTTAAACATATTTTCAGACAATACTCATCCAACCTAGTCTTGCTGTCCAAAGATGGCTCTACTTGTAATATCTTACTACGGTGAAGAAAATGTATTATTATTTCCAAAGTATTAACAAGAACTGTATATACCTGTTCCTTATACGTTAGATTTATTTTCTTTTATTCTATAAGAGTAGATAGTAATTAGAATATATTTTGATACAAATTTGAAAGGAAGTCTTCTGACTTAAACATATAAACTACAATTTTTACAGCTATAATTCATAATTTAGATGGATATTGGGTAATCGGTCTCGTAAATGCTGGTGTTGTGCAATTATAGTTTCATGAGAATACTAGCTCCAAGATAAAATTTGTAAAAACGCGCGATCAGAGCATGACTAGTAATAGAGTTTGGAATTACAATTACAAAAATTCACGCTCGCTGCTTGTAGCTGGGCCGCGCCATGCTTCTTGAGCACAGTAAAATTTAAATGAAATCTTTGATGCGAATCTCTTACCTGTTTCCCTGGACTTCAGTGACAGTGATATCTCACTACGATGACTTCACCCGCTCAAGAGTCACTGGATGCTTTATTTCATATGTCGCTATTCAGGGAAGTCGTTCAGTCTCCAAAAAATTAAATACTCTTATTCAAGAACAATTTTTCACTTGCAACAACGTAAAATTCAGTCAAATAATTTTGCCTTTTATCTTATTTTAAAACTTCTACACCTGACATATCCTCGTCTGTTGAGTCATTATTACTTCAAATTGTCTCCAACAATAATTTTTTTAATTTTTTCCTCCTTTAATGCATTGAAACCAGGCGTTAAATAAAACACATTTCATTTCAGGTTCTCTTTTAAGATGGTGTCGAAATTTTAGTTTTCCATCATATTGCTTTATAAATTTATTCTCCAACGTGCTTAATGAGGTTGAACCCTGAACCATCTTAGTATACGGATTTATTGTTCTATATCGTAATTCTCATTCCATAAATGGTACCTACTGACGATTTGTCTGTCCTTGATGTCTCCAAAATGCTCATTATGCTTAATTTTCAACTTACTTTTGGTTTTCGACATTGTAAATTTTGTCAGTTTTTCGAGTTTATCAGGTGCACAACCTGAGTTTTGGTCTGTAGGCTTCTCCTTTGTTTTGTCACTTTGTGGGTTAATAAAATTAAAAGTCAAGTTTGCAGAAGTTCAAAATGATGTTTATTTCCATAGAAAGACAGTTCGTACAGCCATTTGCAGCAACATACACCCACAGCCTCTCGTGGCTTCAACACACGAAAACAAACAAAAGAATTCACTATCAAATTACTACACGATTATCAGTTCTCAACTCGAAATAGTTCAAATGTCTACACACTGCACAAAAACTCTATTCACTGACTGGCAGCTGCTCGCTCGCTCGCTCGTGCTGGCTGGCTGTATACAGCCAGAAGGTTTTTGCTGCGTGCCCACCCATTAAGGGTTTTACCGCAGGTAGGATTATAAATGAAAGATGTAGGATGAAGGTGATGTAGGTTTTTGATTGGAAATTAATTTTGAGGTTACCAAGGTACCTTCGGGTCGAAAGAGAGGATGCAGTACTTGGCAACCATTTTTGTTTTGTTTTAAGTATTTTGTAATTTACTTGGGGAGAAATTTAGATGCCAAACAGCTTGGAAGAATTATGAGGAGCTCAGCTTTAGCTGCTGATAGGTTCAGCTCCTGTGTTATCTAGGGTGCCCGCATGCCATACGGGGGACCCGATGCAGTCTAGGTCGACGTCTAGTGGGGTCATAATTTCCCAGTGATCTGACAAGGGCGCTTCTGTGAGATGGTAAACTTGCGTATAATTTTGAAGCCCGGCGCCTAATTTCATCCTCCACGTATGGAAGACCCGATGCTTCGTGGAGCAACCTGGTAGGGAAATAACGTCCCACAGAATAAATAGACCGCAGTCCTTTATTCTGTGCACGTTGAAGCCATGCTAAACGGCTGTCTGCTGCCATGCCCCAGATCTCGCAGGCATATAGCATCATCGGGATTACCAGCGCTCGGAAGAGGTACAACTTCATGCGGACTGGCATCGAGGTAGACCCCAGCATTGGGTACAGGGAAGCAATTGCTCCCTGTACCTTTGCCGAAAGGTCCCTGATGTGCCGGCGAAAAGTTAAACCTCTATCCAATTTGAGTCCAAGGTACTGGACAGAGTTAGACCACTCTATCCTTCGACCTCGGTAGCTGAAGTAGGGGCAGTCTGCGGTGGTGTGGCGCATTGTAAAAAGTATGGCGTGGCTTTTGTCCGGATTTACGGACATCCGCCAACGCCGACACCACTGTTGTGTTAGGCGGAGATGTCTTTGAATGGGGTCGAAGGCTCTGAGAATGTGTTTGTCCTTGCAGAACAGAAACACGTCGTCAGCGTATTGTGCCATTTCGACTCGTGGTTCTGTGGGGAAATCTGCCATAAAGACGTTGAAGAGGGTGGGGGATAGCACAGAGCCTTCGGGGACTCCGCCTCTCACTGGCCTTAGTGTTGATGTTTTCCCCGCGACTGAGACTTTAAAAGTGCGATGTCGCAAGAAGCTATGTAGAATGTTGATCACTTGAGTTGGGAGCCCCAGATGGATCATTTTGTGTAGGAGTCCGGCATGCCATGTCGTAGAGAAGGCCTTCTCGACATCCAACGAAACTGCGGCCGTGAAGGCGCCTTCCTGGAAGCCCAGGGCGGCGGTCTCCACCACACGCAGCAACTGCTGAACTGTCAAGTGCACAGGACGAAAACCAAATTGGTGGTCAGGAATGGCTTGAATGTCTACCAATATTGGGGCAAACGAGCAAGAATTAGCCTCTCGAGAACTTTCGAAAGGGTGGAGAGGAGGCTAATGGACCTGTAGCTGGATGGGTGTACCGGGTTCTTCCCAGGTTTCAATATGCAAATCACCCGGGCCTCTCTCCACTCTCGTGGAAAGTACCCAAGGGCGAGGCACATATTGAAAATCCTGGTCAGGAAGAGAATCGCATTGAAGGGAAGATGGCGGAGCATTGGGGGAATCAGCCTGTCCGGCCCCGCCGCCTTCTTTGGTTTGAGACGTTGGAGCACGCCTTGGACTTCACTAGGTCGGATGGTAGGGAGTCTCTCCGCATCCTCAGGAGGGTGACGTAAGAAACGACGCACCTCTCGACGGACGCGTTTAGAAAAGTTATCGTCCTGGGGGTCATCTCTCGGACACATAGTACGCTCAAGATAGTCAGCGAACGCATTGGCTTTGGCTTGGGGTTCATAGGCCAGGCCCTGGGTGCCGTGAATGGGAGAGGTGTACTGACCTCTGTGTTTGCTGAGGGCTTTAGCTATCCTTCACACGTCGCCATCCTCGACGCGCAACCTGGCCATTTTGTCCTCCCACGCTTGCACCTTGTGCTCGCGCAGACGGACACTGACCTCTCGACGTAAACGTCTTAGGAGCGCTCGATTATGTGGCGTGCGGTGACGTTGGTATAATCTCCGTGCTGCCCAGGATCACCGGATTAGAAGAAGGATGTCCAAAGGGAGGACATCGGGATGAAGAGGAGCCGGAGCATGGACTGTCAAATTAAAGGTGGTGCGCTTCACGATGGAAGTGAAGGATGAGACGGCGTTATCCAGGGTAGGGATATTTGTGATTTTGGGATTTGGCGTGATGGAAGTGCGGAGGCAGTTCCTGACGCCTTCCCAGTCAACCTCTCGCGTTTGAAGCGAGATGTCGTGACTGGCAACCCTTGTGTTGATCTCTGTCAACACTGGATTGTGATCTGAATGTAATGCATTTAATGATGTGAGTGTGAGATGGTATGGTAGATGTTTTGTGATTGCGAAGTCTATGACTGAGGGCAGTCCTCCTCCTCGCGGGTAATGAGTGGGTTGCCAGGGGCCCTGTACTTGAAGTTGAGGGTCCGCATCTATAAGGCGAATAATTTCATTGCCTCTTGCATCCGCCCGACGACCGCAATGCCAACGTTGATGTTTAGCATTGAAATCGCCGGCCATGATAGCACAGGGATATAGGGCTAGGATGGAAAGATAGTCGTTGGATACAAACTGTCGGTTTGGTGGATGATACACAGAGACTACCAAGACCTCTAAACCACCAAGGTGCATACTAATGGCCGTGGCCTCTAAGGTTTGTAGAGGTGGGAGCTGGATGGGCTGATGGACCACATTTTGCCTCACCAAGATCGCAGTTCCGCCACCTGGGCGTCCCTGACGATCCGTAGGATGGCAGATGTAGCCCGGAAGACGGAAACGGAAGTCTGGTCGGAGATGCGTTTCGCTGACTAGAATGACGTCTAGGGCATTGTCTCGGGCAAAGTGAAGCAGCCCGCTCCCCTGACCTGCTTGGCCGCACGCATTCCAAAATGCGAATCGAAACGAGGTACGTGACCTAGTTAGATGCGCCATCTCGGAGCTGCTGCGTGCCTGCGGTCAGGAGGGCCATGGCCTCCATTGCCACCAGCATCTTGCTGGCCGGATCTGTGGCTGTGAAGAACTTCACAACGAGCTCACAGATTTTCTGTCCATGTGTCTGCAACAGCTGCTGCAGCCACTTGAACACATCCGTGAGGTCGAGTGTAGCTGTCATGGGAACGTTGTTTGTGTGGGCGACTTGGTTGTGGGGAGAGGCTGATCTGGAACGAATGGGTGCAGGTCTTCCTCCCACCCTTTCATCCCTAAGCTGTCTAGGAGGCATGGGCTCGCCATGATTCTCCTGTTCAGCAGGATTTTGGGGCTCCCTAGGAAGCCTCCCTCCATTCCTACCATTGTTGTTGTCGATTCGTTTTTGAGCTGGGGCCCGCTTTTGTTTGCGTGGCTGTGTGGGAGGGTTGTGTGTCTCCCGTGACGTTTTAGGTCCATCAGAGGCCCCTTGTGCTACTTGAGCGTAACTTCTTGGCCTATCGGCATCCCGCCGTGTCGTGGGCACACTGGAGCTGGTTGATGGGACCGGTCTTGGGTCCGCCCCCGCTGGTGAGGTCCTCTGCTGTTGCTGTTGTCTCACTGTGGGCCTGTTCGCTGCTATAACTGCCTTTCTGGCAGGACAGCCGCCGTAGCAAGCTACATGTGCTCCCTTGCAGTTAGCACAAGTGGGCACATCTGTGGGTGACCTTGGACAAACTTCTTTGTCGTGGGCTTCACTACACCTCAGGCAGCGTGGTGTCCTCTTGCAGAACTGGCTGGAGTGGTTGAATCCCAGGCAGCGATGGCATTGAGGTGGACCGCCAGAACTCCTCAGTGGCTGAATCTTTACTCGGAGGTAGCAGATCGTAGAGACTCCATCTAGCTTCCCTTCCGGATCGTTGGCCCGTTCCACTATCACGAGGAAGAGTGGGATTGGGACAGGGCCTGGCTGACCCTGTGGAGCTGGTCTGGTCATCTGCCTGACCAACCGGAGCTGAATGCCCTGGCGGTTGAGGTCGTCGATTATGTCACCCACCTGTGTGTCCACTGGTAGGCCTCTGATGACCCTCTTGACGTCACGGCTCTTATCTAGGCCGAAGGTGACGTAAGGGATGGACTTCCTGTCCAGTGCCCTTAGGATAAGCTGGTAGTCTTCGGCGTTACTCGCCTGGAAGACATTTCGGCTCTTCCTCCTGGTGACCCTGCATGACACCGAGAGGGTTGGCATGACCTCCTTTAGGAAGCCCACCAAGTCCCGGAAGTCATCCACGATCACGGGAGCAATGTGCCTCCTGGGTGGCCCAGAACGACTGGACGAGCCAGTTGTCTCCAGATGAGGGGCTCTTCTCTCCCTTCGCCGGTTGGTCACGGTGCGAAACTCAGCCTCATCAACATCTGTAGAGATGTTCGATGAGCTTTGTTCCCCATCGGAGTCTTCCATCCTGGAGGATGAATGCCTTGGAACCGCAGTTCCATCGGTGAAATACTCCCCTTCAGAGGAGGAGTTGTCTGAGGGCTCACCCTCGGAAATTTTGCCTACCCGCTGTGGTGTTTCGCGGGAAGGGCCCTTGTCAGTTTGCTGTTTGGCGACAGCTAATCTCTTGGCCTTGCCATTTACGCCTTTTGATGGCTTTCGGCGAGGCCGTTTGTTTCCTGCAGTCAGGGTTGGAGCCCCGACAGCAGGGTGGGTGATTCCAGTGCTAGTACTGGGGATGGCTTCCATTTCTGGAAGGCGGGATAGAGTGGAAATGGTGGATGGTTCCCTTTCTTTGGGCATTTTGCCCTGCACCGAAGTGCAGTGCACAGCTAACCTTGACTGTATACTTACCAGTCAGCACAGGTTTGCTAATAAGCGTGAGGTACAGAGGGCCGGACCCGAAGGCGCCTTAAAATACCGTCTTTTAAGACGTTGGCTTAGGCCTTGTACCTCGCCTGGCTGATGTGGAGCTGGCCGGCTGTTATCTTGGAGGTTGTTCTTGTCGCTCGCACGCTGCTGCCTTCTCCTGGAGATTTAGCGAAATTGCCGGGAGCTTCCGAAAGGTCCCTCCCGATGGTGGCAATTCGCTGACTCCGAAGTTCTGGACGCTGGCAACTCCAATTCCTGAAGGCGATGTGTACTCCACGAGAGACCCTGGCAGCTGAGTCCGCTTCTCTCTTATTTATAACACAACAATCGTTAATCGAAACCTGTCGAAGTATCACGATCTTTCACGAAGGCGAGAGAAAGGGAAGAATTATCCAGACTATCTCCGTCTCTTTCCCTCTCGGCCAGCACTATCACGCGCCGGCCTAGTCGTGGCTTGGGGCACCTCTGTCTCTTTATTTCTCCGCTTCTCTCACTCTTTCTCTCTGTGTCGTCGTTTCCAAACTTGCGGGCTGTAGTCCGCCGCAAAACAATGCCTCTTGACAGTATATATGATTTCGAAAGCTGTGGTACACTGAGCTTATTCTCTGGGCAAAGTAACATATTCTTTTGGAAAAAGTGTGTAATCCTTGAATGGTGAAAACCAGAAATATATGGAGCATCGGTACCAGTTCGAATCAAAGTTATATTAATTTTCTAAGAATGTTGCACATAAGGACCTGTTGTCCAAGAGGGCAAGTATCGTTGGAGAGCTCTTGCAAAGCAGGAAATTTAAATGCCAGTTTAGTTGTCCCAATTTGGAAAAATGTTACACACAAGGACCTGTTATCCGAGAGGGCAAATGTCATTAAAACTCCATGCAAACCTCTGTACTTAATTGACCTGTTTACTATTTAACCGACACACATGTTCACGTAAAAATATTTATAGCTATGTACTATGTACTTTATAATTACACGATCTTTTAGTTCTTAAATAACTGTCAGGGTGACAAACAATTGAACGAGGGGAATGCTCATACCTCATTCACGTTTCACTGAAAAAAGTAGACAGTAATTAGAATAAGTGTTGGTATAAATTTGACCTAAGAAGTTATTTTGTATGAGAATGGCAGTCATCTGAATTAAATATATAAACATCAAACTTTCTAACTTTCTTTCATGGTATAAATCGAATTTTGATCTTAACCCTTTTGAACACTTGAATAGTGCAATTATTGTGCCCTAAGAGCGGTAGTGTCACCGTTTAGATTTGCATCCCGCCTCGGTAGCGTCTATGCAAAATATCTCTTATGATTTCCTTACCTATCTTGTTTCCATGGTTACTGCAGATCTATATGATGTTTATGAACTACACCGAACTGGTCTATACATGTACCGAGGTCTAATTGGGACAGTGAAAAGTTGTTTAAATGACATAGGAATAAACAATAACAGGAAGCATTATGTGCACAAATACTAAATATGAAACATACAAAGGGCGACCGGCGCCTCTGTTGAGCTTTCCATAGGTCAAGACCTAGAGAATAACAAGCCGCTCCTCTGGTTCTGTGGACTCAAGACGGGATGGAAGTGGATATACCACTTACGCGCGCAAAACCCAAAGAGGAAGGCTACCGATTAATCTCGGTAGGGCCGCCTGGTAACCTTGCACACCTACTAGCTATGCAGGCTAATACGCGGCAATATATGGCTTCCCTCAACCCCGTCCGGAGACGTACCCGATCTCCCACGGGTATCGGGAAACACTGTACCTTGAGATCAATCCAATCCTTGAAACTCCCATTCAGGGTATGGAAAAGCTTTGTACCCCTGCGATGGTAAACAATAGGAAAATATAGAGCATCGACCACTAATTCGTCTTAAATTTATGTTAATTTTAGGACAATGTTACACCTAAGGACCTGTTGTGTTAGACGGCAAGTTACATCGAAAATTTCTTCCAAGGCACTGAATCAAAATGTCCAGTTTAGTGTTTAACCGACACACAGAAGTTAAAAGTTTTATAAATGCTTACCATGTATGTTTTCATGACACGCTCTCTTAGTTCTTAATTAACCGCCAGGAGGCAGCTTTAGTTGAGAAACAAATTGACAGATGCTAAATGTTCCGACCTCCTCTTCCTGTCAACAGATGGCTTCACCAGTTATATTCTACCACTGTGAAGGAAAGTTGTAATTATTTACAAAGTTTTAAATTGAACGGTATTTATACAGTTTACCTATTTCTAAAGTTCATTTGCACTTAGTTCAGTGAAATTAAATAGTAAATAGGATATATTTTAATATAAATTTTACGAACAAGTAATTGTGTTTGAGAATAGAAGTGATCTGAAATAAATATATAAGTCACAACTTTTGTAACTTAATTTCATGGTATGGATCCGATTTAGGATAAAAGTTTTTTATAATGCCTGAGCTGTACAATTACTTTTCAATGCTCCATCTTTCTTAAATTTTAACTGCACCTGATACAGTCAACTTGCTTTCACAAGGTTTATTGGATCGGGGGCCATGATTGACCGGACATTGACCACATCCAACTATGAGATTGGCCACTTGTTTACTAGAAAGGTGGTACTCGGTTTCCGTCATCATAGCATGAGCCAGCAGAATCGAGTGAGTGGAACTTTTGTGGACAAAGATGTGAACGTTACCACATAGAACTGTGCAGGAAAGAAGCCAAATCGAAGACTATGTGAACCAAGGCGTCAGTGCGCAAAACTGAATAATTAGCCATTGTTTGCAGTTAAGCTCTTATTGTATGGCCATTTGACTGCAATAAAATTTATTACATAAATAATTATTGCTATTATCTGTAGCAGCACAGATTTCTAACACCCGAAAATTAGGATAATATTGAGACTCTGTGGATTACGTAGATTCGGGAATCCGTTTTTCAGAAATATGAAACCACTTCTGTTGCTGTAAAACGATGTGAAATTAACAATCAGCCGTCTATAAATTGGGGTCGGGTAAAGAAGTCACTTCCGTACACTTCAAACGTCAGCTGTCAAAATAACCATCATACAACTGCTCTTCTAACACCTGCGTGGTATTTATAGCCACCAGCCATTGTTTCTAGAATGCCGGGCGACAAAAATAAACTAAAGAATCGGGAGCCTCTCTCTGACTCTCTTCTGCACACGAGCCCTGAACACTTTTTAATAAATGTATTTCTTGTTCTATATCGTGATGATTATTGCATAAAAGGTACGCAGCTGCCAATTTGTCTGTTCTTGATGTTTCTAAAATACTCTTTAAGTCTAATGTTCAATGACACGCTCCGTAAGTTCTCAATTAACCGTCAGGAGGCAACTTTAGTTGAGAAACAAATTGACAGATGCTAATGCTCCGACCTCGTCCTCCTGTCCACAGATGGCGCTACCTGTAATATCCTGCCGCGGTGCAGAAAATCCGTAATTATTTACAAATTTTTAATATGAACTGCATTTATACACTTCGCATATACTTTAACTTGGTTGCATTAAACGGTATGAAAGTAAACAGTAATTAGATTGTATTTTGACAAAAATTTGACCGCAAACGTAATTCTATACGAGAATGGAAGTCTTCTGAATTAATGATATAAGCCACAATTTTTATAATTGTTTTTCATTGTAGGATTGCAATTCAGTTTTCCTGAATGTAATTATAATTTCTTTTGCTGTATGACTTCACCTATTCCATTCATCGTCCGATATGACTTAACGTTGGACCACATAAGTTACATAAAAAAGTAATAAAACTATGCGAACCAAGGCTCCAGTGCGCAAAATTGAATAATTTGTATATGTTTGAAATTGACCTCCTTTTGTATGGCAATTTGGCTGCAATAAATGTTTATTATGTAAATAATTATTACTGTTATCTGTAGAAACACGGAATTACTTACAACCAACAACTAGGGTAATAGTTTTACCCTGTAGTTTACGTAGATTCGGATATCTGGCTTGCAGAAACCTAACACAACTTTTCCAGCAGTAAAAATACGTGAAATTTACAATCAGCCGTCTTAAAAGTGGACGAATCCTGCACCATACGAAGGCAAATGAAAGAAATCACTTTGGCACACTTCAAACGTCGACTGTCACCATAACCATCATACAACTGCTGTTCTAACAACTGCGCAGTGTTTATAGACACCAGCCATTGTTTCTTAAATGCCACAGACGTTCCGAGAAATTACGAGGCAGCAACAATGGATTGAACAATCTACCGTCTCGCTCTGTCTCTTTCTCTCCTGCCCACGACCGGCTCCGGCTTGTCGCGGCAGCTCAACAATATCACACGGGACACTGTCCCCGCCTGAAGCTTGCCCGCTCTGACAAGGCAATAAATTTAAATGCCCGGTTTAGTATTTAACCGACACACACTCAGGTAAGAAGTTATACAAATATGTGCTACGTAAGTGATAAAGCAGGCTTTTTTAGTTGTTACTTAACCGCCCAGAGAGAACTTTAGTTGACAAACTGACAAATGGTAATGTTCCGACCTCGCCTGGCTGTGAAGAGATGGCGCCACCTGTAATAGCTTGCCGCGGTGAAGAACATTTTAATTATTTACAAAGTTTTTAAACGAATTGTGTTTAATCTCTTTCCATGTCTCTTCGAAGGTGGAGTCGAAATTGAGCATTTCTTCTCCATACTGCGTGGTTAATGCAGTTTCACCCTGAACACTTTTTAATAAAGGTATTTATTGTTCTATATCGCGATTCTCGTTCCTCAAATGGTACGCTACTGCCAATGTTACTGTTCTTGATGTTTCTAAAACGCACTTTAAGCCTAATGTTCAACTTACTTTTTGTTTTGACAATGTAAGGGTTGATAGTCATTGCAGTTTATCCGGTACATACTTGAGTTTTTGTCTGTAGGGTTTTAGTTTGTATTAATTACAAGATTTTAAAAGAAGTACATTGAATTTGTTGTTTGGGGCCAAATTTATACGTTCTTATGGAAAAGTTTTGTAGCCCTGCGTTGGTAAGCAATATATGGAGCATCGAGCACTAATTCTTCTTAAATTTATGTTAATTTTAGAACAATGTTACACCTAAGGACCTGTTGTGTGAGACGGCAAATTACATCGAAAATTTCTTGCAAGGCACTGAATCTAAATGCCCAGTTTAGTGTTTAACCGACACAGAGACGTTAAAAGTTTTATAAATTCTTACCATGTAAGTTGTCATGACACGCTCCTTTAGTTGTCAATTAACCGTCAGGAGGCACTTTAGTTGAGAAACAAATTAAGAGATGCTATTGTTCCGACCTCGTCTTCCTGTCCACAGATGGCTCCACTAGTAATATCATACCACGGTGAAGAAAAGTCGTAATTATTTACAAAGTTTTAATATGAGCTGCATTTATGCTCTTTGGATATACTTTAACTTCATTTGCATTTAAAAGTATAAAGGTAAACAATAATTAGACCGTATTTTGACACAAATTTGACCGGAAACGTAATTCTATACGAGAATGGAAGTCTTCTGAATTAAACATATAGGCCATAATTTTTTTGTATCTCACTGCGATAACTTCACTCCGTCAAGCGTGACTGGATTCTTTGTTTCATGTGTCGTTATTTAGGGAAGCCGTACAGTCCATCTCCAACAAATTAAATACTATAGTTCCAAAACGGTTTTTCACTTACACACAGCTTAAGAGAGTTAAACAGTTTTGCCCTTCATCATATTTTATTTCTTGCAGGTTTCACATATCTTCTTATGTTAAATCATGGACATCATCACTATTTCCATTCCTTTGTCTTCAATTACAATTCTCTCAATTATTCTTCCGTTAGTGCACTTTATTCTAATACTGTTGTTTTATTTCATCCACATTATTACATAACTTTACCCATTTGAATTGTGGAGTTTGCTCAAAGCGTTGACGGCAGAAACTTTCGTCTTTCACTTTACAGGTGACATTTCTGGAAGCATCCCTTTGTTTGTTATTAAATTTATAGGATTCAGGTCCGGATGCTAGGGAGGAAGCCTTAAGGTTTTATGGTTATATTCAGATAATATTTGGTCAATCAAAGTGTTTTTCTAAGTCAGTTTGACAGCTTACAATTATGTTTTGGTGGTATTTTCATCCACTGGTTTTTACGATTTTGTAAGCAAGAAAGCATATATCTTCTTAAAACACTTGAAGAAGGAGGTTTATCTACTTGTGTATTACGGTAGGGGACATCATCTATTGTTAGCACCGAGTTAAGAGATAAATTAAGAATTAACATTATGATTGTCCATGTAACATAACTTCAGTATTCATTTGTTTATGAACACTTAATAGGAGTATGACGCTCATACGACATTACTGTCAATTCTTCCCAGTACAGGACTTGGAGACAGAAGAGCAAGAGCGTTTAGGCTGGGCTCGCTGACCTAGAAGGTCAGCGTTCTGGAGCTTTTGCGCGACTTAACATGAAATGACTAATTAACAGGACACGATCCTTTAGTCCTTAATTAATTGTCAAAAAAAAAAAGAACTTCGGTTAAGAAACAAATTGACAGATAGTATTCTGCTACGGCCTCTTCTTCCTGTACATAGATGGCTCCACCTGTAATATGTAGCCACGGTGAAGAAAATTGGCAATTATTTACAAAATTTTAAAACGAACGATATTTGTACAGTTGCATGTAACTTAGATTTGTTTGCGTTCTTCTTTATCAAAATAAACAATAATAACAATCTATTTCGGTAGAAATATAACCGAAGAAATATTTCTGTGTGAAAATGAAAGTCTTCATAGTATATTGTCTACAAGTTTTAGATATTTCCTCCGCGAGATGGTGTTAATTCACTGTTTGCACTTTAAAACATTGTGGAATAGCAGCGTAACTAATAATGGTACTATAAATGAAGTTACAAAAAAATCACACTTTCATGGCCCGTAGCTGTTATACATTAATTAATTTTTCTTTAATTAATGATCGTATAATTTAATATCTTTAGTACTTATGGATGCAGAATATTTCGTGAGCTTTGTGTGCACCTTACTTGCTTTCACAAGGTTCATCAAAGCTCACGTAAAATAATATTATTATAATTATCTGTAGTAATACAACAACGAGGATAATATAAAATGAATACTGAGCCGTTCAAAGTAAATATTTACTTGTATACTTTTATTGTTACTTTCTCGCAACGTGTCAAACAGTTCATCTTGATGTTGAGGCTAAAGAGTTCATATTGTCTTTCACGGTAGGAATTACTGAAATATCTCTTATGATTTGCTTACCTATGTTGTTTCCATACTTCTACAGGATGTTAATTAACTACACCAAAATAATTTCAGAGGTTGTAGACCTGACTACCATAAGCAAGTTGAGATAGGCAGTTTAGTCCGCGACTAAACTTAACGCAGTTATATTTTGATAAACCTGATTTGTATCAGATGCTGTTAAATTGGTAATAAAGGGTATGTATGACTGAAATTTCATGAAAATCGTGAAAACAACGACTTTTTTATTTTCATTCTATAAAATAATTTAGACATTCCCGAATGTGAAAAATGCATAATTTGCCTCCGGACGCCATTTTAAATGCTTATTTAAATGTCGGTGGCCTTTAAACTCTGTCAGTCACGCCCTCTTTTGCCTACATCCACATTCTTTGTCTGTTTTCCGTTCTTAAATTTTCAATTCAAGAAAAGAAAAATAAGGCTTTCAGACAAAATAGTTCCTAAAATGTTGCCAATATATCAGAGGCTGGCTTCTACAACATTACTAGAGAGGTGCAAAACAGGAAAAACACAGAATGCCAATGAATCTTTGCATCATGTCATATGGAATAAATGCCCAAAGGAAGTTTTCATATCAAAACAAAAATTGGATCTTGCTGTTATTAAAAGCATCAGTGAGTTTATCATGGGTAGTCTTAACTCATTGGAGCTGCAGCAAAATATCAGAGGTGAAAGTGTAGTAGACTCAGCAAGGAAAACTTCAGTGCAGCGATATCAGACTCGTATCCTGCAAAGCAAGAAGCGAAGTTGTGCAGAAGAAAAGCAACATCTAAAGAAGAAAAAGGTGGAAGAAGCAGCAACAAAGGAGAGGAAAAAGAAATATGAGGGTCCAACCTATCAGCCTGGTGGAATTTAATGTGAGTTATGCAATCAAATCTTTAATCGCTGTTTTCTCAATGTTCATATTTTCAGCATTTTTCTTCCTGTAAAATGCTCCTTGCGATGCAGTTTTTGTACTACATTCATGAAATTTCCTAAACAGGTTCAGAATATCATGAGGAATGGAAATTGCCCTAGGTTTTATTGTGAAATGTATATAAGCATATATTTTTAATTTTCAAACACAAAACTTACAGTTTTTTAGACAAAAAGGAATATTTGTAGATTAAACAATTTTTGTGACCTAAACTAAACGAGACACAGAAAAACACAGAGAAATTTCAAAAAGTATGTGTATTATCAACATAGGGTTAAAATATTAGACCAAAATTCAAAATATTTTGTCGCAAGGGACTTTTTTAGTGACGTAACAAAAAACATACAAAATTTATCATAATTTCTAAACTGCTGGAGAAAAATGGTTTAAATTTAGGTTGCAACATGTTTACAATATACTACACCTATGGTGGTAATTTGAAAAAGCTAGCATTATTAGTTCAGAATTTGAAAATTTCAGTCATACATACCCTTAAACAAGATGGGTGAAAATATTGGATTATAATGTCTTTAAAACTGCTTCCCGAATATAGAAGTACTGATTCTTACTAACTCGTTATTGACGTTCTCATGTTTTAATGCCTCAAAGATGTCTCAAATGTCGAAATAAGTGCCTGCCAGTACGACACTGAACAGTGACTTAATGCCTTCTTGTATCATGTAGCCTACTCTAGTAGTGTTTCTGTAACAGTTCTGATGGACCAATACGTAATGCCGAAGATCGGTAATCCAAATGTCATTGGTTCGGTTCCTGTAATGTAGGTAATTGTTTCTACGTCCTGTGAATACGTATATCAGAAGAAAGTCTAACTGCCGGAATAATAGCAGTACGTGAAGTTATTCGACAAACACAAGGAATTTAAAATAAGACCTGAAGCGACGAATACGCTCACTTTGTTCTTGGGTAGCCAGCCAGGCGAAAAGATTATTAGACATCAACCTTTCGGGAGTGTACATCTCTTCCATCTTCAGGATATTTATAAAATGTTATAACCACAAAGTGGCAGAGCATTGTTTTGATAACGACCATAGAGCCAATTTTCGGGAGACGACTATCTTGGCAAAATGCAACAGTTACTGGGAGCGGAGAATTAAGGAGGCTTTGGCGATTTCCTCTGTAAGCAGCTCATTAACCGTGATGCTGGATATCAGTTCAGCTCCTCTTGGAAAGCGGCCTTAAACATGGAAATCCATCGAATTAAGAAGTAAAGTTCAATACATCTTGATAATCAAGTTAAATAGTTACGTTTCTCTGACACATTTTTCTACTCTCACGCCATCTCCAGGCTGGCATTTAATTTACTGAAAACAGTCTTTTATTCAGTAATGCAAATTCTGATAGTGTTTTGTATTTGCTTATTGTTGTGTCATATCTAATATTTCATTTTGTGGCATAACATTTTATAAATATCCTGATGATGGCTGGCTGCCCGAGATGAAAACAAGGAATTTGTACAGAGTACGACAGTCTTTTGTTCGCCGCTGTCATCTTTACACTGAAAACGCAGTCGCCATTTCGAGTAGTTTGTACAAATCTGATGTAAAGAGTTGCATTTACTTTTACTTTATGTAAGTTCGACCATACTTAACCACCTCGCATTTAGACGTACCGCATGTGAATGTATTAAGCAGGTCTCAAACTTTATTACAAAAAACTGTAATTAATTGCACTACAAGGTGAAATTTCTTCGGAAAATACATACATTCATACGAGAATTAACAGCTTGGACGAAACATAAACAACCAAACAAATAATGCAAAAATATAAAACGTCAGGAAAGGTGGAGTTTCCAGCTGATTTACCTTCAGCCGTCTTCAAGGTGGAGTCGGTGCACCGCCGCAATAAAGCAAATGAAAATAGTCACTTCGGTACACTTCAAACGTCAACTGTCACAATAACCATCATACAACTGCTCTTCTAACACCTGCGCGGTATTTATAGCCACCAGCCATTGTTTCTAGAATGCCGGGCAACAACAATAGACTAAAGAGTCAGGAGCCTCTCTCTGTGTCCTCTTCTGCCCACGAGCCCTGAATACTTTTTAATAAATGTATTTCTTGTTCTATATCGTGATTCTCATTCCGTAAATGGTACGCTACTGCCAATGTCACTGTTCTTGATGTTTCTAAAACGCACTTTCAGCCTAATGTTCAACTTACTTTTTGTTTTGACAATGTAAGAGTTGACAGTCTTTGCAGTTTATCCGGTACATTCTAGAGTTTTTGTCTGTGGGGTTTTACTTTGTATTAATTACGAGATTTTAAAAGAAGCACATGTGCTGTGCGTGGCCAAATTTATACGTTCCTATGGAAAAATTTTTGTAGCCCTGCGATAGTAAACACTAGCAATATATGGAGCATCGAGCACTAATTCCTCTTAAATTTATGTTAAATTTAGAACAATGTTACACCTAAGGACCTGTTGTGTGTGACGGCAAATTACATCGAACATTTCTTGCAAGGCACTGAATCTAAATGCCCAGTTTAGTGTTTAACCGACACACAGACGTTAAAAGTTTTATAAATGCTTTCCATGTATGTTGTAATGACACGCTCTCTTAGTTCTTAATTAACCGCCAGGAGGCAGCTTTAGTTGAGAAACAAATTCACAGATGCTAATCTTCCGACCTCGTCTTCCTGTCCAAAGATGGTTCCACCAGTAATATCCTACCACGGTGAAGAAAATTTGTAATTATTTACAAAGTTTTAAATTGATCTGTATTTGTACTGTTTACCTATACTTTGAGTTTATTTGCGTTGAGTAAAATTAAATTAAATAGTAATTAGAAAATATTTTAACATAAATATAACCGAACAAGTAATTCTGATTGACAATAGAAGTCATCTAAAATAAATATATAAGTCACCATTTTTGTAACTTAATGTCATGGTGTAGATCCAAATCTAGTTGGTTGATGTTATAACGGCTGTTCTGTACAATTACTTATCCATGCAACACCTTTTGAGTGCGCCTAGCGTATTTACACTGCTTCCACAAAGTTTACTGAATCGGGGCCATGATAGAGCGGACTTTGAGATGAAGCATATGTATGCTAGAATGGCGGTATTCGATTTCCATCATCTCTTCTGTAACAATGCATCATGTCATGAGCGAACAGAGATATGTGAGTACTACGTTTGTGGACAAACATGTGAATGTTACCACACAGAACTGTGTAACGGGAATTTGTTGGACAAGTAATGTTAATTCCGATTTCTTACTTGGATCCTCCTGTACAAGGCATCCACGCCAACATCAGCTCCAAAATTATATTCATACGTTCACTTCCATGATTATTTTGAAGTATCAATCGAATTCTAAATAAGTCATGAGACATGTGTTTCAAGGTGTGGTTCGAAATAAAGAAGTCAAATTATTTCGATGAATTCTTATTTTATTATATTTATACGACCAGACTGAGGAACATTTCACTCTGCTAAAGATTATTGACTTCTTGTCACTACCATTACTTCTCATTAATTTTGTGAATGGCGGATCCAATGGCAAGTCACCACATTACGTCATACCACGTCACACCACTACTACTTCAGCCAATCACACAACTACATATATTTTATAAATTCTTAATTCCTAAGAACCCAAAAATACTGTTACAACTGTGGAGGAAAAGAGCCAAATCAAAGACTATGTGAACCAAGGCGCCAGTGCGCAAAACTGAATAATTTGCATTTGTTTATAATTGAGCTCTTTTTGTATGGCCATTTGACTACAATAAAAGTTTATTATATAAATAATTATTACTGTTATCTGTAGCAACACAGATTACTAACACCAGACACTTAGGATAATATTGAGAATCTCTGGATTACGTAGATTCGGGAATCCGTCTTTCTGAAATGTAAAACTACTTCTGTTGCAGTAAAAAGATGTGAGGTTAAAGGTGGGGTCGGTTAAAGAAGTCACTTCGGTACACTTCAAACGTCGGCTGCCTCAATAACCATCATGCAACTGTTCTTCTAACACCTACGCGGTATTTATAGCAACCAGCAATTGTTTCTAGAGTGTCGGGCAATAACAATAGAGTGAAGGATAGGGAGCCTCTCTCTGTCTCTTTCTCTTCTGCCCACGAGCCCTTAAGACTTTTTTTTAATAAATGTAGTTCTTGTTCCATATCGTAAAGCCTATTCCATAAATGGTACGCTACCGCCGATTTGTGTGTTCTTGATGTTTGTAAAATACGCTTTAAGCCTAATGTTCAATGACACGCTCCTTTGGTTGTTAATTAACCGTCAGGAGGCAACTTTAGTTGAGAAACAAATTAACAGATGCTAATGTTCCAACGTCGTCTTCCTCTCCACAGATGGCACCACCAGTAATATCCTACCGCGGTGAAGAAAATTCGTAATTATTTACAAACTTTTTATATGAACTGCATTTGTACTCTTTGCATATACTTTGACTTTGTTTGCATTTAACCGTATGAAAGTAAACAGTATTAGATTGTATTTTGACACAAATTTGAACTCAAACGTAATTCTATACGGGAATGGAAGTCTTCTGAGTTAATTATATAAGCCACAATTTTTATAATTGTTTTTCATGGTATGATTTCAGTTTTCCAGAATTTAATTATAAATTTTTTTGCTGTTTGATTTCACTTATTCCATTCATCGTCCGATATGACTTAACGTTGGAGGACATAAGTTACATAAAAAATTAACTAATAAAACTATGCGAACCAAGGCTCCAGTGCGCAAAATTGAATAATTCGTATATGTTTGAAATTGACCTCTTTTGTACGGCAATTTGGCTGCAATAAATGTTTATTATGTAAATAATCATTACTGTTATCTGTAGCAACACAGAATTACTTACAACCGACAACTAGGATAATATTTTGCTCTGTAGTTTACGTAGATTCGGAAATCTGGCTTGCAGAAACCTAAAACAACTTTTGCAGCAGTAAAAATACGTGAAATTTACAATCAGCGGTCTTAAAGGTGGACGAATCCTGCACCATACGAAAGCAAATGAAAGAAATCACTTCGGTACACTTCAAACGTAGACTGTCACCATAACCATCATACAACTGCTCTTCTAAAAACTGCGCAGTGTTTATAGACACCAGCCATTGTTTCTTGAATGCCACAGAGTTTCCGAGAAATTACGAGGCAACAACAATGGATTGAACAATCTGCAGTCTCGCTCTGTCTCCTTCTATCCAGCCCACGACCGGCTCCGGCTTGTCGCGGCAGCTCAAAAATATCACACGGTGACACTGTCCCCGTCTGAAGCTTGCCCGCTCTGACAAGGCAATAAATTTAAATGCCCGGTTTAGTATTTAACCGACACACACTCAGGTGAGAAGTTATACAAATATGTGCTACGTAAGTGATAAAGCAGGCTTTTTTAGTTGTTACTTAACCGCCCAGAGAGAACTTTAGTTGACAAACTGACAAATGGTAATGTTCCGACCTCGCCTAGCTGTCCAGAGATGGTGCCACCTGTAATACTCTACCGCGGTGAAGAAAATGTTTAATTATTTACAAACTTTAAAAAACGAATTGTGTCTACTCTCTTTCCATGTCCTCTACGTTGATTTGCTTTTAAGTGTATGAAAGTAAACAGTAATTAGAATGTATTTTGACATAAATTTGACGAAAGAAGTAGCTCGGTATGAGAATAGAAGTCTTCTGAATTAAATATATAAGCCACAATTTCTACAAGTTTATTTCTGATAATTCTTCCAAGCTATGTAGCATCTAAATTACTCCCCAACTGAAAATGAAATAAAAAAGAAAAAAGAATTGGGTGCTAAGTACTGCATCCTCCCCTTCAACCCGAAGGTACTTCGGTAACCTCTAAATTAACTCACAATCAAAAAACCTACATCACCTTCAACCTACAAAATTCAATTCTAATCATACCTGCGGTAAAACCCTTAATGGGTGGGCACGCAGCAAAAACCTTCTGGCTGTATACAGCCAGCCAGCACGAGCGAGCGAGCGAGTTTATTTGTGGTATGACTTGAATTTTTTAAGATGGCACACATGTTTTTGCTGTACACTAATTGTACCCTAAGGTTTGCAACAAACAGCGATCTCAGCATTACTGTAATAGGATTAGGAATGTTTCCACGCTCTCGTTGCCTGTAACTGTTATAGGCCACGCAATGTTGCTTTAACACAGAAATATTTAAAAGAATCTTTGATGCCGGACACATATCTACTTGATTTCCTTGGCTCGAATAGAGTGATATCTCATTGTGATAACTTCACTCCCTCAAGTGTCAATGGATTGTTTATTCCATGTGTCACTATTAGTGAAACCGTACGGACTCCAACAAATTAATTAATATATTTCCGCAATTTTTTTTCACTTATACACAACATAGTTAAACCTTTGGCCTTCAAATATATTTTAGTTCTTCTACGCTGACGTCTTCGTCTTTTGAGTCATTATCACTGTCATCCTTGTCACTGTTCCCATCAAATTCTCAATTATAATTTCTTCTTACCTTAGTGCGCCCTTTTCACAATACTCTGTTTCCTTTTATTTATATGATTACATACATTTTCCAATTCCATTTGTAATATTTTATCAAATCATTCATTCCGTTCTTCATTTTAAAGGTTACATACCTACAACCAACTTTGTTTGGTATCTATCCATTAATTCTGTAGAATTCTGATCTTGGTTTCACGGAGGAAGCCTTAAGGTTACATGAATATATTTTTGACAATATTTGGTCACTCAAAGTGCGTTTGTGAGTTGGTTTATTAGGTGGAAGTAGATTATACAATTTTGTTTTGGTGCTATTTTCATCAAAAGGGATATTGTGAATTTCTAACTGAGAAAGTATGCCTCTTCTTAAAGAAGTTGACGATGGAGGTTATCTAGTTGTGCATTATGATAACAGACATTATCTATTGCTAGCACGGATTTAAGGGGTAAATTATGAATTAAGATTGACTGACCATTTAACATAAAATCAGTAGTCATTTGTTTAAGAACACTTAATCTGCGTATGTCTGTGTTAGGTCACAAAAGTCCACTGTACTCGGGCGGGGGGGGGGGGGGGGGGGGAGTCGTCGTTCCCTGTTATTTGGACAGTCAGAAGGGAAAGAAAGCTGGATCTGAGCTCGCTGGAGATGAAAGTTAGTGTTCTGGACCTATTGCGGGACTTATACATGAAACTACTATTTTACACATTTACAGGATACGCCCCTTTAATTGTTGATTAACCGTCAGGAGAAGTTTGGTTGACAAGTAAATTGAGATATAATTCTGTTCCTACCGCGTCTTGCTGATCATAGATGGCTCCACCTGTTATATCTTGCAGCGGTGAAGAAAACTGGCAATTATTTACAAAATTTTAAAATGAATTAGATTTGTACTGTTGTATATTCTTTACGTTTAATTGGCTTTTGCTTCTTGAAAAAAAAATTAATTAGAATGTATTTTGATAGAAATTAGACTAAATAAATGTTTCTCTGTGGGAATGATGGTCTCCTAAGTTAAGTATATAATCTACAATTTCTGCAGTTTTCCTCTATGAGATGGTTCTAATATCCAGGTCCTTCGTGAAGGTTTGTTTGCTATATAATTATGGTAGTAGTTCCTATGTGTGCCCTTTAAATCATTGTGGGATGGCAGCATGACTAATGATCGGAGTCGACATGAAATTATGAAAAATTACACCCACGTTGCCCGTGGCTGCTAAATATGCATTCCTTTTACTTACTCAAAGAATCGAGTGATCATATATCGTTATCACTTAGCCATGCAACATCTTTCGTAAGTTTTGACTGTACCGGAGGATTTCAAATTACTTTGACCCGGTTTGTTGAAGCTCATATAAAAATAATTATTATTATCCGTAGGAATATAACAACTAGGATATATAAAAGGAATACTTAGCAATTCAACATCCTGTAAAGCTGCAGTAACCATGGAAACAAAGTAGGTAAGAAGATCATGAGATGTTTCAGTAATTCCTACAGTGAAAGTCAATATGAATTGCTTGGACTCAACATTAGGAAGAATCAATTTGACACGTTGCGAGATTGTTACAATGAATGTATACAAAGTCAAAAATATGTTTATATCTAAACTGTAAATTTTTCTCTAATCGAGCGGGATCGCTGAGGCTGTTTCGTCTCAGGTGCCCATTCGGTAGTTACTGGTTTGATTCCTGTGGCCGACCTACCTGACCCATAGGCCCTTTCGGGAGATTTTCCAGGTGAATCCTGAGTTGGTTAATTGCATCCTCTGAATTTTGTGTCCCTCCATTTCTAATCTGGTTGTCTGTGTCAGGGTAGAGGTTTTGGCGGGTGTCTTGGCGCTGTATATCAGGATGATATCTTCTGTTCAATACTTCCTTCTCCAAAAGGGCGGTCTCCGATCTGGTAGTACCGTTTCCGGGCCGCACGAGGGTGAGTTTCTGGTTCTAATGGCCTGCCCGGGAGTTTCCAACTAGTAAAGTGGAGGAACCCTGCCATCTGTACTGTCGAGGCTCCTTGGATCGGCCACCCTCTGTCTCCTCTCGCTTCATCCTTCCTCCGGGGACGCCCCACTTAGAAACGAATGTAGAATAGAACACGACTGGTCACAGACCCGAATAAAATCCAACGCTGTGTGGTTAGATTTGTTTTATATCTACTAGATCTTCCAGTTATAGATGAGTGATGTACAATAAACAGACGGTCAGCCCTACTGTCAGTAAATTCTAGATATACCTTTCATTTGACACGAGATGAATGCTATACACATGTCTCTCACGACCAAGGGGTTACCGAGATATCCCACAAAGGTGCCCGGCGCCTCTGTAAGGCTGTGGGGCTCTCCATAGGGCAAGACCTAGTGAATAACAAGGACCTCCATCTGGTCCTGTGGACTCAAGACGGGATGGAACTGGATATACTACTTACGAGCGCTAACCCCAAAGACGAAGGCTACCGATTAATCTCGGTAGGCTGCCTGGTGATCTAGCACACCTAATAGCTATGCTGGCTAGTACGCGGAAATATATGGTGTCCCTCAGTCCCGTCCAGAGACGTACCCAATCTCCCACGGGTATCGGGAAACACTGTCCCCTCGAGTCCAACCCAGTCCGAACAACTCCCATTCAGGGTACGGCTCGAATGTTCGGCCCAAGGTTCCTCTAGTAACGTCAAAGATACCACGAGTGCTAGGTGTCCGTAGCGTACGCACCACTGCAGCTGAAGGGGAGAGGTCCCCTCCCCTACGGGGGCTATACACATGTCGTGTTTTAATTAAAATCCTTGGAGTCATTTTTGAGAAAACAAATTTGTTATACAGTTCCTATATATAAGGACTATGATACAATGAAGTACAAAATTAGTATAATCTCTAGTTGAACATATATTGCTAGTGTTTACCTAGATCACGTTTCGTTACGTCCTTCCTAACATCCGCAGCTAATGTCGACGTGTACAACGAGGTTAACCCGAAAGTACGAAGACACCGGCCTCTATCAACCCGGAAGCGATGGAAAACTTCGGGGCGCTTTACTTGGTGTAATACCTTCAGTCTAAGGGGCCCCCCTCATTTCAAGACAGGTGCATGTGGATACGCCTCGTACGCGCGTCAACCCCGTCGTATTGACTACCGAAAACCTCGGTGTGGCCACCTGGTAATCTAACACACCTTCTACTGGCTCTGCAGGCTAGTGCTCGGGGCATTTAGGCAAACCTCTGCCCTATCCGGGTGGCCGAAGAGTGGCTGGAGGTGTCCAATCTCCCGCGGGTGTCAGGTACACACTGCTTCCTCGAGTCCAACCCAATCCGAATAGCTCCCCTTCGGGACGGGCTCGAATGTTCGGCCCGAGGTTCCTCTTCGTAACGACAGAAGTGTCTCGAGGACTAAGGGTCCGCAGCTCTGAAGCAATAGTGGCGTCTCCATTGGTGTTTTGATAAACTTGAGGTTCTGAATCTTTGTGCGTGGCCTGGCTGTGTGGTTAAACCGCTCTACTCTCACCTAAGCCACCAGGGTTCTATCCTATGCCACCAACATTTAAAATTTGTTAATACCAACACACTGCTGGGACGAGTTTTCTCCGGAATTTCCGGTTTCCTCCGACATCTCATTCCACCGTTGCAGCTTCATCTCTTGCAACATCAGTGTCACTGCCTGTGGTGCCGCGTTTATTAAAAGTGGGCGTTAAACACTGCACATTTCATTTGAGGTTCTCTTCAAAGGTGGCATCGAAATTGGACAGTTTTTCTCCATACTGCGTGGTTAATGCAGTTGCACCCTGAACACTTTTCAATCAAGATGTTTATTGTTCTATATCGTGATTCTCATTTCATAAATGGTACGCT
The DNA here is from genome assembly GCA_030765055.1 of Mantis religiosa. Classification (NCBI taxonomy): domain Eukaryota; kingdom Metazoa; phylum Arthropoda; class Insecta; order Mantodea; family Mantidae; genus Mantis; species Mantis religiosa. The sequence continues at coordinate 19,895,209 of CM060953.1, read as the reverse complement.
ACTGCCAATGTTACTGTTCTTGATTTTTCTAAAACACACTTTCAGCCTAATGTTCAACTTACTTTTTGTTTTGACAATGTAAGTGTTGACAGTCTTTGCAGTTTATCCCGTACATACTTGAGTTTTTGTCTGTGGGGTTTTACTTTGTATTAATTACAAGATTTTAAAAGAAGTACATTGAAGTTGTTGTGTGGGGCCAAATTTATACGTTCTTATGCAAAAGTTTTGTAGCCCTGCGATGGTAAACACTAGCAATATATGGATCATCGAGCACTAATTCGTCTTAAATTTATGTTAATTTCAGGACAATGTTACACCTCAGGACCTGTTGTGTGAGACAGCAAATTACATCGAAAATTTCTTGCAAGGTACTGAATCTAAATGCCCAGTTTAGTGTTTAACCGACACACTGACGTTAAAAGTTTTATACATGCTTACCATGTATGTTGTAATGACACTCCTTTAGTTCTCAATTAACCGTCAGGGGGCAGCTTAAGTTGAGAAACAAAATAAGAGATGCTAATATTCCGACCTCGTATTCCTGTCCACAGATGGCTCTACCAGTAATATCCTACCACGGTGAACAAAATTCGTTATTATTTACAAATTTTTAATATGAGCTGCATTTATACTTTTTGCATATACTTAGCTTCGTTTGCGTTTAACGGTATCAAGGTAAACAATAATTAGATTGTAATTTGAGACAAATTTGAATGGAAACGTAATTCTATACAAGAATGGAAGTCTTCTGAATTAAATATATAAGCCACAATTTTTATAATTGGTTATCATATTTCTTGCCTCTCCCTACAACTCAGCCGAAGTGCTGCTCACAAACACCGCTGAGGTCAGTGGTCTGATAGCTTCAGTCCGACCCTACAAAGCTGCTGGTTGCGACTCCATACCAAACGCTGCTTTCAAGGCACTCCCGCAGAACTGGATAGCCTTGATTGTTCATCTGTTCAACAGGCTGCTCCTTCTTTCCTACTTTCCTGCAAAATGGAAACATGCCAAAATCATTACCATCCCCAAACCTGGCAAGGACTCCAAACAAATTTCAAACCATCGTCCCATTAGTCTGCTACCAGCCATAAGTATATTATTCGAAAAGGTACTGCAACATCGCCTCCAAAACCTACTGGACGAGCTACACATCATTCGCCCAGAGCAATTTGGCTTTCGCCGCTCCCACTCCACATCACACCAACTTCTACGTCTAGCTGATGAAGTTACTCGAGCCTTCAATAACAGACAGTATGTTGCAGCTCTATTTTTGGACATCACAAAGGCCTTCGATTCAGTTTGGCATCAAGGCCTTCTTCATCGATTAATCAGCTACAACTTTCCTCCCTACATAATACACATTGTCAACCATTACCCTACCCATCGCACCTTCTCCGTTGTCAGAGATGACATTTCTTTCCGACCCTACCTAATCAATGCAGGGGTACCCCAAGGTAGTGTACTTGGACCCCTTCTATTCTTAACTTATATCAACATCCTTCCCACTATCTGGAGCTGCAACCTGTACCTGTTCGCTGATGACACAGCAATCACCACAGCCTCTTGTCAACACCTCACGGCTGTACAACGCCTCCAGTGCTATGCTGACATGCTTTCCGCCTGGTTCCTCACCTGGCGCCTACGCATAAATGCTACAAAAACACAGGCAGTAACCTTCACCCGTCGCCAAGTTCACGACGTCCCAGAGCTCCACATAGCAGGAGAAGACATCCCCTGGAGAAATCAGGCCCAATACCTTGGAGTCCAGCTCGACATGCGTCTCACCTGGAAAACACATATTACATCTGTAGCCTCAAAAATTACCAAACGTATGGATATGCTATACCCATTATACAACCAAAAGTCACCCATGAGCCTCAGAAACAAACTTCTCATATACCAGCAAATTCTTAGACCAGCTATCACCTACGCATGTCAAGTCTGGGGTGCTGCAGCATCATCAAACTTAAACAAACTCCAGGTCCTGCAGAACCGATTTCTCCGCATTGCTACAGGAGCCGATTGGTACATCCCCAACACCAATATTCATAACGACCTTTCATTTCCCACTCTCACAAGCTACATCAAGACTCTTTCATACAAATTCTACTCCAACCTACCATCCAGCTTCAACCATCTCATCAGGGGTCTCGGGGAATATGATTTAGACCCCGGGGCTACCTACAAACACCCACGAACCACCTTAGGCCTACCATAATACAAACCCCCATCATACACCATCTTTATCCAAATATCTCTTCTAATCTCATTCATCATCATTAAAAAAAAACCCTAGGACAAAATCCAACCATTTAACCACCGCCCGATGAATAAACTCCATCATAATGCCAGTAAGGGACAGTGTCCCGGTATGGCAACAAGTCGAAGGCCCCTGCTCCAAGCAGCAGGACTCACCTTCAGCGACACCACTGTGCTGTGTATTGGTTTTCATTGTCAGATTTCAAATAAACGGAACTTGATATATTAATTTTTTGCTGTATAATTATAGTAGCTTGAGGTTTGCAACAAGTTTCCATCTCAGCATGACTAGTAACAGAGTTTGGAAAATTATCACGCTTCCCTTGCCCTTAACTGCTATTGGCCACGCAATGCTACTTGAACGATGAAATATTTAAATGACAGCTTTGATGAGAGTCTCTTACCTGCTTTTCCAGGTCTTGAATAGCAGTGATATCTCACTGTGATAACTTCACTCCCTGAAGAGTCACTAGATTGTTTATGTCAAGTGTCGCTGTTTAGGGAAGCCGTACATTCCATGTCCAACAAATTAAATACTATGGTTCCAGAAAGGTTTATCACTTACATAGAACTTAACAGAGTTAAACAATTTTTCCTTTTATCATGTTTTATTTCTTCAAGCTTTGACATATGTTCTTATGAATCATTGCCATCATCACTATTTCCATACCATCGTCTTCAATCACCATTCTTTCAATTTTTTTTCTACCGTTAATGTACTGTATTCTAATAGTGTTGTTTTATTTCATCCACACTATGACATACCTTTACCCATTTCAATTGTGCAGTTTGCTCAAATCGTAGGCGGCAGAAAATTTCGTCTTTCACTTTATAGGTGACATTTCTGGAAGCATCCCATTGTTTGTTATCTGTCTACATTAAATCTATAGGATTCAGTTCCGGATGCTAGGGAGGAAGCCCTAAGGTTTCATGGTTATATTCAGATAATATTTGGTCAATCAAAGTGTATTTCTAAGTCGGTTTGTCAGCTTACAATTATATTTTGGTGGTATTTTCATCCACTGGTTATTGTGGTTCTGTAAGCAAGAAAGCATATATATTCTTAAAACACTTGACGAAGGAGGTTTATCTACTTGTGTATTATGGTAAGTGACGGCATCTATTGTTAGCACCGAGTTAAGAGATAAATTAGAAATTAACATTATGACTGGTCATGTAACATAACTTCAGTATTAATTTGTTTATGAACACTTAATAGGAGTATGACTGTCATACAACATTACAGTCAATTGTATTTGAGGGAGGAGGTTCTCCCCAATAGAGGACATAGGAGCGTTTAGTCTGGGCTCGCTGAAAGTGATGCTGAGCGTTCCAGAATTTTGCGCGACTTAACATGTAACTACTAATTAACAGGATACGATCCTTTAATTCTTAATTAATCGTCAAGAGAAGACCTTGGGTTAACAAACAAATTGACAGATAGCATTCTGCTACGACCTCGTCTTCCTGTACATAGATAGCTCCACCTGTAATATGTAGCCGCGGTGAAGAAAACTGGCAATTATTTACAAAATTTTAAAACGAACGATATCTGTACTGTTGCATGTAACTTAGGTTTGTTTGCTTTCTTCCTTATGAAAATAAACAGTAATTAGAATCTATTTGGATAGAAATATGACCGAAGAAATATTTCTGTGTGAGAGTGAAAGTCTTCAAAGTTAGGTATATTATTTACAATGTTTAGATATTTCCTCCGTGGGATAGTTTTAATTCACTGTTTGCATTTTAAAACATTGAGGGATAGCTGAGTAACTAATAATGGGATTCCAAATGAGATTAGGAAAGATCTCACGTTCATTGCCCGTAGCTGTTATACATTAATTCCTTTTACTTTACTTAAATAATCGTATAATTTAATATCGTTAGTACCTATGCATGCAAAATATTTCGTGAGCTTTGTCTGCACCTTACTTGCTTTCACAAGGTTTATCAAAGCTCACGAAAAATAATACTATTGTAATCTGTAGTAATACAACAAATGTGATAATATAAAATGAATACTGAGTCGTTCAAAGTAAATATTTACTTGTATACTTTTATTGTTACTTTCTCGCAACGTGTCAAACAGTTCATCTTCATGTTGAGGTTTAAGAGTTCATATTGTCTTTCACGGTAGGAATTACTGAAATATCTCATGATTTCCTTACCTATGTTGTTTCCATACTTCTACAGGATGTTAATTAACTACACCAAAACAATTTCAGAGGTTGTAGAGGTGACTACCATAAGCAAGTTGAGATAGGCAGTTTAGTCTGCGACTAAACTTAACGCAGTTGTCTTTTGATAAACCTGATTAATATCAGATGCTGTTAAATTGGTAATTAAACAAGATGGGTGAAAATATCGGATTATAATGTCTTTAAAACTGCTTCCCGAGTATAGAAGTACTGATTCTTACTAACTTGTTATTGGCGTTCTCATGCTTTAATGTCTCAAAGATTTCTTTAATCTCGAAGTAAACGCCTGCCAGTACGACACTGAACAGCGACTTAATGCCTTCTTGTATCATGTAGCCTACTCTAGTAGTGTTTCTATAACAGTTCTGATGGACCAATACGTAATGCCGAAGATTGGTACTCCAAATGTCATTGGTTCGGTTCCTGTAATGTAGGTAATTGTTTCTACGTCTTGTGAGTGCATATCTCAGAGGAAAATCTAACTGCTGGAATAATAGCAGTACCTGAAGTTAATCGACATTCAGAAGGAATTTAAAATAAGACCTGAAGCGAAGAATAATCTCACTTTGATCTTGAGCAGGCAGTCAGGTGAAAAGATGAGTAGATATCAACGTTTCGGGAGTGTACATCTCTCCTATCTTCAGGATATTTATAAAATGTTATAACCACAAAATGGAAGAGCATTGTTTTGATAACCACCATTTAGACAATTTTCGTGAGACGACCATCTTAGCAAAATGCAACTGTTACTGGGAGCAGAGAATTAAGGAGGCTTTGACGATTTCCTCTGAAAGGAGTACGCTTAATCGTGATGCTGGATTTCAGATCAGCTCCTCTTGGAAATCGGCCTTAAACATGGAAATCCATCGAATTAAGATGCAAAGATCAACACAACTTGATAAGTTAAGTAGTTACGTTTGTTTGACAAAATTTTCTATACTCACGCCATCTCCTGACCTGGCATTTAATTTACTGAAGCAGTCTTTTGTTCAGTCATGCAAATTTTGATAGTGTTTTGTCTTTGCTTATAGTTGTGTTATATCCAGTGTTTCATTTTGTGCTCATAACATTTTATAAATACCCTGATGATGGCTGACTGCCCGAGAAGAAAACAAGAAATTTGTACAGAGTACGACAGTCGTTTGTTCGCCGCTGTCATCTTTACACTGAAAACGCAGTCGCCATTTCGAGTAGTTTGTACAAATCTGATGTAAAGAGTTTCATTTACTTTTACTTTATGTAAGTTCGACCATACTTAACCACCTCGCATTTAGACGTACAGCATGTGAATGTATTAAGCAGGATTCAAACTTTGTTATAAAAAACTGTAATTAATTGCAGTACAAGGTGAAATTTCTCCGGTATATACATATATTCATACGAGAATTAACAGCTTGGACGAAACATAAAAAACAAGCAAACTAAGAATGCAAAAATATAAAACGTCAAGAAAAGTGGAGTTTCTAACTGCTTTATCTTTCACTTCAAGGCTAATGTCATAACCATTTCGTCAGAGAGAATGCTCGTATGTTGTGTTGACAATTTCATGCAAAGCCCTGTATTTAAAAGCGCTGTTTAGTATTTAACCGACACACACGATCACGTCAAATGTTTTTTAGTTATGTACCATGTACATTATAAAGACTCACTATTTTAGTTCTTAATTAACCGCAAGGTTGACAAATTTACAGATGATAATGTTTCGACCGCGACTGGCCGTCCACAGATGGCTCCACCTGTAATATCTTACCGCGGTGAAGAAAACTGGCAATTATTTACAAAGTTTTAAAATGAACTATATTTGTACTGATGCATACACCTTAGGTTTATTATATTTTTACCTTATGGAAATAAAAATTGATTACAGTGTATTGTGATAGACATGTCACTGAAGAAATAATTCTGTGTGGGAATGAAGGTATTCTAATTTAAGTATATAATGTACAATTTTTGGCAGATTTCCTGTGTGATGGTTTTAATGAACTGGAAATTTGGGAAGGTTTGTTTGCTATATGATTATAACAGTAGTTCCCATGTTAGTACTTCACAACATTGTAGGATATCAGCATTACAAATAATCAGACTCTAAATGAAATTACGAAAAATCACACTCAAGTTGCCCGTAGCTACAAAAAATCATATATCGTTATCACTTAACTATGCAACACCTTTCCTGACGATTTCAAATTACTTTAACAAGTTTTGTTAAAGCTCACATAAAAATAATTACTCTTATCTGTTGCAATACAACAACTAGGTTAATATAAAAGGAATACTTAGCCATTCAACAATCTGTAGAGCTGCGGTAACCATGGAAACAAGGTAGATAAGAAACTAATGAGCTGTTTCAGTAATTCCCACAGTGAAAGTCAATATGAATTGTTTAGCCTCAACATTAGGACGAATCAATTTGACACGTTGCGAGATTGTTACAATAAATGTATACAAAGTCAAAAATATATTTAGATATAAACTGTAAGATTTTTCCAGTCGAGCGGGATGGCTGAGGCTGTTTCGTTTGCGGTGCACATTCGGAAGGTCTAGGTTTGAATCCTGTGGCCGGTCTACCTGACCAATTCGAGTTTACGGGAGTTTTACCAGGTCTCCAGGTGAATCCTGAGAAGGTTAATTACCACCCTGTCCCTGAAGGGGATGGATCCGCTCTGTACAGGGGGTTTTGATTCGATGAGCTCCTTGGAGGTGATAGTGGCGTCTCCGTGGTTTCTTGATAAACTTGAAGTTCTGAATCTTTATCCGCGGAGTGGCTGAGTTTTCAAATCGCTCTACTCTCACCGAAGCTTCCCGAGTTCGATCCTATGCGACCGCAAGGTGAGATTTGTGGTGTACAACACGGTACTGGAACGACTTTTCTCCGGTGACTCCAGTTTTCTTCCACTATCTCATTACACTAGTACTCCATCTTCACTTCATGTAACATTAGTGTCACCGCCGGCGCTGCCGTATGTAGTAAAAGCAGGTGCTAAACACTACACATTACATTTTACGTCCCCTTCAAAGGTGTTGACGAAATTGGACAGTTTTCCTTCATACTGCGTGGTTAATGCAGTTGTACCCTGGACGCTTTTTAATAAATTGATATCTTGTTCTATATCGTGATTCTTGTTTCATTAATGGTACGCTACTGCCGATATTTCTGTTCTTTATATTTCTAAAATAGTCCTTAAGCCTAATGTTCAACTTCCTTTTAGTTTGCCCGTGTAAAAGTTATCACAGCCTTTGCAGTTTACCCGATACACAACTGTGTTTTTGTCTGTGTCGTTTTACTTTATATTATATGATTTCAAAAGATGTTTTACATTGCACTTGTCCTGTGGGCATAGTAACTTGCTATTCTGGAAAATTTTTGTAGCCCTGGGATGGTAAACACTAGCAATGTATGGAGCATAGAGCACTAAGTCGACTTAAAATTATATTAATTTTAGAAAAACGTTAGACATAAGGACCTGTTATCTGAGAGGGTAAATGCCATTAAAAACTTCAAGCAAAGCGCTGTATTTAAATGCCCTGTTTAGTATTTAACTGACATACACGCACACAGCATCACGTGAAATGATTTATAACTATGTACCATGTACGTTATAAGGACACGCTCTTTTAGTTCCTAATTAACCGCCACGTTGACAAAACATTTGAAAGATGGTAATGGCCCTAACTCGTCTTGCCGTCCACAGATGGCTCTACTTGTAATATCCTACCACTGTAAAGAAAATTTGTAATTATTTACAAAGTTTTAAAATGAAATGTGTGTATAATGTTTGTTCGTGCATTGAGTTTAATCGCGTATCACTGATTGAAAGTAGACGGTAATTAGAATGTACTTTGATATAATTTTGACATAAGAAATTATTTTGTATGAGAACGGGAGTCTTCTGAATTAAATATATAAACCACAAGCTTTCTAACTTTATTTCATGGTATCAATGAACTTATGGTACTAAACTGTTAAAAGCATTTTTGTTGTGCAATTATTGTGCGATTAAGTTGACAGCTTGACTAGTAATAGAGTTTGGAATGAAATCGCGGTCCCGTTACCCGTAGCTGCTTTGGGGCGGGCTGTGGTTCTTAAACACTTCAATATTTACATGACAACTTGTATGGGAGTCTGTTATCTGCTTTCCCAGGCCTTCAAAAGTACAGATATCACACTGCAATGAGTTCACGCATTGTTTATTTCATGTGTCGTTACTGAGCGATGTCGTGCAGTCAGTCACCAAAAAATTAATTAATATATTTCCAGAAAAGTTTTAATTTTACACACAACAACATAACACTTGTTTTAACAATTTTGCCTTTAATAGCATTATAGTTCTTCTACGCTGACATATCTTCATCTGTTGAGTCATTATCACAGTCATCTTCGACACTGTTCCCATCACATTGTCAATTATAATTTTTTCTTACTTTAGTGCATCCTTTTTCCAATCTTCCTGATCTCTTTCATCCATATGACGACATACATTTTCTAATTTCATTTTTCTAATTTTACCAAATCATTCGTTCCGTCCTTCATTTTAAAAGATGCATATCTCCAGCTAGCTCTTGTATTGGTATCTCGCTATAAATTCTACAGGATATTGATGTGGATGTTATGGAAGAAGCCTTATGGTTCTATAGTTATATTTCTGAGAATATTTGGACAATCAATGTGTTTTCCCTAGTCGATTTGTAAGCTGGAATTAGTCCAGACAGCTATCAAATGAAGTATTGTGATTATGTAGCTGAAAAAGCACATATCATCTTAAAGAACTTGACGTTGGAGGTTTATCTACTTGTGTATTATGGTAAGAGAAGTTATCTATTTCAAACACCGAGTTAAGGGGCGAATGCATATGTCAATGATAGCTCATTACAGTCAGCTGTACTCCGGGAGGGGGGGGGGGGTTGCTGAGTAAACGAGTTGGAAATAGAGAGAAGCGAAATAAAGTTGGATCTGAAATCGCTGATGTTGAAAGTCAGTGTTCTTGAACCATGGCAGGACTTACACATGAAACTACTATTTTACACATATACAGGAAACGCACTTTTATTTGTTAATTAACCGTCAAGTGAGGAACGTCGTCTGACAAGTAAATTGAGGTATAATTCTGTACATATCTGGTCTTGCTATACATAGATGGCGCCACCTGCTAGGATAAGATCAAATGAGTACTTAGCTGTTCAAAGTCAATGTTTATACATTTATTGTAACATTCTCTCAAAGATTGTCTTTCACGGTAAGAATTACTGAAATATCTCTTATGATTTTGTTAGGTACCTTTTAGCGCAGTTCTACAGAGTGCTAATTAACTACACTGAAATACTTTCAGAGGTTATAGACGTGACTAATATAAACAAGTTAGGATAGGCAAGGCATTATCTGTGACTAAACATACCGAGTTATTTGTGTTAAACCAAATTGGCATCAGAAGCTGATAACATGGTATTTAAACAAAGTGGATGAACTTATTTGATTAGAACGTCATTAAAACAGCTTCCCTAGTATAGGAATATCTACTCTTAGTAACTCGTTATTGGCGTTCTTGAGATTCGATGCCTCAAATATTTCTCAAATCTCGCATTAATCACTTGCCAGAATGACACTCAACATCGATTAACTGCCTTCTTCTAGCATGTAGCCTACTCTAGTGGTGCTTCTGTAACAGTTCCGGTGACCCAATACGTAATGCCGAAGACTGTTACTCCAAATGTCACTGGTTCAGTTCCTGTAATGTAGTTTATTTTATCTTTGTCTTGTGAATACATATCTCAGAAGAAAGTCTATCTCCCTAATAACAGCAGCACGTGAAGTTATTCGACACTCACAAGGAATTTTGTACAGAGTACGACAGTCATTTGTTCGCCGCTATCAACTTTGCTCTCGCTACATCGAGTATAAACCTGATGTAAATATTTGCATTTACTTTTCGATTTATATAAGTTTGTTCACCCTTTAAACCTCCTCGCATTCAGTCATACAGTATTAAGCAGAATTCAACCCTGCATCCTAATACCGATACTAACGGGGGGATTGCGCGGGACCCTGACACTTTTCTCCACTTATTCCCTACCAAAGCCTCGTATATATTAAAAAAAACTTTCATTTATGGTCTTAATCGAATTGGAGTCGTTAGAATCAAAACTAATTGCGGTTTAGTAGTGCAATTATTGTGCCCTAAGAGCGGTAGCACTACTGTTAATTTTGTAGTTTGACTAGTAACAGGATTTGAAATGAAATCGCGATCACGTCGCCCGTAGCTGCTATGTGTCGGGCAATGGATGGACTTCAATAGCAGACATATCACACTGCGATGAGTTCACACTCTCAAGTTATTTAATGTGTCGTTATTTAGCGATGTCGTCCAGTCTCCAACAAATTAAATACTCCTATAAGTTTTTATTTCACACACAACACTAACACTGGGTTTTACAATATTGCCTCTAATCATATTTTAATTCTTCTACGCGTGACACATCTTTATTTGTTGAGTCATTATCACTGTCATCATTGTATTAATTATAATTTTTTCTTCCCTTAGAGCAACCTTTTTCCAATATTCCTGTTTTCTTTCATCCATATGATGAAATACCTTTCCAATTCTATTTGTCCAATTTTAGCAAATCATTCTTTGCGTCCTTCATTTTAAAAGTCACATATCTGCAGTCTTCTTTTGTTTGGTATGTCTCCATTAATTCTATACAATTCAGATCTCGATGTTACGGAGGAAGCCTTAAGGTTTGATGGTTATATTTCTGACAATATTTGGTCAATCAAAGTGTTTTTCTGAGTCGGTTTGTTACCTGGAATTAAATCATACAATTTTGTTTTGGTGCTACTTTCATCAAATGGGATACTGTGATTTTGTAACCAAGAAAGCATGGCTCTTCTTAAAGGACTTGCCGTTGGAGGTTTGTCTACTTGTGTATTATGGTAAACAGACATTATCTATTTATAATACCGATTTAAGCGGTAAATGTGGTACTAACATGATTAACCATTTAACATATTGTCAGTATTCATTTGTTAATAAACTGTTACTAGGCGTATGTCTGTAATTGTACATTACACTCAACTGTACTTGGTGTGGGGGGGAGGTTGGCTGAGAATATGAGTTGGAAAGAGACAGAAGAGTAACAATATTGGATCTGAGCTCGCAGAAGATGAATGTCAGTGTTACGGAACCATTGTGGGACTTTTACATCAAACTACTATTTTACACACTTTCTTTTAATTGTTAATTAAGAGTCAAGAAAGCAACTTTGGTTGGCAATCAAATTGACAGATAGTATTCTGCTACGACTTCGTCTTGCTGTCAACAGATGGCTCCACCTGTAAGATCTTGACCGTGGTGAAGAAAACTGGCAACTACTTACAAATTTTTAAAATGAGCTATATTTGTACTGTTTCATATACCTTAGGTTTATTTGCTTTACCAGCAGAAAAATAAACAGTAATTAGAATGTATTTTTATAGAAATGTGACCGGAGAAGTTATTCTGTGTGAGAATGTAATACTTATAATTTTAGTATATGTTCTAAAATTTTCACAGTTTTCCTCTATGAGATGGTGTTGCTTACATAATAATTCTTTGAAGGTTTGTTTGGCCTGTAATTCTGGCAGTAGTTCCCATATTAACACTTTACAACATTGTGGAATAGCAGAATGACTAATAATCAGGCTCGAAATGAAATTATGAGGAATGGCATTGTCTGCAGCTGCTGCAACTTCATTTCTTTTACTTTACTCAAATGATCGTGTAAAGCAATATCTTTAGAATGCAAAATACTTCATGGGCTTTGACTACACCTTAGGACTTCAAGTTGCTTTCACAAGGTTTATTAAAGCTCACATAAAATAATTATGATTCTTTTCTATAGTAATACAGACTTAACACGCTACAATTGGGTAATATTAAAAGAATACTTAGTAAAAAGTCAATATTTACTGATATACTTTTATTGTAACATACTCGTAGCGTGACAGATGACTTCCTCGTGATGTTGAGGCTGAGCAACACATATTATCTTTCACGGTGGAAATTACTGAAATATCTCTTATGATTTCCTTACCTATCTTGTTTCCATAGTTACTGCAGCTCTACCTGATGTTTATGAACTATACCGAACTGATCTACTCATGTACTGAGATCTAATTGGTAGAGTGAAATGTTATTTAAACGAAATAGGTATAAGCAATAACAATATTCATTTTATAATACATCAGTAAGCATTACGTGCCAAAATATTAAATATGAAACATGTAATGGCCATAGTTACTAGAGACTATAAATAAAATAAAATAAAAATCCTTGAGACACCGTAAATTTCGCGAAGTACTGGAAAACCTAGGTCTTTCTTATGAAGACCTTTCATACCAAACAGAATCTGAATTCCTGAAGGGCCAGGTATGTTAATATTAGTGCTTAATTGCAAATGTATCTCTATGTTGTACTGAATATGTCTTAACACTCAGGTCTTATTTCCCTTTTCTTTATTTGTTTAGGATGTAACGGGAGTTTTTGTTTGAAATGAGTTTTGTTTTCTGATCTGAGTATTAGTGGGACATGTAAGGACAATATAAACAAATGATGAACGGTTGCTAAGGAAAAGAAAATTCATGATCTTGCTTAATGTGAAAAGATGAAAAGTTTTGCGTAGTAACGGAAAATCAATAATATTCATAAGGAGATATGTGTTCTGTAATCTTGTTAGTCATAAGTAGACGTGCAGGTGTAAGGAGTTTTATGAAATTAATGGAATCCTTTTATTAAAGAAGTAAGAAAATATCAATATGCTGCAGGTAACCTGCAATGATTACTTAGAAAAGAAAGTTAAAGTAAAGTGTAATCCTGATAATACAATTATATTATTTGTTACAAAATTGGACTTCTCCAAAATTGTATATATTTCACTCAGAACCAATCCTGAAAACGAGAGAACTCGTGTTCTTATTTAAAATAAGATGATGCAATTGGTGACCAGAAGTAACTGATAGTCGCAAAAACTGACACGAGAAGAGAAAGAATTGTACTCCCAACATAGAAATCCTGCTCCAAGGACATAGACATCTATTCATAAATGAAGATTGGATAAGTGATTTAGCCTTACTCAATGACATTTCTCAACATTTCAATAATCTTAATCATCATCTTCATAGAAAGTACGACAATATAGTTCATGTGTATGACAAATATATGTGTTACATAATTCGTAAAAATGACAAATGTATGAAAATCAAATATCATGAGAAAAGAGTTTCATCATTTTCCATGTCTAAAATCTTTTTCCAGTATTTCTGTAACAAACCAGAAAAAATTTACTGGTCTGTTAGATAAAGTAGAGAGGGAATTTGAAGTAAGTGGATTCAGTGATTTCAAATCCATAGAAAATCAATTTTCTCTCTTTACTAAACCTCTTTCAATAGATTTAGATAAGCTTAAACCAGAATTACAGCAGGAAGTCGCTGATTTCTAATGTGATACGTATATTTAATTTCAGTTTAAGTGTTTGACTCATTTGGATATATTTAAACATCTGAAAGCAGATACATATCGATCTCTTAGATCGTAGCAGCTGTTTGGATCAATATATGTTTGCCAACAGTTCTTTTTTTTCAAAATGAAACTTGTAAAATCGAAGAATGATGAAGATTAATGGATGATAATTTACGTGCTATACCGAGAGTGGCTACTTGTCATACATCACTAGATTTTCATGTCACATTTCAAATAGAAGAAAACTGAAATATATTGTTTAAATATGTAGGACTAAATAAACAAATAAATAAAATCTGAAAATTCTCCGTCCCGGTACCTAACTACTAAAACCGGAACGTAATTTCCAAATTTTACATTTATTACACAAAAAAAACAACAAACTACATAATCTTTTTTCAGATGATATAAACGAAATATAAAACAATGAAATAAAAAACATAGAAAGACTACCATTTTCAAATTAACTACAAAATTACTGGAATCCAGTAAATAAATTAACTGGCAGCCAGCTAAATATCTACAACTACAGAAAAAGAAAAATATACCGGCACAGTGTTAAATATCACAAAATAATTTACAATTAAAACTACAAAATAACTTCATAATTCATTTAAATCAAAACTTTAAAACATCAAATTAAATAACTTACTTCAATCATCTCATTCATACAATTTTAAAAATGTATCTAAAAAAATTCATATCATATAATTTCTCTTAGGACTACCTAAGTTATCGTAGACCAAAATACATGGATTCAAGTATGTGTACCATTTCTTATTGTACTTGTAACGAAGGTCCATGCCTGTCGCTGTTCGACATTACGTCATTCACACTGCGGGTTGCATACTGAGACGTCATACTGCCTCCTCATTGAGTACATGCTTGCCGATAGCCAGTTTAGTATTTAACCGACATACAGACGCACGCCCACTCCGTGAACAGTTTTACAAAATACATACCACGTGCATTATAAAGACACGCCCTGTTAGTTCTTAATTAACCGCCAGGAGAGCAACATTAATTGTAAAACATATTGTCACATAGTAATCTTCCAATCGCGGCTTGTGGTCCACAGATGGCTCCACTTGTAATATCCTACTGCGCTGAAGAAAATTTATAATTATTTATAAATTTTTAATATAAACAGGTATTTATACTCTCTGCATATACTTTAACTTTGTTCGCGTTTAACTCTGTGAAAGTATACAGTAATTAGAATGTATATTGATGCAAACTTGACTGAAGAAGTAGTTCTGTACGGGAATAGAAGTCATTTGAATTAAATATATATGACACAATTTTTATAACTATTTCAATGCATGATTTGAATAAGCTGAATACGCTTTTTACAAAGGTTTTTTGCTGTACAATTATAGTAACCTGAGATTTGGAACACAGTGCGATCACAACATGACTAGTAATAGAGTTTGGAATAAAATCAAGCTTCCGTTGCCGTGCATGCTATGGGCCAAGCCATGGTTCTTGAACATTGAGATATTTAAACGAAAGCTTTTATGTGAGTCTCTTAGCTGATTTCCCTGTCCTCCAATGTCAGTGGTATCTCACTGCGATGACTTCACCCACTGAGGTATCTGTGGATTTGTGAATAAAGACTAAAATTAAGTCATACTTTTTAAAACTTGTAACTTCACTTACGTCCTTTTTCGAAATCAGGAACGTTTTCGAAACAGTTGCAGTTTCATAATCAACTGATTAGCGACTACCAAGGTTGTTCTCTGAAACAACAAAACGGCTTTAATGCATTGAGACCAGGCGTTAAGCAAAGCACATTTCATTTCAGGTTTTCTTCTAAGGTGGCATCGAAATTTTAGTTTTCCATCATTTTGCTTTATAAATATATTTTCCAACGTGGTAAGTGCAGTAGAACCCTGCACGCATTTTAATATACGGATTTCTTGTTCTATATTATGACTCTCATTCCATAAATGGAACCTACTGCCTATTTGTCTGTTCTTGATGTTTCCAAAATACCCTTTAAGCCTTATGTTCAAATTCCGTTTGGTTTTGACATTGTAAATGTTGTTTGTCTATGCCGTTTATCAGATACACACTTGAGCTTTGGTCTGTGGGCTTCTGCTTTGTGTTGTAACTTTGTGGGTTCATAAAAAAGTCAAGTTTGCAGAAGTTCAAAATGCCCTTTATTTCTATAGAAAAACAGTTTGTACAGCCTTTGCAGCAGGATAACGTAACATATACCAACACAGTCTCTCGTGGCTTCACCACACGAAAACAAACAAAAGAAGTCACTTTCAAATCACTACACGATTATCAGTTCTCAACTCGATACAGTTGAAATGTTTACACATTGCGGTAAAACTCCATTCACTGACTGGCAGCTCAGCCCACTTCTCTCTTATTAATAACCGAACAATCGTTTCTCGAAACTTGTTGAAGTATCACGACGGCGAGAGAAAGGGAAGACCTATCCAGACTATTTCCGTCTCTTTTCTTCTACGCAAGCGATAGCGCGCGCCGGCCAGGTCGTGGTTAAGGGCATTTTGTCTCTTTCTTGCCCCGCTTCTCTCTCTCTCTCTCTCTCTCTCTCTCTCTCTCTCTCTCTCTCTCTCTCTCTCTCTCTCTCTCTCTCTCTCTCTCTCTCTCTCTCTCTCTCTCTCTCTCTCTCTCCGTTCCTATACTTGCAGGCCGTGGCCTGCCGCAAAACAATGCTTCGCGACAGTATATATGATTTCAAAAGCTGTGGAACACAGAGCTTTTTCTCTGGTCAAAGTAATATGTTCTTTTGGAAAAGTTGGGTAGCCCTGCGATGGTAAACACTAGCAATATATGGAGCATCGAGCACTAATTCGTCTTAAATTTATGTTCATTTTAGAACAATGATATACCTAATGACCTGTTCTGTGAGACGGCAAATCACATCGAAAATTTCTTGTAAGGCACTGAATCTAAATGCCCAGTTTAGTGTTTAACCGACACGCAGACGTTAAAAGTTTTATGAATGCTTACCATGTATGTTGTAATGACACGCTCCTTTAGTTCTCAAGTAAACGAGGCGACTTTACTTGGGAAACAACAGATGCTAATGATCCAACCTACTCTTCCTGTCCACAGATGGCTCCACTAGTAATATCCTGCCACGGTGAAGAAAATTTGTAATTATTTACAAAGTTTTAACTTGAACTGTATTTATACTGTTTACCTATACCTTAAGTTTATTTCATTTAGTTCTATGAAATTAAACAGCAATTAGAATATATTTTAACATAAATTTAACCGAACAAGTAATTCTGTTTGACAATGGAAGACATCTGAAATAAATATATGAGTCAGAATTTTTGTAACTTAATTTCATGGTGTGAGTCCAATTCCAGATTACTGTTGTTAAAAGCGCAGTGCTGTACAAGTGCTTAACCATGCAACACCTTTTGAATGCACCTGACGAATTCAACTTGCTTCCACAAGGTTTATTGAGTCCGGAGCCATGATAGAGCGGACTATGAGATGAGGCCCATATATACTAGGATAGCGGTACTCGGTTTCCATCATCTCTTCTGTAAGAATGCATCATGTCCTGAGCCAGCAGAGATATGTGAGTACAACTTTTGTGGACAAACATGTGAATGTTACTACATAGAACTGTGCAGGAAAAGAGCCAAATCAAAGACTATGTGAACCAAGGCGTCAGTGGGTAAAACTGTATAATTTGTGCTTGTTTGAAATTGAGCATTTATTGTATAGCCATTTGGCTGCAATAAAAATTTATTATATATAACTATTACTATTATCTGTAGCAATACAGATTACTAACACCCGACAATTAGGATAATTTTGCGACTGTGTGGGTTACGTAGATTCGGAAATCCGGCTTGCAGAAATATAAAACTGCTTTTGCTGCAGTAAAACGACGTGAATTTAACAACCAGCCGTCTTCAAGGTGGAGTCGGTACACTTGAAACTTCGACTGTCACAATAACCATCATACAACTGCTCTTCTAACACCTGCCTGGTATTTATAGTCACCAGCCATTGTTTCTAGAATGCCGGGCGACAACAAAAGACTGAAGAATCGGGAGCCTCTCTCTGTCTCTTTGTCTTCTGCCCACGAGCCCTGAATTGTTTTTAATAAATGTATTTCTTGTTCTATATCGTGAAGCTTATTGCATAAAAGGTCCGCAACTGCCAGATTGCCTTTTTTTGATGTTTCTAAAATACTCTTTAAGCCTAATGTTCAATGACACGCTCCTTTAGTTCTTAATTAACCCTCAGAAGGCAACCTTATTTGAGAAACAAATTGACAGATTGTAATGTTCCCACCTCGTCTTCCTGTCCACAGATGGCTCTACCTGTAATATATTGCCGCGGTGAAGAAAATGTGTAATTATTTGCAAACTTTTAACGCTAACTGCATTTATACTCTTTGCATATACTTTAACTTTGTTTGCATTTAACGGAATGAATGTAAACAGTAATTAGGTTGTATTTTGACACCAATTTGACCTCAAACGTAATTCTGTACCAGAACGGAAGTCTTCTGAATTAATAATATAAGCCACAATTTTTATATAATTTCAATTTTACAGCATTTATTTATGAAATTTTTTGCTGTATAATTATAGTACATTGTGGTTTGCAATAACTTTCCATCACAGCATGACTAGTAGCGGGGTTTGGATAATTATCAATCTTACCTTGCCCTTAGCTGCTATTGGCAACGCAATGCTCCTTGAACGATGAAATATTTACATGACAGCTTTGATGAGATTCTCTTACACGCTTTTCCTGGTCTTCAATAGCAGTGATATCTAACTGTGATAACTTCACTCCCTCAAGAATCACTGGATGTTTATTTCAAGTGTCGCTGTTTAGGGAAGCCGTACAGTCCATCTCCAACAAATTAAACACTATGGTTCCAGAAAGGTTTTTCACTTACACACAACTTAACAGAGTTAAATAATTTTGCCTTTAATCATATTTTATTTCTTCCACGTTTGACATATCTTCTTCTGTTGAATCATTGCCATTATCACTATTTCTATCCCATTGTCTTCAATTATAATACTTCAATTTTTTTCTTTCGTTAGTGTACTTTATTCTAATAATGTTGCTTTATTTCATCCACATTATGGCATACCTTTACCCATTTCAATTGTGCAGTTTGCTCAAATCGATGGCGGCAGAAAATTTCGTCTTTCACTTCACAGGTGAAAGTTTACTGTGATACAATAAAGCACAAAGCCCGCCTCAATACAGTAGATGGCAGCCTGTCTGCCTAACTTTTACGAGGATCCGAGTTCGATTCTCGATCGAGGTGAGCTACTTGGCTATGGTTTTTTCCGGGGCTTCCGTTATGCTTAAATACGAATGTCGAATAGCTCTGTGCTCTATGGACCCTGAGCTCATTTGAGCATCATCTCATCCATCCATTCATCGTGCTATATGACTTAGCATTACAGGACGTAAATTACAAAACAAAACACAAAAATACAAAAAAGAAGAAAAGGTTCCATTGCCCGTAGCTTCTATTCGCCGCGCCATGGTCCTTGAACACTGAAAGATTTAAATGAAAGCTCTGATGCGAGTCTCTTAGCTGATTTCCCTGTCCCCCAATGGCAGTAGTATCTCACTGCGATGACTTCACCCTCTGAAGTATCACTGGAGTTGTGCATAAAGACTAAAATTGAGTCATACTTTTCAAAACTTGTTACTTCACAGACGTCCTTTTACAAAATCAGCAACGTTTTCGAAACGAAGATCGATCATAGCTCATTAGCGACTCTCACGGTTGTTGTCTGAATCTCTTGTAACTGGCTCCCTCTCTCGGCACATCAAAATTTACAATGGCACATCAAAATTTACAAAATGTGGAATGTTTTTAATAATAAAATTTATTGCTATGTTGTAAGTTCAGGTTTTGTTGACAATGGCTTTAGTAGTTTGATCTCGTCCCCGATGTGGTGAGTATTATTCCAGAAATGAAGAGCAACTGTCGATTTTTCTGTTGTTAATATTTTATGTTCCTACGGTGTTCTGTTAACCAATTTTTTAAATTTCTCTTCGCCAAACCAATATAAAATATGTCATATTCTTCACAATTTATCATATATATATGCCTGATTTTTGTTCTGGTGGAGTCGGTTTGGGATTATTTAACAATTTTAAGAGCGAGAATCTGTTTTGTGGGCCTAGTTTGATTCCATAATTTTTAAATATTCGTTCAAACTTAAGAAATGTCCAATTTGTTGTATTTTCAGTTTCTATTTATGTTTTTAAGAGTAGTGATCTGTTATAATTTCTTTTAGTGGTAGTCGCGATTGATTATTTTTTGGTTGTGTTTGCATCGAAACCATTTTTTTCCTGTATTTAAAGTATATGTAAATTCCTCATATTGTTTTTGATCTAAAGGTATGCTGTTCAGTCTATGGGTCAAACTTCTAAGAGCAGCTAATTTATGTGATAGAGGATTGAAACTAATTATCTGTGTTTTTAGGTTTTCTGTAGATTCCAAATTGTACACTGTCATTTTGTCTTACGATCGTTAAATCTAAGAAAGACAATTGACGCCTCACTTGGTAGAGTATGTCACAGAGCCGAATATAATACAACGCTGTGTGGAAACATTTGTTTTCCATCTTCTAGATTTTAAGTTATTGATGAGTAATACACAATAAAGACAAGATCAGTGCTACTGTCAGAAAATTCTAGATATGCATTTCATTTGTCAGGAAATGAATGCTATACATGTATAGAGTTTAAATTAAAATCTGTGGAGTCGTTCTTGAGAAAATCAAACATTTTGAAACAGTCCTATGAGTTAAGGACTATGATACAATGAAGCACAGAAGCATGCCTCGGTAGCGTAGATGGTAGCGTGTCTGCCTCACGTTCAAGAGTATCCGAGTTCGAATCTCGGTCAGAGTGAGCTACTTGGATAAGGTTTTTGCGGGGTTTTTCCTTATCCTTAAAGACGAATGTCGGGTAAAACTAAGCTCAATGGACCCTGGACTCATTTGAGCATAATTTCACCCAATTCATTCACCGTCCGATATAACTTAACGTTGGGGCGGTCGAAAATGAAAGCAAACAAAAAATAATCAAAAGTTTTGTAGTTATGAGATGATTCTATTACACTAGATTTTGTAGAAGGTTTGTTTGCTATATAATTATGTCAGTAGTTCCCACGTCAGCACTTTACATGGGATAACAGTATAACTAATAATCGGACTATAAATGCAATTACCAAACTTCACACTCACGTTGCCCGTAGCTGCTAAAGATGCGTTCCTTTTGCTTTACTTATATCATCGTATAATGTAATATCGATAGTCGTTATTTATGTAAGATATTTCATGAGCTTTGACTGCACATTACGACTTCAAATTGCTTTAACAAAGTTTATTAAAGCTCACATCATATAATATTATCTGTAGCAATATTATTTGCATTTACATTTCGATTTATGTAAGTTCGTTCGCCCTCCAAACCTCTCCCATTTAAACATACAGTATGTTAAGGTAATAAACAGAATTCAACCTTTGTTAGAAACATGTGTAATTAATCGCTAAATTTCTCCGTAAACATTTATACAAATGTTAACAGCTTGGACGAAAAATAAAGAACAAACAAAGAATGCAGAAATAAAAATGTCAAGAGAAGTGGAGACTAACTGCTTTATTTTTCACTTGAAGGCTAATATCAAAACAAATGCGCCAAATGGAGTGCTCCGACACGTCTCTTCATTTTCGTGTGACGTGTACCCAGGTAGTGTTATCACTATCAGTGTCGTACTGGTACCTTATAAAATTAAAGCGGTAACTTCCACATTTGAAACAACAGGCGATCGGTCTTGTGTCTCAAATTACTTCTTTAACGTATCTGCATTTGGTCTGAAAATGTTTCGTGTAATTAACTCCCTGTATACCTACATTAATGACCTCGTGATTGAATAAGTGATTTAGCCTTTCTCACTGACATTTCTCAACACTTCAATAATCTTAATCGTATCTTCAGAGAAAGTTACACAACTTCATTCATATGTATGACATGGTTACATCATTCGTAAACATGACAGAATTACGGAAATCTAATCTCACGAGAGTGCTGCAATATGATTACAACCGCCAGTAACTCTTGCCGGGTGACGCAGTACTTCTTCTCCTTGACTTTCATCAATTTAGATGTCTAAAGTCTCTTCCCATGTAACAAACCTGAATAAATATACTGGTCTGTTAAGTAAAGTAAAGAACGAACTTAAGGTAAGGAAATTCACTGACTTTAATCTCTTAGATCGTAGCAGCTATGTTTGAATCCACATATTGTGACTCTGTGAGTTCGTAGAATCAAAACTACAAGTTACAGAAATTCCAAATGTTCTTTATTCCTGTAGAAATACGCTCTGTTCTATTCTTACAGTAGTCTCATTACGTCACATACACAATCACAATCTACCAAGGTCGATGATCACAACAACAACGTTCTGATTACATCTGTTTACTACATCTGCTCTCGTTACAACACTCTACAACTGTTTACTCCTACTGCTCTGTTTACGACTGCCTCTTCGAGACTCGCCGCTTCTTAAATACCTCATTGATAATTTGAGACTGTTCTGTAACAATCACTAGTTATTTCTGGAACAAACAACAAATCGAATGTTCTATAAAACAATCAAGACGTCACCAGAATGTTTCAATTACCTCACTTATCTGTGTCAGTAAGTCTTTTATCTCGCGCTATCTTCATCTGTTTTTGTAGGCTCTTTATTTCCACACTGTCTGCCTATCAGTTCCTTTGTGTAAACAAGCCGCGCGAACACTTTTAGCGCGTACGCCGCCAGTCGCAAAAAGGGATTCGGTCCAATATGTATGCCAACATTTTTTCCCAAAATAAAACATAAAATCTAAGCAATAAACGCGATTAACAAATAATAATTTACGTGCTATACCGAGAGTGGCTATTTGTGATACATCACTAGATTATCGTGGCACATTACAAATAGAAGTGAAGTAAAATATGTTGCACAAATATTTAGGCCTGCCTAAGGTATCGTAGACCAAAATAGACCATTTCGAGTATATGTACTATTCCTTATTTTACTTGTAGTAAGTCCAACACTGACTCTGAACGAAGATACATGCCTTCACCTGTTCGACATTACGTCATGTGCATCACGGGTTGCACACTCAGACGTCATACTTCTCCCTCATTGAGTACATGCTTATCTATGTCCAGTTTAGTATTTAACCGACATACAGACGAACGTATGTTCTATAAATACATACTACGTACGTCATAAAGACACGCTCTATTAGTTCTCAGTTAACCGCCAGGAGAGCAACATTATTTCTTAAACATATTGTTAGATAATGCTCTTCCAACCTAGTGTTGCTGTCCAAAGATGGCTCCACCTGTAGCATCTTACTGCGGTGTAGAAAACTTCTAATTATTTCCAAAGTTTTAACAGGAACTGTATATATGCCTTTCGCTTGTAGTTTAGATTTATTTGTTTTTAATCTATAAAAGTAAACGGTAATTTGAAAATATTTTGATACAAATGTGACAGCTATAATTCGTAATTTAGATGAATATTGGGTAATGGGTCTTGTAAATGCTTGTGTTGTGCAATTATAGTTTCCTGAGAATACCAGCTCCAAGATAAAATTTGCAACAAGATGAAAATACAAAAATTCGCGCTCACTATGCTTGTAGCCATGCCATTGTTCTTGCACACAGTAATATTTAAATGAAATCTTTGATACGACTGTCTTACCTGTTTCCCTGGACTTCAGTGACAGTGATATCTCACTGCGATGACTTCACCGTCTCAAGAGTCACTGGATGCTTTATTTCATATGTCGCTATTCAGGGAAGGCGTTCAGTCTCCAAAAAATTAAATAATCTGATTCCAGAAACCTTCTTCACTTGATACAATGTAAAACTGAATCAAATAATTTTGCCTTTTATCTTATTTTAAAACTTCTACGCCTGACATCTTCATCTGTTAGGTCATTATTACTGTCATCCTCCTTACTGTTTGCATCCCATTGTCTTCAGTTATAATCCTTTCAATTTTTTCCTCAGTTAGTACATTGAAACCAGGCGTTAAATAAAACACATTTCTTTTCAGGTTCTCTTACAAGGTAGTGTCGAAACTTTAGTTCTCCATCATATTTTTTTTCAACGTGCTTAATGAGGTTGAACCCTGAACGCATTTTAATATACGGATTTCTTGTTCTATATCGTGATTCTCATTCCATAAATGGTACCTACTGCCGATTTGTCTGTTCTTGATGTTTCTAAAATGCTGTTAAAGCCTAATGTTCACCTTCCGTTTGGTTTTTGACATTGTAAAGACTGTCAGTATTTGCTATTTATCAGGTACACAAACTGAGTTTTGATCTTTAGGCGTGTCCTGTGTTATGCTCTGTGTTGCCACTTTGTCGGTTGGTAAAATTCAAGTCAGATTTGTAGAATTTCAAAATGCCCTTTACTTTCACAGAAAGACACTTTTACAGCCCATTGCGGCAACATACACACACACAGTCTCTCGTGGCTTCACCACACGAAAACAAACAAAAGAATTCACTTTCAAATCACTACACGATTATCAGTTCTAAAGTCGAAACAATTCAAATGTCCATACACTGCAGCAAAACTCCATTCATGACTGGCAGCTGAGTCCGCTTCTCTCTCATTTATAACGCAACAATCATATCTCGAAACTTGTCGAAGTATAACGATCTTTCACGATGGCGAGAGAAAGAAAAGAATTATCCAGACTATCTCCGTCTCTTTCCCTCTCAGCCAGCGCTAGCGCGCGCCGGCTTAGTCGTGGCTTGGGGCCCTTCTGTCTCTTTATTTCTTCGCTTCTCTCTCTTTCTCTCTGTGTCTCCGTTCCCATACGTGAGGGCCGTAGTCCGCCGCAAAACAATGCCTGGTGACAGTATATATGATTTCGAAAGCTGTGGTACACTGATTTTCTTTTGTAGGCAAAGTAACATGTTCTTTTGGAAAATGTGTGTAATCCTGGGATGGTGAAAACCAGAAATATATGGATCATCGAGTACCAGTCCGAATCAAAGTTTTACTAATATTCGAAGAATGTTGCACATATGGACCTGTAGTACAAGAGGGCAGGTATCGTTGGAAGGCTCTTGCAAGGCAGGAAATTTAAATGCCCAGTTTAGTTGTCCTAATTTAAAAAAAAATGTTACACCTAAGGACCTGTTATCTGAGAGGGCAAATGTTATTAAAACTTCATGCAACCATCTGTACTTAATTTAACTATTTACTATTTAACCGATACACATGTTCATGTTAAAAGTTATATAGCTATGTACCATGTACTTTATAATTACACGCTCATTTAGTTCTTAAATAACCGCCAGGGTGACAAACAATTGAACGAGCGGAATGGTCATACCTCATTCGCGTTTCACTGAAAAAAGTAGACAGTAATTAGAATAAATGTTGACATAAATTTGACCTAAGAAGTAATTCTGTATGAGAATGGAAGTCATCTGAATTAAATATATAAACAACAAACTTTCTAACTTTCTTTCATGGTATAAATCGATTGTGATCTTAACCCTCTTGAACACTTGAATAGTGCAATTATTGTGACCTAAGAGCGGTAATGCCACTGTTTAGGTTTGCATCCCGCCTCGGTAGCGTATATGCAAAATATCTCTTATGATTTCCTTACCTATCTTGTTTCCATGGTTACTGCAGATCCTCAAGATATTTATGAACTACACCGAACTGGTCTACACATGTACCGATGTCTAATTGGTACAGCGAAAAGTTATTTAAATTAAATAGGAATAAACAATAACGGGAAGCATTATGTGCACAAATACTAAATATGAAACATACAAAGGGCGCCCGGCGTCTCTGCGGAGCTTTCCATAGAGCAAGACCCAGAGAATAACAAGCCGCTCCATCTGGTCCTGTGGACTCAAGACGGGATGGCAGTGGATACACTACTTACGCGAGCCAAACCCAAAGAGGAAGGCTACCGATTAACCTCGATAGGCCACCTGGTGATCTAGCACACCTACTAGCTATGCAGGCTAGTACGCGGCAATATATAGCTTCCCTCAACCTCGTCCGGAGACGTATCCGATCTCCCACGAGTATCGGGAACCACTGTCCCTCGAGTCCAACCCAATCGAAACATCTCCCATTCAGGGTGAGGCTCGAATGTTCGGCCCAAGGTTCCTCTAGTAACGTCAGAGCTACCACGAGTGCTAGGTGTCCGTAACGTCACCACCACGGCAGCTGAAGGGGACTGCTCCCCTCCCCTACGAGGGCAATACACATGTCGTGTTTTAATTAAAATCCTTGGAGTCATGTTTGAAAAACAAACTTGTTAAACAATTCCTACATATAAGGACTATGATACAATGAAGTACAAAATTAATATAATTTCTAGTCGAACATATATTACTTGTGTTTACCTAGATCACGCTTCGTTACGATCTTCCTAATGTCCTTCAGCTAATGTGGACTTGTACAACGAGGTCAACCCGAAAGTCGGAAGATCCCGGCCCATAACAAGCCGGAAGCCATGGAAAACTTCGGTGAAATAGCTTCAGTCGAAGGAACCTGGCCGCGCCGAGGCTCAGTGGTTAGACCGCTTGGCTCTCACCAATGCTGCCCGGGTTCGATTCCAGGTGACCGCAAACTGAGATTTGTGGTGGACAACACGGCGCTGTGGCGGGTTTCTCCGGTTCATCAGTTTTCCCCCGCCATCTCATTCTTCCGGTGCTCCATTTTCATCTCATGTATCACCAGTGTCACCGCCTGCGGTGCCGTATGTAGTAAAGCGGGCATTAAACACTACATATTTCATTTCTAAAGACCGCTCCATCTCAAGACAGGTGGAACTGAATACGCCACATACGCGCGTCAACCACGTTGGGTAGACTATCGAAAACCTCGGTGTGGCCACCTGGTAATTTAGCACACCTTCTGCTGGCCCTGCAGGTTGGTCCTCGGGACGTTTTAGGTAACCCTCTGCCCTATCCGGGCGGTCGAGAACTGTCCGGAGGTATCCAATCTCCTGCGGGTGTCGGGGAATACACTGCCCTCTCGAGTCAGAACCAATCCGAAGAGCTCCCCTTCGGGATGGGCTCGAATTTTCGGCCCGAGGTTCCTCTTCGTAACGACAGAAGTGTCTCGAGGGCTAAGGGTCCGCAGGGCCCGCACCACGTCCTCTGCGGCGTATGACGCGATTGTGGCGTCTCCCTTGGTGTCTTGATAAACTTAAGGTTCTGCATCTTAGCTGCGTGGCGTGGCTGAGTGGTTAAACCTCTCCACTCTCACCAAAGCTACTCGGGTTCTATCCTATACCACCAAAAGATAAAATTTGTTAATGACAACACGCTACTGGGACGAGGTTTCTCCGGAATTTCCGGTTTCCTCTGAGATCTCATTCCACCATTGCATCTTCAACTCTTGTAACATCATTGTCACCGTCTGCGGTGCCGCGTTAGTAAAAGCGGGCTTTAAACACTACACATTTCATTTTAGATTCTCTTCAATGTAGGGGTCAAAATTGGTCAGTTTTTCTCCATACTGCGTGATTAATGAAGTTGGACCCCGAACACTTTTAAATAAATGTATTTATTCTTCTATATCGTGATTCTCATTCCATAAATGGTGCGCTACTGCCAATGTTACTGTTCTTGATGTTTCTAAAACGTGCGTTCAGCATAATGTTCAACTTACATTTTGTTTTGTCTGTGGGGTTTTACTTGGTATTAATTACAAGATTTTAAAAGAAGTACATTGATTTTGTTGTGTGAGGCCAAATATATACGTTCTTATGGAAAAGTTGTGTAGCCCTGCGATGGTAAAACAAGCAATATATGGAGCATCGAGCATTAATTCCTCTTAAATTTATGTTAATTTCAGGACAATGTTACACCTAAGGACCTGTTGTGTGAGACGGCAAATTACATCGAACATTTCTTGCAAGGCACTGAATCTAAATGCCCAGTTTAGTGTTTAATCGACACACAGAGACGCTAAAAGTTTTATAAATGTTTACCATGTATGTTGTAATGACACGCTCCTTTAGTTCTCAATTAACCGTAAGGTGGCACTTTAGTTGTGAAATAAATTAACAGATGCTAATGTTCCGACCTCGTCTTCCTATCAACAGATGGCTCCAACAGTAATATCCTACCACGGTGAACAAAATTTGTAATTATTTACAAAGTGTTTCATTGAAAGGTATTTATACTGTTTACCTATACCTAAAGTTAATTTCCACCTAATTCTGTGAAATTAAACAGTAATTGGGATATAAATTAATATAAATTTTACCGTACAAGTAATTCTGTTTGAGAATTGAAGTCATCTGAAGTAAATATATAAGTAACAATTTTGTAACTTAATTTCATGGTTTGTATCCAATTCTAGGTGATACTTTTTATAGCGCATGAGCTGTACAATTATCTTTCAATGCTACATCTTTCTTAAATTTTCACTGCACCTGACATTTAACATGCTTTCACAAGATTTATTGAATCGGGGGCCATGGATTTACCGGACATTGACCACATCCAACTTTGTCATTGGGCACTCGTTTACTAGAATTGCGGCACTCGGTTTCCATCATCTCGTCTGTAAGACTGCATTACACCATGAGCCAGCAGAGACGAGTGAGTGGAACTTTTGTGGACAAAGATGTGAACGTTACCACATAGAACTGTGCAGGAAAAAGCCCAATCAAAGATTATGTGAACCAAGGCCTCAGTGCGCAAAACTGAATAATTGGCAATTGTTTGTAGTTTGCTCTTTGTGTATGGCCATTTGACTGCAATAGAATTTATTACATAAATAATTATTACTGTTCTGTAGATTACGTAGATTCGGGAATCCGTCTTTTAGAATTATAAAGCTACTTCTGTTGCAGTAAAAAGGCCTGAAATTAACAATCAGCCGTCTAAAAGGTGGGGTCGGTTAAAGAAGTCACTTCAGTACATTTCAAACTTCGACTGTCACAATAACCATCATACAACTGCTCTTCTAACACCTGCGTGGTATGTATAGCCACCAGCCATTGTTTCTAGAATGCCGGGCAACAACAATAGACTGAAGAATCGGGAGCCTCTCTCTGCCTCTTTCTCTTCTGCCCACGAGCCTTGAATACTTTTTAATAAATGTATTTGTTGTTCTATATCGTGATGCTTATTGCATAAATGGTACCCTACCGCCGATTTTTTGTTGTTGATGTTTCTAAAATACTCTTTAAGCCTAATGTTCAATGACACGCTCTTTTAGTACTCAATTAACCGTCAGGAGGCAACTTTAGTTGAGAAAAAAACAGTGCTAATGTTCCAACCTCGTCTTCCTCTCCACAGATGGCGCCACCAGTAATATGCTGCCGCAGTGAAGAAAATTCGTAACTATTTGCATATTGTTAATGGGAACTGCATTTATACTCTTTACATATACTTTAACTTTGGATGCATTTAACAGTATGAAAGTAAACAGTAATTCGATTGTATTTTGACGCAAATTTGACCGCAAACGTAATTCTATACGAGAATGGAAGTCTCCTGAATTTAATATATAAACCACAATTTTTATAACCATTTTTCATTGTAAGATCTCAATTCAAAATCTGTAAAATTTTGCTGTATAATTATAGTAACTTGAGGTTTGCAACAAGCTTCCATCACAACATGACTAGTAACAGGGTTTGGAAAATTATCACGCATACCTTGCCCTCAGCTACTATTGGTCACGCAATGCTCCTTGAACGATGAAATATTTAAATGACAGATTTGATCAAAGTCTCTTACCTGCTTTTCCTGGTCTTCAATAGCAGTGACATCTCTTTGCAGAAACTTCACTCCCTCAAGAGTCACTGGATTGTTTATTTCAAGTGTCGCTGTTTAGGGAAGCCGCAGTGTCCATCTCCAACAAATTAGATACTATGTTTCCAGAAAGATTTTTCACTTACACACAACTTAACGGAGTTAAACATTTTTGGCTGTAATCATATTTTATTTCTTCCAGGTTTGACATATCTTCTTATGTTGAATCATTGCCATCATCAATATGTCCATCCCATTGTCTTCAATTATAACTCTTTCAATTTTTTTCTTCCATTAGTGTACTTTATTCTAATAGTGTTGTTTTATTTCTTCCACATTATGAAATACATTTACCCATTTCAATTGTGCAGTTTGCTCAAATCGATGGCGGCAGAAAATTTTGTCTTTCACGTTACAGGTGAAAGTTTACTATGATACAATAAAGCACAAAAGCGCGCCTCAATAGAGTAGATGGTAGCCTGTGTGCCTCGGTCGGGGTGAGCTTTCTGGATAAGGCTTTTTCCAGGGTTTTCCGTTATCCTTAAAGACGAATGTCGAGTAACTGTAAGCTCTATGGATCCTGGACTCATTTAAGCATCATATAATCCATTCTATTCATCGTGCGATATGACTTAATGTTGGAGAACGTAAATTACAAAAAAATACAAAAAAGTTTCCATTACCCGTAGCTGCTATTTGCCGCGCCATGTTTCTTGAACCCTGAAATGCATGAAATATTTGATGCGAGTCTCTTAGCTGATTTCCTTGTCCCCCAATGTCAGTGATATCTCACTGCGATGATTTCACCCTCTGAAGTATCACTGATTTGTGTATAAAGACTAACATTAGGTCATAGTTTTCAAAACTTATAACTTCACTCACGTCCTTTTACAAATTCAGGAACGTTTTCGAAACAGTTGAAGTATGATCATAAGCTGATTAGCGACTCTCACGGTTGTTGTCTGTATCTCTTGTAATTGGCTCCCTCTCTCGGAAGATTGTTTACATAAGTTCAATAGACCATTCACTGATGGCACATCAAAATTTAAATTATGTGGAATGTTTTAATCATAAAATGTATTGCTATGTTGTAAGTTCAAGTTTTGTTGACAATGGCTTTAGTAGTTTGATCTCGTCCCCGATGTGGTGAGTATTATTCCAGAAATGAAGAGCAACTGCCGATTTTTCTGTATGTTTATATTTTATGTTCCTACGGTGTTCTGTTAACCTAGTTTTTAAATTTCTCTTCGCCAAACCAATATAAAATTTGTCACAGTCTTCACAATTTATCCTATGTATGCTACAGTTTTGTTCTGGTGGGGTCACTTTGTTAAGGGAGTATTTAAAAATTTCTTGAGCGAGAATCTGTTTTGTGGAGCTAGGTTGATGCCATAATCTTTAAATGTTCGTTCATACTTCAGAAATGTCCAAGGGTGGTAAGTGAATTTGTGGTATTTCTAGTTTTTATTTATGTTTTGTAAAGTAGTGATCTGTTTGAATTTCTTTTACTTGCAGTCGCCATTGATTATTTTTTTGTTGAGTTTGGATTGAAACCATTTTTCCTGTATTTAATGTAAATGTAAATTCCTCATATTGTTTTTGATCTAAAGGTATGCTATTCAGTCTACGGGTCAAACTTCTAAGAGCAGCTAATTTATGTCACAGAGTATTGAAACTAATTATCTGTGTTTGTAGGGTTTCTGTAGATTCCAAATTGTACACTGTCATTTTGTCTTACGATCGTTAAATCTAAGAAAGACAATTGATGCCTCACTTGGTAGAGTATGTCACAGAGCCGAATATAATACAACGCTGAGTGGAAACATTTGTTTTCCATCTTCTAAATTTTCCAGTTATAGATGAGTGATGCACAATAAAGACAAGATCAGTGCTACTGTCACAAAATTCTAGATATACCTTTCATTTGTCACGAAATGAATGCTATACATGTATAGAGATTAAATTAAATTCTGTGGAGTCGTTCTTGAGAAAATCAAACATTTTGAAACATTCCTATGAGTTAAGGACTATGATACAATGAAGTACAGAAGCCCATCTCGGTAGCGTAGATGGTAGCGTGTCTGCCTCAGGTTCAAGAGTATCCGAGTTCGATTCTCGGTCGGAGTAAGCTACTTGGATAAGGCTTTTCCGGGGATTTTCCTTATCCTTAAAGACGAATGTCGAGTACCTCTAAGCTCAATGGACCCCGGACTCATTTGAGTAACATTTCCCTAATCTCATTCATAGTCCGATATGACTTAACGTTGCAGGACGTAAATTTACAAAGAAAAAAATATTATAAATAAATAAAAAATAAAATAAAGCACAAAATTAATATAATTTTTAGTCGAACTACTTCTCGATTCTCCATATATATTCTCCATATATATATTCTCCAGCTGTAATATACTACCGCGGTAAAGAAAATTTGTAATTATTTACAAAGTTTTAAAATGAACTGTATGTAACAGGTTTGTATCTACATTGGGTTTATTTACGCTTCACTGAATAAAAGTAAACAGTAATTAGAATGTATTTTGGTATAAATTTTATCTAAGAAGTTATTTTGTATGAGAATGGAGGTCACCTGAATTAATTATATAAACAACAAACTTTGTAAGTTTATTTCGTAGTATGATTCGATATATTTCCTTATTATTTTAAAATTATTTTTGTTGTGCAATTATTATGCAACAACCTAACAACAACATTAACCTAAGAACATTACACACAACAACCTAACACTAGGTTCAACAATTTTGCCTCTAATAATATTATAATTCTTCTACGCTGACATATCTTCATCTGCTGAGTCATTATCACAGTCATCCTCCACACTGTTCCATCACATTGTCAATTATAAGTTTTTCTTTTGTCGAATTTTACCAAATCATTAATTCCATCCTTCATTTTAAAAGTTACATATCTCCATTGAAATTTTGTTTGGTATCTCTCTACAACATTTAGATGTGGATGCTATGGAGGAGGCCTTGTGGTTGTGTGGTTATATTTTTGACAATATGTGGTCAATCAAAGTGCTTTTCTCAGTCGGTTTTTTAGCTGGAATTAGTCCATAGAGCTTTGTTCTGCTGCTAATTTCTACTTTCATCAAACGGAATATTGTGATTTTGTAGCTGAGAAAGTATATATCTTCTTAAAGAACTTGACGTTGGAGGCTTATCTACTTGTGTATTATAGTAAGAGACATTATATTTTGCTAGCACCGAGTTAAGGGGTAAATTAGGATTTATCATTGTCATTAACCATTCAACATAATTACAGTATTCATTTGTTAATACATAATTGATAGGCATATGACTGTCACTGTACATTACAGTCAACTGTACTTGGTAGTGGGGGTTACTGAGTATAGGATTTGGAAAGAGAAGAAAAAGAAAGTTTGATGTGAGCTCGAAGAACATGAAAATCCGTGTTCTGGAAACATTGCGGGACTTTACATGAAACTATTAATTTAAAGGATACGATTCGTTAACTCCTAATTAACCGCGAAGAGAGGAATTTTGGTTGACAAGTAAATTGAGTAAAAATTCCGTTCCTACCCCGTGTTGCTGTACACAGATGGCTCCACCTGTAATATATTGCCGCGTTGAGGAAAACTGCCAATTATTTACGAAGTTTTAAATTAAGTATGTTTGTACTCTTCCAAATGCATTAGGTTCATTTGATTCCTACGTCACGAAAATAAACAATAATTAGAACGTGTTTTGATAGAAGTTTGAACGAATAAATAATTCTGTGTTGGAATGGATGTCAGGTGTACAGGACCACGGATAAAATAAAGGATATATTACACACCTGAGTTTTTGTCTATGGGTTTCTGTATTATCTTAAGCTATTTAAAATGACGAATTGAATTTCTTTACAACGAATTGGTTCTGTAGGAACATAGAAGTATTTTCATTTGGAAAAGGTGTGTCGTCCTGGAATGTTAAACAATCGCGATATATGGAGCATGGGGTACCACCAAGATCGACTTACAGTTATATTAATCTTCGAAATATGTTACATATTGAAGCAGTTATTTTAGATATTTTATGTTTTTGAGAGTAATAGTTGGAGGAATTGTAATGTTTAATAAAATAGATAAAATGTAAGGTAGGTTATGTGTAACCATGACAGCCTCAAATGAGAGGAAATTGCTAGCTAAAAGTTTTACAGATCTTGCTTCTGATTAAGAACGTCGTAGGAGAAAGACGTACATTTGTTTCTGTCGAGATTATGCAGAATTATACTAAGCGTGCATCTAAGAGGAACAAATCGCGTGTGTAAGAAAGAAATAGTTTTGACTTTACTCTTCGTCAGATCATTGTAGTGTGAAGATGCGTAGTACCGATCTGCAAGTTCGCAGAATCTTAATCTGCAATGATTTAGTATTGAGTATTTTATAAAAGGATATAATCTTAACATTGCGCCAAGGCATACTTCCTCTAGATTGACACATAAGGTGCTTGTCTTCCATCTTCAGCGCATTTTGTACCAAATTATTCAGCTTCAACATAAGGACCTGTTGTGGGAGATGGAAAAATACATTTAAAAACGCTGGCAAGGCAGTGAATTTAAATGCCAAGTTTAGTACTTAACCGACACACAGAGGTGAAAAGATTTATGAATACGTACCACGTAAGTGATAAAGACAAGCCATTTTACCTCTTAGTTAACCGCCAGGGGAGAACTTTGATTCAAATTGACAAACGCTAATATTCCAACCGCGCCTTGCTGTCCACAGATGGCTCCACCTGTAATATCCTGCCGCGTTGAAGAAAATTCGTAATTATTTACAAATATTTGATATGAACTGCATTTATGCTTTTGCATATACTTTAGCTTTGTTTGCAATTAACTGTGTGAAAGTAAACGGTAATTATATTGTATATTGACACAATTTTGACCGCAAATGTAAATCTGTAAAAGAATGGATGTCTTCTGAATTAAATATAAGAGCCACAATTTTGATAACTGTGTTTCATAGAATGATTTAAATTATATGAGTTAACTTGAGAATATTTTTGCTGTACAGTTATAGTACTTTGAGGTTTCTAACATGTTTGTATCATATGAGTGTAGAGTAATAACAGGCTTCCGTTGCCCGTACCTGTTATTGGCAACGCAACGCTTCTAACCCTGAAATATTTAAATGAAAGCTTTGATGCGAATCTGTTGCCTGTTTTTGCTGGTCTTCAAAAGCAGTGATATCTCACTGTGATAGCATCACTCCGTCAAGAGTCACTGGATTGTTTATTTCATGTATCGTTACTTACAGTCCACCTCCAACAAATTAAATACTATGGTTCCAGAAAGGTTTTTCACTTACACACAACTTAACAGAGTTAAACAATTTTGCCTTTTATCATATTTTATTTCTTCCAGGTTTGACATATGTTCTTATGAATCATTGCTATCATCACAATTTCCATCCCATTGTCTTCAATTGCCATTCTTTCAATTTTTCTTCCGTTAGTGTACTGCATTCTAAGGATAGAATGGGTACCCTCTATCAAATACCTGGGAGTAGAGCTAGACAAGGGTCTGACTTTCCGTCGACACATCAGGGAACTCTCGGCGAGGGTTCAGGGAGCTATTGCTTCCCTCTATCCTATGCTGGGTTCTCGATCAATGCCATTCCGCGTGAAGCTATACCTCTTTCGAGCTCTCATAGTCCCGTTGATGCTATATGCCTACGAGGTCTGGGGCATGGCCGCAGATTCCCGGCTGGCATATCTTCGACGCGCTCAAAATAGAGGACTTAGGTCCATCTATTCAGTAGGCCGATTCTTCCCATTAAGGTTCCTCCATGAAGCCTCGGGTCTTCCATACGTGGAAGATGAAATGAGACGCCGGGCTACAAAATTATACGCATAGTTACCTTTGCATAGAAGTGCCCTGGTTCGGTCTCTTGGTGATTATGATCCCAACAGACGTCTTCGCCGACTTTTCGGGGTCCTCCGCATGGCTTGCGGGCATCCGAGGTAACCAGGGAGCTTTTCCAGCAGCAGTAAAAGCTGAGCTCCCATAATCTACCAAGAGTTGTTGGTCTCAAAATTTAACGTAAATCATTTCAAAATCAAAATAAATCCTTCAACGCCATTGAAAAACTCTGGCAAGGCAGTGAATTTAAATGCCCAGTTTAGTACTTAACCGACATACGGACGTGAAAAGTTTTATAAATACGTACCACGTAAGTGATAAAGACAGGCCATTTTAGTTCTTAACTAGCCGGCAGGGGAGAGCTTTCATTCCAAATTAAAAAATGCTAAAGTTCCCACCGCGTCATAGTGTCCAAAGATGGCTCCACCTGTAATATCCTGATCCGATGAAGAAAATTCGCAATTATTTACAAATTTTTAATACGAACTGTATTCATACACATTGCATATATTTTAGCTTTGTTTGTATTTAACTGTAAAAAGTAAGCAGTAATTTCTATGTATTTTTACACAAATTTTACCGCAAACGTGATTCTCTAACAGAATGGAAGTCTTCTGAGTAAAATATATAAGCCACAATTATTATGTGTTTCAGTGTGATATAAATTAATAAGGACCTGTATTACGATCTCCGGTTACTAGCGGAAGTTTGTTACCTTTCAGTTATCGATAACTATTGGTTAGATTCAGTGCCTTGTATTACGAACTCGATTTACCTTTAGGTTTGTTACCCTGTGCATTATGGTGGAATATGAACGGTTGGCAATATTTTCCACTAGGATTTTACCTTGTTTGCAACGCTATCTTGTTTTTAGAATGTGAATTGTTGGGAAAACCAAACACATGTAATAGCATCAGGAGTTTTGTTTTAACTTCTTATTAGCTGTTTTCTGTATGTTTTCATTAATAGTTCATTCGTAATAAGATATAGCATAGTTCATTTACAGTTTAATTTTTCCATGGCGTTAGGTTAGTGTTAGAGATTATGTAGGTTGCGTTAGGTTAGTGTTATTATAGATTAGGTGAGATATATGGAGAATATATGGAATGCCTTGCTAATTTATGAACACCAACAGATTTCTAGTCAATTCTTTTTAAAATAAGGCCACATAACTGTTATTAATTCTGATAATAGTATTGCACAAATGTAATTCGGCTAAAACCATTTGGTTAGTAGTTTATCCTCATGAATAAATCACCTCTTCTTATATAAATTATCATTTCACAGAGGTATATGCAAAGAGGGAAGGTCCACAAATTATAAGTCATCCATGAATAAAGGCAAGCTTATAAAATATACATTCTGGGACCAGTAACTTGGTACCTGATTTTTTTAAAACATAATATATTTGGCTAGTTATGAAGCAATAACTACGGTTTTCTTTTAAGGAAACAGGTTGTAGCAAACTTACATTTCTTCTTGGCACTTCATAATCAAACGCCATATTTCAGTCACAGCATTGTGTCCTTGATTGAAGAACGTAATTGAACAAATAAATGGCTTCATTTAAATACCACAGGATACAAGAAGGGCAGGTTTTAACATTCTTTTCGTGTGCAATTCGCAGCAAATGTATTTATGCAGTGCATTTGCACCATCTATAATAGGTACGGCAAGAATCATAGGTAATACTTCAACTTGCACTGAGACAGCGCACACACTGCATAAATCGCAATATAATTAGCAAATGGTATTCTTTAAGGCACATTGTATGGCAAAACCATTACGGTATTGTACATGCAACCAACTACTACATTACATGTGTGAACAGTGTTTACAATAACGGTTTGGACATCGATTCAAATTGCATAACCTAAAAAATTTGTTTTATTTACTGTTTACATTACAGTTTGTTACTTTCCTCTGGTAATGCTCTAACCAAATGCAAATTAAACATTTCACCCACTATTAGCAAAGTCGAATGTTTACTACTTCAGCATATTTCTGAACATTTATACCTACCCACCTACACATACAGTATTTCGTGTACTTTCCAGTATAGGTTTAACATGCTTTGTTTATTACAAATATGTTCGTTAAAACATGTTGCAATATGGTCGCATAAAATATTGTATTGCTTGGAACAAGTCACTGACACCATGGGACACTATAAATTATGATTCCATAACCTATTACGTCAAGTTACCTAATACTAATGTGGGTTATTTTATTTCATTTTCAAAATCTCATGAATATATGAAATTATCTTTCCGCATTCTAATTCTTTTAGCTCTTCTTCTATTAAATAAATAGTGTGCCAACATTTCATCCTCAGAACATCCATTTCATTCTCGCTGTCAACATTCAATCTGACCTGGAGGTATGCCATTTTCTTTTTTGTGTGTGAAGGTAAACTCCAAGTTATCTCAGTAACCGCTACTCGAGGTGAGGGTTAGTTTACCTCCAGAAATAACTCTTAGTAAGCCCTTAACCGAAGATCGTAATACCGACATCTGCGTGTAACTCCAAGTTAACCCTTAACCGACATATTAACCGGAGATCGTAATACAGGCCCTAAGAGGTTTACATATAAATGTTTTTGCTGTACAGTTGTAGTACCTTGAGGTTTGCAACAAGTTTCTATCACAAAAGTTTAGAATAATATCACGCTTCCGTTGCCCGTAGCTGTTATGGCCACGCAATGTTTCTTAAACACTGAAATATGCAGGTGAAAGCTTTGATGCGAGTCTCTCACCTGTATTCCCTGGTCTTTAATGGCAGTGATATCTCACTCTGATAACTTCACCCTCTCAACTATCACCGCATTGTTATTTCAATTGACGCTATTTAGGGAAGCCATAGAATCTGTCCTCAACAAATTAAATACTATAGTTCCAGAAAGGTTTTTCACTTACACACAACTTAACAGAGTAAAACAATTTTGCCTTTAACTGTATTTTATTTCTTGTACGTCTGACATAACTTCTTTTTTTGAATCATTGTCACCCTGATCACTGTTTCCATCCCATTGTCTTCAAATATAATTGCTTCAATTTTTTTTTCTTTGGCGTAGATTATCCTATTAATGTTTTATTTCATCCACACCATGACATACCTTTAACCATTCCATTTGTCCAGATTGCTGAATTGTTTGGTGGTACAATTCGTGTTTCATTTTAAAACTTACATTTCTGTAAGCATGCCATTGTTCGGTATCTGTCCATATTAATTCTATAGCATTCAGATCCGGATGTTACGGAGGAAGCCTTATGGTTGCATAAAAATATTTGGTCAATCAAAGAGTTTTTCTGAGTCGGTTTGTTAGCTGGAAATAAATTATACAATTTTCTTTACGTGCTAGTGTCATCACTTGGGATATTGTGAATTTGTAAACAAGAAAGCTCGCCTCTTCTTAAAGAACATGACGTTGGAGGTTTATGTACTTGTGTATTATGGTAGGAGACATTATCTATTGCTAACACCGATTTTAGTGATAAATAAGGAATTAACCTCATGATTAACCATGTAACATAATTTCAGTATTCATTTGTTTATGAACATTTAAAATGTATATAACTGTCAGAGCACATTACAGACAACTGAACTGGGGGACCATTGCGGGACTTATACATGAAACTACTATTTTACACATTTACAGAAACGCTCTTTTAATTGTCCATTACCCATCAAGAGAGGAACTTTGCTTGACAAACAAATTGAAAAGACAGTATTGTGCTACGACCTCGTATCGCTGTCCATAGATGGCACCACCTGTAATTTCCTGCCGCGGTGAAGAAAATTGATAATTATTTGCAAGGTTTAAAAACGAATTAATTTACTGCTGTTGCACATACCTTAGATTTATTTGCTTTCTTCTTTGTGACAATAAACAATAATTAGAATGTATTTCCATAGAAATGTGACCGAAGAAATACTTCTGTGTGGGAATGAAAGTCTTCTAAGTTAAGTATATAATCATATTTTTTTTAGTAAAATTATGAGGAGACGCATTTGCTCTACAATTATGTCAGTATTTCCCACGTCAGAACTTACAACATTTTGGGATAGCAGCGTAAGCCATAATCGCACTCGAAATGAAATTTCAAAATATCGCATTCACGTTGCCCGTAGCTGCTATAGATGCATTCATTTTACATTACTCAAATGATCGTATAATTTAATGTTCTTGGTACTTATGCATACAAAATATTTCGTGAGCTTTGACTGCAGCTTACTACTTCAAATTGCTTTCCTGAGGTTTATTAAAGCTCACATAAAATAATATTATTGTTATTTGTAGCAATAAAACAACTAGGATAATAGAAGATGAATATTTAGCCGTTCAAATTCAATGTTTAATTGTATACATTTATTGTAACATTCTAACAAAGAGACAATTTTGAGACCAAACAATTTAATTTGTTCTTTGTCTACTGAATACATTTCTCAGAAGAAAGTCTAACTCCCTAATAATAGCAGCACGTAAAGTTATTCGACACACACAAGCAATTTTGTACAGAGAACAACAGTCATATGTTCGCCGCGGTCAACCTTACTACTGTCCGGCCGTTGTATCTCCGGCTCTGACGTTTTGCGACTGTAAAAGGTGGAAGGGAAAACCTAATAGTACCAACATACAGTAATGAGCAATTGAAAACATATCCTCAAAATTATCTTTAGAATGAAAATA
The DNA here is from genome assembly GCA_030765055.1 of Mantis religiosa. Lineage (NCBI taxonomy): Eukaryota > Metazoa > Arthropoda > Insecta > Mantodea > Mantidae > Mantis > Mantis religiosa. The sequence goes on along the minus strand of CM060953.1, from coordinate 19,854,873 downwards.
TAGGACTATATTAACTTTAAAATACTGAAATACAATTTACAATTTCATCATAATGCAAGATATTTATTACAACACCACTCTATTCGAATATTTCATTCACACCTTCCACACACACACTAACTGCATCTGTTGGTAGTACTGAGAGTCTCTACATCCGGTGTCGTGGTCAGGAAGTAAAAACTGTCTGCTAGCGCCAATCAGCATTGTCGATGGTAGGCGTGGCTCCCGAACCCAACACCGTGTTGCCAGCTTAAATTTGTTTGAGCCACGTGGCCTAATAGCGGCTTGCGCTGGTGAACTTTTTTGGTATATTTTTCGTGCGTGAATTCCGATGTTTAGTGTTCGTAAGTCCTATTATTATCGCTATTATAATAATATGGCTACTGGTTCGTGAAGCATGCAAATACATGAAATATTTAAAATACGCATAATTTCTGTGCTTGAATTTCCCGCTAAAGAACTGGCAACAGGCTGCTTCCCCCTCTCGAGAAATGTCAGAGCCGGAGATAGAACGGCCGAACTGTACTTCGAGTATAAACCTGATGTAAAGATTTGCATGTACCTTTCGATTTATGTAAGTTCCTTCGCCCTTTAAACATCCTCCCATTAAGACATATGATATGTTAAGATATTAAGCAGGATTCAACATCTATTAGAAACAATTGTAAGTAATTGCTAAATTTCTCCGAAAAATACATCCATTTATACAAAAGTTAGCTAATGTCATAACAACTGCGCCAAAGGAATTGTTCCGACAAGTTTCTTCATTTTCGTGTTTTGTGTACTCAAGTTGTATCATTACTAGCAGTGTCGTACTGGTACTTTAGAAACTTATAGCCGTAACTTCCACACTTAACCCAGAGGCCATAGGTCTTTTGTCTCAAATTACTTTGACGCAGATTGTTTGGTGGGTCGCGCTATGAGCAATGAGGTTACTCTCAGGGTATGCGTGGGTATGTATGATTAAGGATTTTTCTAATGACACTAGAATGCCCGTTTCAACCTGATTTAATGACTGATTCTTTTTGCTCATCACATCAAACTCGAAGTTGCCGACCAAGATTATCAATATTTCACTGTTCAGGATGACCGTATGTAGAATGTTTATTACTCGATAAAACTTAATTCCTTCTTCACGTATATATGAACCGACAAGTATCTTCTCTCATCGCTTCTAGTCTCTTTTGACCAATATAGAAGCAGATAACCACTTGAATCAGCCAAAAGCCGTGTACTGCCTATCCTCCCTGTGCACAGCTGTTCGTGTTTCTGTCCCACTCTCACCACTGGAAGCCCTGTCTCTTCACACCCAAAACTCCTTTGTGACTATTTTGTCTCGGACATGCCACTATTAAGTGTCCGAAGAATACCTATGCAAACGAAGTCAAGTGCTATCTATTGAGAATTCTTGCTAAGAAAACCTCTTTCTCCCGTGTCTTTTGTTACACCACCCAACCAACTCCCCGTGAACGCGTTGTAACAAAGATACACTATTTCTTTGAAATCCATTACAATTCTTCACTTATTGCTTCCTTTAATTTCTGTATCAACTTGTTTATCATATCGCCACTTGCTTTCAAAATATTTCGTGTAATTAACTCCCTGTATACTTACATTAATGACCTCGTGATTGGATATGTGATTTAGACTTCCTCGTTAACATTTCACAGCATTTCAATAATCTTAATTGTCGCCTTCAGACAAAGTTCATCAATATAGATCCTATGTATGACATGGTTAGATCATTCGTAAACATGACAGAAGTATGGAAACCTAATCTCAGGAGAAAAGAGTTTCATCAATTTATATGTCTAAGATCTGTTCCCAAAATTTCTATAACAAATCCGAATAAATGTACTCGCCTCTTAGATAAAGTAAAGAGCGATCCTAAAGTAAGGCGATTCAGTGATTTTGCTTTCTTTGCTAATCCTCTTGAAATAGATTTAAGTCATCTTAAACCAGAATTACAGTAGGAAGTTGCTGTTTTACAATGTGATATCTATATTCAACCGCACTTTACACATTTGACTGAATTGGATATATTTAAACATCTGAAGGCCGATACATATCCATCTCTTAGATCGTAGTAGCTATGTTTGGATCCATATATTATGACTCTATGGGTTCGTAGAATCAAAATTCCAAGTTGCAGAAATTTCAAATATTTTTTATTTCTGTAGAAATACGCTCTGTTCTATTCTTACAGTAGTCGCATTACGTCACATACACAATCACAATCTACCAAGGTCGATGACCACAACAACAACGTTTTGATTACATCTGTTTACTACATCTGCTCTCGTTACAACACTCTACAACTGTTTACTCCTACTACTCTGTTTACAACTGCCTCTTCGCGAGTCGTCACTTACTTAAATACCTCATTGATAATTCGAGACTGTTCTGTAACAATCACTAGATATTTCTGGAACAAACAACAAATCGAATGTTCTATAAAACAATGAAGACATCACCAGAATGTTTCAATTACCTCACTTATCTGTGTCAGCAAGTCTTTTATCTTGCGCTATCTTTATCTGTTTTTGTAGGCTCTTTATTTCCAACCAGTCCGCCTCTCAGTTCCTTTGTCCAATCAGTTCCTTCGTTCCTTACGGTCCAATATGTATGCCAACATTTTTTTTCAAAATTAATCCTATAAAATCTAAGCAATAAATGCGATTAACAAATAATTTACGTGGTATACCGAGAGTGGCTATTTGTGATACATCACTAGATTTTCAGGGCACATTACAAATGGAAGTGAAGTGGAATATATTGCTTAAATATTTAGACATACCTAAGGCAGGGGCGGTTCCTCCATAAGGTTGCATGTTTGCGCTACATCCACTGATTTTGAATGTACAACAGGTGCATTTTGCACATTAAAGCTGTACTTGTTTGCATTGTTTTATATACAAACATGTTTCAATTACGCTTATCGTCTGTAGCTGTTCATGACCACAGAAGTCGAAATAAAGAGGTTAGCTGTAGGAGCCGCCAGGTTTGCAGCGAAGTGTTATTCTAAGATTTCGCTCAAATGTGGGCTCTGTGATGGGGTTGCGGGAAGGTGAAGAGATGGCAGTAGCTTCTTATGCATTGCTTAAATGGAGGTTTATAAACCTAGCTCCTCCTACTCTTAGAAACGGCTATAGCGTGACATTCAGGCTTAGCTTCTGTGCGTCTGCTTGCTCTGTAGTGTGGTTTCGTGCAGCTTTGTTTTAAGGTTAAACGGAGTATTATAACATTTTATTTATAGTGCGTATTGTGAGGTGTTGATTTTGTACGTTTTAAAAATTCTGATAGAATGAATACCGTGCAATCTTTACTGGGAGAACCATTTTCGCAACGGAGTGTTGAAGAAAAATCTGAAGTGAAACGAATGACTAGGCCCACGCAAAACATTTTTGTAACTCAAACGATTAAGCCAAAAGCTAGAACATTCAATAGTAAGTGCAACCTTGACATGTACAAGAAGCTCTGGCTGTCTTTCTTCCACAAGATAATGTCCCATGTGGACATTTTGTACAATCAGCTGTAGAAACGAGACTGCAATGCAATGTTGGCCCTCGCCCAGCTAAACGCATTTGAAAGGGAAGTGCAAGAAGTAAGAAATAGCGTGCATATTGAGGAACACGAAGAAACTGCAATTAAGAGGAAAAGAATAGAAGATCATGATGTGAAAGGAAGAGAAGCTGTTGAAGTCTGTGACATTATTCTTAGAGAAGCAAAGGACAGATTTAGCTTCACGGGGCATCTGGTAACCTCGACTTTATGAGATAAGACATTTCCAGAGGATTCCCTTAGAGAAACAATAAGGTTCTACCCTTTCATCACTGAAACAAAAATTCGTACAGAACGCACTGTAATTTAAGTCGAGAAGACTTTTGTGGAATGTCCGGCGCTTTGTGCTTGATGGACTTCATTAAGGAAAACAATTTATGTGCTACATTCAGCAAATGTGTCAAACTCCTGCGAGTGTTGTTAACGATACCAATGTCTACCGCTTAAGCGGAACGCTGTTTCTCAACTTTAAAAAGAGTAAAAACTTTCCTTAGGAACACAACGTCACAGGACAGATTGTCAGCATTTGCAATGCTTTCAATTGAGAGGGAGTTTGTTATGAAGATCAGCGACTTCAACGCAAAAGGTCTAAGGAGAGGAGAGCAGAGTTTCTTTATAAATAGGTGAGTTGCTACTACTCTGTATTTTACTTTTCAATTTTGCACCAGGAATAATTTAATCCACCAGCCGCCACTAACCTAAGGTATCATAGACCAAAATAGATGGCCTCAAGTACGTGTACTTATTTAACTAGTGGCCAGTCCACCACTGATTCTGAACGGGTACATGCCTTCACCTGTTCGACATTACGTCATGTCCTTTGAGTACATGTTTGCCGATGGCCAGTTTAGTATTTAACCAACATACAGACGCACGCAAACTCACGTGAAAGGTTCTATAAATACATACTACATACGTTATAAACACATGCTCCATTAGTTCTTAACTAACCGCCAGAAGAACAACATTAATTCTCAAACATATTGCCAGATAATAATGTTCGAACCTTGTCTTGTCGTCCAAAGATGGCTCCACCAGTAATATCCTACTGCGGTGAAGAAAATTTCTAATTATTTCCGAAGCATTAACAGGAACTGTATATATACTTTTTTCGTATACTTTAGATTTATTTGCATTTATTGTATAAATGTAAATAGTAATTAGACTGTATTTTGATAAAAATTTGACAAAAGAAAATAATTTTATATGAGAATGGAAGTCTTCTGACTTGAACATATAAACTACAATTTCTAAGCCAGAATACCACCATGGCTGATGCCATGCGCGAAGCAACTCCTGTCCGCAAATCTCCACATAGTCCCCTTAAACCCCTCCCAAAACATTTGCGCCAACTCATCTCGGCTAAAAACAGAGCACGGCGGAAATTTCAAAACACGCGCCAACCACAAGATAAGAGGGAATGGAATCGACTCCAAAACGTAGTGAAGCTGGAACTAGCAGACCACTTCAACGAAGAATGGGAGAGGAAATTATGTACACTCGACACCACCGATGTCTCTCTCTGGAGGATGTCTAAGGCTCTGCTCCGAATACCCACCTCCGACCCGCCACTTACTGACGGCCAAAGAACAGCACAATCCTCTAGAGAAAAAGTGGAACTCCTAGCCGAACACCTGGCAGCTACCTTCCATCCTGCAGAATCCCTCGACCATGAACAGGTCGCAGAAATTGAACAGCAGGTACAACATTTCCTTTCCTCTCCCTATAATACAGATGAAGTGCACCTCACCACCATCGCTGAGGTCAAAGGTTTAATCACTTCAGTCAGACCTTACAAAGCTGCTGGCTACGATCACATACCTTACGCTGCCTTCAAGGTACTCCCGCAAAACTGGGTAGCACTAATAGTCCATCTCTTCAATAGTGTGCTCCTTCTCTCCTACTTTCCCAAAAAATGGAAACATGCCAAGCTCATTACCATCCCCAAACCCGGCAAGGATTCTAAACTCATCGAAAACCACCGACCCATTAGTCTGCTACCAGCAATCAGCAAACTATTTGAGAAGGTAATCAAACATCGCCTCCAAAAGCTCCTAGATGAGTTGAACATCCTGCGCCCGGAACAATTTGGATTCCGCCGATGCCACTCCACATCGCACCAACTGTTACGTCTGGTAGACGAGGTGACCCGCGCATTCAATAATCGTCAGTACGTCGCAGCTCTCTTCCTTGATATTTCAAAGGCCTTCGACTCTGTCTGGCATCAAGGCCTCCTCTACCGTTTAATAAATTACAACTTTCCCCCCTACATAATCCATCTTGTCAACCATTACCTCACGCAACGCACCTTTTCTGTCGTCAGAGATGACATTGCTTCCCAAACCTATTTCATCAATGCAGGGGTACCCCAAGGTAGTGTACTTGGCCCCCTGCTCTTCTTAACTTACATCAACACCCTTCCCACTATCTGGAGCTGCAAACTCTATTTATTCGCTGACGATACAGCAATCACCACGGCCTCATGTCAACATCATATTGCTGTACAACGCCTACAGAAATATGCTACCATGATTTCCGCCTGGTTCCTAACCTGGCGATTACGTATAAACGCCGCAAAGTCGCAGGCAGTCACCTTCACCCGACGTCAAACCCAGGACGTACCAGAGCTGCACCTCGCAGGAGAACACATTCCCTGGAGCATCCAAGCCCAATATCTTGGAGTTACACTGGACATGCGCCTAACTTGGGAAGCCCACATCCTTTCTGTCGCCTCCAAAATTACAAAACGCATGGGCATGCTCTATGCATTATACAATAAAAAGTCACCAATGAGTCTCAGGAACAAGATCCTCATTTACCAACAAATACTGAGGCCGGCGATAACTTATGCATGTCAGGTATGGGGTGCTGCAGCCCCCTCAAATTTATATAAACTCCAGGTCCTGCAAAACCGATATTTAAGAATTGCTACAGGTGCTGAGTGGTACATCCCAAATAACAACATACACCAAGATCTTTCATTTCCCAAGCTCACCACCTACATCCAAAAACTCTCACATAAATTCTACTCTGACCTACCTTCTAGTTTCAATCAACTCATCAGGGGTCTCGGGGAATATGATATAGACCCCGGGGCTACCTACAAACACCCCAGAACCTCTCTAGGCACATCATAAACCTATCACTCTCATATTGAATTTCATCCCTTCTCTTTAAAACCCAATTCATCAGAACAAAAACCAGCCATCAAACCACCATCTGTTATTCATCCTTCTTAAAATGCCAGTAAGGGACACTGTCCCGGGATGGCAATAAGTCGAAGGCCCCTGTTCCATGGAGCAGGGTTCACCTTCAACGACACCTCTGTGCTGCTGCAGAATTCGTAATTTAGATGGATAATTGGGTAATTGGTATTTTTGTGTTGTGCAATTATAGTTTCCTGAGAATACTAGCTACAAGATAAAATTTGCAACAAGACGCGATCAGAGAATGGCTGGTAATAGAGTTAGGAATGAAATTACAAAAATTCGCGCTCACTATGCTTCTAGCTGGGCCACACCATGGTTTTTTTCCCTGGGCTTCAGCGAAAGTGATATCTCACTACGATGACTTCACCCTCCCAAGAGTCACTGGATGCTTTATTTCATATGTCGCTATTCAGGGAAATCTTTCAGTCTCCAAAAAATGAAATACTCTTATTCCAGAAACCTTTTTCACTTGCAATAACGTAAAACTGAGTCAAATAATTTGCCTTTTACTTATTTTAAAACTTCTACGCCTGACATATCTTCTTCTGTTAAGTCATTATTACTGTCATCCTCACTGTTTGCATCCCATTGTCACAAATTATAATTCTTTCAATTTTTTCCTCCGTTAATATATTGAAACCAGACGTTAAATAAAACACATTTCATTTCAGGTTCTCTTACAAGGTGGTGTCGAAATTTTAGTTTTCCATCATATTGCTTTCCAACGTGGTTAATGCAGTTGAACATTGAACACATTTTAATATACAGATTTCTTGTTCTATATCGTGATTCTCATTACATAAATGGCCCATACTGCTGATTTGTCTGTTCTTGATGTTTTCAAATACTCTAATGTTCAACTTAATTTTGGTTTTTGACGTTGTAAATGTTGTCAGTATTTGCAGTTTATCAGGTACACAACCTGAGCTTTGATCTGTAGTCTTCCCTTTGTGTTGTCACTTTGTGGGTTGGTAAAATTGAAAGTCAAGTTTGCAGAAGCTCTAAATGCTCTTTATTTCCATAGAACGACATTTGTACAGCCCTTTGCAGCAACATACACACGCAGTCTCTCGTGGCTTCACCACACGAAAACAAACAAAAGAATTCACTTTCAAATTACTACACGATTACCAGTTCTCAACTAGAAATAGTTCAAATGTCCATACACTGCACCAAAACTCCATTCACTGACTGGCAGCTGAGTGCGCTTCTCTCTTATTTATAACACAACAATCGTTTCTCGAAACTTGTACAAGAAAGACGATCTTTCACGATGGCGAGAGAAAGAGAAGAATTATCCAGACTATCTCCGTCTCTTTCCCTCTCGGCCAGCGCTAGCTCGCGCCAGCTTAGTCCTGGCTTGGCGCACTTCTGTCTCTTTATTTCTCCGCTTCTCTCACTCTTTCTCTCTTTGACGTCGTTTCCATACGTGCGGGCCGTAGCCCGCCGCAAAACAATGCCTCGTGACAGTATATATGATTTCGAAAGCTGTGGAACACTGAGATTATTCTGTGGGCAAAGTAACATGTTCTTTTGGAAAAGGTGTGTAGTCCTGGGATGGTGAAAACCAGAAATATATGGAGCATCGAATACCAGTTCGAATCAAAGTTTTACTAATATTCGAAGAATGTTACACATATGGACCTGTAGTACAAGAGGGCAGGTATCGTTGGAAAGCTCTTGCAAGGCAGGAAATTTAAATGCCCAGTTTAGTTGTTCTAATTTAAAAAAAATGTTACACCTAAGGACCAGTTATCTGAGAGGGCAAATGTCATTAAAACTTCAGGCAACCATCTATACTTAATTTACCTATTTACTATTTAACCAATACACATGTCCACGTAAAAAGTTATATATCTATGTACTATGTACTTTATAATTACACGCTCTTTTAGTTCTTAACTAACCACCAGGGTGTCAAACAATTGAACGAGGGGAATGGTCAAAACTCATTCGCGTTTCACTGATAAAAGGTATACAGTAATTAGAATAAATGTTGACATAAATTTGACCTAAGAAGTAATTCTGTATGACAATGGAAGTCATGTGAATTAAATATATAAACAACAAACGTTCTAACCTTCTTTCATGATATATATCAAATTGTGATCTTAACCCTTTTGAACACTTAAATAGTGCAATTATTATGCCCTAAGAGCGGTAGTGCCACTGTTTAGTTTTATATCCCACCTCGGTAGCGGAGATGCAAAATATCTCTTATGATGTCCTTACCTATCTTGTTTCCATGGCTACTGCAGATCCACAAGATATTTATGAACTACACCGAACTGGTCTACACATGTACCGAGGTCTAATTGGTACAGTGAAAAGTTATTTAAGTGAAATAGGAATAAACTATAACAGGAAGCATTATGAGCACAAATGCTAAATATGAAACATACAAAGGGCGCCCGGCGCCTCTGTGGGGCTTTCCATAGGTCAAGACCTAGAGAATAACAAGTCGCTCCTCTGGTCCTGTGGACTCAAGACGGGATGGTAGGGGATATACCACTTACGCGCGCAAAACCCAAATAGGAAATCTACCGATTAAATTCGATAGGGACGCCTGGTGATCTAGCACACCTACTAGCTATGCAGGCTAGTACGCGGGAATATATGGCTTCCCTCAACCCCGTCCGGAGACGTACCCGATCTCCCACGGGTATCAGGAACCACTGTCCCTCGAGTCCAACCCAATCCGAAAAACTCCCATTAAGGATGGGGCTTGAATGTTTGGTCCGAGTTTCCTCTAGTAGCGTCAGAGATTCCACGAGTGCTAGGTGTCGTAGCGTCAGCAAAGGGCAGCTGAAGGGGACGGATCCCCTCCCCTACGGGGGCTATACACATGTCGTGTTTTAATTAAAATCCTTGGAGTAGTTTTTGAGAAAACAAATTTGTTAAACAATTCCTATATATAAAGACTATGATGCAATGAAGTACAAAATTAATATAATCTCTAGTCGAACATATATTGCTAGTGTTTACCTAGATCACGTTTCGTTAGGACCTTCCTAACATCCTCAGCTAATGTCGACTTGTACAACGAGGTCAGCCCGAAAGTTCAAAGATCCCGACCCCTATCAACCCAGAAGCAATGGAAAACTTCGGTGCAATACCTTCAGTCTAACGAGCCTTACCGCGCCGTGGCTCAGTGGCTAGACCACTTGTTTCTCACCAAGGCGGCCCGGGTTCGATCCCAGGTGACCGCAAGCTGAGATTTGTGGTGGACAACCCGTTGCTGAGGCGGGTTTTCTCCGGGACCTCCGGCTTCCCCCGCCATCTCTTCCTCCGGTGCTCCACCTTCATCTCACGTATCACAAGTGTCACCGCCTACGGTGCCGTATGTAGTAACAGCGGGCGTTAAACACTACATATATCAATTCTAAGGACCCCCCAGGTGCAAGTGGATACGCCACATACGCGTGTGAACCCCGTCGGGTAGACTACCAAAAACCTCGGTGCGGCCACCTGGTAATCTAACACACCTTCTACTGTCCCTGCAGGTTGGTCCTCCCGATGTTGTAGGCAAACCTCTGCCCTAACTGGGCAGCCGAGGACTGTCCGGAGGTATCCAATCTCATGCTGGTGTGGGAAACACACTGACCCCTCGAGTCCAACCCAATCCGAACAGCTCCCCTTTGGGAGGGGCTCGAATGTTCGGCCCGAGGTTCCTCTTCGTAACGACCGATGTGTCTGGAGGGCTAAGGGCTTGCAGCGCCCGCACCAAGGCCTCTGAAGCAATAGTGGCGTCTCCGTTGTTGTCTTGATAAACTTGAGGTTCTGAATCTTAGCTGCGTGGTGTGGCTGAGTGGCTAAACCTCTCTACTCTCGCCAATGCTGCCCGGGTTCTATCCTAAGTTAAATTTGTAAAATTTGTGGTTGACAACATGCTGCTGGGACGAGTTTTCTCCGGAATCTCCGGTTACCTTCGACATTTCATTCCACCATTGCATCTTCATCTCTTGTAACATAAGTGTCACCACCTGTGGTGCCGCGTTTATTAAGAGCGGGCTTTAAACACTACACATTACATTTTAGGTTCTCTTCAAAGGTAGACTCAAAATTGGACAGTTTTTCTCCATATGCATGGTTAATGCAGTTGGACCCTGAACACTTTTTAATAAAGGTATTTATTGTTCTATATCGTCATTCTCATTCCATAAATGTACGCTACTGCCAATGTCACTGTTCTTTATTTTTCTAAAACGCACTTTCAGCCTAATGTTAAACTTAATTTTTCTTTTGAAAATGTAAGAGTTGACAGTCTTTGCAGTTTATCCGGTACATACTTGAGTTTTTGTTGTTGGGGGTTTACTTTGTATTAATTACAAGATTTTAAAGGAAGTACATTGAACTTGATGTGCGGGGCCAAATTTATTGGTTCTTATGGAAAATTTATGGAGTCCAGCAATGGTAAACACTAGCAATATATGGAGCATCGAGCACTAATTCCTCTTAAATTTATGTTAATTTTAGAACAATATTACACCTAAGGACCTGTTGTGTGAGACGGCAAATTACATCGAAAATTTCTTGCAAGGCACTGAATCTAAATGCCCAGTTTAATGTTTAACCGACACACAGATGTTAAAAGTTTTATAAATGCCTACCATGTACGTTTTCATGACACGCTCTCTTAGTTCTCAATTAGCCTCCAAGAGGCAACTTTAGTTATGAAATAAATTAACAGAGGCTAAAGTTCCGACCTCGTCTTCCTGTCAACAGATGGCTCCACCAGTAATATCCTACCACCTTGAAGAAAATTTGTATTTATTTACAAAGTGTTTTATTGAAAGGTATTTATACTGTTTACGTATACCTAAAGTTTATTTTCACCTAGTTCTGTTAAATTAAACAGTAATTGGGATACATATTAATATAAATTTTACCATACAAGTAATTCTGTTTGAGAATGGAAGTCATCTGAAGTAAATATATAAGTAACAATTTTGTAACTTAATGATACTTTTTATAGTGCATGAGCTGTACAATTACCTTTCCATGCTACATCTTTCTTAAATTCTCACAGCAACTGACATTCAACTTGCTTTCACAAGATTTATTGTATCGGGGGCCATGGATTGACCGGACGTTGACCACATCCAACTTTGTCATTGGGCACTTGTTTACTAGAATTGCGGTACTCGGTTTCCATCATCTCATATGTAAGACTGCATTATACCATGAGCCAGCAGAGACGAGTGAGTGGAACTTTTGTGGACAAAGATGTGAACGTTACCACATAGAACTGTGCAGGAAAAGAGCCAAATCAAAGACTATGTGAACAAAGGCGTCAGTGCGCAAAACTGAAAAATTTGCAATTGTTTGCAGTTGAGCTCTTATTGTATGGCCATTTGACTGTAATAAAAGTTTATTATATAAATAATTATTACTGTTATCTGTAGCAACACAGATTACTAGCATCCGAAAATTAGGATAATATTGAGAATCTGTGGATTACGTGGATTCGGGGATCCGTCTTTCAGAAATATAAAACAACTTCTGTTGCAGTAAAAAGACGTAAAATTAACCATCAGCCGTCTTCAAGGTGGAGTCAGTGGTCCGCTCAAGTCGTGTAGTCCATGAAGGCGGTACCTACTCCGCAGAGGGGGGTCCCTCGACTCTAGCCATACCGGGAGCAAGTCCCTTACTGGCATGGAGAAAGTTTTTCAATGATGGTGGTCAGGTTGCGATATAGTTTTATGGCTAATAGGTAGTTGTGTTTTTATTGGAGATTTAGGTTAAGGTGGTCACAGCACAAATCTGGGTTTTTTGTGTAGTTCTCCGGGGTCGAGGTCTTACTTTCCAAGTCTACGGATGAGATTATTGTAACTGTTAGGAAGTTGTGAGTGGAAGTTGTGAGATAGATGGAGTATGTAGTCAAATAATTTAGGGAAGGATATGTCTAGATGGATATTGTCGTTTGGGAAGTACCAGTCAGCTGCGACTGCAGACTGGAGGTATGGGTGTTGTAGGACTTGGAGTTTGGAAAGACGAGTTTTTGCTGCTATACCCCAGACCTGGCAGGCGTAGGTCAATGCTGGCCTTAGTATCTGTTTGTAAAGCAGGAGTTTGTTTCTCAAAGCCAATGGAGATTTTCGGTTGTACAGTGGGTACTTCATGGCCATCCTTGTATTTACTTTGTTAGCCAGTGTCGTGATGTGTGCCTTCCAGGTAAGGCGCATGTCCAAGATAACACCAAGGCATGTTGTCTGCGATGACCATGGCACTTCTGTATCTCCGAGGCGGAGGTTTGGTACATCTTGTATTGCACGCCGTGTGAAGGTGACGGCTTGGGACTTAGTGGAAATGAGTTTTAATCGCCAAGTTGCGAACCAGGCATACATCATATTTGCAAGGATCTGTGCCCTGTGCACTGCGATGTCATGTTTGTGAGATGCTGTTGTTATGGCTGTGTCATCGGCAAACAGGTAAAGGTTGCAGCCTCTCAAGGGGGGAAGTGTATTGATGTATGCCAGGAAAAGCAGGGGCCCAAGGTCACTGCCCTGAGGTACACCTGCATTTATGGCGTATGGTTGGGAAAGGATGGCATCCTTCACTACTTCGAAGCATCGATTTTGGAGATAATATGCGATAGATGAATGAGGTAGGAAGGGATTTTATATTGTATGAGTCAGTGCAGGAGGCCTTCGTGCCATACCGAATCGAAGGCTCTGGATATAACGAGGAATAGGGCTGCAAGATAAAGCGCGTTATTAAACCCTTTCACCGCTTCGTCCACAAGTCGAAGGAGCTGGTGATTTGTGGAGTGCTGCCACGGGAAACCCAATTTTCGGGTCGTAGCAGCTGATGATTATCCAGTATCCTTTGGAGCCGCTGCTGAATTACTTTCTCAAACAAATTGCTAATGGATGGGTGAAGGCTGATAGGCCTATGGCTGTTTAGTTGCTAGGGGTCCTTCCCTGGCTTAGGTAAGGTAATTACCCGTGCAAGCTTCCGTGCCACTGGGAAATAGGCTAAAACCATCAAGCTGTTAAAGGGATGCACCAACATTTGTAACCATGATTGTGGAAGTGCTTTGTAAGCATCGTATAGCAAGTTGTTAGCTCCCGCCGCTTTGAAGGGTTGTATAGAATTGATTATAGATCTCACTTCTGCAATGGATGTTAAGGGGACTTCTTCCACCGTATGTGAGACACTAAGATATCGGTGGACAGCTGAAGCAATTTCCTACGTTTATTCGTTATCTATTGAGTCAGCTGGGTGAAAGGTAGAGGCTAGATGTTCAGCCATAGGTTCTACCTACCCTCTTGCAGACGAGGCTATTCTGCCGCCGTCAATCAATGGATGGTCAGCTGAGGGAACTTTCAGTAGAGCTTTAGACGTTCGCCAAAGTGATGTGTCCTCTGGATCTAGCGAGCACAATTTCCTCTCCCATACTTCATTGCTGTATTCAGCTAACTCGAGCTTAACCAGGTGGTATAGCCGGTTCCATTCACGCTTGTCAACAGGGTTGAGAGACTGTTTAAGTCGGCGTCGAGCTTTGTTCTTAGCAGCTATGAGGCTGCGCAATTGAGATGGTAGAGGTTTCTGTCCGCCTGAATTCACACGCCTTGGTGGAGCGGCTTGTTCATGAAAGAAGTCACTTCGGTACACTTCAAACTTCGACTGTCACAAGAACCATCATACAACTGCTCTACTAACACCTGCGCGGTATTTATAGCCACCAGCCATTGATTCTAGAATGCCGGGCAACAACAATAAACTGAAGAATCGGGAGCCTCTCTCTGTCTCTTTCTCATCGGCCCACGAACCCTGAATACTTTTTAATAAATGTATTTCTTGTTCTATATCGTGAGGCTTATTGCATAAAAGGTACGCAACTGCCAATTTGTCTGTTCTTGATGTTTTAAAAATACTCTTTAAGCCTAATGTTCAATGACAAGCTGCTTTAGTTCTTAATTAACCGTCAGGAGGAACCCTTAGTTGAGAAACAATTTGACAGATGCTAATGTTCCAACCTCGTCTTCCTGTCCACAGATGGCTCCACCTGTAATATCCTGCCGCGGTGAAGAAAATTCGTAATTATTTACAAATTTTTTATGTGAACTGCATTTCTACTCATTGCATATACTTTAACTTTGTTTGCATTTAACGGTTTAAAAGTAAACAATAATTACATTATATTTTGACACAAATTTAACCACAAACGTAATTCTATACGAGAATGGAAGCCTTCTGAATTAAATATATCAGCCACAACTTTTATAACTGTTTTTCATTGTAAGGTTTCAGTAATACAGAACTTAATGTATAAATTTTTTGCTGTATAATTATGCTATTGGCCACGCAATGCCTCTTGAACGATGAAATTATAAATGACAGGTGTGATGCGAGTCTCTTACCTGTTTCCCCTGGTCTTCAGTAGCAGTGATATCTCTCTGCAATAACTTCACTCCATCAAGAGTCACTCGATTGTTTATTTCATGTGTCTCTATTTAGGGAAGCCGTACAATTAGTCTCCAACAAATTAAATACTCTAGTTCCAGAAAGGTTTTTCACTTACACACAACTTATCAAAGATAAACAATTTTGCCTTTAATCATATTTTATTTCTTCCAGGTTTGACATATCTTCTTCTGTTGAATCATTGCCATCATCACTATTTCCATCCCATTGTCTTCAATTATAATTATTTCAATTTTTTCTTCCGTTAGTGTACTTTATTCTATTATTGTTGTTTTATTTCATCCACATTATGAAATACATTTACCCATTTCAATTGTGCAGTTTGCTCAAATCGATGGCGGCAGAAAATTTCGTCTTTCACTTTACAAGTGAAAGTTTACTTAGAAACAATAAATCACACAGCCCGCCTCAATGGCGTAGGAGGCAGCCTGTCTGTCTCAGTTTCACGAGGATCCGAGTTCGAATCTCGGTCGAGGTTATCTACCTGGCTAAGTTTTTCCGGAGTTTACCGTTATCCTTAAAAACGAATGTCGCGTAACTCTAAGCTCTATGGACCCTGCGCTCATTTGTGCATCATTTCCCCAATCTCATTCACCGTCAGATATGACCTAACGTAGCAGGACGTAAAATTACAAAGAAAAAAATATTATAAATAAATAAGTATTATAAATAAATAAATAAATAAACAAATAAAATAAAGCTTAAGAGTAATATATTTTTAGTCGAACCATTCAGGCTGGGGCTCGAATCTTCGGCCCGAGGTTCCTCTAGTAACGTCAGAGGTACCACGAGTGTTAGGTGCCATAGCGTACGCACCACGCAGCTGAAGTGGACAGATCCCCTCCCCCACGAGGGCTATACATATTTCGGGGTTTAATTAAAATCCTTGGAGTAGTTTTTGAGAAAACAAACTTGTTAAACAATTCTTATATATAAGGACTAGTATACAATGAAGTACAAAATTAATATAATCTCTAGTCGAACATATATTGATGGTGTTTACCTAGTTCACGTTTCGTTAGGACCTTCCTAACATCCTCAGCTAATGTGGACTTGTACAACGAGATCAACCCGAAAGTCCGAAGATCCTGGCCCATATCAACCCAGAAGCCATGGAAAACTTCGGTGCCATACCTTCAGTCTAAGGACCCTGGCCGCGCCCTGGCTCAGTGGTTAGACCACATGGTTCTCACCAAGGCGGCCCGGGTTTGATCCCTAGTGACCGCTGAGATATGTTGTGGACAACACGGCGCTGGGGCGGGTTTTCTCCGGTACATCCGCTTTCCCCCGCCATCTCATTCATCCGGTGCTCCATCTTCATCTCATGTACTAGTGTCACCGCCTGCGGTGCCGTATGTAGTAAAAGCGGGCGTGAAACACTACGTATTTCATTTCTAAGGACCAGTCCATCTCAAGGCAGGCGCAAGTGGATACGCCACATACGCGTGTGAACCCCGTCGGGTAGACTACCGAAAACTTAGGTGTGGCCCCCTGGTAATCTAAAACATCTTCTACTTGCCCTGCAGGTTGGTCCTCGGGACGCTTTAGACAACCTCTGCCCTATCCGGTTGGCCGAGGACTGGCCGTATCCAATCCCCCGCGGGTGTCGGGAACACACTGCCCCCTCGAGTACAACCCAATCCGAATAACTCCCCTTCGGGAGGGGCTCGAATTTTCGGCCCGAGGTTCCTCTCCGTAACGACAGAATTGTCTCGAGAGCTAATGGCCAACAGCACCCGCACCAAGGCCTCTGAAGCAATTCTGCCGTCTCCGTTGGTGTCTTGATAAACTTAAGGTTCTGAATCTTAGCTGCGCGACGTGGCTAAGTGGTTAAACCGCGCTACTCTCACCAAAGCTACCCGGGTTCTGTCATATCCCATCAAAAAGTAAAATTTGTGGTAGACAACACGTTGCTGGGTGAGTATTCTCCGGAATCTCCGATTTCCTCCGACATGCCATTCCACCATTGCATCTTCATCTCCTGTAACATCAGTGTCACCGCCTGTGGTGCCGCGTTTAGTAAAAGCGGGCTTTAAACACCACACATTTCATTTTAGATTCTCTTCAAAGCTGGAGTCAAAATTGGACAGTTTTTCTCTATACTGCGTGGTTAATGCAGTTGGACCCTGAACTCTTTTTAATAAAGGTATTTATTGTTCTAATTCGTGATTCTCATTCCATAAATGGTACGCTACTGCCAATGTTACTGTTCTTGATGTTTCTAAAACGCCCTTTCAGCCTAATGCTCAACTTACTTTTTGTTTTGACAATGTAAGAGTTGATAGTCTTTGCAGTTTATCCAGTACGTGCTTGAGTTTTTGTCTGTGGGGTTTTACTTTGTATTAATTACAAGATTTTAAAAGAAGTACATTGAATTTGTTGTGTGGGGCCAAATTTATACGTTCTTATGGAAAAGTTGTGTAGCCCTGCGATGGTAAACACTAACAATATATGGAGCATCGAGCACTAATTCGTCTTAAATTTATGTTAATTTTAGGACAATGTTACACCTAAGGACCTGTTGTGTGAGACGGCAAATGACACCGAAACATTCTTGCAATGCACTGAATCTAAATGCCCAGTTTAGTGTTTAACCGACACAGAGACGTTAAATTTTTATAAATGCTTGCCAGGCTCTTTTAGTTATCAATTAACCGCCAGGAGGCAGCTGTAGATGAGAAACAAATTGACAAACACTAATGTTCCGACTTCGTCTTCCTGTCCACAGATGGCTGCACCAGTAATGTCCTACCAGGGTGAAGAAAATTTGTAATTACTTACAAAGTTATGGATGGAACTGTATTTATACTGTTCACCAATACCTCAAGTTAATTTGCACAGGGACAAAACTCTGTACCAGCATCCGCTGCATGGCACTCGAGGGAGACTCGCTTACGAGCCCCAAGATAAGGCCACAGCTTTCGCGGATCATTTGGAAAGTCAATTTGAGCCGAGGGAGGACCCCCAGGACGAAGACTTCACTGACCTCGTGGAGGCTGCTGTGGAAGACCTCTATGAGGAGCCACAGCGGCGCCATGAGGCGATCCATATCCCAATAGTCACCCCAAAGGCGGTGACTACTGAAATCCGAAAAATGAAACCTAACAAATCCCCTGGACATGACGGTGTCAACGCACTCATGCTCCAGCACCTTCCCAAGAGGGCCGTTATCCATTTGACGCGGATCTTCAATGCGTGCCTCCACCTCCGCCACTTCCCAGCCTGCTGGAAAGAGGCGAGAGTGGTGTGCATTCTGAAGCCCGGCAAGGATCCGGTCTTTCCGTCTAGCTACCGATCCATAAGTCTTCTCCCAACCGTCTCAAAACTATTTGAGCGGTTGCTCCTATCCCGCCTGACCCCTCTCTTGGAGGAAAGTCAGCTCCTACCCGATCACCAGTTTGGTTTTCGTCATGGACACTCCACGACCCTACAGCTACTGCGCCTGGCCGAGAGGACAGCCCTGGGTTTCCAGGAAAACCTCAAGACAGTCGCGGTGCTGTTAGACGTAGAGAAAGCCTTTGCCACAACCTGGCACCAAGGCCTACTGTACAAACTCAGGGAGGCCAACCTACCTCCTCCCTATCTTGCCCTGATTAGCAGTTTCCTCAGAAACCGCACTTTCAGGGTGAGAGTGGAAGGAAGGATGTCATCTATCAGACCAATAGCCGCGGGAGTCCCGGAGGGCAGTGTACTGTCCCCGATACTCTTTGCGGCCTACATGTCTGACTTACCCCTGGAACCACAGACTGTTACGTGCCAATATGCTGACGACGTCCTCATAATGGCACGTAACAAAAACTTACGATATTGTCATCCTCCGCTGCAGCGCCAACTCCGAGCCATTGGCCGTTGGAGTGAGATGTGGAGAATGGCCATTAGCCCCGAGAAGAGCTCTGCACTTCTCCTGGCTAAGGTCCGAGCTAGGCGACCAGACTGGTCGCTGAGGTTGAGGCAGAGGCAAATCCCTTGGGTTCCCACTGCCAAATACCTTGGCGTCCACCTGGATCGCGGACTCACCTACGCACCTCATATCCGGGTCAAAGCCGGACAAGGGCATGCAGCGTTAACTCAGCTATACTCCATTTTCAAGTCCACCATGCCTACTCACCTCAAACTACGCCTGTATCGGGCGATCATACCGCCCCTGATTCTGTACGGCTGCGAAGGCTGGGGATCAGCGGCTCCAACCAATATTCGCAGACTCCAGTACGTCCAGAACAGGGCATTGCGCATGATCTACGATACCGGGCGGAGATTTCCGTCCCACATCCTACATACTCACTCTGGAGTCCCGTATATCGTCGACGTGGTGCGGGAGAGATCCCGCACCATCTACGATAAGCTGGACTCCCACCCCAACATACTGGTAAATACCCTAGGCCATTACGACCATAGGGTTCCTCGCCGGAGACCAAGCTATCGGCTACCCAAAGATGCCTTGGGTACCTAGCACTAAACAGGGCCACACTCCCCTGACTCCAACTTCCTAAGCCCAGTAATGGGCTAGGAAATACCTTATACAATAACACAGATCCTTTCCCTCTAGCCTGTTTAGCGAACTGTGCTCAGAAGCCTCCCAGTAGGCGGAAGTGCGCAGCCAGCATTGGCGCATCACCCCTCCACGGGGCGACGGCGCTCACCAAGGCTAGACGTATCCACTGCCCAAAACAATCGCCTGTGACATTAAAAATTCTTCTACACTGCCCAGATAAAGACGCTAGAAGCGGCTAGGTGCTGGGCAGCATACACTCCGTCCAGGAAAACCTGGACGACTCGACTCTTCTGCTGGTCTGCTGGTCTGCATAATTTCATGGTGTGAATCAAATTAACGGTTGTGCTGCTACAAGTTTTAATTACAAGGGGCCATTATATAGCGAACTTTGAATGAGCCACATGTATATTAGAATAGCGGTACTCGGTTTCCATCATCTCTTCTGTAAGAATGCATCATGTCTTGAGCGAACAGAGCAGTGAGAGAAAAATATCTGGACAAACATGTGAATGTTACTACATAGAAGTGTGCATGAAAAGAGCGAAATGAAGGACATGCGAACCAAGGCGTCAATGTGCAAAACTGAATAATTTGTATTTGTTTGTAGTTAAGCTCTTATTTTAGGCCTATTTGGGTGCAATGAAAGTTTATTATATAAATAATTATTACTGTGATCAGTAGCAACACAAATTAGTAACAGCCGACAAATAGGATAATATTGAGACTGTGAGGGTTACGTAGATTCGGAAATCCGGATGCAGAAATCTAAAACCACTTTTGCTGCAATAAAAAGACGTCAACTTAACGATCAGCCGTCTTCAAGGGCGAGTCGGTGCTCCGCCGTCCGAAAACAAATGAAAGAAATCACTTCGATATACCTGAAACTTCGACTGCCACAATAACCATCACACAACTGCTCTTCTAACACCTGCGCGGTATTTATAGCCACCAGCAATTGTTTCCAGAATGCCGGGCAATAACAATAGACTAAAGAATCAGGAGCTCTGTCTCCTCTTCTGCCCACGAGCCTTGAATACTTTTTAATAAATGTATGTCTTGTTCTATATCGTGAGGCTCATTGCCTAAAAGGTACGCTACTGCCAATTTGTCTGTTCTTGATGTTTTTAAAATACTCTTTAAGCCTAATGTTCAATGACACGCTCCTTTAGTTCTTAACCGTGAGGAGGCAATTTTAGTTGAGAAACAAATTCACAGATGCTAATGTTCCAACCTCATCTCGCTGTCCACAGATGGCACAACCAGTAAAATCCTGCCACGGTGAAGAAAATTCGTAATTATTTACAATTTTTTTAATGTGAACTACATTTATGGTCTTTGAATATTCTTTAACTTTGTTTGCGTTTAAAGGTATAAAGGTAAATAGTAATTAGATGGTATTTTGACACAAATTTGACCGCAAACTTAATTGTATACGTGAATGGAAGTCTTCTGAATTAAATATATAAGCCACAATTTTTATAATTGTTTTTCATTGTAAGGTTCCAGTTCAATGTGTCTTAATTTTTAAATTGTTTGCTGTATAATTATAGTACCTTGAGGTTTGCAACAAGATTCCATCACAGCATGACTAGTAACAGGGTTTGGAAAGTTATAACGCTTCCCTTGCCCTTAGCTGCTATTGGCCACGCAATGCTCCTTGAACGATGAAATATTTAAATGACAGCTTTGATAAAAGTCTCTCACCTGCTTTCTGTCCTGGTCTTCAATAACAGTGATACATCACTGATAACTTCACACCCTCAAGAGTCACTGGATTGTTTACTTCAAGTGTCGCTGTTTAGGGAAGCCGTGCAGTCCATCTCCAACAAATGAAAGACTCTGGTTCCAGAAAGGTTTTTCACTTACACACAACTTAACAGGGTTAAACAATTTTGCTCTTAATCATATTTAATTTCTTCCAGGTGTGACATATCTCCTTCTGTTGAATCATTGCCATCATCACTATCTTCATCCCATTGTTTCAATTACAATCCTTTCAATTTTTCTTCCGTTAGTGTACTTTATTCTAATAGTGTTGTTTTTTTCATCCACATTATGGCATACCTTTACCCATTTCAATTGCGCAGTTTGCTCAAATCGATGGCGGCAGAAAATTTCGTCTTTCACTTTACAGGTGAAAGTTTACTTAGATACAATAAAGCACAATGCCCGTCTCAATAGCGCAGATGGTAGCCTGTCTGCCTCACTTTCACGAGGATCCGAGTTCGAATCTTGGTCGTGGTGAGCTATCTGGCTAAATTTTTTTCCGGAGTTCACCGTTATCCTTAAAAACGAATGTCGCGTGACTCTAAGCTCTATGAACCCTGCGCTCATTTCAGTATCATTTCCACAATCTCATTCACCCTCCGTTATGACTTAACGTTGGAGGACGTAAAATTACAAAGACAAAAATATTATAAATAAATAAATAAAATAAAGCACAAAAATAACATATTTTTTAGTCGATCTACCTCTCGATGCTCCATATATTGCTTGTGTTTACCTAGATCACGTTTCGTTAGGACTTTCCTAACATCCTCAGTTAATATTAACTACTGAATTTTGGCTTAATGAAGTCCTTGAAGGTGATAGGGGCGTCTTTGTTTTTACCTTGATGAACTTGATAATCAGATTCTTTGGCCGCGTCGTGGTTGAGTTGTTAGACCACTCGTCTCTCACCATAGCGGTCCGGGTTCGAACCACTGTGATCGCAAAGTGATATTTGTGGTAGACAACACGGTGCTGGGGCGAGTTTTCTCCGGGTTCTCCGTTTTTCTTCCACCATCTCATTACACCAGTACTGCAACTCATGTATCATCAGTGTCACCACCTGCGGTGCCGTCTGTAGCAAAAGACTACACATTTCATTTTAGGTTCCCTTCTAAGGGGGTGGGGCTTTGGTAAAGGGAAAGGCGTGCCCTTGGAAAAGCTGTGTAACCCTGTGATGGTAAACACTAGCAATATATGGAGCATCGACTACCAGTTCCACTCAAAATTATACTAATTTTCACAAAAGTTACACATAAGGACCTGTTGTGCAGACGGCTTAATCCATTGAATAATTCTTGCAAGGCAGTGAATGTAAATGTCCAGTTTAGTATTTAACTGACACACAGACGCACACAGTTGTATGAAAATAACGAATGTACCTCATAAGGACACGCTTTTTACTTCTTAATTAACCACCACTTTGATACACCAATTGAATGATGGTAACAGCCATACCTCGTCTTGCCGTCCACAGATGGCTCTAGCTGTAATATACTACCGCGGTAAAGAAAATTTGTAATTATTTACAAAGTTTTAGAATGAACTCTATATTAATGTTTGTATGTGCATTGAGTTTATTCGCGTTTCTCCGAATGAAAGTAAACAGTAATTAGAATGTATTTTGACATAAATTTGACCTATGAAGTTATTCTATATCAGAATGGAAGTCATCTGAATTAAATATATAAACCACAAAATTTTTAACTTTATTTCATTGTCTTATTCAAAGTTTGAACTGAATCATTGTAATCAGTTATGTTGTGCAATTATGCCTAAGAGCTGTAGCACTACCGTTATGTTTGCAGTCTGACTTTAATAGTGTTCAGAATGAAATTGCGTTATCGTTACCCGGAGCTGCTATGTGTTGGGCAATGGTTTTTAATCACTTCAGTGCCAGCTTTTATGGAAGTGTCTTACCTACTTCCCAGGCCTTCAATGGCAGACATATCACACTGCCATGAGTTCACGTACTCCAGTAGCCCTGGATTGTTTATTTCGTGCGTCGCTATTCAGGGAAGTCGTACAGTCTCCAACAAATTAAACAATCTATTGCCAGAAAAGTTTTTATTTCACTTACAATAACCTAACACTGTGTTTAAGAGTAATTATATAATTCTTGTACGCTGACATATCTTCAACTTTTGATTCATTATCACAGTCATCCTCCACACTGTTTCCATCACATTGTCAATTATAATTTTTCTTACCTTAGTGTCTCCTTTACCCAATCCTCCTGTTTTGTTTCATCCATATAACGACATACAGTTTCGAATTCCATTTGTCCAATTTTACGAAATCATTCATTCCGTCCTTCATTTTAAAGGTTACATATCTCCAGCCAAATTTTGTTTGGTATCTCTCCATCTCTTTGAATGCGGATGTGATGGAGGAAGACTTACGGTTCTATGGTTACATTTGTGATAATATTTGGTCAAAAATTGTGCTTTTCCGAGTCGGCGTGTTAGCTGTAATTAATCCAGACAGCTTTTTTTAGTGCTACTTTCATCAAACGGAATATTGTGATTTTGTACCTGAGAAAACATATAACGTCTTATAAACCATGACGTTGGAGGTTTATCTACTTGTGTTTTATGGTTGGAGACGTTATATGTTGCTAGCATCGAGTTAAGGGGTAATGTTAATTTGCAATTAACATTGTGATTAACCATTATTCATTAATCAGTATTCATTTGTTTATAGGCACTAGATAGGCATATGACTGTCACTGTACATTATAGTCAACTGTACTTGGTAGTAGGGTTTACTGATTATAGGAGTTGGAAAGAGAAAGAAAGCTGGATGTGAGCTGAAGATGAAAATCAGTGTTCTGGGACCATTGCGGGACTTTACATAAAACTACTGATTTACAGGATACGATCCTTTAACCCCTAATTAACCGTCAAGGGGGCGCCGGGGTAGCGCGGTGGTTTCGTTCGCGGCTCCCGTTCTAAGGGTCCCGAGTTCGATTCCCGGCTCTGGGGTTGGCGATTTTAAGTCGGCCCTATCCACGCCTTCACCTCTGTCTAGCACACGTGAAGTATCCCCTATGCCCAACGTGGTTCGGAGTCCACGGTAAAAACTGTAGGTCCTCTGACCTCACCGCCATCTTCACTATCACCGTATCATCGGAGGTAATGGACACCGCCCTCTGGGTGCCTCCACCTGAGAAATGGGTCCGGTCATCACTTGGTGGGGGAGGCTATACCGAAGGCCAAGGTTGCCATGGGGGGAGTGTTAGTAACTAACTATTAACCGTCAAGGCAGGAACATTGGTTAACCAGTAAATTGAGATAAAATTCCAATTCTGCTGCGTCTTGCTGTTCACAGATGGCTCCACCTCTAATGTTTTGCCACTACGACGAAAACTGCCAATGGTTTACAAAGTTTTAAAATGAACTATGTTTGTACTCTTAAATACACATTATGTTTACTTGATTCTTAC
Organism: Mantis religiosa; assembly: GCA_030765055.1. Lineage (NCBI taxonomy): Eukaryota > Metazoa > Arthropoda > Insecta > Mantodea > Mantidae > Mantis > Mantis religiosa. The sequence continues at coordinate 19,829,969 of CM060953.1, read as the reverse complement.
TTCTTGATAATAAATTATAATTATAATTCTTCAATTATAATTCTTTCAATCTTTTCCTCCGTTAAGTCATTTAAACCAGGCGTTAAAAACACATTTCCTTTCAGGTTATCTTCTAAGGTGGTTTCGAAATTTTAGTTTTCCATCATATTGCTTTTTAAATTTATTTTCCAACGAGGTTAACGCATCTGAACCCTGAACCATTTTAATATACGGATTTCTTGTTCTATATCGTGATTGTCATTCCATAAATGGTACCTTCTCCCGATTTGTCTGCTCTTGATGTTTCCAAAATGCTGTTTAAGCCTGATGTTCAACTTCCTTTTGGTTTTTGACATTTTAAAAGTTGTTAGTCTTTGCAGTTTATCTGATACACAACTGAGATACTGCTCAGGAGAAGAGTTTTACAAAATATATTATGACGAAGTGCTCTGTTAGTACTTAATTAACCGCAAGGAGAGAAACATTAATTGTCAAAGTTACTGTGACATAGTAATTTTCCAACTTCGGCTCCTGTCCGTAGATGGCTCCACCTGTAATATCCGACTGCGCTGAAGAAAATTTATAATTATTTACAAATTTTTAATATAAACTGGCATTTATACCATCTGCATATACTATAACTTTGTTTGTTTTTACCTGTATCGGGCGATTATACCGCCCCTGATTCTTTACGGCTGCGAAGTCTGGGGATAAGTGGCTCCCACCATTATTCGCAGACTCCAGCGCGTCCAGAACAGGGCACTGCGCATGATCTACGATACCGGGCGTAGATTTCCGTCCCACATTCTTAATACATACTCTGGGGTCCCGTATATTGTGGGCGTGGTGCGGGAGAGATCTCGCACCATCCACGATAAGATGGACTCCCATCCAAACATACTGGTGAACACCCTTGACCCTTACGACCACAGGGTTCCTCGCCGCCGACCGAGCTACCGGTTACCCAAAGACGCCTTGGGTAACTAGTACTGAACAGGGCCACATTCCCCTGACTCCAACCTCCTAAGCCCAGAAATGGGCTTGGCAAACTCAATACCTTAACACTGTTCCTTTCCCTCTAGCCTGTTAAGCGGACTTTGCTCAGATGTCTCCCAGGCAGGCGGAAGAGCGCAGCCAGCACTGCCGCATCCCCCCCCCCCACGGAGCGACTGCGCGCACAAGGCTAGATATGTCCACTGCCGAAAACAATCGCCTGAGACAAATGATGACTCTTCTATACTGCCCAGGCCCAGATAAAGCCGCACTAAGCGGTTACGTGCTGGGCAGCAAGCAATCCGTCCAGATAAACCTGGACGACTCGACTCTTCTCCTGGTCTGCTGGTCTGCTGGTACTATTTCATTGTCTGATTTGAATACGTTATACCGGATCGTTATAAAGAATATTTTCTGTACAACTATAGTGCCCTGAGATTTGCAATACTGTGCGATCACAACATGACTAGCAATAAAGTTTGGAATACTATCGAGCTTCGGTCTCCCGTAGCTGCTATGGACCGCGCCATGGTTCTTGAACAATGAAATATTTCTATGAGAGCTTTGATGCGACTCTCTTACCTGAATTCCCTGTCCCCCAATGGCAGTGTCTTCTTCGAGTCGCTGCGACCGCTAAGTGATATTTGTGATGAACAACACGGTGCTGGGGCGAGTTTTCACCGGGTTCTCCCTTTTTTTCACCATCTCATTACACTAGTACTCCAACCCATGTGTCATCAGTGTCTCACCGCCTGTGGTGCCGTATGTAACGAAAGCGAGCCTTAAAGACTACACATTTCATTTTAGATTCTCTTTAAATGTGTTGGAGCTTCGGGAAAGGAAAAGGTGTTCCTTTGGAAAAGGTGTGTAGCTCTGTTATGGTAAATACTAGCAATATATGGAGCATCGAGTACCATTTCGACTCAAAATTATACTAATTTTCAAAAAAGTTACACATAAGGACCTGTTGTGCAGACGGCTTATTCTATTTAAAAGTTCTTGAAAGGAACTGAATGGAAATGTACAGTTTTGTATTTAACTGACACACAGACGCACACAGTTTGATGAATATAAAGCATATACGTCATAAACACACGCTTTTACTTCTTAATTAACCGCCAGTTTGACACACAATTGAAAGATCTTAGTGATCGTAGCTCGTCTTGCCGTCCACAGATGGCTCCAGCTGTAATAAGCTACCGCGTTAAAGAAAATTTGTAACTTTTTACAAAGTTTTAAAATGAACTGTATCTATCATGTTTGCATAAACATTGGGTTTATTTACGTTACACTGAATAAAATTAAACAGTAATTAGAATGTATTTTGACATAAATTTGACCTAAGAAGTTATTCTGTATGAGACTGGAAGTCATCTGAATTAAATATATAAACCACAAACTTTTTAACTTTATTTCATGGTATTATTCGAATAGTAATCATAAACTTTCTAAACATTTATGCTGTGCATTTTTGTGCCCTAAGAGCTGTAGCACAACAAGTTTGCAGTCTCACTTTAATACGCTTTTGAGTGAAATCGCGTTCCTGTTACCCGTACCTCCTATGGATCGGGCAATGGTGATGCTTTACTTGGTGCAATACCTTCAGTCTAAGGACCACCCCCCCCCCGCCCCATCACAAGATACGTCACATACGCGCGTCAACCCCATCATGTAGACTACCGAAAACCTCTATGTGGCCACCTGGTAATATAAGACACCTTCTACTGTCTTTGCAGGCTAGTCCACGGGACATTTTAGGCAACCCTCCACCCTATCCGGGCGGCCGAGGTCTCGCCGGAGGTATCCAATCTCCCGCGAGTGTCGGGAACACAATGCCTCCTCGCATCTAACCCAATCCGAATAGCACCCCTTCGGGAGGGGCTCGAATGGTCGGCCTGAGGTTCCTCTTCGTAACCACAGAAGAGTCTCGAGGGCTAAGGATGGGCAGCGCCCGCACCAAGGCCTCTGAAGCGAATGAACCGATTGCGGCGTCTCCCTTGGTGTCTTGATAAACTTGAGGTTCAGAATCTTTGTGCGTGGAGTGGCTGAGTGATTAAACCTCTCTACTCTCACCAAAGCTACCCGGGTTCTATCCTATGCCACCGCAAAGTGAGATTTATGGTAGACAACTCGCGGCTGGGCCGAGTTTTTTCCGGGATCTCCGGTTTCCTCTGAGATCTCATTCCACCATTGCATCTTCATCTCTTGTAACATCAGTGTCACCGCCTGCGGTGCCGCGTTTAGTAAAAGCGGGCGTTAAACACTACACATTTCATTTTAGGTTCTCTTCAAAGATGGCGTCGAAATTGGACAGCTTTTCTCCATGCTGCCATGGTTAATGTAGTTGGACACAGAAAACTTTTTAATAAAGGCATTTATTGTTCTATATCGTGATTCTCATTCCATAAATGGTACGCTACTGCCAATGTCACTGTTCTTGATATTTCTAAAACACACTTTCAGCCTAATGTTCAACTTACTTTTTGTTTTGACAATGTAAGAGTTGACAGTCCTTGCAGTTTATCCGGTACATACTTGAGTTTTTGTCTGTTGGGTTTTACTTTGTATTAATTACAAGATTTTAAAAGAAGTACATTGAATTTGACGTGTGGGGTCAAATTTATATGTCCTTATGGAAAAGTTGTGCAGCCCTGCGATGATAAACACTAACAATATATAGAGCATCGAGCACTAATTCGTCTTAAATTTATGTTAATTTTAGAACAATGTTACACCTAAGGACTTGTTGTGTGAGACGGCAAATTACATCGAAACATTCTTGCAATGAAATGAATTTAAATACCCCGTTTAGTGTTTAACCGACACACAGAGGTTAAAAGTTTTATAAATGCTTACCATGTATGTTGTCATGACACGCTCCTTTAGTTCTCAATTAACCGTCAGGAGGCAGCTTAAGCTGAGAAACAATTTAAGAGATGCTAATGTTCTGACCTCGTCTTCCTGTCCACAGACGGCTCCACCAGTAATATCCTACCACGGTGAAGAAAATTCGTTATTATTTACAAATTTTTAATATGAGCTGCATTTATACTCTTTGCATATACTTTAACTTCATTTGCATTTAACGGTGTAAAGGTAAACAATAATTAGACCGTATTTTGACACAAATTTGACCGGAAACGTAATTCTATACGAGAATGGAAGTCTTCAGAATTAAATATATAAGCCACAATTTTTATAATTGGCTTTCATGGTAAGATTTCAATTCGAATAGTCTTACATTATGAAATTTTTGCTGTATAATTGTAGTACCTTGAGGTTTGCAAAAAGTTTCCATCATAGCATGGCTAGCATGGATTGTTGGGAGTCTCTTACCTGCTTTTCCTATTATTCAATAGCAGTGATATCTCACTGTGATAACTTCACTCCCTCAAAGGTCACAGGAATGTTTATTTCAAGTGTCGCTGTTTAGGGAAGCAGTACAGTCCATATCCAACAAATTAAATACTATGGTTCCAGAAAGGTTTTTCACTTACACACAACTTAACAGAGCTAAACAATTTTGCCTTTAATCATATTTTATTTCTTCCAGGTTTGACATTTCTTATGTTGAATCATTGCCATCTTCAATATTTCCATCCCATTGTCTTCAATTACCATTCTTTCAATTTTTCTTCCGTTAGTGTCCTTTATTCTGAGAGTTTTCTTTTATTTCATGCACATTATGACATACCTTTACTCATTTCAATTGTGCAATTTGCTCAAGTCGATGGCGGCAGAAGATTTCGTCTTTCACTTTACAGCTGACATTTCTGGAAGCATCCCTTTGTTTGTTATTATTTGTTATCTGTCTACATTAAATCTACACGATTCAGCTCCGGATGCTAGGGAGGAAGCCTTAAGGTATCATGGTTATTATTCAGATAATATTTGGTCAATCAAAGTGTTTTGCTAAGTCAGTTTGACAGCTTACAGTTATGTTTTGGTGCTATTTTCATCCACTGGTTTTTTTGATTTTGTAAGCAAGAAAGCATATCTTCTTAAAACACTTGACGAAGGAGGTTTATCTACTTGTGTATTATGGTAAGGGACATCATCTATTGTTAGCACCGAGTTAAGACATAAATTAGGAATTAACATTATGATTGACCATGTAACATAACTTCAGTATTCATTTGTTTATGAACACTTAATAGGAGTATGACTGTCATACAAAATTACAGTCAATTGTATTTGAGGGAGGAGCTTCTCCCCAGTAGTCGACATAGGAGACAAGAGTAAGTGCGTTTAGCCTGGGCTCGCTGAAGGTGATGCTGAGCGTTCTGGAACTTTTGCGCGGCTTAACATGAAACTACTAATTAACAGGATACGATCCTTTAATTCTTAATTAATCGTCAAGAGAGGAACTTTGGTTAACAAACAAATTGACAAATAGTATTCTGCTACCACCTGTAATATGTAGCCGCGGTGAAGGAAACTGGCAATTATTACAAAAAATTTAAAACGAATAATATCTGTACTGTTGCATGTAACTTAGGACGGTTTGCTTTCTTCCTTATGAAAATAAACAATAATTCGAATCTATTTCGATAGAAATATTACCGAAGAAATATATCTGTGTGAGAATGAAAGTCTTCAAAGTTAAGTATATTGTCTACAAATTTTAGATATTTCCTCCGTGAGATGGTTTTAATTCACTGTTTGCACTTTAAAACACTCTGGGATATGGGACTCTAAATGAAATTACGAAAGATCACACTATCATTGCCCGAAGCTGTTATACATTTATTCCTTTTACTTTACTTAAATGATAGTATAATTTAATATCATCAGTACTTATGGATGCAGAATATTTCGTGAGCTTTGTGTGCACTTTACTTGCTTTCACAAGGTTTATCAAAGCTCCCAAAAAATAATATTATTGTAATCTGTAGTAATACAACAAGGACAATATAAAATGAATACTGAGCCGTTCAAAGTAAATATTAACTTGTATACATTTACTGTTACGTTCTCGCAACGTGTCAAAGAGTTCATATTGTGTTTCACGGTAGGACTTACTGAAATATCTCTTATGTATTCCTTACCTATGTTGTCTCCATACTTCTACAGGATGTTAATTAACTACACCAAAATAATTTCAGAGGTTGTAGACGTGACTACCTTAAGCAAGTTGAGATAGGCAGTTTGGTCTGCGACTAAACTTAACGCAGTTATATTTTGTTAAACCTGATTGGTGTCAGATGCTGTTGAACTGGTAATTAAACAAGATGGGTGAAAATATTGGATTATAATGTCTTTAAAACTGCTTCCCGAATATAGAAGTACTGATTCTTACTAACTCGTTATTGGCGTTCTCATGTTTTAATACCTCAAAGACGTCTCAAATCTCGAACTAAACGCCTGCCAGTGCGACACTGAACAGCGACTTAATGCCTTCTTGTATCATGTAGCCTACTCTAGTAGCGTTTCTGTAACAGTTCTGATGGACCAAACGTAATGCCGAAGATTGGTACTTCAAATGTCATTGGTTTGAGACCTGTAATGTAGGTAATTGTTTCTACGTCTTGTGAATACATATCTCAGAAGAAAGTCTAACTACCGCAATAATAGCAGCACCTGAAGTTATTCGACAAACTCAAGGAATTTAAAATAACACCTGAAGTGACGAATACGCTCAGTTTGTTCTCGGGTAGCCAGCCAGGTGAAAAGATGATTAGATATTAACGTTTCGGGAGTGTACATCTCTTCCATCTTCAGGATATTTATAAAATGTTATACCACAAAATGGCAGAGCATTGTTTTGATAACGACCATAGAGCCAATTTTCGGATGACGGCCATCTTGGCAAAATGAAACAGTTACTGGGAGCGGAGAATTAAGGAGGCTTTGGCGATTTCCTCTGAAAGGAGTACGCTTAATCGTGATGCTGGATTTCAGTTCTGTTCATCTTGGAAATCGGCCTTAAACATGGAAATCCGTCGGTTTAAGAAGCAAAGATCAATACAGCTTGATAATCAAGTTAAATAGTTACGTTTCTTTGACACAATTTTCTATACTCACGCCACCTCCTGGCCTGGCATTTAATTAACTGAAAACAGTCTTTTGTTCAGTAATGCTCATTTTGATAGTGTTTTGTCTTTGCTTATAGTTGTGTTATATCTAGTATTTCATTTTGTGGTTATAACATTTTATAAATATCCTGATGATGGCTGGCTGCCCGAGAAGAAAACAAGAAATATTTACAGAGTACGACAGTCGTTTGTTCGCCGCTATCATCTTTACACTGAAAACGCAGTCGCCATTTCGAGTCGTTTGTACAAATCTGATGTAAAGAGTTGCATTTACTTTTATTTTATGTAAGTTCGATCATACTTAACCACCTCGCATTTAGACGTACAACACGTGAATGCATTAAGCAGGACTCAAACTTTGTTATAAGAAACTGTAATTAATTGCACTACAAGGTGAAATTTCTCCGTAAAATACATACATTCATACGAGAATTAACAGTTTGGACCAAACATAAAAAACAACCAAACAAAGAATTCAATTATATAAAACGTCAAGAAAGGTGGAGACTCTAACTGCTTTATCTTTCACTTGAAAGCTAATGTCATAACCATTTCGTCAGAGAGAATGCTCGTGTGTTGTGTTGACAATTTCATGCAAAGCGCTGTATTTAAAAGCGCTGTTTAGTATTTAACCGACACACAGAATCACGTTAAATGTTTTATAGTTATGTACCATGTACATGATAAAGACTAACACTTTTAGTTCTTAATTAACCGCAAGTTTGACAAATTTACAGATGATAATGTTCCGCCGCAACTGGCTGTCCACAGATGGCACCACCTGTCATATCTTACCGCGGTGAAGAAATCTGCCAATTATTTACAAAGTTCTAAAATGTACTATATTTTTACTGTTGCTGGTATCTTAGCTTTATTTGATTTTTACTAAATGAAAATAAAATATTACCTTCAATCTATTTTGAAGGACCCTCCTTTGCGGAGGAGGAATCCCTTCAACGACACCACTGTGCTGTGTGTGATAGAAATTTGACCAAAGAATTAATTCTGTTTAGGAACGGAAGGCCCCTAAGTTAAGTATATAATCTACAGTTTCTACAGTTTTCATTATAGGTCACGGAGAACCAAGAGAGCAGCAAGACTGGCTGCAGAGGGCGTGCCCTCCGGCCAGTCTTCTCGACTCACCTCCGGTCAGAACCAGGCTGGAAGTCAAAGGCGGCACATACCGCCTATCATCGTGGACAACTTCTTAGGGGCGGTAGGCTTCCTTAAGGAGGTTATGCCGACCCTCGAGAACGAGTGTTCGGTGAGAAGGAATAAGAGCCGATTTGTCTTCCACGCTAAGAACGAGGGGGACTACACCAAGATTCTGCTACAACTCAAGCAGAGGAAAATTCCTCATTTTACCTTTGGCCTGAATAAGGCCCGTGACGTACGACGAGTCATCCGAGGGTTACCCGCGGACACTTCCGTGGATGACATAAGGTCAGACCTCACCCGCCAGGGTATCACCCCTAGAATAGTGAAGCAGCTCACTCGACCTGCTCCAGATCGCCAGGGAACTAAAGCTCCCCTTCCCCTGTTCCTAGTAGTGGTGGAGCGGGTAAACGACCCCGAGGTTAAGTTGGATGATGTTCGCACCATCTGCTACCTCCGGGTCACTCTGGAACCAGCCAAAGCTCTGGCGGGCCCCCACAGTGCTACAGATGTCTGGGATTTAATCATTCCAGCCTCTTCTGCCACCGTAATCCTCGCTGCTTGAGGTGCGGTGGCACCCACCACAGAGAGGACTGCCCCCGTGCCATCACGGAAGTTCCAACCTGCGCCAACTGCAAAGGAGGGCACATAGCGTGCTATGGAGGTTGCCCTACCAGCAAGGCGGTTATTGCCTCTAGGAGACCAGCTCCAGGGCCAATAACCCAGAACACCCGTTCTGAGCCAGTAGCGGAGAGGGCAACCTCTTCCATAGCACCACGGCAACAATTGCCTAGCTCCATTAGTGCCCCATCCTTTGCTGAGGTGGTGCGCAAACCAGCCGGTGACTCGGCGACATTGCGGGGCAAGACACAAACCCCCAAGGATGCACAACCACGCACAGAAAAACCTAAAAAACAACACAAAGCTCCAGCCCCACCTAGAGCCACTCCCAGAAGGGAGGAGGGTCGTGAGGCGGCCAAAAGGGCGGACTCGGATTCCGAGGCTGGGAGCGGGTCTGGTGAACCCAAGCCTGCTCGACAGATTAGGGACGAGAAAGCCAAAGGTAGGCCAGCCCCAAGACACTCCTCACCTTCGAAGTCCCAAACTTCAAACACTACTCCCTCCACCTCACCACGGTCGGAGTTTCTGACGTGGCTGTATCAGCTGTTACAGTCCCACGGTGAGCGACTCTGTGAACTGCTGGTGCGGTATACCTCCACGACAGACCCCGCAACCCGCATGGTGACAGCCATGGAGGGGCTCGCCCTTCTAACCTCCTTTACCGACCCGGCCCGGAATGGCAGCACGAACTAGGTCAAGTACCTCGTTCAGGTTCGCGTTCTGGATTTTGTGAAGGCTTGTTTGCCCTACACTTTGGCAGTATGATGTGATTACACCTGAACAGACCCGCCGTGTTTGTGATAAGCTGAGGTAAACATCTAATACACAACTTCAATGAATTTATGACCTTTAGTCTTTTCTCTCGTGTTGGATGAAAGCATTGTCAACGTTGACACACAGCACAATTGGTAATTTATATTCGTGATGTTACTAACAACCTCTCGATACAACAACATGTGCTTGAAGTCATTGCCCTTAGGGAATACACATATAACAGCGACAAAATTATTTAAAGCTTTTAAGAAATGAGTAGAAGAAACGAAACTGAAACTAAAGAACCTTGTATCCATAGTAACAGTTGGGACACGAATAATGACTGGTGAAAATATACGTCTAATTGGGAGAGTGAAACTTTATTTAAGTGAAATGGAATAAACAATAACACTTTTTTTCTTTGTTTATTACATAAGGAAGCATTACGTGCAAAATACTGAATATGTAACATGTAATGGACATAGTTACTACAGACTATAAATAAAATCAAACTCCTTGATACATCGAAAATTTCGCAAACTACTGTAAGATTTAGTTCTTTATTATGAAGAACTTTGATACTACACATAAACTGAATTCCTGAAGGGGCAGGTATGTAGATATTAGTGCTTAATTGCAATAATATATTTATATTACACTGAATATGTCTTAAAATGTTCTATATCTTTCTTTGTTTAGGATATAGATATGTATTCACAGATGAGGATTCGATAAGCGATTTAGCCTAGCTCACTGACATTCTCAACATTTCAATAACCTTTATCGTCGGCTTCAGAGAAAGTTCCACAATATAGTTCCTATGTATGACTTGGTTATGTCAACCTGAATAAATATACTAGACTGTTACATAAAGGAAAGAGAAAATTTGCAGCTAGGCAATCCAGTGATTTTAAATTCATAGAAAACGATTTTGCTCTGTTTGCTTATCCTCGCTCAATAGATTTAGATAAGCTTAAACACAGAAGTACAGCAGAAATACGCTGATTTAAAATGTGATACGTATTATTAAAGTGTAAGTATTTGATTGATTTGGATATATTTAAACATCTGAAAGCAGATACATATCCACCTCTTAGATCGTGGCAGTTGTTTGGATCCACATATGTATGCCAACAATCTCTTTTCCAAAATGAAACTTGTAAAATGAAGCAACGATCGCAATTAATGGATGATAAGATACGCGGTATACCGGTAGTGACATCTGTGATATATCACTAGATTTTCATTGCACATTACAAATAGAAGTGAAGTGAAATATATTGTTTAAATATTTAGGCCTACCTAAGGCATCGTAGACCAAAGTATATGGATTCAAGTATGTGTACCATTCCTTATTGTACTTGTAGCGATTCCAGCACTGACTCTGAACGAATATCCATGCCTGTCGCTGTTCGACATTACGTCATGTGCATTGAGGGTTGCATGCTGAGACGTCATACTGCTCCCTCATTGAGTACATGCTTGCTGATGTCAAAAATATATTTAGATATACAGTGTAAGATTTTTTACAGTCGAGCGGGATGGCTGAGGCTGTTTCGCATGCGGTGCACATTCGGAAGGTCCGGGTTTGAATCCTGTGGCCGACCTACCTGACCCATTCAAGTTCACGGGAGTTTTACCAGGTCTCTAAGTGCATCCTGAGTAGGTTAATTACCACCCTGTCCATCCATTTCTCATCTGGTGGTCTGTTTCAGCGTAGAAGTATTGGCGGGTGTTTTGGTGCTGTATGGCAACACGATATCTTCTGGTGAACACATCCCCCTTCGAAAGGACGGTCTCCGATTTGGTAGGGCAGTTTCCGGACTGTAGCAAAGTGAGTTTCCGGTTCTAATGGCCTGCCGGGTAGTTTCCAACTAGTAAAGTGGAGGAACCCTACCATCTGTACTGTCGAAGCTCCTTGGATCGGCCACCCTCTGTCTCCTCTCACTTGATACTTCCTCCGGGCACGCCCGAATTAGAAACGAATGTATTATAGAACAAGACAGGTCACAGGACCGAATAAAATCCAACGCTATGTGGTAAGATTTGTTTTATATCTACTAGATCTTCCAGTTATAGATGAGTGATGTACAATAAACAGAACGTCAGCCCTACTGTCAGTAAATTCTATATATAGCTTTCACTTGACACGAGATGAATGCCATACACATGTCTCTCACGAACAAGGAGTTTCCGAGAAGACCCACAAGGGCACCCGGCGCCTCTGTGGGGCTTTATATAGGGCAAGACCTAGAGAATAACTAGCCCCCCATCTGGTCCTGTGGATTCAAAATGGGATGGAACTGGATTTATTACTTACTCGTGCCCACCCCAAAGAGGAAGGCTACCGATTAATCTTGGTGGTGCCGCCTGGTGATCTAGCACACCTACTAGCTATGCTGGCTGGTACGCGGCAATATATGGCTTCCCTCAACCCCGTCCGGATCACCCACAGGTATCGGGAACCACTGTCCCTCGAGTCCAACCCAATCCGAACAACTCCCATTCAGGGAGGGGCTCGAATGTTCCTCTAGTGCTAGGTGTAAGTAGCATCCGCACCTCGGCAGCAGAAGGGGACGGATCTCCTCTCTTACGGGGGCTATACACATGTCGTGTTTTAATTAAAATCCTTGGAGTCGTTTTTGAGAAAACAAACTTGTTAAACAGTTCCTACATATAAGGACTATGATACAATGAAGTTCAAAATTAATATAATTTCTAGTCCAACATATATTGCTAGTGTTTGCCTAGATCATGTTTCGTTAGAACCCTCTTAACATCTGCAGGTAATGTCGACTTGTACAACGAGGTCAACCAGAAAGTCCATAGTCCCCGGCCTCTATCAACCCGGAAGCCCTGGAAAACTTCGGGGTGCTCTTGTTGGTGCAATACGTTCAGTCTAAGGACCTCCCCCCATCTCAAGACAGGTGCAAGGGGATACGTCACATACGCGTGTCAACCCCGTCGGGTAGACTACCGAAAACCTCGGTGTGGCCACCTGGTAATCTAACACACCTTCTACTGGCTCTGCAGGTTAGTCCTCGGGAGATTTTAGGCAACCCTCTGCCCTATCCGGGCAGCCGAGCACTGGCCGGAGGTATCCAATCTGCCGCGGGGGTCGGGTACACACTGCCCACTCGAGTCCAACCCAATCCAAACAGTTCCCCTGCGGGAGGGGCTCGAATGTTCGGACCGAGGTTCCTCATCGTAACGACATAAGTGCCTCAAGGGCTAAGGGTCCGCAGCGCCCAACCCAGAGCCTCTGAAGCGCAAAAAAAAAAAAAAAGATAGTGGCGTCTCCGTTGGTGTCTTGGTAAACTTGAGATTCTGTATCTTTGTGCGCGGAGTGACTGAGTAGTTAAGCTGCTCTACTCTTACCAAAGCTACCCGGGTTCTATCCTATGCAACCGCAAAGTGAGATTTGTGGTAGAAAACACGCTGCTGGTCCGAGTTTTCTCCGGAATCTCCGGTTTCCTCCGACATCTCATTCCACCACTGCATCTTCATCTCTTGTAACATCAGTGTCACCGCCTGCGGTGCCGCGTTTAGTAAAAGCGGCGTTAAACACTACACATTTCATTTTTGGTTCTCTTCAAAGGTGGCGTCAAAATTGGACAGTTTTTCTCCATACTGCGTGGTTAATGCAGTTGGACCCTGAACACTTTTTAATAAAGGTATTTATTGTTCTATATCGTGATTCTCATTCCATAAATGGTACGATACGGCCAATGTCACTGTTCTTGATGTTTCTAAAAGGCACTTTCAGCCTAATCTTCAACTTACTTTTTGTTTTTACAATGTAAGAGTTGACAGTCTTGGTAGTTTATCCGGTACGTACTTGAGTTTTTGTCTGTGGGGTTTTACTTTGTATTAATTACAAGATTTTAAAAGAAGTACATTGAATTTGATGTGTGGTGCCAAATTTATTCGTTCTTATGGAAAAGTTGTGTAGCCCTGCGATGATAAACACTAGCGATATATAGAGCTCGAGCACTAATTCGTCTTAAATTTATGTTAACTTTAGAACAATGTTACATCTAAGGACCTGTTGTGTGAGACGGCGAATTACATCGAAAATTTCTTGCAAGGTACTGAATTTAAATCCCCATTTTAGTGTTTAACCGACACACAGACGTTAAAAGCTTTATAAATGCTTAGCATGAATGTTGTAATGACACGCTCCTTTATTTCTCAATTAACCGTCAGGAGGCACTTTAGTTGAGTAACAAATTAAAAGATGCTATTGTTCCGACCTCGTCTGCCTGTCCACAGATGGCTCCAATAGTAATATCATATACCACGGCGAAGAAAACACGTAATTATTTACAAATTTTTAATATGGGCTGCATTTGTGCTCTTTGGATATACTTTTACTTCATTTGCATTTAACGGTATAACGGTAAACAATAATTAGACCGTATTTTGACACAAATTTGACCGGAAACGTAATTCTATACGAGAGTGGAAGTCTTCTGAATTAAATATATAAGCCACAATTTTTATAATTGGCTTTCATGGTAAGATTTCAATTCGAATAGTCTTACATTATGAAATTTTTGCTGTATAATTGTAGTACCTTGAGGTTTGCAAAAAGTTTCCATCATACTATGGCTAGCATGGATTGATGGGAGTCTCTTACCTGCTTTTCCTGGTATTCAATAGCAGTGATATCTCACTGTGATAACTTCACTCCCTCAAAGGTCACTGGATTGTTTATTTCAAGTGTCGCTGTTTAGGGAAGCCGTACAGTCCATATCCAACAAATTAAATATTATGGTTGCAGAAAGGTTTTTCGCTTACACACAACTTAACAGAGTTAAACAATTTTGCCTTTAATCATATTTTATTTCTTCCAGGTTTGACATTTCTTATGTTGAATCATTGCCATCATCATTATTTCCATCCCATTGTCTTCAATTACCATTCTTTCAATTTTTCTTCCGTTAGTGTACTTTATTCTGAGAGTTTTCTTTTATTTCATGCACATTATGACATACCTTTACTCATTTCAATTGTGCAATTTGCTCAAGTCGATGGCGGCAGAAATTTTCGTCTTTCACTTTACAGGTGACATTTCTGGAAGAATCCCACTGTTTGTTATCTGTCTACATTAAATCTACACGATTCAGCTCCGGATGCTAGGGAGGAAGCCTAAAGGTTTCATGGTTATATTCAGATAATATTTGGTCAATCAAAGTGGTTTTATAAATCGGTTTGTCAGCTTACAATTATGTTTTGATGGTATTTTCATCCACTGGATATTGTGATTTTGTAAGCAAGAAAGCATATATCTTCTTAAAACACTTGACGAAGGAGGTTTATCTACTTGTGTATTATGGTAAGTGACGTCATCTATTTTTAACACCGAGTTAAGAGATAAATTAGAAATTAACATTATGATTGACCTTGTAACATAATTTCAGTATTCATTTGTTTATGAACACTTAATAGGAGTATGACTGTCATACAACATTACAGTCAATTGTATTTGAGGGGAGGAGAATCTTCCCAGTATAGGACATACGAGACAAGGGTAAGAGCGTTTAGCCTGGGCTCGCTGAACTTGGAGGTGAGCGTTCCCGAACTTTTGCGCAACTTAACGTGAAACTACTGATTAACAGGATACGATCCTTTAATTCTTAATTAATCGTCAAGAGAGGAGCTTTGGTTAACAAACAAATTGACAAATAGTATTCTGCTACCACCTGTAATATGTAGCCGCGCTGAAGAAAGCTGGCAATTATTTACAAAATTTTAAAACGGACAATATCTGTACTGTTGCATGTAACTTAGGTTTCTTTGCTTTCTTCCTTATAAAATAATTAGAATGTATTTCGATAGAAACATGGCCGAAGAAATAATTCTATGTCAAAATGAAAGTCTTCTAAGTTAAGTACATAATCCACAAATTTTGCAGGCGGTAATAAAACGAGCCTCTTCCTTCTGGGGGCGCATACGGCAACATAGCAATCCAAAAATTAACATCATTGGGAAAGGTGAACCAAAACACCGTATGCATGCACCCATAAAAATATTCTAATGCCACCGTTACACCACAATGTGCGCCCAAGTCCTTCCGGCCCGGACCTTTCCCCATATGCAGGGGCCGCCGCCAAAGCAGCGCAGGAGACAGCAGCAGGCTGCCGCATGGAGTAGTGTAAATACTGAAGTGTGTGTGTTTGTAAATAAAAGTTCAAAATAAGCGCTTGTAAATACTGTACATAACAAAAAAGGACACTGTAAGACACTAACATAATAAAACTTTTTTCGGTGGGCTAAGAAAGTTCACCGTATGGTTTTTATATATACCTACGTAGACAATAACCACTTAATTCTCAAAGGATATCCTCAATTAAATTTTAGCGTGAAAGCCGGGCCCCTTTGTACTGGCACCAGGCCATAAAACTCAAAATAAGAACCTGAAACCTGAAAAATAAAACCTTGCTCTGTGAGATGGTTCTAATTAACTTGAAAATTTTGAGAAGGCTTGTTTGCTATTTAATTATTTCAGCAGTTTCACTGTCAGCACTTTACAACATTGCGGGTTAGCAGCATGACTAATAATCGGACTCGAAATGAGCTTTGACTGCACCTTACGATTTTAAATCCGTTCATTTAAGCTCACATAAAACAAGAATTGTTGTTATCTGTGGAAATACAACTAGGATAATATAAAATGAATACTTATGCGATCTAAGCCCAAATTTACTTGTATAGATTTATTGTAACATTCTCGCAACGTGTCAGATGAATGCCTCGTGATGTTTACGTTAAACAATTCATATTGACTTTCACTGTAAGAATTACTAAAATATCTCTTATGGTTTTCTTACCTACTTTGTTTCCATAGTTACACAGCACTACAGGCTCTTAATGAAATAAACTGAAATAACTTCATCTATTCTAGACGTGACTAATATAAGCAAGTTAGGATAGGCAATGCATGGTCTGCGACTAAACATAAGACAGTTAATTGTATTAAATATAAATGCCATCAGAATCTGATAAATTTGTATTTAAACAAGGTAGAAGAGGTGATTGGATTAGAATGACTTTAAAACTGCTTTCCGAATACAGAAATATCTATTTTATAAACTCGTTTCTGGCGTTCTCAAGATTTAATGCCTCAAACATGTCTAAAATCTCGAACTAATCACTTACCAGTGCGACAAGGAACAGTGGTTAACTGCCTCCTTGTACCATGTAGCCTATTCTAGTAGTGTTTCTGTAACAGTTTTTGTGGCCGCCTAACACAACAGTGGTGCCGGCGTTGGCGGATGTCCGTAAATCCGGACAAAAGCCACGCCATACTTTTTACAAAGCGCCACACCCCCGCAGACTGCCCCAACTTCAGCTACCGAGGTCAAAGGATAGAGTGGTCTAACTCTGTCCAGTACCTAGGAGTAAACTTGGATAGAGGTTTAACTTTTCGTCGGCACATCAGGGACCTTTCGGCGAAGGTACAGGGAGCAATTGCCTCCCTGTACCCAATGCTGGGGTCTACCTCGATGCCAGTCCGCATGAAGTTGTACCTCTTCCGAGCGCTGGTAATCCCGGTGATGCTATATGCCTGTGAGATCTGGGGCATGGCAGCAGACAGCTGTTTAGCATGGCTTCAACGTGCACAGAATAAATGACTGCGGTCTATTTATTCTGTGGGACGTTATTTTCCTACCAGGTTGCTCCACGAAGCATCGGGTCTTCCATAGGTGGAGGATGAAATTAGGCGCCGGGCTTCAAAATTATACGCAAGCTTACCATCTCACAGAAGGGCCTTGTCAGATCACTGGGAAATTATGACCCCACTAGACGCCGATCTAGACTGCATCGGGTCCCCCGTATGGCATGCGGGCACCCTAGATAACACAGGAGCTGAACCTATCAGCAGCTAAAGCTGAGCTCCTCATAACTCTTCCAAGCTGTTTGGCATATAAATTTCTCCCCAACTAAATTACAAAATATTTAAAATAAAACAAAATGGGTGCTAAGTACTGCATCCTCTCTTTCAACCCGAAGGTACCTTGGTAACCTCAAAATTAACTTCCAATCAAAAACCTACATCACCTTCATCCTACATCTTTCAATAATAATCCTACCTGCGGTAAAACCCTTAATGGGTGGGCACGCAGCAAAAACCATCTGGCTGTATACAGCCAGCCAGCACGAGCGAGCGATATATATATATATATATATATATATATATATATATAAGAGCGCTCAACTACGGCGGTCTTCAGCGCCTTTTTAAAAACTAGTCATGGCAAAAGCCAGATATAAAACTTTCTAAAAACTATAAAAGTGTAACAAAACCTATTAAAAATACACGTACATAAAAAAAAAATCAGTCAAAACCTACTGAAGATTTCGTTCACTAAATCCTAAACTCTAAACTAGACAAGAATCTAAAATCCTTCTCCACGGGTCTCCACGCACGGCCTATTGACCGTCTACCTCAACCACGAAGAGGAGCCCACACGAGGGAGACTGTTGGCTCGGGACCCCGGGTGCGTCAAACCCGTACCTACCGAAGTATGTCCTCGGAGGGAATATGTTCTTACTCTTGTGAATACATATCTCAGAAGAAAGTCTAACTGCCGGAATAATAGCCGCACCTGAAGTTATTCGACAAACACAAGGAATTTAAAATAAGACCTGAAGCGACGAATACGCTCACTTTGTTCTCGGGCAGCCAGTCAGGTGAAAAGATGATTAGATATCAACGTTTCGGGAGTGTGCATCTCTCCCATCATGAGGATATTTATAAAATTTTATAACCACAAAATGGCAGAGCATTGTTTTGATAACGACCATAGAGCCAATTTTCGGGAGACGACTATCTTCTCAAAATGCAACAGTTACTGGGAGCGGAGAATTAAAGAGGCTTTGGCAATTTCCTCTGAAAGGAGCACGCTTATTCGTGATGCTGGATATCAGTTCAGCTCCTCTTGGAAACCGGCCTTAAAAATGGAATTCCATCGAATTAATAAGTAAAGTTCAATACATCTTAATAGTCAAGTTAAGTAGTTACGTTTCTTTGACACAATTTTCTATACTCACGCCATCTCCTGACCTGACATTTAATTTACTGAAAACAGTATTTTGTTCAGTAATGCGAATTTTGATAGTGTTTTGTCTTTGCTTATTGTTGTGTTATATCTAGTATTTCATTTGTGGTTATAACATTTTATAAATATCCTGATGATGACTGGCTGGCCGAGAAGAAAACAAGGAATTTATACAGAGTATGACACTCGTTTGTTCGCAGTTATCCTCTTTACACTAAAAACGCTATCGCCATTTCGAGTAGTTTGTATAAATCTGATGTAAAGAGTTACATTTACTTTTACTTTATGTAAGTTTGATCATACTTAACCACCTCGCATTTAGACGTACCGCATGTGAATGCATTAAGCAGGACTCAAACTTTGTTATAAGAAACTGTAATTAATTGCACTACAAGGTGAAATTTCTCCGTAAAATACATACATTCATACGAGAATTAACAGCTTGGACGAAACATAAAAAAACAACCAAACTAAGAATGCAAAAATATAAAACGTCAAGAAAAGTGGAGTTTCTAACTGTTTTACCTGTTACTTCAAAGCAAATGTCATAACCATTTCGTCAGAGAGAATGCTCGAGTGTTGCGTTGACAATTTCATGCAAAGCCCTGTATTTAAAAGCGCTGTTTAGTATTTAACAGATGATAATTTACGTGGTATACCATGAGTGGCCACTTGTGATACATAACTAGATTTCCATGACACATTAAAAATAGAAGTGAACTCAAATATATTGCTCAAATATTTAGGTGTACCTAAGGTATCGTAGACCAAAATAATTGTATTAAAGTATCTGTACTATTACTTATTTTACCTGTGTCGGGACCAGCACTAACTCTGAACTAAGGTACACGCCTCTCCCTGTTCCACATTACGTCATGCGCAACGCGGGCTGCATGCTTAGACGTCATACTTCTCCCTCACTGAGTACATGGTAGCCGATATCCAGTTCAGTATGTAACGGACATACAGACTCACGCACACTCACGTGAAAAGTTCTGTAAATATATAATACGTATGTTATAAAGGCTCTTTTGGTTCTTAATTAACCGCCAGGACAACAACATTAATTGTCAAGCATTTTGTCAGGTAGTAATGTTCCAGCCGCGTCTTGCTGTCCACAGATGGCTCCACCTGTATTAACTTGCCGCGGTGAAGAAGATTTGTAATTACTTCCAAAGTATTAACACGAGCTGCATTTATACTGTTTGAGTATACTTGCAATTTCTTTGTTTTTATTTCATGAAAGCAAATAGTACTTAGAATATATTTTGATACAAATTTGACAGAAAAAGTAATTCCTTAGGAGAACAGAGGTCTTCTGAGTTATACATATAAATCACAATGTTTATAACTTTATTTCGTAATTTAGATGTAATTTCCTTCAATTTCTTTTTATAAACGCTTGTGTTGTACAATTATAGTAACCTGAGAATACTAGCTCCAGGATGAAGTTTGCAACAAGGTGTGATCAGAACATGACTAGTAATAGAGTTTGGAATGAAATTACAAAAATTCGCGCTCACTATGCTTGTTGCTGCTAAGGCCCGCTTCATGCTTCTTGAACACAGTAATATTTATATGAAATGTTTGATGCGAATCTCTTACGTATTTTCTCTGGACTTCAGTGACAGTGATATCTCACTGCGATGCCTTCATCCTCTCAAGATTCTTTATTTAATGTGTTGCTACTCAGGGAAGTCGTTTAGTCTCCAAACAATTAAATACTCCTCCCAGAGAGGTTTTTCACTTACAACTTAACACTGATTCAATTTTTCCTGTAACCGTATTTTAAAACTTCTACGTCTGACGTACCTTTGTCCGTTGAGTAATTATTACTGCCATCCATTGTTTTCCTCAAATTTTCAATTATTGTCTTCTGTTAGTTCACCCTTTTCCCAATACTGCAGTTTTAAATCAATTAAGGACTATGCGAACCAAGGCTCCATTGCGGAAAATTGAATTATATGTTTTTGTTTCATACTGACCTATTTCTGTATGAGCATTTGGGTGCAACAAATGTTTATTATATAATTATTACTATTGTCTGTGGCAACACAGATTACTAACACCCGACAGCTAAAATAATATTGTAACTGCGTCGGTTATATAGATTCGGAAATTATAATTGCAGAGATCTAAAACAACTTTTGATGAAGTAAAAAAAACGAGAAATTAATAATTCGCCGTCTTTATGGTCGACTCAGTGCTCCGCCGCTCTTAAACACATAAAGTAAATCACTTCGGTTCACTTCAAACGTCGATTATCACAATAACCATCACACAACTGCTTCCAACACCTGCGCGGTATTTATAGTCCCCAGCCATTGTTTCTATAACGCCAGAAACTTTCCGTGATATTTCGCGGCAACAACAATACACCGGAACATCTCTCTGTCTCTCTCCTGCACACGCACCCGGCTCCGGCCTGTCGCGGGGGCTCAACAATGCCACACGGTGACACTGTCCCCGCCTGAAGCTTGGTCGCTCCTACAAGGCACTAAATTTAAATGCCCAGTTTAGTATTCAACCAACACACACTCAGGTGAGACGTTATATAAATGTGTGCTACGTAAGTGATAAAGTAGGCTTTTTAGTTGTTAATTAACGGCCCAGAGAGAGCTTTAGTTGACAATCAAATTGACAGATGGTAATGTTCCAACCTCGCCTAGCTGTGAAGAGATAGCGCCACCTGTGATATCCTTCCGCGGTGAAGAAAATTTGTAATTATTTACAAACTTTTAAAACGAATTGTGTTTACTCTCTTTCCATGTCCTTTACGTTGAATTGCTTTTAAGCGTATGAAAGTAAATAGTAATTAGAATGTATTTTGACACAAATTTGACGGAAAAAGTTTCTCTGTATGAGAATATAAGTCTTCTGAATTAAATATATAAGCCACAATTTCTACAATTTTATTTGTTGTATGACTTGAATTTATTAAGGTCGCATAAATGTCGCATAATGTCGTGTGACCTCATATCGTTATCACATACAACATATACCACATACGTGTGAAAACCCCAAAGAGGGAGGCTACAGTTTAACATCGGTAGGCCGCCTGGTAATCTTGCACAGCTACTGCCTATGCAGGCTTGTACCCGGGAATACTAATGGCTTACCTCAGCCTCGTCCGGAGATGTATCGGATCTCCCACGGGTATCGGGAACCACTGTCCCTCGAGTCCAACCCAATCCGAGCAACTCCCATTCAAGGTGGGGCTCGAATAATTGGCCCAAGGTTCCTCTACTAACGTCAGAGGTACCACGAGTGCTAGGTGTCCGTAGCATCAGCACCACGGACTGGTGGGTGAAAGGGAGGAATCCCGTCCCTTACGGGGGCTATACACATGTCGTGTTTTAATTAAAATATTTGGAGTAGTTTTTGAGAAAACAAACTTGTTAAACAATTCCTATATATAAGGACTATGATATAATGAAGCATAAAATTAATATAAACTCTAGTCTAACATATATTGCTAGTGTTTACCTAGATCACATTTCGTAAGGTCCCTCCTAACATTCTCAGCTAATGTCGACTTGTACAACGAGGTCATCCCGAAATCCTAAGACCCGGCCTCTATCAACCCGGAAGCGATAGAAAACTTCGGGGTGCTATTTGGTGCAATACCTTCAGTCTAAGAACCCCCCCCCCCTCATCTGAAGACAGGTGCAAGTGCATACGTCACATACGAGCGTCAACCCCTTCGGGTAGACTACCGAAAACCTCGGTGTGGCCACCTGGTATACTAACACACCTTCTACTAGCTCTGCAGGCTAGTCCTCGGGGCCTTTTAGGCAACCCTCTGCCCTATCCGAGCGGCAGAGGTCTGGCCGGAGGTGTCCAATCTCGCGCGGGTGTCGGGTACACACTGCCATCTCGAGTCCAACCCAATCCGAATATCTCCCCTTCGGGACGGGCTTGAATGTTCGGCCCGAGGTTCCTCTTCGTAACGACAGAAGTGTCTCGAGGGCTAAGGGTCCGCAGCGGCCGCACCACGGCCTCTGAAGCAATAGTGGCGTCTCCGTTGGTGTTTTGATAAACTTGAGGTTCTGAATCTTTGTGCGCGGCGTGGCTGAGTGGTTAAACCGCTCTACTCTCACAAAAGCCACCGGGGTTCTATCCTATGCCACCAAAATTTAAAATTTGTTAATGCCAACTCACGACGAGTTTTCTCCGGAATTTCCGGTTTCCCCCGACATCCCAGTCCACCATTGCATCTTCATCTCCTGTAACATCAGTGTCACCGCCACCGGTGCCGCGTTTACTAAAAGTGGGCGTTAAACACCACACATTTCATTTAAGGTTCTCTTCATAGGTGGCGTCGAAATTGGACAGTTTTTCTCCATACTGCGTGGTTAATGCAGTTGCACCCTGAACACTTTTCTCTATATCGTGATTCTCATATCATAAATGGTACGCTACGGCAAAGATGCACACTACAGGAATTAGCCTGTTACAGAATCCTAAAAGGAGACCGAGGATGATTTTATACATGTGGAGTTATTGATGGTACATGTATCAACTACTCCACTTGTGTAGATCACCTTCAGTCTTCTTTCAGATTTAGTGTCAGACTAATTCTTTTAATGCACATCTTTACTCAGCTGCCACCTTAAGTTGAGTGAACTATACCATGAGCCAGCAGATACGAGTGAGTGGAACTTTTGTGGACAAAGATGTGAACGTTACCACATAGAACTGTGCAGGAAAACAGCCAAATCAAAGCCTATGTGAACCGAGGCGTCAGTACGCAAAACTGAATAATTTGCAGTTGAGCCCTTATTGTATGGCCATTTGACAGCAATAAAATTTATTACATAAATAATTATTACTGTTATCTGTAGCAACACAGATTACTAAGACCCGAAAATTAGGATAATATTGAGAATCTGTGGATTACGTAGATTCGGGAATCCGTCTTTCAGAAATATAAAACCACTTTTGTTGCAGTAAAAAGGCGTGAAATTAACTATCAGTCGTCTACAAGGTGGTATCGGTTAAAGAAGTTACTTCAGTGCACTTCAAACTTCGACTGTCACAATAACCATCATACAACTGCTCTTCTAACACCTGCGCGGTATTTATAACCACCAGCAATTGTTTCTATAATGCTGGACAGCAACAATAGACTGAGGAATCCGGAGCCTCTCTCTGCCTCTTTCTCTTATGACCACGAGCCCTGAATACTTTTTAATAAATGTATTTCTTGTTCTATATCGTGATGCTTACTGCATAAATGGTACCATACTGCCGATTTGTCTGTTCTTGATATTTCTAAAATACTCTTTAGCCTAATGTTCAATGACACGCTGCTTTAGTTCTCAATTAACCGTCAGGAGGCAACTTTAGTTGAGAAACAACAAATGCTAATGTTTCAACCTCGTCTTCCTGTCCACAGATCGCGCCACAAGTAATATGCTGCCGCAGTGAAGAAAATTCGTAACTATTTACATATTTTTAATGGGAACTACATTTATACTCTTTACATATACTTTAACTTAGTTTGCATTTAACAATATGAAAGTAAACAGAAATTAGATTATATTTTGACAGAAATTTGACCACAAACGTAATTCTATACGAGAATGGAAGCCTTCGGAACTAAATATATCAGCTACAATTTTTCTAATTGTTTTTCATTGTAAGATTTCAATCCCTCGAAATCTAATTTATAAATTTTTTGCTGTATAATTATAGTACCTTGAGGTATGCAACAAGTTTCTATCAAAGCATGACTAGTAGCAGGGTTTGGAAAATTATCACGCTTTCCTTGCCTTTAGCTGCTTTTGGCCACGCAGTTCTACTTGAACGATGAAATATTTAACTGACAGCTTTGATGAGAGTCTCTTACTTGTTTTCCCTGGTCTTCAATAGACTTCACTCCCTCAAGAGTCACCCGATTGCTTGTTTCATGCGTCGCTATTTAGGAAAGCCGTGAAGTTAGTCTCCAACAAATTAAATAACCTAGTTCCAGAAAGTTTTTCACTTACACATAACTTAACAGAATTAAACAATTTTGCCTTTAATCATATTTTATTTCTTCCAGGTTTGACATATCTTCTTTTGTTGAATCATTGCCATCATCAATATTTCCATCCCATTGTCTTCAATTATACTTCTTTCAATTTTTTTCTTCCGTTAGTGTACTTTATTCTAATAGTATTGTTTAATTTCATCCACATTATGACATACTTTCACCCATTTCAATTGTGCAGTTTGCTCAAATCGATGGCTGCAGAAAATTTCGTCTTTCCCTTTACATGTGAAAGTTTACTATGATACAATAAAGCACAAAAGCCCGCCTCAATAGAGTAGATGGCAGCCTGTCTGCCTAACTTTCACGAGGATCCGAGTTGGAATCTCGAACGAATTGAGCTACCTGGCTATGGTTTTTTCCGGGGCTTTCCGTTATCCTTAAAGACGAATGTCGAGTAACTCTAAGCTCTATGCACCCTGAGCTCATTTGAGTATCATACCATCCATTCCATTCATCGTGCGATATGACTTAACGTTGGACGACGTAAATTACAAAAAAATGCAAAAAAGGTTCCATTACCCGTAGCTCCTATTCGCCGCGCCATGGTTCTTGAACGCTGAAATATTTAAATAAAACATTTGACGCGAGTCTCTTAGCTGATTTCCCTGTCCCCCAATGTCAGTGGTATCTCACTGCGATGCCTTCACGCTCTGCATTATCACTGATTTGTGTATAAAGACTAACATTGAGTCATACTTTTTAAAACTTGTAACTTCACTCACGTGCTTTTACAAAATCAGCAACGTTTTCGACACAGTTGCAGTTTGATCATCAGCTGATTAGCGACTCTCACGGTTGTTGTCTGGATCTCTTGTAATTGGCTCCCTCTCTCGGAAGATCCTTTACATAAGTTCAGTAGACCACTCACTGAGGGACCTCAAAATTTTGAATATGTAGAATGTTTTTAATCATAAAATTTATTGCTATGTTGTAAGTTCAAGTTTTGTTGACAGTGGTTTTAGTGGTTTGATCTCCTCCCCGATGTGGTGATTATCATTCCAGAAGTGAAGAGCAACTGCCGATTTTTCTGTTGTTTATATTTTATGTTGCTACGGTGTTCTGTTAACCTAGTTTTTAAATTTCTCTTCGTCTAACCAATATAAAATTTGTCATAATTTTCTCAATTTATCCTATATATTCCTGATTTTTGTTCTGATGGGGTCGTGTTGTTAAGGGATTATTTAACAATTTCTAGAGTGAGAATCTGTTTTGTGGAGCTAGTTTGATGCTATTTTCTTTATATATTCGTTCAAAATTCAGAAATGTCCGGCGGTGGTAAGTGAATTAGTTGTATTTTCAGTTTTTATTTGTTTTGAAGAGTAGTCATCTGTTTTAATTTACTTTGCCTGTAGTCCCGTCTGATTATCTTTTGGTTGAGTTTGGATTGAAACCATTCTTTTCTACTGTATTTAGAGTAAATGTAAATTCCTCATATTGTTTTTGATCTAAAGGTATACTGTTCAGTCTATGCATCAAACTTCTAAGAGCAGCTAATTTATGTGACAGAGGATTGAAACTAATTATCTGTGTTTGTAGATTTTCTGTAGATTCCAAATAGTACACTGTCATTTTGTCTTACGATCGTTAAATCTAAGAAAGACAATTGATGCCTCAATTGGTAGAGTATGTCACAGAGCTGAATATAATACAACGCTGTGTGGAAACATTTGTTTTCCATCTTCTAGATTTTCCAGTTATTGATGAGTGATGCACAACAAAGACAAGATCAGTGCTACTATCACAAAATTCTAGATATGCATTTCATTTGTCACGAAATGAATGCCATACATATATAGCATTTAAGTTAAAATCTTTGGAGTCGTTCTTGAGAAAATCAAACATTTTGAAACATTCCTGTGAGTTAAGGACTATGATACAATGAAGCACAAAAGCCCGCCTCGGTAGCGTAGATGGTAGCGTGTCTGCCTCACGTTCAAGAGTTCAAGAGTTCAAATCTCGGTCAGAGTGAGCTACTTGGATAAGGTTTTTCCGGGGTTTTTCCTTATCCTTAAAGACGAATGTCGGGTAGCTCTGAGCTCAATGGACTAGGGACTCATTTGAGTATCATTTCCCCAATCTCATTCACCGTCCGATATGACTTAACGTTGGAGGACGTAAAATTACAGAGAAAGAAATATTATAAATAATATTTACCTTGATGACCTTGACAATCAGCTTCTTTGGCCGCACCGCGTTTGAGCATTTAGACCATTAGTCTCTCACCATGGCGGCTTGGGTTCCATCCACTGCGACCGCAAAGTGATATTTGTGCTGGGGCAAGTTTTCTCCGGTTTCTCCGTTTTTCTTCTACCATCTCATTACACTAGTATTCCAACTTACATATTATCAGTGTCACCGCCTGTGCTGCCGTATGTAGCATAAGCTGACGTTAAAGACTGCCATTTCATTTTAGTTTCTGTTCTAAGGTGGTGGAGCTTCGGTAAAGATAAAGGTGTTCCTTTGGGAAAGGTGTGTAGCCCTGTGATGGTAAACACTAGCAATATATGGAGCATCGAGTACCAGTTCGACTCAAAATTATACTAATTTTCAAAATAGTTACTCATAAAGACGTGTTGTGCAGACGGCTTATTCCATTGAACAGTTCTTGCAAGGCAGTGAATGTAAATGTACAGTGTAGTATTTAACCGACACACAGACGTACACAGTTTGATGAATATAAAGCACATACGTCATAAAGACACGCTTTTTACTTCTTAATTAAGCGGCAGTTTGATACATCAATTGAAAGATGGTAATGACCATACCTTATCTTGCCGTCCACAGATGGCTCCAGCTGTAATATCCTACCGTGGTAAATAAAACTTGTAATTATTTAGAAGGTTTTAAAACGAAATGAATGTATAATGTCTGTATGTGCATTGGGTTCATTAGCGTTTCACGTGATAAAAGTAGACAGTAATTAGAATGTATTTTGACAAAAATTTGACCTAAGAAGTTATTTTGTATGAGAATGGAAGTCACCTGAATTAAATATATATACCACAAACTGTTTAAACTTTTTTCTTTGTATTCAACGCATTATGAAAGTTTATGTTCAAACACTTGTGTTGTGCAATTATTGTGCCCTAAGAGCGTGTCTTCTGTTGCTGGATTCATTGTATGATTTGAATTAATTTGAAGTTGATTTATAAATGTTTTTGCTGTACAGTTATGGCACCTTGAGGTTTGCAATAAGTTTGTATCACAAGAGTTTGGAATAATATCACGCTTCCGTCGCCCGTAGCTGCTATTGGCCACGCAATGCTTCCAGCAGACCAGCAGAAGAGACGAGTCGTCCAGGTTTACGTGGTCGGAGTGTTTGCTTTCCAGCACCTAACGCTTAGTGCGGCTTTATCTGGGCAGTATAATAGATTTGTCGTGTGTCTCAGGCGATTGTCTTGGGCAGTGTTATGTGTTGCCTTAAATGGGCGCTATTGCCCCGTGAGAGGTGTGCGCCGAGAGCTGTCTGCGCGCTTCCGTCTGCCTGTGAGGCATCTAAGCACAGTCCGCTTGACAGAATAGAGGGAAGGATCTAATGTTCAGGTGTGGGACTTAGCAAGCTCAGATATGGAGTCAGTAGAAAGTGGCCCTGTTTAGTTCTGGTTCCCCAAAGCATATTTGGCAACCGGTAGCTCTGTCGGCGACGAGGAACACTATGGTCGTAACGGACAAGGGTGTTCACCAGGTTATTCGGTTGGGAGTCTAGCTTACTGTAGATGATGCGGGATCTCTCCCGCACAACGTCCACAATGTACGGGACTCCGGAACAGGTGCTTCTTGATCACTGAACTATTTAAGTGAAAGCTTTGATGCGAGTCTCTTACTTGTTTTCTCTGGTCTTCAATAGCAGTGATACCTCACTTCACTCCCTCAAGATTTACTGGATTTTTTATTTCATGTTTCGCTATTTAGGGAAGCCGTACAGTTAGTCTCCAACAAATTAAATACTCTAGTTCCAGAAAGGTGTTTCACTTACACACAACTTAACAGAGTTAAAAAATTTTCCTTTCATCATATTTTATTTCTTCTACGTTTGACACATCTTCGTCTGTTGAATCATTGCAATCATCACTGTTTTCATCTCATTGTCTTCAATTATAATTCTTTCAATATTTTCTTCCTTTAGTGCGTTCTTTTCTAATAGTGATCTTTTATTTCATCCACGTTATGACATACTTTTTCCCATTTCATTTCTCCAATTTACTCACATGTTGTTGTTTGGATCAACATATTGTGACTCAGTGGGTTCGTAGAATCAAAATGCCAAATGTTCTTTATTTCTGTATAAATATGCTCTGTTCTATTCTTACAGTAGTCTCATTACGTCACATACACAATCACAATCTACCAAGGTCGATGACCACAACAACAGCGTTCTGATTACATCTGTTTACTACATCTGCTCTCGTTACAACACTCTACAACTGTTTACTCCTACTGCTCTGTTTACGACTGCCTCTTCGCGAGTCACCGCTTACTTTAATACCTCATTGATAATTCGAGACTGTTCTGTAACAATCACTAGATATTTCTGGAACAAACAACAAATCGAATGTTCTATAAAACAATCAATACGTCACCAGAATGTTCCAATTACCTCACTTATCTGTGTCAGTAAGTCTTTTATCACGCGCTACCTTTATCTGTTTATGTAGGCTCTTTATTTCCACACTGTCTGCCTATCAGTTCCTTTGTGTAAACAAGCCACGCGAACCCTTTTAGCGCGTACGCCGCCAGTCGTAGAAAGGGATTCGTTCCAATGTGTATGCCAAAATTTTTTTTCCAAAGTAAAACTTTTTAAATCGAAGGAATAAATGCGATTAACAAATGATAATTTATGTGGTATACCGAGAGTGGCTGCTTGTGATACATCATCAGATTTTCATGGCACATTACAATTAGAAGTGAAGTAAAATATGTTGCACAAATATTTAGACCTACCTAAGGTATCGTAGACCAAAACAGATGGATTCAAGTACGTTTACTATTACTTATTTTACTAGTGGCCAGTCCATCACTGATTCTGAACGAAGATACATGTCTTCACCTGTTCGACATTACGTCATGCGCATTGCTGGTTGCACAGTCAGACGTCATAATGCTCCCTCATTGAGTACATGGTTGCCTATGTCCAGTTTAGTGTTTAACCGACATACAGCCGCACTTACAATCACGTGAAAAGCTCTATAATTACATACCACGTATGTTATAAACACACGCTCTTTTAGTTCTTAATTAACCGCCAGGAGAGCAACATTGTCATAGTTGTCAGATATTAATGTTCCAACCGCGTTTTGCTGTCCATAGATGGCTCCACCTGTAATATCCTACTACGGTGAAAATTTTTTTAATTATTTACACATTTTTCATATGACCTGTATTTACACTCTTTGCATATAATTTAGCTTTCTTTGCTTTTAACTGTGTGAAAGCAAAGAAAAAATTAGAATGTATTTTGATACAGATTTGACTAAAGAAGTCATTCTGTATCGGAAGGGAAGTCATCTGAATTAAATATATAAGGCACAATTTCCCACCAGACGTCGCTCTAGTCAGCACCGGTTACCCCGCATGGCTTGCGGGTATCCGAGATAACCAAGGAGCTAATCCAAACAGCAGCTAAAGCTGAGCTCCACATAATTCTTCCAAGCTGCTTGGCATCAAAATTATAAACCCAAAATTTAAATAAACAAAACACTAGGGTGCAAGGTGTTGCATCCTGTCCATCAACCCTCAGGTACTACTAGTAACCTCAAAAAAATTCATCATCCTAAAAATCAACATTTCATCCTACAACATCCCGATATTACCTTACCTGCGGTAAAACCCTTAAAAACGGGTGGGCACGCAGCAAAAACCTTCTGGCTTTATACAGCCAGCCAGCACCACATGGCATGGCATGCTTTGTGTTGAGAGGGCGTCTCTTATTCGTCGCCGAAGAGGAAACATCGCCTGCGAGAGCTGCCAGCGCATCCAGAGATTTGGAGTCTGCATTTGCCGCCATCGCGAGGGACCCTCGGGAAGCTCCCGGCAATTTGCAAATCTCCAGAATTTTTTTTTCTACTAACTACTAAGATGAAGGGTGAGAAGTGAGGAAGACATTGAAGTGGTCTTTCGGGATCCCGCACTGAGCACTCCCATTATTCTTGGTGCAAGTGCAGAGCTGGCCGTCATTACGGCGAGCGGGTGAAGGATAGATCCAAGGGGCCGAACATGACCAGAAGGCCCTGAGAGACGCCTGGGGAGTGAAGGTGAAAGTGAGCAAGGATAAGGGTGAAAGTAATCTTTATTAATTGCAAATTGAATGTAGTGGCGGGCATAATCTCCGGTAGTTAACCGGGAGGTCAATGAGGCCATCAGGTGTGTGGTTGTGCGTAGTTGGAGTTCTGGGCGGCGAAGTTCAGATCATGTAGCCTGGTGTGGATGCTATTATCCATTATGGTCATCAGCGAGTGGAGCTCGTCGAGCCTGCTGGTTACGGTGGACAGGTCCGCAGGTTGGCAGGGTGATGAATCAGCGAGTTGCGTCTCCACTCGGTGCATCTTGCGTTGAACAGATGCCATAATGTCCCGGTGTTCAGTGATTAACTGCTCGGTTCGTTGTAGCTGGGAGCTGATGGCCTCCGTCGTCTGTTGTAGTTGGGTGACGTCGTCTGTAAGTTGGTCAAGTCGTTCAGGTAGTCCATCGGTAAGTGTGTCCAGTATTGTGTCCTGGAGGCTGGTGAGGGCAGCGTGAGTGGCATTCTGTTGCTGGGCAGCGGCGGTGACGGATTCCTCCAGGTTGCCCAAGCGCTGGTTGAGATTAAGGACCTCTGAATGGAGGTCCTGAACCTCCTCCGTTGGAGGCCGGCGGTTGGCGGCGGTGACTGTTGTGAGGAGCTCTTCTAGGGACTGGAGTCTGCTGTTGACTTGCTGCAGGTCCTCGCGGAGGCAACCAAGTGCTTGCTGCCATGCCTCAGGTTCGCTGGTGGCGTTGCTCCGGGGTGTTGGCCTCTCCGAGTTTGCGCGAGGGTACGCAGGGCACTGCATCTGCCCTGTGAAGTGGCCGAGGCCATCACAGGTAGCGCAGTACCGGCGGCGTCGGCGGAGATCGTGGGCCCTGCACGCTGAAGCGTGAAAGCCACAGTAATGGCACCGTGGCGGCGCGGTGCATGTGTCGGCGCTATGCCCGTAGGCACAGCAGTTCCGGCACGGGATGTGTCGCTGCAGTTTACTGGCCTCCAACTTCAGGAGCTGTTCCAAGATGGGCAGACATGAGGCCAAGGCGGCGTCGCGGTCCAGAGGATCTGTAAACTGCAGGCGCACGCAGGTGATTGGGCCTCGTCTCGACGAGATCCGAGAGGCGCTGGTGGCCGTGGGCCACTTCTGCTTCGCTGCGATGAGGAGATACCTCGCTGGGAGGTCCAGGGGTACTCCGACGACTACTGCGCAGTGTGTAGCTTTGGTTCCTGTCAGCGGCTGAGAGGAGGTCGCAGCGGCTGGAGATCGGCTGGTCTGTGGTGAAGGTGAAGCTGCTTGCGTGTCTGCTAAGTAAAGCTGTGCAGCTTACGGCGGTGGTGAGGTGGTGGCTGCCCGTGTTGCGCTGGGGGGCCCAGCTGCCCTGTTCGGCGGCGGTTGATTGGGCTTTTGGCGGGCGTACGGCGTGGTGGGAGAAGCAGGCCGAGTGGCCCAGGCCTTTCCCGTGCGTTCCGTGGGAGGCTCCCTCTCGACTGCCATCACCGACCGCGAGGCAGGAGACGGCGCTCGACTGCTGGCAGGCGAGAACTGCGGTGAAGGCAGCTGCGTGTTGTTGCTGCCTGCAGTTGGGTGATGCGGCGAGTGACCGGTCGGCGGGCTGGCATCTAGCGTGGCGGGGGAAGCGGGACTGGCTGCCCAGAACTTCCCCTGCGGTGCGGTGAGGGGCTCCCTCTCGACTGCCGGCATCGGCAGCGAGCAGGGAGACGGCGGAGAGCAGGCTGGCGAGAGCTGCGGCGTAGGCTTCGGTGTCTGGCTCTGTTTCCTGGATGATGATGCCTTCTTCTTCCCCATGTTGTGTTTCTCCCCGGAGTCTTCGGCGTGGTACTGCGTGATCCTTCCTCCTCGGAGTCTACGGCGCGAGTGATATCTCCAGAACACAGCACAGTGGTGTCGTTGAAGGGATTCCTCCTCCGCAAAGGAGGGTCCTTCGACTAGTGCCACACCGGGACTAGATCCCTTATTGGCATTAAGAGGGTTTTTAAAGAATGATGGTGGGTTGATGGTGATTATTTAATTTGGGATAGGTGATAAACAGTCAGGGATTGAAGAATTGTTGAAGAAATAGCTTGGAACTAAGGAGGTCCTAGGATAAGTCTTGGCCTTGTAACGGGATTATATTTTCGTTCATCTTCAACTAATAAGAAGCAAGCCAACTTTTTATAAGATCCAAGTCGAGTTTTAATCTACTGAGAGTCGTGAGATCTTTTCTCAGGTGTGGATGCGGATTTTTGGTGAAAATAAAATTTAGATGAGTCCAATTTTGTAATATTATTTAATTATATAATATGCACTATGATTCACTCTTATCTATTATAAATATTGAATAACACTTTTTGAATCTTATTAATTTTCCTTTAGAATTACAATCATCGTTACCTCTTTCCTCCTTCTCCAGCAAGACACAAGATTCTCACTTTTTCTAGATTATTGATTTTCTTGTCCCCATAGCAATTCCCACCTTATTTTGTGATTGGCCGATTCACTGACACGTCATCACACCACGTCACACCACGTCACACCACTACTTCGGCCAATCACACAACTACATACATTTTTATATATATTTACAATTCCCACGAACATAAAAATACTGTTACAAATGCCCCTCTTCGAAATATATGGAAAATAACCAAATAAAGGAATTAACAATCTGTTTCCATATATTTCGAAGAATGGCCCCAATTAACAATTTCGTTTACAACAATGAACTGTAACATAAATATAACATACATAAAACACAACAATAAATGAACATTAATTAAAATACAACAATATATTGACATTTAACAATAATATACATGTTTTATTATTTAACTATTTTAACAATAAGTACTCCGTTGATTACAAATCTCTTGTATCCACACTTGCTTCTAGAAATGCTTGTCTTATAGCTATGGGTAAAGGTCGGCTTTTATGTGTATAGGGAGCAGTATCATTCACTTTAAATGTGTGTGTGTATTTGTTACACAGTCCAGGTTTTGAACTAAAGGCTTTTCTATTCTTTAATATACACAATTTCAACTGTTGTTTTCTCGCTTGGTCTAAATTGTATGTGTTTTCTAACTTTACTTGTAATATTCTCTGGAATTCTATTTCTTCTTCCACTTGGCTTCCGCCGTTCTTATCTTGTATTGTATATAATTGGCAACAATGCTTTTCAAGGTCAGTTACATTATTTTGCAATCCATCAATAATTAAATTCTTCCCACCATTTTCATTTTCATCGTATTCAATATTACCATTTTCTTGCAAAAGTATAACTTCCACAAAAAACCTTTCATTATTTATATTATCCCTGTTCTCTTCTTTTCTTCCATCTTCTTCCAATAATTTTATTACTAATAAATCATTTTCTGTCTTAACCTTCATTTAATGCATTTCGAAATTCAATACACTTTGCCATTCATATAATAAATCATTACCCACAATTACATCTCTTGCCAAATGTGGAATTACCAACGCAATGAAATTGAAATTCCATTCACCTATTCGGCCCTTAATTAATACTTGATATTTAATCCTATCCTTTTTCTTCCCAATTGCAGTACTGCAGTAAACGTTACACACATTTAAATATTCCACTTTATAGTTAGCTAACAGATTTTTAAACAATTCCTCACTTATCACAGTAGAACTGGCTCCAGTATCAATCAAGGCTGTATATTCTTTATCCCATAGGTAAATAATTATCTGAGGTGGGTTAACTAATTCCTTATTTTTCTGCAAGAGAGTGAGCTTATTTCCGTTATCTTCAACTTTCAATTCGCCCTGTGTCATCCTCACCGAACCACTTTCCAGAGCACAAAATGATTTGGTTTTTAGTTTTCCGTCTCCCTCTGATTATTACTTTCATTGTTGGTTAGGTTGGTGCTATCGTTTATATTCACATCATTCTCTGTGCTTTGTGTATTTTCGACTCTTTCATTTTGATTACTTCTTTCAAATCTCACACCCCTAAAATCTCTTTGATTTGCACTAAATAAACTAGTACCTCTACCCCTATTAAAGTTACTTATTCGCTGATTATTTCCTCGATAAAATCTTACATGGTTTATGTGATCATTTCTTCCAATTCTCGTCGACTGATTGTTATGATAATTCCTTTGCACATTATTTTGAACTCCCTTTCCTGTTCCGGGAATTACAGATTCATAAGTTCGTCTAGGATCATAACCTCTTCCTTCAAATCTTTGATTTCTCACGGGTGCCCCGCCCCAATTTAAACTCGTCCTATTATTCCTATTATTTGTAGGTTGTGATTCCTGTCGATTTCTTCCTCGCTCAATATGGACGTTATTATAGTTACCATCACAGGATGTAGTATCATTAATGAGGTTATGTGCTTCAAATTCGGATAATAATTCAATCATATCAGAGAAATCGATAGGCTTAGCCACAATTAAATGATTTCTGATATGTGGTGGATAATGACGTATTAGCATGTTGACAATTTCTGTCTCAGAAATTTCGGGATTGATCAACTTACTTTTGTTTGCTAATTTTAAGAAATATTCAGTCATAGAAATCCCTTTTTTAAACTCAAACCTACCCGTTGCTAACTCAACTTTTATTCTTCTTTGTCTCTCAGGTCCCCAAAATCTATTTATAAACAGATTTCTGAAAGTACTGTATGTTTCTTGTGAAGCCAAAGTTAACCTTAACCACTCAAGAGCATTTTTCTTCAAACAACGTTTTACTATTACCATCCGAAATTCATTGGGAATTCTCTTAATACGGAAATATTCTTCCAATTCCCTAAGAAATACTTTTGGATTATCACCTGATTCCTCATCAAAACTTGGTGGACTAATATCATTTAGTGAATAATGTACACATTCATTTTGACCTAGACTGTGGAGTTGTGTGTGTGAGGACATGTTCTGTGTGTTTCTGTGATAATTAATATCATTATCTGGACTCACAAAATCACTACATTCACTTACTACATCACTAGACTTCTGATGATTGCTTAATTCACCTGGTAAGTCACAATCGTTTATATTTGTAATTCTAGACATTTCTTTCCCGTTATTTACTTTTCCAGCCTGTAATGCAATTACAACTTGTGTCAATTTTCCTAAGTTATCCTTTTCTTTTTCAAAATGTTCTTTTACCTCTTTAATTTGCAAAATTACTTCTTCTCTTACTTTACTTATCTCATCAATTTGTAACTTTATTTCCTCTTGGTGTATCTTACTTTCATCATGTTGTAATTGCATTTCAGAACAAATTACATTGATTCTTTGTTCTACTTTATCTCCTAATTCTTCTCTTTGTTTTTGTGTTATTTCTGCCTGTTGTATCCTAAATGTTTCTAACTCTTTGTTTAATTCCATTCTTATTTCTTGTTTCACAATGTCCTGACCTAACCTAGTTTCCTGAATTATCTCTCTCAACTCATTGACTTCCTTTCTATTCTCATCCTTATTAATCTCTATGATTTGCATGAGCCTTTCCATATTATCCCTACACTCTTTTCTCCCTTCTCTAAACTCCTGTGAAATTTCAGATTTTAATTCCTGTTTTAGCTTCTGTAATAAATTAATTTCTAAGTTACTCACATTTTGTGCTAGTTCCTGTCTTACTCCTACATCTAAATCATTCATTTTCTTAGTTAAATCATTTACATTTTGTTCTATTTTAGAATCTAAATTACTCATTTCTGATTTTACATCTTTCATTCTAGAATCTAAATTACTCATTTCAGATTTAACATCTCCTATTTCTGATTTTAAATCATTTGCATTTTGTTCTATTTTAGAATCTAAATTACTCATTTCTGATTTTACATCTTTCATTCTAGAATCTAAATTACTCATTTCAGATTTAACATCTCCTATTTCTGATTTTAAATCATTTGCATTTTGTTCTATTTTAGAATCTAAATTACTCATTTCAGATTTAACATCTCCTATTTTAGAATCCAAATTACTCATTTCTGATTTAACATCTCCTATTTCTGATTTTAAATCATTTGCATTTTGTTCTATTTTAGAATCTAAATTACTCAACATTCTTGTTATTCTTTCCAACATTGACTCATTATCTATACTTAATCTTGCATCCTCCCTATTCATTCCTACACTATCAGTAACTTCTCCTTCCACTATTATTTCTTTTCTACTCGCCATCTTTTTAACTATTTTCTGATTTCTTAACAACATAAATTTACTACTACTACTATTATTTTTTTTTCACTCACTTAAACCAGTTCTCGTTTTCTTCTTTCTTCTCTCTTCTTTCTTCTTTCCTTTTAAATTCTCACGGAACTGCACGATGCTTTAATCTCCTCTTCTTTATCCTATTCGAGCCCCACACGTTGTTGCGCCATTTGTAACGGGATTATATTTTCGTTCATCTTCAACTAATAAGAAGCAAGCCAACTTTTTATAAGATCCAAGTCGAGTTTTAATCTACTGAGAGTCGTGAGATCTTTTCTCAGGTGTGGATGCGGATTTTTGGTGAAAATAAAATTTAGATGAGTCCAATTTTGTAATATTATTTAATTATATAATATGCACTATGATTCACTCTTATCTATTATAAATATTGAATAACACTTTTTGAATCTTATTAATTTTCCTTTAGAATTACAATCATCGTTACCTCTTTCCTCCTTCTCCAGCAAGACACAAGATTCTCACTTTTTCTAGATTATTGATTTTCTTGTCCCCATAGCAATTCCCACCTTATTTTGTGATTGGCCGATTCACTGACACGTCATCACACCACGTCACACCACGTCACACCACTACTTCGGCCAATCACACAACTACATACATTTTTATATATATTTACAATTCCCACGAACATAAAAATACTGTTACAGCCTCTTATATGACTCTCCAGGGTCTAGGTCATATTCTCCAAGTCCTCGGATGAGGCTGTTGAAACTGGTTGGTAATTTTGAGTAGAAAGAGTGGGACAGTTGTAGGATGTAATCGAAAAGTTTTGGAAATGATAGGTCTAAATGGATGTTGTGATTTGGAATGTACCATTCGGCTGCAACTGCAGTCCGAAGGAAGCGATTTTGGAGGACTTGGAGTTTGGAAAGGTTGGTTTTGGCTGCTGCACCCCAGACTTGGCAGGCGTATGTAATTGCCGGCCTCAATACCTGCTTGTAGAGCAGAATCTTGTTGCGAAGAGCCATTGGTGACTTTCGGTTATATAATGGATATAGCATGGCCATCCTTCTACTAACTTTGTTAGCTACTGCTGCTATATGGTCCTTCCATGTGAGGCGCATGTCTAGGAGCACTCCTAAGTATGTTGCCTGAGTTGACCAAGGTATTTCTGTACCACTTATTCTTAGGTTGGGTACGTCCTGCAGCTCTCGTCTAGTGAAAGTGATTGCCTGAGATTTTGTGGCATTTAACTTTAAGCGCCATGTCGCAAACCAGACGGACAACATGTTTGCGAAGGTTTGTACTCTTTGTACAGCAATTTCATGCCTTTTGGACGCTGTTGTTATGGCGGTATCATCGGCGAACAGGTACAGGTTGCAGCCTCTTAGAGTTGGAAGAGTATTTATGTATGCCAGAAAAAGCAGGGGCCCAAGGACACTACCTTGTGGTACACCGGCATTTATAGCATATGGCTGTGACAGGATGTCGTCCTTCATGACAACAAAGGATCGGTTTTTTAGATAATGATGGATGAGATGTACAAGGTAAGATGGGATATTGTATTGGATGAGGCGATGTAGTAGACCTTCATGCCAGACAGAGTCGAAGGCTCGGGAGATATCAAGAAAGAGAGCTGCAATAAAGTGCCGGTTGTTAAAGCCTTTAATCACTTCATCCACTAGACGAAGGAGCTGGTGTGTAGTAGAGTGTTTTCACCGAAAGCCAAACTGCTCTGGACGTAGCACCTGATGTTCATCCAGAATGCATTGGAGACGTTGCTGTACCACCTTCTCAAACAATTTGCTGATAGAAGAAAGGAGACTAATAGGCCTATGACTGTTTAGGTCTCTTGTGTTTTTCCCTGGCTTAGGTAAGGTGATGATCCTTGCATGTTTCCATGCCTTTGGGAAGTAGGCCAATAACAGCAAGCTGTTGAAGAGGTGCACTAGTAGATGGATCCAAGATTGTGGTAGTGCTTTGAAGGCTGCATAAGGGAGTTTATCAACTCCAGCGGCTTTGTAGGGACGAACGGAGTTTATGATGTTTTGGACCTCAGCAAAGGAGGTGAGGCTAACCTCCGGGACCTCGTGAGGAACACTAAGATATTGGCGTACTGAAGCTGATATTTCTTCAGACAGATCATCATCAGTGGACTCTGCCGGGTGAAAGGTGGAGGCTAAGTGTTCCGCCATAATTTCAGCCTTCTCTCTAGCAGACGAAGCTACTCTTCCTCCATCAATTAATGGTGGATCAGATGAAGGGATCTTAAGTAATGCCTTAGTCATTCTCCAGAGGGATGAGTCCTGTGTGTCTAAAGTGCCCAACTTTCTTTCCCACTCTTCATTACAGTGTTCAGCTATCTCCAGCTTTACCAGATGTTGGAGGCGGTTCCATTCACGCTTGTGCTGGGGGTCGCGTGTTAGCTGGTAACGACGTCTAGCTTTATTTTTATCTGCTATGAGACGCCGTAGTGGTGGTGGTAATGGTTTCTGGGCACTAAAGTTGGC
This sequence comes from Mantis religiosa, assembly GCA_030765055.1. Taxonomy (NCBI): domain Eukaryota; kingdom Metazoa; phylum Arthropoda; class Insecta; order Mantodea; family Mantidae; genus Mantis; species Mantis religiosa. The sequence continues at coordinate 19,790,463 of CM060953.1, read as the reverse complement.
ACGTCTAGGGGGAGTAGCTTGTGCCATGGCTGAGGCCATAGTAGCTGTAATAGTGGAGGCCAGCTGATCTGCCTCTTCAGTGGAGTTGCAAGGAGTTAACTCCGCATTTTGCTCTGTCATTATTGCGGTGTACTTGTTCCAGTTTGTGAAGCGAGGATTTGGTGAGTTAGGGGGTGCCTTAGCAGTTGCGCGGGCTTGATAGAGAAAGAGAACAGGATAGTGATCTGAGGAAAGTTCTGGGATAGATAAAATATGAGGGTGACCACGGATATGTTGAAGAATGGCAATATCCAGCCAATCTGGTGGACGGCGGTTCCCATAAGTGATTGTAGGTGATGTAGGAGCAAGTACAGCTAGATTGTTGCGTTCTAAGTAACGTTCAAGAAGAGAACCTCTCGGGTTACATATTGTAGAATTCCACAGAGTGCTTTTGGCGTTGTAATCACCCATAGCTATTGTGGGTGTGCCTGCGGAGAAAATAGTATCCAGCTCCTTGATGTTGAAGGGCCTGCTAGGTGGTATATAAACAGAAAATATGTTCAGAGGTCCTTTATTGGTGGCCACTTGGATCCCTGTAGCCTCTAACACGCCAGTGATAGGCAGATGTAGCCGATGGTGTTTTAAGGTGCGGTTTACATATATTGCTGTGCCACCGTGTCCGTCAGCCCTGTCTGTCCTGTGACAGGTCATTCCTGGTATGGAAGCTTTCAAGTTGTTGGAGAGATGCGTTTCCTGCACCAGGAATATCTGCACTTTATTAATTGCAAGGAAATTTGCAGCTTCCTTTAGCTTATGCCGCAACCCGTTAGCATTCCAGGAACATATTCTCAGACTCTGGATGTTGGTTAGAATCTTATTGATGTCCACCATATTGTCCAAGGAAGGTAAATACTGTGTGGACCAAGATAGTTGATGGTGGTATCTTGGCAGGTCGCTGGGCTAGTGCATCAGCCAAAGCAATTGCAAAATCAGGTTGAAGTTCTACTGGAATTCTATCCATAAGCTTCAGAAACTGATCGTCAGGGATAGAAGAGTATAGTGGCGGTGGTGATGGATTTTTAGATGCCTGTGATTGATGGGTAGGCAGTCGTTGTTGGGCCAGTTGACGTGTCCCAGAAGGCAATGGTGGTTTGTACTGTGGGATTGTCACAGTCTTGGATATGGCACCAGTTGCAGAACTACTTGCTACCTTCCTTTGAGGTAATGGTGGACTTTGCTTCCTCTGGGTAACTGAGGATTCCTTAGCTGTAGCAACGGTAGGAATTGCTTCTGCAGATGCAGCATTCTCAACAGGCTGGGCTGTGTTTACAACAATATTTTGGGTGGCAGCAGCATAGCTAGCATATTGTACCTTCACTGGCGGTGGTAGTCCTGGGTAACGAGTACCCTTAAAGGCTTCTTTGGGAAGCCCCATAGGGTTCGGTACCTTGGGTGCAGCGTCATGTTTAGATCTTTGACCGTTCTTGTTGAGGTGCATTTCCACCCTGGCTTCTTGCCATACTGGGCACTTGGCGTACCTGCAGGAATGATCACCTCCGCAATTATAGCAGGTGGCTTTGGATCCAGTAATCCCAAGACGTTTGCAGTCTGTCCTCTTGTGACCTGACTCACCACAATAGGAGCATGCAGGTTCTAGCCTACAACCAGCAGCACTGTGCATAAATTGCTGGCAGTTGGTACACTGTAAAGGTCTTGCTGGAGGACGATAGGATTCCACGCGTATGGCTGCGTTAAACATTCTCGTCTCCTTATAAATGTCGTGGTAGTTTCCCTCCTTTCTCAACGCTACGCGAAAGTGAGGGAGTGGTTCATGTTTAGTACTGCGGTTGGAACGCAGTTGCCCAAATCTCTACCGGGTAACTCTTGCTTTTGAGTTCCGATTGGACTTCCTCCTCTGTTATGTAGATAGGCACATCTTTTAGAGTTACATAAAGCAACTTTTCTTCTGGTAGCAGGGTGGTTAAGTACTGAATTTTCCTATCATCCAGTAACTTTCGGAGGGCTCTATGATCATCAGGGCTATCCGGGATGACGGCAACTGATCCACTCATATTCCGGATGGAATATTTGATGTTGGGTTGAGTTGTGCTGATGGAGGCTATGATACCTCGAGCACTACCCGGATCCCGTAGGTAGATAGGGGTAGCCTTTGCAGAACGTGTAACAGGAGTACTTGGAGCAGTGACTGCTGGTGTAACGTTTGATGTGGAAGGGACTTCCATTTCTGATGGGTCTGAAGCTTTTGTCAGAAGTGTTGGAGCTGTCTGATCTGAGCATCTTCTTTTATTATTTTGCGGTGTTGTTACGCCATCATCAGGCACTATTGGTAACTCTTGATATTTGTTGGTGACAGATAAGGGTTCTGGAGGAAGGGCATGTTTATGAGCCTTACCTCTTGTACTGCTAGGGACCGTTTCCCAATTTTGATTGGCTGCTTTAATTTTCTCACTTTGCAGTAGGTACCCGGATATGACTTCCACCCTCGCACGGTGTGCTGCGTAGTGTTGGAAGGCATTTGCAGCTAATTCCAGGTTAGCAGCTGCGAAGTTATTAAAGAGCTGCTTATCAGCAACTTCTAGAAATAGTAGTCTGGCCCTTTTTTCCAGATTTAGGGTTCTCTCGTCTATGCGAGACAAGGGCATTTGGGGGGCAACAATTAATGCTTGTTGCATGAAATCACGGAGATCACCTCCTTCAACGTAATATTGTAGGCATTTAAGGTCCTGGTTTGCCTCTAATTTACCTTTGTTTGTCTCCTGGGTGTTCATTTCTTGAGCAGCGGCTTCGGTTTCCATCATGTTATATTGGACCAATCACAGGCCACTATACAACAGCCAATGGGGTGCGAGCAAGTTGGAAGATACAGAAAAGGGGACAGCAAGGCAAGACTTGTTGCCTTGATAGAAAGAGGAAAGAAGAAATAGAAGAAATAGAGCTAGTACTGGGCGCTAAAAAGCCCGAATACCAGAGGGCCTACCCTAGGGCGCCTAGAAACCAGTCGAAAGACTGTTGGCTTCGGCCTTGGTATTCTACCCAATTACTGAGCTGTGTGCAATGTCTTCAGACTCGCAGGCTAGATGTTCTCTCTGCAGAGCAGCAATCCACTTCGATCGGCAATTTACAGCTATGAGCGCTGGTAGACAAGGACCAAGCCCTGAAAAGGGCTGCTTTGGCCTTGCTACGATGCTCCTTTGTAGGTGCTTTTCTCTCCGCTGTCTCGAAGAGAAGACGATGTTTACTCCTCGAAGTCTCGAAGAGAAGTCGTATCTCCAGAAGAGAGCAGCAGCAACAGCGTGCGAGCGAGCGACAACCTAATAGAAAACACACCATCAGAACAGACAGGGAAACACAAGGCCACAGCCAACACCGAAAGGTGGTTTTAAAGGCGCTTAATTGTCCGGCCCTCTGTGTTTCACGCAGTTTTGCAGCCTGTACTGCCAGGTAAGTTAATAGCCTAAGGATAGCTGTAAACTGCACCTTGGTGCAGGGCAAAATGCCCACACCAGGTGAGGGTTCTGACCATCCCACCACCCATCCCTCATCAGAACATCCATCACAGGATGCCAAACCAAGCACCAGCACTGGTGTGACTCACCCTGTAGACAGGGTAAAAACCACTGCTACAGGAACCAAAAGGCAGCACCGACAACGCAAAGAAGGCGGAAATGGCGCTGTAAAACGTTTGGCTATAGCCGAACAGACCACCAACCAGGGCCCTTCCCGGGATAAAAATTCTCGTTCAGGCCAAAATTCATCAAACGACTCCTCAGATTCAGAAGGAGAATATTTCCATGGAGCTGCGGCTCCAGAGAATTCGTCCTCCAGGATGGAGGAAGAGGACTTCCAGACCAGCTCCTCGGACGTCTCCACAGACGTCGATGAGGCGGAATTCCAGGAGGTAACCTCAAGGAGGAAGAAGGGACAGTCAAACGTCGTGAAGAATGATGCTACCAGCCAGCGAACCCCACCCAAGCGGCATATTCCTCCCATCATCGTCGATGATTTCCGGGGGTCGGTAGGCTTCCTAAAGGAAGTAATGGCGTCCCTCTCGAATAAATGCGAGGTGACGAGGAGGAAGAGCCGCTTTGTTTTCAAGGCGACAAACATAGAGGACTACCAGGTGCTCCTCAGGGCACTCGAGGGGAAGAAGATCTCCTACTTTACCTTCGGCCTGGACAAGGCACGAGACTTAAAAAGGGTGATCAGAGGATTACCAGTGGATACACCGGTAAGCGAGATCAGCGATGACCTCACCCGACAGGGTATAACACCGCGCTTGGTCAGGCAGCTGACCAAGCCAGGACCGCAAAGTCAGCCTGGCCCCATCCCCATCCCTCGCTATCTGGTGATAGTAGAGCGGTCCAACGACCCGGAGGCAAAGATAGATAGCATCAAAACTATTTGTTACCTCCGGGTAAAGGTCGAGGCCGTCAGGAGTTCTGGCGGCCCTCCTCAGTGGCACCATTGTCTGGGGTTTAACCACTCCAGCAGGTTTTGCCGCAGAATGCAGCGTTGCCTGCGGTGTGGAGGACCTCATGACAAGGAGGCGTGTCCGAGGTCGCTTACCGATGCGCCCACTTGCGCAAACTGCAAAGGTGCGCATATTGCCTGCTATGGCGGCTGCCCAACAAGGAAGGCGGTTATAGCTGCCAGAAGACCGGCACAGGAAAGGACACTTCAAACAGCGCCAGCCAGGGAAGAGACCAGGGCTATCCCTTCCTCAGTCTCAAAGGCTACGACATCCAGGCAGCCACCAAATGAAGACCGTCAGCAGGTTGAACGGCGCCCATCTTTTGCTGAAGTTGTGCAAAGATCCTCTGACACCCCAAGACAGTCTCGTGGGAAAACACCAGCACCCACACGAAACAAAAACAGACACGGGCCCCAGCCCCAAGAAGCGCAGCTTCCAAACCAGACCTCAATGAGAGGAGACTATCTCGCCAACCCGAAAACCCGACTGTGGTGGTTGCGCATAGCGAACCTATGCCCCCTAGACAGTTGAGGGACGAAAGGGCTCGAGGTAGGCCTGCTCCCCTTAGGTCATCCTCCCCAGCCAACACCAACATAGTGCCCTCTATCATGAGCTCCACCCAACTAACGGCTTCCCTGGATCTCACGGAGATGTTTAGGTGGTTGCAGAATTTGCTGCAATCACATGGACAAAAGATCTGTGAGATCTTAGTGAAGTTCTTCTGTGCCTCAGACCCGGCAAGCAAGATGCTGGCTGCAATGGAGTGACTTGCCCTACTGTCAACTGGTATCCAGCAACCACAGAATGGCGAATCGAACTAGTTCTCGTACCTCTTTTCGCTTCGCATTCTGGAATGCGTGTGGCCTGGTTGATCAGGGGGGCGAGCTATTGCAGTTCGCTCGAGCAAATGCCCTAGACGTCATCCTAGTCAGCGAAACGCATCTCCGTCCAGACACCTGTTTCCGCATCCCGGGCTACATTTGCCATCGCACGGATCGCCAAGGCCGCCCTGGCGGTGCTACAGCGGTACTTTTCCGGCAAAATGTAGTCCACAAACCCATCCAGCTCCCTCCTCTTCAAACTCTAGAGGCCACGGCAATCTGTCTTGACCTTGGCGGAACTGAGGTCCTAGTGGTCTCTGTGTATCACCCCCCCAACCGGCAGTTCCTTCCAAATGACTATCTATCTATCCTGAACTTACACCCAAGTGCTATCATGGCCGGGGACTTCAATGCAGAACATCAGCGTTGGCATTGTGGTCGTCGGGCAGATGCAAGAGGCAATCAAATCATTCACCTAATAGATGGAGACCCACAGCTTCAAGTGCAGGGTCCCTGGCAACCAACGCACTACCCGCGAGGTGGAGGACTGCCATCAGTCATTGACTTCGCAATCACAAAGCTTTTTCCATTTCATCTCTCTCTTACGTCACTAAACGCACTTCATTCTGACCATAATCCGGTGCTGATAGAAATCAACACTAGGGTTGCCAGTCATGACACCTCGCTTCATACGCGAGAAGTCGATTGGGAAGGCGTAAGGAGCTGCCTCCGCACTTCCATTCCACCGAACCCAAAAGTTACAAACATGCCGGACATTGAGAGGGCAATCTCATCATTCACTTCTATCCTGACGCGAACTGCCAAAAATCTAACAGTTCACGGACCTGCATCTCTTCATCCAGACGTTCTTCCTTTAGACATCACCCTTCTTATCCGCCGCTCCTGGGCGGCACGGAGACTGTACCAACGACACCGCACGCCACATAATCGCGCGCTCTTGCGACGTTTACGTCGACTGGTCAGGGTCCGACTGCGTGAGCACAATGTGCAAGCGTGAGAGGACACAATGGCCAGACTGCGCGTTGAAAATGGCGAAGTGTGGCGTATCGCCAGAACCCCCAGGAATCGCAAAGGTCAATACACCTCACCCATCCATGGCACCCAAGGCCTCGCCTATGAACCCCAAGCCAAAGCAATTGCGTTCGTTGACTATCTTGAACGCACTCTATGTCCGAGAGAGGACCCCCAGGACGACATCTTTTCCGAACGCGTTGGTAGGGAGGTAGGCCGATTTTTTCGACGTCCTCCCGAGGACGCGGAACGACTTCCCGTCATTCGCCCCAGTGAAGTCCAGGGCGTACTCAAACGCCTCAAACCAAACAAGGTGGCGGTACCGGAAGGGCTGACACCCCTCATGCTTCTTCACCTTCCCTTCAATGCCGTTCTTTTCCTAACCAGGATCTTCAATATGCGCATCACCTTGGGGCACTTTCCTCGCGAGTGGAGAGAGGCTCGGGTGATATGTATATTGAAGCCTGGGAAGGATCCTGTACATCCTTCCAGCTACCGATCCATAAGCCTCCTTTCTACCCTCTCGAAGGTATTCGAGAGGTTAATCCTAACCCGAATGACTCCCATCTTGGGAGATGTTCAAGCTATTCCTGACCACCAGTTCGGATTTGTCCTGGGCACTCCACTACCCAACAGCTGCTACGTGTGGTGGAGACAGCAGCCCTGGGTTTCCAGGAACGCGCCTTCACGGCAGTGGTATCTTTGGATGTCGAAAAGGCCTTCTCCACGGCATGGCATGCCGGTCTGATCATCAAACTTATCCAACTGGGGCTACCTACACAGCTAATCAACATCCTACACAGCTTTCTCAGGCACAGATCATTTAAAGTCACAGTAGCGGGGAAAACATCTACACTGAGACCCGTGAGAGGCGGAGTCCCCGAAGGCTCTGTACTATCCCCCACACTATTTAGTGTTTTCATGGCAGATTTTCCAACTCAACCACAGGTCGAAATGGCACAATACGCTGACGACGTGTTGTTGTTCTGCAAAAACAGACATATACTCAGAGCCTTCAACCCAATTCAGAGACACCTCCGTCTCACACAAGAATGGTGCAGGCGTTGGCGGATGTCCGTAAATGCGGACAAAAGCCACGCTATTCTTTTTACGAAGCGCCACACCCCCGCTGACCGACCAAACTTCCACTTCAGGGGCCGAAGAATAGACTGGACTAATTCCATCAAGAACCTGGGCGTTCAACTTGATAGAGGCCTAACTTTCCGCGGACACATCAGGGAACTATCGGCACGGGTGCAGGGGGCTATTGCCTCTCTGTACCCAATGCTGGTTTCGCGCTCGATGCCAGTCCGCTTAAAGCTACACCTCTTTCGGGCGCTGATAATCCCACTCATGTTGTACGCCTGTGAAATGTGGGGCATGGCTGCCGATAGCTGGATAGCATACCTTCAGCGTGCACAGAATAGAGGACTCCGATCCATCTATTCTTTGGGCCGTTCTTTTCCCGTGAGGTTACTTCACGAAGCTTCCCTTCTCCCATACGTGGAGGACGAAATTAGACGCCGGGCAGCAAAATTTTACGATAAAATTCCAGCTCATAGAAGCGCCCTGGTTCGGTCTCTAGGAGACTACGACGCTGCCAGACGCCGATTCAGGCGTTACCGGGTACCCCGTATGGCTTGCGGGCATCCGAGGTAACAAAGGAGTTAATCCTTACAGCAGCATAAGCTAAATTACAAATCTCCAAAAGAGCTGTTTGGCTACTAAATTTACCCCATTTTAGAAAAATAAAACACCAGGGTGTAAACAAAAAAAAGCGGTTTGGCGTCCTGTACAAAATTAAAGAGGAGCAAAAAGCTACCTCAACAAAATTTTCTTCAACAAAAATATCACATCATCCTACAAACATCAAAATTAACAACGTGCGGTCAGACCCAAAACCTGGGTGGGTACGCAGCAAAAACCTTCTGGCTGTTAACAGCCTGTCAGTACACGACTTGGACTTGGAATAATTCAGAGCTATTTTGTAGCAACTACAATGTATACCGACAGGATAGAGAAAACAAGAGAGGAGGTGGAGTTTTAATTGCTACTCGCAATGATTTGTGTGCTAGGAAATTTGACATCATTCAAGATAATTATGAAGTAATTGCCTTAAAAGTCGCACTCCAAGGTAAATCATATTATTTAGTAAATGTGTACTTTCCACCCAATTCAAAGTTGGAGAGCTATGTGCAGTTTTTTAATTCCATAGCCAGTCTTCCAATTATATACACTTGTAACGTTCTAATAACCGGTGATTTCAACTTATCCACGGTGAGTAGCCCAAATCATAATTTCTTGAGTGGTGGTCCTCATGAAAGGGCATTAGCTAATTTTTTATCTTTACTTAACATGCGTTCAATTAATGATGTTCAAAATTGTAATAGTAAAACCCTTGATCTAGTTTTAACAAATATGTCTGGACAAATTAGTGTATGTAGAGAGTTGGTATCTCTTGTACCAGAAGACAAACATCACCCATCTCTCAAGTTAAATGCAACCTTGAAAATAAATCAAAAAGTTTTTTATCATACATCTTCATTAATTTATAATTTCAAGAAAGCTGATTATAGTGCTATGTACACTAAACTAAAACATGTTGACTGGGAAATTCTTTCACATCTTGATGACGTTGATACAGCTCTAAATTATTTTTATGAAAAGATGAACTCTGTATTTCATGACACTGTACCACTAAAAAGTATTTACAAAAACAAGTCTTATCCTCACTGGTTTTCTAAGGATATCGTTACTAAATTGAAACACAAAGAATATTTCCGTAAAAGACTAAAATATTCTTCTGTTAATAAACAAAGATACATGGAACTGAGAAAAGAAATCAAAATTATGATTAGTAAAGCATATAAAACCTTTATTAAAAACACTGAAGAACAAATAAAATATAATCCCAAATATATTTGGAACTATGTCAAAAGTAGAAATGCCAAAAATAATAGCATGATGAATACTATGACCATGGGGGGGGAGTGAGTGAGTGTGTGGTGTTTAAGGGCCCGTCGACAACAAGGTCATTTGGACCCATGACCATGGATGATGCCTGTTTAGATAATGATGAAAAAGTGGCTGATGCTTTTGCTACTTATTTTAAATCTGTGTATTCAGCCACAGCTCCATCATACGATATTCCAAATTGTGAAACTTTAGAAACTTCATATTCATTATTTATAAATTGTATCTCTGAAGAGGAGATTAAACGTGCAATTAACAAATTAAAGCCCAAAGGAACCAGTGGTCCTGATGGGATACCACATTACATTTTAAAAGGTTGTTCTGAATTGCTTTTGTTTCCACTTAACATTTTGTACAATCTCATCTTAAAAAAACAATTTTTTCCTTCAAAATGGAAAATCACAAGCATAAGTCCTATATTTAAGAACGGTGATGCAACCAAAATAGAAAATTACAGACCAATAGCACTTCTTTCTGCTCCTGCGAAGGTTTTCGAAAATATTTTGTACAGTAGAATATTTTGGCATGTCAAACCGTACATTTCAGAGTATCAGCATGGATTCATTAGTAAACGCTCTACCATCACAAATCTCCTTAATTTTGTACAGTACGTTTCTACAGGTTTAGAGCAAGCCTGCCAAATTGATACCATATATACTGATTTCTCTAAAGCCTTTGATAAGGTAGATCATGACATTCTCTTATATAAACTTTCTAATTTTGGATTCTCAATTCAAATGTTAAACTTAATTTCCTCCTATCTCTCTAACAGAAAACAGTATGTAAATTTTCATCAATCAAAATCTTGTACCTTTGCCGTTAATTCTGGAGTGCCCCACGGATCAAATTTAGGACCTTTATTTTTTATGCTGTTCATTAACGACCTACCAAATTGCATTAATCACTCCAAATGTCTCTTGTATGCTGACGATCTAAAATTATACAGGACAATTAGTAATACTGACGATAAAATAAAATTACAATCTGATCTGGATAATATCTATAAATGGATCTTGGAAAACAAACTGCACTTCAATATTAAGAAATGCTCCTTTATGATATATACTAGAAGCAAGCAACACTTAAATTCTAAATATTATTTAAATAGTTCTCCACTTGTAAGAGTATATTCTGTCAGAGACTTAGGTGTTACCATGACCCAGAATTTCACTTTTAATAAACACATTATAAATATAACCAATGATTCCTTTAAGAAACTTGGTTTTGTATTAAGGATCTGTAGGGACTTAAAAGATACTCAAGTTATGCTAATTCTCTACAAAAGCCTTGTCCGTAGTAATTTGGAATATGCCTCAATTGTATGGTCACCAATATATAAATGTCACAACAATCAAATAGAGAAGATCCAAAAAAGGTTCCTCAGATACTTACATTACAAAGCTCACGGTGTTTTTACTTATAATCAGAACTTGCCTTATAGTCAATTGCTTAACGAATTCAAAACAGTCTCACTCTCTGATCGTAGAACAATAGCCGAACAATTATTTCTGTACAAACTCATAAACGGCTTGGTATCCACTGAAGAACTCCTTGACAGAATATGTTTTAATGTCAGTTCTGCTAATTTTAGAAATCGTCAGCTCTTTCAATTTAAGACTCCCAAAACAGTATCCCATAAAAATTCTCCTGTTGTTAGATTGTGTGCGAAATACAATAAACTCTCTACTAAAATAGAGCTGGATTTTAGTTTAACTTACGAGCAGTTTAAAAAACAATTAAATATGGGAATTATTTGCATGTGATTTTCAGCTGTATTGCATAATGAGTTTAACATTTGCAATTCTAGTCTTATATAGTAGTTTAATATGTTTCATTTTTAGTCTTAGTTTTTAAATATTTTATTCCATTAATTGCATTCACCTTCTTTTATATTCAACTTTGATCAATTATTGCTTACTCTGTTGTATCACTTATTTGCTTGATTAGTATACAATTTGCAATGTCTTGTCTTCAATAATAGCTTAATATATAGTGTATTTTTAGTTTGTCTGTATTCCTTTTTGTATTTCTGTTTTGCATTTAGTCAAACTGGTGTAACTAAATTGCATGTAGCTACTGTAATTGAAGCTTTGCTCTGTTGTAGCACAAATGAAGAAAATAAATAAAAAAAAAATAAAAAAATAAAAAAACAAATTGACTGAAGAAGTAGTTCTGTACGAGAATAAAAGTCATTTGAATTAATTATATAAGACACAATTTTTATAACTATTTCATTGCATGATTTGAACACGGTATATAGACTTGTTACAAAGGTTTTTTTTTGCTGTACAATTATAGTACCCTGAGATTTGCAACACAGTGCGATCACAATATGACTAGTAATGGTGTTTGCAATAAAGTCGAGCTTCCGTTGCCGTACACGCTATGGGCCAAGCCATGGTCCTTGAACAGTGAAATATTTAAATGAAAGCTTGCATGCGAGTCTCTTAGCTGATTTCCCAGTCCTCCAATGTTAGTGGTATCTCACTGCGATGACTTCACCCTCTGAAGTATCTGTGGATTTGTGTATGATGACTAAAATTGAGTAATACTTTTTAAAACTTGAAACTTCACGCAGTGTGCTTTTACAACATCAGTAACGTTTTCGAAACAGTTGCAGTTTCATCATCAGCTTATTTGCGACTCTCACGGTTGTTCTCTGAAACAACAAAACGGCTTTAATGCATTGAAACCAGGCGTTAAACAAAGCACATTTCATTTCTGGTTCTCTTCTAACGTGGTGTCAAATTTTAGTTTTCCATCATTTTGCTTTATAAATATATTTTCCAACGTGGTAAATGCAGTAGAACCCTGAACGCATTTTAATATACGGATTTATTGTTCTATATCATGATTCTCATTCAATAAATGGAACCTACTGCCGATTTGTCTGTTCTTGATATTTCCAAAATATCCTTTGAGCCTTATGTTCAACTTCCTTTTGGTTTTTGACATTGTAAAAGTTGTCAGATACACACTTGAGCATTGGTCTGTGGGCTTCTCCTTTGTGTTGTCATTTGAGGGTTCATAAAATACAAAGAAAGTTTGCAGAAGCTCAAAATGCCCTTTATTTCCACAGAAAGGCAGTTTGTACAGCCCTTTGCAGCAGGATAACATAACACACACCAACACAGTCTCTCGTTGCTTCACCACACGAAAACCAACAAAGGAACTCACCTTAAATCACTACACGATCATCAGTTCTCAACTCGATCAGTTCAAATATTTACACATTGCAGTAAAACTCCATTCACTGACTGGCAGCTCAGACCACTTCTCTCTTATTAATAACCGAACCATCGTTTCTCGAAACTTTTAGAAGTATCACGACGGCGAGAGAAAGGGAAGACCTATCCAGACTATTTCCGTCTCTTTCCCTCTTCGCAAGAGATAGCGCGCGCCGCCTAGGTCGTGGCTTAGGGCATTTTGTCTCTTTCTTGCCCCGCTTCTTTCTCTCTCTCTCTCTCTCTCTCTCTCTCTCTCTCTCTCTCTCTCTCTCTCTCTCTCTCTCTCTCTCTCTCTCTCTGTCTCTCTGTCTCTCTCGCCGTTCCCATACTTGCAGGCCGTTCCCCGCCTCAAAACAATGCTTCGCGAGAGTATGACTTCAAAAGCTGTGGTACACAGAGCTTATTCCGTGGGCAAAGTAATATGTTCTTTTGGAAAAGTTTTGTAGCCCTGCGATGGTAAACACTAGCAATATATGGAGCATCGAGCACTAATTCGTCTTAAATTTATGTTAATTTTTGAACAATGATATACCTAATGACCTGTTGTGTGAGACGGCAAATTACATCGAAGATTTCTTGCAAGGCACTGAATCTAATTGCCCAGTTTAGTGTTTAACCGATACATAGACGTTAAAAGCTTTATAAATGCTTACCATGTATGTTTCCATGACACGCTCGTTTAGTTCTCAAGTAACCGTCAGTAGGAAACTTTAACTGAGAAGCAACACACGCTAATGTTCCGACCTCGTCTTCATGTCCACAGATGGCTCCACCAGTAATATCCTACCACGGTGAAGAAAATGTGTAATTATTTACAAAGTTTTAAATTTAACTTTATTTATACTGTTTACCTATTCCACAAGTTTATTTCATTTAGTTCTGTGAAATGAAACAGTAATTAGAATATATATTAACATAAATTTAACCGAAAAAGTAATTCTGTTTGAGAAAGAAAGTCACCTGAAATAAATATATAAGTCACAATCTTTGTCAGCTACCGCCTACTACCAGCTACTATTCTCAACAAACAGACACGCACGCAGAACCTTCAACCCCATCAAAAGATACCTAATCCTCCTCCAGGAATGGTGCATGCTTTGGCGATTGTCCATTAATACGGAGAAAAGCCAAGCGATATTGTTCACCAAGCGCCGCTTTCCCGCCAATTTCCCCCAATTTTCCTACTTCGGGCAAGGGATCAGGTGGGAGAATTCAATCAAGTACTTGGGAGTCAAGCTGGACAAGGGCCTAACTTTTCGGGAGCACATCAAGGAGCAAGCTCATCGGTCGTGTGGTGCCGTGGCATCACTATACCCTGTGCTTCGGTCTGCGATGTCTGTTCCCCTAAAGTTGCGCCTCTTTATGGCTCTGGTCCTCCCTATCATGCTCTATGCGTGCGAAGTCTGGGGTATGGCCGCAGGCTCACATCTAGTTCTGCTCCAACGTGCACAGAATAAATATCTTCGGATTATACTTTACGCCAGGCAGCAACATAGTTGCTGCTCGAAATAAACGAGAATTACCAGAGTGCTCAATTGCGGTATCTGCCCAACCCTACCTGAACTTTCCCTCACCTAACCCCGCTTCCTCATGAGAAGCGATGCTCCTTGTTTTTGTTCTAATAAAGCTTAAAAAAAACTTAATTGCATGTTGTGAATCCAATTTTAGTTGACTGTTGTTATAACGGCTGTGTTGTACAATTACTTATACATGCAACACCTTTTGTATGCACCTTAGGTATTCAACTTGCTTCCACAAGGTTTATAGAATCGGGGACAATGAAAGAGCGCACATTGAGATGAGGCCCATGTATACTAGGATGGCGGTACTGGGTTTCCATCGTCTCTTCTGCAAGAATGCATCATGTCATGAACCAGCAGAGACGTGTGACTGCAACTTATGTGGACAAACATGTGAACGTTACCACATAGAATTGTGTAGGAAAAGAGCCAAATCAAAGACTATGTAAACCAAGGCGTCAGTACGCAAAACTGAATAATTTGCATTTGTTTGCAATAAAAGTTAATATATATATAATTATTACTATTATCTGTGCAACACAGAAAAAACCCGCCCCATTGCGGCGTGGACAGCACGGCTCTGGGGCGGATTTTCTCCGGGATCTCCGGTTTCCCCCGCCATCTCATTCCAGCGGTGCTCCGTCTTCATCTCATACATCAGTGTCATCGCCTGCGGTGCAGTATGTAGTAAAGGCGGACGTTAAACACTACACATTTCATTTCACTAACACCCGACAATTAGGATAATATTGAGATTATGGGTTACGTAGATTCGGAAATCCGGCTTGCCGAAACATAAAACTATACCTTTGTTGCAGTAAAAAGGGCGTGAAATTAATAATCAGCCGACTTCAAGGTGGAGTCTGTGCTCCGCCGCACTAAAACACATGAAAGAAGTCACTTCGGTACACTTCAAACTCCGACTGTCACAATAACCATCACACAACTGCTCTTCTAACACCTGCGTGGTATTTATAGCCACCAGCCATTGTTTCTAGAATGCCGGGCAACAACAAGAGACTGAAGAATCGGGAGCCTCTCTGTGTCTCTTTCTCTTCTGCCCACGAGTAGAATACTTCTTAATAAATGTATTTCTTGTTCTATATCGTGATGATTATTGCATAAAAGGTACGCAACTGCCAATGTGTCTGTTCTTGATGTTCCTAAAATACTCTTTAAGCCTAATGTTTAATGACGCGATCCTGTAGTTCTTAATTAACCGTCAGGAGGCAACTTTAGTTAAGAAACAAATTGACAGATGCTAGTGTTCCAACCTCGTCTTCCCCTCCACAGATGGCACCACCAGTAATATCCTGCCGCGGTGAAGAAAATTCGTAATTATTTACAAATTTTTAATGTGAACTGCATTGGTACTCTTTGCGTAAACTTTAAGTTTGTTTGCGTTTAACAGTATTAAAGTAAACAGTAATTAGATTGTATTTTGACACAAATTTGACCACAAACGTAATCCTTTACGAGAAAGGAAGCCTTCTGAATTAAATATATCAGCCACAATTTTTATAAATGTTTTTCATTGGAAGATTTCGTTAACACCGAATTTCATTTATAAATTTTTTGCTGTATAATTATAGTACCTTGAGGTTTGTAACAAGTTTCCATCACAGCATGACTAGTAACACTTTTGGAAATATATCACGCTTTCCTTGCCCTTAGCTGCTCTTTGCCACGCAATGCCCCTTGAACGACGAAATATCTAAATGGCAGGTTTGATGCGAGTCTCTTACCTGTTTCCCCTGGTTTTCAGTAGCAGTGTTATCTCTCTGCAATAACTTCACTCCCTCAAGAGTCACTCGATGTTTTATTTCAAGTGTCGCTGTTTAGGGAAGCCGTAGAGTCAGTCTCCAACAAATTAAATACTCTAGTTCTAGAAAGGTTTTTTCACTTACACAGAACCTAACAGAGTTAAACAATTTTGCCTTTAATCATATCTTACTTCTTCCAGGTTTGACATGTCTTCTTCTGTTGAATCATTGCCATCATCACTTGTTCCATCCCAATGTCTTCAATTATAGTTCTTTCAATTATTTTCTTCCGTTAGTGTACTTTATTCTAATAGTGTTGTTTTATTTCATACACAATATGACATACCTTTACCCATTTCAATTGTGCAGTTTGCTCAAATCGATGGCGGCAGAAAATTTCGTCTTTCATTTTACAGGTGAAAGTTTACTATGATACAATAAAGCACAAAAGCCCGCCTCAATAGAGTAGATGGTAGCGTGTCTGCCTCACATTCACGAGGATCCGAGTTCGAATCTCTGTGAGGGTGAGTTACCTGGTTTAGGTTTTTACCTGGTTTTTCAGGTTTTTTACTGCTGTTTTATTGTGTCTGTATGATGTCATACATTTTCCAATTACATTTGTACAATATTCTCAAATCATCCAATCCGTCTTTCATTTTACATATTACATTTCTGCAACCAACATATTGTTTTGGTATCTGTCCATATTAATTCTATATTATTGAGATTGATACCGAAATTATTGTTTCCAGAATTAAAGAATAATGATAGACGTAAAAGGAATGTGGGTTCTTTGTGACGACCCAGGGCAAGGTCAGTGAGTTGGGGAAAGTATAATAACAATGCCATGAATGAAAGGAACAGTGTCCTTAGAAGGTTTCTAAAGGAATTGTCACTTGACATACATGAATAGGGTATTCTTTGGATCGTTTACAATGGCGACCAAAACAGCCACAAAAGGACTTTGTTTGGTTTGGAAAAGGAGTTTGGAGAGTGAAAGTCATATAAATACACACGCCCAGCTGTGGTAAAGGGGAATAGTCAAACGTGCAGCCTATTCGGGTGGTCAACTTTTCGGTCTTGAATATTTGTCAGGTCATCAGAATTTATCAAGAAATATAATTAACATTCAGTCACTACAAACCGTGATTGTTAACCCTCGGTCGGCAGCTTCCATTTCGAGGTTTGAAATAAGAAGCAGTGAATAAATAATTTGGAAACGGGCATTGCAGTGTTGTAAAACTTCCTTCTCACACACATCCACGCATACCCTGAGAGAAACCTCATTGTTCGCCGACTCCTGTGTTCGCCATTATATTATATTTGCATCAAATTGGCGTTCCAACGTGGAGCTTGTGTACACCCATAAGCAATACTGCTTCAAACTGGCGCGCCAACGTGGAGCTCGATAAGAGAAGGAGGTTCGGCACGATAGGAGAAGGACGTTCGACAACAGGAGAAGGTTCAACCTGAGAAGGAGGTTCAACCCTAGAAGTAGTTTCAACCCGACGACGAGGTTCAACAAGAGAAGCCGATTCAACCTAGCAGGAGTTTCAACCCGACAACGAGGTGCAACAGAAGGTGGTTCGACAGGACGGTCGACCCATCGAGAAATTCATCAACAGTTCGACTGTAAAGAAGAAAGGAGGCCGGCATCGTCATCAGTGACATCATCAGGAGCCAGTAAAAACAATCAAAGGTACAGAGTGTTAAATTATATTCTAGATTACTGTGAATGTATTTAAGGAGTGGAAAAATGCTGAGTCAAAATTCTGTAGAAAGCATGGAAGTCCAGGAGGTTGATGCTAGTAGCAGTAGACAGGAAGTCGAAGTACCAGAGTGTAGTAGAACGGCCCTAAATAATGTAGAAAGGGAAAGAATTATGTTAGAGGAAATGAGGAAAATGTTCGAAAGCTTAAGAAAAGAGAATGAAAGTTTTAGAAAAGAGATGAAGAATGACAATGAAAATTTAAGAAGAGAGATGAAGGATAACAATCAAAGTTTAAATGAAAGTTTAAGTAAAAAGATAGATGATAACAGTCAAAGTTTAAAAAAGATAGAAGAAAAGTTAGAAAATAGTGTTCAGAAATTAGAGGTAGGACAAATAGAACTAGGAAAGAAGTTCGAGAGTCAGCAACAGGCGTTAGAAAATGTCAGACAACAAGTTAGTCTGGAAATAGAGAATGTAAGGAAAGAAGCTGGTCAGATAGCAGATAATGTGAGAAAGGAGGTTAGTCAGGAGATAGAGAATTCTGAAAATAAAATTGTTAACTTAGTTAAGGAAAAATCAGACAGTGAAAACAGAAAACTGAGGGAGGAAATAGCACAGAAATTAGACAAAGAGAGAGAAATAGCTAGAAAAGAATTAGAAGAAACTAGGAGTAGATTAGAAGTGTCAGAAAGGGGAAGTAGAAGACAGATGAGGAATTTGGAGGAAATTACCGATCACATGAAAGAGGTAGCAGTAGAAATCAAAGGAGTAAAGGAAAACTTAGAAAATCTAAGAATAAGTGGAAATGTTCCTAGCTGTAGTTCTAGCAACGTAAGTGAAGTAAACGCACGAAACGAGGCGATGCCCAATAATGCGTCAGCTGACATTTCGTTGCTAAATATGGGTGCTAGCACCTCTAGTAATGACAACAAATACAATAATGGAGACAGAAATGGCGGTCCGAATATGACATGGCCGAACCACATTCTTAACGAAATTGTACCCCCAATTTTTGAGAAAGAGGATTCTGATGATCCTAAAGTGTTTATTGCAGGATTACAGGAGTATTTTGCGATAAAATGTATACCGGAGGAGTACAAAATGACAATAGTAAGAAAATGTTTTAAAGGTAACGCTGCGAATTGGCTAGACTTGTCCATGGGAAATAACAATGACTTCGGGACCTTTATTAATTTATTCCTGAACAGATATTGGGGGGCAAACAGACAGGCAAGTATAAGGCTCGAGATCAGCAACGGGAAATTTAACCCTAGAACGGAACAGTCGATGGTGAGCTATTTCATGAAGGTAGCTGGAAAATCAAAAATGTTAGATCCCCCTATCAATGAGAAAGAATTGATAACTCTCATGACAACTCATTTTCCTGAGACTATACAACATTATTTAATCATAGCCAAACCCAATAACGTCGCTGCTATGATTGATTTGTTATTAGCCTTAGAAAGCAACAAGCCGAGAAACAATTCAGACAATAAAAATCAAGAGACAAGCGGAAGCGAAAGATGGAGTAATTTCGGGCAAGGGGCACAGTCACATCATAATCGGAATGACATAAGAAATAGATATCGAGGTCCAGTGCCGAGGGTTGAAGCGAACTCCTGGGAAGGTAGGAGTAGAAACCATTTTGACCGGGACAATAGAAATCGGAATGGGGAGAACCGTGAAAGGAACATCCAAGTAAACTATATGAATGCCGGCCGATGTGATAGAAACAGCAGGGGACAAGTATTTAGATTTAGAAGACATTCTGGTAATGAATATTGGAGGAATGACGATAGTTATGAGTTTAGGCCGAGGTCGCCGAGGCAGGGAGACAGGAATAGAGATGGTCGTAATTCACCTGAGAACTCAGAAAGGTCTGAGGCCATTAATGCCACAAGACAGATGGTAGTAAGCAATCAAAATCAAGTGCCGGAAACCAGGAATATAAACAGTGGAACTGGAACCGGAGCTGTAAGTCGGACGCAGGGAAACGCCAATCCCAGTCAAACGCGCCTTCAGTGAGAACTGGGATAAATACAAATTGTAATATGTACACGGAAACTAGGGCTTCTCGAGGGCAAATGATGATGATACAAAGAAATTCAGACGTTAGGAAAAGATTAGAAGACAATGAGAAAGTAATAGAACCTCCGAGGATCAAGATAGGGATTAATGGACAAAAATACGATGCGATTTTAGACACGGGAGCGAATAGCACAGTGTGCTCGCAGAAGTTCTACGATGACCTAATAACTAGAGGTTTTAAGGTGATGTCTTTACCGGTCAGTGGCATTTATTGTTCGCTAGCTGTTGGTAAGAGGAAGGAAAGGGTGAAATTTCAGGCGATGTTGAATGTTGAAATAAATGGGACAACAATAGAGGTTCTATTTCTGATTGTGCCCAGACTAGTAACAGATATAATCATAGGTTGTGATTGTCTTTATGCATGGGAAGCGGTAATAAATTTCGAAAGTATATTTTTGAAGTTGGATACACAGCAAGGGTCAGTTATAATACAATTTATGGAAGATAGTAGTTCGGAGAACATTGTCAGGGATAAAGAAGAAGAAGAAATTAGGGCAGATACCTTTTTTGTTGAATATATACAAGTTGGAGCTATGGAGCTGGCAGATATTAACGTTGAAGAATACAACACTGAAAATGACGTGAATATGATGCCTGACGAAGATTTTAAATGCGTTAATAGTGTTTTAAGAAAACACCAAGAGAATTCCTCTGTAAATTTGAGTCACTCTCAAAGAAATAGGTACGGTAGTGTGGTAAACTATATAGATATAGAGGACTTATTAAGAGAAAAGACCAGTAAAGCAGCCGACTTAAATGAGGAACAGATGAAGGAATTGTTTGACATTTTGGTAAGAAATAAAGAAGTTTTCTCTGAAAAACCTGGGAAATGTATCAGCTACACCCATTCATTTGAAATGACGCCTATCAAACCTTTCACCCATAAAGCGAGATCAATTCCATGTGCGATCAGAGAGGAAGTTGATAAAGTAATTAAATCAATGTTAGACGATGGAGTTATTGAAATCTCCAATTCAGAGTTTGTAAATCCACTGTGCATAGTAAATAAATCAGATGGAAAAATTAGAGTTACTTTGGATGCAAGAAAACTGAATCAACACTGTAAACCTGATAGATTTAGACCAGAGAGTGTAGAAGTAACACTAAACAAACTAAAGAAAGGAAAATTTTTCTCCACATTGGATTTGACGGCATCCTTTTGGCAGATACCGCTTCGGGAAGACTTAAGAAAATACACTGCATTTTTACACTCAGGGATTTTATACCAATTCAAAGTATGCGCATTTGGAATGAATACTAGTGGTAGTGCATTGCTCAGAGCTCTATACGGGATATTTGGAGAATCTATTAAGAAATTTGTAGCTCAATATATTGATGATTTTATATTATTCTCAATGAACGTGGATGACCATTTGCGACATCTCGATTACGTGCTGAGTAAATTAAGAGAAGCCAATATGACAATTAAACCGAGTAAAACAGCATTCTTCGTGAGACAGACGGAATTTTTAGGATACATAATATCGAATGAAGGAATCAGGCCAAATCCAAACAGAATAGAAAGTATTAACAAAATACCGGCACCGAAAAATATAAAACAACTGAGAAGATTCTTGGGAATTCTAAATTATCAATCTAGATTTATTATTGAGTTTGCAAACGTCATCGCCCCATTAAGAGAACTTCTGAGGAAAGGGGTAGATTGGAGGTGGTCACCAGTGGAGGAAGAAGCGTTCTCAAGAGTGAAAAGATTATTTGCAGCTTCTATCTTGTTAGAGAAACCCAGGGAAAAAACCACCCATATATTATTTTTACTGATGCTTCAGGGCGCGGTTACGGTGCTGTCATAATTCAACGAGATGAAGAAGGGAAAGATCATCTTATTGCAGTGGCCTCAAGGGGAATTTCGAGAACAGAAGCACAGGCATGCACTACTGAAAAAGAAATAGCGGCCGTTTATTTCGCGCTGGTCAAATTTAAAGAGTATGTTTATAATAACCCAGTGATAGTGTACACTGATCACGTAAGCCTAAGATTTATGAACTCATGTAAGCTAACCAATACACGTATTTCCCGATACATCCACGAGATTACTTCCCACAATTTGGAAATAAGACACATTCCCGGAAATCAAAATATTTTCAGTGACTTGTTATCTCGCATGGAGACAAATTATCCCATACCTGACACTATCAGAGAAAATAAGCATGAGGTGACCATTTTATATCTTGAGACAAAAGAGGGAAAACAATTAGTTAAGAAATTTTTAAATTTGGAGCAATTACAGAGAGAGGATGACAGTATCAGAAAATTAAGAGAAAACGCTCAGCCCATAACGGAGAATTTGAAAGATACCATAGGCCTTCATGAGGGAAAGATATATAAGTTTCACGGGAGAATTGAACAAAAGTGGAAGGTTATAATTCCGAAAACATTAGAACAACTCATCATGGCATATCACAAGTCATTGGCGCATACAGGTAGCGAGAAATTAACGTTAGTGATTGGCGAAAATTTTTACATAAAGCATTTGGCGAGGAAAGTCAGAAAGGTGTGTTCTACGTGCGAGCTGTGTCAGAAGGCCAAACCTTTTAACATTAAATTCAATACAGAACCGCAGGCAATTATTAGACGAGAGCGAAATGCTTTAGTTACAGCAGATGCACATGGTGAGCTTCCCATGGGAAAATTCGGATGCAGGTATATCTTTGCTTTACAGGACGTTTTTAGTAAATTTGTTAAAATATATCCTGTAAGAAACATAAGTAGCAAAACTTGCGTGGGAAAAATAGTTAATGATTATGTTCCAAAATATGGCAAAGTTGAAGCGATCCTAACTGATAATGCAACTGTGCATCGCAGTAAATGTTTTCAAGAGACGTTGAAAGAGAATAACATTAAATTGTACCACTGCTCGTCTTATTTTCCGTCGGGAAATCCTACAGAACGTATACTTAGAGACATTGAAATATATTTTCGAATATTAACACAAAAAAACCACAAGGATTGGGTAAAATACTGCCCCGTGATTGAGAAAATTATTAATAATACAATAAACGTAACCACAGGATTCGAACCCGTTAGACTCATGTTAGGCATTGAGCCGGAACCAATATTCAAAGAAATAAAAGAAAGTGTAGACACCAACAACACCCAATTAAGCAATGAAGAGAGGGCTAAAATTGCGTTTGAGAGAATTAAGCAAAAAGCAGAAAAAAGGAAATTAAAGAGAAAAGAAAGAAAGCATAAATGTAAGCCAAAGATTGGTGATTTAGTACTGGTAAAAGACCATAAATTATCAAGTGCAGTAAAAGGTAGAAATAAAAGGATGGAATTGTTATATAAGGGTCCTGCGGAAATTATCGCGAAATTTGGGGGACATACATTCGAATTAGCAGACGTCAAAAATAATAAACTCCTAGGTAGGTGGCATAAACAACTCCTTCGTCCTTACAAGAAGCCGTTAGATGCTCCTGATTCCTAAATAAGTAATGGGTATAATTTGCTTATAAAAAAACGGATATGCCTGTATTTCAAAGAACTAAAGTACCATAACAAAATTGTAAAATTAGAAGAGAAACAAACTTGTAAATTGTATAGGTTAAGTATGAACAGTGTAGTGTAAAATTGTTTAGGTTAAGTATAAACATTGGTGACAGTGCAGTGAAACTTAAAACTAAACAAGTAAAAAAAATATATATATATATTAAAAAAAAAACGAACAATGAAAGACTTTTGGAAAGAATATTTATATAGAATCCAGAAGAACAATTCAGAAATGTTGTAAAAAGTATATATATATAGATAATATTATTAATGTACAATTGGTTTAAACATAAGAGTGTATATTTAGGAATTGTTTCAAGTGTAACAACAATATGAATTAATTTTAAGTAGATCAGATTTGAAATAATTTCTGAGTAATATTTAAAAAGTTGAAAATTGCAGAATAGAATGTTGGTAAATTTTAAATGAAATGTTGTTATATAACCATGTGAATAATTTTCAGGAAATGTCATGTAAAAATTAATGTTGTGAAAAGAAATTGTAAAACGAATTGGAAGTTGCTGACAAAGGTCTAATATTTTGCGTTATATTCGGGCAAGACATATATATTATTTCATTATTGGATAATAAAATAATATCTATGGGGGCATTTGATACCGAAATTATGGTTTTCCAGAAGCAAAGAATAATGATAGACGTAAAAGGAATGTTGGTTCTTTGTGACGACCCACGGCAAGGTCAGTGAGTTGGGGAAAGTATAGTAACAATGCCATGAATGAAAGGAACAGTGTCCTTAGAAGGTTTCTAAAGGAATTGTCACTTGACGTACATGAATAGGGTATTCTTTGGATCGTTTACAATAGCGACCAAAACAGCCACAAAAGGACTTTGTTTAAAAAGGAATTTGGAGAGTGAAAGTTATATAGGTACACACGCGCAGCTGTGGTAATGGGAAGAGTCAGACGTAAAGCCTATGAGAGCGGTCAACTTGTTCGGTCTTGAATATTTGTCAGGTCATCAAAATTTATCGAGAAATAATTAGCATTCAGTCACTATAAACCGTGATTGGTAACCCTCGGTCGGCAGCTTCCATTTCGAGGTTTGAAATAAGAAGCAGTGAATAAATAATTTGGAAACGGGCATTCCAGTGTTGTAAAATTTCCTTTTCACACACATCCACGCATACCCTGAGAGAAACCTCATTGCTCACTATAATATTTGCTTCAAACTGGTGCACAACGTAGAGCAGTGGTAACCTGTGATCGCCACCACCATCATTTTGCATCAATTGGTATCAGAAGCTGATAAGTTGGCATTTAAACAATTTGGATTAAGTGATTGGGATAGAATGTCTTTAAGACTGCCTCCCGAATTAACTCGTTACTGGCGTTTTCAAGAGTTAATATCTCTAATATCTCAAAACTGCAACTAATCACCTCCCAATACGAAAGCAAGTTAGGATAGACAATGGATGGTCTGCGGCTAAACATAGCTTAGTTAATTTTCTTAAACATATTTGGTATAATATGCTGATAATTGGTATTTAAACAAGGTGGATGAAAATATTAGATTAGAACATCTTTAAAACTGCTTCCCGTATTAACCCTTTACTGGTGTTTTCAAGAGATAATATCTCTAATATCTCAAAACTGAGACTAATCACCTGCCAGTGCGACACTGTACAGCGATTAACTACCTTCTTGTATCATGTAGACCTCTATAACTGTGTTTCTATAACAGTTATATACAGAGTACGACAGTGATATGTTCGCCGTTGTCAACTTTTCATTGAAAACGCAGTCGCCATTTTGAGCAGTTTGTATAAATCAAATGTAAAGAGTTGCATTTACTTCTACTTAATGTAAGTTCGTTCATCCTTTAAGCCATTTCCAATTTAGATGTAGAGCATTTTAAGGTATTAATCAGGACCTTTGTTAGAATCAATTGTATTAATTTCAACAATAAGGTCAAATTACTCTTTAAGATATACACATTCATACAAACATTAACCGCTTGAACGAAACATACATAAACTACCACACAAATAATGAAAACATTAAACTATCAAGAAAATTGGAGACTCCAAGCCTTATCCATCTCTTAGATCGTAGCAGCTATGTTTGGATCAACATATTGCGACTCTGTGGGTTCGTAGAATCAAAATTCCAAGTTACAGCAATTCCGAATGTTCTTTATTTCTGTAGAAATACGCTCTGTTCTATTCTTACAGTAATCTCATTACGTCACATACACAATCACAATCTACCAAAGTCGATGACTACAACAACAGCGTTCTGATTACATCTGTTTACTACATCTGCTCTCGTTACAACACTCTACAACTGTTTACTCCTACTGCTCTGTTTACGACTGATTCTTCGCGAGTCGTCACTTCCTTAAATACCGCGCCATTGTTCTTGAACACAGTAATATTTAAATGAAATCTTTGATGCGAATGTCTTACCTGTTTCCCTGGACTTCAGTGACAGTGATATCTCACTGCGATTACTTCACCCTCTCAAGAGTCACGGGATGCTTTATTTCATATGTCGCTATTCAGGGAAGTCGTTCAGTCTCTAAAAAATTAAATACTCTTATTCCGGAAACCTTTTTACTTGATACAACGTAAAACTGAGTCAAATAATTTTGCCTTTTATCTTATTTTAAAACGTCTAAACCTGTCATATCTTCGTCTGTTGAGTCATTATTACTTCCCATTGTCTCCAGCAATAATTCTTTTAATTTTTTCCTCCTTTAATGCTTTGAAACCAGGCGTTAAGTAAAACACATTTCATTTCAGGTTCTATTTTAAGATGGTGTCGAAATTTTAGTTTTCCATCATATTGCTTTATAAATTTATTTTCCAACGTGCTTCATGAGGTTGAAGCCTGAACCATTTTATTATACGGATTTCTTGTTCTATATCGTAATTCTCAATCCATAAACTATACCTACTGCCGATTTGTCTGTTTTTGATGTCTCCAAAATGCTCATTAAGCCTAATTTTCAACTTACTTTAGGTTTTCGACACTGTAAAATTTGTCAGTTTTTGGAGTTTATCAGGTGCACAACCTGAGCTTTGGTCTGTAGGCTTCTCCCTTGTTTTGTCACTTTGTGGGTTAATAAAATTAAAAGTCAAGTTTGCAGAAGTTCAAAATGCTGTTTATTTCCAAAGAAAGACAGTTTGTACAGCTCTTTGCAGCAACATACACCCACAGTCTCTCGTGGCTTCATCACACGAAAACAAACAAAAGAATTCACTATCAAATTACTACACGATTATCAGTTCTCAACTCGAAACAATTCAAATGTCCATACACTGCAGCAAAACTCCATTCACTGACTGGCAGCTGAGTGCGCTTCTCACATATTTATAACGCAACAATCGTTTCTCGAAACCTGTCGAAGTATCACGATCTTTCACGATGGCGAGAGAAAGGGAAGAATTATCCAGACTATTTCCGTCTCTTTCCCTCTCGGCCAGCGCCAGCGCGCAGGCCTAGTCGTGGCTTGGGGCACTTCTGTCCCTTTATTTCACCGCTTCTCTCAATCTTTCTCTCTGTGTCGTCGTTTCCATACGAATCAAATTTATACTAATATTGGAAGAATGTTGCACATAAGAACCTCTTGAGGTCATGCCGTGGCTCAGTGATTAGACTGCTGGATACTCACCAAGGCGGCCCGGATCCGATCCCAGGCGACCGCAAAGTGACATTGGTGGTGGACAACACGGCGTTGGGGCGGGTTTTCTCCGAGACCTCAGGTTTCCCCCGCCATCTCATTCCACCGCTGCTCCATCTTCATATCATGTATCATCAGTCTCACTGTCTGTGGTGCCGCATGTAGTAAAAGTGGGCGTTAAACACCACACACACACACAGACACACACACAGACACACACACACACACACACACACACAAACACACTCACTCACACATACACACAGGAACATGTTGTCCAAGAGCGCAAGTTCCATTGAAAAGCTCTAGCAAGTCAGGACATTTAAATGCCCAGTTTAGTTCCCTAATTTATAAAAATGGTACACATAAGTACATGTTATCCGAGAGGGCAAATGTCATTAAAACTTCACGCAAACTTCTGTACTTAATTGACCTGTTCAGTATTTTAACGACACACACGATCACGTAAAAAGTTATAGAGCTATGTACCATGTACTTTAAATTACGCGCTCTTTCAGTTCTTAACTAACCGCCAGGGTGACAAGCAATTGAACGAGGGGAATGGTCATACCCCATTCGCGTTTCACTGAAAAAAGTAGACAGTAATTAGAATAAATGTTGACATAAATTTGACCTAAGAAGTAATTCTGTATGAGAATGGAAACCATCTGAATAAAATATATAAACAACAAACTTCCTTTCTTTCATGGTATAAATCGAATTCTGATCTTAAACCTTTTGAACACTTGAATAGTGCAATTATTGTGCCCTAAGAGCGGGAGTGCCACGTGTAGTTTTGCATCCCGCCTCGGTAGTGTAGCTTCAAAATATCTCTTATGATTTCCTTACCTAACTTGTTTCCATGGTTACTGCAGATCTATATGATATTTATGAACTACACTGAACTGGTCTATACATGTACCGAGGTCTAATTGGTACAGTGAAAAGTTATTTAAATGAAATAGGAATAAACAATAACAGGAAGCATTATGTGTACAAACACATAGGGCAAGACCTAGAGAATAACAAGCCCCTCCTCTGGTCCTGTGGACTCAAGACGGGATGGTAGTGGATATACCACTTACGCGCGCCAAACCCTAGGGGGAAGGCTACCGATTAACCTCGGTAGGCCGCCTGGTGATCCAGCACACCTTCTAGCTATGCAGGCTAGTACGCGGCAATATATGGCTTCCCTCAACCCCGTCCGGAGAGGTACCCGATCTCCCAGTGGTATCGGGAACCACTGTTCCTTGAGTCCAACCCAATCCGAACAACTCCCATTCAGGGAGGGGCTAGAATGTTCGGCCAGAGGTTCCTCTAGTAACGTCAGAGGTACCACGAGTGCTAGGTGTCCGTAGCGTACGCCCCATGGCAGCTGAAGTGGACAGATCCCCTCCCCCACGGGGGCTATACACATGTCGTGTTTGAATTACAATACTTGGAGTAGTTTTTGAGAAAGCAAGCTTCTTAAACAATTCCTATATATAAGGACTATGATACAATGAAGTACAAAATTAATATAATCTCTAGTCGAACATATATTGCTAGTGTTTACCTAGATCACGTTTCGTTAGGACCTTCCTAACATCCTCAGCTAATGTCGACTTGCACAACGAGGTCAAACCGAAAGTCCGAAGATCCCGGCCCCTATCAACCCGGAAGCCATGGAAAACTTCGGTATAATACCTTCAGTCTAAGGACCCTGGCCGCGCCGTGGCTCAGTGGTTAGACCACTTGGCTCTCACCAAGGCGGCCCGGGTTCGATCCCAGGTCACCGCAAACTGAGATTTTTGGTGGACAACACGGCACTGGAGCGGGTTTTCTCCGGAACCTCCGGTTTCCCCCGCCATCTCATTCCCTCGGTGCTCCACCTTCATCTCATGTATCATAATTGTCACCGCCTACGGTGCCGTATGTAGTAAAAACGGGCGTTAAACACTACATATTTCATTCCTAAGGACTCCCTCATCCCAAGACAGATGCAAGTGGATACGACACATACGCGCGTCAAACTTGTCGGGAAGACTACCGAAAACCTCGGTGTGGCCACCTGGTAATCTAACACACCTTTTACTGGCTCTGCAGGATAGTCCTCGGGAACCTTTACGCAACCTCTGCCCTATCCGGGTGGCCGAAGTCTGCCCGGAGGTATCCAATCTCCCTCGGGTGTCGGGAACACACTTCTCCCTTCAGTCCAACCCAATCCGAATAGCTCCCATTCGGGAGGGGCTCGAATGTTCCGCGCGAGGTTCCTCTTCGTAACGACAGAAGTGTCTCGAGGGCTAAGGGTCCGCAGCGCCTGCACCACGGAAGCGGATGAAGCGATAGTGGCGTCTCCGTTGGTGTCTTGAAAAACTTGAGATTCAGAATCCTAGTGCGTGGCGTGGCTGAGTGTTTAAACCTCTCTACTCTCACCAAAGCTACCCGGGTTCTATTCTATGTCATTAAAATGTAAAATTTGTGGTTGACAACACGCTGCTGGGGCGAGGTTTCTCCGGAATCTCCGGTTTCCTCTGACATTTCATTCCACCATTGCATCTTCATCCCTTGTAAAATCAGTGTCACCGCCTGTGGTGCCGCGTTTAGTAAAAGCGGGCGTTAAACACAACACATTTCATTTTAGTTTCTCTTCAAAAGTGGCGTCAAAATTGTACAGTTTTTCTCCATACTGCCTGGTCAATGCAGTTGGATCCTGAACACTTTTTAATAAAGGTATTTATAGTGATTCTCATTCCATAAATGGTACGCTACTGCCAATGTTACTGTTCTTGATATTTCTAAAACACACTTTCAGCCTAATGTTCAACCTACTTTTTGTTTTGAGAATGTAAGAGTTGACAGTCTTTGCAGTTTATCCGGTACATACTTGAGCTTTTGTCTGTGGGGTTTTACTTTGTACTAATTACGAGATTTTAAAAGAAGTACATTTAATCTGTTGAGTGGGGTCAAATTTATACGTTCTTGTGGAAAATTTTGTAGCCCTGCGATGGTAAACACTAGCGATATATGGAGCATCGAGCACTAATTCCTCTTAAATTGCTGTTAATTTTAGAACAATTTTACACCTAAGGACCTGTTGTGTGAGTCGGCAAATTACATCGAAAATTTCTTGCAAAACACTGAATTTAAATGCCCGTTTTGTGTTTATCCGACACACTGACGTGAAAAGTTTTATAAATGCTTACCATGTACGTGTTCATGACACACTCCTTTAGTTCTCAATTAACCGCCAGGAGGCAGTTTTAGTTGAGAAACAAATTGACAGATGCTGATGTTCCGACCTCGTCTTCCTGTCCAGAGATGGCTCCACGAGTAAATACCCTGCCACGGTGACGAAAATTTTGGGACATGTTATAACGGCTGTGCTGTATAATTACTTATCCATGCACTTCGCGTATTCAACTTGCTTCCACAAGGTTTTTTTTTGGAATCGGAGGCCATGATAGAGCGAAAGTGGATCACATACAACTTTGAGATGAGGCACTTGTTTACTAGAATGGCGGCACTCGGTTGCCATCATCTCACCTGTAAGAATGCATCATGTCATGAGCCAACAGAAATATGTGAGTGCAAACATGTGAATGTTACGACATAGAACTGTGGAGGAAAAGAGCCAAATGAAAGACTATGTGAACCAAGGCGTCAGTGCGCAAAACTGAATAACTTACATTTGTTTATAATTGAGCTCCTTTTGTATGGCCATTTGACTGCAATAAGAGTTTATTATATAAATAACTATTACTGTTATCTGTAGCAACACAGACTACTAACACCCGGCAGTTAGGATAATATTGCGACTCTGTTTGTTACGTAGATTCGGGAATACGTTTTTCAGAAGTATAAAACCACTTCTGTTGCAGTAAAAAGACGGGAAATTAACAATTAGCCGTCATCAAGGTGGAGTCGGTGCTCCGCCGCACTAAAACGAATGAAAGAGGTCACTTTGGTACACTTCAAACGTCGGCTGTCACAATAACCATCATACAACTGCTCTTCTAACACCTGCGCGGTATTTATAGCCACCAGCCATTGTCTCGAGAATGCCGAGTAACAACAATGCACTAAAGAATTGGGAGCCTCTCTCTGTCTCTTTCTCTTCTCCCCACGAGCCGTGAATACTTTTTAATAAATCTATTTCTTGTTCTATATCGTGATGCCTATCCCATAAAGGTACGCAACTGCCAATTTGTCAGTTCCTGATATTTCTAAAATACTCTTTAAGCCTAATGTTCAATGACACGCTCCTTTAGTTCTCAATTAACCGTCAGGAGGCAACTTTAGTTAGGAAACAAATTGACAGATGCTAAGGTTCCAACCTCGTCTTTCCGTCCACAGATGGCACCAGCAGTAATATCCTGCCGCGGTGAAGAAAATTTGTAATTATTTACAAATATTTTAAAGTGAAATGCATTTATACTCTTTGGATATACTTTAACTTTGTTTGCATTTAACGGTATGTAAGTAAACAGTAATTAGATTGTATTTTGACATACATTTGACCGTAAACCTAATTCTATACGAGAATAGAAGTCATCTGAATTAAATATATAAGCCACAATTTTTATATTTTTTCATTGTATGTTTATAATTTTCCAGAATTTAATTATAAAATTTTTTGCTGTATAATCATACTTGAGCTCTGCAACAAGTTTCCATCACAGCATGACTAGTAACAGGGTTTGGAAAATTATAACGCTTACCTTGCTCTTAGCTGCTATTGGCCACGCAATGCTCCTTGAACGATACAATATTTACATGACAGCTTTGATGAGAATCTTTTACCTTCCATAGCAGTGATATCTCACTGTGCTAACTTCACTCCCTGCAGACTCACTGGATTGCTTATTTCATGTGTCGCTATTTAGGGAAGCCATGTAGTGCATCTCCAACGAACTAAATACTATGGTTCCAGAAAGGTTTTTCACTTACACACAACTTAACAGAGTTAAACAATTTTGCCTTTAATCATATTTTATTTCTTCCAGGTTTGACTTATCTTCTTCTGTTTAATCATTGCCATCGTCACTATTTCCATTCCATTGTCTTCTGTTATAATTCTTTCAATTTTTTTCTTCCGTTAGTGTACTTTATTCTAATAGTGTTGTTTTATTTTATCCACATTATGACATAGCGTTGCCCATTTCAATTATGCAGTTTGCTCAAATTGATGGTGGCAGAAAATTTCGTCTTTCACTTTACAGCTGAAAGTTTACTATGATACAATAAAGCACAAAGCCCGCCTCAGTAGTGTAGATGGCAGCCTGTCTACCTCATTTTCGCGAGGATCCGAGTTCGAATCTGGATCGAGGTGAGCTATCTGGCTAAGGTCTTTTGCCGGGATTTTCCGTTATCCTTAAGGACGAAGGTCGGGTACCTCTAAACTCTATGGACCCTGGGCTCATTTGAGCATCATATCATCCATTCCATTTATCGTGTGATATGACTTAACGTTGGAGGACGTAAATTACAAAAAAATACAAAAAAGGTTCCATTGCCCGTAGCTGCTATTCGCCGCGCCATGGTTCTTGAACATTGAAATATTTAAATGAAAGCTTTGATGCGAGTCTCTTAGCTGATTTCCCTGTTCCCCAATGGCTGTGGTATCTCACTACCAAGACTTCACCCTCTGAAGTTTCACTGATTTGTGGATAAAGACTAAAATTAAGTCATACTTTTTAAAACTTGTAACTTCACTCACGTCCTTTTACAAAATCAAGAACGTTTTCGAAACAGTTGCAGTTTGATCATCAGCTGATTAGCAACTCTCACGAATGTTGTCCGGTTCTCTTGTAATTGGCTCCCTCTCTCGGAAGATTCTTTACATAAGTTCAGTAGACCACTCACTCACTGATGGCACATCAACATAAAGAATATGTGGAATGTTTTTAATAATAAAAAGTTTTTCCTGTGTTGTAAGTTCAGGTTTTGTTGACAGTGGTTTTAGTAGTTTGATCTCGTCCCCGATGTGGTGATTATCGTTCTAGAAATGAAGAGCAACTGCCGATTTTTCTGTTGTTTATATTTTATGTTCCTACGGTGTTCTGTTAACCTAGTTTTTAAATTTCTCTTCGTCAAACCTATATAAAATTTGTCATAGACTTCACAATTTATCCTATATATGCCTGATTTTTTTCTGGTGGGGTCATGTTGTTAAGGGATTATTTAACAATTTCTAGAGTGAGAATCTGTTCTGTGGAACCAGTTTGATGCCATAATATTTAAATATTAAAATTCAGAAATGCCGAAGGGTGGTAAGTGAATTTGATGTATTTCCAGTTTTTATTTGTTTTAGTTTCTTTTACTTGTAGTCCTGATTGAACATTTTTTGGTTGAGTTCGGATTGAAACCATTTTTTGCTGTATTTACAGTATATGTAAATTCCTCATATTGTTTTTGATCTAAAGGTATGCTGTTCAGTCTATGGATCAAACTTCTAAGAGCAGCTAATTTGTGTGACAGAGAATTGAAACTAATTATCTGTGTTTGTAGGTTTTCTGTAGATTCCAAATTGTACACTTATATTTTGTCTTACGATCGTTAAATCTAAGAAAGACAATTGATGCCGCACTTGGTAGAGTATGTCACAGAGCCGAATATAATACAACGCTGTGTGGAAACATTTGTTTTCCATCTTCTAGATTTTCCAGTCATAGATGAGTAATGCACAATAAAGAAAATATCAGTGCCACTGTCACAAAATTCTACATATAACTTTCATTTGTCACGAAATGAATGCTATACATATGTAGCGTTTAAATTAAAATCTTTGGAATCGTTCTTGAGAAAAACAAACATTTTGAAACATTCCTATGAGTTAAGGACTATGATACAATGAAGCACAGAAGCCCGCCTCGGTAGCGTAGATGGTAGCGTGTCTGCCTCACTTTCAAGAGTATCCGAGTTCGAATCTCGGTCAGAGTGAGCTACTTGGATAAGGTTTTTCCGGTTTTTTTTTTTTCGTTCTCCTTAAAGACGAATGTTGGGTAGCTCTAAGCTCAATGGACCCCGGAGTCAGTTGAGTATCATTTCCCCAATCTCATTCACCGTCCGATATGACTTAACGTTGGAGGACGTAAAATTACAAAGAAAAAAATATTATAAACAAATAAAAAATAAAATAAAGCACAAAATTAATATAATTTTTAGTCGAACTACTTCTCTATGCTCCATATATTGCTTATATTTATATGTTTCCTCAGGACCTTCCTAACATCCTCAGCTAATATTGACTAGTGAATTTTGACTTGATGAACTCCTTGGAGGCGATGCGGGCGTCGCTCCTTTTACCTTGATCAACTTGATAATTAGATTCTTCGTCCGCGCTGTGGTTGAGTTGTTAGGCCACTCGTCTCTCACCACGGCGGTCCGGCTTCTTATCGCAGCGACCGCAAAGTCATATTTGTGATGGACAACACGGTGCTGGAGCGAGTTTTCTCCGGTTTCACCGTTTTTCTTCCACCATCTCATTACACTAGTACTCCAACACATGTGTCATTAGTGTCTCGCCGCCTGTGGTGCCGTATGTAGCAAAAGCGGAACTTAAAAACTACACATTTCATTTTAGGTTCTCTTCTAAAGCGGAGCTTCGGTGAAGGAAAAGGCGTTCCCTTGCAAAAGGAGTGTAGCCTTGTTATGGTAAACACTAGCAATATATGGAGCATCGAGTATCATTTCGACTCAAAATTACACTATTTTTCAAAAAAGTTACACATAAAGACCTGTTGTACAGACGGCTTATTCCATCGAACAGTTCTTGCAACGCAGTGAATGTAAATGTCCAGTTTAATACTTAACCGAGACACACGCGCACACAGTTTGATGAATATAAAGCATATACGTCAAAAAGGTACCCCTTTTACTTCTTAATTAACCGCCAGTTTGACACAACAATTGAAAGATGGTAATGACCATGCCTCGTGTTGCCCTCCACAGATGGCTCCAGCTGTAATATCCTACCGCGGTAAAGAAAATTTGTAATTATTTACAACGTTTTAATACGAACTGAATGTGTAATATCTGTGTGTGCATTGCATTTATTCGCGGTTCACATAGTAAAAGTAAAAAGTAATTAAAATGTATTTTGACAAAAAATTTGGCCTAAGAAGTTATTCTGTATGGGAATGGATGTCATCTGAATGGATGTCATCTGAATATATATATATATATACATTTTAACTTTATTCATGGTAATTGAAATACGAAGAACCTCCTTGAACGAGCACACGACTTGCTTGCTTTTTTCATGGTATTCTACGAATTAATGAAACTTAATTTCAAACTCTTATATTGTGTAATTATTGTGTCCTAAGAGCGTCTCTTTTGCTGCTGGATTCATTATATAACTTGAATTAATTTGAAGTTGACTTATAAATGTTTTTGCTGTACAGTTATGGTACATTGAGGTTTGCAACAAGTTTCTATCAGAAGAGTTTGGAATAATATCACGCTTCCGTTGCCCGTAGCTGATATTGGCCAGGCAATGCATCCAGCAGACCAGCAGAACAGACGAGTCGTCCTGGTTTACCTGGTCGGAGTGTTTGCTTCCCAGCACCTAGCCGCTTAGTGCGGCTTTATCTGGGCAGTATAATAGATTTGTCGTGTGTCTCAGGCGATTGTCTTGGGCAGTGTTATGTCTAGCCTTAAATGGGCGCTATTGCCCCGTCAGAGGTGTGCGCCCAGAGCTGTCTGCGCGCTTCCGCCTGCCTGTGAGGCATCTGAGCACAGTCCGCTTGACAGGATAGAGAGA
This sequence comes from Mantis religiosa, assembly GCA_030765055.1. Taxonomy (NCBI): domain Eukaryota; kingdom Metazoa; phylum Arthropoda; class Insecta; order Mantodea; family Mantidae; genus Mantis; species Mantis religiosa. The sequence goes on along the minus strand of CM060953.1, from coordinate 19,754,962 downwards.
AGGAACTAATGTTCAGGTATGGTAGTTACCAAGCCAAGATATGGTGTCAGGGGAAAGTAGCCCTGTTTACTTCTGGTTACCCAAAGCTTCTTTGGGTGACCGGTAGCTAGGTCGGCGGCGAGGAACCCTTGTGTCGTAAAGCTAAGGGTGTTAACCAAGTTATTAGGATGGGGCTCTAGCTTACTGTAGATGGTGCGGGATATCTCCCGCAAAACGTCCACAATGTACGGGACTCCGGAATAGGTGCTTCTTCAACACTGAAATATTTAAGTGAATGCGAGTCTCTTACCTGTTTTCTCTGGACTTCAGTGACAGTGATATCTCACTGCGATTACTTCACCCTCTCAAGAGTCACTGGCTGCTTTATTTCATATGTCGCTATTCAGGGAAGTCGTTCAGTCTCCAAAAAATTAAATAGTCTTATTCCAGAAACCTTCTTCACTTGATACAACGTCAAAGTCAAATAATTATGCCTTTTATCTTATTTTAAAAATTCTACGCCTGAGATATCTTTATCTGTTAAGTCATTATTACAGTCATCCTACGCACTGTTTCCATCTCATTGTCATCAATTATAATTCTTTCAATTTTTTTCCTCCGTTAGTACATTGAAACTAGGCGTTTAACAACACACATTTCATTTCAGGTTCTCTTACAAGATGGTGTCGAAATTTTAGTTCTCCACCATATTGCTTTCCAACGTGGTTAATGCAGCTGAACCCTGAACCATTTTAATATACGGATTTCTTGTTCTATATCGTGATTCTCATTACATAAATGGTACCTACTACAAATTTGTCTGTTCTTGATGTTTCTAAAATACTCTTTAAGCCTAATGTTCAACTTCCTTTTGGTTTTTGACATTGTAAAGGTTGTCAGTCTTTGGAGTTTATCAGATACAATATTGAACTTTGGTTTGTAGGCTTCCTTTGTGTTGTCACTTTGTGCGTTAGTAAAATTCAAGTCAGATTTGTAGAAGTTCAAAATGCCCTTTATTTTCATAGAAAGACATTTGTACAGCCCTTTGCGGCGACATATACACACAGTCTCTCGTGGCTTCACCACACGAAAACAAACAAAAGAATTCACTTTCAAATTACTACACGATTACCAGTTCTCAACTCGAAACAATTCAAATGTCCATACACTGCAGGAAAAATCCATTCACTGACTGGCAGCACCATGACCATGACCATGATCATGACGTGCTGACTGGCTGTATATAGCCCGAAGGCTTTTGCTGCGTGCCCACACGTTAACGGTTTTACCGCAGGTAAGGTATTTGAACGGGTTTTTGTAGGATGGATATGGTGTGGCTTTTGAGAATAGAACAATTTTGTGAGGTTACAATTGTTGTACCTTCGGGATGAAAGGACAGGATGCAAGTCCCTGCACCTGGTGTTTTTAATTTAGTTTTGGGTTGGGAAAAATGTTCTTGCCAAACAACTTAGGAGATTATGTGGAGCTCAGATTTAGCTGCTGTTTGGATTAGCTCCTGGGTTATCTTGGGTGCCTGCATGCCATGCGGGAGACCCGATGTTGTCTAGGTCGGCGTCTAAGAGGGTCAAAACCTCCCAATGATCTAACAAGAGCGCTTCTATGAGTAGGTAAAGTTGTGTAAAATTTTGATGCCCGGCACCTAACTTTGTCCTCCACATATGGAAGTCCCTTGGTTTCGTGAAGCAACCTGGTAGGAAAATAGCGACCCACAGAATAGATAGACCGTAGCCCTCTATTCTGTGCACGTTGAAGCCATGCCAACCAGCAATCTGCGGCCATGCCCCAGATCTCGCAGGCATATAGCATCACGGGGATTACCAGCTCTCGGAAGAGCTATAACCTCAGGCCCAGCGGCATCGAGCTCGACCCCAACATAGGATACAGGAAAGCCATAGCTCCCTGTACTCTTGCCGCAAGGTCTCTGATGTGTTGGCGAAAGGTTAGGCCTCTATCCAATGTTACTTCAAGGTTTCAGACAGAGTTAGTCCACTCTATCCTTCGACCTCGGAAGCTGATGTTGGGGCAGTCTGCGGGGGTGTGGCGATTTGTGAAAGGTATGGCGTGGCTATTGTTCGGATTTACGGACATCCGCCAATATCGACACCACTGCTGTGGGACACGGAGGCGCTCTGTATTGGGTTGAAGGCTCTGAGTATGTGACTGGCAGATGTACTCAACTCCATGCTGGCGGGCTGTTTGGAACAGCCCGAAGGGTGGTCAAATCGTGTACCTGCTCTGGGAAGAGCTTAACCACGTAGTGGTGGGATGTGGATGTTGCAGATGAGTCCGCTTCTCTCTTATTTACAACACAACAATCGTTACTCGAAACCAGTCGAAGTATCACGATCTTTCACGATGGCGAGAGAAAGGGAAGAATTATCCAGACTATCTCCGTCTCTTTCCCTCACGGCCAGCGCTAGCGCGCGTCGACCTAGTCGTGGCTTGGGGCACTTCTGTCTCTTTATTTCTCCGCCTCTCTCACTCTTTCTGTCTGTGTCGTCGTTCCCATACTTGCGGGCTGTAGTCCGCCGCAAAACAATGCCTTATGACGGTATATATTATTTCGAAAGCTGTGGTACATTGAGCTTATTCTGTGGGCAAAGTAACATGTTCTTTTGGAAAAGGTGTATAATCCTGGGATGGTGAAAACCAGAAATATATGGAGCATCGAGTACCAGTTCGAATCAAAGTTATACTAATTTTAGAAGAATGTTGCACATAAGGAGATGTTGTCCAAGAACGCAAGTTCCATTGAAAAGCTCTTGCAAGGCAGGAAATTTAAATGACCCGTTTAGTTGCCTAATTTATAAAAAAGTTGCACATAAGGACCTGCTATCCTAGAGGGCAAATGTCATTAAAATTCATGCAAACCTCTGTACTTAATTGACCTGTTTACTATTTAACCGACACACATGTTCACGTAAAAAGATTTATAACTATGTACTATGTACTTTATAATTACACGCTCTTTTATTTCTTAAATAACCGCCAGGGTGACAAACAATTGAACGAGGGGAATGCTCATACCTCATTCACGTTTCACTGAAAAAAGTAGACATTAATTGAAATAAATGTTGACATAAATTTGACCTAAGAAGTAATTCTGTATGAGAATGGAAGTCATCTGAATTAAACATATAAACAACAAACTTTCTAACTTTCCTTCATGGTATAAATCGAATTGTGATCTTAACCCTTTTGAACACTTGAATAGTGCAATTATTGTGTCTTAAGAGCGGTAGTGCCACTGTTTAGGTTTGCATCCCGCCTCGGTAGCGTATATGCAAAATATCTCTTATGATTTCCTTACCTATCTTGTTTCCATGGTTACTGCAGATCCACAAGATATTTATGAACTACACCGAAGTGGTCTACACATGTACCGATGTCTAATTGGTACAGCGAAAAGTTATTTAAATTAAATGGGAATAAACAATAACGGGAAGCATTATGTGCACAAATACTAAATATGAAACATACAAAGGGCGCCCGGCGTCTCTGCGGAGCTTTCCATAGTGCAAGACCTAGAGAATAACAAGCCCCTCCTCTGGTCCTGTGGACTCAAGACGGGATGGAAGTGGATATACCACTTACGCGCGCCAAACCCAAAGAGGAAGGCTACCGATTTACTTCGGTAGGACGCCTTGTGATCTAGCACACCTACTAGCTATGCAGGCTAGTACGCGGCAATATATAGCTTCCCTCAACCTCGTCCGGAGACGTATCCGATCTCCCACGAGTATCGGGAACCACTGTCCCTCGAGTCCAACCCAATCAAAACATCTCCCATTCAGGGTGAGGCTCGAATGTTCGGCCCAAGGTTCCTCTAGTAACGTCAGAGCTACCACGAGTGCTAGGTGTCCGTAACGTCACCACCACGGCAGCTGAAGGGGACTGCTCCCCTCCCCTACGAGGGCAATACACATGTCGTGTTTTAATTAAAATCCTTGGAGTCATGTTTGATAAAACAAACTTGTTAAACAATTCCTACATATAAGGACTATGATACAATGAAGTACAAAATTAATATAATTTCTAGTCAAACATATATTACTAGTGTTTACCTAGATCACGCTTCGTTACGATCTTCCTAATGTCCTTCAGCTAATGTGGACTTGTACAACGAGGTCAACCCGAAAGTCGGAAGATCCCAGCCCATAACAAGCCGGAAGCCATGGAAAACTTCGGTGCAATAGCTTCAGTCGAAGGAACCTGGCCGCGCCGAGGCTCAGTGGTTAGACCGCTTGGCTCTCACCAATGCTGCCCGGGTTCGATTCCAGGTGACCGCAAACTGAGATTTGTGGTGGACAACACGGCGCTGTGGCGGGTTTTCTCCGGTTCATCAGTTTTCCCCCGCCATCTCATTCTTCCGGTGCTCCATCTTCATCTCATGTATCACCAGTGTCACCGCCTGCGGTGCCGTATGTAGTAAAGCGGGCATTAAACACTACATATTTCATTTCTAAAGACCGCCCCATCTCAAGACAGGTGGAACTGAATACGCCACATACGCGCGTCAACCACGTTGGGTAGACTATCGAAAACCTCGGTGTGGCCACCTGGTAATTTAGCACACCTTCTGCTGGCCCTGCAGGTTGGTCCTCGGGACATTTTAGGTAACCCTCTGCCCTATCCGGGCGGTCGAGAACTGTCCGGAGGTATCCAATCTCCTGCGGGTGTCGGGGAATACACTGCCCTCTCGAGTCAGAACCAATCCGAAGAGCTCCCCTTCGGGATGGGCTCGAATTTTCGGCCCGAGGTTCCTCTTCGTAACGACAGAAGTGTCTCGAGGGCTAAGGGTCCGCAGGGCCCGCACCACGTCCTCTGCGGCGTATGACGCGATTGTGGCGTCTCCCTTGGTGTCTTGATAAACTTAAGGTTCTGCATCTTAGCTGCGTGGCGTGGCTGAGTGGTTAAACCTCTCCACTCTCACCAAAGCTACTCGGGTTCTATCCTATACCACCAAAAGATAAAATTTGTTAATGACAACACGCTACTGGGACGAGTTTTCTCCGGAATTTCCGGTTTCCTCTGAGATCTCATTCCACCATTGCATCTTCAACTCTTGTAACATCAGTGTCACCGTCTGCGGTGCCGCGTTAGTAAAAGCGGGCTTTAAACACTACACATTTCATTTTAGATTCTCTTCAATGTAGGGGTCAAAATTGGTCAGTTTTTCTCCATACTGCGTGATTAATGAAGTTGGACCCCGAACACTTTTAAATAAATGTATTTATTCTTCTATATCGTGATTCTCATTCCATAAATGGTGCGCTACTGCCAATGTTACTGTTCTTGATGTTTCTAAAACGTGCGTTCAGCATAATGTTCAACTTACATTTTGTTTTGTCTGTGGGGTTTTACTTGGTATTAATTACAAGATTTTAAAAGAAGTACATTGATTTTGTTGTGTGAGGCCAAATATATACGTTCTTATGGAAAAGTTGTGTAGCCCTGCGATGGTAAAACAAGCAATATATGGAGCATCGAGCATTAATTGCTCTTAAATTTATGTTAATTTCAGGACAATGTTACACCTAAGGACCTGTTGTGTGAGACGGCAAATTACATCGAAAATTTCTTGCAAGGCACTGAATCTAAATGCCCAGTTTAGTGTTTAATCGACACACAGAGACGTTAAAAGTTTTATAAATGTTTACCATGTATGTTGTAATGACACGCTCCTTTAGTTCTCAATTAACCGTAAGGTGGCACTTTAATTGTGAAATAAATTAACAGATGCTAATGTTCCGACCTCGTCTTCCTATCAACAGATGGCTCCAACAGTAATATCCTACCACGGTGAACAAAATTTGTAATTATTTACAAAGTGTTTTATTGAAAGGTATTTATACTGTTTACCTACACCTAAAGTTTATTTTCACCTAGTTCTTTGAAAATAAACAGTAATTGTGATATATATTAATATAAATTTAACCGAACAACTAATTCTGTTTGAGAATGGAGGTCATCTGAAGTAAATATATAAGTAACAATTTTGTAACTTAATTTCATGGTTTGAATCCAATTCAAGGTGATACTTTCTATAGCGCATGAGCTGTACAATTACCTTCCCATGCTACATCTTTCTTAAATTGACTGCACCTGACATTCAACTTGCTTTCACAAGATTTATTGAATCGGGGGCCATGGATTTACCGGACATTGACCACATCCAACTTTGTCATTGGGCACTTGTTTACTAGAATGGCGGTACTCGGTTTCCATCATCTCGTCTGTAAGACTGCATTACACCTTGAGCCAGCAGAGACAAGTGAGTGGAACTTTTGTGGACAAAGATGTGAACGTTACCACATAGAACTGTGCAGGAAAAGAACCAAATCAAAGACGACGTGAACCAAAGCGTCAGTGCGCAAAACTGAATAATTTGCAATTGTCTGCAGTTAAGCTCTTATTGTATGGCCGTTTGACTGCAATAAAAGTTTATTATATAAATAATTATTACTGTTATCTGTAGCAACACAGACTACTAACACCCGACAATTAGGATAATAAGGAGACCCTGTGGATTACGTAGATTCGGGAATACGTCTTTCAGAAATACTACTTCTGTTGCAGTAAAAAGATGTGAAATTAGCAATCAGCCATCTACAAAGTGGGGTCGGTTAAAGAAGTCACTTCGGTACACTTTAAACGTCGGCTGTCACAATAACCATCATACAACTGCTCTTCTAACACCTGCGTGGTATTTATAGCCACCAGCCATTGTTTCTAGGATGCGGGCAACAACAATAAACTAAAGAATCAGGAGTCTCTCTCTATCTCTTTCTCTTCTGCCCACGAGCCCCGAATACTTTTTAAGAAAAGTATGTCTTGATCTATATCGTGACGCTTATTGCATAAAAGGGCCGCAGCTGCCAATTTGTCGGTTCTTGATGTTTCTAAAATATTCTTTAAGCCTAATGTCCAATGATACGCTCCTTTAGTTCTTAATTAAACGTCAGGAGGCAACTTTAGTTGAGAAACAATTGACAGATGCTAGTGTTCCAATCTCGTCTTCCTGTCCACAGATGGCTCCACCTGTAATATCCTGCCGCGGTGAAGAAAATTCGTAATTATTTACAAAATTTTAATGTGAGCTGCATGTCTACTCATTGCATATACTTTAACTTTGTTTGCATTTAACGCTGTGAAAGTAAACAGTAATTAGATTATATTTTGACACAAATATGACCACAAACGTAATTCTATACGAGAATGGAAGCCTTCTGAATTAAATATATAAGCCACAATATTTATAAATGGTTTTCATTGTAAGATTTGAATAACATGGAATAAAATTTATAAATTTTTTACTGTATAATTATAATACCTTGAGGTATGCAACAAGTTTTCATCACAGCATGACTAGTAACAGGGTTTGGAAAATTATCACGCTCTCCTTGCAATTAGCTGCTATTGGCCACGCAGTTCTACTTGAACGATGAAATATTTAAATGACAGGTTTGATGCGTGTCTCTTACTCTACCTTTCCTGGTCTTCAATAGCAGTGATATGTCACTGTGATAACTTTACTCCCTCAAGAGTCACTCGATTGTTTACTTCAAGTGTCGCTGTGTAGGGAAGCCGCAGTGTCCATCTCCAACAAATTAAATACTATGGTTCCTGAAAGGTTTTTCACTTACATACAACTTAACAGGTTTAAACAGTTTTGCCTTTAATCATATTTTATTGCTTCCAGTTTTGACCTATCTTCTTTTTGAATCATTGCCATCATCACTATTTCCATCCCATTGTCTTCAATTATAATTCTGTCAATTTTTTTTCTTCCGTTAGTGTATTTTATTCTAATAGTGTTGTTTTATTTCATCCACATTATGAAATACATTTACCCATTTCAACTGTGCAGTTTGCTCAAATCGATGGCGGCAGAAAATTTCGTCTTTCACTTTACAGGTGAAAGTTTACTTAGATACAATAAAGCACAAAGCCCGCCTCAGTAGCGTAGATGGCAGCCTGTCTGCCTCACCTTCACGGGGATCCGAGTTCGAATCTCGGTCGTGGTGAGCTACCTGGCTAAGTTTTTTCCGGAGTTTACCGTTATCCTTAAAAACGAATGTCGCGTAACTCTAGGCTCTATGGACCCTGCGCTCATTTGAGTATCATTTCCCCAATCTCATTCACCGTCCGATATGACCTAACGTAGCAGGACGTAAAATTACAAAGAAAAAATATTATAAATCAATAATTAAATAAAATAAAGCACAAATATAATATATTTTTTAGTCGAACTACTTCTCGCTGCCCCATATATTGCTTGTGTTTACCTAGATCACGTTTCGTTAGGACCTTCCTAATATCCTCAGCTAATATTAGTTACTGAATTTTGACTTGATGAACTCCTTGAAGGTGATAGGGAGGTCTCTGCTTTTACCTTGATGAACTTGATAATCAGATTCTTTGGCCGCGTCGTGGTTGAGTTGTTAGACCACTCGTCTCTCACCATAGCGGTCCAGGTTCAAACCACTGTGATCGCAAAGTGATATTTGTGGTGCTGGGGTGAGTTTTCTCCGGGTTCTCCGTTTTTCTTCCACCATCACATTACACCAGTACTGCAACTCATGTATCATCAGTGTCACCGCCTGCGGTGCCGTATGTAGCAAATCTGGCGTTAAAGACTACACATTTCATTTTAGGGCGTCTTCTAAAGTGGGGCTTTGGTAAAGGGAAAGGTGTGCCTTTGGAAAAGCTGTGTAACCCTGTGATGGTAAACACTAGCAATATATGGAGCATGGAGTACCAGTTCGACTCAAAATTATATTAATTTTCACAAAAGTTTCACATAAGGACCTGTTATGCAGACGGCTTATTCCATTAAACAGTTCTTGCAAGGCAGTGAATGTAAATATCCAGTTTAGCATTTAACTGACACACAGACGCACACAGTTTGATGAAAATAAAGCATGTACGTCATAAAGACACGGGTTTTACTTCTTAATTAACCGCCATTTTGACACACCAATTGAAAGACGGTAATGGCCATACCTCGTCTTCCCGTCCACAGATGGCTCCAACTGTAATATACTACCGCGGTAAAGAAAATTTGTAATTATTTACAATGCTTTAGGATGAACTGTATGTATAATATTTGTATGTGCATTGGGTTTATTGGAGTTTCACTGAATGAAAGTAAACAGTAACTAGAATGTATTTTGACATAATTTTGACCTATGAAGTTATTCTGAATGAGAATGGAAGTCATCTGAATTAAATATATAAACCACAAAATTTTTAACTTTCTTTCATTGACTTATTCAAAGTTTGAGCTGAATCATTGTTATGTTGTGCAATTATTGTGTCCTAAGAGCTGTAGCACTACCGTTATGTTTGCAGGCTGACTTTAATAGTGTTCAGAATGAAATTGCGTTCCCGTTACCCGTAGCTGCTATGTGTTGGGCAATGGTTTTTAATCACTTCAGTGCCAGCTTTTATGGAAGTGTCTTACCTACTTTCCCAGGCCTTCAATGGCAGACATATCACACTGCCATGAGTTCACGTACTCCAGTAGCCCTGGATTGTTTATTTCATGCGTCGCTATTCAGGGAAGTCGTACAGTCTCCAACAAATTAAATAATCTATTGCCAGAAAAGTTTTTATTTCAACCACAACAACCTAACACTGTGTTTAACAATAATGATATTATAATTCTTATACTGTTTTCGTTCATCCATATGATGACATACATTTTCCAATTCCATTTGTCCAATTTTACGAAATCATTCATTCCGTCCTTCATTTTAAAGGTTACATATCTCCAGTCAAATTTTATTTGGTATCTCTCCATCTCTTTGAATGTGGATGTCATAGTGGCAGACTTAGGGTTCTATGGTTACATTTGTGATAATATTTGGTCAAAAATTGTGCTTTTCCGAGTCGACGTGTTAGCTGGAATTAATCCAGACACCTGACGTATTCAACTTGCCTTCACAAGGTTTATTGAATCGGGGGCCATGATAGACCGGACTTTGACCACATCCAACTTTGAGATGAGGCACTTGTTTACTAGAATGGCGGTACGCGGTTTCCGTCATCTCATCTGTAAGAATGCATCAGGTCATGAACCAGCAGAGACGTGTGACTGCAGCTTACGCGGACAAACATATGAACGTTACCATATAGAACTGTGCAGGAAAAGAGACAAATGAATTAAAGACTATTCGAACCAAGGCGTCAGTGCGCAAAATTGGAGAATTTGCATTTGTTTGAAATTGAGTATGGCCATTTGGCTGCAATATAAGTTTATTATATAATTACTGTTATCTCTAGCAACACAAATTATTAACAGCCGACAATTAGGATAATATTGTGACACTGTGGGTTACGTAGATTCGCAAATCTAGTGAACTTAAATGCAAACGCAGTGAATTTAAATGCCCAGTCTAGTACTTAACCACCACACAGACGTGAAAAGTTGTATAAATACGTACCACGCAAGTGACGACAGGCCATTTTAGTTCTAAATTAGCCGCCAGGAGAGTTCTTTCATTCAAAAATCGATAAATGCTAATGTTTCAACCGCGTCTTGCTGTCCACAGATGGCTCTACCTGTAATATCCTACCGCGGTGACGAAAATCCATTATTATTTACAAATTTTTAACATGAACTGCATTTATACGTTTTGCATATACTTTAACTTCATTTGCCTTTAACTTTATTAAAGTAAAGAGCAATTAGATTGTATTTTGACACAAATTTGACCTCAAACATAATCCTATACGAGAATGGAAGTCTTCTGAGTTAAATATATAAGCCACAATTTTGATAACTCTCGGCGGTATCTCTGGACGTGGAAAAGGCCTTCTCTACGACCTGGCACGCGGGTCTTCTGTACAAATTCATCCAACTGGAGCTACCCACTCAAGTCATACACCTTCTTCACTCTTTCCTAAAGCATAGATTCTTCACTGTCACAGTGGCGGGAAAAACATATACACGAAGGTCTATCCGCGGCGGAGTCCCCGAAGGTTCTGTGTTATCCCCGACGCTGTACAGCGTCTACGTGGCTGACCTTCCCACTGAACAGCACGTCATCATAGCACAGTATGCTGACGACGTGCTGCTATTCTCAACAAACAGACACCCACGCAGAACCTTCAACCCCATCCAAAGATATCTAATCCTCCTCCAGGAATGGTGCACGCTTTGGCGATTGTCCATTAATACGGAGAAAAGCCAAGCGATATTGTTCACCAAGCGCCGCTTTCCCGCCAACTTCCCCCAATTTACCTACTTCGGGCAAGGGATCAGGTGGGAGAATTCAATCAAGTACTTGGGAGTCAAGCTGGACAAGGGCCTAACTTTTCGGGAGCACATCCAGGAGCAAGCTCATCGGTCGTGTAGTGCCGTGGCATCACTATACCCTGTGCTTCGGTCTGCGATGTCTGTTCCCCTAAAGTTGCGCCTCTTTATGGCTCTGGTCCTCCCTATCATGCTCTATGCGTGTGAAGTCTGGGGTATGGCCGCAGGCTCACATCTAGTTCTGCTCCAACGTGCACAGAATAAATGTCTTCGGATTATTTATTCTGTTTGTACAAGGTTCCCCGTGAGATTACTTCATGAGGCTTCATCCCTCCGATATGTGGAGGATGAAATTAGACGCCGGGCGACAAAATTCTTCGAGGGTTTGCCCCAACATCAGAGCGCCCTAGTCAGATCCCTTGGGGATTATGTTCCTCGTGAGCGTCGATATAAGCGATACCGGTTACCCCGCATGTCTTGCGGTCACTACCGGTAACCACATGATCTCCATTCCAGCATAAATTAAATTTCAGCTACTCCAAAACTGTTACTGTGGAATATTCCAAATTATACATACCTTTTCCTAGTTTATTAACTAACCCACCAGCGGTGCTCGCTGTTCGTAGCACCCGGTTCATCATTCCCTGAGGAGCAAAAAGCTACCTCGCTACACTAACCCCACTTAAATTACACCCGTCATTCTGCAACATCCACATCCCGCCACTACGTGGTTAAGCTCTTCCCAGAGCAGGTACACGTTTTGACCACCCTTCGGGCTGTTCCAAACAGCCTACCAGATTTGTGCTGCTGCTGCTTCGAGTTTGTTTGAAATGTCCTTTTGCTGTACAGTTCTAGTACCTTGAGGTTTCACTGCTGTTGGCCCCGCAATGATCCTGGAACACTGAAATATTCAAGTGAATGCTTTAATGCGAGTCTCTTACCTGTTTTCCCTGGTCTTCAATAGCAGTGAAATCTCACTGTGACAACTTCACTCCCTCAAGATTCTCTCCATTATTTCATGTGTCGCTGTTTAGGGAAGCTGTTGTGTGCGTCTTCAACAAATTAAATGCTCTAGTTCCAGAAGAGCTTTTCACTTACACACAACTTAACAGAGTTAAACAATTCTGCCGTTTATCATATTTTATTTCATCCACGTTTGATTCTATTGAATCATTACCATTTTCACCACTGTTTCAATCCCATTCTCTCCTTATTATAATTCTTATAATTTTTTTTCCTTAGTGTATTTTTTCCTAATTGTATTGTTTTATGTCATCCGCATTATAACATTTTCCGTTTATTAATAGAAAAATAATTATACTTTCACACTGGCCGTGTGTAGGCTAACCAGAAGATCCGTGGTTCAAATCCCGGCTATGGCATTGAATTTTTCAGTCTGACTCAACGTTTCCACAATTTCGCCTACACACGGCCAGTGTGAAAGAATAATTAATTTCCATTAATTGACCTAATAGTGGTTGACTATAAAGCCTGGGCCTTAAAGTACTTGCATGTAGTAATTCGTCATTATGGTAGTTGTCTCATGTGTTTATGAGAACTCCTAAGTGGTTTACCGGGAAAATACGAGTCAGTTGGAGAATTTAATGTCATATCGGCACGTTGGCCATAGTAGCACAATGGTAGTGCGGCTGGACGGAAACCAGAAGATCCGTGGTTCAAATCCCGGCTATGGGATTGAATTTTTCAGTCTGACTCAACGTTTCCACAATTTTCCGTTTCATTTGTACAACCTCAAAACATTGGCGGCAGAATATTTCGTCTTTCATTTTATATGTTACATCTCTGTAAACAAATTTGTTTGGTATCTGTCCATTAATTCAATAGAATTGAGATCCGGATGTTAGCCCGCCTCGGTAGCGTGTCTGCCTTACGTTCAAGATGTCCCGAGTTCGAATCTCGGTAAGGAAGAGTTACCTGGATAAAGTTACTCAATGTTACCCTGAGAAAATTCTAGAGACACCTGACATTTCTACGAAAAGAATGCTATACACGGGTCCCGTTTTAATTAAAATCCTTGCAGTCCATTATAAAAAATAATTTTTGAAAGATTCCTATTTATGGGCTATGATAAAATGAAGCATAAAATTAATATAATTTTTAGTTGAACTAGTACTCAATGTTCCATATATTCCTAGTGTCTATCTAGAACACGTATCGTTTGGAACTTCCTAACATCCTTAGCCAATGTCGACTAGTGAGTTTTGATTTGATGATAATGGCGTCTCTATTGCTGTCCGGATGAACTTGAAGTTCCGATTCTTTGACCCCGGCGTGGTTGAGTGTTTAGATCACTCGTCTCTCACCAAGGCGGCCCTCGCCATCACATTCCACTAGTGTATCTTCATCTCTTGTAACATCAGTGTCACCTCCTTTGCTGTCGTATGTAGTAAAAGCGGATGTTACACTCTACTCATTTCATTTCGCGTACTCTTTATAAGTGGCGTCGAAATTTGACAGTTTTCCGCCACACTGGGTGGTTAATGCAGTTGGACCCTGGACGCTTTTTAATAAATAGACTTCTTGTTCCATATCGTGATTCTTATTCCATAAATGGTACGCTACTGTCAACTTGTCTGTTCTAGATGTTTCTAAGATGCTCTTTAAGCCTAATGTTCAACTTATCTTTTGTTTTTCCACTGTAAAATTTGTCACAGCCTTTGCGGTTTATCCGGTACACGCCTGAGATTTGTCTGTGGCCCTCTGTCTTGTATTATGGGATTTCAAAACATGTACACAGAATTTGTTTTGTGGGGTAAAAGTAATATGTTATTCGGGAAAGGCGTGTAACCCTGGATGGTAAACACTAGAGATATATGGAGCACTGCGTACCAGCCAGTTCGACCTGTTGTGCAGATGGCTAATGTCATTGAAAACTTCTTGGAAGGCAGTGAATTTAAATGCCCAGTGTAGTATTTAACTGACACACAGACGCACACAGTATTATAAATATAAAGCATGTACGTCATTAAGACACGTTTTTTAGATCTTAATTAACCACAAGGACAGAACAAACAAATTGATAGATGGTAATGGTCCAATTTCGTCCTGCCGTTCCTAGCCACCTGTAATACCTTACTGCAGTGAAGAAAATTTTAATTATTTAAAAAATTTTCATATTAACTGTATTTATACTTTTTTCATATACTTTAACTTTGTTTGCTTTTAACTGTGTGAAAGTATACAGTAATTAGAATGTATTTTGGTACAAATTTAACCGAAGAAGTAGTTCTGTACGAGAATAGAAGTCATTTGAATTAAATATATAAGACACAATTTCTATAACTATTTCATTGCATGATTCGAATTAGCTAAGTAGGTTTGTTACAAAGGTTTTTTGCTGTACAATTACAGTACCCTGAGATTTGCAACACAGTGCGATCACAACATGACTAGTAATAGAGTTTGGAATAAAATCGAGCTTCCGTTGTCGTACATGCTATGCACCAAGCCATGGTCCTTGAACATTGAGATATTTAAATGAAAGCTTCGATTCGAGTCACTTAGCTGATTTCCCTGTCCTCCAATGGCAGTGGTATCTAACTGCAATGACTTCACCCTCTGAAGTATCACTGGATTTGTGTATAAAGACTACAATTGAGTCATACTTTTTAAAACTTGTAACTTCACTCACGTCCTTTTACAAAATCAGGAACGCTTTCGAAACAGTTGCGTTTCATCATCAGCTGATTAGCGACTCTCACGGTTGTTCTCTGAAACAACAAAACGGCTTTAATTCAGCGAAACCAGGCGTTAAACAAAGCACATTTCATTTCAGGTTCTCTTCTAAGGTGACGTCAAAATTTTAGTTTTCCATCATTTTGCTTTATAAATTTATTTTCCAACGTGGTAAATGCAGTAGAACCCTGAGCGCATTTTAACATACGGATTTCTTGTTCTATATCACGATTCTCATTCAATAAATGGAACCTACTGCTGATTTGTCTGTTCTTGATGTTTCCAAAATACCCTTTAAGCCTTATGTTCAACTTCCTTTTGGTTTTTGACATTGTAAAAGTTGTCAGATACACACTTGAGCTTTGGTCTTTGGGCTTCTCCTTTGTGTTGTCACTTGAGGGTTCGTAAAAATAAAAGATAAGTTTGCAGAAGTTCAAAATGCCCTTTATTTCCATAGAAAAACAGTTGGTACAGCCATTTGCAGCAGGATAACGTAACATACACCAACAGTCTCTCGTGGCTTCACCACACGAAAACAAACAAAAGAGGTCACTTTCAAATCACTACACGATTATCAGTTCTCAACTCGATACAGTTCAAATGTTTACACATTGCAGTAAAACTCCATTCACTGACTGACAGCTCAGACGACTTCTCTCTTATTAATAACGGAACAATCGTTTCTCGAAACTTGTGGAAGTATCACGACGGCGAGAGAAAGGGAAGACCTATCCAGATCATTTCCGTCTCTTTCCCTCTCCGCAAGCGATAGAGCGCGCCGGCCAGGTCACGGCTTGGGCATTTTGTCTCTTTCTTGCCCAGCTTCTCTCTCTCTCTCTCCTTTTTTTTTCTTTTTTTTTTTTTTTTCTACTACTAAGATAGAAGGTGAGAAGTGAGGAAGACATTGTAGTGGCTTTTCGGGATCCCACACTGAGCACTCCCATTATTCTAGGTAAAAGTGCAGAGCTGGCCGTCTATTACGGCGAGCGGGTGAAGGAGAGATCCAAGGGGCCGAATATGACCCGAAGGCCCTGAGCGACGCCTGGGGAGTGAAGGTGAAAGTGAGGAATGATAAGAGTGGAAGTAATCTTTATTAATTGTAAATTTCATATAGTGGAGGGCATAATCTCCGGTATTTAACCGGGAGGAGGTCAATGAGGCCATCAGGTGTATGGTTGTGCGTAGTTGGAGTTCTGGGCGGCGAAGTTCAGATCATGTAGTCTGGTGTGGAGGCTATTATCCATTATGGTCATCAGCGAGTGGAGCTCGTCGAGCCTGCTGTTTACGGTGGACAGGTCCGCAGGTTGGCAGGGTGATGAATCAGCGAGTTGTGTCTCCACTCGGTGCATCTTGCGTTGTACAGATGCCATAATGTCCCGGTGTTCAGTGATTAGCTGCTCGGTTCGTTGTAGCTGGGAGCTGATGGCCTCCGTCGTCTGTTGTAGTTGGGTGACGTCGTCTGTGAGTTGGTCAAGTCGTTCAGGTAGTCCATCGGTCAGTGTGTCCAGGTTTGTGTCCTGGAGGCTGGTGAGGGCAGCGTGAGTGGCATTCTGTTGTTGGGCTGCTGAGGTGACGGCTTCCTCCAGGTTGCCCAGGCGTTGGTTGAGGTTCAGAACCTCTGATTGGAGGTCCTGAACGTCTTCCGGTGGAGGCCGATGGCTTGCGGCGGAGAGTGCGGCTGCCAGGAGCTCCTCGAGGGTGTGGAGGCGGTTGGTTACACCCTGCAGGTCCTCACTTAGGCAACCAAAGGCTTGTTGCTATCCCAAAGGCTCATTGGAGGCTGCTCTCTGGGGTGTTGTGGCTGCGCGTGGGTATGCAGGGCACCGCACCTGGCCTGTGAAATGGCCGAGGCCATCAAAAGTGGCGCAGTACCTGCGGCGTCGACGGAGATCGTGAGCCCTGCAGGTTGCAGTCGGAGTTGGAGAGCCACAGTAGTGGCACCGAGGCGGCGCGGTGCATGTGTCTGCGCTATGTCCATAGGCGCAGCAGTTCTGGCACGGGATGTGTCGCTGCAGTCTGCTGGCCTCCACCTTCAGGAGCTGTCCCAAGATGGGCAGACCTGAGGTTAAGGCGGCGTCGCGGTTCCTAGGATCTCTAAACTGCAGGCGCACGCAGGTGGTAGGGCCTCGTCGTGACGAGATCCGTGTGGCGCTTGTGGTTGTGGGCCACTTCTGCGTTGCAGCGGTAAGGATGTACCTTGCAGGGAGGTCCAGAGGTACTCCGATAACTACTGCGCCATGTGTAGTGTTGCCTCTCGTCAGCGGTTGAGTGGTGGTCGCAGCCGTTGGGGATTGGCGAGTCAGAGGTGTCTGTGAAGCTGCTTGTGTAGCTGCTAGGTGCAGCAGTGTAGTTTCCGGCATTGCTGTGGTGGTGGTTGGCCGTGTTGCACTGGGGGACCCAGTTGTCTTGTGCGGCGGCGGTTGACTGGACTCTTGGCGGGCATCCGGCGTGGTGAGGGAAGACGGCGCTCGACTGCTGGCTGGCGAGAGCTGCTGTGAAGGCAGCTTCGTGCTGCTGCTGCCTGCCGTCAGGTGATGCGGCGAATGGCCGGTCTCCGGGCTGGCATCCTGCGTGGCGGGGGAAGCGGGACTGGCAGCCCAGAACTTCCCCTGTGGTGCGGCGAGGGGCTCCCTCTCGACTGCTGGCTGCGGCAGCGCGGCGGGAGACGGCGCTCGAGAGCAGGCTGGCGAGAGCTGCAGTGCAGGGTTTGCTGCCTGGCTCTGTTTCCTAGATGATGCCTTCTTCTTTCCCATGATGTGTTGCTCCCCGGAGTCTTCTGCGTGGTGCTGAGTGGTCCTTCCTCCTCAAAGTCTACGGCGCGAGCGAGTTCTCTCTCTCTCCCTCCCTCTCTCCGTTGCTATACTTGCAGGCCGTGACCCGCCGGAAAACAATGCTTCGCGCGAGTATATATGATTTCAAAAGATGTGGTACACAGAGCTTATTCTCTGGTCATAGTAATATGTTCTTTTGGAAAAGTTGTGTAGCCCTGCGATGGTAAACACTAGCAATATATGGAGGTTCGAGCACTAATTCCTCTTAAATTTACGTTAATTTTAGAACAATGTTACACCTAACGACCTGTTGTGTGAGACGGCAAATTAAATCGAATATTTCTTGCAAGGCACTAAATCTAAATGTCCAGTTTAGTGTTTAACCGACACACAGACGTTAAAAGTTTTATAAATGCTTACGATGTATGTTTCCATGACACGCTCCTTTAGTTCTCAATTAACCGTCAGGAGGCAGCTTTAATTGTAAAGCAACACACGCTAATGTTTCGACCTCGTCTTCAAGTCCACAGATGGCTCCACCAGTAATATCCTACCACGGTGAAGAAAATGTGTAATTATTTACAAAGTTTTAAATTTAACTTTATTTGTACTGTTTACCTATTCCACAAGTTTATTTCGTTTACTTCTATGAAATGAAACAGTAATTAGAATATATATTAACATAAATTTAACCGAAAAAGTAATTCTGTTTGAGAATGAAAGTCCCCTGAAATAAATATATAAGTCACAATTTTTGTAACTAAATTGCACGTTGTGAATCGAATTTTAGTTGACTGTTGTTATAACGGCTGTGTTGTACAATTACTTATCCATGCAACACCTTTTGAATGCACCTTAGGTATTCAACTTGCTTCCACAAGGTTTATAAAATCGGGGGCAATGATAGAGCGGACATTGAGACGAGGCTCATGTATACTTGAATGGCGGTACTGGTTTCCATCGTCTCTTCTGCAAGAATGCATCATGTCATGAACCAGCAGAGACGTGTGACTGCAACTTATGTGGACAAACATGTGAACGTTACCATATAGAATTGTGTAGGAAAAGAGCCAAATCAAAGACTATGTAAACCAAGGCGTCAGTACGCAAAACTGAATAATTTGCATTTGTTTGCAATAAAAGTTTATTATATATAATTATTACTATTATCTGTGCAAAACAGAGGAAACACGCCCCATAGCGCCTTGGACAACACGGCGCTGGGGTGGGTTTCCTCCGGGATCTCCGGTTTCTCCCGCCATCTCATTGCACCGGTGCTCCATCTTCCTCTCATATATCATCAGTGTCATCGCCTGCGGTTCCGTATGTAGTAAAAGCGGGCGTTAAACACTACACATTTTATTTCACTAACATCCGAAAATTAGGATAATATTGAGATTATGGGTTACGTAGATTTGCAAATCCGGCTTGCCGAAACATAAAACTATAGCTTTGTTGCAGTAAAAAGGCGTGAAATTAATAATCAGCCGTTTTCAAGGTGGAGTCTGTGCTCCGCCGCTCTAAAACACATGAAAGAAGTCACTTCGAATGTCACAATAACCATCATGCAACTGCTCTTCTAACAGCTGCGTGGTATTTATAGCCACCAGCCATTATTTCTAGAATGCCGGGCAACAACAATAGACCGAAGAATCGGGTGCCTCTCTCTGTCTCTTTCTCTTCTGCCCACGAGTAGAATACTTCTTAATAAATGTATCTCTTGTTCTATATCGTGATGCTTATTGCATAAAAGGCACGCAACTGCCAATTTGTCTGTTCTTGATGTTTCTAAAATACTCTTTAAGCCTAATGTTCAATGACACGCTCCTTTAGTTCTTAATTAACCGTCAGGAGGCAACTTTAGTTGAGAAACAAATTGACAGATGCTAATGCAGCAACCTCGTCTTCCTGTCCACAGATGACACCACCAATAATATCCCGCCGCGGTGAAGAAAATTCGCAATTATTTACAAATTTTTAATTTGAACTGCATTTGTACTCTCTGCATATACTTTAGCTTTGTTTGCATTTAACGGTATAAGAGTAAACAGTAATTAGATTGTATTTTGACACAAATGTGACCACAAACGTAATCCTTTACGAGAAAGGAAGCCTTCTGAATTAAATATATCAGCCAAAATTTTTATAAATGTTTTTCAACCAACTGGGAGGACTTCAGTGAGATAATGGCAGCAAATCCACCGGCCTTCAATAGATGTGAGACCACCAATGACGCTGACGCTGTGCTCATGAAAATCTCATCCAGCATCACGGATGCTTGAGGTTTGCAACAAATTTCCATCACAGCATGACTAGTAACACGTTTGGAACATTATCACGCTTTCCTTGCCCTTAGCTGCTCTTGGCCACGCAATGCCCCTTGAGCGATGAAATATCTAAATGGCAGGTTTGATGTGAGTCTCTTACCTGTTTCCCCTGGTCTTTAGTAGCAATGATATCTCTCTGCAATAACTTCACTCCCTCAAGAGTCACTGGATTGTTTATTTCATGTGTCGTTATTTAGGGAAGCCGTAGAGTCAGTCTCCAACAAATTAAATACTCTAGTTCTAGAAAGGTTTTTTCACTTACACAGAACTTAACAGAGTTAAACAATTTTGCCTTTAATCATATTTTATTTCTTCCAGGTTTGACATATCTTCTTCCTTTGAATAATTGCCATCATCACTATTTCCATCCCAATGTCTTCAATTATAGTTCTTTCAATTTTTTTCTTCCTTTAGTGTACTTTATTCTAATAGTGTTGTTATATTTCATCCACATTATGGCATACCTTTACCCATTTCAATTGTGCAGTTTGCTCAAATCGATGGCGGCAGAAAATTTCGTCTTTCACTTTACAGGTGAAAGTTTACTATGATACACTAAAGCACAGAAGCCCGCCTCAATAGAGTAGATGGCAACCTGTCTGCCTCACATTCACGAGGATCCGAGTACGAATCTCTGTCAGGGTGAGTCACCTGGTTTACGTTTTTACTGGGTTTTTTAGGTTTTTACTGCTGTTTTATTGTGTCTGTATGATGTCATACAGTTTCCAATTACATTTGTACAATATACTCAAGTCATCCAATCCGTCTTTCATTTTACATATTACATTTCTGCAACCAACTTATTGTTTGGTATCTGTCCATATTAATTCTATATTATTGAGATCGGGATGTACGGAGCAAGCATTAAGGTTGTGTCGTTATATTCTGTCAATATTTGGTCAAAAATGTTATTCTAAGTTGGCTCATTGGCTAGAAATAAATCATAGAATTTTGTTTTGGTGCCACATTCATCAAACTGAATATTGTGATTTTGTAAACAAGATAGCATATATCTTCTTAAAAAACCTGACATGGGTGGTTTATCTACCTGTGTATTATGTAAAGATACATTATCCAACGCTAGCACTCAGCTAAGGGCTAAATGAGGAATTAATATTACGTTTAACATTTTTACATAATTTCAGTTTTCATTTGTTTATGAACTCTCATTGTACATTACAGTCAAGTGTACTCGGGGGGATTTCACTCAGTACAGAAAGAAAGAGACAGAAGAGAAAGAAGCTTGTATGTGAGCTCGCAGAAGATGAATGTCAGTGTTCTGGAACCATTGTAGGACTTATACATCAAACTACTATATTACAACCTTCTTTTAATTGCTAATTAACAGTCAAGAAAGCAACTTTGGTTGACAATGAAATTGACAGTATTCTGCTACGACCTCGTCTTGCTGTCAATAGATGGCTCCACCTGCAAGATCTAGAGCGCGGTGAAGAAAACTGGCACCTATTTACAAACGTTTAAAAAGAACTATATTTTTACTGTTGCATACACTTTAGGTTTATTTGCTTTTTACTGCAGAAAAAGTAAAGAGTAATTAGAATTCGTTTTGATAGAAATTTGCCCGGAGAAGTTATTACGTGTGAGAATGGACTTCTTCTAATTTTAGTATATAGTCTAAAATTTTCGCAATTTTCCGCAGTGCAAATATGTAAATATATAAACAAGAAAAAGAAAGACACACAAATAACGAGATAAAACTGGTTCTCGGCGGCCTCAGAACATGTCGCCGTATGGGTTTTAGAAGGACCCCAAAGACAATTAAAAACCATACAGAGAATTATAAACCCATTTAAATTTAGAGCCTCTAAGCCGGATCCAATGTACCGGCACCAGGCAAATATGTTACAAATAAACAGCCTTTCCTCTATAACTTCCCTGTGTTTTTGTGAAGGCTTGTTTGCTCTATACTTTGGCAGTATAATATGATTACACCTGAACAGACCCGTCGTGTTTGTGATAAGCTGAGGTAAACATCTAATACACAACTTCAATGAATTTATGACCTTTGGTCTTTTCTCTCGTGTTGGATGAAAGCATTGTCAACGTTGACACACAGCACAATAAGTAATTTACATTCGTGATGTTACTAACCACCTCTCGATACAAGAAAATATGCTTGAAGTCATTCCCCTTAGGGTACATACATATAACAGCGACAAAATCATTTTACGCTTTTAAGAAATGAGTAGAAGAAACGAAACTGAAACTAAAGAACCTTGCATCCATAGTAACAGTTGGGGCACGAAATATGACTGGTGAAAATATACGTCTAATTGGGAGAGTGAAACTTTATTTAAGTGAAATGGAACAAACAATAAAAGATTTTTTCATTGTTTATTTCATCAGGAAGCATTACGTGCAAAATACTGAATATGTAGCATGTAATGGACATAGCGACTACAGACTATAAATAAAATCAAACTCATTGATACAACGAAAATTTCGCAATCTACTGGAAGATTTAGGGCGTTCTTATGAAGAACTTTGATACTACACATAATCTGAATTCCTGAAAGGGCAGGTATGTAGATATTAGTGCTTATTTGCAATAATATATTTATATTACACTGAATATGTCTTAAAACGTTCTATATCTTTCTTTGTTTAGGATATAGATATGTATTTACAGATGAAGATTGGATAAGCGATTTAGCCTTGCTCACTGACATTTCTCAACATTTCAATAACCTTTATCGTCGGCTTCAGAGAAAGTTCCACAATATAGCTCCTATGTATGACTTGGTTATATCAAACTGAATAAATATACTAGACTGTTACATAAAGGAAAGAGAAAATTTGCAGTTAGGCAATCCAGTGATTTTAAATCCATAGAAAATGATTTTGCTCTGTTTGCTATCCTCGCTCAATAGATTTAGATAAGCTTAAACACAGAAGTACAGCAGAAATTCGCTGATTTAAAATGTGATACGTATTATTAATTTCAGTTTAAGTATTTGATTGATTTGGATAAATTTTAAACATCTGAAAGCAGATACATATTCATCTCTTAGATCGTAGCAGCTATTTGGATCAACTTATATATGCCAACAACCTTTTTTCCGAAATGAAGCTTGTAAAATGGAAGCAACGATCGCAATTAATGAATGATAAATTACGTGGTATACCGAGAGTGGCTACTTATGGTACATCACTAGATTTTCATGGCACATTACAAATAGAAGGGAACTGAAATATATTGTTTAAATATTTATTCCTACCTAAGGTATCGTAGACCAAAATACATGGATTCAAGTATGTGTACCATTCCTTATTGTACTTGTAGCGACTCCAGCACTGACTCTGAACGAAGGTCCATGCCTTTCCCTGTTCGACATTACGTCATGTGCACTGCGGGTTTCGCATTGATGTCATACTGCTCCGTCATTGCGTACATGCTTGCCGATGTCTAGTTAATATTTAACCGACATACAGGTACACTCACATCCACAATGAACAGTTTTACAAAACACATACCACGTGCATTAAAAAAGACACGCTCTGATAGTTTTTAATTAACCGCCAGGAGAGCAAAATTGATTGTCAAACATATTATCAGATAGTAATCTTCCAACTGCGGCTTGCTGTCCACAGATGGCTCCACGTGTAATATCCTACAACGGTGAAGAAAGTTTGCAATTACTTACAAATTTTTAATATGCATTATATTTATACCCTTGTATTATACCCTTTAACTTTGTTTACTTTTAACTGTGTGAAGGTAAATAGTAATTAGAATGTATTCTGATACAGATTTGACTGAAGAAGTGATTATGTACGAGAATAGAAGTTATTTGAATCACATATATAAAACACGATTTTTATGACTATTTCATTGCAGGATTTGAATGATGAATTGGTACTGTTATAAGCGTTTCTGCTATACAATTATACTTTTTTGAGATTTGCAACACAGTGCAATCACAATATGACTAGTAATAGAGTTTGGAATAATATCGAGCTTCCGTTGCCCGTAGCAACTATGGGCCGCGCCATGGTTCTTGAACACTGAAATATTTAAATGAAAACTGTAACGCGAGTTTCAAATTTCATTTCACTGGCATTCAATAACAGTGATATCTCACCGCCCACCTCAGTATCGTGGATATTAGCATGTCTGCCTCACTTTCCAGAGCTCTAAAGTTAGAATCTCTGTCAGGGTGAGTTACCTGGTTGAAGATTTATGAGGTTTTCCCTTATCCTAAAGGTAAATGTCAGGTAACTATGAGCTCATTTGAGCATGCCCTATCCTAGTGGCCGAGCCCTGGCCGTATCCAATCTCCCGCGGGTGTCGGGAACACACTGCCCCCTCAAGTCCAACCCAATCCGAATAGCTCCCCTTCCGGACGGGCTCGAATGTTCCGCCCGAGGTTCCTCTTCGTAACGACAGAAGTGTCTCGAGGGCTAAGGGCCCCTAGCGCCCGCACCAAGGCCTCTGAAGTAATCGTGGCGTCTCCGTTGGTGTCTTGATAAACTTAAGGTTCTGAATCTTAGTTGCATGGCGTGGCTGAGTGGTTAAACCGCTCTACTCTCACCAAAGCTACCCGGGTTCTATCCTATGCCACCAAAAAGTAAAATTTGTGGTACACAACACGCAGCTGGGGTGAGTTTCTCCGGGATATCCGGTTTCCTCTGACATCTCATTGCACCATTGCATCTTCATCTCTTGTAACATCAGTGTCACCGCCTGCCGTGCCGCGTTTAGTAAAACCGGGAGTTAAACACTACACATTTCATTTTAGGTTCTCTTCAAAGGTGGCGTCAAAATTGGACAGTTTTTCTCCATGCTGCGTGGTTAATGCAGTTGGACACTGAACACTTTTTAATAAAGGTATTTTTTGTTCTATATCGTGATTCTCATTTCATAAATGGTACGCTACTGCCAATGGCACTGTTCTTGATGTTTCTAAAACGCACTTTAAGCCTAATGTTCAACTTACTTTTTGTTTTGACAATGTAAGGGTTGACAGTCTTTGGGGTTTATCCGGTACATACTTGAGTTTTTGTCTGTGGGGTTTTACTTTGTATTAATTACAAGATTTTAAAAGAAGTACATTGCATTTGTTGCGTGGGGCCAAATTTATACGTTCTTATGGAAAAGTTGTGTAGCCCTGCGATGGTAAACACTAGCAATATATGGAGCATCGAGCACTAATTCCTCTTAAATTTCTGTTAATTTTTGGACAAAGTTCCACCTAAGGACCTGTTGTGTGAGACGGCAAACGACATCAAATATTTCTTGCAAGGCACTGAATCTAAATGCCCAGTATAGTGTTTAACCGACACACAGACGTTAAAAGTTTCTTAAATGCTTACCATGTATGCTGTAAGGACACGCTCTCTTAGTTCTTAACTAACCGCCAGGAGGCAGCTTTAGTTCAGAAACAAATTGTCAGATGCTAATGTTCCGACCTCGTCTTCCTGTCCACAGATGGCCCCACCAGTAATATACTACCACGGTGAAGAAAATTTGTAATTATTTACAAAGTTTAAATTGATTTCTATGTATACCGCTTACCTATACCTAGAGCTTATCTGCACTTAGTTCTGTAAAATTAAACAGTAATTAGGATATATTTTAACATAATTTTAACCGAACAAGTAATTCTGTTTGAGAATGGAAGTCATCGGAAATAAATATATAAGTCACAATTTTTGTAACTTAATTTTATGGTGTCATTCTACTTCCAAATTAGTGTTGTTACATAACGGCTGTACTGTACAAGTGCCTATCCATGCAACACCTTTTGAATGCACCTGAACAATTGAACTTCCTTCCACAAGGTTTTTTGAATCGGGGGCCATGATAGAGCGGACTATGAGATGAGGCACATGTATACTAGAGTAGCGGTACTCGGTTTCCATCGTCTCTTCTGTAAGAGTGCATTATGTCATGAGCGAACAGAGATAGTGAGTACAACTTTTGTGGACAAACATGTGAATGTTACTACATAGAACTATGGAGGAAAAGAGCCAATTCAAAGAATATGTAAACCAAGGCGTCAGTGCGCAAAACTGAATAATTTGCATTTGTTTACAATTGAGGTATTTTTGTGTGGCCGTTTGACTGCAATAAAAGTTTATTATATAAATAACTATTACTGTTATCTGTAGCAACACAGATTACTTACTGTCTTCAAGGTGGAGTCGGTGCTTCGCCGCACTAAAACAAATGAAAGAAGTTTTTCGGTACAATTCAAACTTCGACTCTCACGATAACCATCATACAACTGTTCTTCTAACACCTGCGCCGTTTTATAACCACCAGTCATTGTTTCTAGAAAGCCAGGCAGCAACAATAGACTGAAGAATCGGGAGCCTCTCTCTCTCTTTCTCTTCTGCCCTCGAGCCCTGAATACTTTTTAATAAATGTATTTCTTGTTCTATATCGTGATGCTTAAACATAAATGGTACGCAACTGCAAATTTGTCTGTTCTTGATGTTTTTAAAATACTCTTTAAGCCTAATGTTCAATGACACGCTCCTTTAGTTCTTAATTATCCGTCAGGAGGCAACCTTAGTTGAGAAACAAACTGACAGATGCTAATGTTCCAACCTCGTCTTTCTGTCCACAGATGGCTCCACCTGTAATATCCTGCCGCGGTGAAGAAAATTCGTAATTATTTACAAAAGTTTAATGTGAACTGCATTTCTACTCATTGCATATACTTTAGCTTTGTTTGCATTTAACAATATGAAAGTAAACAGTAATTAGATTATATTGTGACAGAAATTTGACCACAAACGTAATTCTATACGAGAATGGAAGCCTTCGGAATTAAATATATCAGCTACAATTTTTCAAATTGTTTTTCATTGTAAGATTTCCATAATTCGAAATCTGGTTTATGAATTTTTTGCTGTATAATTATAGTACCTTGAGGTATGCAACAAGTTTCTATCAAAGCATGACTAGTAACAGGGTTTGGAAAATTATCACGCTTTCCTTGCCTTTAGCTGCCTTTGGCCACGCAGTTCTACTTGAACGATGAAATATTTAACTGACAGCTTTGATGAGAGTCTCTTACTTGTTTTCCCTGGTCTTCAATAGCAGTGATATCTCTCTGTGATAACTTCACTCCCTCAAGAGTCACCCGATTGTTTATTTCATAAGTCGCTATTTAGGGAAGCCGTGAAGTTAGTCTCCAACAAATTAAATACTCTAGTTCCAGAAAGGTTTTTCACTTACACACAACTTAACAGAGTTAAACAATTTTGCCTTTAATCATATTTTATTTCTTACAGGTTTGACATATCTTCTTCTGTTGAATCATTGCCATCATGAATATTTCCATCCCATTGTCTTCAATTATAATTCTTTCAATTTTTTTCTTCCGTAGGTGTACTTTATTCTAATAGTGTTGTTTTATTTCATCCACATTATGGTATACATTTACCCATTTCAATGGTGCAGTTTGCTCAAATCGATGGCGGCAGAAAATTTCGTCTTTCACTTTACAGGTGAAAGCAAAAAGCAAAAAATAAAGCAAAAAAAACCGCCTCAATAGAGTAGATGGTAGCCTGTCTGCCTCACTTTCAGGAGGATCCGAGTTCGCATCTTGGTCGCTACCTGACTAAGGTATTTTTCCGGAAATTTCCGTTATTGTTAAAGACGAATGTCGCACAACTCTAATCTCTACGAACCCTGGGCTCATTTGAGCATCATATCATCCATTAAATTCATCGTGTGATATGACTTAACGTTGGAGAACGTAAATTACAAAACAATACAAACTGTTCCATTGCCCGTAGCCGCTATTCGCCGCGCCATGGTTCTTGAACGCTGAAATATTTAAATGAAACTTTTGATGCGAGTCTCTTAGCTGATTTCCCTGTCCCCCAATGACAGCGGTATCTCACTGCGATGCCTTCACCCTCTGAAGTATCACTGATTTGTGTATAAAGACAAAAATTAAGTCATAATTTTTAAAACTTGTAACTTCACTGACGCCCTTTTACAAAAACAGGAACGTTTTCGAAACAGTTGCAGTTTCATCATCAGCTGATTAGCGACTCTCACGGTTGTTGTGTATACCTCTTGTAATTGGCTCCCTCTCTCGGAAGGTTCTTTACATAAGTTGAGTAGACCACTCACTAATGGCACATCAAAATTTAAATTATGTGGAATGTTTTTAATAATAAAATTTATTGCTAAATTGTAAGTTCAAGTTTTGTTGACAATGGTTTCAGTAGTTTGATCTCGTCCCCGATGTGGTGATTATCATTCCAGAAATGAAGAGCAACTGCCGATTTTTCTGTTCTTTATAATTTATGCTCTTATGGGGTTCTGTTAATCTAGTTTTTAAATTTCTCTTCGTCAAACCAATATATATATATATATATATATATATATATATATATATATATATATATATATATTTGTCATATTCTTCACAATTTATCCTATATATGCCTGATTTTTGTTCTGGTGGGGTCGTGTTTGTTAAGGGATTATTGAAGAATATTTTAAGCGGGAATCTGTTGTTCTGAGCTAGTTTAATGCCATACCCTTTAAATATTCGTTCAAATTTCAGAAATGCCCAAGGGTGGTAAGTGAATTTGTTGTATTTCCAGTTTTTATGTTTTGAAGAGTATTGATCTGTTTTAATTTCTTTTACTTGTAGTCCTGATTGAACATTTTTTGGTTGAGTTCGGATTGAAACCATTTTTTCCTGGTTTACAGTATATGTAAATTCCTCATATTGTTTTTGACCTAAAGGTATGCTGTTCAGTCCATGGATCAAACTTCTAAGAGCAGCTAATTTATGTGACAGAGGATTGAAACTAATTATCTGTGTTTGTAGGTTTTCTGTAGATTCCTAAATGTACACTGTCATTTTGTCTTACGATCGTTAAATCTAAGAAAGACAATTGATGCCGCACTTGGTAGAGTACGTCACAGAGCCGAATATAATACAACGCTGTGTGGAAACATTTGTTTTCCATCTTCTAGATTTTCCAGTTATTGATGAGTGATGCACAATAAAGACAAGATCAGTGCTACTGTCACAAATTCTAGATATGCTTTTCATTTGTCACGAAATGAATGCTATACATATGTAGCGTTTAAATTAAAATCTTTGGAGTCGTTCATGAGAATATCAAACATTTTGGAACATTCCTATGAGTTAAGGACTATCATACAATGAAGCACAGAAGCCCGCCACGGTAGCGTAGATGGTAGCGTGTCTGCCTCACGTTCAAGAGGAACCGAGTTCGAATTTCGGGAAGGTTGAGTTACCTGGATAAGGTTTTTCCGGGGTTTTCCTTATCCTTAAAGACGAATGTCGGGTAGCTCTAAACTCAATGGACCCCGGACTCATTTGAACATCATTTCCCCAATCTCATTCACCGTCCGATATGACTTATCGTTGGAGGACGTAAAATCACAAAGGAAAAAATATATTAAAATAATAAAAAAATAAAATAAAGCACAAAATTAATATAATTTTTAGTCGAACTACTTCTCGATGCTCCACATATTGCTTCTATTTACCTGGATTATGTTTCCTCCCTAACATACTCAGCTAATATTGACTAGTGAATTTTGACTTCATGAGCTCCTTGGAGGCGATGCGGGCGTCCCTGTTTTTACCTTGATGAACTTGATAATCAGACTCTTTGGCCGCGCCGTGGTTGAGTTGTTAGACCACTCGTCTCTCACCATGGTGGCCCACGATCGAATCGCTGCGACCGCAAAGTGATATTCGTGGTAGACAACGCGGTGCTGAGGCCAGTTTTCTCTGGGTTCTCCCTTTTCCTTGCACAATCTCATTTCACTAGTACTGCAACTCATGTAACATCAGTGTCGGGCAACAAAATTTTACGATAAAATTCCAGCTCATAAAAGCGCCCTAGTTCGGTCTCTAGGAGACTACGACGCTGCGAGCCGCCGATTCAGGCTTTACCGGGTACCCCGTATGGCTTGCGGGCATCCGAGGTAACAAAGGAGTTAATCCTTACAGCAGCATAAGCTAAATTACAAATCTCCAAAAGAGCTGTTTGGCTACTAAATTTACCCCATTTTTGAAAAAAAATAAAACACCAGGGTGTAAACAAAAAAGCGGTTTGGCATCCTGTACAAAATTAAAGAGGAGCAAAAAGCTACCTCAACAGTAATTTTCTTCAACAAAAAATATCACATCATCCTACAAATACCACAATAAACAACCTGCGGTCAGACCCAAAACCTGGGTGGGTACGCAGCAAAAAACCTTCTGGCTGTTAACAGCCTGTCAGTACACGACTTGGACTTGGACTTGGACTTTTTTCGTGGTATTCCACGAATTAAAGAAACTTTTCAAACGCTTAAGTTGTGCAATTTTTGTCTCCTAAGAGCTTCTTTTCTGCAGCTGTATTCATTGTATGATTTGAATTAATTTGAAGTTGATTTATAAATATTTTTGCTGTGCAGTTATGTTACCTTGAGGTTTGCAACAAGTTTCTATCACAAGAGTTTGGAATAATATCACGCTTCCGTTGCCCGTAGCTGGTATTGGCCACGCAATGCTTTCAGCAGACCAGCAGAAGAGACGAGTCGTCCAGGTTTACCTGTCGTAGCGTTTGCTTCCCAGCACCTAACCGCTTAGTGCGGCTTTATCTGGGTAGTATAATAGATTTGTCGCGTGTCTCAGGCGATTGTCTTGGGCAGTGTTATGTCCAGCCTTAAATGGGCGCTATTGCCCCGTGAGAGGTGTGCGCCCAGTGCTGGCTGCGCGCCTGCGCCTGCCTGTGAGGCATCTGAGCACAGTCCGCCTGACAGGATAGAGGGAAGTAAGTAATGTTCAGGTATGGGACTTACCAAGCCTAGGTATAGAGTCAGGGGAAAGTGGCCTTGTTCAGTTCTGGTTACCCAAAGCATCTTTGGGCGACCGGTAGATCGGTCGACGGCGAGGAACCCTTGTGTCGTAACGGACAAGGGTGTTTACCAGGTTATTAGGATGGTGACCTAGCTTTCTGTAGATGCTGCGGGATCTCTCCCACACAACGTCCACTATGTACGGGACTCCGGAATAGGTGCTTCTTGAACACTGAAATATTTAAGTGAAGGCTCTGATGCGAGTCTCTTACTTGTTTACCCTGGTCTTCAATAGCAGTGATATCTCTCTGTAATAACTTCACTCCCTCAAGAGTCACTGCATTGTTTATTTCATGTGTCGCTATTTAGGGAAGCCGTACAGTTAGTCTCCAACAAATTAAATATTCTAGTTCTACAAAGGTCTTTCACTTACACACAACTTAACAGAGTTAAACAATTTTGCCTTTTATCATATTTTATTTCTTCTACGTTTGACACATCTTCGTCTGTTGAATCATTGCCATCATCATTATTTCCATCTCATTGTCTTCAATTATAATTCTTTCAATTTTTTCTTCCTTTAGTGCATTCTTTTCAAATAGAGATCTTTTATTTCATCCACATTATGACATACTTTTTCCCATTTCATTTGTCCAATTTGCTCACATGTCTAACGGTATAACATTTCAACTTTCATTTTAAAACTCTTATTTAAGGAAGCATTCTTTTGTTTGGCATCTGTCCATATTAATTCTATAGCATTCAGATGCGGATATTACGTAGGAAGCCTTACGGTTACATGACAATATTTGTTCAATCAGTTTCATTCTGAGTCGGTTTGTTAGCTGGAAATAAATCATACAATTTTCTTTTTCTGCTACTGTCATCACTTGGGATATTGTGAAGTTTTAAACAAGAAGGTATGCCTTCACTTAAAGAGCTTGACGTTGGAGGTTTATCTACTTGTGTATTATGGTAAGAGAC
This sequence comes from Mantis religiosa, assembly GCA_030765055.1. NCBI lineage: Eukaryota > Metazoa > Arthropoda > Insecta > Mantodea > Mantidae > Mantis > Mantis religiosa. The sequence continues at coordinate 19,723,108 of CM060953.1, read as the reverse complement.
ATTATCTATTTTTAGCACCGAGTTAAGGGGTAAATTAGGAATTAACATTATGATTAACGATGTAACATAATTTCAGTATTCATTTGTTTATGAACACTTAATAGGCCTATGACTGTCAGAACATATAACAGTCATCTAAACAGGGGGACCATTGCGGTCTTATACATGAAACTACTATTTTACACATTTACAGAGACGCTCATTTAATTGTTCATTATCCGTCAAGAGAGGAACTTTAATGACAAGCAAATTGACAAGACAGTATTCTGCTAGGTGTTCATATTGCTGTCCATAGATGGCTCCACCTGTAATATCTTGCCGCAGTGAAGAAAACTGATAGTTGTTTACAAGGTTTTAAAACGAACTATGTTTCTACGGTTGCACATCCCTTAGGTTTATTTGATTTCTGCCTTATGAAGATAAATGATAATTAGAAAGTATTTCGATAGAAATGTGATCGAAGAAATATTTCTGTGTCGGAATGAAAGTATTGTAAGTTAAGTATATTAGCTACAATTTTAGTTATTTCCTCTGTGAGTTAATTCTATTCTATTTTTTTTTTCAATTTTTGAGATTGTGGGTTAGCAGTATGATTGGCAATCGAACTCTAAATGAAATTAAGAAAAATAACACTCAAGTTGCCTGTAACTGCTATCGATGCATTACTTTTACTTTACTCAAATGATCGTATAATTTAATACCTTTAGTACTTATGGAAATAAAAAGTTTCGTGGGCTTTGACTGCAGCTTACGACTTTGAATAGCTTTCATAAAATTTATGAAAGCTTACATTAAATATTTTTATAATGTAGCAATACAACTAGGATAACAAAATAATACTTAGGCGTTCAAAGTCAATATTTACTTGTATACATTTATTGTAACATTCCCGCAGCGTGTCAGATGACTTCCTCGTGATGTTTATACTAAACAACTCATTTTGTCCCTCAAGGTATGAATTACTGAAATATCTCTTATGATTTTCTTAGCTACTTTGTTTCCATAGGTACCACAGTTCTAGAGAATGGTATTGTAGACGTGACTAATATAAACAAGTTAGGATAGTAAATGCATAGTCTGCAGCTAAGCATAAAGCAGTTAATTTCCTTACACCTAATTGGTAACAGATGCTGATAAATTGGTATTTAAACAAGGTGGGTGAAAATATTAGATTAGAATGTCTTTAAAACTGCTTCCCGAATTAACGCGTTTCTGGCGTTTTCCAGAGTTAATGTCTCTAATATCTTAAACCTGGAACTAACCACCTGTCAGAGCGACAGTGTACAGCGATTAACTACATCAGTATTCTCCCAGTTGCTACAAAAATGTTTGAACGACTGCTCCTAGCCCGCCTGACACCTCCTTTTGAGGACAGCCAACTCCTTCCGGATCACCAGTTTGGTTTTCGACGGGGGCACTCCACGACCATGCAGTTGCTTCGATTGGTTGAGAAGGTAACCCTGGGATTCCAGGAGAACTTCAAAACCATTGCGGCTCTGTTGGACGTGGTAAAGGCCTTTGCAACAACCTGGCACCAGGGTCTACCGTACAAGCTCAAGGAAGTTACATCCCTCCTCCCTATCTTGCTCTGATCTGCAGCTTTCTTCGGGATCGCACGTTCAGGGTGGGAGTGGAAGGAAAGCTTTCCAGTGTCAGACCCATAGCTACGGGAGTCCCGGAGGGTAGTGTACTATCACCGTTGCTCTTCGCGGCCTACATGTCTGACTTCCCTACTGAGCCACAGATAGTTACGTGCCAGTATGCGGACGATGTTCTCATTATGGCGCGTAATAAAAAGGTCAAGTTCTGCTTCCCGCCTCTACAACGTCAGCTCCGAGCGATCGGCCTCTGGAGTGAGAAGTGGAGGATGGCAATTAGTCCAGGGAAGAGCTCAGCTCTTCTACTGGCTAAGTTCAGACGCTGGCGACCGACGGGAACGCTGAGGCTGAGGCAGAGGCAAATCCCATGGGTTACCTCGGCTAAATACCTGGGTGTCCTACTTGATCGCGGGCTAAACTTCACTCCCCATGTCAGGGCTAAGGCGGGACTAGGCCATGTTGCACTCAGGCAGTTGTACCCCATTTTCAGGTCCAACATGCCGGCACACCTCAAACTACGTCTGTACCGTGCGATCATTCCACCCATGATTCTGTATGGGTGCGAGGTCTGGGGATTGGCGGCTCCGACCACAATCCGCAGACTGCAAATCGTGCAGAATCGGGCGTTAAGGATGATCTATGGTACTGGGCGTAGATTCCCTACGCACATCTTACATGAATATTCCCAAATCCCTTACATAGAGGACATGGTAAGAGAGAGATCTCGAACCCTCCATCAAAAACTGTCTACCCACTCCAACCAGCTGGTCAACACCCTGGGTCGGTATGACCACAGAGCTCCTCGCAGGAGGAGGAGGTACAATCTCCCCAAGGAAGTCATGGGCTATTAGCCAGATGGGGTTCTCTCCATCACACCGAAAACACCAGAACCAGAAATGGGTTTAGATAATTTCCCCACATAGCTTCCTATTCCCTCTGATCGTGCTATCTTCACTCCGACCTTCTTCAAGCGGGGAGTTCGGGTGAAGACGGACTTGGGAATATATACCCCAGGCGGCAGCCTGAGCGGCTTAACCCAACAGATCAGAGAAACCTATGCCCCGACATAAACGCTTGAGACAAAAGACAGAAGACTACTACACCACCCAGATAAAGCCGCAGTAACCGGCTAGGTGCTGGGCCAAACCATTCCGTCCAGGTTAACCTGGACGACTCGATTCTTCTGCTTCTGCTGAATCCATTTCTCAGAAGAAAGTCTAACTTGTTACTCCAAATATCATTGGTTCGGGTCCTGCAATGTAGTTAAATTCCTGATTTTTTCAATACATTTCTCAGAAGAAAGTCTAACTCCCTAATAATAGCAACACGTAAAACTATTCGAAAAATATAAGGAATTGTGTACAGAGTACGACAGTCATATGTTCGCCGCTGCCAACTTTTCACTGTAAACGCAGTCGCCATTTCGAGCAGTTTGTATAAACCTGATGTAAAGAGTTGCATTTAATTTTACTTTTTACTTTATGTTCGTTCATTTTTTAAGCCATCTCCAATTTAGATGTAGAACATTTTAAGGTATTAATCAGGAGTTAACCTTTGTTAGAAACAATTGTAATTAATTGTACAACAAGGTCAAATTACTCAGTCGAATATACACATTCATACAAAAATTAACAGCTTGAACGAAACATAAGCGAACTACCAAAGATTGAAAAAGTTGAACTATTAAGAGAAGTGGAGACTCCCAGCCTTGATGTTTCACTTGAAGTCTGATGTTATAGCTATTTCACCAGAGGGAGTGATCCGGCAAGTCTCTTCACTTTCGTGTGTTATGTACTCAACTGTTATTATCACTTGCAGTGTCGCACTGGTACTTTAGAACCTTTCAGCCGTAACTTCCATATATGAACCAACACACAAATTAATTCTTTAAGATATCTCTACTTGCTCTGAAAATATTTCCTCTAATTATCTCCCTGTATACTTACATTAATGACCTCGTGATTGGTTAAGTGATTTAACCTTCCTCACTGACATTTCTCAACATTTCAATAATCTTAATCGTTATCTTCATAGAACGTTCCACAACTTCATTCATATGTATGGCATGGTTAGATCATTGGTAAACATGACGGAAGTATGGAAATCCAATCTTATGAAGAAAGAGCTTCATCAATTTACATGTTTAAGATCTCTTCCCAATATTACTGTAACAAACCTGAATAAATATACTGGTCTGTTAGATAACGTAAAGAGCGAACTTAAAGTAAAGCGATTCACTGATTTTAAATCCATGGAAAATGATTTTGTTTTGTTTGCTGATCCTCTTTTAATAGATTTACATCAGCTTAAACCAGAATTACATTAGAAAGTCAATGATTTACAATGTGGTACACTGTGGGCAAAGGAACATGTTCTTATGGAAAAGGTGTGTAGTCCTAGAATGGTGAAAACCAGAAAAAAAATGGAGCATCGAGTACCTGTTCGAATCAAAGTTGTACTAATTTTCGAAGAATGTTACACATAAGGACCTGTAGTCCAAGAAGGCAAGTATTGTTGGAAAGCACTTGCAAGGCAGGAAATTTAAGTGCCCAGTTTAATTGCCCTTTGTTTAGAAAATGATTAATTTAGGAAAATGTTACACATAAAGACCTGTTATCCGACAGGGCAAATGTCATTAAAAATTTATGCAAACCTCTGTACTTAATTGACGTGTTTACTATTTAACCGACACACATGTTCACGTAAAAAGATTTACAGCTATGTACCATGTACTTTATAATTACACGCTCTTTTAGTTCTTAAATAACCGCCAGGGTGACAAACAATTGAATGAGGGGAATGGTCATACATCATTCACGTCTCACCGAAAAAGTAGACAGTAATTATAATAGATGTTGACATAAATTTGACCTAAGAAGTAATTCTGTATGAGAATGGAAGCCATCTGAATCAAATATATAAACAACAAACTTTCTAACTTTCTTTCATGATATAAATAGAATTGTGATCTTAATACTTGAATAGTTGAATAGTGCAATTATTGTGCCCTAAGAGCGGTAGGGCCACCACTTAGTTTCGCATCCCGTCTCGGTTGTGTAGGTTCAAAATATCCTTTATGATATCCTTACCTATCTCGTTTCCATGGTTACTGCAGATCCACAAGATATTTATGAACTACACCGAACTGGTCTATACATGTACCAAGGTCTAATTGGTACAGTGAAAAGTTATTTATATGAAATAGGAATAAACAATAACAGGAAGCATTATGTGCACAAATACTAAATATGAAACATGCCTCTGTGGGGCTCTAGACAATAACAAGCCGCTCCTCTGGTCCTGTGGACTCAAGACGGGATGAAAGTAGATATACCACTTACGCGCGCCAAACTGAGAGGAAGGCTACTGATTAACCTCGGTAGGGACGCCTGGTGATCTAGCACACCTACTAGCTATGTAGGGTAGTACCCGGGAATATATGGCTTCCCTCAACTCCGTCCGGAGACGTACCCGATCTCCCACGGGTATCGGGAAACACTGTCTCTCGAGTCCAACCCAATCCGAATAACTCCCCTTCAGGGTGGGACTTGAATGTTCGGCCCGAGGTTCATCTAGTAGCGTCAGAGGTACCACGAGTGCTAGGTGTCCGTAGCGTCAGCACCACGGCAGCTGAAGGGGACAGATCCCCTCCCCTACGGGAGCTATACAAATGTCGTGTTTGAATTAAAATCCTTGGAGTAGTTTTTGAGAAAACAAAGTTGTTAAACAATTCCTATATATAAGGCCTGTGTTACAATGAAGTACAAAATTAATATAATCTCTAATCGAACATGTATTGTTAGTGTTTACCCAGATAACGTTTCGTAACGAACTTCCTAATGTCCTTCAGCTAATGTCGACTTGTACAACGAGGTCAACCCGAAAGTCCAAAGATCCCGGCCTCTATCAACCCGGAAGCGATGGAAATCTTCGGTGCAATAACTTCAGTCTAAGGACCCTGGCCGCGCCGTGTCTCAGTGGCTAGACCCCTTGGTTCTCACAAAGGCAGCCCGGGTTGGATCCCAGGCGACCGCAAACTGAGATTTGTGGTGGACACCACGGCGCTGGGGCGGGTTTTCTCCGGGACCTCCGGTTTCCCCCGCCATCTCATTCTCCGGTGCTCCACCTTCATCTCATGTATCACAAGTGTCACCGCCTACGGTGCCGTATGTAGTAAAAGCTGGCGTTAAACACTACATATTTCATTTTTAAGGAACCCCCCATCTCATTCGGCGAAGGTACAGGGAGCAATTGCTTCCCTGTACCCAATGCTGGGATCGACCTCGATGCCAGTCCGCATGAAGTTGTACCTCTTCCGAGCGCTGGTAATCCCGGTGATGCTATATGCCTGCGAGATCTGGGGCATGGCAGCAGACAGCTGTTTAGCATGGCTTCAACGTGCACAGAATAAAGGACTGCGGTCTATTTATTCTGTGGGACGTTATTTCCCTACCAGGTTGCTCCTCGAAGCATCGGATCTTCCATACGTGAAGGATGAAATTAGGCACCGGGCTTCAAAATTATACGCAAGTTTACCATATCATAGAAGCGCCCTTGTCAGATCACTGGGAAATTATGGCCCCACTAGACGCCGATCTAGACTGCATCGGGTCCCCCGCATGGCATGCGGGCACCCTAGATAACACAGGAGCTGAACCTATCAGCAGCTAAACCTGAGCTCCTCATAATTCTTCCAAGCTGTTTGGCATCTAAATTTCTCCCCAACTAAATTACAAAATATTTAAAACAAAACAAAATGGGTGCTAAGTACTGCATCCTCTCTTTCAACCCGAAGGTACCTTGGTAATCTCAAAATTAACTTCCAATCAAAAACCTACATCACCTTCATCCTATATCTTTCATTTATAATCCTACCTGCGGTAAAACCCTTAATGGGTGGGCACGCAGCAAAAACCTTCTGGCTGTATACAGCCAGCCAGCACGAGCGAGCGAGCGCCCATCTCAAGGCAGGTGCAAGTGGATACGCCACATACGCGTGTGAACCCCGTCGGGTAGACTACAGAAAATCTCGGTGTGGCCTCCTGGTAATCTAACACACCTTCTACTGGCTCTGTAGGCTAGTCCTAGGGACCTTTTAGGCAACCCTCTTCCCTCGGTTGTCGGGAACACACTGCCCCCTCGAGTCCAACCCAATCCGAATAGATCCCCTCAAGGAGGGGCTCGAATGTTCGGCCCGAGGTTCCTCTTCATAACGACACAAGTGTCTCGAGGGCTAAGGGCCGCAGCGCCCGCACCAAGGCCTCTGAAGCGATAATGCCGTCTCCGTTGGTGTCTTGATAAAGTTAAGGATCTGAATCTTAGCTGCGCGGCGTGGCTGAGTGGTTGAACCGCTCTACTCTCACCAAAGCTACCCGGGTTCTATCCTATGCCACCAAAAAGTAAAATTTGTGAAGGACAACACGCTGCTGGGACGAGTTTTCTCCGGAATTTCCGGTTTCCTCTGACACCACATTCCACCATTGCATCTTCATCTCTTGTAACATCAGTGTCACCGCCTGCGGTGCCGCGTTTAGTAAAAGCGGGCGTTAAACGCTACACATACCATTTTAGGTTCTCTTCAAAGGTGTCGTCAAAATTGGACAGTTTTTCGCCATACTGCGTGGTTAATGCAGTTGAACCCTGAACACTTTTTAATAAAGGTATTTATTATTCTATTTCGTGATTCTCATTTCATAAATGGTTCGCTACTGCCAATGTCACTGTTCTTGATGTTTCTAAAACACACTTTCAGCCTAATGTTAAACTTAATTTTTGTTTTGACAATGTAAGGGTTGACAGTCTTTGCAGTTTATCCGGTACATACTTGAGTTTTTGTCTGTGGGGTTTTACTTTGTACTAATTACAAGATTTTAAAAGAAGTACATTGAATTTGCTGTGAGAGACAAATTTATACTTTCTTATGGGAAATTTTTGTAGCCCTGCGATGGTAAACACTAGCAATATATGGAACATCGAGCGCTAATTCGTCTTAAATTTATGTTAATTTTAGAACAATGTTACACCTAAGGACCTGTTGTGTGAGACGGCAAATTACATCGAAAATTTCTTGCAAGGCACTGAATCTAAATGCGCAGTTTAGTGTTTAACCGACACACAGACTAAAAGTATTATAAATGCTTACCATGTATGTTGTAATGACACGCTCTCTTAGTTCGTAATTAACCGCCAGGAGGCAACTTAATTTGAGAAACAAATTGACAGAAGCTAATGTTCCAACCTCGTCTTCCTGTCAACAGATGGCTCCACAAGTGATATGCTACCACTTTGAAGAAAATTTGTAATTATTTACAAAGTTTTAAATAGAACTGCATTTATACTGTTTACCTATACCTTAAGTTTATTTGCATTTAGTTCTATGAAATTAAACAGTAATAAGAATATAATTCAAAATAAATTTAACCGAACAATAATTCTGATTGAGAATGGAAGTAATCTGAAATAAATATATAAGTCACAATTTTTCTAACTTAATTTCGTGGTGTGAATTGAATTCCGAGTTCCTGTTATAACGGCTGTGCTGTACAAGTGCTTAACCATGCAACACCTTTTGATTGCACCTGACGAATTCAACTTCCTTCCACAAGGTTTATTAAACCAGGGCCATGATAGAGCGGACTATGAGATGAGGCCCATATATACTAGAATGGCGGTAATCGGTTTCCATCATTTCTTCTGTAAGAATGCATCATGTCATGAGCTTACAGAGATATGTGAGTACAACTTTTGTGGACAAACATGTGAATGTTACTGCCTAGAACGGTCCAGGAAAAGAGCCAAATCAAAGACTATGTGAACCGAGGCGTCAGTGGGCAAAACTGTATAATTTGTGCTTGTTTGAAATTGAGCATTTATTGTATAGCCATTTGGCTGCAATAAAACTTTATTATATATAATTATTACTATTATCTGCAGCAATACAGATTAATAACACCCGACAATTAGGATAATTAATTAATTAATTTTGCCCTGCGTGGGTTACGTAGATTCGGAAATGCGGCTTGCAGAAATATAAAACTACTTTTGCTGCAGTAAAACGACGTGAATTTAACAATCAGCCGCCTTCAAGGTGGAGTCGGTACACTTGAAACTTCGACTGTCACAATAACCATCATAGAACTGCTCTTCTAACACCTGCGTGGTATTTACAGCCACCAGCCATTGTTTCAACAATGCCGGGCGACAACAACAGACTGAAAAATCGGAAGCATCTCTCTGTCGCTTTCTCTTCTGCCCACGAGACCTGAATACTTTTTAATAAATGTATTTCTTGTTCTATATCGTGATGCTTATTGCATAAAAGGAACGCTACTGCCAATTTGTCTGTTCTTGGTGTTTCTAAAGTACTCTCTAAGCCTAATGTTCAATGACCCGCTCCTTTAGTTCTCAACTAACCGTCATGAGGCAACCTTAGTTGACAAACAAATTGACAGATACTAATGTTCCAACCTCGTCTTCCTGTCCAAAGAGGGCTCCACCTGTAATATCCTGCCGCGGTGAAGAAAATTCGTAATTATTTACACATTTTTTTAATGTGAACAGCATTTATACTCTTTGCGTATACTTCAAATTTGTTTGCCTTTAACAGTATGAAGGTAACCAGTAATTAGATTATATTTTGACACAAGTTTGACCGCAAACGTAATTCTATACGAGAATGGAAGTCTTCTGAATTTATTATACAAACCATAATTTTTATAACCATTTTTCATTGTAAGATCTCAATTCAAAGAATGCACATTTTTTGCTGTATAATTATAGTACCTTGAGGTTTGCAACAAGTTTCCATCACAGCATGACTAGTAACAAAGTTTGGAAAATTATATCGCTTTCCTTGCCCTTAGCTGCTAAAGGCCACGCAATTCTCCTTGAACGATGAAATATTTAAATGACAGCTTTGATGAGAGTCTCTTACCTGATTTTCCTGGTCTTCAATAGCAGTGATATCTCACTGTGATAACTTCACTCCCTCAAGAGTCACTGGATTATTTATTTCAACTGTCGCTGTTTAGGGAAGCCGTACAGTCCATCTCCAACGAACTAAATACTATGGTTCCAGAAAGATTTTTCACTTACACACAACTTAACCGAGTTAAAAAATTTTGCCTTTCATCATGTTTTATTACTTCCAGTTTTGACATATCTTCTTCTGTTGAATCATTGCCATCATCACTATTTCCATCCCATTGTTTTCAATTATAATTCTTTCAATTTTTTTCTTCCGTTAGTGTACTTTATTCTAATAGTGTTGTTTTATTTGATCCACATTATGTTATACCTATACCCATTTAAATTGTTCAGTTTGCTCAAATCGATGGCGGCAGAAAATTTCGTCTTTCACTTCACAGGTGAAACTTTACCTAGATACAATAAACCACAAAAGCCCGCCTCAATAGAGTAGATGGTAGCCCGTCTGCCTCACTTTCACGAGGATCCGAGTTCGTATCTCGGTCCAGGTGACCTACCTGGCTAAGGTCTTTTTCCGGGGTATTCCGTTATCCTTAAAGACTGTCTGGTAACTCTAAGCTCTATGGACCCTGGGCTCATTTGAGGATTACATTATCCATTCCATTCATCGTACGATATGACTTACCGTTGGAGGACGTAAATTACAAAACAAAACAGAAAGGTACAAAAAAGGGTTCCATTGCCCGTAGCTACTATTCGCCGCGCCATGGTTCCCGAGCGCTGAAATATTTTAATGAATGCTTTGATACGAGTTTCTTAGCTGATTTCCCTGTCCCCCAATGTCAGTGATAACTCACTGCCAAGCCTTCATCCTCTGAAGTATCACTGGATTTGTGTATAAAGACTAACATTGAGTCATACTTTTTAAAACTTGTAACTTCACTCACGTCTTTTTACAAAATCAGCAACGTTTTCGAAACAGTTGTAGTTTGATCATCAGCTGAATAGTGACTCTCACGGTTGTTGTCTGGATCTCTTGTAATTGACTCTCTCTCTCGGAATATTCTTTACATAAGTTCAGTAGACCACTCATTGAGGGCACATCAAAATTTTGTGTATGTGGAATGTTTTTAATAATAAAAATGTTTTCCTATGTTGTAAGTTCAGGTTTTGTTGACAATGGTTTTAGTAGTTTGATCTCGTCCCCGATGTGGTGATTATTATTCCAGAAGTGAAGAGCAGCTGCCCATTTTTCTGTTGTTTATATTTTATGCTCTTATGGTGTTCTACGGTGTTCTGTTAATCTAGTTTTTAAATTTCTCTTCGTCAAACCAATTTAAAATTAGTCATAGTCTTCACAATTTATCCTATATATGCCTGATATTTGTTCTAGTGGGATTGTGTGAGGATCTGTTTTGTGGAGCTAGTTTCATGCCATAATCTTTAAATATTCTTTCAAACTTCAGAAATGCCCAAGAGTGGTAGGTGAATTTGTTGTATTTCCAGTTTTTGTTTATATTTTCAAGAGTAGAGATCTGTTTCAAATTCTTTTACTGGTACTCCCAATTGATTATTTATTGGTTGAGTTTCAATTGATACCAGTTTTCCTATATTTAAAGTAAATGTAAATTCCTCATATTGTTTTTGATCTAAAGGTATGCTGTTCAGTCTCTGGATCAAATTTCTAAGAGCAGCTAATTTTGTGTGACAGACGTTTGAAACTAATTATCTAGTTCACGATGCTTATCGGCTTATTTCATTGAACAGTTCTTGCAAGGCAGCGAATGTAAATGTACAATTTAGTATTTAACAGACACATACAGTTTGATGAATATAAAACTTATACCTCATAAAGACACGCTTTTTACTTCTTAATTATCCGCCGGTTTGACACACCAATTGAAAGATGGTAATGATCATATACTGTCTTGCCGTCAATAGATGGCTCCAGCTGTAGTATCCTACCGCAGTAAGGAAATTATTTAGAAAGTTTTAAAATTAACTGTACGAATAATGTCTGTAAGTGCATTGGGTTTATTCGCCTTTCACTGAATTAAAGTAAAAGGTAATTAGAATTTATTTTGAGATAAATTAGACCTAATAAGTTATTCTGTAAGAGAATGGAGGTCATCTGAATTAATTATATAAACAACCAACTTTTTACTTTATTTCATAGTATGATTCCATTTATCTTCTCATTATTTTAAAATCACCTTTGTTGTGCAATTATTGTGCAACAACCTAACAACAACGCTAACCTAGGAACATTACACTCAACAACCTGACACTGGGTTTCAACAATTTTTCCCTTAATAATATTATAATTCCTCTACGCTGATATATCTTCAACTGTTGAGTCATTATCACAGTCATCCTCCACACGGTTCCCATCACGTTGTCAATTATAATTTTGTCTAACCTTAGTGAATCCTTTTCGCAATACTCCTGCTTTCTTTCATCCATATGACGACATTAATTTTCCAATTCCATTTGTCCAATTTTACCAAATTATTCATTCCGTCCTTCATTTTAAAAGTTAGATATTCCCAGTCACATTTTGTCTGATACCTCTGAATATATTCTACAGGATTTAGATGCGGATGTTATGGTGGAAGCCTTATGGTTGTATGGTTATATTTGTGACAACATTTGGTCAATCAATGTGTTTTTCCGAGTCGGTTTGTTAGCTGAAACTAATCCAGGCAGCTTTGTTTTAATGCTGCATTCATCAAATGGGATATTGTGATTTTGTAGCTGAGAAAGTACATATCTTCTAAAAGAACTTGACGTTGGAGGTTTATCTACTTGTGTATTATGATAAGAGAAGTTATCTATTGCTAGCACCGAGTTAAGGGATAAATTAGGATTTAACATTGTGATTAACCATTTAACATAATTACAATATCCATTTGTTTATAAACAACTGATAGGCATATGACTGTCACTGTACATTACAGTCAACTGTACTTGGTAGAGGGGTTTACTGAGTATAGGAGTTGCAAAGAGACAGAAGAGAAAGTTGCCTGGCAGCTCGCGGAAGATGAAAATCAGTGTTCTGGAAACATTGCGCGACTTTACATGAAACTACCAATTTAGAGGATACGATTCTTTAACTCGTAATTAACCGTCAAGAGAGGAATTTTGGTTGACAAATAAATTGAGATAAAGTTCCGTTCCTACTCCGTCTTGCTGTTCTCAGATGTTTCCACCTGTAATATTCTGCCGCGTTGAGGAAAACTACCAATTATTTACGAAGTTATAATTAGGTATGTTTGTACTCTTCCAAATGCATTAGGTTCATTTGATTATTACTTCACGAAAACAAATAATAATTAGAACGTGTTTTGAAAGAAGTTTGAACGAATAAATAATTCTGTGTCGGAATGGAAGTCAGGCGTACAGGACCACGGTTAAAATAAAGGATATATTACACAACTGAGTTTTTGTGTATGGGTTTCTGTATTATCTTAAGCGATTTAACAGAACGAATTGAATTTCTTTACAATGAATTTGTTCTGTAGGAGCATAGAAGTATTTTAATTTGGAAAAGGTGTGTCGTCCTGGAATGGTAAACAATTGCGGTATATGAAGCATCGGGTAAGAGCCAGTTCGACTCACAGTTATATTAATCTTCGAAATATGTTACATATCGAAGCAGCTATTTTATATATTTTATGTTGTTTGAGGGTAAAAGTAGGAGGAATTGTTATGTTTAATGAGATGGATAAAATGTAAGGTGTGTTATGTGTAACCATGACAACCTCAAATGAGAGGAAATTGCTAGCTAAAAGTTTTACAGATCTTGCTTCTGCTTAAGAACGTCGTAGGAGAAAGACGTACATTTGTGTCTGTCCCAGATTATGCAGAATTATTCTAAGTGTATATCTAAGATGAACAAATCGCGAGTGTAAGAAAGAAATAGTTTTGGCTGCACTCTTCGTCAGATCATTGAAGTGTGAAGATGTGTAGTACCGATCTGCAAGTTCGCAGAATCTTAATCTGCAATGACTTAGTTTTGAGTATTTTATAAAAGGATATAATTTTAACATTGTGATAGGATATAATTATGGTTTTATTAGAATAAATTCCAATATTTTGAAGAAGAGAAACTTTGTTATTGTTTTCGACAAATTATTCTCGCTCTAACACTACGGACAGAGAGAGACAGAAGGGACTCACTACTCAAGAGCGCCGAGCCATACTTCCTCAAGATCAACACATAATGTGCTTGTCTTCCATCCTTAGCGCATTTTGTAGCAAATTATTCAACTTCAACATAAGGACATGTTGTGGGAAATGGCAAAATACATTGAAAAAATCTGGCAAAGCAGTGAATTGAAATGCTCAGTTTAGTACTTAATCGACACACAGACGTGAAAAGATTTATGAATACGTGCCACGTAAGTGATAAAGACAGGCCATTTTAGTTCTCAATTAACTGCGAGGAGACAACTTTGATAAATTGAGAAATGCTAATGTTCTAACCGCGTTTTGCTGTCCACAGATGGCTCCACCTGTAATATCCTGCAGCGATGAAGAAAATTCGTAATTATTTACATAATTTAAATATGAACATAAATAAATAAACTTATTAATGTTTTTGCTGTACAGTTATAGTACCTTTAAGTTTGCAACAACTTTCTATCACAAGAGTTTAGAATAATAACACGCTTCCGTTGCCCGTAGCTGTTATTGGCATCGCAAGGTTTCTAACCCTGATATATTTAAATGACAGCTTAGATGAGAGTCTCTTACCTGCTTTTCCTGGTTTTCAATAGCAGTGATATCTCACTGTGATAACTTCGCTCCCTCAAGAGCCACTCCATTGTTTATTTCAAGTGTCGCTGTTTAGGGAAGCCGTACAGTCCGTCTCCAACAAATTAAATGATGTGGTTCCAGAAAGGGTTTTCACTTACACACAACTTAACAGAGTTAAACAATCTTGTCTTTAATCATATTTTATTTCTTCCAGGTTTGACCTATCTTCTTCTGTTGAATCATTACCATCATCACTATTTCCATCCCATTGTCTTCAGTTATAATTCTTTCAATTTTTATTCCGTTAGTGTACTTTATTCTAATAGTGTTGTTTTATTTCATCCGCATTAAGGTATACCTTTACCCATTTGAATTGTCCAGTTTGCTCAAATCGTTGGCGGTAGAAAATTTCGTCTTTCATTTTAAAGGTGACATTTCTGGAAGCATCCCTTTGTTTGTTATCTGTCTACATTATATCTACAGGATTTAGATCCGGATGCTAGGGAGGAAGCCTAAACGTTTCATTGTTATATTCAGATAATATTTGGTCAATAAAAGTGTTGTTATAAATCGGTTTGTCAGCTTACAATTATGTTTTGGTGATATTTTCATCTGGCGGTTATTGTGATTTTGTAAACAAGAAAGTATATATCTTCTTAAAAAACTGACGTTGGTGGTTTATCTACTTGTGTATTATATAAAGATACATTATCTATTGCTAGCACCGAGTTAAGGGCTAAATTAGGAATTCACATTATGATTAACCATGTAACATAATTTCAGTATTCATTTGTTTATGAACAGTTAATAGGGGTATCACTGTCCTTGTACATTACAGTCAAACACTCGGGGTGAAGGGGGAGTTTCACTCATTATAGGAGTTGGAAAGAGACAGAAGTGAAAGATGTTTGAATTCGAAAGTCAGTGTTTTGGACTCATTGAGAGAGTTATACATCAAACTACCGTTTTACGTATTTACAGGAAAACTTGTTAATTATGTTATGGAAATAAAAATTGATTACAATGTATTGTGATAGACATGTCCCTGAAGAAATAATTCTGTGTGGGAATGAAGGTATTCTAATTTAAGTATATAATGAACTGGAAAATTTGTGAATGTTTGTTTGATATATCATTATGGCAGTAGTTCCCATGTTAGCACTTTACAACATTGTGGGATAGCAGTATGATCCGAAATAAAATTAAGAAAAATCGCAATCAAGCTGCCCGTAGTTGCTAAAGATGCATTTCTTTTATTTTACTCAAACGATCGTGTTATAATATATCATTATCTATTAACCATGCAACACCTTTCGTAAGTTTTGGCTGTACCTGAAAATTTCAAATTACTTTCACAATTTTTGTTAAAGCTCAACTATAATTAATTGTTATTTTACCTGTAACAATACAACAACCACCATAATATAAAAGGAATACTTAGCCATTCAACTTTCTGTAGAGCTACGGTAACCATGGAAACAAAGTAGGTAAGAAAATCATGAGATATTTCAGTAATTCCTACAGTGAAAGTCAATATGAATTGTTCAGACTCAACATTAGGACGAATCAATTTGACACGTTGCGAGAATGATACAATAAATGTATACAAAGTCAAAAATATGTTTACATCTAAACTGTAAGATTTGATGGCTGAGGCTGATTCGTCTGTGGTACCCATTCGGAAGGTCTGGGTTTGATTACCGTGGCCGATCTACCTGAACCATAGGCATTTTCGGGAATTTTCCCAGGCCTCCAGGTAAATTCTGAGTAGGCTAATTCACCACGCAATTTTTTGTCCTTCCATTTCAAATCATTTGTCATCTGGTGGTCTGTTTCAGGGTAGAACTGTTGACGGGTGGCCTGGCGATGTATGGCAGGATGATATCTCCTGGTGAACACTTCCTCCTCCGAAAGGACGGTCACCGATCTGGAAGTGCCGTTTCCGGAATGCAGGAGGGTGAGTTACCGGCTGTAATGGCCTGCCGGGGAGTTTCCAGCTAGTAAAGTGGAGGAACCATGCCATCTGTAATATCCAGGCTCTTTGTATCGGCCACCCTCTGCGTCCTGTCTCCTCATCCTTCCTCCCGGGGTTCCCCACTTGAGAGCGTATATATAATAAAATAAGACTGGTCACAGGACCGAAAAAAATACAACGCTGAGTGCTAAGACTTGTTTTCCATATACCAGATCTTCTAGTTATAGATGAGTCATGTACAATAACGAGAAGATCAGTGCTACTGTCACAGAATACTAGATATACCTTTCATTTGCCACGAAATGAGTGTTATACATGTATAGCATTTAAGTGAAAATCTTTGGAGTCGTTCTTGAGAAAGGCAAGCATTTTAAAAAATTTCTATGAATAAGTACTATGTATTTGAAGACCCTTGCCTCCTTCTACGTGGGAGTGATGAGTAACTCCGCGGCTCTTTCCTTAGGGCAATACCTGATTTCCTAAAAATTCCCTATTCCTATCGACAACAACGATATGGGACTGGATACGCCACTTACGCGCGTCAACCCCGCAGGGAGGACTACCGAAAATCTCGGGGGGCCGCCTGGAAATCTAGCAGATCTTATACAAGTTTTGCAGGCTAGTACGTGGGACTTATGGGCCACGCTCTACCCCCTCCGATCTTGTAGCCTGGCCGGAGGTACCCAATTTCCCGTAGATGTTGGGAACACACTGACCCTCGAGTGCAACCCAATTCGAACTCTTCTAACCGCCTAACGGGAACTTTTACTGAAGGGTCCAAAAGCTCTAACGATGTTGGATGTGCGTATGTCCATGGAGCCGGACACTTCACATTCGGTCTCCATGGCAGCACTTATATCTACACCGCAGAGCTCTACGCAATCTACCGAGCCATTTTAGGTATTTGCCGCCGAAGGTTGAGTGATTCCCCTTAGCGCAGTTCAGAGCCTTCGTGAGCTGTACACCCACCAAAACTTGTACAGTGTATCCAGGACGCACTCCACATCATACACGTCTCTGGTGTTAGCGTGGTGTGTGCATGGGTTCCTGGTCACGTTGGCTTGTAGGATAATGAAGTGGCGGTTTTGGCGGCTAAGGTGGTAGCCATAGCACCTAATGTTACCTTCCCTTTAGCCACCGCGGAAGACTTCAGGCTTGTTGTCCGTAGAGCGACCTCCTCGTGCTGGCGTTATGCGTGGCAACAAGCTCAGAACCGTGTAGGAGCTTCCGATTACCTTGGAGACCTCCTGTCGATTAACCCGACTGGAGGAAGTGATTTTGGCTCGGCAGCGTATTGGTCACTGCTATTTTAGTCATAGTATTTTTATTAAATAGGGCTCCAGTACCAGTTTGGTAGCTGTGCGTTTCTTTTCTGACGGACGACCACGTAATTTTAGATTGGTTTACTCTAGCACGTCTACGCAGATCTCTGCAGCTGCCGGCCAGCCTGACGCATACCCTGACGACAATGTGATGGCCAAGGTTTTAGATTTCATTTTAAATTCTAATTCTAGAATATAGGATCCCATAGTTTGGAATTTTAATCTTTTTATTGGCTTTAAGCTTTCTTTTAGTATTTGAGACAGTGTTGTACGAGTTTTTTGTCATTACATTAAACAGTCATTTTTAGCCTTTAGTTCGGTTTTGAACGCCATTGGCCTTTAGGGGCGCTGATGACGTTGTAGTTGAACGCCCTTAAGCCCAATTATCCATCCATCCTCAGCTATGACGACTAAGGTATTTAGATTTTATGAACTTCTTGGAGGCGATAGGGTCGTCTCGGTTTTTATCTTGATGAACTTGAAGTTCACATTCTTTTTCCCGGTGTGGCTGATTGTTTAGACCGATCGGTTCTCGATGCTATGCGTTCACAAAGTGAGATTTGTTGTAGACAACACGGCTTTGGGGAGGGTTTTTCACTCCGGGATCTCCGGTTTCCCCGCCATTTCATTCCAAGAGTAAATCTTCATCTTATGTATTATCAGTGTCACCACCTGCAGTGCCATATGTAGTAAAAGCGGGCGTTAAGCACTAGTCATTTAAATTCAAGTCGTTTTCAAAGGTGGCGTCGAAATTTGACGGTTTCCCTTCATAGTGCGTGATTAATGCAGTTGGACATTAAACTCTTTGTAATAAATGTATTTCTTGTTCTATATCGTTATTCTCATTTTTAAGTGAAACACTCTTGCCGATTTGTCTGTGCTTGATG
This sequence comes from Mantis religiosa, assembly GCA_030765055.1. Lineage (NCBI taxonomy): Eukaryota > Metazoa > Arthropoda > Insecta > Mantodea > Mantidae > Mantis > Mantis religiosa. Next base: position 19,704,642 of record CM060953.1, on the reverse strand, counting down.
CTTCTAAAATGCTCTAAGCCTAATTTTCAACTTCCTTTTTGTTGTGACAATGTAAGGGTAGTCAGTCTTTGCAGTTGATCCGGTGCATATCTCTGTTTTTTTCTGTGGGGTTTTCCTTTTTTATTTTGTGACATAAAATATGTACTAGCAATGTATGGAGGATAGAGCACTAATTCGAATAAAAATTGTATTAATTTTAGCAAAATGTTACACATTTGGGCCTATTGTCCGACAGCGACATTTCATTAAACACTTAATGCAAATCCCTGTACTTAACTGCCCTGTTTAGTATTTAACTGACACACGCACACACCATCAGGTCAAATGTTTTATAACTATGTACCATGTACGTTAAAAAGACACGCTCTTTTAGTTCTTAACTAACCGCCAGGTTGACAAACCAATTGAAAGATGGTAATGGACCTACCTCGACTTTCCGTCCACAGATGGCTCTACCTGTAATATCCTACCGCTGTAAAAGAGATTTGTCGTTATTTACAAAGTTTCAAAATCAACTAAATGTATGATGTTTGTGTGTGCATTGAGTTTATTCGCGTTTCACAGAATTAAGGTATACAATAACTGGAACGTATTTTGATATAAATATGACCTAAGACGTTTTTCTGTATGAGAATGGAAGTCATCTGACTTAAATATATAAACCATAAACTTAGCCTGACCACCAGTTCGGATTTCGTCCTGGGCACTCGACTACCCAACAGCTGCTACGTGTGGTGGAGACAGCGGCCCTGGGTTTCCAGGAACGCGCCTTCACGGCAGTGGTATCTTTGGATGTCGAAAAGGCCTTCTCCACAACATGGCATGCCGGTCTGATCTTCAAACTTATCCAACTGGGGCTACCTACACAGCTAATCAACATCCTACACAGCTTTCTCAGGCACAGATCATTTAAAGTCACAGTAGCGGGGAAAACATCTACACTGAGACCCGTGAGAGGCGGAGTCCCCGAAGGCTCTGTACTATCCCCCACACTATTTAGTGTTTTCATGGCAGATTTTCCAACTCAACCACAGGTCGAAATGGCACAATATGCTGACGACGTGTTGTTGTTCTGCAAAAACAGACATATACTCAGAGCCTTCAACCCAATTCAGAGACACCTCCGTCTCACACAAGAGTGGTGCAGGCGTTGGCGGATGTCCGTATATCCGGACAAAAGCCACGCCATTCTTTTTACGAGGCGCCACACCCCCGCTGACCGACCAAACTTCCACTTCAGGGGCCGAAGGATAGAGTGGACTAATTCCATCAAGTACCTGGGCGTTCAACTTGATAGAGGCCTAAATTTCCGCGGACACATCAGGGAACTATCGGCACGGGTGCAGGGGGCTATTGCCTCTCTGTACCCAATGCTGGGTTCTCGCTCGATGCCAGTCCGCTTAAAGCTACACCTCTTTCGAGCGCTGATAATCCCACTCATGTTGTACGCCTGTGAAATCTGGGGCATGGCTGCCGATAGCTGGATAGCATACCTTCAGCGTGCACAGAATAGAGGACTCCGATCCATCTATTCTGTGGGCCGTTCTTTTCCCGTGAGGTTACTTCACGAAGCTTCCCTTCTCCCATACGTGGAGGACGAAATTAGACGCCGGGCAACAAAATTTTACGATAAAATTCCAGCTCATAGAAGCGCCCTGGTTCGGTCTCTAGGAGACTACGACGCTGCGAGCCGCCGATTCAGGCTTTACCGGGTACCCCGTATGGCTTGCGGGCATCCGAGGTAACAAAGGGGTTAATCCTTACAGCAGCATAAGCTAAATTACAAATCTCCAAAAGAGCTTTTTGGCTACTAATTTACCCCATTTTAGAAAAATAAAACACCAGGGTGTAAACAAAAAAGCGGTTTGGCATCCTGTACAAAATTAAAGAGGAGCAAAAGCTACCTCAACAAAATTTTCTCCAACAAAAAATATCACATCATCCTACAAACATCAAAATTAACAACCTGCGGTCAGACGCAAAACCTGGGTGGGTACGCAGCAAAAACCTTCTGGCTGTTAACAGCCTGTCAGTACACGACTTGGACTTGCACCACCTCAGCATCGCCGGAAGCTGCACAGCTTTACTTAGCAGACACGCAAGCAGCTTCACCTTCACCACAGACCAGCCGATCTCCAGCCGCTGCGACCTCCTCTCAGCCGCCGACAGGAACCAAAGCCACACACTGCGCAGTAGTCGTCGGAGTACCCCTGGACCTCCCAGCGAGGTATCTCCTCACCGCAGCGACGCAGAAGTGGCCCACGGCCACCAGCGCCTCTCGGATCTCGTCGAGACGAGGCCCAACCACCTGCGTGCGCCTGCAGTTTACAGATCATCAGGACCGCGACACCGCCTTGGCCTCAGGTCTGCCCATCTTGGGACAGCTCCTGAAGGTGGAGGCCAGTTAACTGCAGCGACACGTCCCGTGCCGGAACTGCTGTGCCTACGGGCATAGCGCCGACACATGCACCGCGCCGCCACGGTGCCATTACTGTGGCTCACCCACTCAAACTGCAAACTGCAGGGCTCACGATCTCCGCCGACGCCGCAGGTACTGCGCCACTTGTGACGGCCTTGGCCATTTCACAGTGCAGGCGCAGTGCCCTGCTTATCCTCGCGGAAACCAAGTACGACCGACACCCCGGAGCACTGCCACCAGCGGATCTATGGAATGGCAGCAAGCACTTGGCTGCTTCCGGGAGGACCTCCAACTTATCACCACCAGACTCCACGTCCTTGAGGAACTCATCACTTCACTCGCCACCAGCAATCACCGGACTCCAGCGGAAGAGGCTCAGGACCTCCGCTCAGAGGTCCTTAGCCTCAGCCAGCGACTGGGCAAACTGGAGGAATCCGCCACCGCCGCTGCACAACAGCAGGAGACACACCACGCCGCCCTCATTGACACCCTGACCGCCACACACAGACAACTGACAGCGACTCACTCCCCTCGACCAACTCTCCGGCTCACTTGACAAATTACACGACACGACACTGGCCATCAGTTCCCAGCTCCAACTCACAGAACAACTAGCCACCGATCAAAAAGAGATCCTCGCATCAATTCAACGAAAGATTCACCGGGTGGAGGCACACCTCACAGACACATCCTCTAACACCTCCAACAGACTGGACCAACTTCTCTTCAAACTAGAAGACATGGACACCAGCCTCCACTCCAGACTAAAGGACCTCAAGACCGCAGAACAAATAGTAGCAGAGCACGATGAACAGAGCGTCCAGAGAATGAAAGCTTACCGCCCCACCCTCTGGAGACCACCACAGCACACCTGATGGCCACATCAACTACCCTCCCGAACTTAAACTACCGGAGATTATGCCCTCCCACAAAGTATACTATTTAAACTTCCCCCCACTCGGCAACAACTGCCGGATATGATGCCCTCCAATACTAGATATATGTTACAATAAAGAGTTACCCTGAATACCTTCCACTTTTCCACCCTTACTCTCCACGCGCCTCGTTCAGGGCCATTTGGTCATGTTCGACGCCTGGCCATCATTCTTTACCCGCTCGCCGTTATTGACGGCCAGCTCCTACACTTCACCTCTACTAACGGGAGTGCTTTTAGCGGGATCCCACAAAGCCACTCAAACTACCTTCCTAAATTTCACCTCCTAACCTTAGTAGTTAAAAAAAAATAAAAAAAAAACTTTATTCCATGGTTTAATTCGAATTAACGTGTAGGCCCAACACTTATGTTGTGCAATTATTGTGCACTAAGAGCGGTAGGACCAATGTTAAATGTGCAGTTTGACTAGTAATAGGATTTGAAAGAAATCGCGGTCCCGTTGACCCTAGCTGCTATGGGTCGGGAAATGGTTCTTGAAAACTGCATTATTAAAATGACAGTTTTGATGCGAGACTCCTACCTGTTTTCCCTGGTGTTCAATGTCAGTGATATGCCACTGTGACCATTTCACCCTCTCAAATATCACTTATTTCATGTGTCGTACGGTCTCCAACAAATTAGATACTATAGTTACAGAAGGGCTATTCAGTTACACTGAGTAAACCATTTTGCCTTTAATTATAATTCTTCTACACCTGACATATCTTCGTCCAAATAGTGCTGTTTTATTTCATCCATAGAACGGGATGTCCCGACTTGGGTACAAAATTGGGTGGCACAGAGGCATGAGCAACACTTGCCCCTCACAACGCCGGAGGAAGTCTACAAGCTCATTAGGAAGCCACCTAATGGGAAAGCCCCTGGCCCGGACAGGGTGACTAATGACGAACTCAAACATATCCCGAGAAAACCCTGGTGCAACTTACAAAAATTTTCAACGCTTGTTTGCAACATAATTATTTTCCTGACACTTGCAAACGAGTCAAGCTAATAATGCTCCCTAAGCATAGGGAAAGCCCCAGGCAACCTCCAAATTACCGCCCCATCTGTCTCCTGTACACTATTGGTAAATTGCTCGAGAAAATAATTCTATTTCGAATCCAAAAACAAATTGTGGCGCTTGACATTTCAAATTCACAATTTGGCTTTGTAAAAGGGCACTCAACAGACCTTCAACTTTTAAGACTAATACATGACGTCACGGAGCAACTTAAAAATGGGGCTTCAACGTTGGCGCTAATTTTGGACATAGAAGCCGCATTTGATTGGTGCTGGCACAAAGGCCTGATTTACAAGCTGCACCGAGAGTTTCCCGGCCTCCAAAATTCACCACCATTGCTGCACAATTTAAAAAGTAAAACAGGCGCTTCTACGTCCAAGTGGGTCGCTCCTCCTCAAAGGAGAGAATGATACGGGCTGGCGTATCATAAGGGGCTATTATGTCACCTTTCCTGTATATACTCTTCACCAACGACTTCCCCGTGGACGCCAGATACAAAGTTGCAATGTATGCTGATGACACCGCAATATACAACCATCTAAAAAATCCTCGTTATGGACTTTTAGAGATGCAGCGGTACATTGACCGCTTCCTTTCATGGCTTCATGACTGGAAAATCAAAATTAATGCGAAAAATGCCAGCTTGTACATTTTACAAAGTGGCGCCCTTTGGCAATGGACCTAACGGTCGATGGTCAAATACTGCAATATTGTCAGCAGGTCAAGTAGCTCGACGTGACATTGACACGCACGATGCATTGGACCACCCACCTAAGATATAGCGCCAACAAAGGGCGGCAGCGATTAAAGATGTGCGCCCCCATATTTAGGAGCAAACAGCATGGTAAACACCAGCAATATATGGAGTATCGCGCATTATTTCCTATTAAATTTATGGTAATTTTAGAGCAATTTTACACCTAAGAACCTGTTATATAAGACGGCAAATTGCATCGAAAATTTCTTGCAAGGCACTGAATTTAAATGCCCAGTTTACTGTTTAACCGACACATAGACGTTAAAGGTTTCTTAAATGCTTACCATGTATGTTGAAATGACACGCTCCTTTAGTTCTCAATTAACCGTCAGGAGGCACTTTATTTGAGAAACAAGTTAACAGATGCTAAAATTCCGACTTCCTCTTCCAGTCCACAGATGGCTCCACCAGTAATATCCTGCCGCGGTGCAGAAAATTTGTAATTATCTACAAATTTTTAATATGAACTGCATTTATACTCTTTGAATATACTTTAGCTTTGTTTTCATTTAACGGTATGAAAGTAAAGAGTAACTAGATTGTATTTTGACACAAATTTGACCGTAAACGTAATTCTATACGAGAATGAAAGTCTTCTGAATTAAATATATAACCACGATTTTTATAATTGTTTTTCATTGTAAGATTTCAATCCTACGCAGCCTAGTTCGTAAAATTTTTGCTGTATAATTTTAGTACCTTGATGTTTGTTTGTGGAGAGTAGTGATCTGTTTAATTTTTTTTTTTACTTGTCCCGATTGATCATTATTTGGCTGAGTTTGGATAGAAACCATTTCTGTTTTGCTGTATTTAATGTATATGTAAATTCCTCATATTGTTTTTGATCTAAGGGTATGCTGTTCAGTCTATGGATCCAAATTTTAAGAGCAGCTAGTTTATGGGACAGAGGATTGAAATTAATTATCTGTGTTTGTGGGTTTTCTGTAGATTCCAAATATCACACTGTCATTTTGTGTTAGGATCGTTAAATCTAAGGAAGACATTTGATGCTCCACTTGCAAGCTTAGTTACAATAGAACAAGACTGGTCACAGAGCCGAATGTAATTCAGCTCTGTGTAGAAACATTTGTTTTCCATCTTCTAGATTTTCCAGTTATAGTTGAGTGATGCACAATAAAGACAAGATCAGTGCTACTGTCAGAAAATTCTGGATATGCCTTTCATCTACCACGAAATGAGTGCTATACATGTGTAGCGTTTAAATTAAAATCTTTGGAATCGTTCTTGATAAAATCAAACAGTTTGAAAGATTCCTATGAGTTAAGGACTATGATACAATGAAGCACAGAAGCCCGCCTCGGTAGCGTAGATTTTAGCGTGTCTGCCATACGTTCAAGAGTATCGGAATCGAATTTAGGTCAAGGTGAGCTACCTGGATAAGGCTTTTTCCGGGGTTTTCCCTTATTCTTAAAGACGACTGTCGGGTAGCTCTAAGCTCAATTGAGCCCGGACTCATTTGAGCATCATTTCCCAAATCTCGTTCACCGTCCGATGATTTAACGTTGGAGGACATAAAATTACAACAGATAAATAAATAAATAAAGCACAAAATTAATATAATTTTTGGTCGCACTAGTCCTCGATGCTCCATATATTGGTTATGTTTACCTAGATCGTGTTTCCTTAGGACCTTCCTTACATCCTCAGCTAATATTGACCAGTGAATTTTGACTTGATGAACTTCTTGGAGGCGATGGGGGTGTCTCTGTTTTTACCTTGATGAACTTGATAATCAGATTCTTTAGCCGCGCCGTGGTTGAGTTGTTAGACCACTCGTCTTTCACCATGGTGGCCGGGATTTTATCCGCCGCGACCACACAGTGATATTTGTGGTGGACAACACGGTGCTGAGGCAAGTTTTCTCCGGGTTCTCCGTTTTTCTTCCACCATCTCATTACACTAGTACTCCAACTCATGTACCATCAGTGTGACCATCTGTGGTGCCGTATGTATGAAACGCGGACGTTAAAGACTACACATTTCATTTTAGGATCCGTGCAAAGGTGGTGGAGCTCTAGCAATGGAAAAGGAGTTCCTTTGGAAAAGCTCTGTAGCTCTGTGATGGGAAACACTAGCAATATATGGAGCATCGAGCACCAGTTCCACTCAAAATTATACTAATTTTCAGAAAGTTACACATAAGGACCTGTTGTGCAGACGGATATTTCCATTCAACAGCTCTTGCACGGCAGTGAATGTAAATGTCCAATTTAGTATTTAACCGGCACACAGACGCACACAGTTTGACGAATATAAAGCATATACATTATAAAGACACGCTCTTTTAGTTGTTAATTAACCACCACGTTTACAAACCAATTGAAGGATGCTAATGGTCCTACCTCGCCTTGCTGTCCACAGATGGTTCCACCAGTAATATCCTACCACGGTGAAGAAAATTTGTAATTATTTACAAAGTTTTAAATTGAACTGTATATATACTGTTCACCTATACCTTAAGTTTATTTGCATTTAGTTCTATGAATTTAAACAGTAATTAGAATATATTTTAACATAAATTTAACCGAACAAGTAATTCTGTTTGGGAATGAAAGTCATCTGAAATAAATATATAAGTCACAATTTTTGTAACTTAATTTCATGGTGTGAATCCAATTCTAGTTGTTAGTTGTAACGGCTTTGCCGTGCAATTGCTTATCCATGCATCGTCCTTTGAATGCAACTTACGTATTCAACTTCCACAAGGTTTACCGAATCGGGTGCCTAGATAGAGCGGACATTGAGATGAGGCACTTGTTTACTAGAATGGCGGTACTCGGTTTCCATCATCTCATCTGTAGGACTGAAGTATACCATGAGCCAGCAGAGACGAGTGAGAGGAACTTTTGTGGACAAAGATGTGAACGTTACCACATAGAACTGTGCAGGAAAAGAGCCAAATCAGACTATGTGAACCAAGGCGCCAGTGCGCAAAACTGAATAATTTGCAATTGTTTGCAGTTGAGCTCTTATTGTATGGCCATATGACTGCAATAAAAGTTTATTATATAAATAATTATTACTGTTATCCGTGGCAACACAGATTACTAATACCCGAAAGTTAGGATAATATTGAGACTCTGTGGATTACGTAGATTCGGGGATCCGTCTTTCAGAAATATAAATACCTCTGTTGTAGTAAAAAGACGTGAAATTTACAATCAGCCGTCTTCAAGGTGGAGTCGGTGCTCCGCTCAAGTTGTGTGGTCGTTGAAGGCGGTTCCTCCTCCGCAGAAGAGAGTCCCTCGATTCTAGCCATACCGGGATCAAGTCCCTTACTGGCATGGAGAAAGTTTTTCAATGATGGTGGGTGAACTGTTATGGTCAGCTTACGATATAGTTTTATGGGTAATAGGTAGTTATGTTGTTATTGTAGATTTAGGTTAAGGTGGTCCTAGCACAAGTCTGGGTTTTTTGTATAGTTCTAAGGGGTTAAGGTCGTACTCTCCAAGTCCACGGTTGAGGTTATTGTAACTGTTAGGAAGTTGTGAGATAGATGGAGGATGTAGTCAAATAATTTAGGGAAGGATAGGTCTAGATGGATATTGTCGTTTGGGATGTACCAGTGGGCCGGGACTGCAGATCGGAGGTATCGGTTTAATAGGACTTTGAGTTTGGAGAGAAGTGTTTTTGCTGACATACCCCAAACTTGGCAGGCGTGAGTCAATGCTGGCCTTAGTATCTGCTTGTAAAGCAGGAGCTTGTTTCTCAAAGCCAATGAGAGTTTCGATTGTACAGTGGGTACATCATGGCCATCATTCTATTTACTTTGTTTGCCAGTGTCGTGATGTGTGCCTACCAGGTAAGGCGCAAGTCCAAGATAACACCGAGGTATGTTGCCTGCGATGACCATGGCACTTCTGTATCTCCGAGGCGGAGGTTTAGTACATCTGGTATAGCTCGCCGTGTGAAGGTGACGGCTTGGGGCTTAGTGGCATTGAGTTTTAATCGCCAAGATGCGAACCAGGCATACATCATATTTGTAAGCACCTGCGCCCTGCGGACTGCGATGTCATTTTTGTGAGATTCTGTTGTTATGGCTGTGTCGTCGGCAAACAGGTAAAGGTTGCAGCCTCTCAATGTGGGAAGTGTATTGATGTATGCCAGGAAAAGCAGGGGCCCAAGGACACTGCCCTGAGGTACACCTGCATTTATGGCGTATGGTTGGGAAAGGATGGCATCCTTCACTACTTCGAAGGATTGATGTTGGAGATAATATGCAATAGATGAATGTGGTAGGAAGGGATTTTATAGGGTATGAGTCAGTGCAGGAGGCCTTCGTGCCATACGGAATCGAAGGCTCTGGAAATAACGAGGAAGAGGGCTGCAACATAATGCGCGTTATTAAACCCTTTCACCGCTTCGTCCTCAAGTCGAAGAGCTGGTGATTTGTGGAGTGCTGCCGCTGCTTAATTACTTTCTCAAACAAATTGCTAATGAATGGGAGAAGGCTGATAGGCCTATGGCTGTTTAGATGCTTGGGTTCCTTCCCTGGCTTAGGCATGCTTCCGTGCCACTGGAAAATAGGCTAAAAGCATCAAGCTGTTAAAGGGATGCACCAACATTTGTAACCAGGGTTGTGGAAGTGTTTTGTAAGCAGCGTATAGCAAGTTGTCAGCTCCCGCCGCTTTGAAGGGTCGTACAGAATTGATGATAGATCTCACTTCTGCAATGGATTTAAGGGGACTTCTTCCACCGTATGTGGGACACTAAAATATCGTTGGACAGCTGAAGCAATTTCCTACGACAATTCGTTATCTATTGACTCAGCTGGGTGAAAGGTAGAGGCTAGATGTTCAGCCATAAGTTCTTCCTTCTCTGTTGCAGACGAGGCTATTCTGCCGCCGTCAATCAATGGATGGTCGGCTGAGGGAAATTTCAGTAGAGCTTTGGACATTCGCCAAAGTGATGTGTCCTCTAGATCTAGCGAGCACAATTTCCTCTCCCACACTTCATTGCTGTATTCAGCTACCTCGAGCTTAAACAGGTGGTATAGCCGGTTCCATTCACGCTTGTCAATAGGGTTGCGAGACTGTTTAAGTCGGCGTCGAGCTTTGTTCTTAGCAGCTATGAGCCTGCGCAATTGAGATGTTGGAGGTTTCTGTCCGCCTGAAATCACACGCCTTGATGGAGCGGCTTGTTCATGAAATAAGTCACTTCGGTACACTTTAAACTTCGACTGTCACAATAACCATCATACAACTGCTCTTCTAACACCTGCGTGTTATTTATAGCCACCAGCCATTGTTTCTAGATTGCCGGGCAACAACAATAGACTGAAGAATCGGGAACCTCTCTCTGTCTCTTTCTCTTCTGCCCACGAGCCCTGAATACGTTTTAATAAAAGTATTTCTTGTCCTATATCGTGATGCTTATTGCTTAAAAGGTACGCAAATGCCAATTTGTCTGTTATTGATGCTTCTAAAATACTCTTTAAGCCTAATGTTCAATGACACGCTCCTTTAGTTCTTAATTAACCGTGAGGAGGCAATTTTAGTTGAGAAACAAATATACAGATGCTAATGTTCCAACCTCGTCTTTCTGTCCACAGATGGCTCCAAGTGTGATATCCTGCCGCGGTGAAGAAAATTCGTAATTATTAACAAATTTTCAATGTGAGCTGCATTTATACTATTTGCATATACATAAATTTGTTTGCACTTAACGGTATGAAAGTAAACGGTAATTAGATGGTACTTTGAAACAAATTTGACCTCAAACGTAATTCTGTACGAGAATGGAAATCTTCTGAATTAAATATATAAGCCACAATTAAAATTGTTTTCCATTGTACGCGCTCTTACGACGTTTACGTCGACTGGTCAGGGTCCGACTGCGTGAGCACAAGGTGCAAGCGTGGGAGGACACAATGGCCAGACTGCGCGTTGAAAATGGCGACGTGTGGCGTATCGCCAGGACCCTCAGGAATCGCAAAGGTCAATACACCTCACCCATCCATGGCACCCAAGGCCTCGCCTATGAACCCCAAGCCAAAGCAAATGCGTTCGCTGACTATCTTGAACGCACTCTATGTCCGAGAGAGGACCCCCAGGACGACATCTTTTCCGAACGCGTTCGTAGGGAGGTACGCCGATTTTTTCGACGTCCTCCCGAGGACGCGGAACGACTTCCCGTCATTCGCCCCAGTGAAGTCCAGGGCGTACTCAAACGCCTCAAACCAAACAAGGCGGCGGGGCCGGACGGGCTGACACCCCTCATGCTTCGTCACCTTCCCTTCAATGCCGTTCTTTTCCTAACCAGGATTTTCAATATGTGCATCACCTTGGGGCACTTTCCTCGCGAGTGGAGAGAGGCTCGGGTGATATGTATATTGAAGCCTGGGAAGGATCCTGTACATCCTTCCAGCTACCGATCCATAAGCCTCCTTTCTACCCTCTCGAAGGTATTCGAGAGGTTAATCCTAACCCGAATGACTCCCATCCTGGGAGATGTTCAAGCTATTCCTGACCAACAGTTCGGATTTCGTCCTGGGCACTCGACTACCCAACAGCTGCTACGTGTGGTGGAGACAGCGGCCCTGGGTTTCCAGGAACGCGCCTTCACGGCAGTGGTATCTTTGGATGTCGAAAAGGCCTTCTCCACGACATGGCATGCCGGTCTGATCTTCAAACTTATCCAACTGGGGCTACCTACACAGCTAATCAACATCCTACACAGCTTTCTCAGGCACAGATCATTTAAAGTCACAGTAGCGGGGAAAACATCTACACTGAGACCCGTGAGAGGCGGAGTCCCCGAAGGCTCTGTACTATCCCCCACACTATTTAGTGTTTTCATGGCAGATTTTCCAACTCAACCACAGGTCGAAATGGCACAATATGCTGACGACGTGTTGTTGTTCTGCAAAAACAGACATATACTCAGAGCCTTCAACCCAATTCAAAGACACCTCCGTCTCACACAAGAATGGTGCAGGCGTTGGCGGATGTCCGTAAATCCGGACAAAAGCCACGCCATTCTTTTTACGAGGCGCCACACCCCCGCTGACCGACCAAACTTCCACTTCAGGGGCCGAAGGATAGAGTGGACTAATTCCATCAAGTACATGGGCGTTCAACTTGATAGAGGCCTAACTTTCCGCGGACACATTAGGGAACTATCGGCACGGGTGCAGGGGGCTATTGCCTCTCTGTACCCAATGCTGGGTTCTCGCTCGATGCCAGTCCGCTTAAAGCTACACCTCTTTCGAGCGCTGATAATCCCACTCATGTTGTACGCCTGTGAAATCTGGGGCATGGCTGCCGATAGCTGGATAGCATACCTTCAGCGTGCACAGAATAGAGGACTCCGATCCATCTATTCTGTGGGCCGTTCTGTTCCCGTGAGGTTGCTTCACGAAGCTTCCCTTCTCCCATACGTGGAGGACGAAATTAGACGCCGGGCAACAAAATTTTACGATAAAATTCCTGCTCATAGAAGCGCCCTGGTTCGGTCTCTAGGAGACTACGACGCTGCGAGCCGCCGATTCAGGCTTTACCGGGTACCCCGTATGGCTTGCGGGCACCCGAGGTAACAAAGGAGTTAATCCTTACAGCAGCATAAGCTAAATTACAAATCTCCAAAAGAGCTGTTTGGCTACTAAATTTACCCCATTTTAGAAAAATAAAACACCAGGGTGTAAACAAAAAAGCGGTTTGGCATCCTGTACAAAATTAAAGAGGAGCAAAAAGCTACCTCAACAAAATTTTCTTCAACAAAAAATATCACATCATCCTATAAACATCAAAATTAACAACCTGCGGTCAGACCCAAAACCTGGGTGGGTACGCAGCAAAAACCTTCTGGCTGTTAACAGCCTGTCAGTACACGACTTGGACTTTTCCATTGTAAGATTTCAATTCCACAACTCTTAATTTATAATTTTTTGCTGTATAATTATAGTAGCTTCAGGTTTGCAACAGGTTTCCATCACAGAATGACTAGTAACAGAGTTTGGAAAATTATAACGCTTACCTTGCCCTTAGCTACTATTGGCCACGCAATTCTACTTCAGCGATGAAATATTTAAATGACAGCTTTGATGAGAGTCTTCCACCTGGTCTTCAATAGCAGTGATATATAACTTCACTCCCTCAAGAGTCACTGGATTGTTTACTTCAAATGTCGCTGTTTAGGGAAGCCGCAGTGTCCATCTCCAACAAATTAAATACTATGGTTCCTGAAAGGTTTTTCACTTACACACAACTTAACAGGTTTAAACAATTTTGCCTTTAATCATATTTTATTTCTTCCAGCTTTGACCTATCTTCTTCCTTTAAATCATTGCCATCATCACTATTTCCATCCCATTGTCTTCAATTATAATTCTTTCAAATTTTTTCTTCCATTAGTGTACTTTATTCTAATAGTGTTGTTTTATATTATCCACATTATGACATACCTTTACCCATTTCAACTGTGCAGTTTGCTCAAGTCGATGGCGGCAGAAAATTACGTCTTTCACTTTACAGGTGAAAGTTTACTTAGATACAATAAAGCACAAAGCCCGCCTCAATGGCGTAGATGGCAGCCTGTTCGCATCACTTTCATGAGGATCCGAGTTCGAACCTCGGTCGTGGTGAGCTACCTGGCTAAGTTTTTTCCGGAGTTTACCGTTATCCTTAATGCGAATGTCGCGTAAATCTAAGCTCTATGGACCCTGCGCTCCTTTGAGCATCATTTTACTAATCTCATTCACCATCCGATGTGACCTAACGTAGCAGGACGTAAAATGACAAAGAAAAAAATATTATAAATAAAAAAATAAATAAAATGAAGCACAAAATAATATATTTTTTAGTCGAACTTCTTCTCGATGCTCCATATATTGCTTGTGTTTACCTAGATCACGTTTCGTTAGGACCTTCCTAATATCCTCAGCTAATATTAACTACTGAATTTTGACTTGATGAACTCCATGAAGGTGATAGGGGCGTCTTTGTTTTTACCTTGATGAACTTGATAATCAGATTCATTGGCCGCGTCGTAGTTGAGTTGTTAGACCACTTGTCTCTCACCATAGCGGTCCGGGTTCGAACCACTGTGATCGCAAAGTGATATTTGTTGTAGACAACACGGTGCTGGGGCGAGTTTTCTCCGGGTTCTTCGTTTTTCTTCCACCATCTCATTACACCAGTACTGCACTCATGTATCATCAGTGTCACCGCCTGCGGTGGCGTATGTAGCAAAATCTGTCGTTAAAGACTACAGATTTCGTTTTAGGTTCTCTTCTGAGGTGGTGGGGCTTTGGTAAAGGGAAAGGTGTGCCCTTGGAATAGCTCTGTAACCCTGTGATGGTAAACACTAGCAATATATGGAGCATCGAGTACCAGTTCGACTCAAAATGATACTAATTTTCAAATAAGTTACACATAAGGATCTGTTGTGCAGACGGATTCTTCTATTCAACAGTTCCTGCAAGGCAGTGAATGTAAATGTCCAGTTTAGTATTTAACCGACACACAGACGCACACAGTTTGATGAATATAAATCATATACGTTATAAATACACGGTCTATTAGTTGTTAATTAACCGCCACGTTGACAAACCAATTGAAAGATGCTAATGGTCCTACCTCGTCTTGCCGTCCACAGATGGCTCCAGCTGTAATATCCTACCGCGGTAAAGAAAATTTGTAATTATTTAGAAAGTTTTAAAATGAACTGTATCTTTAATCTTTGTGTTTGCATTGTGTTTATTCCCGTTTCACAAAATAAAAGTAAACAGTAATTAGAATGTATTTTGACAAAAATTTGGTCTAAGGAATTATTCTGTATGAAAATGGAAATCATCTGAATTAAATATATATACCACAAACTTTTTAACTTTTTATGAAAGTTTCTGTTCAAATACTTACGTTGTGAATTGTGCCCTAAGAGCGTCTCTTCTGCTGCTGGATCAATTGTATGATTTCAATTAATTTGAATTTGACTTATAAATCTTTTTGCTGTGCAGTTCTGCTACCTTGAGTTTTGCAACAAGTTTCTATCACAATTTGGAATAAAATGACGCTTACGTTGCCCGTAGCTGCTATTGGCCATGCATTGCTTCCAGCAGACCAACAGAAGAGACGAGTCGTCCAGGTTTACCTAGCCGGAGCGTGTGCTTCCCACCTCCTAACCGATTAGTGCGGCTTTATCTGGGCAGTCATAGATTTGTCGTGTGTCTCTGGCGATCGGCTTGGGCAGTGTTATGTCTAGCCTTAATTGGGCGTTATTGCCCCGTGAGAGGTGTGCGCCCAGAGCTGGCTGCGCGCTTCCGCCTGCCTTTGAGGCATCTGAGCACAGTCCGCTTGACAGGATAGAGGAAAGGAACTAATGTTCAGGTATAGGCTTAGCAAGACCAGGTATGGAGTCAGGGGAATGTGGCTCTGTTTAGTTCTGGTTCCCCAAAGCATCTTTGGGCGACCGGTAGCTCCCTCGGTGGCGAGGAACCCTTATGTCTTGACGGTCAAGGGTGTTCAACAGGTTATTAGGATGGAAGTCTAGCTTACTGTAGATGGTGCGGGATCTCTCCCTCACACCGTGCACAATGTACGGGACTCCGGAATAGGTGCTTCTTGAACACTGAAGTATTTAAGTGAAAGCTCTGATGCGATTCTCTTACACTTAAATACGCAAGTTTACCATCACATAGAAGCGCCCTTGTCAGATCATTGGGAAATTATGACCCCAATAGACGCCGATCTAGACTGCATCGGGTCCCCCGTATGGCATGCGGGCACCCTAGATGGCCCAGGAGCTTACCCTATAAGCAGCTAAAGCTGAGCTCCTCATAATTCTTCCAAGCTGTTTGGCATCTAAATTTCTCCCCAACTATAAACTAAAAATTTAAAACAATAAACAAAAATCGGGTGCTAAGTACTGCATCCTCCCCTTCAACCCGAAGGTACTTTGGTAATCTCAAAATTAACTCCCAATCAAAAAACCTACATCACCTTCATCCTACATCATTCAATAAAAATCCTACCTGCGAAAAACCCTTAATGGGTGGGCACGCAGCAAAAACCTTCTGGCTGTATACAGCCAGCCAGCACGAGCGAGCGAGTCTCTTACTTGTTTTCCCTGGTCTTCAATAACAGTGATATCTCTCTGTAATAACTTCACTCCCTCAAGAGTCACTGGATTCTTTATTTCATGTGTCGCTATTTAAGGAAGCCGTACAGTTAGTCTCCAACAAATTAAATACTCTAGTTCTAGAAAGTTGTTTCACTTACACACAACAGAGTTAAACAATTTTTCTTTTATCATATTTTATTTCTTCTACGTTTGACACATCTTCGTCTATTGAATCATTGCCATTATGATTTCTTCCATCTCATTGTCTTCAATTATAATTCTTTCAATTTTTCTTCCTTTAATGCATTCTTTCCTAATAGTGATCTTTTATTTAATCCAC
Organism: Mantis religiosa; assembly: GCA_030765055.1. Classification (NCBI taxonomy): domain Eukaryota; kingdom Metazoa; phylum Arthropoda; class Insecta; order Mantodea; family Mantidae; genus Mantis; species Mantis religiosa. The sequence goes on along the minus strand of CM060953.1, from coordinate 19,688,092 downwards.
ATTATTACATACTTTTTCCCCATTGCATTTCTCCAATTTGCTCACATGTCTGCCGGTATAACATTTCAGCTTTCATTTTAAAACTTACATTTCTGGAAGCATACCATTGTTGGGAATTTGTCCATATTAATTCTATAGGATTCAGATGCTGTCATCACTTGGAATATTGTGAATTTTTAAACAAGAAAATGCCTCCTCTTAAAGAACTCGACGTTGGTGATTTATCTACTTGTGTATTGTGGTAAGAGACATTATCTATTCCTAGCACCGAGTTAAGGGGTAAATTAGGAATTAACATTATTTGCTTATCAACAGTTTATAGGCGTATAACTGTCATAGCACATTACAGTCAACTGAACTGGGGGACCATTGCGGGACTTATACATGAAACTACTATTTTACACATTTACAGAGACGCTCCTTCAACAGTTCAGCATCCGTCAAGAGAGGAACTTTGCTTGACAAGCAAATTGATAAGAGAGTATTCTCCTGCGACCTCGTATCGCTGTTAATAGATAGCACCACCTGTAATTTCTTGCCGCGGTGAAGAAATTTGATAATTATCTACAAGCTTTTAAAACGAATTATATTTCTAGTTTTACACATTCCTTAGGTTTGTTTTCTGCCTTATGAGGATAAACCATAATTAGAATGTATTTCGATAGAAATGTGACCGAAAGAAATATTTCTGTGTGGGAAAGTCTTGTAAGTTAAATATATTATCTACAATGTTTAGTGTGAGTTGGTTCTATCCTAATGTTTGCACGTTTTGTCATTGTGGGATAGCAGTATGATTAGTAACCGGACTCTAAATTAAATTAAGAAAAATCACACTCAAGTTGCCCATAACTGTTATAGATGCATTCCTTTTACTTTACTCAACTGATCGTATAATTTAATACCGTTGGTACTTATGGATATAAAATGTTTCGTGGGCTTTGACTGCACCTTACGACTTTGAATAGCTTTTATAAAGTTTATTAAAGCTTACATTAAATATTATTATTAGTTGTAGCAATACAACAACTAGGATAACATAAAATAATACTTAGGCGTTCAAATTCAATATTTACTTGTATACATTTATTGTAACATTCCCGCAGCGCGTCAGATAACTTCCTCTTCAGGTTTACGCTAAACAATTCATTTTGTCCTTCAAGGTAGCAATTACTGAAATATCTCGTATTATTTTCTTAGCTACTTTGTTTCCATAGTTACCGCAGTTTTACAGGATGTGTATTGAACTGCATTGAAATAATTTCAGTGATTGTAGACGTGACTAAAATAAACAGGTTAGGATAGGCAATGTACAGTCTGCAACTAAGCATAAAGCAGTTAATTTCCTTGAACCTAATTGGTAACAGATGTTGATAAATTTGTATTTAACCAAGGTGGATTAAAATATTAGATAAGAATGTCTTTAAAACTGCTTCCCGAATTAATTCGTTACTGTCGTTTTCAAGAGTTAATATCTCAAAACTGGAACTAACCACCTGCCAGTGCGACACTGTATAGCGATTAACTACCTTCTTGTATCATGTAGCCCTCTGTATCTATGTTTCTTTAACAGTTCTGATGGCCCAATACATAATAGCGAAGATTGTTACTCCAAATATCATTGGTTCGGGTCCTGCAATGTTGTTAAGTTCTTGCTTTTTTCAATACATTTCTCAGAAGAAAGTCTAACTCTCTAATAATAGCAACACGTGAAACTATTCGAAAGGTATAAGGAATTGTGTACAGAGTACGACAGTCATATGTTCGCCGCTGTCAACTTTTCACTAAAACGCAGTCACCATTTCGAGCAGTTTGTATAAACCTGATGTAAAGAGTTGCATTTACTTTTACTTTATGTAAGTTCGTTAATCCTATAAGCCATCTCCAATTTAGATGTAGAACATTTTAAGGTATTAAGCAGAATTTAGCCTTTGTTAGAAACAATTGTAATTAATTGCACAATAAGGTCAAATTGCTCCGTAAAATATACACATTCATTCAAAATCAAACAGCTTGGACGAAACGTTATAAACTAACAAACAAAGAATAAAAAAATTAGTACTTACGCATGCAAATTTTTTCGTGAGTTTTGGCTGCATCTTACGACTTCAATAGCTTTCACAAAGTGTATTAAAGCTAACGTAAAATAATATTATTGTTATCTGTAGCAATACAACAGCTAGGATAATATCAAATGAATACTTAGCCGTTCAAAGTCAGTGTTTACTTTTATGCATTTATTATAACATTGTTGCAAGGAGTAAACGAAATTGCTCGTGACATTGAGGCTGAACGATTCATATTGTCTTCCACGTTAGGAGTTACTCAAGTATCTCTTATGATTTTCTTAGATACCTTTTAGCGCAGTTCTACAGAGTGCTAATGAAGTACACTGAAATATTTTCAGAGGTTGTAGACGTGAGTACTATAAGCAAGTTAGGATAAGCAATGCATAGCCTGTGGCTAGACATAACGCAGTTATTTGTGTTAAAGCTAATTGCCTTCAGAATCGGATAAATTGGTATTTATTGGTTGGCATTATTGTATTAGGGTGTCTTTAGAACTGCTTCCCGAGTATAGGAATATCAATTCTTTGTAAACCTTAACTGGCCCTTTTATAGATTTAGTGCCTCAAAGATGTCTGTAAACTCTAACTAATCAACTGCCAGTGCGACACTGAACAGCGAGTTAATGTCTTCTTGTATCATGTAGCCTACTCTAGTAATGTTTCTGTTACAGTTCTGAGGCCCAATACGTAATGCCGAAGATTGGTATTCCAAATGTTATTGGTTCAGTTCCTGTAATGTAGTTAATTTGTTCTTTGTCTTGTGAGTACATATCTCAGAAGAAAGTCTAACTCCCTAATAATAGCAGCACATGAAGCTATTCGACACTCACAAGGAATTTTGTACAGAGTACGACAGTCATTTGTTCGCCGCTATCAACTTTGCAGTGAAAACTCGGTCACCATTTTGAGTAATATATATACACCTGATATAAAGTTTTGCATTTACCTTTCGATTTTGTAAGTTCGTTCACTCTTTAAACCATCTCCCATTCAGACGTACAGCAGGTTAAGGCGTTAAGCAGGATTCAACATTTGCTACAAACAATTGTAATTAATTGCACTTAAAGGTAAAATTTCTCCGTAAAATACACGCTACTGCCGATTGGTCTATTCTTGATGTGAGTAAAATACGCTTTAAGCCTAATGTTCAACTGGCTCTTTGTTTTGACAATGTAAAAGTTGTCGTAGTCTTTGCAGTTTATCCGGTAGACACAGTTACTGCCTGTGGGTATCTCCTTTGTATTATGTGACTTCAAATGATGTACATTGAATTTGCTCTGTGGGGCCAGAGTATTACGTTCTTTTGGATAAGATATGGTAAGCACTAGCAATATATGGAGCATCCAGCACTCATTGTTCTTAAAGTTACATTAATTATAGAAAAATGTTACACATAAGGAGATATTATGTTATACATCAAACTACGTTGCCAAATTGTTGCAAGGCAGTGAATTTAAATGCCTAGTTTAATATTTATCCGACACACAGACGTAAAAAAGTTATAAATAATTACAATATACTTTGAAAAGACAAGCTCTTTTAGTTCTTTTATTAACAACCAGGAGAGAACTTTAGTTGAAAAACATATTGACAAACGCTAATGTTCCGACGTCGTCTTCCTGTCCACTTATGACTCCACCAGTAATATCTTGCCACGGTGAACACAATTTGTAATTATTTACAAAGTGTCAAGTTGAACTGTAGTTAATTTCTTTAAACATAATTGGTATCAGATGCTGATAAATTGGTATTTAACCAAGGTGGATGAAAATATTGAACTGGAATACCTTTAAAACTGCTTCGCGAATTAACTCGTTACTGGCGTTTTCAAGAGTTAATGTCTCCAATATCTCAAAACTGGAGCTAATCACCTGCCAGTGCGACACTGTACAGCGATTAACTACCTTCTTGTATCATGTAGACCTCTGTATTTATGTTTCTTTAACAGTTCTGATGGCCCAATACGTAATACCAAGATTGGTGCTAGAAATATCATTGGTTCGTGTCCTGCAATGTAATTAAGTTCTTGCTTTTTTCAATATATTTCTCAGAAGAAAGTCTAACTCCCTAATAATAGCAACACGTGAAGCTATTTGAAAGGTATAAGGAATTGTGTACAGAGTATGACAGTCATATGTTCGCCACTGTCAAATTTTCACTGAAAACGCATTCGCCATTTCGAGCAGTTTGTATAAACCTGATGTAAAGGGTTGCATTTACTTTTACTTTATGTGAGTTCGTTCATCCTTTAAGCCATCTCCAATTTAGACGTAGAACATTTTAAGGTATTAAGCAGGATTTAACCTTTGTTAGAAACAAATGTAATTAATTGCACAAACAAGGTCAAATTACTCCGTAAAATATACACATTCATACAAAAACTAAGAGCTTGGACGAAACATAAGTAAACTACCAAACTAAGAATGAAAAAATTAAACTATAAAGAAAAGTGGAGAATCTAAGCCTTGATGTTTCACTTGAAGGCTAATGTTATAGCTATTTCACTAGAGGGAGTGCTCCGACAAGTCTCTTCATTTTCGTGTGTTATGTACTCAACTGTTATTATCACTTGCAGTGTCGCACTGGTACTTTAGAACCTTTCAGCGGTAAATTCCACATATGAACCAACACAAGAATCACTTCTATAATATATCTCTACTTGCTCTGAAAATATATACCTATAATTAGCTCCCTGTGTATTTATATTAAGGAACTTGTAATTGGTCAAGTGATTTAGCCTTTCTCATTGTCATTTTTCAACACTTGAATAATCTTTATCGTCATCTTCAGAGAATGTTCCACAATATAGTTCATATGTATCACATGGTTAGATCATTGCTTAACATGACAGAAGTATGGAAATCTAATCTGATGAAAAAAGAGTTTCATCATTTTACATGTCTAAGATCTCTTCCCAATATTTCTGTAACAAACCTGAATAAATATACTGATCTGTTAGATAACGTAAAAAGGGAACTTAAAGTTGGCGAATACGTGATTTTAAATCCATGCAAAATGATTTTGCTCTGTTTGCTAATGCTCCTGCAATAGATCTACATAAGCTTAAACCAGAATTACAGCAGGAAGTCGCTGATTTACAATGTGATACGTATATTCAATTGAAGTGTAAGAATTTGACTGATTTGGATATATATATATATATATATATATATATGTATATAAACATCTGAAAGCAGATACATATCCATCTCTTAGATCGTAGCAGCTATGTTTGGATCAACATATTGTGACTCTGTGTGTTCGTAGAATCAAAACTCAAAGTTACAGAAATTACAAATGTTCTTTATTTCTGTAGAAATACGCTCTGTTCTATCCTTACAGTAGTCTCATTACGTCACATACACAATCACAATCTGCCAAGGTCGATGACCACAACAACAATGTTTTGATTACATCTGTTTACTACATCTGCTCTCGTTACAACACTCTACAACTGTTTACTCCTACTGCTCTGTTTACGACTGCCTCTTCGCGAGTCGCCGCTCCCTTAAATACCTCATTGATAATTCGAGACTGTTCTGTAACAATCACTAGATATTTCTGGAACAAACAACAAATCGAATGTTCTGTAAAACAATCAAGACGTCACCAGAAAGTGCCAATTACCTCACTTATCTGTGTCAGTAAGTCTTTTATCTCGCGCTATCTTTATCTGTTTTTGTAGGCTCTTTATTTCCACACTGTCTGCCTATCAGTTCCTTAGTGTAAACAAGCCACGCGAACCCTTTTAGCGAGTACGCCGCCAGTAGTAAAAAGGGATTCGGTCCAATATATATGCCAACAATTTTTTTCCAAAATGAAACTTATAAAATCTAGGCAATAAATGCGACTAACAAGTGATAATATTGTGACTTTGTGGGTTCGTGAAATGAAAAGTCCAATTTCACCACTCAAAACTGTTCTTTATTTCCACCGACTTACAGTTTAACAGTTGCCAATTACACAGAATTACGTACTGCACACAATTACAATTCACCAGTTCGTCCGTTACAATTGCACTCGTAATTACGTACGGTCTTCTCACTAGCACTGCGTCCTTACACCAAGAACTGTCCTCACTCACACACTCAACTTCTGACTAGCTGCAGCCCTTTTTATAGGCATCTCGCCGTCTTCTCGGCTTTTCTTGTTCCCAGGCGAAGATTCCAGAAGTTTGAAAGATCCCGTAATTTCCAGAACACAGGTGAAAGAGAAACAGACCGCACAATCATGTTTCTTTCCCCAGCCGTCCCTGTCACCACTATAAGACGGACGAGGGGGAAGCGTAGCTAACACGGACCTCCCCTGTCTTCCCCTCTCAGCTGCTTCCACAGGGTGTTCCAGCGCCCGGGTGACACTGCTCCCTCCTCAAGGCTGTTCGCCCCGAACAACATCATCGTAGCGTGCCAGTCGGTCCAGGTGTACCACCAGCATCTGCCCGGAGTCTGAGCCAGAATTAGCGCTGCCGTAGTTTGTGAATCATACGGTTCGCTCCCAGATGTCCTCCTGAAGTACCGGCGTGCACTTCCTCCAAGACTTCCGGGACCTTGCTCCGGGGGAGTACCAACTGTTCTCTCTGCACCTTCCCATCGGGTGACTCCCATACCCGGAACAGCACGCCCTCTCTGGTCTTCAACGTGTCCCATCGGGCCCAGTACGACTTGTAGGTGGCGCTCCTCGGTGCGATGTCCTCCCAGGTTGGTCTCATCCCTGCCTCCACTTCCCTCAAGAGTGGCCCCAAGTCTGCGTCCGCCAGCTGCTCCCTCCTCAGGCCTGCGCTATCCCAGCCTTCAGCAGGCACTGCCACAACTACTCGGACTGCTGCGGCACGCTCCTTCTCTTCCACTCTTGTGCGCTCATGGCCGTCCTGGATCTGCGATAGGACACCTCCAATGTAATGGTCGCTAGCGTCGGTGTCCACAATGAAGGCGCCACCCGGTTTTGGGAAACCCAAAATTGGAGCACTGCACAGGGTCTCCTTCGGGTGCTGGAAAGCGTCTTCGGCGTCCTCCGTCCACACATAAGGCCGGTTTTCCTCCGTCAGGCGGGTGAGGGGTTTTGCGATGTTGTCGACCTTTTCCTCTAAATCATTAAGGCGGTCGTCTACTTGACCCTTCCGCTTGCCCAGATTCGTGACGTCATCCCTCACGCCGGCCAGACGTTCCTCAAACTTTGCGGCAAGAGTCTCGTTCGCCGCCTTCATTTCCGTGGCCAGACTGCCGTTCGCTGCTCTCATTTCTGTGGTTAACTCGGCCTTCATTTCTTCCATCTTCCTGGTGATGTTGTCGTTAGACGTCCTCATTTGTTTCAGTTCCGCTAAAATCTTTTCTAATGCTGCCTCCATTGTGTTATGTCGCACTCCTGACACCAATTGTGACTTTGTGGGTTCGTGAAATGAAAAGTCCAATTTCACCACTCAAAACTGTTCTTAATTTCCACCGACTTACAGTTTAACACTTGCCAATTACACAGAATTACGTACTGCACACAATTACAATTCACCAGTTCGTCCGTTACAATTGCACTCGTAATTACGTACGGTCTTCTCACTAGCACTGCGTCCTTACACCAAGAACTGTCCTCACTCACACACTCAACTTCTGACTAGCTGCAGCCCCTTTTATAGGCATCTCGCCGTCTTCTCGGCTTTTCTTGTTCCCAGGCGAAGATTCCAGAAGTTTGAAAGATCCCGTAATTTCCAGAACACAGGTGAAAGAGAAACAGACCGCACAATCATGTTTCTCTCCCCAGCCGTCCCTGTCACCACTATAAGACGGACGAGGGGGAGGCGTGGCTAACACGGACCTCCCCTGTCTTCCGCTCTCAGCTGCTTCCACAGGGTGTTCCAACGCCCGATTGACAATATACATGCTCTACCGAGAGTGGCTATTTGTGATACATCACTAGATTTTCATGACACATTACAAATAGAAGTGAGCTGAAATATATTTTCTCAAATTTTTAGGCTTACGTAACGGATCGTAGAACAAAATATTTGGATAAAAGTATTGGTACTACTCCTAAATATACTTGTAGCGAGTCCACCATTGACTCTGAACGAAGGTATTTGCCTTCACCTGTTAAACATTACGTCATGTGCATTACGGGTTGCATGCTGAGACGTCATACTTCTGTGTCATTGAGTACATGCTTGCCGATGTCCAGTTTAGTATTTAACCGATATACAGACTCACGCACTCACGTGAAAGGTTATACAAGTACATACCATGTACATTATAACGACACGCTCTTTTAGCTTTTAGTTAATCGCCTGGAGAGCAACAGTTGTTAAACATATTGTCAGATAGTAATCTTCCAACCTTGTTTTGTTGTCCACAGATGGCTCCACCTGTAATATCCTACTGCGGTAAAGAACATTTATAATCATTTACAAAATTTTAATGTGAAGTGTATTTATACCCTTTCAATATACTTTAACTTTGTTTGGTTTTAACTGAGTGAAAGTAAACAGTAATTAGAATGTATTCTGATACAAATTTGAGCGAAGGAGTAATAATGTACGAGAATAACGGTATCGTGGATATTAACATGTCTGCGTCACGTTCAAGATTTCCCGTGTTCGAATCTCTTTCAGGGTGAGTTATCTTGTTAAGGGTTTTTCCGTGGTTTCCCCTTATCCTAAACAGCGCATGTCGGTTAACTCTAAGCTCCATTGACCCTGGTATCTTTTGAGCACAATTTCACCCATCCCATTCATCGACCGAAATGACAACGTTGGAGGATGTAAATACAGGAAGAAAAGACATCTCGTTTCGATGCCTTCACCCTCTGAAGTATCACAGGATTGTTTATTTGACGCGTCACTATTTAGGATAGCCGTATAGTCAGTCTCCAACAAATTAAATACTATAGCTCCAGAAAGGTATTTCACTTACACACAACTTAACAGTTAAACAATTTTGCCTTTAATCATATTTTATTTCCTCTAAGTCTGACATATCTTTGCTGTTGCGTCATTATCACTGCCATCCTCGTCATTGTTTCTATCCCATTGTCAGTTATTTTTTTCCTCCCTCTGTGCACCCTTTTCTCAATACTTCTGTTTTATTACGTCCATATGATGCCATACTATTTCTAATACATTTATCCAATATTTTCAAATCATTCACTCCGTCTTTCATTTTACATATTACATTTCTGCAAGCAACACATTGTTTGGTGTCAGTCCATATTAATTCTATATTATTGAGATCCGGATGTTACGGAGCAAGCATTAAGGTTGCCTCGTTATATTCTACCAATATTTGGTCAATCAAATGGTGATTCTAAATTGGTTCATTGGCTAGAATTAAATCATATAATTTTTTTTGTGCCACCTTCTTCAAACTGGATATTGTGATTTTGTAAACAAGAAAGTATATATCTTCTTAATCAAACAACCTGACGTTGGTGGTTTATCTACTTGTGTATTATTAATTCATATTATGATTAATCATTTAACATAATTTCAGTATTCATTTGTTTATGATCAGTTAATAGGCGTATGACTGTCATTGTGCATTTGAGTCAACTGTATTCGGGTTGGGACGGTTCACTGAGTATAGGAGTTGGAAAGAGACAGAACACATTTACAGGATACGTTCTTTTAATTGTTAATTATCCGTCAATATAGGAACTTTGGTTAACAAGCAAATGAACAAATTTACAAAATTTTAAAACAAACCACAGGTATTTGCACTGTGTCACATACCATAGGTTTATTTTATTTCTACTAATTTAAAATAAACAATAACTAGATGTATTTTGATAGAAATGTAACCGAGGAAGTAATTTTGTGTGTGAGAATGGAAGTCTGCTAAATTAAGTATGTAATCTACAATTTTCGATGTTTTCCGCGATGAGATGGTAACTAATTAACTGGACGATGTTGCAAATACTTGTCTGCTACATAATTATGGTGATAGTTCCCTTTGTAGCACTTTACAACATTCTGCAATAGCAGCGTGACTAATAATTGGGCTCCACATGAAATTACGAAAAGTCACACTCACGTTGCCCGTAGCTGCTACAGATGCATTCCTTTTACTTTACTCGTGTGATCTTATATCGTTTCCACTGAGCCGTGCAACATCTTTCGTAAGTTTTGACTGCACCTGACGATTTAAAATTACTTTCACACGGTTTGTTGAAGCTCACATAAAAATAATTATTATTATCTGTAGCAATACAACAACTAGGATAATATAAAAGGAATACCTAGTCGTTCAACATTCTGTAGAGCTACGGTATCCATGGAAACAAAGTAGGTAAGAAAATCACGAAATATTTCAGTAATTCCCACAGTGAAGGTCAATATAAATAATTTAGCCTCAACATAAGGACGAATCAATTTGTCACGTTGCGAGATTGTTACAATAAATGTATGCAAAGTCAAAAATATGTTTAGATCTAAACTGTAAAATTTTCTCTAACCGAGCGGAGTGGCTGAAGCTGTTTCGTCTCTTGTGCCCATTCGGAAAATCCTGGTTTGATTCCTGAGCCCGACCTACCTGACCCATAGGCCCTTTCGGGAGCTATTCCAGGTCTCCAGGTGAATCCTGAGTTGGTTAATTATTTCCTCTGAATTTTGTGTCCCTCCATTTCTCATCTGGTGGTCTGTTTCAGGGTAGAAATATTGGCGGGTGTCTTGGCGCTGTATGTCAGGATGATATCATCTGGTCAACACTTCCTCCTCCGAAAGGACGGTCTCCGATCTGGAAGTGCCGTTTCCGGACTGCACGAGGGTGAGTTTCTGGTTGTAATGGCCTGCCCGGGAGATTCCAACTAGTAAAGTGGAGGAACCCAGCCATCTGTACTGTCGAGGCTCTTTGCATCGGCCACCCTCTTTCTACTCTCGCTTCATCCTTCCTCCGGGGACGCCCCACTTAGAAACGAACGTAGAATGGAACGAGACAGGTCACAGTACTAAATAAACTCCAACGCTCTGTGGTAAGATTTGTTTTATATCTACTAGATCTTCCAGTTATAGATGAGTGATGTACAATAAACAGAACGTCAGCGCTACTGTCAGTAAATTCTAGATATATCTTTCATTTGACACAAAATGAATGCTATACACATGTCTCTCACCAATAGGGAGTTACCGAGATGTCCCAAAAGGGCACCCGGCGCCTCTGTACGACTTTCCATAGGGCAAGACCTAGTGAATAACAAGCCCCTCCATCTGGTCCTGTGGACTCAAGACGGGATGGAACTGGATATACCACTTATGCGCGCCAACCACAAAGAGGCAGGCTTCGGATTAAACTCGGTAGGGCCGCCTGGTGATCTAGCACACCTACTAGCTATGCTGGCTAGTACGCGGCAACATATAGCTTCCCTCAACTCCGTCCGGAGACGCACACGATTTACCACGGGTATCGGGAATCACTGTCCCTCGAGTCCAACCCAATCCGAACAACACCCATTCAGGGTGGGGCTCGAATGTTCGGCCCGAGGTTCCTCCAGCGACGTCAGAGGTACCAAGAGTGCTATGTGTCCGAAGCATCCACACCACGGCAGCTGAAGGGGACAGATCCCCACCCCTACGGGAGCTATACAAATGTCGTGTTTGAATTAAAATCCTTGGAGTAGTTTTTGAGAAAACAAAGCTGTTAAACAATTCCTATATATAAGGACTGTGTTACAATGAAGTACAAAATTAATATAATCTCTAGTCGAACATATATTGCTAGTGTTTATCCAGATCACGTTTCGTAACGAACTTCCTAATGTCCTTCAGCTAATGTCGACTTGTACAACGAGGTCAAACCGAAAGTCCGAAGATCCCGACCTCTATCAACCCGGAAGCCATGGAAAACTTCGGTGCAATACCTTCAGTCTAAGGACCCTGGCCGCGCCGTGGCTCAGTGGTTAGGCCACTTGTCTCTCACCAAGGCGGCCCGGCTTTGGTCCCAGGTGACCGCAAACTGAGATTTTTGGTGGACAACCCGGCGCTGGGGCGGGTTTTCTCCGGGACCTCCGATTTCCTCCGACATATCATTCCTTTGGTGCTCCACCTTCATCTCATGTATCACCAGTGTCACCGCCTACGGTGCCGTATGTAGTAAAAGTGGGCGTTAAACACTACATATTTCATTTTAAGGACCCCCCATCTCAAGACAGGTGGAAGTGGATACGCCACATCAGCGTGTGAACGCCTTCGGGTAGACTACCGAAAACCTCAGTGTGGCCTCCTGGTAATCTAACACATCTTCTACTGGCTCTGCAGGCTAGTCCTCGGGACATTTTAGGCAAGCTCTGCCATATCCGGTTGGCCGAGGACTGGCCGTATCCAATCTCCCGCGGGTGTCGGGAACACACTGCCCCCTCGAGTCCAACCCAATCCGAATAGCTCCCCTTCGGGAGGGGCTCGAATGTTGGGCCCGAGGTTCCTCTCCATAACGACAGAAGTGTCTCGAGGACTAAGGGAACGCAGCACACGTACGAAGGCCTCTGAAGCAATAGTGGCGTCTCCGTTGGTGTCTTGATCAACTTAAGGTTCTGAATCTTAGCTGCGTGGCGTGGCTGAGTGGTTAGACCTCTCTACTCTCACCAAAGCTAGCCGCGTTCTATCCTATGCCACCAAAAAGTAAACTATGAGGTTGACAACACGCTGCTGGGGTGAGTTTTCTCAGGAATCTCCGGTTTCCTCTGACATCTCATTCCCCCATTGCATCTTCATCTCTTGTAACATCAGTGTCACCGCCTGCGGTGCCGCGTTTAGTAAAAGCGGGCGTTAAACACTACACATTACATTTTAGGTTCTCTTCAAAGTGGCGTCAAAATTGGTCAGTTTTCTCCATACTGCCTGGTTAATGCAGTTGGACGTGAACACTTCTTAATAAAGCTATTTATTGTTCTATATCGTGGTTCTCATTCCAGAAATGGTAATGGGAAAGTTGTGTAGCCCTCCGATGGTAATCACTAGCAATATATGGAGCATCGAGCACTAATTCCTCTTGAATTTATGTTAATTTTAGGACAATGATTCACCTAAGGACCTGTTGTGTGAGACGGCAAATTACATCGAAGATTTCTTGCAAGGCAATGAATCTGAATGACCAGTTTAGTGTTTAACCGACACATAGGCGTTAAAAGTTTTATAGATACTTACCATGTATGTTGTAATGACACGCTCTCTTAGTTCTTAATTAAGCGCCAGGAGGCAGCTTTAGTTGATAAACAAAGTAACAGATGCTAATGTTCCGACTTCCTCTTCCCGTCCACAGATGGCTCCACCAGTAATATCCTGCCACGGTGAAGAAAATTTGTAATTATTTACAAAGTTTTAAATAGAACTGTATTTATAGTGTTTACCTATACCTTAAGTTACTTGTGTTTAGTTCTATGAATTTGCACAGTAATTAGAATGTGAATGGTGTGAATCCAATTTCAGATTACTGTTGTTATAACCGCAGTGCTGTACAAGTGCTTAACCGTGCAACACCTTTTGAATGCACATGAGGAATTCAACTTGCTTCCACAAGGTTTATTGAATCGGGGCCATGATAGAGCGGACTATGAGATGAGGCACATGTATACTAGAGTAGCGGTACTCGGTTTCCATCATCTCTTCTGTAAGAATGCATCATGTCATGAGCGAACAGAGATATGTGAGTACAACTTTCGTGGACAAACATGTGAATGTTACTACATAGAACTGTGCAGTAAAAGAGCCAAATCAAAGACTATGTGAACCGAGGCGTCAGTGGGCAAAACTGTATAATTTGTGCTTGTTTGAAATTGAGCATTTATTGTATAGCCATTTGGCTGCAATAAAAATTTATTATATATAACTATTACTATTATCTGTAGCAATACAGATTAATAACACCCGACAATTAGAATAATTAATTAATTAATTTTGCGACTGTGTGGGTTACGTAGATTCGGAAATCCGGTTTGCAGAAATATAAAACTACTTTTGCTGCAGTAAAACGACGTGAATTTAACAATCAGGCGTCTTCTGTGTCGCTTTCTCTGCTGCCCACGAGCCCTGAATTCTTTTTAATTAATGTATTTCTTGTTCTATATCGTGAAGCTTATTGCATAAAAGGTCCGCAACTGCCAATTTGTCTGTTTTTGATGTTTCTAAAATACTCTTTAAGCCCATTGTTCAATGACACGCTGCCTTAGTTCTTAATTAACCGCCAGGAGGCAACCTTAGTTGAGAAACAAACTGACAGATGCTAATGTTCCAACCTCGTCTTCCTATCCACAGATGGCTCCACGTGTATTATCCTGCCGCGGTGAAGAAAATTCGTAATTATTTACAAAGTTTTAATGTGAATTACATTTACACTCTTTGCGTATACTTTAACTTTGTTTGCATTTAACGGTATAAGAGTAAACAGCAATTAGATTGTATTTTGACACAAATTTGACCGCAAAAGTAATTCTATACGAGAATGGAAGTCTTTTGAACTAAATATATAAGCCACAATTTTTATAATTGTTTTACATTGCAAGATTTTAATAAAACAGCATTGCATTTATAAATTTTTTGCTGTATAATTATAGTACCTTAAGGTAGCAACAACTTTGCATGACAGCATGTTTAGTAACAGGGTTTGGAAAATCATCCCGCTTACCTTGCCCTTAGCTGCTATTGGCCACGCAATTCTTATGAAATATCTAAATGACAGGTTTGATGAGAGTCTCTTACCTGCTTTTCCTGGTCTTCAATAGCAGTGATATCTCACTGTGATAACTTTACTCCCTCAAGAGTCACTGGATTGTTTATTTCAACTGTCGCAGTTTAGGGAAGCCGTACAGTCCATCTCCAACAAATTAAATACTATGGTTCCAGAAGGGTTTTTCACTTACACACAACTTAACAGAGTTAAAGAATTTTGCCTTTCATCATATTTTATTTCTTCCAGGTTTGACATATCTTCTTCTGTTGAATCATTGCCATCATCACTATTTCCATTCCATTGTCTTCGATTACAATCCTTTCAATTTTTCTTCCGTTAGTGTACTTTATTCTAATAGTGTTGTTTCCTTTCATCCACATTATGACACACCTTTACCCATTTCAATTGTGCAGTTTACTCAAATCTATGGCGGCAGAAAACTTCGTCTTTCACTTTACAGCTCAAAGTTTACTATGATACAATAAAGCACAAAAGCCCGCCTTAATAGAGTAGATGGTAGCGTGTCTGCCTCACTGTCACGAGGATCTGAGTTCGAATCTCGGTCGAGGTGAGCTACCTGGCTAAGGTTTTTCCGGGTTTTTTCCGTTATCCTTAAAGACGAATGTCGGGTAACTCTAAACTCTATGGACCCTGGGCTCATTTGAGCATCATATCATTCACTCCATTCATCGTGCGATATGACTTAACGTTGAAGGACGTAAATTCCAAAAAAATATAAAAAAAGTGTTCCATTGCCCGTAGCTGCTATTCGCCGCACCATGGTTCTTGAACACTGAAATATTTAAATGAAAACTTTGATGCGAGTCTCTTAGCTGATTTCCTTTTCCCTAAATGGCAGTGGTATCTCACTGCCAATCCTTCACCCTCTGAAGTATCACTGGATTTGTGCATAAAGACTAAAATTGAGTCATACTTTTTAAAACTTGTAACTTCACTCGGGTCCTTTTACAAAAACAGTAACGTTTTCGACACAGTTGCAGTTTCATCATAAGCTGATTAGAGACTCTCACGGTTGTTCTCTGGATCTCTTGTAATTGGCTCCCTCTCTCAGAAGATTCTTTACATAAGTTCAGTAGATCACTCACGGGGGGCACACACAAATTGAGAATATGTGGAACGTTTTTAGTAACAAAATTTTTTCCTATGTTGTAAGTTCAAGTTTTCATGACAATGGTTTTAGTAGTTTGATCTGCTCTCGGATGTGGTGATTGCCATTCTAGAAATGAAGAGCAACTGATGATTTTTCTGTTCTTTATATTTTATGCTCTTAAGGTGTTCTGTTAACCTAGTTTTTAAATTTCTCTTCGTTAAACCAATATAAACTTTGTCACAGTCTTCACAATTTATCCTATATAGGCCTGATTTTGTTCTGGTGGGGTCGTGTTTGTTAAGGGATTATTAGCAATTTCTTGAGCGAGAATCTGTTTTGTGGAGCCCGTTTGACGCCATAATCTTTAAATATTCGTTAAAACTTCAGAAATGTGCAAGGGTGGTAAGTGAATTTCTTGTATTTCCAGTTTTTATTTATGTTTTTAAGAGCAGTGATCTGTTTTAACTTCTTTTACATTGGACACTTTTGGTTGAGTTTGGATTGAAACCATTTTTTCCAGAATTTAAAGTATTGTATATGTAAATTCCTCATATTGTTATTGATCTAAAGGTATCTAATTTATGTGACAGAGGATTGAGACTAATTATCTGTGTTTGTAGGTTTTCTGTAGATTCCAAATTGTACACTGTCATTTTGTCTTACGATCGTTACATCTAAGAAAGACAATTGATGCCTCACTTGGTAGAGTATGTCACAGAACCGAATATAATACAACGCTGTGTGGAAACATATGTTTTCTATCTTCTAGATTTTCCAGTTATAGTTGAGTGATGCACAATAAAGACAAGATCAGTGCTACTGTCACAAAATTCTAGATATACCTTTCATTTGTCACGAAATGAATGCTATACATATTGTGACTTTGTGGGTTCGTGAAATGAAAAGTCCAATTACACCACTCAACAAATGTTCTTTATTTCCACCGACTTACAGTTAAACTCTTGCCAATTACACAGAATTACTTGCCGCACACAATTACAATTTACCAGTTCGTCCGTTACAATTTCCTTGTACTCGCGATTACATAAACTCCGATGCACATACCAGTTACGTACAGTCTTCCGTTGCACAATCCTTTCGTTCATTAACACGTCACTGACTA
This sequence comes from Mantis religiosa, assembly GCA_030765055.1. Lineage (NCBI taxonomy): Eukaryota > Metazoa > Arthropoda > Insecta > Mantodea > Mantidae > Mantis > Mantis religiosa. The sequence continues at coordinate 19,671,155 of CM060953.1, read as the reverse complement.
ACACTGCCTTCTTACACCAAGAACTGTCCTCACTCACACACGCTAACCAACTCATTGACCAACTCAAACCAACAACTGACTGACTAACTAACTCCGTCTGTCTGTAACCCTCTTTATATCGGAATATCCCGCTTTCTGGTGTTTACAGGATTGTTCTGGTAACAGAAAGATCGAGAAACAGGTGTAGAGAAAAACAGGCGACACAGTCATGTTTTCCCCTGACCACAGCCTGTCACCACTACAAGACAAACGAGGAGGAGGTGTGGCTAACGCGGTCCTCCCCCCTGCCTTCCGTTCGCAGCTGGTTCACAGGGTGCTCCAGCGCACCCGTTACACTGCTCCCTCCTCAAAGCTGTTCGCCCCCGAACAGCCCCATCGTAGCGTGCGAGGCGGTCCAGGTGTACCACCAGCATCTGCTCGGAGTCTCAGCCAGATGTAGCGCTGCCGTAGTTTGTGAATCATTCGGTTCGCTCCCAGGTGTCCTCCTGAAGTACCGGCGTGCACTTCCTCCAAGACTTCCGGGACCTTGCTCCGGGGAAGTACCAACTGTCCTCTCTGCGCCTTCCCATCGGGTGACTCCCATACCCGGAACAGCACGCCCTCTCTGGTCTTCAACGAGTCCCATTGGGCCCAGTGCGACTTGTAGGTGGCGCTCCTCGGTGCGATGTCCTCCCAGTTTGGCCTCGTCCCTGCGTCCACTTCCCTCAAGAGTGGCCCCAAGTCTGCGTCCGCCAGCTGCTCCCCCCTCAGGCCTGCGCTATCCCAGCCTTCAGCAGGCACTGCCACAACTACTCGGACTGCTGCGGCACGCTCCTTCTCTTCCACTCTTGTGCGCTCATGGTCGTCCTGGAACTGCGGTAGGACACCTCCAATGTAATGGTCGCTAGCGTCGGTGTCCACAATGAAGGCGCCACCCGGTTGTGGGAAACCCAAAATTGGAGCACTGCACAGGGTCCCCTTCGGGTGCTGGAAAGCGTCTTCGGCGTCCTCCGTCCACACATAAGGCCGGTTTTCCTCCGTCAGGCGGGTGAGTGATTTTGCGATGTTTGTCGGCCTTTTCCTCTAAATCATTAAGGCGGTCGTCTACTTGACCCTTCCGTTTGCCCAGGTTCGCGACGTCATCCCTCACGCCGGCCAAACGTTCCTCAAACCTTGCGGCGAGAGCCTCGTTCGCCGCCTTCATTTCGGTAGCCAGACCGTCATTCGCTGCTCTCATTTCCGTGGTTAACTCGGCCTTCATTTGTTCCATCTTCTCGGTAACGTTGCCCCTAGCCGTCCTGATTAGTTTCAGTTCCGCGGCCAGGTTATTTCTAGTCTCCAGTATCTCTGATAGTTCCGCTAAAATCTTTTCTAATGCTGCCTCCATCGTTGTAATGTTCGGTGATGTTGTTTTCCCGCTTCCTGACACCAGTGTGACTTTGTGGGTTCGTGAAATGAAAAGTCCAATTACACCACTCACAAATGTTCTTTATTTCCACCGACTTACAGTTAAACTCTTGCCAATTACACAGAATTACTTGCCGCACACAATTACAATTTACCAGTTCGTCCGTTACAATTTCCTTGTACACGCGATTACATAAACTCCGATGCACATACCAGTTACGTACAGTCTTCCGTTGCACAATCCTTTCGTTCATTAACACGTCACTGACTAACAGTGCCTTCTTACACCAAGAACTGTCCTCACTCACACACGCTAACCAACTCATTGACCAACTCAAACCAACAACTGACTGCCTAACTAACTCCGTCTGTCTGTAACCCTCTTTATATCGGAATATCCCGCTTTCTGGTGTTTACAGGATTGTTCTGGTAACAGAAAGATCGAGAAACAGGTGTAGAGAAAAACAGGCGACACAGTCATGTTTTCCCCTGACCACAGCCTGTCACCACTACAAGACAAACGAGGAGGAGGTGTGGCTAACGCGGTTCTCCCCCCTGCCTTCCGTTCGCAGCTGGTTCACAGGGTGCTCCAGCGCACCCGTTACAATATATAGAGTTTAAACTAAAATCTGTGGTGTCTTTCTTGAGAAAATCAAACATTTTGAAACATTCCTATGAGCTAAGGATTATGATACAATGAAGCCCAAAAGCCTGCCTCGGTAGTGTAGATTGTAGCGCGTCTGCCTCACATTCAAGAGTTCAAGAGTTCACGTTCAGGTTCAAATCCTTATAGACGAATGTCGGGTAGCTCTAAGCTCAATGAACCCCGGCCTCATTTGGGTATCATTTCCCCAATCTCATTCACTGTCCGATGTGACTTAACGTTGGAGGACTTAAAATTGCAAAATAAATAAGTAATGCACAAACTTAATATAATCTTAGTCGAACTAGTTCTCGACACCCCATATATTGCTTGTATTCACCTAGATCACGCTTCGTTAGGACCTTCCTAACATCCTCAGCTATTATTTACCAGTGAATTTTGACTTGATGAACTCCTTGGAGGCGATGGGGTCGTCTCTGTTTTTACCTTGATGAACTTGCTAATCAGATTCTTTGGCCGCGCCGTGGTTGAGTTTTTAGACCACTCGTCTCTCACAATGGCGGGCCGGGTTTTACCGCCGCGACCACACAGTGATATTTGCCGTGGACAACACGGTGCTGAGGCAAGTTTTCTCCGGGTTCTCCGTTTTTCTTCCACCATCTCATTACACTAGTACTCCATCTCATGTACCATCAGTGTGACCACCTGTGGTTCCATATGTATCAAACATGGACGTTAAAGACTACACATTTCATTTTAGGATCCGTGCAAAGGTGGTGGAGCTCTACTAATGGAACAGGAGTTCCTTTGGTAAAGCTGTGTAGCCCTGTGATTGTAAACACTGGCAATATATGGAGCATCGAGTACCAGTTCGGCTCAAAGTTATACTAATTTTCAAAAAAGTTAAACATAAGGACCTGTTGTGCAGACGGATTTTTCCATTGAACAGTTCTTGCAAGGCAGTGAATGTAAATATCCAGTTTAGTATTTAACCGGCACACAGACGCACACAGTTTGATGAATATAAAGCATGTACGTTATAAAGATACGCTCTTTTAGTTGTTAATTAACCGCCATATTGACAAACCAATTGAAAGGTGGTAATGGTCCTACCTCGTCATGCCGTCCACAGATGGCTCCAGCTGTAATATGCTACCGCTGTAAAGAAAATTTGTAATTATTTAGAAAGTTTTAAAATGAACTGTATCTATAATGTTCGTATTTGCATTGGGTTTATTCCCGTTTCAAAAAATAAAAGTAAACAGTAATTAGAATGTATTTTGACAAAAATTTGGCCTAAGAAGTTATTCTGTATGAGAATGGAAGTCATCTGAATTAAATATATTTACCACAAACTTTTTAACTTTTTTCATGCGGGAATGGCGCTGTAAAACGTTTGGCTATAGCCGAACAGATCACCAACCAGGGCCCTTCCCGGGGTAAAAATTCTCGTTCAGGCCAAAATTCATCAAACGACTCCTCAGATTCAGAAGGAGAATATTTCCATGGAGCTACGGCTCCAGAGAATTCGTCCTCCAGGATGGAGGAAGAAGACTTCCAGACCAGCTCCTCGGACGTCTCCACAGACGTCGATGAGGCGGAATTCCAGGAGGTAACCTCAAGGAGGAAGAAGGGACAGTCAAACGTCCTGAAGACTGATGCTACCAGCCAGCGAACCCCACCCAAGCGGCATATTCCTCCCATCATCGTGGATGATTTCCGGGGGTCGGTAGGCTTCCTAAAGGAAGTAATGCCGTCCTTCTCGAATAAGTGCGAGGTGACGAGGAGGAAGAGCCGCTTTGTTTTCAAGGCGACAAACATTGAGGACTACCAGCTGCTCCTCAGGGCACTCGAGGGGAAGAAGATCCCCTACTTTACCTTCGGCCTGGACAAGGCACGAGACTTAAAAAGGGTGATCAGAGAATTACCAGTGGATACACCGGTAAGCGAGATCAGCGATGACCTCACCCGACAGGGTATAACACCGCGCTTGGTCAGGCAGCTGACCAAGCCAGGACCGCAAGGTCAGCCTGGCTCCATCTCCATCCCTCTCTATCTGGTGATAGTAGAGCGGTCCAACGACCCGGAGGCAAAGATAGATAGTATCAAAACTATTTGTTACCTCCGGGTAAAGGTCGAGGCCGTCAGGAGTTCTGGCGGCCCTCCTCAGTGCCACCATTGTCTGGGGTTTAACCACTCCAGCAGGTTTTGCCGCAGAATGCAGCGTTGCCTGCGGTGTGGAGGACCTCATGACAAGGAGGCGTGTCCGAGGTCGCTTACCGATGCGCCCACTTGCGCAAACTGCAAAGGTGCGCATATTGCCTGCTATGGCGGCTGCCCAACAAGGAAGGCGGTTATAGCTGCCAGAAGACCGGCACAGGAAAGGACATTTCAAACAGCACCAGCCAGGGAAGAGACCAGGGCTCTCCCTTCCTCAGTCTCCAAGGCTACGACATCCAGCAGGCAGCCACCAAATGAAGACCGTCAGCAGGTTGAACGGCGCCCATCTTTTGCTGAGGTTGTGCAAAGATCCTCTAACACCCCAAAACAGTCTCGTGGGAAAACACAAACACCCACACAGAAACATAAACAGACACGGGCCCCAGCCCCAAGAAGCGCAGCTTCCAAACCAGACCTCAATGAGAGGAGACTATCTCGCCAACCCGAGAACCCGACTGTGGTGGTGGCGCATAGCGAACCTATGCCCCCTAGACAGTTGAGGGACGAAAGGGCTCGAGGTAGGCCTGCTCCCCTTAGGTCATCCTCCCCAGCAAACACCAACATAGTGCCCTCTACCATAAGCTCCACTCAACTAACGGCTTCCCTGGATCTCACGGAGATGTTTAGGTGGTTGCAGAATTTGCTGCAATCACATGGACAAAAGATCTGTGAGATCTTAGTGAAGTTCTTCTGTGCCTCAGACCCGGCAAGCAAGATGCTGGCCGCAATGGAGGGACTTGCCCTACTGTCAACTGGTATCCAGCAATCACAGAATGGCGAATCGAACTAGGTCTCGTACCTCTTTTCGCTTCGCATTCTGGAATGCGTGTGGCCTGGTTGATCAGGGGGGCGAGCTATTGCAGTTCGCTCGAGCAAATGCCCTAGACGTCATCTTAGTCAGCGAAACGCATCTCCGTCCAGATACCCGTTTCCGCATCCCGGGCTACATTTGCCATCGCACGGATCGCCAAGGCCACCCTGGCGGTGGTACAGCGGTACTTGTCCGGCAAAATGTAGTCCACAAACCCATCCAGCTCCCTCCTCTTCAAACCCTAGAGGCCACGGCAATCTGTCTTGACCTTGGCGGAACTGAGGTCCTAGTGGTCTCTGTGTATCACCCCCCCAACCGGCAGTTCGTTCCAAACGACTATCTATCTATCCTAAACTTACACCCAAGTGCTATCATGGCCGGGGACTTCAATGCGAAACATCAGCGTTGGCATTGTGGTCGTCGGGCAGATGCAAGAGGCAATCAAATCATTCGCCTAATAGATGGAGACCCACAGCTTCAAGTGCAGGGTCCCTGGCAACCAACGCACTACCCGCGAGGTGGAGGACTGCCATCAGTCATTGACTTCGCAATCACAAAGCATTTTCCATTTCATCTCACTCTTACGTCACTAAACGCACTTCATTCTGACCATAATCCGGTGCTGACAGAAATCAACACTAGGGTTGCCAGTCATGACACCTCGCTTCAAACGCGAGAAGTCGATTGGGAAGGCGTAAGGAGGTGCCTCCGCACTTCCATTCCACCGAACCCAAAAGTAACAAACATCCCGGACATTGAGAGGGCAATCTCATCATTCACTTCTATCCTGACGCGAACTGCCAAAAATCTAACAGTTCATGGACCTGCACCTCTTCATCCAGACGTTCTTCCTTTAGACATCACCCTTCTTATCCGCCGCTCCTGGGCGGCACGGAGACTATACCAGCGACACCGCACGCCACATAATCGCGCGCTCTTACGACGTTTACGTCGACTGGTCAGGGTCCGACTGCGTGAGCACAAGGTGCAAGCGTGGGAGGACACAATGGCCAGACTGCGCGTTGAAAATGGCGACGTGTGGCGTATCGCCAGGACCCTCAGGAATCGCAAAGGTCAATACACCTCACCCATCCATGGCACCCAAGGCCTCGCCTATGAACCCCAAGCCAAAGCAAATGCGTTCGCTGACTATCTTGAACGCACTCTATGTCCGAGAGAGGACCCCCAGGACGACATCTTTTCCGAACGCGTTCGTAGGGAGGTACGCCTATTTTTTCGACGTCCTCCCGAGGACGCGGAACGACTTCCCGTCATTCGCCCCAGTGAAGTCCAGGGCGTACTCAAACGCCTCAAACCAAACAAGGCGGCGGGGCCGGACGGGCTGACACCCCTCATGCTTCGTCACCTTCCCTTCAATGCCGTTCTTTTCCTAACCAGGATTTTCAATATGTGCATCACCTTGGGGCACTTTCCTCGCGAGTGGAGAGAGGCTCGGGTGATATGTATATTGAAGCCTGGGAAGGATCCTGTACATCCTTCCAGCTACCGATCCATAAGCCTCCTTTCTACCCTCTCGAAGGTATTCGAGAGGTTAATCCTAACCCGAATGACTCCCATCCTGGGAGATGTTCAAGCTATTCCTGACCACCAGTTCGGATTTCGTCCTGGGCACTCGACTACCCAACAGCTGCTACGTGTGGTGGAGACAGCGGCCCTGGGTTTCCAGGAACGCGCCTTCACGGCAGTGGTATCTTTGGATGTCGAAAAGGCCTTCTCCACGACATGGCATGCCGGTCTGATCTTCAAACTTATCCAACTGGGGCTACCTACACAGCTAATCAACATCCTACACAGCTTTCTCAGGCACAGATCATTTAAAGTCACAGTAGCGGGGAAAACATCTACACTGAGACCCGTGAGAGGCGGAGTCCCCGAAGGCTCTGTACTATCCCCCACACTATTTAGTGTTTTCATGGCAGACTTTCCAACTCAACCACAGGTCGAAATGGCACAATATGCTGACGACGTGTTGTTGTTCTGCAAAAACAGACATATACTCAGAGCCTTCAACCCAATTCAGAGACACCTCCGTCTCACACAAGAATGGTGCAGGCGTTGGCGGATGTCCGTAAATCCGGACAAAAGCCACGCCATTCTTTTTACGAGGCGCCACACCCCCGCTGACCGACCAAACTTCCACTTCAGGGGCCGAAGGATAGAGTGGACTAATTCCATCAAGTACCTGGGCGTTCAACTTGATAGAGGCCTAACTTTCCGCGGACACATCAGGGAACTATCGGCACGGGTGCAGGGGGCTATTGCCTCTCTGTACCCAATGCTGGGTTCTCGCTCGATGCCAGTCCGCTTAAAGCTACACCTCTTTCGAGCGCTGATAATCCCACTCATGTTGTACGCCTGTGAAATCTGGGGCATGGCTGCCGATAGCTGGATAGCATACCTTCAGCGTGCACAGAATAGAGGACTCCGATCCATCTATTCTGTGGGCCGTTCTTTTCCCGTGAGGTTACTTCACGAAGCTTCCCTTCTCCCATACGTGGAGGACGAAATTACACGCCGGGCAACAAAATTTTACGATAAAATTCCTGCTCATAGAAGCGCCCTGGTTCGGTCTCTAGGAGACTACGACGCTGCGAGCCGCCGATTCAGGCTTTACCGGGTACCCCGTATGGCTTGCGGGCACCCGAGGTAACAAAGGAGTAAATCCTTACAGCAGCATAAGCTAAATTACAAATCTCCAAAAGAGCTGTTTGGCTACTAAATTTACCCCATTTTAGAAAAATAAAACACCAGGGTGTAAACAAAAAAGCGGTTTGGCATCCTGTACAAAATTAAAGAGGAGCAAAAAGCTACCTCAACAAAATTTTCTTCAACAAAAAATATCACATCATCCTATAAACATCAAAATTAACAACCTGCGGTCAGACCCAAAACCTGGGTGGGTACGCAGCAAAAACCTTCTGGCTGTTAACAGCCTGTCAGTACACGACTTGGACTTGGACTTAATTTCATTTGGGGCACTTTCCTCGCGAGTGGAGAGAGGCTCGGGTGATATGTATATTGAAGCCTGGGAAGGATCCTGTACATCCTTCCAGCTACCGATCCATAAGCCTCCTTTCTACCCTCTCGAAGGTATTCGAGAGGTTAATCCTAACCCGAATGACTCCCATCCTGGGAGATGTTCAAGCTATTCCTGACCACCAGTTCGGATTTCGTCCTGGGCACTCGACTACCCAACAGCTGCTACGTGTGGTGGAGACAGCGGCCCTGGGTTTCCAGGAACGCGCCTTCACGGCAGTGGTATCTTTGGATGTCGAAAAGGCCTTCTCCACGACATGGCATGCCGGTCTGATCTTCAAACTTATCCAACTGGGGCTACCTACACAGCTAATCAACATCCTACACAGCTTTCTCAGGCACAGATCATTTAAAGTCACAGTAGCGGGGAAAACATCTACACTGAGACCCGTGAGAGGCGGAGTCCCCGAAGGCTCTGTACTATCCCCCACACTATTTAGTGTTTTCATGGCAGATTTTCCAACTCAACCACAGGTCGAAATGGCACAATATGCTGACGACGTGTTGTTGTTCTGCAAAAACAGACATATACTCAGAGCCTTCAACCCAATTCAGAGACACCTCCGTCTCACACAAGAATGGTGCAGGCGTTGGCGGATGTCCGTAAATCCGGACAAAAGCCACGCCATTCTTTTTACGAGGCGCCACACCCCCGCTGACCGACCAAACTTCCACTTCAGGGGCCGAAGGATAGAGTGGACTAATTCCATCAAGTACCTGGGCGTTCAACTTGATAGAGGCCTAACTTTCCGCGGACACATCAGGGAACTATCGGCACGGGTGCAGGGGGCTATTGCCTCTCTGTACCCAATGCTGGGTTCTCGCTCGATGCCAGTCCGCTTAAAGCTACACCTCTTTCGAGCGCTGATAATCCCACTCATGTTGTACGCCTGTGAAATCTGGGGCATGGCTGCCGATAGCTGGATAGCATACCTTCAGCGTGCACAGAATAGAGGACTCCGATCCATCTATTCTGTGGGCCGTTCTTTTCCCGTGAGGTTACTTCACGAAGCTTCCCTTCTCCCATACGTGGAGGACGAAATTAGACGCCGGGCAACAAAATTTTACGATAAAATTCCTGCTCATAGAAGCGCCCTGGTTCGGTCTCTAGGAGACTACGAGCTGCGAGCCGCCGATTCAGGCTTTACCGGGTACCCCGTATGGCTTGCGGGCACCCGAGGTAACAAAGGAGTTAATCCTTACAGCAGCATAAGCTAAATTACAAATCTCCAAAAGAGCTGTTTGGCTACTAAATTTACTCCATTTTAGAAAAATAAAACACCAGGGTGTAAACAAAAAAGCGGTTTGGCATCCTGTACAAAATTAAAGAGGAGCAAAAAGCTACCTCAACAAAATTTTCTTCAACAAAAAATATCACATCATCCTATAAACATCAAAATTAACAACCTGCGGTCAGACCCAAAACCTGGGTGGGTACGCAGCAAAAACCTTCTGGCTGTTAACAGCCTGTCAGTACACGACTTGGACTTGGACTTAATTTCATGGCTTGAATCCAATTAAAGGTGATACTTTTTATAGCGCATGAGCTGTACAATTATCTTTCAATGCTACATCTTTCTTAAATTTTCACTGCACCTGACATTTAACATGCTTTCACAAGATTTATTGGATCGGGGGCCATGGATTGACCGGGCATTGACCACATTCAACTTTGTCATTGGGCACTCGTTTACTAGAATTGCGGCACTCGGTTTCCATCATCTCGTCTGTAAGACTGCATTACACCATGAGCCAGCAGAGACGAGTGAGTGGAACTTTTGTGGACAAAGATGTGAACGTTACCACATAGAACTGTGCAAGAAAAGAGCCCAATCAAAGATTATGTGAACCAAGGCCTCAGTACGCAAAACTGAATAATTTGCAATTGTTTGTAGTTTGCTCTTTGTGTATGGCCATTTGACTGCAATAGAATTTATTACATAAATAATTATTACTGTTCTGTAGATTACGTAGATTCGGGAATCCGTCTTTTAGAATTATAAAGCTACTTCTGTTGCAGTAAAAAGGCCTGAAATTAACAATCAGCCGTCTAAAAGGTGGGGTCGGTTAAAGAAGTCACTTCAGTACATTTCAAACTTCGACTGTCACAATAACCATCATACAACTGCTCTTCTAACACCTGCGTGGTATTTATAGCCACCAGCCATTGTTTCTAGAATGCCGGGCAACAACAATAGACTGAAGAATCGGGAGCCTCTCTCTGCCTCTTTCTCTTCTGCCCACGAGCCTTGAATACTTTTTAATAAATGTATTTGTTGTTCTATATCGTGATGCTTATTGCATAAATGGTACCCTACCGCCCATTTTTTGTTGTTGATGTTTCTAAAATACTCTTTAAGCCTAATGTTCAATGACACGCTCTTTTAGTACTCAATTAACCGTCAGGAGGCAACATTAGTTGAGAAAAAACAGATGCTAATGTTCCAACCTCGTCTTCCTCTCCACAGATGGCGCCACCAGTAATATGCTGCCGCAGTGAAGAAAATTCGTAACTATTTGCATATTGTTAATGGGAACTGCATTTATACTCTTTACATATACTTTATCTTTGGATGCATTTAACAGTATGAAAGTAAACAGTACTTCGATTGTATTTTGACGCAAATTTGACCGCAAACGTAATTCTATACGAGAATGGAAGTCTCCTGAATTTAATATATAAACCACAATTTTTATAACCATTTTTCATTGTAAGATCTCAATTCAAAATCTGTAAAATTTTGCTGTATAATTATAGTAACTTGAGGTTTGCAACAAGCTTCCATCACAACATGACTAGTAACAGGGTTTGGAAAATTATCACGCATACCTTGCCCTCAGCTACTATTGGCCACGCAATGCTCCTGAACGATGAAATATTTAAATGACAGATTTGATGAAAGTCTCTTACCTGCTTTTCCTGGTCTTCAATAGCAGTGATATCTCTTTGCAGAAACTTCACTCCCTCAAGAGTCACTGGATTGTTTATTTCAAGTGTCGCTGTTTAGGGAAGCCGCAGTGTCCATCTCCAACAAATTAGATACTATGTTTCCAGAAAGATTTTTCACTTACACACAACTTAACGGAGTTAAACATTTTTGGCTGTAATCATATTTTATTTCTTCCAGGATTGACATATCTTCTTATGTTGAATCATTGCCATCATCAATATTTCCATCCCATTGTCTTCAATTATAACTCTTTCAATTTTTTTCTTCCATTAGTGTACTTTATTCTAATAGTGTTGTTTTATTTCTTCCACATTATGAAATACATTTACCCATTTCAATTGTGCAGTTTGCTCAAATCGATGGCGGCAGAAAATTTCGTCTTTCACGTTACAGGTGAAAGTTTACTATGATACAATAAAGCACAAAGCGCGCCTCAATAGAGTAGATGGTAGCCTGTGTGCCTCGGTCGGGGTGAGCTTTCTGGATAAGGCTTTTTCCAGGGTTTTCCGTTATCCTTAAAGACGAATGTCGAGTAACTGTAAGCTCTATGGATCCTGGACTCATTTAAGCATCATATAATCCATTCTATTCATCGTGCGATATGACTTAATGTTGGAGAACGTAAATTACAAAAAAAATACAAAAAAGTTACCATTACCCGTAGCTGCTATTTGCCGCGCCATGTTTCTTGAACCCTGAAATGCATGAAATATTTGATGCGAGTCTCTTAGCTGATTTCCTTGTCCCCCAATGTCAGTGATATCTCACTGCGATGATTTCACCCTCTGAAGTATCACTGATTTGTGTATAAAGACTAACATTAGGTCATAGTTTTCAAAACTTATAACTTCACTCACGTCCTTTTACAAATTCAGGAACGTTTTCGAAACAGTTGAAGTATGATCATAAGCTGATTAGCGACTCTCACGGTTGTTGTCTGTATCTCTTGTAATTGGCTCCCTCTCTCGGAAGATTGTTTACATAAGTTCAATAGACCATTCACTGATGGCACATCAAAATTTAAATTATGTGGAATGTTTTAATCATAAAATGTATTGCTATGTTGTAAGTTCAAGTTTTGTTGACAATGGCTTTAGTAGTTTGATCTCGTCCCCGATGTGGTGATTATTATTCCAGAAATGAGAGCAACTGCCGATTTTTCTGTATGTTTATATTTTATGTTCCTACGGTGTTCTGTTAACCTAGCCTTTAAATTTCTCTTCGCCAAACCAATATAAAATTTGTCACAGTCTTCACAATTTATCCTATGTATGCTACAGTTTTGTTCTGGTGGGGTCACTTTGTTAAGGGAGTATTTAAAAATTTCTTGAGCGAGAATCTGTTTTGTGGAGCTAGGTTGATGCCATAATCTTTAAATGTTCGTTCATTTTTCAGAAATGTCCAAGGGTGGTAAGTGAATTTGTGGTATTTCTAGTTTTTATTTATGTTTTGAAGAGTAGTGATCTGTTTGAATTTCTTTTACTTGCAGTCGCCATTGACTATTTTTTTGTTGAGTTTGGATTGAAACCATTTTTCCTGTATTTCATGTAAATGTAAATTCCTCATATTGTTTTTGATCTAAAGGTATGCTAATCAGTCTACGGGTCAAACTTCTAAGAGCAGCTAATTTATGTCACAGAGTATTGAAACTAATTATCTGTGTTTGTAGGTTTTCTGTAGATTCCAAATTGTACACTGTCATTTTGTCTTACGATCGTTAAATCTAAGAAAGACAATTGATGCCTCACTTGGTAGAGTATGTCACAGAGCCGAATATAATACAACGCTGTGTGGAAACATTTGTTTTCCATCTTCTAGATTTTACAGTTATTGATGAGGTATGCACAATAAAGACATGATCAGTACTACTGTAACAAAATTCTAGATATACCTTTCATTTGTCACGAAATGAATGCTATACATGTATAGAGATTAAATTAAATTCTGTGGAGTCGTTCTTGAGAAAATCAAACATTTTGAAACATTCCTATGAGTTAAGGACTATGATACAATGAAGTACAGAAGCCCATCTCGGTAGCGTAGATGGTAGCGTGTCTGCCTCACGTTCAAGAGTATCCGAGTTCGATTCTCGGTCAGAGTAAGCTACTTGGATAAGGCTTTTCCGGGGTTTTTCCTTATCCTTAAAGACGAATGTCGAGTACCTCTAAGCTCAATGGACCCCGGACTCATTTGAGTAACATTTCCCTAATCTCATTCATAGTCCGATATGACTTAACGTTGCAGGACGTAAATTTACAAAGAAAAAAATATTATAAATAAATAAAAAATAAAATAAAGCACAAAATTAATATAATTTTTAGTCGAACTACTTCTCGATTCTCCATATATTGCTTCTATCTTCATGGATTATGTTTCCTCATGACCTTAGTAACATTCTCAGCTGATAATGACTAGTGAATTTTGACTTGATGAGCTCCTTGGAAGCGATGCGGGCGTCGCTGTTTTTACCCTGATCAACTGGATAATCAGATACTTTGGCCGCGCCGCGGTTGAGTTGTTAGACCACTCGTCTCTCACCATGGCGGTCCGGGTTCTAATCGCAGCGACCGCAAAGTGATATTTGTGGTAGAAAACACGGTGCTGGGGTGAGTTTTCTCTGGGTTCCCTGTTTTTCGTCCACCATTTCATTACACTAGTACTCCAACTCATATGTCATTAGTGTCTCACCGCCTTTGGTGCCGTATGCAGCAAAAAACGGACGTTAAAGACTACACATTTCAATTGAGGATCCCTGCAAAGGTGGTGGTTCTTTGTAAGGGCAAAAGTGTTCCTTTGCAAAAGCTCTGTAGCCCTGTGATGCTAAACACTAGCAATATATGGAGCAACGAGTACCAGTTCGACTCAAAATTACACTATTTTTAAAAAAAGTTACACATGAGGATGTGTTGTGCAGACAGCTTATTCCATTGAACAGTTCTTGCAAGGCAGTGAATGTAAATGTCCAGTTTAGTATTTAACCGACACACTGACGCACACAGTTTGATGAACATAAAGCATATACGTCATAAAGACACGCTTTTTACTTCTTAATTAACCGCCAGTTTGACACACCAATTCAAAGATGGCAGTGGTCATACCTCGTCTTGCCGTGCACAGATGGCTCCAGCTGTAATATACTACCGCGGTAAAGAAAATTTGTAATTATTTACAAAGTTTTAAAATGAACTGTATGTAACATGTTTGTATCTACATTGGGTTTATTTACGCTTCACTGAATAAAAGTAAACAGTAATTAGAATGTATTTTGGTATAAATTTTATCTAAGAAGTTATTTTGTATGAGAATGGAGGTCACCTGAATTAATTATATAAACAACAAACTTTGTAAGTTTATTTCGTAGTATGATTCGATATATTTCCTTATCATTTTAAAATTATTTTTGTTGTGCAATTATTATGCAACAACCTAACAACAACATTAACCTAACAACATTACACACTACAACCTAACACTAGGTTCAACAATTTTGCCTCTAATAATATTATAATTCTCCTACGCCGACATATCTTCATCTGCTGAGTCATTATCACAGTCATCCTCCACACTGTTCCATCACATTGTCAATTATAAGTTTTTCTTTTGTCGAATTTTACCAAATGATTAATTCCATCCTTCATTTTAAAAGTTACATATCTCCATTGAAATTTTGTTTGGTATCTCTCTACAACATTTAGATGTGGATGCTATGGAGGAAGCCTTGTGGTTGTGTGGTTATATTTTTGACAATATGTGGTCAATCAAAGTGCTTTTCTCAGTCGGTTTTTTAGCTGGAATTAATCCATAGAGGTTTGTTCTACTGCTAATTTCTACTTTCATCAAACGGAATATTGTGATTTTGTAGCTGAGAAAGTATATATCTTCTTAATGAACTAGACGTTGGAGGTTTATCTACTTGTGTATTATAGTAAGATACATTATATTTTGCTAGCACCGAGTTAAGGGATAAATTAGGATTTATCATTGTCATTAACCATTTAACATAATTACAGTATTCATTTGTTAATACATAATTGATAGGCATATGACTGTCACTGTACATTACAGTCAACTTTACTGGGTAGTGGGGGTTACTGAGTATAGGATTTGGAAAGAGAAGAAAAAGAAAGTTTGATGTGAGCTCGAAGAACATGAAAATCCGTGTTCTGGGAACATTGCGGGACTTTACATGAAACTATTAATTTAAAGGATACGATTCGTTAACTCCTAATTAACCGTGAAGAGAGGAATTTTGGTTGACAAGTAAATTGAGTAAAAATTCCGTTCCTACCCCGTGTTGCTGTACACAGATGGCTCCACCTGTAATATATTGCCGCGTTGAGGAAAACTGCCAATTATTTACGAAGTTTTCAATTAAGTATTTTTGTACTCTTCCAAATGCATTAGGTTTATTTGATTCTTACTTCACGAAAACAAACAATAATTAGAACATGTTTTGACAGAAGTTTGAACGAATAAATAATTCTGTGTCAGAATGGAAGTCAGGCGTACAGGACCACGGATAAAATAAAGGATATATTACACACCTGAGTTTTTGTGTATGGGTTTCTGTATTATCTTAAGCGATTTAAAAGAACGAATCGAATTTCTTTACAATGAATTTGTTCTGCAGGAGCATAGAAGTATTTTCATTTGGAAAAGGTGTGTCGTCCTGGAATGGTAAACAATCGTGATATATGGAGCACCGGGTACCAGCCAGTTCGACTTACAATTATATTAATCTTCGAAATATGTTACATATTGAAGCAGTTATTTTAGATATTTTATGTTTTTGAGAGTAATAGTTGGAGGAATTGTAACGTTTAATAAAATGGATAAAATGTAAGGTAAGTTATGTGTAACCATGGAAACTTCAAATGAGAGGAAATTGCTAGCTAAAAGTTTTACAGATCTTGCTTCTGCTTAAGAACGTCGTAGAAGCAAGACGTACATTTGTGTCTGTCCGAGATTATGCAGAATTATTCTAAGCGTGCATCTAAGATGAACAAATCGCGTGTGTAAGAAAGAA
The DNA here is from genome assembly GCA_030765055.1 of Mantis religiosa. Lineage (NCBI taxonomy): Eukaryota > Metazoa > Arthropoda > Insecta > Mantodea > Mantidae > Mantis > Mantis religiosa. The sequence continues at coordinate 19,655,100 of CM060953.1, read as the reverse complement.
ATAGCTTTGGCTTTACTCTTCGTCAGATCATTGAAGTGTGAAGATATGTAGTACCGATCTGCAAGTTCGCAGAATCTTAATCTGCAATGATTTAGTATTGAGCATTTTATAAAAGGATATAATCTTAACATTGCGCCAAGGCATACTTCCTCAAGATTGACGCATAAGTTGAGTGTCTCCCATCCCTAGCGCATTTTGTACCAAATTATTCAGCTTCAGCATAAGGACCTGTTGTAGGAGATGGCAAAATAAATTTAAAAACTCTGGCAAGGCAGTGAATTTAAATGCCAAGTTTAGTACTTAACCGACACACAGAGGTGAAAAGATTTATGAATACGTACCACGTAAGTGATAAAGACAGGCCATTTTAGTTCTTAATTAAACTCTAGGGGACAACTTTGATTCAAATTGACAAACGCTAATGTTCAAACCGCGTCTTGCTGTCCACAGATGGCTCCACCTGTAATATCCTGCCGCGTTGAAGAAAATTCGTAATTATTTACAAATGTTTGATATGAACTGCATTTATACTCTTTGCTTATACTTTAACTTTGTTTGCAATTAACTGTATGAAAGAAAACGGTAATTATATTGTATATTGACACAATTTTGACCGCAAACGTAATTCTGTACAAGAATGGATGTCTTCTGAGTTAAATATAAGAGCCACAATTTTTATAACTGTGTATCCTTGAATGATTTGAATTATGTAGAGTTATATTGTAAATAATTTTGGTGTACAGTTATAGTACTTTGAGGTTTCCAACAAGCTTCTACCAGATGAGTTTAGAATAATAACACGCTTCCGTTGCCCGTAGCTGTTATTGGCAACGCAACACTTCTAACCCTGAAATATTTAAATGAAAGCTTTGATGCGAATCTCTTACCTGTTTTCGCTGGTCATCAAAAGCAGTGATATCTCACTGTGCTAGCATCACTCCGTCAAGAGTCACTAGATTTTTTATTTCATGTGTCGTTACTTACAATGTACCCCCAACAAATTAAATCATATGGTTCCAGAAAGGTTTTTCACTTACAGACAACTTAACAGAGTTAAACAATTTTGCCTTTAGTCATATTTTATTTCTTCCAGGTTTGACCTATCTTCTTCTGTTGAATCATTGCCGTCAATACTATTTCCATTCCATTGTCTTCAATTACAATACTTTCAATTTTTCATCCGTCAGTGTAATTTATTCTAATAGTGTTGTTGTATTTCATCCACATTATGACATAGCTTTACCCATTTCAATTGTGCAGTTTGCTCAAATCGTTGGCGGCAGAAAATTTCGTCTTTCACTTTTGCGGTGACATTTCTGAAGCATTCCATGTTTTGTTATCTGTCTACATAAAATTTATAGGATTTAGGTCCGGATGCTAGGGAAGAAGCCTTAAGGTTTCATGATTATATTCAGATAATATTTGATCAATCAAAGTGTTTTTCTAAGTCGGTTTGTCAGCTTACAATTATGTTTTGGTAGTATTTTCATCCACAGGTTATTGTGATTTTGTAAGCAATAAAGCCCATATCTTGTTAAAACAGTTGACGAAGGTGGTTTATCTACTTATGTATTATGGTAAGTGACATCATCTATTGTTAGCACCGAGTTAAGAGATAAATTAGAAATTAACATTACGTTTGACCATGTAACATAGTTTCAGTATTCATTTGTTTATGAACACTTAATAGGAGTATGACTGTAATACAACACTACAGTCAATTGTATTTGAGGGAAGAGATTCTCCCCGGTATAGGACATAGGAGACAAGAGTAAGAGCGTTTGGCCTGGGCTCGCTGAAGGTGATGCTGAGCGTTCCGGAACTTTTGCGCGACTTAACATGAAACTACTAATTAACAGAATACGATCCTTTAATTCTTAATTAATCGTCAAGAGAGGAACTTTGGTTAACAAACAAATTGACAGATAGTATTCTGCAACGACCTCGTCTTCCTGTACATAGATGGCTCCACCAGTAATATGTAGCCGCGGTGAAGAAAACTGGCAATTATTTACAAAATTTTAAAACGAACGATATCTGTACTGTTGCATGTAACTTAGGTTTATTTGCTTTCTTCCTTATGAAAATAAACAACAATTAGCGTATATTTCGATAGAAATATAGCGGAAGAAATATTTCTGTGTGAGAATGAAAGTCTTCAAAGTTAAGTATATTATCTACAATTTTTATATATTTCCTCCGTGAGATAGTTGTAGTTCACTGTTTGCAGTTTAAAACATTGTGGGATAGCAGCGTAACTAATAATGTGACTCTAAATGAGATTACAGAAGATCACACTTTCATTGCCCGTAACTGTTACGCATTTATTCCTTTTACTTTACTTAAATGATCGTATAATTTACTATCGTTAGTACTTATGGATGCAAAATATTTCGTGAGCCTTGACTGCACCTTACTTGCTTTCACAAGGTTTATGAAAGCTCACGGAAGATAATATTATTGCAATCAGTAGTAATACAACAACTGGGATAATATTAAATGAATTCTGAGTCGTTCAAAGTAAATATTTACTTGTATACATTTGTTGTTACGTTCTCGCTACGTGTCGAAGAGTTCATGCTGATGTTGAGGCTATAGAGTTCATATTGTCTTTCACGATAGGAATTACTGAAATATCTCTTATGATTTCCTTACCTATGTTGTTTCCATACTTCTACAGGATGTTAATTAACTACACCAAAATAATTTCAGAGTTGTAGACGTGACTAACATAAGCAAGTTGAGATAGGCAGTTTAGTCTGTGACTAAACTTAACGCAGTTATCTTTTGGTAAACCTGATTGGTATCAGATGCTGTTAAATTAGTAATTAAACAAGATGGATGAAAATATTGGATTATAATGTCTTTAAAACTGCTTCCAAATATAGAAGTACTGATTCTTACTAACTAGTTATTGACGTTCTCATGTTTTAATGCCTCAAAATGTCTCAAATCTCGAACTTAACGCCTGCCAGTGCGACACTGAACAGCGACTTAATGCCTTCGTGTATCATATAGCCTACTCTCGTAGTGTTTCTATAACAGTTCTGATGGCTGAATACGTAATGCAGAAGATTGGTGCCCCAGATGTCAGTAGTTCAGTTCCTGTAATGTAGGTAATTGTTTCTACGACTTGTGAATACATTTCTCAGAAGAAAGTCTAACTGCCGGAATAGTAGCAGCACCTCTAGTTATTCCACAAACACAAGGAATTTAAAATAAGACCTGAAGCGACGAATTCGCTCACTTTCTTCTCGGTCAGCCAGCCAGCTGAAAAGATGATTAGATATCAACGTTTCGGGAGTGTACATCTCTCCCATCTTCAGGATATTTATAAAATGTTATACCACAAAATGGCAGAGCATTGTTTTGATAACGACCATAGAGCCAATTTTCGGGAGACGACCATCTTGGCAAAATGCAACAGTTACTGGGAGCGGAGAATTAAGGAGGCTTTGGCGATTTCCTCTGATAGCAGCACGCTTAATCGTGATGCTGGATTTCAGTTCAGCTCCTCTTGGAAACCGGCCTTAAACATGGAAATCCATCGAATTAAGAAGCAAAGATCATTACAGCTTGATAAGTTAAGTAGTTAAGTTTCTTTGACAAACTTTTCTATACTCACGGCATCTCCTGGCTGACATTTAATTTGCTGAAAACAGACTTTTGTTCAGTAATGGGAATTTTGATAGTGTTTTGTCTTTGCTTATTGTTGTGTTATACCCAGTATTTCATTTTGTGGTTATAACATTTTATAAATATCCTGATGATGACTGGCTGCCCGAGAAGAAAACAAGAAATTTGTACAGAGTACGACAGTCGTTTGTTCGCCGCTGTCATCTTTACACGGAAAACGCAGTCGCCATTTCGAGTAGTTTGTACAAATCTGATGTAAAGAGTTGCATTTACTTTTACTCTATGTAAGTTCGATCATACTTAACCACCTCGCATTTAGACGTACCGCATGTGAATGCATTAAGCAGGATTCAAACTTTGTTATAAGAAACTGTAATTAATTGCACTACAAGGTGAAATTTCTCCTTAAAATACATACATTCATACGACAATTAACAGCTTGGACGAAACATAAAAAACAACCAAACTAAGAATGCAAAAATATAAAACGTCAAGAGTCAACGTGGAGACTCTAACTGCTTTACCTGTTACTTGAATGCTAATGTCATAACCATTTTGCCAGAGAGAATGCTCGTGTGTTGTGTTGACAATTTCATGCAAAGCCCAGTATTTAAAAGCGCTGTTTAGCATTTAACCGACACACAGAATCACGTGAAGTGTTTTATTGTTATGTACCACGTACATTATAAAGACTCGCTCTTTAGTTCTTAATTAACCGCAAGGTTGACAAATTTACAGTTGATAATGTTCCGACCGCGACTGGCCGTCCATAGGTGGCTCCACCTGTAATATCTTACCGCGGTGAAGATAACTGGCAATTATTTACAAAGTTCTAAGTTGTACTATATTTGTACTGTTGCAGGTATCTTAGGTTTATTTGATTTTTACTAAACGAAAATAAAATATTACCTACAATCTATTTTGATAGAAATTTGACCGAAGAATTTATTCTGTGAAGGAATGGAAGGCCTCTAAGTTAAGTATATAATTTACAGTTTTTACAGTTTTCCTTATATCATCCCTGTGATTTTGTAAAGGCTTGTATGATCTGTACATTTGCAGTATGATATGATTACCCCTGAACAGGCTTGCCGTGTTTTTGATAAGCTGAGGTAAACATATAATATACAACTTCAATGAATTTATAGCCTTTATCCTTTTCTCTCGTACTGGATGAAAGCACTGACTACGCTGACACAACACAATTGGTAATTTATATTCGTGAAGTTACTAACCACCTCTCGATACAAGAACATATGCTTGAAGTCATTCCCCTTATGGAACATACATATAACAGCGACAAAATTATTTCAAGCTTTTAAGAAATGAGTAGAAGAAACAAAACTGAATCGATAGAGCCTGCATCCATAGTAACAGATGGGGTACGAAATATGACTGGTGAAAATATACGTCTAATTGGGAGAGTGAAACTTTATTTAAGTGAAATGGAATAAACAATAACACGTTTTCTTTCATTGTATATTACATCAGGAAGCATTACGTGCAAATTACTGAATATGAAACATGTAGTGGACATAGTTACTACAGACTATAAATAAAATCAAACTAAATGATACAACTAAAAATTCGCAAACTACTGGAAGATTTAGGGCCTTCTTATGAAGAACTTTGATACTACACATAATCTGAATTCCTGAAGGGGCAGGTATGTAGATATTAGTGCTTAATTGCAATAATATATTTATATTACACTGAATACGTCTTAAATTTTTCTATATCTTTCTTTGTTTAGGATATAGATATCTATTCACAGATGAAGATTGGATAAGTGATTTAGCCTTCAATACTGACATTCCTCAACATTTCAATAATCTTTATCGTCGTCTTCAGAGAAAGTTGCACAATATAGCTCCTATGTATGACATGGTTATATCAACCTGAAAAAATATACTGGACTGTTACATAAAGGAGAGAGGAACTTTGCAGCTAGGCGACTCAGTGATTTTAAATCCATAGAAAATGAATTTGCTCTGTTTACTAATCCTCGATCAATAGATTTAGATAAGCTTAAACACAGAAGTACATCAGAAATTCGCTGATTAAAATGTGATACGTATTATTAATTTCACTTTAAGTATTTGATTGATTTGGATAAATTTAAACATCTGAAAGCAGATACATATGCATCGTAGCACCTCTTTGGATCAACGTATGTACGGCAACAACCGTCTTTCCGAAGTGAAACTTGTAAAATCGAAGCAACGATCGCAATGAATGGATAATAATATACGTGCTGTACCGGTAGTGACATCTGTGATACATCACTAGATTTTCATGATACATTACAAATAGAAGTGAACTGAAATATATTGTTTAAATATTTAGTCCTACCGGTATCGTAGACCAAAACACATGGATTCAAGTATGTGTACCATTCCTTATTGTACTTGTAGCGACTCCACCATTGACTCTGAACGAAGGTCCATATCTTTCCCTGTTTGACATTACGTCATGTGCATTGCGTGTTGCATGCTTAGACGTCATACTTCACCGTCATTGAGTACATCGTTGCCTATGTCCAGTTTAGTATTTAACCGACATACAGACTAACGCACACTACATACCACGTGCATTATAAAGACAGGCTCTGTTTGTTCGTAATTAACCGCCAGGAGAGCAACATTTATTGTCAGACATATCGTCAGATAGTAATCCTCCATCCGCTTCTTACTGTCCACAGATGGCTCCACCTGTAATATCCTACTGCGCGGAAGAAAATTTATAATTCTTTACAAATTTTTATATGTACTTTATTTATACACTTTGAATATACTTTAACTTTGTTTGCTTTTAACTTTGTGAAAGCAAATAGTAATTAGAATGTATTTTGATACAGATTTGACCGAAGAAGTAGTTCCGTACGAGCATAGAAGTCATTTGAATCACATACAAAAGACACGATTTTCATGACTATTTCATTGCAGGATTTGAATGTTGTAATCTAACTCCAATTGTACTATTTTGAGATTTGCAACACTGTGCGCTCACAACATGACTAGTAATAGAGTTTGGAATAATATCGAGCTTCCGTTACCCGTAGCTGCTATGGGACGCTCCATGGTTCCTGAACAATGAAATATTTAAATGAAAACTTTTATGCGAGTCTCTTACCTCAATTCCCTCGCATTCAATAACAGTGATATCTCACCGCCCACCTCAGTATCGTGGATACTAGCATGTCTGCCTCACGTTCAAGAGCTCTCCAGTTCGAATCTCTGGCAGGGTGAGTTACCTGGTTAAGGGTTTTTCCGAGGTTTTCCCTAATCCTAAAAGATGAATATCGGGTAACTCTAAGCTCCATGAGCTCATTTGAGCATCCTTTCACCCATTACATTCATCGCCCGATATGACTGAACGTTGGAGGATGTAAACACAGAGAAAAAAGACATCTCACTACGATGGCTTCACCATTTGAAGTATCACAGGATTGTTTATTTCACGCGTCGCTATTTAGGAAAGCCGTACAGTCATTCACCAACAAATTCAGTACTATTGTTCCAGAAAAGTATTTCTCTTACACACAACTTAACAGTTAAACAATTTTGCCTTTAATTATATTGTGACTTTGGTGGGTTCGTAAAATTAAAGAGAGTTCAATTACACCACTCCATATGTTCTTTATTTCCACCTTATTCCAATTACAGTTTAATGTACACAATTACAATTTAATTTACACCATTCAACCTTGCCAGTTCGTCTTTACATGTCCGCTCAACTCAACTACACGTCCGCCCAGCTCACGGTCACTCACTCAACTAACTGTCGCCTCGCTTGTATCGATCGCCCCGAAGCCTCTCGATTCTTCCATTATGGAGGGGGAAATCATTCTGTAACCTTCGTGCACCTTCGCGCGGTAGGAGGAGGTGCCACCCCTTGCGTCCCCCCCCCCCCGCCTCCGCCAGTCCGCATTATCGATCAGCAACGCAAGTTCGCCGTCTGCGTGACAATATTTTATTTCTTCTAAGTCTGACATACCTTCGTCTGTTGCCTCATTATCACTGCCATCCTCGTCATTGTTTCTATCCCGTTGTCAGTTATATTTCTTTCCTCCCTTTGTTCACCCTTTTTTCAATACTACTGTTTTATTGTGTCCTTATGATGTCATACATTTTCCAATTACATTTGTCCAATATTCTCAAATCATTCATTCCGTCTTTCATTTTACGTGTTACATTTCTGCAAGCAACACATTGTTTGGTGTCAGTCCATATTAATTCTATATTATTGAGATTCGGATGTTACGGAGCAAGCCTTAAGGTTGCCTCGTTATATTCTACCAATATTTGGTCAATCAAAAGGTGATTCTAAGTTGGCTCATTGGCTAGAATTAAATCATAGAATATTGTTTTGGTACCACCTTCATCAAACTGGTTATTGTGATTTTTTAAACAAGAAAGTATATATCTTCTTAAAAAAACTGACGTTGGAGGTTTATCTACTTGTGTATATTGGCAGGAGGTATTACCTATTGTTAGCAACGAGTTAAGGGATAAATTAGGAATTCACATTATGACTAACTATTTACCATTTGTTTAAGAACACTTAATAGGCGTATGACTAGCATAGCACATTACAGTCAACAGTTTAGGAGTTGGAAAGGGACAGAAGATAAAGAGCTCGCTGGAGATGAAAGTCACTGTTCTGGACCCATTGCGGGACTTATCCATGAAACTACTATTTTCCACATTTAGAGGATACTGTCTTTTAATTGTTAATTAACCGTCAAGAGAGGAACTTTTGTTGACAAGAAAATTGTGATATAATTCTGTTCCTACCGCGTTTTGCTGTTCACAGATGGCTCCACCTGTAATATCTTGCCGCAGTTAAGAAAACTGGCAATTATTTACAAAATTTTGAAATGATTTAGATTTATACTGTTGTAGTATATTCCTTAGGTTTTGTTGGTTTCTGTTTCTTGAAAATAGAAACCTATTTGAATATATTTTGATAGAAATATGACCGAAAAAATAATTCTGTGTTGGAATGATGGTTTCTAAGTATATAATCTACCTTTTTTGCCCTTTTTTATGAAGGTTTGTTTGCTATTTAATTATGGTAGCAGCTCCTCAGTTAGCACTTTCAGTCATTGTGGGACAGCAGCATAACTAATATTTAATATTAATATTTAATATTATTTCACAATAATACGAAAAATCGCTCATAGCTGCTAAAGATGCATTCGGTTTACTGTACTTAACGAATTGTGTGATGATATATCGATGTCACTTAGCCATGCAACACTATTCGTAGCTTTTGAATGTACCTGAAGATTTCAAATTACTTTCACACGGTTTGTTGAAGCTCACATAACAATAACTATTATTGTTATCCGTAGAAATACAACTAGGATAATATAAAAGGAATACTTAGCCGTTCACACCCTGTGGAACTGCGGTAATTATGGAAACAAGGTAGATAAGGAAATCATGAGATATTTCAGTAATTCCTACAGCGAAAGTCAATATGAATTTTTAGCATCAACATTGTGACGAATCAGTTTGTCACGTTGCGAGAATGTTACAATAAATGTATACAAAGTCAAAATATGTTTACATCTAAACTGTAAGATATTCTATAACCGAGCAGGATGGCTCAGGTTGTTTCGTCTCTGGTGCCCACTCGGAATGTCCGGGTTTGATTCCTGTGGCCGACCTACTTGAGCCATAGGCTTTTACGGTAGTTTTCCCAGGTCTCCAGGTGAATCCTGAGTAGGTTAATTACATCCCCCGAATTTTTTGTCCCTCCACTTCACATCATTTCTCATCTGGTGGTCTGTTTCAGGGTAGAACTGTTGACGGGTGTCTTGGCGCTGTATGGCAGGATGATATCCTCTGTTGAAAACTTCCTCCTCTGAAAGGACGGTCTCCAATGTGGTAATGCCGTTTCCGGACTGCAGGAGGATGAGCTACCACTTGTAATGGCCTGCCCGGGATTTCCAACTGGTAAAGTGGAGGAACCTTGCTATCTGTATTGTCGAAGCTCCTTGGATCGGCCACCCTCTTCGTCCTCCGTCATTATCCTTCCTCCCGGGGTGCCCCACTTGGGAGCGTAGATACAATAGATCAAGACTGGTCACAGGACCCAATTAAAAACAACGTTGTGTGTTAGGATTTGTTTTCTGTCTGCTAAATCTTCCAGTTATAGATGAGTGATGCACAATAAAGAGAAGATCAGCGCTACTGGCAGAAAATTCTAGATATACCTTTCATTTGATACGAATTGAATGTTATGCAAGTATAGCGTTTAAATGAAAATCTTTGGAGTCGTTCTTGTGAAACTGAAACTTGGTGAAAATTTAATATATATTGTAGCATTGTGGATTCGTGAAATTAAAAGTACAATTGCACAAACTCAAAATGTTCTTCATTTCCACCGAATTGCAGTTGGAAGACTTGCCGATTACACAGAATTACGAAATGGACACAATTACAATTCGTCAGTTCGTCTGTCACAGGTCCACTGCACGCTCACAATTACGTACAATTCCTCTGATACACGTACACCGTCTTCCAGTCCGTTCGCTCACTCGGCGCTCCTCACGCTGCTCGCCAAGAACTGAACGACGCGTCGCTTATATAGGCCCAACTGGCCAATGTAGAAGGTTCCGGGTTAGATGAAATATCGTGGATGTTCCAGAACTCAGTGGGAGGGGAAGGAGACAGCACAGTGGCCTGCGATCCCTTCAGTTGGCGCTACAAAATAAATGGGTAGGCGTGGCCAAATGCTTCCCGGCTCTCACTCGGCCGTCAGTTGGTCGTGTTGAACTGGATGAACTAGTACTCCATGCCCCATATATTGCTTGTGTTTACCTAGAACGCATTTCGTTAGAACGTTCCTAACAGCGTCAGCTAATGTCGACTTTTACAACGAGGTCAACCCGAAAGACTGAAGATCCCGGCCTCTATCAACGCGGGAGCGATGGAAAACTTCGGGATTCTTTCCTTGGGGCAATACCTTCAGTCTAAGGAACCCACCCACCCCGCATCTGAAGACAGGTGGAAGTGGATACGCCAAAAACGCTCGTCAACACCGCAGGGTAGACTGCCGAAAACCTCGGTGTGGCCACCTGGTGATCTAGCACACCTTCAACTGGCTCTGCAGAATAGTTCTCGGAATATTTTGGGCAACCCTCTGCCATATCCGGGTTGCCGAGGTCTGGCCGGAGGTATCCAATCTCTCGCGGGTGTCGGGAGTATACTGCTCCTCGAGTACAACTCAATCGGAACAACTCCCCTTCGGGATTGACTCGAATCACCGCCTCTGAAGGGAATGAATCCGCTCTGTACACTGAGTTTTGATTTGATGAGCTCCTTGGAGGTGATAGTGGCCTCTCCGTGGTTACTTGATAAACTTGAAGTTCTGAATCTATATCCGCGGAGTGGCTGAGCTTCTAAACCGCTCTACTCTCACCGAAGCTTCCCGAGTTCGATCCTAGGCGACCGCAAGGTGAGATTTGTGGTTGACAACACGGTGCTGTAACGACTTTTCTCCGGTGTCTCCGGTTTTCTTCCACCATCTCATTACTGTAGCACTCCATCTTCACTTCAAGTAACATCAGTGTCACCGCCTGCGGTGCCGTATGTAGTAAAAGCGTGTGCTAAACACTACACATTGCATTTTACGTCCCCTTCAAAGGTGTCGAAATTGGACAGCTTTGCTTCCTACTGCGTGGTTAATGCAGTTGGACCCTAGACGCTTTTTAATAAATTGATATCTTGTTCTATATCGTGTTTCTTTTTTCATAAGTGGTACGCTACTGCCGATATTTCTGTTCTTTATATTTCTAAAATAGTCCTTAAGCGTAATGTTCAATTTCCTTTTAGTTTTGCCCGTGTAAAAGTTGTCACAGCCTTTGCAGTTTACCCGATACACAACTGAGTTTTTGTCTGTGTTGTTTTACTTTATATTATATGATTTCAGAAGATATTGTACATTGAATTTGCCCTGTAGGGCCAAAAGAATATGCTATTTTGGAAAATTTGTGTAGCCCTGGGATGGTAAACACTAACAGTATACGGAGCATGGAGCACTAAGTCGACTTAAAATTAAATTAATTTTAGAAAAATGTTAGACATAAGGGCCTGTTGTCTGAGAAGGTAAATGTCATTATAAACTTCATGCAAAGCGCTGTATTAAATGATCTGTTTAGTATTTAACTGACACACACGCACACAACACCACGTGAAATGTTTTATAAGCATGTACTATGTACGTTATAAGGACACGCTCTTTTATTTCTTAATTAACCGCCACGTTGAGCAACCAGTTGAAAAATGGTAATGGTCCTACCTCGTCTTGCCGCCCACAGATGGCTCCGCTTGTAATATCCTACCGCGGTAAAGAAAATTTGTAATTATTTACAAAGTTTTAAAATGAAATGTGTGTATAATGTTCGTATGTACATTGGGTTTATTCGCGTATCACTAAATAAAAGTAAACAGTAATTAGAATGTATTTTGATATAAGTTTGACCTAAGAAATTATTTTATATGAGAACGAAAGTCATCTGAATTAAATATATAAACCACAAACTCTTTAAATTTATTTCATGGTATGAATGGCATTATGCCCTTAGTATTGGAAAAATACTTTTGTTGTGCAATTATTGTGGGGATAAGTTTGCAATTTGGCTAACAATAATGTTTGTAATGAAATCGCCGCCTCGTTGTCCGTAGCTAAGGGTCGGGCAATGGTTCTTAAACACTTAAACATTTACATGACTACTTTTATGGGAGTCTCTCACCTGCTTTCCCAGGCCTTCGATGGTACAGATATCACACTGCAATGAGTTCACGCACTCCAGCATCACTGGATTGTTTATTTCATGTGTCGTTATTTAGCGATGTCGTACAGTCAGTCTCCAACAAATTAAGTAATATATTTCCAGATCTTTTTTTTATTTTACCCACAACAAGTTAACACTGTGTTTAACAATTTTGAGATTAACAACTTTGCCTCACTGTTACAGTCATCCTCGACACTGTTCCCATCACATGTCAATTATAATTTTTTCTTACCTTAGTGCATCCTTTTCTGTGCATCCTCGTGTTCTTTTTCATCGATATGACGACATACATTTTCCAATTCCATTTGTCCAATTTCACCAAATCATTCCTTCCGTCCTTCATTTTAAATGTTACATATCTCCAGCCAAATCTTGTTTGGTATCTCCCCATAAATTCTACAGGATTTAGATGTGGATGTTATAGAAGAAGCCTTATGGTTCTATAGTTATATTTCTGACAATATTTGGTCAATCTATATATTTTTCTGAGTCGATTTGTTGGCTGGAATTAAGCCAAACAGCTTTGGTTTAGTGCTACTTTCATCAAACGGAGTATTGTGATTATGTAGCTGAAAAAGCATATAACTTCTTAAAGAACTTGACCTTGGAGGTTTATCTACATATGTATTATGGTAAGAGAAATTATCTATTGCAAACACCAAGTTAAGGGGCGAATGCGTATGTAAATGATAGCACATTACAGTCAACTGTACTCCGGTAGAGCGGCGGGGGGGGGGGGGGCAGTACTGAGTAAAGGAGTTGGAAATAGAGAGAAAGTTGGATCTGAAATCGCTGAAGTTGAAAGTCAGTGTTCTGGAAAAATTGCAGGACTTATACATGAAACTACTATTTTACACGTTTACAGGAAACGCTCTTTTAATTGTTAATTAATCGTCAAGTCAGGAACTTTGCTTGGCAAATAAATTGACATATAATTCTGTTCCTATCTAGTCTTGTTGTACATAGATGGCAACACCTGTAATGTCGTGTCCAGGTAAAAAAGGATAGTAATTATTTACCTGGCTTTAAAATGAACTATATTTCTACTATTTTATATACCTTAGGTTTATCTGATTTTTACTGCATGTAAAAAAGAATCATTAGAATGTATTTTGATAGAAATTTGATGCAAGAAATATTTATGCGTGGGAATAGAAGGCTTTTAAGTATATAATCTACAATTTTTGCAGTTTTCCACTATGAGATGGTTGTAATTATACAGTTTGTTTCTAATATAATTATGGCAGTAGTTCCTATGTTAGCAACATTGTGCGATAGCAGCATGACTAGTAATCGGACCGGAATTGAAATTACGAAAAATCACACTCACGTTTTCCTTTACATTCCTTAAAGATGCATGATCGTATAATTTAGTATCGTTAGTACTTTTGCATGCAAAATATTTCGTGAGCTTTGACTGCACCTTACGGCTTCATGAGGTTTATTAAAGCTTACATAAAGTAAGTATTATTGTTATCCGTAGTAATACAGCAAATAGAATAATATCAAATGAATACTTAGCCGTTGAAAGTCAGTGTTTATTTTTATAAATTTATTATAACATTCTTGGAACGTGTCAAACATTCCTCCTGATTTTGAGGACAAGCAATTCATATTTTCTCTCAAGTTAGGAATTACTGAAATATCGCTTATGATTTTCTTAGCTACTTCGTTACCACCTACTGCGGTGAGGAAAATTTGTAGTTATTTCCAAAATATTAACAGGAACTGTACTTATACTGTTTTCGTATACCTTATACTTTAAATTACGTATAAACGTAAATAGTAATTAGAATATACTTTGATACAAATTTGACCGAAAAAATAAAACCGTATGATAATGAAAGTATTCTGACTTAAACATATAAACTACAATTTTACAGCTATAATTCGTAATTTAGATGGATAGTAGGGTAATTGGTTTTGCAAATGTTTTTGTTGTGCAATTATAGTACCCTGCCAATGTCCAGTTTAATATTTAACCGACATAAAGAGTCACGCACAGTCACGTGAAAAGTTCTGTAAATATATGATGCGTAAGTTATAAAGACTCTTTTGGTTCTTAATTAACCGCCAGGAGAGCAACATTAATTGTCAAACATTTTGTCATATAGTAATGTTCCAGTCGCGTCTTGCTGTCCACAGATGGCTCCACCTGTAATAACTTGCCGCGGTGAAGATGATTTGTAATTATTTCCAAAAAATTAACAGGAACTGTATTTATAATGTTTGCGTATACTTCCGATTTGTTTGTTTTTATTTCATGGAAGTAAATAGTAATTAGAATAAATTTTGATACAAATTTGACAGAAAAAGTAATTCCATAGGAGAATAGATTTCTTCTGAGTTATAGATATAAACCACAATCTTAATAACTTTACTTCGTAATTTAGATTCGATATCCTTCAATTTCTTTATATAAACGCTTGTGTTGTGCATTTATAGTTACCTGAGAATACTAGCTCCAAGATAAAGTTTGCAACAAGGTGCGATCAGGGCATGACTAGTAAAAGAGTTTGGAATGAAATTACAAAAATTCGCGCTCAGTATACTTGTAGCTGATATGGGCCGCGCCATGGTTCTTGAACACAGTAATATTTATATGAAATGTTTGATACGAATCTCTTACGTATTTTATCTGGACTTCAGTGACAGTGATATCTCACCTCACCATCTCAAAATTCTTTACTTCATGTGTCGCTACTCAGGGAAGTCGTTTATTATCCAAACAATTAAATACTCCAGTCCCAGAGAGGTTTTTCACTTACAATAACTTAACACTGACTCAAGCAATTTTTTCTTGTAATCCTATTTAAAGCTTCTACCCCTGACGTATCTTTGTCCGTTGAATAATTATTACTGCCATCCTCGTCATTGTTTTCCTCAAATTTTCAATTATTCTTTTCCGTTAGCTCACCCTTTTCCCAATACTGCTGTTTTAAATCAATTAAGGACTATGCGAACCAAGGCGCCAGTGCGGAAAATTGAATTATTTGTATTTGTTTGATACTGACCTATTTTTAATGAACATTTGGGTGTAACAATTGTTTATTATATAATCATTACTATTGTCCGTAGCAACACAGATTACTAACACCCGACAACCAGGATAATATTGTAACTGCATGGGTTACGTAGATTCGGAAATCCTAATTGCAGGGATCTAAAACAAAAATTGCTATAGCAAAAAGACGAGATATTAATAATTAGCCGTCTTTATGGTAGAACCAGTGCTCCGGCGCTCTAAAACAAATAAAAGAAATCACGTCGGTACACTTCAAACGTCGACTGTCACAATAGCCATCACACAACTGCTCTTCTATCACCTGCGCGGTATTCATAGGCCAGGGCCATTTTCTCTAGAATGCTGCAGTGTTTCCGTGAAATTTCGCGGCAACAACAATGCACTGGAACCTCTCTCTGTCTCTCTTTTGCACACGACCCGTATCCGGCTTGTTGCGGCAGCTCAACAATGCCACACAGTGACACTGTCCCCGTCTGAAGCTTGGTCACTCTTACAAGGCACTAAATTTAAATGCCCAGTTTAGTATTTAACCGACACTCACTCCGGTGAGAAGTTATATAAATATGTGCTACGTAAGTGATAAAGCAGGCCTTTTTAGATGTTACTTAACCGCCCAGAGAGAGCTTTAGTTGTCAATCAAATTGACAGATGGTAATGTTCCAAGAATGTGAAGAGATGGCGCCACCTGCAATATCCTACTGCCATGAAGAAAATTTGTAGTTATTTACAAACTTTTAAAACGAATTGTGTTTACTCTATTTCCATGTCCTTTACGTGGATTTGCTTTAAAGTATATGAAAATAAATAGTAATTAGAATGTATTTTGACACAAATTTGACGGAAAAAATTTCTCTGTATAGGAATATAAGTCACCAAAATTAAGTATATAAGCCACAATTTCTACAATTTTATTTTTTGTATGATTTGAATTTATTAAGGTCGCATGAATGTCGCATAATGTCGTATGACCTCATATTGTTATCACTTAGCCATACAACATATACCACATACGCGTGAAAACCCCAAAGATGGAGGCTACCCTTTAACCTCGGTAGGCCGCCTGGTAATCTTGCACAGCTACTACCTATGCAGGCTTGTACCCGGGAATATTAATGGCTTCCCTCAGCCTCGTCCGGAGACGTATCGGATCTCACACGGGTATCGCGAAACACTGTCCCTCGAGTCCAACCCAATCCGAGCAACTCCCATTGAAGGTGGGGCTCAAATGTTTAGCCCAAGGTTCCTCTAGTAACTTCAGAGGTACCACGAGTGCTAGGTGTACGTAGCATCAGCACCACGGACTGCTGGGTGAAGGGGACCTAAGGGGAGGGATCCCCTCCCTTACGGGGGTTATACACATGTCGTGTTTTAATTAATATGGCTATTTGGCTGAAATAAAAGTTTATTATATAAATAATTATTACTAATACCTGTAGCAACACAGATATTATTTTGACTCTGTGCATTACGTAGATTCGGGAATCAGTCTTCAAGGTGGAGCCGGTGCTCCGCCGCAATAAAACAAATGAAAGAAGTTTTTCGGTACGATTGAAACGTCGACTGTCACAATAACCATCTCACAACTGCTCTTCTAACACCTGCGAGGTATTTATAGGCCCCAGCCATTGTTTATAGAATGCCGGGCAACAACAAAAGCCTGAAGAATAGGGAGCATCCCTCTGACACTTTCTCTTCTGCCCACGAGCCCTGAATACTTTTTAATAAATGTATTTCTTGTTCTATATCGTGATGCTTATTGCATAAATGTTACGCAACTACCAAATTCTCTGTTCTTGATGTTTCTAAAATACTCTTTAAGCCTAATGTTCAATGACACGCCCCTTTAGTTCTCAATTAACCGTCAGGAGGCAACTTTAGTTGAGAAACAAATTGACCGATGCTAATGTTCTGACCTCGTCTTCCTGTCCACAGATGGCGCCACCAGTAATATCCTGCCGCTGTGAAGAAAATTTGTAATTATTTAAAATTTTTGTAATGTGAAGTGCATTTATACTCTTTGCATATACTTTAACTTTCTTTGCATTTAACAGTATGAAAGTAAACAGTAATTAGATGGTACTTTGAAACAAATTTGACCGCCAACATAATTCTATATGAGAATGGAAGTGTTCTGATTTAAATATATCAACCACAATTTTTATAATTGCTTTTCATTGTAAGATTTCAATTAGAGGATTTTAACTTATAAAAGTTTTTGCTGTATAATCCTACTTGAGATTTGCAACAAGTTTCCATCAAAGCATGACTAGTAACAAGGTTTGCAAAATTATCACGCTTACCTTGCCCTTAGCTGCTATTGGCCACGCAATTCTCCTTGAACGATGAAATATTTAAATGACAGCTTTAATGAGAGTCTCTTACCTGCTTTTCCTGGTCTTCAATAACAGTGATATCTCACTGTGATAACTTCACTCCCTCAAAAGTCACTGGATTGTTTATTTCAAGTGTCGCTGTTTAGGGAAGCCGTACAGTCCATCTCCAACAAATTAAATACTATGGTTCCAGAAAGGTTTTTTACTTACAACTTAACAGTGTTAAAAAAGTTTGCCTTTAATCATATTTTATTTCTTCCAGGTTTGACATATCTTCTTCTGTTGAACCATTGGCATCATCACTATTTCCATCCCATTGTCCTCAATTATAATTCTTTCAATTTTTTTTCTTCCGTTAGTGTGCTTTATTCTAATAGTGTTGTTTTATTTCATCCACATTATGACATACCCTTACCCATTTCAATTGTGCAGTTTGCTCAAATCGATGGCGGCAGAAAATTTCGTCTTTCACTTTACAGGTGAAAGTTAATTATGATACAATAAAGCACAAAGCCCGCCTCAATAGCGTAGATGGATGCCTGTCTGCCTCACTTTCACGAGGATCCGAGTTCGAATCTCGGTCGAGGTGAGCTACCTGGCTAAGATATTCCGTTGTTTTCCGTTATCCTTAAAGACGAAAGTCGACTAACTCTAAGCTCTATGGACTCTGGGCTCATTTGAGGATCATCTCATCCATTCCATTCGTCGTGCGATATGACTTAACATTGCAGGACGTAAATTACAAAACAAAATACAAAAAAAGGTTCCATTGCCCGTAACTGCTATTCGCCGCGCCATGGCTCTTGTACACTGAAATATTTTAATGAATGCTTCGATGCGAGTCTCTTAGCAGATTTCCTTGTCCTCCATTGGCAGTGGTATCTCACTGCGATGCCTTCACCCTCTGAAGTATCACTGATTTGTGTATAAAGACTAACATTGAGTCATACTTTTCAAAACTTGTAACTTCACTCACGTCCTTTTACAAAATCAGCAACGTTTTCGAAACAGTTGCAGTTTGGTCATCAGCTCATTAGCAACTCTCATGGTTGTGGTCTGGATCTCTTGTAATTGGCTCCCTCTCTCGGAAGATTCTTTACATAAGTTCAGTAGACCACTCACTGATGCAACATCAAATTTTAAATTATGTGGAATGTTTTTAATCATAAAAGTTATTTTGGTTAATTGATGGAAATTAATCATTTCTCCACACTAGCCCTGTATAGGCTAAGATATTTGATGGATAGAGTCAACATGAAAAATTCAATGCCATGGCCGGGATTTGAAACACGGATCTCCTGGTTTCCGTCCAGTCGCTCTTAACCTTTGAGCTACCATGGCCAACGTGCCTTCCTGACATTAAATTCTCCAGTTGACTCATATTTCCCATCAAATATCTTAGCCTATACACGGCTAGTGTGGAGAAATGATTAATTTCCATCAATTAACTAAAGTAATAAGAGTTTAACGATGAAGCCTGGGAGTTAAGTACTTACGATAGTAAGTCGCCACAAACGGTGTATCTCGGATGCGAGAGCCCCTAGTGGTCTACCTTTAATAGGGTTTTGAATGAAATCGCGTTCCTGTTACCCGTAGCTCCTATGGGTCGGGCAATGGTTCTTAAACACTTCAGTATTTAAATGACAACATTTATGCGAGTCCCTTACCTAATTTCCCTGGCCACCAATGACAGAGATATCACACTGCCTTGAGTTCACGCACTCCATTACCACTGTCGCTACTCAGGGAAGTCGTACAGTCTGCTACAAATTAAGTAATGTATCTCCAGAAAGAAATTATTTATTTTACACACAATTAACACTGGGTTTAACAATTTTGCCCTTAATAATATTATAATTCTTCTACACTGACATATCTTCAACCGTTGAGTTATTATCACAGTCATCCTTCACACCGCTCCCATCACATTGTCAGTTATAATTTTTCTTAGTTTAGTGCATCCTTTTCCCAATACTCCTGTTCTCTTTCATCCATATGACGACATACATTTTCCAATTCAATTTGTCCAATTTTACCAAATCATTCATTCTGTCCTTCATTTTAAAAGTTAGATATCTCCAATCATATTTGGTTTGGTATCTCTCCATAAATTCTATAAGATTTAGATGTGGATGCTGTGGAGGAAGCCTTGTGGTTATATTTGTAACGATATGTGGTCAATCAAAGTGCTTTTCTCAGTCGGTTTGTTAGCTGGAATTAATCCAGACTGCTTTGTTCTTGTGCTAATTTCTACTTTCATCAAACGGAATATTGTGATTATGTAGCTGAGAAAGTATATATCTTCTTAAAGAACTTGACGTTGGAGGTTTATCTACTTGTGTATTATGGTAAGAGACATTATCTATTGCTAGCACCATGTTAAGGGGTAAATTAGGATTTAACATTGCGATTAACCATTTAAAATAATTACAATATTAAATTGTTAATAAGCACTTGATAGGCATATGACTGTCACTGTACATTACAGTCAACTGTACTTGGTAGAGGGGAGGGTTACTGAGTATAGGAGTTGGAAAGAGATAGAAGAAAAAGAAAGTTGGATGTGAGCTCGCTGAAGATGAAAATCAGTGTTCTGGAAACTTTGCGGGACTTAACATGAAACTATTAATTTACAGGATACGATCCTTTAACTCTTAATTAACCGTCAAGAGAGGAATTTTGGTTGACAAATAAATTGAGATAAAATTCCGTTCCTACTCCGTATTGCTGTTCACAGATGGCTCCACCTGTAATACAGTGCCACGGTGAAGCAAACTGCCAATTATTTACGAAGTTTTAAAATGAACTATGTTTCTACTGCTACATATACCTTAGGTTTATTTGATTATTACTTCATGAAAATAAATAATAATTAGAACGTATTTTGATAGAAATTTGACCAAAGAAATAAGTCTATATGGGAACGGAAGTCTTCTATGTAAAGTATATAATAGACAATTTTTGCAGGTTTCCTCTTTGATAGGCATCTACGGCGGCTGTCCCGCTAGACTGCGAATAATGCAGGCAAGACAGGGCAGGAACGCAAACAGGGAGCCAGCAGAAGTTCGGCCTGGAGTCAGTTTTGCCCAGGCGCTGCGCAAGCAGGAACAGCTGCTGCAGCAGGCCGAGGCAAGCCAGATTCCGGCAGCGACCCAGCCAGTAAGCTCTGGAACTACCGCCAAACAACCACCAGCTGCATCTGCAGCAAAGCCACAGCGGCCTCCTCGCCAGAAGAAGGCCACCGCAGCCCGGCGGGAGAAACCGCCGGCAACTGCGGCAGCAACGGCCGGGCAACCAGCCCAAGAACCTGCGGGGAGACAGAGCGGCCATGCTGCCACTGCTCTCCCCCCTCCACCAGCTCCAGCTACAGTGGCTTCAACAGCCAATGAGGGAGAGGCACCCCTCGCTAAAACACCTGCGCCGATTTGGGACACTGGCGTCTCAAACGAGGACTTAGCGGAGTTCCATGAGCTTTCTGCCTGGTTCGCCGAACTGATTCATCGCTCTCTCCCCATTCTGAAGCGCTGCAGGGAGCAACTGACAGATCCCCGCATCCCTGCTCTGCAAAAGCACAGCATTGTGCAACAGACTGCACGGCTCCTCTTCCCTGACTCCAGCTCGTAAATGGCGTTGAGAAGAACTCAGCGAACATTGAGAGCCGCGTTCTGGAACGCAAACGGAGTCCGGGAACAGAGACCGGGCATCTTGGAGTTTGTAAGTGACCACGGGATTGACCTCCTTATGGTATGCGAAACGCATCTGCATGCTGGTATACAATTTAACCTGCCAAGTTACGCCGTCCACCGAGCCGATAAAGTCGGCCGGCGGGGCGGCGGTACAGCTATATTCATCAAAAATCACATCACCCATACTCCCATGACCATCCCCCCGCTTCAACACTTGGAGGCGACCGCCATAAGGCTCTCCTTGGGCGGTTCAGACCTAGTGCTTATGGCGGTGTATGACCCGCCCCACCATCCCT
Organism: Mantis religiosa; assembly: GCA_030765055.1. Classification (NCBI taxonomy): domain Eukaryota; kingdom Metazoa; phylum Arthropoda; class Insecta; order Mantodea; family Mantidae; genus Mantis; species Mantis religiosa. The sequence continues at coordinate 19,633,318 of CM060953.1, read as the reverse complement.
TCTATGAAGCGGATTACAGGGCACTCCTAAACCTAGACCACCGAGTGTGCATAGCCGGTGACTTCAATGCCAAACACCCAGGATGGAACAGCCGAACCCAGAATGATAGGGGAAGGAGCATCTACCGCTTCATCTGCGGAGACCCAACCCTTCATGCGCATGGCCCGCGGGGTCCAACGCACTTCCCGCCTCGTGGCAGGGCGGACGTCATAGATTTCGCAATCACCAAGAACATTCCATTTCATCTGGACCTCACGGCGGTGAATGCTCTGGATTCTGACCACAACCCAGTTGTGATCAGTTCAGACGTTACCGTCGCAGCTCTGGCAACGGCTGCCTGGGTGGATGAAGTCGACTGGGATGCCGCCATTCTTCACATCCAAAACTCCGTGGAAGCCTGCCCTCGAATCGACTCTGTGGAGTCACTCGAGGCGGCAGCCAGGGAGTTCTCCACATCCGTCCTCAACGCGGTACGTGCTCACACACACCGCATCCCAATAGACACGCCAAACCCCACAGATATCCCAGGACCCATCAAACAACTCATAAGGGCTAAAAACGCCGTAAGAAAGCTGTGGCAGAGATTTCGCCATCCCAGGATAGGAGAAGTACACCAGAGGTTCAAATCCCTGGCAAGACGACTCCTAAGAGCACACCGCAAAGAGGCCTGCGAAAACATGTTAAGGCAAACCAATCTCCAGGAGAGAAAACCATGGCGAATAGTCCGTAGCCTGCGGAAAGACAAAACCGTACACCAGCATCCCCTACATAGCCCTAGAGGTCGACCCGTCTACGAGTCGAAAGAAAAGGCAGAGGCGCCAGCAGATTATCTGGAGGCTCAATTCCAACCCAGGGTAGAGCCAATGGACGATGACCATGCTGACCTCGTGGAACAGGTGGTGGAAGACTTCCTAGAAGCTCCGCCCCCTGACCACGAGGAGTTCCACATTCCCATCGTTACCCCTAGAGAGTTAGCGACCACGCTTAACTCTCTAAGAACCAACAAAGCACCTGGGCAGGACTGTGTGACAGCGGAAATGTTCAAGCACCTTCCACGAAGAGCCGTGATTCACTTAACCCGGATTTATAACGCGTGCCTATACATGCGCCACTTTCCAGCTATCTGGAAGGAGGCGCGCGTGGTGTGCGTTTTAAAGCCGGGGAAAAATCCGGTTTTTCCTTCCAGTTACCGATCAATCAGCCTTCTCCCAGTTTTATCGAAGGTATTCGAAAAACTGCTCCTCTCCCGGCTCCTTCCTCATCTGGAGGAAAGGGGCCTAATCCCGGAACACCAGTTTGGCTTCCGTTCTGGCCACTCCACGACCGAGCAGCTACTGCGGGTTGCCGAGAAGGCCTCCCTGGGTTTCCAGGAAAGGTCTAAAACGGTAGCAGTGCTGCTCGACGTGGAGAAGGAATTCGCCACTACCTGGCATGAAGGACTCATTTACAAACTCCTGGAGCATGAAATTCCCCGTCCATACATTTCCTTGGTGGCCGGTTTCCTCGGAAACCGAAGCTTCCGAGTAAGGATGGAGGGGAAGCTGTCCACCGAGCGGCCCATTGGCGCTGGAGTACCGGAAGGCAGCGTGCTGTCGCCGGCGCTCTTCGCAGCTTACATGGCCGACATCCCAACTCATCACAACACCCAGACCTGTCAGTATGCGGACGATCTCATGATCTTCGCAGTCAATAGGAACACACGGTACAGCTTCCGGCAAATCCAAACCCAGCTCCGGGCCATTGGCGAATGGAGCGCAAAATGGCGAATGGCAATTAACCCGGAGAAGAGCTCTGCTATTCTCCTGGCGAAAACCATAGCCAACCGGTTGCAGCAGAATTTCGTTTTACGGCGCCGTCGAATCCCTTGGGTGCAAACGGCGAAGTATCTCGGGGTGACGCTGGACCGTAAGTTAACTTGCGTTCCGCACGTCAAGGGCAAGGTCCAGCTGGGGCACGTCGCACTCCGGAGCCTATACCCTATCTTCAGATCAACCATGCCGATCCGTCTCAAACTCCAACTGTATCGGGCGATCATTCCGCCTATGATTCTGTACGGCTGTGAGATCTGGGGAACAGTGGCTAATACCACTTTCGTCAGACTCCAGACGCTGCAGAACAAGGCACTACGCATCATCTACGATACAGGATGGAGATTCCCGGCTCATATCCTACATGAGCACTCCCAGATCCCGTACATTGTCGATGTCATTCGCGAGAGGGCACGATCAATGTACGGGAAAATCCAAATTCACCCCAACCCTTTAGTGAACTCCCTGGGAAGGTATGACCCGAGAGATCAAAGGCGCTTGCCGTCCTTCAGACTGCCGAGAGACGTCCTGGGACCCCTTGGGTAACCCAAGGAAAACCCCAGATGTCTATGGGAACAACTTCTACGCCAAAGGACAAGCGCTACACAACCCGTATCCAAAACGGGGCAAAAAACTAATTCGTGTCTCCCAAAAAAGGGAGAACGATTAAGTACAGCTGCCCACGACAAAGAGGGGCAACCCATTCCAAACCTCTCCAAAATTTCAAACAGTAAACAAATTCAAACACTCCAGCAGAACATGGATCTACTAGTTCATTTCGCAGGTTAAGCCGCAAAGCGGCTAGGTACTGCGGCATATGACACCCGGACGGGGAAAGCCCCGCCCGACTAGGACTACCTCTGGACCTCTGGTTTCCTCTTTGAGATGGTTCCAATCAACTTCAAAATTTTAAGAAGGCTTGTTGGCTATATAATTATGATAGTAGTTGCCATGTCAGCACATTTCAACATTTTGGGATAATCGGTCTATAAGTGAAATTAAAATCAAAACTTAAAGTTGTCCGTATCTGCTATAGATGCCTAATATTAAACTTATTAAACTTCCTCTTTCTTTTGACAATGTAAAAGTTGTGGCCGTCTTTGTAGTTTATCCGGTACACACAGTTACTGCCTGTGGGTATCTCCTTTGTATTATGTGATTTCAAATGATGTTGTACATTTAAGTTGCTCTGTGGGGCCAAAGTAATATCTTCTTTTGGAGAAGATGTGTAACCCTGGAATGGTAAACACTAGCAATATATGGAGCATCGAGCACTAATTGGACTTAAACTTATATTAATGTTAGAAAGCACCTGTACTTAACCAACACACAGACGTGAAAAGCTTTATAAATGCTTACCATGTACGTTGTAATGACACGCTCTTTTAGTTCTTAATGAACCGCCAGGAGAGTACTTTATCGAGAAAGAAATTGGCAAACTATAATGTTCCGACCTCGTCTTCCTGTCCACAGATGGCTCCACTAGTAAAATCCTGTCACGTTGAAGAAAATGTGTAATTACTTACAAAGTGTTACATTGAACTGTAATTATACTATTTACCTATACTTTAAGTTCATTTGCGTTTAGGTGTATCAAGTAAACAGTAATTAGAATATATTTTAACATAAATTTAACCCAACAAGTAATTGTGTTTGAGTATGGAAGTCATCAGAAATAAATATATAAGTCACAATTTTTGCAACTAAGCTTAAGGGATTTATTGCAGTTTGTATCCAATTTTAGTGGTTAGTTTTTATAACGGCTGTGCTGTCCAATTCATCCCTGCAACACCTTTCTAAAATTTTAACTGCACCTGAAGTATTCAACTTGCCTTCACAAGGTTTATTGAATCGGACTTTGCCCACATCCAACATTGAGATGGGGCAGTTGTTTACTAGAATGGCGGTACGCGGTTTCCATCATCTCATCTGTAAGAATGCATCATGTCATGAATCAGCAGAGACGTGTAACTGCAGCTTACGCGGACAAACTTATGAACGTTACCATATAGAACTGTGCCGGTAAATAGCCAAATGAATTAAAGACTATTCGAACCAAGGCGTCAGTGCGCAAAATTGGAGAATTTGCATTTGTTTGAAATTGAGTATGGCCATTTGTCTGCAGTAAAAGTTTATTATTTAATTACTGTTATCTGTAGCAACACAAATTATTAACAGCCGACAATTAGGATAATATTGTGAGACTGTGGGTTACGTAGATTCGCAAATCTAGTGAATTTAAATGCCCAGTTTAGTACTTAACCACCACACAGACGTGAAAAGTTTTATAAATACGTACCACGCAAGTGACAAAGACAGGCCATTTTAGTTCTAAATTAGCCGCCAGGAGAGTTCTTTCATTCACAAATCGATAAATGCTAATGTTCCAACCGCGTCTTGCTGTCCACAGATGGCTCCACCTGTAATATCCTGCCGCGGTGACGAAAATTCGTTATTATTTACAAATTTTTAATATGCACTTCATTTATACGTTTTGCATATACTTTAACTTCAATTGCCTTTAACTGTGTGAAATTAAAGAGCAATTATATTGGATTCTTCTGAGGGACAACACTCAGCTGCCTTCTTCACCTTCTGAGGGACAACACTCAGCTGCCTTCTTCTCCATCTTCTAGAAGGGAATTCTACAAAGGTAGCAGGGCGACTCACGACCTGAGCCATCCAGTCCTTGTGACTGGGTAAGGCGCATTCTGTTGAAACAGGTGTCCGGTCCTCTGAGTTGCACGCTGTTCAGCACCCGCTGCCTAGAGGTAAGGACACCCGTAGGGCGGTTGATTGCACTGCACCTTCGGGTGCAGGGCTGTTAGTGTACTTGCACAGTACCTCTTTCACCAGTTTTTCTTTCTTTCTTCTATCATTCCAACTTTTCCGTAATGGCAGAAGCCAGTGCTATTCCATCCACCTCGACCCGTACAGGGTCTGATGAACCGGCTGCTACGGCCAAACCAAGCACCTCCACTGGAGGATTAAGGAAGAGGAAACCTTGCCGACAACGCTACGGCGGAAAGGGCAAGGTAGTCCTTCTTGAACAACCTACTGACCAGGGCGTCTCACGGGAAGCTGTTTCTCGTGCAGGCAAAATTTCGGAGTCCGACTCCGACGACGAGCGCAATAGTGTGCGCAGCATTCATTCCAGGAGCGGGAGAACATCCGTGCTCTCCTGCAATTCTGCTTACTCTTCGGCATCTGAGGGAGGCCGGGAGCCCAGCTCTTCGGACCTCTCGTCGGATGGCGAGGGTGAGCAGTTCCGTGAGGTAAGGTCACGGAGAACCAAGAGAGCAGCAAGACTGGCTGCAGAGGGCGTGCCCTCTGGCCAGTCTTCTCGACCCACCTCCGGTCAGAACCAGGCTGGAAGTCAAAGGCGGCACATACCGCCTATCATCGTGGACAACTTCTTGGGGGCGGTAGGCTTCCTTAAGGAGGTTATGCCGACCCTCGAGAACGAGTGTTCGGTGAGAAGGAATAAGAGCCGATTTGTCTTCCACGCTAAGAACGAGGGGGACTATACCAAGATTCTGCTACAACTCAAGCAGAGGAAAATTCCTCATTTTACCTTTGGCCTGAATAAGGCCCGTGATGTACGACGAGTCATCCGAGGGTTACCCGCGGACACCTCCGTGGATGATATAAAGGCAGACCTCACCCGCCAGGGTATCACCCCTAGAATAGTGAAGCAGCTCACTCGACCTGCTCCAACTCGCCAGGGAACTAAAGCTCCCCTTCCCCTGTTCCTAGTAGTGGTGGAGCGGGTAAACGACCCCGAGGTCAAGTTGGATGATGTTCGCACCATCTGCTACCTCCGGGTCACTCTGGAACCAGCCAAAGGCTCTGGCGGGCCCCCACAGTGCTACAGATGTCTGGGATTTAATCATTCCAGCCTCTTCTGCCACCGTAATCCTCGCTGCTTGAGGTGCGGTGGCACCCAACACAGAGAGGACTGCCCCCGTGCCATCACGGAAGTTCCAACCTGCGCCAACTGCAAAGGAGGGCACATAGCGTGCTATGGAGGTTGCCCTACCAGGAAGGCGGTTATTGCCTCTAGGAGACCAGCTCCAGGGCCAATAACCCAGAACACCCGTTCTGAGCCAGTAGCGGAGAGGGCAACCTCTTCCATAGCACCACGGCAACAATTGCCTAGCTCTAATAGTGCCCCACCTTTGCTGAGGTGGTGCGCAAACCAGCCGGTGACTCGACGACATTGCGGAGCAAGACACAAACCCCCAAGGATGCACACACACGCACAGCAAAACCTAAAGACAACACAAAGCTCCAGCCCCACCTAGAGCCACTCCCAGAAGGGAGGAGGGTCGTGAGGCGGCCAAACGGGCGGACTCGGATTCCGAGGCTGGGAGCGGGTCTGGTGAACCCAAGCCTGCTCGACAGATTAGGGACGAGAAAGCCAAAGGTAGGCCAGCCCCAAGACACTCCTCACCTTCGAAGTCCCAAACTTCACACACTACTCCCTCCACCTCACCACGGTCGGAGTTGCTGACGTGGCTGTATCAGCTGTTACAGTCCCACGGTGAGCGACTCTGAGAACTGCTGGTGCGGTATACCTCCACGAGAGACCCCGCAACCCGCATGGTGACAGCCATGGAGGGGCTTGCCCTTCTAACCTCCTTTACCGACCCGGCCCAGAATGGCAGCACGAACTAGGTCAAGTACCTCGTTCAGGTTCGCGTTCTGGAACGCGGCTGGAGTGGCGGTTCAACGGGACGAGCTCCTACATTTTGCAAGATCCAATGTTTTGGACCTCATCTTGGTGTCGGAAACCCATCTCCGCCCCCAGATCCCCTTCCATCTCTCGGGGTATCACTGTCTCCGAACGGATCGCGCTGGCCGCCGAGGAGGTGGCACAGCGATCCTGGTGAGGAGAAGTGTGGTCCATCGAGCTGTCCAGCTTCCACAACTCCAAACACTTGCAGCCACGGCAGCCTGCGTGAACCTTGGCGGTTCTGAAGTCCTGGTAGTATCAGCCTACCATCCTCCCCGCTCACAGTTCATAGCCAATGACTACCAATCCATTCTTTCTTTACATCCCAATGTCATTATGGCCGGGGACTTTAATGCCAAACATCAGCGTTGGCATCATGGTCCCCGAGCGGATAGGAGAGGCAGTGACATCATCCGCATGGTAGATGCGGACCCTCACCTTCGAGTTGAGGGCCCATGGCAACCCACTCATTACCCGCGTGGTCGGGGTCGCCCATCTCATATCGACTTCGCTATCATCAATCGCTTTCCATTTCATCTCTCACTCACTTCGCTTAACGCATTACATTCAGATCACAACCCAGTACTTGCTGAGGTTAATACACGGATTGCCAATCATGACGTCTCGGTTCAAAACCGGGATGTGGACTGGGATTGCGTCAAAGTCTGCCTGAATGACTCCATTCCTCCCAACCCCAACATAACCGATATTCTCTCCCTTGAGGCTGCGGTCTCATCCTTCACCTCAGTCGTGAAGCGAACGGTCCGCAACCTTACAGTTATCACCCCAGCCCCCTTCATCCGGACGTTCTTCACCTAGACATCCTCCTTCTCATTCGCCGTTCTTGGGCAGCAAGGCGGCTCTACCAAAGACACCGCACGCCTCATAATCGAGGGCTTCATCGGCGACTGTGCCGAGAGGTTCGTGCCCGTCTCCGTGAGCACCGAGTGCGCGCGTGGGAGGACACGATGTCTCGTATGAACCTCGAGGATGGAGACGTGTGGAGGGTTATTAAAAGACTTCGGAACCGCCAAGGGACACCAAACTCCCCACTCCAGGGCATCCAAGGCCTGTCCTACGAACCACAGGCCAAGGCTACGGTGTTCGCCGACTACCTTGAGAGGACCATGAGGCCTAGAGAAGACCCCCCAGGACCCAGCCTTCTCTGACCGCGTTAGGCAGGAGGTACGTCGATACCTTCGGCGACCCCCGGCTGAGGCGGACAGACTCCCAGTCATAAGGCCCAGTGAGCTTCAGGGCGTACTCCGGCGCCTCAAACCAAAAAAGGCAGCGGGACCTGATGGCATAACGCCACTCATGCTCCGCCACCTTCCCTTCAGGGCCGTGTTATTTCTAACCAAAGTCTTCAATATGTGTCTCTCTCTGAGTCACTTTCCACGTAGTTGGAGAGAGGCTCGGGTGATATGCATCTTGAAGCCAGGGAAAGACCCGGTTAATCCTGCCAACTACCGCTCCATCAGCCTCCTTTCTGTTCTCTCGAAAGTTTTCGAGAGACTTTTCTTAGCCCGCATGTCCCCCCTTCTGGGTGACATGCAAGCTATCCCTCCTCACCAGTTTGGCTTTCGTCCTGGGCATTCCACGTCACAGAAGTCTGCGCCTGGTGGAGGCTGCAGCCCTGGGTTTCCAGGACAAGGCATTCACCTCGGCGGTTTCTCTGGACGTGGAAAAGGCTTTGTCTACGACCTGGCACGCGGGTCTTCTGTACAAACTCATCCAACTGGAGCTACCCACTCAAGTCATACACCTTCTGCACTCTTTCATAAAACATAGATCCTTCACTGTCACAGTGGCGGGAAAAACATCTACACGAAGGTCTATCCGCGGCGGAGTCCCCAAAGGTTCTGTGTTATCCCCGACGCTGTATAGCGTCTATGTGGCTGACCTTCCCACTGAACAGCACGTCAACATAGCTCAGTATGCTGACGACGTGCTGTTATTCTCAACAAACAGACACCCACGCAGAACCTTCAACCCCATCCAAAGATATCTAATCCTCCTCCAGGAATGGTGCACGCTTTGGCGATTGTCCATTAATACGGAGAAAAGCCAAGCGATATTGTTCACCAAGCGCCGCTTTCCCGCCAACTTCCCCCAATTTACCTACTTCGGGCAAGGGATCAGATGGGAGAATTCAATCAAGTACTTGGGAGTTAAGCTGGACAAGGGCCTAACTTTTCGGGAGCACATCCAGGAGCAAGCTCATCGGTCGTGTGGTGCCGTGGCATCACTATACCCTGTGCTTCGGTCTGCGATGTCTGTTCCCCTAAAGTTGCGCCTCTTTATGGCTCTGGTCCTCCCTATCATGCTCTATGCGTGCGAAGTCTGGGGTATGGCCGCAGGCTCACATCTAGTTCTGCTCCAACGTGCACAGAATAAATGTCTTCGGATTATTTATTCTGTTTGTACAAGGTTCCCCGTGAGATTACTTCATGAGGCTTCATCCCTCCGATATGTGGAGGATGAAATTAGACGCCGGGCGACAAAATTTTTCGAGGGTTTGCCCCAACATCAGAGCGCCCTAGTCAGATCCCTTGGGGATTATGTTCCTCGTGAGCGTCGCTATAAGCGATACCGGTTACCCCGCATGTCTTGCGGTCACTACCGGTAACCACATGATCTCCATTCCAGCCTAAATTAAATTTCAGCTACTCCAAAATTGTTATTATGGAATATTCAAAATTATACATACCCTCTTCCTAGTTTATTAACTAACCCACCAGCGGTGCTCGCTGTCCGTAGCACCCGGTTCATCATTCCCTGAGGAGCAAAAAGCTACCTCCCTACACTAAGCCCACTTAAATTACACCCGTCATTCTGCAACCTCCACATCCCGCCACTACGTGGTTAAGCTCTTCCCAGAGCAGGTACACGATTTGACCACCCTTCGGGCTGTTCCAAACAGCCTGCCAGATTTGTGCTGCTGCTGCTGCTGCTATATTTCGTAATATACATGAATCTTCCTGAGTTTTGTAAACACTTGTATTGTGCAATTGTATTACTCTGAGTATACTAGCTCGAAGATTAAGTTTGCATCAATATGCGATCAGAGAATGATTTGGAATGAAATTACAAAAATAACCGGTTACAATGCTTGTAGCTGCTATGGCCCACTTCACGCTTCTTGAACACAGTAATATATTTCTCTGGACTTCATTGACAGTGATATCTCACTGCGATGACTTCACCCTCTCAAGATTCTTTGTTTCATATGTCGCTACTTAGGGAAGTCGTTTAGTCTCCAAAAAATTAAATATTATAGTTCCAGAAAGGATTTTCACTTACAAAATTGTCCTGTAATCTTATTCAAAACTTCTACGCCCGACTCATCTTTGTCTGTTGAGTAATTATTACTGCTATCCTCAGTCATTGTTTCCCTCAAATTGTCAATTATTGCACCCTTTTCCTAATACTGCCATTTTATTTTATCCATATAAAGTCAATTAGAACCTATGCGAACCAAGGCGCAAGTGCGGAAAATTGAATAATTTGTATTTATTTGATATTGACCTATTTTTGTATGACCAAGCAAAAAATGTTGATTATATAATTTTTACTATTATCTGTAGCAACACAGATTACTAACAACCGACAGCCAGGATAATACTGTAACTGCGTGGGTTACGTAGATTCGGAAATCTCATTTGCAGAAATATAAAACAGTTTTTGCTGTAGTAAAAAGACGAGAAATCAACAATCGGCCGTCTTCAAGTTCGACTCAGTGCTCCGCCGCACTAAAACAAATGAAAGAAATCACTTCGGTACACTTCAAACGTCGACTGTCACAATAACCATCACACAACTGCACTTCTAACACCTGCGCGGTATTCATAGGCCAAAGCCATTGTTTCTAGAATGTGGCGCTGTTTCCGTGAAATTTCGCGGCAACAACATGGCACTGGAACCTCTCTCTGTCTCTCTCCTGCACTGGCACCGGGCTCCGGCTTGTCGTGGCAGCTAAACAATGCCACACTGTGACACTGTCCCCGCCTGAAGCTTGGTCGCTCTTGCAAGGCACTAAATTTAAATGCCCAGTTTAGTATTTAACCGACACACACTCAGGTTAGAAGTTATATAAATATGTGCTACGTAAGTGATAAAGCAGGCTTTTTTAGTTGTTACTTAATCGCCCACAGAGAGCTTTAGTTGACAATCAAATTGACAGACGGTAATGTTCCAACCTCACCTAGCTGTGAAGAGATGGCGTCACCTGCAATATCCTGCCGCGGTGTAGAAAATTTGTAATTATTTACAAACTTTTCAAACGAATTGTGTTTACTCTCTTTCCATGTCCTTTACGTTGATTTGCTTTTAAGTGTATGAAAGTAAACCGTAATTAGAATGTACTTTGACACAAATTTAACGGAAGAAATAACTCTATATGAGAATATAAGTCTTCTGAATTAAATATATAACCCGCAATTTGAGAGCCGGGTACATATCTAGAAAGCACCTTCCACCCTGCTGCCACCTGCAACCAAGATCATGTGCAGCTGGTTACAACTGAGGTCACTAACTTCCTGTGCAGACCACTAGACCATAATGACATTCCACAGACATCCTTAGTGGAAGTCACATCACTTCTCTCCTCTGTGCCACCATACAAAGCCATGGGCTGACACAACATTCCGTATGCTGCACTTAAAGCCCTTCCACACAAATGGCTGGAGCTCCTCGTCCACCTCTTCAATGGACTACTCTGTTTGGCATACTTTCCCAGAGCCTGGAGGCACGCCAAAATTATCACCCTCCCTAAACCTGGTAAAGACACCTCTACGCCGGAAGGACATCGACCCATCAGCTTGCTGCCCACCATGAGTAAGCTGTTTGAGAAGGTCATCCAAGCCAGGCTTCAGCAAACCCTCTCTGCGCAGCCAATACTTCGACAGGAGCAATTTGGTTTTCGTCAGCAACATTCCACGGTTCATCAACTCCTTCGTCTGGTGGACGAAATCATCAAAGGGTTTAACAACCGCCACTTTGTTGTTGCCCTATTCCTAGACCTCACCCGTGCCTTCGACTCCGTATGGCACGAAGGTCTCCTCCACCGACTTATCTACTACAATTTCCCTCCGTATATCATTCATCTCATTCATTCCTACCTTCAACAACGCACCTTCAGCGTCACCAAGGAAGACATCTCTTCCACCTCACACCCCATTCACGCAGGGGTCCCCCAAGGGAGTGTCCTTGGCCCTCTGCTTTTCCTCATTTACATCAAAACCTTGCCATCCTATCAAGGCTGTACGCTGTACCAGTTTGCTGACGATACTGCCATAACCACCACCTCCACACGTCATCAGGTAGCTGCAGATAGACTACAACGATACGCAGATAACCTCACAACATGGTTCAATACTTGGCGCCTTACTGTGAACCCCATCAAATCACAGGCTATCACCTTCACAAGGCGCTTGGAGGCGGATGTTCCTGAACTTCAAATTGCTGGCGGGTCTGTCCACTGGTCCACCACGGTCAACTATCTTGGCGTCACACTGGATCAGAAGCTCTCTTGGAAGGCCCACATCGACACCATATACAACAAGGTTGCTCGCAAGATGGCACTTCTGTACCCCTTATGCCACCGAAACTCCGCCATGTCACTCTCCAACAAACTTCTTCTCTTTAAACAAGTTCTTCGTCCTGTCCTCACATATGCCTGTCCAGTCTGGGCCACTGCCGCAAAAACTCATCTGTATCACCTTCAAACTCTTCAAAACCGCTTTCTTCGTACCGCTGTCGATGCCGACTGGTACATTCCCAACATCAACATCCATCGTGACCTTTCCTTTCCATTTCTCACTGACTACATGATCTCCCTTTCACAAACATTCTTCGACTCTCTTTCACTTAATTTCAATGGCTTCATCCGCGGCCTCGGGGAGTACGATATTGACCCCGGGGAGCGTTACAAACATCCTAGGCTCCTTCTTCATCGACCCTAACATCATCATCCATTGAAAAAAACAAAATATATCCTCATTCAACTATTCATCATCTTTCTAATTTCTTCAATACTACCGCATACTCCTCAAACTAATTAAATATAACCTCCCTATCACAATTCCACCGTCTACCACAGTCTATTTTTCAACTATATCTTCCAACCAGTAAAGGACCTAGTCCTGGTATGGTATCTGTCGGAAGGCCCCACCACCTTTGGTGGGATCACCTTCCAACGACAATTTTGCTCGTCGTCGTCCGTGATTCACTTAACCCGGATTTATAACGCATGTCTGTTAATGTGCCACTTTCCAGCTGTCTGGGAGGAGGAGCGCGTGGTATGCGTTTTAAAACCGGGGAAAAATCTGGTCTTCCCGTCCAGTTATCGCTCCATCAGCCTTCTACCAGTTTTGTCGAAGGTATTCGAAAAACCGCTCCTCTCCCGGCTTCTTCCTCATTTAGAGGAAAGGGGCCTAATCCCGGAACACCATTTTGGCTTCCGTTCTGGCCACTCCACGACCGAACAGTTACTGCGGGTTACCGAGAAGGCCTCCCTGGGATTCCAGGAAAGGTCTAAAACGGTAGCAGTACCGCTCGACGTGGAGAAGGCATTCGCCACAACCTGGCACGAAGGGCTCATTTACAAGCTCATAGATGATGAGATTCCCCTTCCATACATTTCCTTGGTGGCCGGTTTCCTCGGAAACCGAAGCTTCCGAGTAAAGGTGGATAGGTCGCTGTCCACAGAGCGGCCTATTGGCGCTGGAGTGCTGGAAGGCAGCGAGTTGTCGCCGGCGCTTTTCGCAGCTTACATAGCCCACATTCCAACGCACCACAACACCCACACCTGTCAGTATGCGGATGATCTCATGACATTCGCAGTAAATAGGAACACACGGTACAGCTTCCGGCAAATCCAAACCCAGCTCCGGGCTATTGGCGAATGGAGTGCAAAATTGCGAATGGAAATTAACCCGGAGAAGAGCTCTGAAATTCTCCTGGCGAAAACCAGAGCCAACCGGCAGCAGCAGAACTTCGTTTTACGGCGCCGTAGAATCCCATGGATGCAAACGGCGAAGTATCTCGGAGTGACGCTGGACCGTAAGGTAACTTCCGTTCCGCACGTCAAGGGCAAGGTCCAGTGGGGCACGTCGCACTCCGGAGCCTATACCCTAATATCCGATCAACAATGCCTGTCTGACTGAAACTCCATCTGTCTCGGGCGATCATTCCGCCTATGATTCTGTGCGGCTGAGAGATCTGGGGAACAGTGGCTAATACCAGTTTCGTCAGGCTCCAGACGCTGCAGAACGGGGCACTTCGAGTCATATACGATACAGACTGGAGATTCCCTGCTCATATCCCACATGAGCACTCCCAGATCCCGTACATTGTCGATGTCATCCGCGAGAGGACATGATCGATGTACGACAAAATCCAAAATCACCCCAACCCTTTAGTGAACTCCCTGGGCAGGTATGACTAGAGGGATCGAATACGCTTGCTATCCTTCAGACTACCAAGAGACGTCTTGGGGCCCCTTGGTTAACCCAAGTGAAACCCCAGATGTCCCTAGGACCATTTTTTACGCCTGATGGATCAAACGGTACACAAACAGTAACCAAAACGGAGCAAAAACGTAAATCGTGCCTTCCAAAACGGGGGAACGCTTAAGTGCAGCTGCCTATGAGAATTAAACAAGGGCATCCCATTCCAAATTCCCAACAAATTCAAACACACCAGCAGAACATGAAACCAATTACTAGCTCATTTCGCAGGTTAAGCCGGAAAGCGGCTAGGTACTGCGGCATAAGACACCCGGACGGGGAAAAAGAAAAATAGCCCCGCCCGACTATGACTACCTCTGGGCCTCTGGAATTCCTCTATGAAATGGTTCTATTATCCAGGTCCTTCGTGAAGGTTTGATTGCTATATAATTATGGTAGTAGTTCCTATGTTAGCACTTTAAATCATTGTGGGATAGTAGCCTGACTAATTATCGGAGTTGATATGATATTATGGAAAATCACACTCGCGTTGCCCGTAGCTGCTAAAGAGGCATTGCGTTTACTTTACTCAAAGAATCGTATGATGATATCACTTAGCCAAGCAACACTTTTTGTAAGTTTTGACTGTACCGGAGGATTTCAAATTACTTTCACCCGGTTTGTTGAAGCTCTTATAAAAATAACTGTTATTAAGCGTAGCAAGCTAACAACTAGGATATATAAAAGGAATACTTAGCCATACAACATCCTGTAGAGCTGCAGTAACCATAAAAGCAAAGTAGGTAAGGAAATCATGAGATGTTCCAGTATTTCCTACAGTGAAAATCAATATGAAATATTTAGCCTCAACATTATAACGAATCAATTTGACACGTTGCGAGATTGTTAAAATAAATGTATATAAAGTCAAAAATATGTTTAGATTTAAACTATAAGATTTTCTCTAACCGAGCGGAATGGCTGAGACTGTTTCGTCTAGGCTGCCCATTCGAAAGTTCCTGGTTTGATTCCTGTGGCCCACCTACCTGAACCATACACTTTTTCGGGAGATTTTCCAGGTCTACAGGTGAATCCTGAGTTGGTTAATTACTTCCTCTGAATTTTGTGTCCCTCCATTTCTAATCTGGTGGTCTGTTTCAGGGTAGAAATGTTGGCGGGTGTCTTGGCGCTGTATATCAGGATGATATCTTCTGGTCAACACTTCCTCCTCCGAAAGGACGGTCTCCGATCTGATAGAGCTGTTTCCGGACTGCACGAGGGTGAGTTTCCGGTTGTAATGGCCGGCCCGGGAGTTTCCAACTAGTAAAGTGGAGGAACCCAGCCATCTGTACTGTCGGGACCCTTTGGATCGGCCACCCTATGTCTCCTCTCGATTCATCCTTCCTCCGGGTACGCCCCACTTAGAAACGAATGTAGAATAGAACAAGACAGGCCACATACCCGAATGAAATACAACGCTCTGTGGTAAGATTTGTTTTATATCTGCTAGATCTTCCAGCTATAGATGAGTGATATACAATAAACAGAACGCCAGGCCTACTGTCAGTAAATTCTATATATAGCTTTCATTTGACACGAAATGAATGCTATACACATGCCTATCACCAACAAGGAGTTACCGAGATGTCCCACAAAGGTGTCCGGCGTCTCTGTGGGGCTTTATATAGGGCAAGACCTAGTGAATAACAAGCCCCTCCATCTGGCCCTGTGGACTCAAGTCTGGATGGAAGTGGATATACCACTTATGCGCGCCAACCCCAAAGAGGAAGACTACCGATTAATATCGGTGGGGCCGCCTGGTGATCTAGCACATCTACTAGCTCTGCTGGCTAGTACGCGGCAATATATAGCTTCCCTCAACCTCGTCCAGAGACGTACCCGATCTCCCACGGGTATCGGGAACCACTGTTCGTCGAGTCCAACCCAATACAAACAACTCCCATCCAGGGAGGGGCTCGAATGTTCGACTCGAGGTTCCTCTAGTGACGTCAGAAGTACCAAGAGTGCTATGGGTCCGCAGCGTCCGCACCTCGGCTGCTGAAGGGGACGGATCCCCTCCCCTACGGGGGCTATACACCTGTCGCGTTTTAATTAAATTCCTTGGAGTCGTTTTTGAGAAAACAAACTTGTTAAGCAATTCCTATATATAAGGACTATGATACAATGAAGTACAAAATTAATATAATCTCTAGTCGAACATATATTGCTAGTGTTTACCCTGATCAGGTTTCGTTAGGACCTTCCTAACATCTTCAGTTAATGTCGAGTTGTACAACGAGGTCAACCCGAAAGTCCGAAGATCCCGGCCTCTATCAACCCAGAAGCTATAGAAAACTTCGGGGTGCTTTGATTGGTGCAATACCTTCAGTCTAAGGAGCCCCCCCCCCATCTCAAGACAAGTGCAAGTGGATACGCCACATACGCGCGCCAACCCCGTCGGATAGGCTACCGAAAAGATCGGTATGGCCACCTAGTAATCTAGCACACCTTCTACTGGCTCTGCAGGCTAGTCCTCGAGGAATTTTAGGCAACCCTCTGCCCTATCCGGGCGGCCGAAGATTGGCCGGAGGTGTCCAATCTCCCGCGGGGGTCGGGTACACACTGCCCCCTGGAGTCCAACCCAATACGAATAGCTCCCCTTCGGTAGGGGCTCGAATGTTCGGCCCGAGGTTCCTCTTCGTAACGACAGAAGTGTCTCGAGGGCTAAGGGCCCGCAGCGCCCACACCAGGGCCTCTGAAGCAGATGAAGCGATAGTGGCGTCTCCCTTGGTGTCTTGATAAACTTGAGGTTCTGAATCTTCGTGCGTGGCGTGGCTGGGTGGCTATCCCACTCTACTCTCACCAAAGCTACCCGGGTTGTTTTCTATGCCACCAAAAAGTAAAATTTGTGGTTGACAACATGCTGCTGGGACGAGTTTTCTCCGGAATCTCCGGTTTCCTCTGACATCTCATTCCACCATTGCATCTTCATCTCTTGAAACATCAGTGTCACCGCCTGTGGTGCCGCGGTTAGTAAAAGCGGGCTTTAAACACTACACATTTCAATTTAGGTTCTCTTAAAAAATGGCGTCAAAAGTGGACAGTTTTGCTCCATACTGCGTGGTTAATGCAGTTGGACTCTGAACACTTTTTAATAAAGGTATTTATTGTTTTATATCGTGATTCTCATTTCATAAATGGTACACTACTGCCAATGTCACTGTTCTTGATGATTCTAAAACGCACTTTCAGCCTAATGTTCAACTTACTTTTTGTTTTGACAATGTAAGAGTTGACAAACTTTGCAGTATATCCGGTACATACTTGAGTTTTTGTTGTTGGGGGTTTACTTTGTATTAATTACGATATTTTAAAGGAAGTACATTGAACTTGATGTGCGGGGCCAAATTTATTGGTTCTTATGGAAAATTTGTGTAGCCCTGCGATGGTAAACACTAGGAAAATATGGAGCATCGAGCACTAATTCGTCTTATATTTATGTTAATTTTAGGACAATGTTACACCTAAGGACCTGTTGTGTGAGACGGCAAATTACATCGAAACGCTCTTGCAAGGCACTGAATCCAAATGCCCAGTTTAGTGTTTAACCGACACACAGACGTTAAAAGTTTTATAGATGCTTACCATGTATGTTGTAATGACACGCTCTCTTAGTTTTTAATTAACCGCCAGGAGGCAGCTTTAGTTGAGAAACAAATTAACAGATGCTAATGTTCCGACTTCCTCTTCCCCTCCACAGATGGCTGCACTAGTAATATCCTACCACGGTGAAGAAAATTTGTAATTATCTACAAAGTTTTAAATTCAACTCTATTTATACTGTCTACCTATACCTTGAGTTTATTTGCCTTTAGCACTATAAAATTAAACAGTAATTAAAATATATTTTAAAATAAATATAACCGAACAAGTAATTCTGTTTGAGAACAGAAGTCATCTGAAATAAATATATAACTGACCCTTTTGTAACTCAATTCTATGGTTTGAATGTATTTCTCCCTAGTAGATGTTATAATGGTTGTGCTGTACAATTACTTATCGATGCAACAGCTTTTGAATGTGCCTGGCGTATTCAACTTGCTTCCACGAGGATTTTTTAATCGGGGGCCATGATAGAGAGGACGTGGACCACATACATCTTTGAGATGAGGCACTTGTTTACTAGATTGGCAGTACTTGGTTTCCATCATCTCACCTGTAAGAATGCATCATGTCATGAGCCAGCAGAAATATATTAGTGCAAACATGTGAATGATACCACATAGAGGAAAAGAGCCAAGTGACAGAATATGTGAACCAAGGCGTCAGTGTGCAAAACTGAATAATTTGCATTTGTTTACAACTGAGATCTTTTTGTATGGCTATTTGACTGGAATTAAAATTTATGGTATAAATAATTATTACTGTTTTCTGTAGCAACACAGACTACTAACAGCCGGCAATTAGGATAATATTGAGACTCTGCGGATTACGTAGATTCGGCAATCCAGCTTGCAGAAAAAAAAACAAATGAAAGCAATCACTTCCGTACACTTCAAAATTCGACTTTCAAAATAACCATCACACAATTGCTCTACTAACACCTGCGCGGTATTTATAGCCACCAGCCATTGTTTCTAGAATGCCGGGCAACAACAATAGACTAAAGAATCAGGAGCCTCTCTCTATCTCTTTCTCTTATGCCCACGAGCCATGAATACTTTTTAATAAATGTATTTATTGTTCTATATCGTGATGCTTATTGCATAAAAGTTACGCTACTGCCAATTTGTCTGTTCTTGGTGTTTCTAAAATACTCTTTAAGCCTAATGTTCAATGACACACTCCTTTAGTTCTCAATTAACCGTCAGGAGGCAACCTTAGTTGAGAAACAAATTGACATATGCTAATTTTCCAACCTCGTCTTCCTCTCCACAGATGGCACAACCAGTAATATCCTGCCGCTGTGCAGAAAATTCGTAATTATCTACAAATTTTTAATATGAACTGCCTTTATACTCTTTGAATATAGTTTAGCTTTGTTTTCATTTAACAGTATGAAACTAAAGAGTAACTATATTGTATTTTGACACAAATTTGACCGTAAACGTAATTCTATACGAGAATGAAAGTCTTCTGAATTAAATATATAACCACGATTTTTATAATTGTTTTTCATTGTAAGATTTCAATCCCACCCAACCTAGTTCATAAAATTTTTGCTGTATAATTTTAGCACCTTGATGTTTGTTTGTCGAGAGTAGTGATCTGTTTACATTTTTTTACTTGTCCCGATTGATCATTATTTGGTTGAGTTTGGATTGAAACCATTTCTGTTTTGCTGTATTTAAAGTATATGTAAATTCCTCATGTTGTTTTTGATCTAAGGGTATGCTGTTCAGTCTATGGATCCAAATTTTAAGAGCAGCTAGTTTATGTGACAGAGGATTGAAATTAATTATCTGTGTTTGTGGGTTTTCTGTAGATTCCAAATATCACACTGTCATTTTGTGTTAGGATCGTTAAATCTAAGGAAGACAATTGATGCTCCACTTGCAAGCGTAGTTACAATAGAACAAGACTGGTCACAGAGCCGAAAATAATTCAACTCTGTGTGAAAACATTTGTTTTCCATCTTCTAGATTTTCCAGTTATAGATGAGTGATGCAAAATAAACACAAGATCAGTGCTACTGTCAGAAAATTCTAGAAATGCCTTTCATTTACCACGAAATGAGTGCTATACATGTGTAGCGTTTAAATTAAAATCTTTGGAGTCGTTCTTGATAAAATCAAACAGTTTGAAAGATTCCTATGAGTTAAGGACTATGATACAATGAAGCACAGAAGCCCGCCTCGGTAGCGTAGATTTTAGTGTGTCTGCCACACGTTCAAGAGAATCGGAATCGAATTTAGGTCAGGGTGAGCTACCTAGATAAGGCTTTTTCCGGGGTTTTCCCTTATTCTTAAAGACGACTGTCGGGTAGCTCTAAGCTCAATGGAGCCCGGACTCATTTGAGCATCATTTCCCAAATCTCCTTCACCGTCCGATGATTTAACGTTGGAGGACATAAAATTACAACAGAAAAATAAATAAGTAAAGCACAAAATTAATATAATTTTTGGTCGCACTAGTCCTCGATGCTCCATATATTGGTTATGTTTACCTAGATCGTGTTTCCTTAGGACCCTCCTTACATCCTCAGCTAATATTGACCAGTGAATTTTGACTTGATGAAATTCTTGGAGGCGATGGGGGTGTCTCTGTTTTTACCTTGATGAACTTGATAATCAGATTCTTTAGCCGCGCCGTGGTTGAGTTGTTAGACCACTCGTCTCTCACCATGGCGGCCCGGATTTGATCCGCCGCGACCACACAGTAATATTAGTGGTGGACAACACGGTGCTGAGGCAAGCATTCTCCGGGTTCTCCGTTTTTCTTCCACCATCTCATTACACTAGTACTCCAACTCATGTACCATCAGTGTGACCACCTGCGGTGCCGTATGTATGAAACGCGGACGTTAAAGACTACACATTTCATTTTAGGATCCGTGCAAAGGTGGTGGAGCTCTAGCAATGGAAAAGGAGTTCCTTTGGAAAAGCTGTGTAGCCCTGTGATGGTAAACACTAGCAATATATGGAGCATCGAGCACCAGTTCCACTCAAAATTATACTAATTTTCAGAAAGTTACACATAAGGACCTGTTGTGCAGACGGATATTTCCATTCAACAGCTCTTGCACGGCAGTGAATGTAAATGTCCAGTTTAGTATTTAACCGGCAGACAGACGCACACAGCTTGACGAATATAAAGCATATACGTTATAAAGACACGCTCTTTTAGTTGTTAATTAACCACCATGTTGACAAACCCATTGAAAGATGCTAATGTTCCTACCTCGTCTTGCCGTCCACAGATGGCTCCACCAGTAACATCCTACCACGGTGAAGAGAATTTGTAATTATTTACAAAGTTTTCAATTGAACTGTATATATACTGTTCACCTATACCTTAATTTGATTTGCATTTAGTTCTATGAATTTAAACAGTAATTAGAATATATTTTAACATAAATTTAACCGAACAAGTAATTCTGTTTGGGAATGGAGGTCATCTGAAATAAATATATAACTCACAATTTCTGTAACTTAATTTCATGGTGTGAATCCAATCCTACTTGCTAGTTGTAACGGCTGAGCTGTACAATTACTTTTCCATGCTACATCTTTCTTAAATTTTGACTGCACCTGACATTCAAGTTGCTTTCACAGGATTTATTGGATCGGGGGCATTGAACACATCCAGATTTGAGATTGGGAACTTGTTTACTAGAATGTCGGTACTCGGTTTCCATCATCTCATATGTAAGACTGCATTATACCATGAGCCAGCAGAGACAAGTGAGTGGAACTTTTCTGGACAAACATCTGAACGTTACCACATATAACTGTGCAGGAAAAGAGCCAAATCAAAGACTATGTGAACCAAGGCGTCAGTGCGCAAAACTAAATAATTTGCAATTGTTTGTATTTGAGCCCTTATTGTGTGACCTTTTGACTGTAATAAAAGTTTATTATATAAATAATTATTACTGTTATCTGTAGCAACACAGATTACTAACACCCGACAATTAGGATAATATTGAGACTCTGTGGATTACGTAGATTCGGGAATCCGTCTTTCAGAAATATAAAACTACTTCTGTTGCAGTAAAAAGACGTGAAATTAACAATCAGTCGTCCTAAAGGTGGAGTCGGTGCTCCGTTCAAGTCGTGTGGTCGTTGAAGGCGGTTCCTCCTCCGCTGAGGAGGGTCCTTCGACTCTAGCCATACCGGGTGCAAGTCCCTTACTGGCATGGAGAAAGTTTTTCAATGATGGTGGGTGAACGGTGGTGGTCAGGTTACGATATATTTTATGGGTAATAGGTAGTTGTATTGTTATTGGAGATTTAGGTTAAGGTGGTCCAAGCACAAGTCTGGGTTTTTTGTATAGTTCTCCGGGGTCAAGCTCGTACTCTCCAAGTCCACGGTTGAGGTTATTGAAACTGTTAGGAAGTTGTGAGTGGAAGTTGTGAGATAGATGGAAGATGTAGTCAAATAATTTAGGGAAGGATAGGTCTAGATGGATATTGCCGTTTGGGATGTACCAGTGGGCTGCTACTGCTGACTGGACGTATGGGTGTTGTAGGACTTGGAGTTTGGAGAGATGTGTTTTTGCTGCTATACCCCAGACTTGGCAGGCGTAGGTCAATGCTGGCCTTAGTATCTGCTTGTAAAGCAGGAGTTTGTTTCTCACAGCCAATGGAGAGTTTCGGTTGTACAGTGGGTACTTCATGGCCATCCTTCTATTTACTTTGTTAGCCTGTGGCGTGATGTGTGCCTTCCAGGTAAGGTGCAAGTCCAAGATAACACCAAGGTATGTTGCCTTCGATGGCCATGGCATTGGCCGAGGAGGAGGTTTGGTACATCTTGTATTGCTCAACGTGTGAAGGTGACGGCTTGGGACATAGTGGCATTGAGTTTTAATCACCAAGCATACATCATATTTGCCAGCATCTGAGCCCTGTGCACTGCGATGACATGATTGTGAGATGCTGTTGTTATGGCTGTGTCGTCGGCAAACAGGTAAAAGTTGCAGCCTCTCAAGGTGGGAAGTGTATTCATGTATGCCAGGAAAAGCAGGGGCCCAAGGACACTGACCTGAGGTACACCTGCATTTATGGCGTATGGTTGGGAAAAGTTGGCATCCTTCACTGCTACGAAAGATAAATTTTGGACATAATGATGCAATAGATGAATGAGGTAGGAAGGGATGTTATAGTATATGAGTCAGTGCAGGAGGCTTTCGTGCCGGTTATTAAACCCTTTCACCACTTCTTCCAAAAGTCAAAGGAGCCGGTGAGTTGTGGAGTGCTGCTGCCGGAAACCAAAATGTTCGGGTCGTAGCAGCTGAATTAAATATATAAGCCACAATTATTATAATTGTTTTCCATTGTAAGATTTCAATTCCACAGTTCTTAATTTATAAATTTTTTGCTGTATAATTACAGTAGCTTCAGGTTTGCAACAGGTTTCCATCACAGAATAACTAGTAACAGAGTTTGGAAAATTATAACGCTTACCTTGCCCTTAGCTGCTAATGGCTACGCAATTCCACTTGAACGATGAAATATTTAAATGACAGCTTCGATGAGAGACTTCCACCTGGTCTTCAATAGCAGTGATATATAACTTCACTCCCACAAGAGTCACTGGATTGTTTACTTCAAGTGTCGCTGTTTAGGGAAGCTGTATAGTCCATCTCCAACAAAGGTTTTTCACTTTCATACAACTTAACAGGTTTAAACAATTTTGCCTTTAATCATATTTTATTTCTTCCAGTTTTGACCTATCTTCTTCTGTTGAATCATTGCCATCATCACTATTTCCATCCCATTGTCTTCAATTATAATTCTTTCAATTTTCTTCTTCCGTTAGTGTACTTTATTCTAATAGTGTTGTTTTATTTCATCCACATTATGAAATACATTTATCCATTTCAATTGTGCAGTTTGCTCAAATCGATGGCCGCAGAAAATTTCGTCTTTCACTTTACAGTTGAAAGTTTACTATGATACAATAAAGTACAAAGCCCGCCTCAAAGGCGTAGATGGCAGCCTGTCTGCCTCACTTTCAAGAGGATCCGAGTTCGAATCTTGGTCGTGGTGAGCTACCTGGCTAAGTTTTCTCCGGAGTTTACCGCTATCCTTAAAAACGAATGTCACGTAAGTCTAAGCGCTATGGACCCTGCGCTCATTTGAGCATCATTTCCCAATCTCATTCACCGGCCGATATGACCTAACGTAGCAGGACGTAAAATTACAAAGAAAAAATATTATAAATAAATAAATAAATAAATAAATAAATAAATAAATAAATAAATAAATAAATAAATAAATAAATAAATAAATAAATAAATAAATAAATAAATAAATAAATAAATAAATAAATAAATAAATAAATAAATAAATAAATAAATAAATAAATAAATAAATAAATAAATAAATAAATAAATAAATAAATAAATAAATAAATAAATAAATAAATAAATAAATAAATAAATAAATAAATAAATAAATAAATAAATAAATAAATAAATAAATAAATAAATAAATAAATAAATAAATAAATAAATAAATAAATAAATAAATAAATAAATAAATAAATAAATAAATAAATAAATAAATAAATAAATAAATAAATAAATAAATAAATAAATAAATAAATAAATAAATAAATAAATAAATAAATAAATAAATAAATAAATAAATAAATAAATAAATAAATAAATAAATAAATAAATAAATAAATAAATAAATAAATAAATAAATAAATAAATAAATAAATAAATAAATAAATAAATAAATAAATAAATAAATAAATAAATAAACAAACAAACAAACAAACAAACAAACAAACAAACAAACAAACAAACAAACAAACAAACAAACAAACAAACAAACAAACAAACAAACAAACAAACAAACAAACAAACAAACAAACAAACAAACAAACAAACAAACAAACAAACAAACAAACAAACAAACAAACAAACAAACAAACAAACAAACAAACAAACAAACAAACAAACAAACAAACAAACAAACAAACAAACAAACAAACAAACAAACAAACAAACAAACAAACAAACAAACAAACAAACAAACAAACAAACAAACAAACAAACAAACAAACAAACAAACAAACAAACAAACAAACAAACAAACAAACAAACAAACAAACAAACAAACAAACAAACAAACAAACAAACAAACAAACAAACAAACAAACAAACAAACAAACAAACAAACAAAGAAATAAATAAATAAATAAATAAATAAATAAATAAATAAATAAATAAATAAATAAATAAATAAATAAATAAATAAATAAATAAATAAATAAATAAATAAATAAATAAATAAATAAATAAATAAATAAATAAATAAATAATAAATAAATAAAATAAAGCACAAAAGTAATATATTTTTTAGTCGAAGTACTTCTCGATGCTCCATTAATTGCTCGTGTTTACCTAGATCACGTTTCGTTAGGACCTTGCTAATATCCTCAGCTAATATTAACTACTGAATTTTGACTTGATGAACTCCTTGAAGGTGATAGGGGCGTCTTTGCTTTTACCTTGATGAACTTGATAATCAGATTCTTTGGCCGCGTCGTGGTTGAGTTGTTATACCACTCGTCTCTCACCATAGTGGTCCGGGTTCGAACCACTGTGATCGCAAAGTGATATTTGTGAAGACAACACGATGCCGGGGCGAGTTTTCTCCGGGTTCTCCGTTTTTCTTCCACCATCTCATTACACCAGTACTGCAACTCATGTATCATCAGTGTCACCGCCTGCGGTGCCGTATGTAGCAGAATATGGCGTTAAAGACTACACATTTCATTTTAGGTTCTCTTCTAAGGTGGTGGGGCTTTGGTAAAGGGAAAGGTGTGCCCTTGGAAAAGCTGTGTAACCCTGTGATTGTAAGCACTAGCGATATATGGAGCATCCAGTACCAGCTCGACTCAAAATTATATTAATTTTCACAAAAGTTACACATAAGGACCTGTTATGCAGACGGCTTATTTCATTGAACAATTCTTGCAAGGCAGTGAATGTAAATGTCCAGCTTAGTATTTAACTGACACACAGACGCGCACAGTTTGATGAATATAAAGCATATACGTCATAAACACGCTTTTTACTTCTTAATTAACCGCCATTTTTACACACCAATTGAAAGATGGTAATGGCCATACCTCGTCTTGCCGTCCACAGATGGCTCCAGCTGTAATATATCACCGCGGTAAAGAAAATTTGTAATTATTTACAAAGTTTTAGAATGAACTCTATGTGTTATGTTCGTATGTGCATTGCGTTTATTCGCGTTTCACTGAATGAAAGTATAAGAACTATGATAAATTGAAGCACAAAATTAATTTAATTTTTATTCGAACTAGTTGTCCATGTTCCATATATTGCCTGCGTTTACACAGAACGCCTTTCGTTAGAAATTTCCTAACATCCTCAGCTAATGTCAACTGGTTAATTTAGATTTTATGAACTCCTTGGAGGCAATAGAGGTGTCTACGTTTATGTCTTGATAAACTTGTTCTGATTGTTTATCCACGCCGTGGTTCAATATAGTGACTTCGTGGGCGCGTAGAATTAAATGTCCAGTTTGCCGAAATTCTAAATGTTCTTTATTTACGTAGATCACTGTTCAATTCTCACGTAACAACATTACATCACATAACAACACAATCTTCCAAGGGAGATGACAACAGCGTCCAGTTCAGTTCTCGTTACAACAACAGTCTTGTTACACAGCTGCTTTTACAACAACAACACTCTAAGCTGTTCTCTCTGCTTACTCACTCTGTTTACAATTAACTCACTTTGCGAACCGTCACGTCCTTAAATACCTAATTTGTAATTCTAGATTGTTCTAAAGTAAACCTGAACCCGAACAATCACTATCAGTCCAGTAATTTCCGGAAGAATAAGGAAAAAAGAAATATTCTACCACATTCCAGAAGCGTAATTTAATCTATACCGGCAAGCACTTTACCTCAGTTATCTTGCTTGCCGGCGCTTGTTTACAACAGCCACGCTATCGTTCACTGCTTAGCAAGGCTCATTATTACCATGAAAATTTATCCGCTGACTGTTTTCTTATTTGTGCCGAAACTTTTATTCCTGTTGCCGTGACAACAGACATAGACCGCTCGTCTCTCACAAATGCAGCCCGGGCTCCCTCTTGTGTGATCGCAAACTGAGATTTGTGATGCACATTACGGTGCTGGGACGGATTTTCTCCGGAATCTCCTGTTTCTCCCGCCATCTCATCCTACTGGTGCTCCACTACTCATTTCATTTCGCGTCCTCTTCAAAAGTGGCGTCGAAATTAGACACTTTTCTCTTCATACTGCTTTATGAATATACTTTCCAACATGGTTAATGTAGTTGGACCCTGAACATCTTTCAATAAATAGAACTCCAGTTCTATATCGAGATTCTCATTCCATAAAGAGTAAAATTCCGCCCATTTTTCTGTTCTTGATGTTTCTAAAACGTTCTGTAAACCTAATGCTCAACTTCCTTTCTCTTGTGACAATATAAAAGTGTCACAGTCTTTGCAGCTTATCCGGAACACACATGAGTTTTGTCTACGGGTTTGCCCTTTGTATTATGCGATTTAAAAGAATCAATTGAATTTTTTGACAATGAATTTGTTCTGTAGGACCATAGTAATATGTTGTTTTGTAAAAGGTGTGTTATCCTGGAATGGTAAACAATTGCGATATATGGAGCATCGGGTAAGAGCCAGTTTGACTCACAATTATATTAATCTTCGAAATATGTTACTCATTAAAGCAGTTATTTTAGACGTTTTATGTTCTTGAGAGTAATAGTTGGAGGACTTGTTATGTTAAATGAAATGGATAAAATGTAAGGTAGGTTATGTGTAACTATGGCAACCTCAAATGAGAGGAAATTGCTAGCTAAGATCTTGCTTCTAAGAACGGCGTAGGAGAAAGACGTACAGTTGTGTCTCTCCGTGGATGTGCAGAATTACTCTGAGTATGCATCTAAGATGAACAAATCGCGTGTATGTAAGAGAGAAATAAATAGTTTTGGCTTCACTCTTCGTCAGATGATTGAAGTGTGAAGATGTGTAGTACCGATCTGTAATGATTCAGTATTGAGTATTTTAAAAATGATATAATCTTAACATTGTGATAGAATATAATAATGGTTTTACTACAAGAAATTCCAATATTTTGAAGAAGAGAAACTTTGTTATAGTTTTCTACAAATTATTCTCGCTCTAACACTATGGCCAGAGAGAGGCAGAAGACTCATTGGACTCATTGCTCAACAGCGCCGAGGCATACTTCCTCAAGATTGACACATAAGGTGCGTGTCTTCCATCCTTAGTGCATTTTGTACCAAATTAGTAAGCCTCAACATAAGCATATGTTGTGGTAGATGGCAAAATACATTGAAAAACTCTGGCAAGGCAGTGAATTTAAATGCCCAGTTTAGTACTTAACCGACACACAGACGTGAGAAGTTTTATAAATACGTACCACTTAAGTGATAAAGACATGCCATTTTAGTTCATAATTAGCCGCCAAGAGAGGTCTTTCATTCACATATCGACAAATGCTAATGTTCCTACCGCGTCTTGCCGTCCGAGATGGCTCTACCTTAATATCCTGCCGCGTTGACTTAAATTCGTAATTATTTACAAATGTTTAATTTGAAGTGCATTTATAAGTTTTGCATATACTTCAACTTCATTTGCCTTTAACTGTATGAAAGTAAAGAGTAATTAGATTGCATTTTGATAGAAATTTGACCTCAAACATAATCCTGTACGAGAATGGAAGTCTTCTGAGTTAAATATATAAGCCACAATTTTGATAACTATGTTTCATAGCTAAAGCTATAGATAGCTAAAGCCCTCAGAAAACACAGAGGTCAGTACACCTCTCCCATTCACGGCACCCAGGGCCTGGCCTATGAACCCCAATCCAAAGCCAATGCGTTCGCTGACTATCTTGAGCGTACTATGTGTCCGAGAGATGACACCCAGGACGATAACTTTTCTGAACGCGTCCGTCGGGAGGTGCGTCGTTTCTTACGTCACCCTCCTGAGGATGCGGAGAGACTCCCTACCATCCGACCTAGTGAAGTCCAGGGCGTACTCCAACGTCTCAAACCAAAGAAGGCGGCGGGGCCGGACGGGCTGACTCCCCTAATGCTCCGCCATCTTCCCTTCAATGCGATTGATTCTCTTCCTGACCAGGATTTTCAATATGTGCCTCGCCCTTGGGTACTTTCCACGAGAGTGGAGAGAGGCCCGGGTGATTTGCATATTGAAACCTGGGAAGAATCCGGTACACCCATCCAGCTACAGGTCCATTAGCCTCCTCTCCAACCTTTCGAAAGTTCTCGAGAGGCTAATTCTTGCTCGCTTGTCCCCAATATTGGTAGACATTCAGGCCATTCCTGACCACCAATTTGGTTTTCGTCCTGGGCACTCGACAGTTCAGCAGTTGCTGCGTGTGGTGGAGACCGCCGCCCTGGGCTTCCAGGAAGGCGCCTTCACGGCCGCAGTTTCGTTGGATGTCGAGAATGCCTTCTCTACAACATGGCATGCCGGACTCCTACACAAAATGATCCATCTGGGGCTCCCAACTCAAGTGATCAACATTCTACACAGCTTCTTACGACATCGCACTTTTAAAGTCTCAGTCGCGGAGAAAACATCAACACTAAGGCCAGTGAGAGGCGGAGTCCCCGAAGGCTCTGTGCTATCCCCCACCCTCTTCAATGTCTTTATGGCAGATTTCCCCACAGAACCACGAGTCGAAATGGCACAATACGCTGACGACGTGTTTCTGTTCTGCAAGGACAAACACATTCTCAGAGCCTTCAACCCCATCCAAAGACATCTCCGCCTAACACAACAGTGGTGCCGGCGTTGGCGGATGTCCGTAAATCCGGACAAAAGCCACGCCATACTTTTTACAAAGCGCCACACCCCCGCAGACTGCCCCAACTTCAGCTACCGAGGTCGAAGGATAGAGAGGTCTAACTCTGTCCAGTACCTTGGAGTCAACTTGGACAGAGGTTTAACTTTTCGCCGGCACATCAGGGACCTTTCTGCGAAGGTACAGGTAGCAATTGCCTCCCTGTACCCAATGCTGGGGTCTACCTCGATGCCAGTCCGCATGAAGTTGTACCTCTTCCGAGCGCTGGTAATCCCGGTGATGCTATATGCCTGCGAGATCTGGGGCATGGCAGCAGACAGCTGTTTAGCATGGCTTCAACGTGCACAGAATAAAGGACTGTGGTCTATTTATTCTGTGGGACGTTATTTCCCTACCAGTTTGCTCCACGAAGCATCGGGTCTTCCATACGTGGAGGATGAAATTAGGCGCCGGGCTTCAAAATTATACGCAAGTTTACCATCTCACAGAAGCGCCCTTGTCAGATCACTGGGAAATTATGACCCCACTAGACGCCGATCTAGACTGCATCGGGTCCCCCGTATGGCATGCGGGCACCCTAGATAACACAGGAGCTGAACCTATCAGCAGCTAAAGCTGAGCTCCTCATAATTCTTCCAAGCTGTTTGGCATCTAAATTTCTCCCCAACTAAATTACCTGTTTGGCATCTAAATTTCTCCCCAACTAAATTACAAAATATTTAAAACAAAACAAAATGGGTGCTAAGTACTGCATCCTCTCTTTCGACCCGAAGGTACCTTGGTAACCTCAAAATTAACTTCCAATCAAAAACCTACATCACCTTCATCCTACATCTTTCATTTATAATCCTACCTGCGGTAAAACCCTTAATGGGTGGGCACGCAGCAAAAACCTTCTGGCTGTATACAGCCAGCCAGCACGAGCGTGCGAGCGACATAACCGCTTCCACGAAGGCGCCTTCACGGCCGCAGTTTCTTTGGATGTCGAGAAGCGAGCGAGCGTGCTGTGTTTCATTGTCCGACCTGAATTATGTTGAACTTGATTGATAAATGTTTTTGCTTTACAGTTATAGTACCTTGAGGTTTCCTACAAGTTTCTGTCACAAGAGTTTAGAATAATATCACGCTTCCCTTGCACTTGACTGCTATTGGCCACGCAATGATCCTGGAGCACTGGAAGCTTTAATGCGAATCTGTTACCTGTTTTCCCTGGGCAGTGAAATCTGACTGATAACTTCCTTCCATTATTTCATGTGTGGCTGTTTAGGGAAGTTCTACAGTACGTCTTCAACAAATTAAATACTCTAGTTCCAGAAGAGCTTTTCACTCACACACAACTTAAGTCTGAGTTAAATAATTTTGACTTTAATCATATTTTATTTCTTCCACGTTTGACATATCTTCTTCTGTTGAATCATTACCACCTTCACCAAAGTTTCCATCCCATTATCTGCTTATTATAATTCTCACAATTTTTTCTTTCGTTAGTGCATTTTTTCCCTAATAGTACTCTTTTATGTCATCCACATTATAACATCACTTTTCCGTTTCATTTGTACAACATGCTCAAAACATTGGCGGCAGAACATTTCGTCTTTCATTTTACATGTTACATCAGTGTAAACAAATTTGTTTGGTATCTGTCCATTAATTCAATAGGATTGAGATCTGGATGTTAGCCCGCCTCGGTAGTGTGTCTGAATTACGTTCAAGAGGTCCCGAGTTCGGATCTTGGTCAGGGTGAGTTACCTGGATAAAGTTACTCAGTGTTACTCTCAGAAAATTCTAGACATACCTGTCATTTGCTACGAAAAGAATGCTATACTCGGTTCCTGTTTTAATTATAATCCTTGAAGTCTTTTATAAAAAAAATAATTCTTGAAAAATTCCTATTTATGGACTATGATAAAATTAATCATAAAATTAATGTAATTTTTAGTTGAACTAGTACTCAATGCTCCATATATTCCTAGTGTCTATCTAGAACACGTATCGTTTGGAACTTCCTAACCCTCAGCTAATGTCGACTAGTGAGTTTTGATTTGATGAACTCCTTGGAGCCGATAGTGGCGTCTCTATGTTGTCCGGATGAACTTGAAGTTCAGATTCTTTGGCCGCGGCGTGGTTGAGTGTTTAGATCACTCGTCTCTCACCAAGGCGGCCCAGGTTCAATCCTATACCACGAACCCACAAAGTCACAATATATTGCCTACGTTTACACAGAACGCCTTTCGTTAGAAATTTCCTAACATCCTCAGCTAATGTCGACTGGTTAATTTTGATTTGATGAACTCCTTGGAGGCAATAGAGGCGTCTACGTTTATGTCTTGATAAACTTGTTCTGATTGTTTATCCATGCCTTGGTTCAATATTATGACTTTGTGGGTTCGTAGAATTAAAAGTCCAATTTGCCGAAATTCTAAATGTTCTTTGTTTACGTAGATCACTGTTCAATTCTCACGTAACAACATTACATCACATAACAACACAATCTTCCAAGGGAGATGACAACAGCGTCCAGTTCAGTTCTCGTTACAACAACACTCCTGTTACACAGCTGCTTTTACGACAACAACACTCTCAGCTGTTCTCTACTTACACACTCTGTTTACAATTAACTCACTTTGCGAACCGTCACGTCCTAAAATACCTAATTTGTAATTCTAGATTGTTCTAAAGTAAACCTGAACCCGAACAATCACTATCAGTCCAGTAATTTCCGGAAGAATAAGGATAAAAAAATATTCTACCACATTCCAGAAGCGTAATTTAATCTATACCGGCAAGCCCTTTACCTCAGTTATCTTGCTTGCCGGCGCTTGTTTATAATATCCGCGCTATCGTTCACTGCTTAGCAAGGCTCATTATTACCATGAAAATTTATCCGCTGACTGTTTTCTTATTTGTGCCGAAACTTTTATGCTTGTTGCCGTGACAACAGGCATAGACCGCTCGTCTCTCACAAAGGCAGCCCGGGTTTCCTCTTATATGACCGCAAACTGAGATTTGTGATGCAAATTACGGTGCTGGGAATGATTTTGTCCGGAATCTCCTGTTTCCCCCGCCATCTCATCCTACCGGTGCTCCATATTCAGATCATTTAACTCAGTGCCACTGCCTACGGTACCCTATGAAGTAAAAACGGACGTTAAACACTACTCATTTCATTTCGCGTCCTCTTCAAAAGTGGCGTCGAAATTAGACACTTTTCTCTTCATACTGCTTTATGAATATATTTTCCAAAGTGGTTAATGCAGTTGGACCCTGAACACCTTTCAATAAATAGACCTCTAGTTCTATATCGAGATTTTCATTCCATAAAGAGTAAAATACCGCCAATTTTTCTGTTCTTGATGTTTCTAAAATGTTCTTTAAACCTAATGCTCAAATTCCTTTCTCTTTTGACAATATAAAAAGTGTCACAGTCTTTGCAGCTTATCCGGAACACACATGAGTTTTGTCTACGGGTTTGCCCTTTGTATTATGCGATTTAAAAGGATCAATTGAATTTTTTGACAATGAATTTGTTCTGTAGGACCATAGTAATATGTTGTTTTGTAAAAGGTGTGTCGCCCTGGAATGGTAAACAATTGCGATATATGGAGCATCGAGTAAGAGCCAGTTTGACTCACAATTATATTAATCTCCGAAATATGTTACACATTAAAGCAGTTATTTTAGATATTTTATGTTCTTTAGAGTAATAGTTGGAGGACTTGTTATGTTAAATGAAATGGATAAAATGTAAGGTAGGTTATGTGTAACTATGACAACCTCAAATGAGAGGAAATTGCTAGCTAAAAGTTTTAAAGATCTTGCTTCTGATTAAGAACGTCGTAGGAGAATTACGTACATTTGTTGTCTGCCCGAGATTATGCAGAATTATTCTAAGTGTGCATCTAAGATGAGCAAATCGCGTGTGTAAGAAATAAATAGTTTTGCCTTCATTCTTCGTCAGATAATTGAAGTGTGAAGATGTGTAGTACCGATCTGCAAGTTCGCAGAATCTTAATCTTCAATGATTTAGTATTGAGTAATTTATAAAAGGATATAATCTTAACATTGTGATAGGATATAATAATGGTTTTACTAGAATAAATTCCAATATTTTGAAGAAGAGAAACTTTGTTATTGTTTTCTACTAATTATTCTCGCTCTAACACTACGGCCAGAGAGAGACAGAAGACTCATTGCTCAAGAGCGCCGAGGCATACTTCCTCAAAATCGACACATAAGGTGCGTGTCTTCCACCCTTAGCGCATTTTGTACCAAATTATTCAGTTTCAACATAAGGACATGTTGTGGGAGAAGTCAAAATAGATTGAAAAACTTTGACAAGGCAGTGAATTTAAATGCCCAGTATAGTACTTAACCGACACACAGACGTGAAAAGCTTTATAAATACGTACTACGTAAGTGATAAAGACAGGCCATTTAATTCTTAATTAGCCACCAGGATATTGCTTTCTTTCTCAAATTGACAAATGCTAATGTTCCAACCGCGTCTTGCTGTCCACAGATGGCTCCACCCGTAGTATCCTGCCGCGGTGAAGGAAATTCGTAATTATTTACAAATGTTTAATATGAACTGCATTTATACCTTTTGCATATACTTTAACTTTATTTGCCTTTAACTGCATGATAGTAAACAGCAGTTAGATTGTATTTTGATTCAAATTTGACCTCAGACATAATTCTATACGAGAATGGAAGTCTTCTGAGTTAAATATATAAGCCACAATTTTGACAACTGTTTCATTTTATGATGTCAATCTGATCGATAAATGTTTTTGTTGTACAGTTATAGTACCTTGAGGTTTCCAACAAGTTTATATCACAAGCGTTTAGTATAATATCACGTTTCCCTTGCTCTTGACTGCTATTCGCCACGTATTGATCCTTGAACACTGAAATATATAAGTGAAAGCTTTAATTCGAGTCTCTTACCCGTTTTCCCTGGACTTCAGTAGCAGTGAAATCTCACTGTGATAACTTCACTCCATTATTTCATGTGTCGCTGTTTAGGAAAGCTGTACAGTGCGTCTTCGACAAATTAAATACTCTAGTTCCAGAAGAGCCTTTCAGTTAAACACAACTTAACAGAGTTACACAATTTTGCCTTTAATAATATTTTATTTCTTCCACGTTTGACGTATCTTCTTCTGTTCAATCATTATCATCTTCAACATTGTTTCCATCCCATTCTGTCCCTATTATAATTCTTACAATTTTTTCGTTTGTTAGTGCATATTTTCCTAATAGTACTGTTTTATGTCATCCACATTATAATATCCCTTTTCCGTTTCATTTGTAAAACTTAGTCAAAACACTGGCATGAACATTTCGTCTTTCAATTTGCATGTTACATCCCTGTAAACAAGTTTGTCTGGTATCTGTCCATTAATTCAATTGAGAGCTTGATGTTATGCCGCCTCGGTAGCGTGTCTGTCTTACGTTCAAGAGGCCCCGAGTTCGGATCTCGGTCAGGGTGATTTACCTCGATAAGCTTACTCAGTGTTACTCTCAGAAAATTCTAGACATACCTGTCATTTGCTACGAAAAGAATGGTGTACACGGTTCCTGTTTTAATTAAAATCCTTACAGTCTTTTATAAAAAGATAATTTTTGAAAAATTCCTATTTATGGTCTATGATAAAATGAAGCATAAAATTAATGTAATTTCTAGTTGAACTAGTACTCAATGCTCCATATATTCCTAGAGTCTATCTAGAACACGTATCGTTTGGAACTTCCTAACATCCTCAGCCAATGTCGACTAGTGAGTTTTGATTTGATGAATTCCTTGGAGCCAATAGTGGCGTCTCTATTGTTGTCCGGATGAACTTGAAGTTCAAATTCTTTGGCCGCGGCGTGGTTGAGTGCTTATATCCCTCGTCTCTCACCAAGGCGGCCCGGATTCAATACTATACCACCGCAGAGTGACTTTTTTCGTGGACAACATGATACTAGGACGGCTTTTATCCGGGATCTCCGGTTTCCCTTGCCATCTCATTCCACTAGTGTATCTTCATCTCTTGTTACATCAGTGACACCTCCTTCCCTGTCGTATGTAGTAAGAGCGGGCGTTAGACTCTACTCATTTCATTTCGCGTCCTCTTTAAATATGGCGTCGAAATTCGACTGTTTTCCTTCACACTGCGTGGTTAATGCAGTAAACACTGAACGCTTTTTGATAAATAGACTTCTTGTTCTATATCGTGATTCTCATTCCATAAATGGTACGCTACTGTCAACCTGTCTCTTCTAGATATTTCTAAGATGCTCTTTAAGCTTAATGTTCAACTTTCTTTTTGTTTTGCCAGTGTAACAGTTGTCACAGCCTTTGCAGATTATCCGGTACACACCTGAGTTTTGTCTCTGGGCCTCTGTCTTGGATTATGGGATTTCAAAAGATGTACACTGAATTTGATGTTTGGGGTAAAAATAAAATGTTATTCGGAAAAGGTGTGTAACACTGGATGGTAAACACTAGAGAGATATGGAGCATTGCGTACCAGCCAGTTCGACCCGTTGTGCAGATGGCTAATGTAATTGAAAAGTTCTTGGAAGGCAGTGAATTTAAATGCCCAGTGTATTTTGCTGTACAGAGATGGCTCCACCTGTAATATCTTGCCGCGGGAAGAAACGTAGCAATTATTTACAAAATTTTAAAATCAACTGTATTTGTACTGTTGCGTATACCTTAGGTTTATCTGATTTTTACGTCATGAAAACAAAAATTCATTAAATTTAGTGTGATGGAAATGTGATCGAAGAAACAATTCTGCATGGGAATGCAAGTCTTCTATGTTAAGTATATAATCTACAATTTTTGAAGTAAGACAGAGACAAATGTCGTGACAAAACTAGTTCTCGGCGGCCTCAGAACAGGTCGCCGTATGGATTTTAGAAGAATCCCAAAGACAATAAAAAGCCATACCCAGAATTGTAAACCCATGTAAATTTAGAGCCGGTAAGCCGGGTCCAATGTACCGGAACCAGACAAATAAGTTACAAATAAAAAGCCTTAAAAAAAAGAACACGTCTGCAAAATTATGCGCACCCAAACCTTCCTGGCTCAGGCCACGCTCCCCGGCAGAGGCCGCCATCATCGGCAGCCCAGGAGTCAGTTCCCCGCTGCCGCACAGCCTAAGTGCGAAGATTGTAAGTATTGTACATAGCCAAGACAGTGTCGGCCCTCGTAGCCATGGTCGTTAGAGCCTATGTCTCTAGCTTCCACCGCGTAGAGGGTCGCGGGTTCGAGTCCCGCACTGGGCATGGAGGTTTATGTGTGTAGTGTATATGTGTAAAACTATAGAAAACAGATAGGTAAATAAACGGAAAAAATAAAAACCGGTTAAATAAGGAAAAGGAATATATATATATGTTTGTAAAATAAAAAAAGACTGTACAGTGTAGTTCGTGTGATATTAGGACGTACGTGGTATGCCCAGATGTGTGTGAGTGTGTATATGTGTGTGCGCGCGCGCAAGATAAGTGGAGCGTAAAAATGTAAATATAAAAACGAGAAAAAGAATGACAGCGACAAAAAGCGATATAAAACTGGTTCTCGGCGGCCTAAAAATAGGTCGCCGTATGGGTTTTAGAAGAACCCCAAAGACAATAAAATAACATCGACAATTATAAAACCATGCAAATTTAGAGCCTGTAAGCTGGGTCCAATGTACCGGCACCAGGCAAATAAAAAGTCTTATGCTTTACCACTATGAGATAGTTCTAATCCAACAGAAATTTTGTGAAGATTTGTTTGCTCTATTGTTACGGCAGTATGACATGATTACATCTGAAGACACTCGCCGTGTATGTGATAAGTTGAGGTAAACATCTATGTACTGCGAATTTGTCCCGTTACGTTTGCTCGCTTTTCCATGTATGTTCTCACACATGCTGAAATATTAAGCGAACTTCTCTGTCAGTATCTGTATCACCGTACATCTCAGCATCTGTATGATGCTTTCTAGAATCGCCCACTTGCCGTGGAACTGGCAACACTCAGCGCAGTATAACCGTATTGGCTCAACCCATGTTCGTTCTTATTTTGTAGCTAGTCAAATATAAATTCAAATATTATGACGCGTCAGTTATGCTGTTGTAATTGAAATTTCATAAAAATATATATGAGTAAATTTGACAACGTAATTTGTTCTGAACAATATGACATATTTAGCAATATTGCATTATCGCCACAAACAATGCAGAGAAATATATATAAAATATATATAGGAGAAATAACCGAATAAAAACTACTAACCAAGGTCGGTGAAATTATAGACTTTTTTCTCGCGTTGGATGAATGCAGTATCAACGTTGAAACACTACACAATTGGTAATTTACGTCCGTGAAGTTACTAAAAAACTCTCGATACAAGAATATATGCTTGAAGTCATTTCTCTTAGGGAACATACCACAGGTTCAGAATTATTTCAAGCATTTAAGAAATGAGTAGAAGAAAGAAAACTAAATCTAAGGTATCTTGTATCCATAGTAACAGATGGGGCACAAAATATGACTGTTGAAAATATAGGTCTAACTGGGAGAGTGAAACGTTATATAAGTTAAATGGAATAAACAATAACACATTCTTACATCTGGAAGCATTACGTACAAAATACTAAATATGAAACATGTAATAGACATAGTTACTACAGACTATAAATAAAATCACACTCCTTGATACATCGAGAATTTAGCAAACTACTGGAAGACTTAGGGCGTTCTTATAAAGATGTTTGATGCTACACATAATTTGACTGAACGAAGGTACATGCCTTTCCCTGTTCGATATTACGTCATGTGCACCGCGGATTGCGCACTAAGATGTCATACTTCTCCCTCATCGAGTACATGCTTGCCGATAGGCAGTTTATTTAACCTATATACAGACGCACGCACATCCACGTGAACAGTTTTGCAAAATACATACCACGTGCATTATAGAGACACGGTCTTTTAGTTCTTAATTAACCGCCAGGAGAGCAAAGTTAATTGTCAAACATGTTGTGAGATAGCAATCTTCAACCGCGTCTTACTGTCCACAGATGGCTCCACCTTCGGATGGATGTCTTCGGATTATTTATTCTGTTTGTACAAGGTTCCCCGTGAGATTACTTCATGAGGCTTCATCCCTCCGATATGTGGAGGATGAAATTAGACGCCGGGCGACAAAATTCTTCGAGGGTTTGCCCCAACATCAGAGCGACCTAGTCAGATCCCTTGGGGATTATGTTCCTCGTGAGCGTCGCTTAAAGCGATACCGGTTACCCCGCATGTCTTGCGGTCACTACCGGTAACCACATGATCTCCATCCAGCCTAAAATTAAATTTCAGTTACTCCAAAATTGTTATTATGGAATATTCAAAATTATACATACCTTCTTCCTAGTTTATTAACTAACCCACCAGCGGTGCTCGCTGTCCGTAGCACCCGGTTCATCATTCCCTGAGGAGCAAAAAGCTACCTCCCTACACTAACCCCACTTAAATTACACCCGTCATTCTGCAACATCCACATCCCGCCACTACGTGGTTAAGCTCTTCCCAGAGCAGGTACACGATTTGACCACCCTTCGGGCTGTTCCAAACAGCCTGCCAGATTTGTGCTGCTGCTATTTTATTGTATTATTTGAATGCAATGCAATAAACCCAATTGCCATAAAGTTCTTTTTTGCTGTACAATTATAGTACCCTGAGATTTGCAACACAGTGCGATCACAACATGACTAGTAATAGAGATTGGAATAATATCAAGGTTCCGTTGCCCATAGCTGCTATGCCCCGCGCTATGGCTTTTTAAAACTTGTAACTTCACTCACGTCCTTTTACAAAATCAGCAACGTTTTCGAAACAGTTGAAGTATGATCATAAACTGATTAGTGACTCTCACGGTTGTTGTCTGGATCTCCTGTAATTGCCTCCCTCTCTCGGAAGATTCTTTATATAAGCTCAGTAGACCACTCAATGATGGCACATCAAAATTTAAATTATGTGGAATGTTTTTAATAATTCAATTTATTTCTATGTTGTAAGTTCAAGTTTTGTTGACAATGGCTTTAGTAGTTTGATCCCGTCCCCGATGTGGTGATTATCATTCCAGAAATGAAGAGCAACTGCCGATTTTTCTGTTCCTTATATTTTATGCTCTTATGGGGTTCTGTTAATACAGTTTATAAATTTCTCTTCGTCAAACCAATATAAAATTTGTCATATTCTTCACAATTTATCCTATATATGCCTTATTTTTGCTCTGGTGGAGTCGGGTCGGGATTATTTAACAATTTCTTGAGCGAGAATCTGTTTTGCGGAGCTTGTTTGATGCCATAATCTTTAAATATTCGTTCAAACTTCAGAAATTCCCAAGGGTGGTAAGTGAATTTGTTGTATTTTCAGTTTTTATTTAAGTTTTTAGGAGTAGTGATCTTTTTTAATTTCTCGTACTTGTAGTTCCGCTTGAACATTTTTTGTTTGAGTTTGGGTTGAAACCATTTTTTCCTGTATTTAAAGTAAATGTAAATTCCTCATATTGTTTTTATCTAAAGGTATGCTGTTCAGTCTATGGGTCAAACTTCTAAGAGCAGCTAATTTATGTGACAAGGTTTAAAACTAATTATCTGTGTTTGCAGGTGTGCTGTAGATTCCAAATTGTACACTGTCATTTTGTCTTACGATCGTTAAATCTAAGAAAGACAATTGATGCCTCACTTGGTAGAGTATGTCACAGAGCCGAATATAATACAACGCTGTGTGGAAATATTTGTTTTCCATCTTCTAGATTTTAAGTTATGAATGAGTGATGTACAATAAAGACAAGATCAGTGCTACTGTCACAAAATTCTAGATATGCATTTCATTTGTCACGAAATGAATGCTATACATGTATGGAGATTAAATTAAAATCTGTGGGGTCGTTCTTGAGAAAATCAAACATTTTTAAACATTCCTATGAGTTAAGGACTATGATACAATGAAGCACAGAAGCCCGCCTCGGTAGCGCAGATGGTAGCGTGTCTGCCTCACGTTCAAGAGTATCCGAGTTCGAATCTCAGTCAGAGTGAGCTACCTGGATAAAGTTTTTCCGGGGTTTTTCCTTATCCTTAAAGAGGAATGTCGTGTAGCTCTAAGCTCAATGGACCCAGGACTCATTTGAGTATCATTTCCCCAATCTCATTCACCGTCCGATATGACTTAACGATGGAGGACGTAAAATTACAAAGAAAGAAATATTATAAATAAATAAAGAATAAAATAAAGCACAAAATTAATATAATTTTTAGTCGAGCTACTTCTCGATACTGCATATATTGCTTGTGTTTACCTAGATCACGTCTCCTCAGGACCTTCCTAACATCCTCAGCTAATATTTACTAGTGCATTTTGACTTGATGAACTCCTTGGAGGCGATGCGGGCGTCGCTGTTTTTACCTTGATCAACTTGATAATCAGATACTTTGGCCGCGCCGTGGTTGAGTTGTTAGACCACTCGTCTCTCACCATGGCGGTCCGGGTTCCAATCGCAGCGATCGCAAAGTGATATCGTGGTAGACAACACGGTGCTTGGGGCGATTTTTCTCCGGTTTCTCCGTTTTTCTTCCACAATCTCATTACACTAGTACTCCAACTCATGTGTCCTTAGTGTCTCACCGCCTGTGTTGCCGTATGTTGCAAAAGCTGACGTTAAAGACTACACATTTC
Organism: Mantis religiosa; assembly: GCA_030765055.1. Lineage (NCBI taxonomy): Eukaryota > Metazoa > Arthropoda > Insecta > Mantodea > Mantidae > Mantis > Mantis religiosa. Next base: position 19,592,066 of record CM060953.1, on the reverse strand, counting down.
ATTTCAGGTTCTCTTCTAAAGTGGTGGAGCTTCGGTGAAGAAAAAGGTGTTCCTTTGCAAAAGGTGTGTAGCCCTGTGATGGTTAACACTAGGAATATATGGAGCACCGAATACCAGTTCGACTCAAAATTATACTAATTTTCAAAAAAAGTTACACATAAGGACGTGTTGTGCAGACGGCTTATTCCACTGAACAGTTCTTGCAAGGCAGTGAATGTAAATGTACAGTTCAGTATTTAACTGACACACAGACGCACACAGTTTGATGAATATAAAGCATATACGTCATAAAGACACGCTTTTTACTTCTTAATTAACCGCCATTTTGACAGACCAATTGAAAGATGGTAATGACCATACCTCGTCTTGCCGTTCACAGATGGCTCCAGCTGTAAGATACTACCGCAGTAAGGAAAAGTTGTAATTATTTACAAAGTTTTAAAATGAAATGCGTTTGTAATGTCTGTATAGGCATTGGGTTTGTTCCGAATTCACTGAATAAAAGTAAACAGTAATTAGAATGTATTTTGACATTAATTTGGCTTTTGAAGTTGTTCTGTATGAGAATGGAGGTCATCTGAATTAAGTATATAAACAACAAACTTTAAGTTTATTTTGTAGTATGATTCGATACTTCTCCTTATAATTTTAAAATCATATTTGGTGCAATTATTGTGCAACAACCTAACAACAACATTAACCTAACAACATTACACACAACAACCTGACACTGGGTTTAATAATTTTGCCCTTAATATTAAAATTCTGCTACATTGACATATCTTCATCTGTTGTGTCCTTATCGCAGTCAACCTCCACACTGTTCCCATCACATTGTCAATTATAATTTTTTCTAACCTTAGTGCATCCTTTTCCCAATACTCCTGTTTTCTTTCATTCACATGACGACATGCATTTTCCAAATACATTTGCCCAATTTTACCAAATAATTCATTGCATCCTTCATTTTAAAAGATACATAAAAAAGATATATACATACACATATAAAAAGATATATACATACATTTTAAAAGATACATACTTTTAAACTCAGGGGTTACCAAATTTTTGGGACAGATAGGATTGCCAGGCAGGGAGAGGGAAGCGCCATTTTACTAAAAAGCAAAGTTGCTTATGGTTCTGTTTGCGGCCACCATTGAGAGCGTTAGAGTGTAAGGCTCTTAAAACACGTGTAAGTAGCCAAACGGTGATGCTGGTAGCCCTCTATCGGCCCCCAAACTCCCTCGACTGTAGACGCGACCTCGAACAAATCGTCGCTTTTGAGGAGGACGTTATAATAGCAGGAGACTTCAACGCTCGACACCCCTGGTGGTTTTCACGTCGAGCAAACGCGGCTGGAAATCTTCTAGTACACCTTATAACAGAAAATGACGACTTAGAGGTGTATTTCCCCATGAACCCACCTACTACTTTAGTGCATCCTTTTCCAAATTCTCCTGTTTTATTTCATCCATATGACGACATACATTTTCCAATTCCCAATTTTACCAAATCATTCATTCCGTCCTTCATTTTAAAAGTTAGATCTCTCCAGTAAAATTTTGTTTGGTATCTCTCCAAAAATTCAATAGGATTTAGATGTGAATGCTATGGAGGAAGCCTTGTGGTTATATTTGTGACGATATGTGGTCAATCAAAGTGCTTTTCTCAGTCGGTTTGTTAGCTGGAATTAATCCAGACTGCTTTGTTCTTGTGCTAATTTCTACTTTCATCAAACGGAATATTGTGATTTTGTAGCTGAGAAGGTATATATCTTCTTAAAGAACTTGACTTTGGAGGTTTATCTTCTAGTGTATTATAGTAAGGGACATTATATTTTGCTAGCACCGAGTTAAGGGTTTAATTAGGATTAAACATTAATTACAATATTAAATTTTTAATAAGCACTTGATAGGTATATGACTGTCACTGTACATTACAGTCAACTGTACTTGGTAGGGGGGAGGGTTACTGAGTATAGACTTTGAAAGAGATAGGAGAAAAAGAAAGTTGGATGTGAGCTCGCAGAAGATGAAAATCAGTGTTGTGGAAACATTGCGGGACTTTACATGAAACTACTAATTTACAGAATACGATCCTTTAACTCTTAATTAACCGTCAAGAGAGGACTTTTGGTTGACAAGTAAATTGAGATAAAATTCCGTTCCTACTCCGTCTTGCTGTTTACAAATGGCTCCACCTGTAATGTATTGGCGCGGTTAAGAAAACTACCAATTATTTACGAAGTTTTAAAATGAACTATGTTTCTACTATATTGAGATTTAACTGTATTGGAACACCACAGTGAAGCGAAAAATTATTAAATTTTAGATGAGTCGTATTTTTACACATCGCTTCACTTTCCTACCTATTTTGAGGACATGTTTCGCAAATCATCGTTTGCATCTACGGCTCTTATGCGACCGAAGCTAGATCCAGCGGTGTGGGTAATTCTGGGAGTTGTTGCTGCCATCTGTTGATTTAGTGATGAACTTAAATGTGGGATTATCTTCTGGCAGGATTTCAAAGTTCATTAGTTGGTTTTTATATTTTTCTATGTATATTCTCTCCCATATGACGAGTTCACTATGTTTTTGTACGTATTTTAGTAATTCTATGCTATCTTCAATTTCATGATTTTCAGACCAGAAATGAGCTGCTATTGCGGACTTATCAATATTTTTGTATCTTAAGTGCCTGAAGTGTTCTTTCTTTCTAGTGCCTATGTTTCTTTTTGTCCTCCCTGTGTAAAAATTTTCACAGTCTTTTCACTTAATCTTGTAAATGCCTGACTTTTCCTCTGGTTTTATCTTATCAGTATTATTACTGTGAAGTAGGTTTTTAATGTTGTAATTGTTTTTTGCTGCCAATGTTATATTGAATTTCTTGAATATTTTTTGGAACTTTTTTGTGGCCCAGGGGTGGTAAGTAAATTTAGCAAATCTAATTTCTTGTTTTATTGGTGTGAGAGCTGTGATCTGTTTTAATCTCTTTTCAAGTTTGAATAATTTTAGTTTTTTATCTACAAGGTTTTTTCCATATCCATTTTTAATTGCAGTTTTTAAGATTTGATGGCTGACTTCATGAAAATAAACAATAATTAGAGCGTATTTTGATAGAAATTTGACCAAAGAAATAAGTCTATATGGGAATGAAAGTCTTCTACGTAAAGTATAAAATTTTTGCAGGTTTCCTCTATGACATGGTCCCCCAACCCTTTAGTGAACTCCCTGGGAAGGTATGATCCGAGAGATCATAGACGCTTGCCGTCCTTCAGACTGCCGAGAGACGTCTTGGGACCCCTCGGGTAACCCAAGGAAACCCCCCAACCAAAAAAAACGTCGATGGACCAAGCGCTACACAACCCGTAGCCAAAACGGAGCAAAAGATTAAATCGTGTCTCCCAAAAAGGGGGAACGATTAAGTGCAGCTGCCCACGACAAAAGGGGCAACCCATTCCCAATATCCAATACTTTCAAACACCCCAGCAGAACGTGGAACTACTAGCTCATTTCGCAGGTTAAGCCGCAAAGCGGCTAGGTACTGTGGCATAAGACATCCGGACGGGGATAGCCCAGCCCGAATAGGACTACCTCTGGACCTCTATGAGATGGTACTAATAAACTTCAAAAATTTTAGAGGGCTAGATAGTTATGGCAGTAGTTGCTACGTCAGCACTTTTCAACATTGTGGGGTAATCGGACTCTAAGTGAAATTTTTTCGTGAGTTTTGGCTGCACCTAACGACTTCAATAGCTTTCACTGAGTTTATTAAAGCTAACGTAAAATAATATTATTGTTATCTGTAGCAATACAACAGCTAGGATAATATCAAATGAATACTTAGCCGTTCAAAGTCAGCGTTTACTTTTATGCATTTCTTATAACATTCTTGCAAAGAGTCAACGGAATTCCTCGTGATGTTGAGGCCAAACAATTCATATTGTCTTTTAAGTTAAGAATTTACTGAAGTATCTCTTATGATTTTCTTAAGTACTTTTAGCGCAGATCTACAGGCGGCTAATGATTTACACTGAAACATTTTCAGAGGTTGTAGACGTGAGTACTATAATCCAGTTAGGATAGGCAATGCACAGCCTGTGACAAAACATAACGTAGTTACTTATGTTAATGCTAATTGCCTTCAGAATAGGATAAATTGGTATTTATTGGATGACATTATTGTATTAGAGTGTCTTTAGAACTGCTTTCCGAGTATAGGAATATCAATTCTTTGTAACCCGTAACTGGCGTTTTTGAGATTTAATGCCTCAAAGATGTCTCTAAACTCTAACTAATCACCTGCCAGTGCGACGCTGAATAGCGACTTAGCACCTTCATGTATCATGTAGCCCACTCCAGTAGTGTTTCTGTTACAGTTCTGATGACCCTATACTTAATACAGTAGTTTGGTACTCCAAATATCACTGGTTCAGTTCCTGTAATGTAGTTAATTTGTTCTTTGTCTTGTGAGTACATATCTCAGAAGAAAGTCTAACTCCCTAATAATAGCAGCACATGAAGCTATTCGACACTCACAAGGAATTTTGTACAGAGTACGTCAGTCATTTGTTCGCCGCTATCAACTTTTCAGTGAAAACTCGGTCACCATTTCGAGTAATTTATATAAAACTGATTTAAAGTTTTGCATTTACCTCTCGATTTTGTAAGTTCGTTCACTCTTTAAACCATTTCCTATTCAGCCGTACAGCTGGTTAAGTTGTTAAGCAACATTCAACATTTGTTAGAAACAATTGAAATTAATTGCACTTAAAGGTGAAATTTCTCCGTAAAATACAGGCTACTGACGACTTGTCTATTCTTGATGTTTCTAAAATACTCTTTAAGCCTAATATTAAACTTCCTCTTTGTTTTGACATTGTAAAAGTTCTGACAGTCTTTGCAGTTTATCCGGTACACACAGTTACCGCCTGTGGGTATCTCCTTTGTATTATGTGGTTTCAAATGATGTTGTACATTGAATTTGCTCTGTGGGGCCAAAGTAATTTGTTCTTTGGGAGAAGATGTGTAACCCTGGAATGGTAAAGACTAGCAATATATGGAGCGTCAAGCAGTAATTGGAGATAAACTTATATTAATGTTAGAAAGCACCTGTACTTAACCAACACACAGACGTGAAAAGTTTTATAAATGCTTTCCATGTACGTTGGAATGACATGCTTTTTTAGTTCTTAATTAACCGCCAGGAGAGTACTTTATCGAGAAAGGAACTGGCAAACGCTAATGCTCCGACTTCGTCTTCCTGTCCACAGATGGCTCCACCAGTAAAATCCTGTCACGTTGAAGAAAATGTGTAATTATTTACAAAGTGTTAAATTGAGCTGTATTTATACTATTTACCTATACCTTAAGTTCATTTGCGTTTAGTTGTGTTCAAGTAAGCAGTAATTAGAATATATTTTGACATAAATTTATCCCAACAAGTAATTCTGTTTGAGAATGGAAGCCATCAGAAATAGATATATAAGTCACAATTTTTGCAACTAAGCTTAAGGGAGCTATCGTAGTTTGAATCCGATTTTAGTGGTTAGTTTTTATAACGGCTGTGCTGTACAATTCATCACTGCAACACCTTTCTAAAATTTTGACTGCACCTGACGTATTCAACTTGCCTTCACAAGGTTTATTGAATCGCGGGCCATGATGGACCGAACATTGACCACATCCAACATTGAGATGGGGCAGCTGTTTACTAGAATGGCGGTACGCGGTTTCCATCATCTCATCTGTAAGAATGCATCATGTCATGAACCAGCAAAGACGTGTAACTGCAACTTACGCGGACAAACATATGAACGTTACCATATAGAACTGTGCAGGAAAATAGCCAAATGAATTAAAGACTATTCGAACCAAGGCGTCAGTGCGCAAATTTGGAGAATTTGCATTTGTTTGAAATTGAGTATGGTCATTTGGCTGCAATAAAAGTTTATTATATAATTACTGTTATCTCTAGCAACACAAATTATTAACAGCCGACAATTAGGATAATATTGCGACACTGTAGGTTACGTAGATTCGCAAATCTAGCGAATTTAAATGCAAAGGCAGTGAATTTAAATGTCCAGTTTAGTACTTAACCTGAATTTAATATGTAAACCACATTCTTTAAACTTTTTTCATATTTCATGAATTAAGAATTATTATTTTCAAACAATTATGTTGTGCAATTTTTGTGTCCAAGAGCGTCTCTTCTGCTGCTGGATTCATTGTATGATTTGAATTAATTTGAAGTTGACTTATAAATGTTTTTGCTGTACAGATATGGTACCTTGAGGTTTGCAACAACTTTCTATCACAAGAGTTGGGAATAATATCACGCTTCCGTCGCCCGTAGCTGCTATTGCCCACGCAATTTTCCAGCAGACCAGAAGAACAGACGAGTCATCCAGTTTACCTGTACGGAGTGTTTGCTTCCCAGTACCCAACCGCTTAGTGCGGCTTTATCTAGGCAGTATAATAGATTTGTCGTGTGTCTCAGGCGATTATCTTGTGCAGTGTTATGTCTAGACTTAAATTGGCGCTATTGCCCCGTGAGAGGTGTGCGCCCAGAGCTGGATGCGCGCCGGTGCTTATCTCTGAGGCATCTGAGCACAGTCCGCTTGACAGAATAGAGGGAAGGAACTAATATTCAGGTATGGGACTTACCAAGCCCAGGTATGGAGTCAGGGGAAAGTGGCCCCGTTTAGTTCTGGATACCCAAAGCACCTTTGGGCAACCGGTAGCTCGGATTATTTATTCTGTTTGTACAAGGTTCCCCGTGAGATTACTTCATGAGGCTTCATCCCTCGGATATGTGGAGGATGAAATTAGACGCCGGGCGACAAAATTCTTCGAGGGTTTGCCCCAACATCAGAGCGCCCTAGTCAGATCCCTTGGGGATTATGTTCCTCGTGAGCGTCGCTATAAGCGATACCGGTTACCCCGCATGTCTTGCGGTCACTAGCGGTAACCACATGATCTCCATTCCAGCCTAAATTAAATTTCAGCTACTCCAAAATTGTTATTGTGGAATATTCAAAATTATACACACCCTCTTCCTAGTTTATTAACTAACCCACCAGCGGTGCTCGCTGTCCGTAGCACCCGGTTCATCATTCCCTGAGGAGCAAAAAGCTACCTCCCTACACTAACCCCACTTAAATTACACCCGTCATTCTGCAACATCCACATCCCGCCACTACGTGGTTAAGCTCTTCCCAGAGCAGGTACACGATTTGACCACCCTTCGGGCTGTTCCAAACAGCCTGCCAGATTTGTGCTGCTGCTGCTGCTGCTGTAATTTGTAATTTATATGGATAATAGGGTATTTGGTTTTGAAAATGATTGTGTTGTGCAATTATAGTTTCCTGAGAATACTAGCTCAAAGGTAAAATTTGCAACAAGGCGCGATCTGAGCATGATTAGCAATAGTTTTTGGAATGGAATTACAAATATTCGCGCTCACTGCTTGTAGCTGCTATGGGCGCTCCATGCTTCTTGAACACAATAATATTTAAATGAAATCTTTGATGCGAATCCCTTACCTGTTTTCTCTGGACTTCAGTGACAGTGATATCTCACTGCGATGACTTCACCCTCTCAAGATGCTTTATTTCATATGTCGCTACTCAGGGAAGTCTTTTAGTCTCCAAACAATTAAATACTCCAGTTCCAGAAAGGCTTTTCACTTACAATAACTAAACACTGACTCAAGCAATTTTTCTTGTAATCTTATTTAAAACTTCCTCTCCTGACGAGTCTTCCTCTGTTAAGTAATTATTACTGCCATCCTCGTCATTGTTACCCTCAAATTGTAAATTATTGTCTTCTGTTTGTGCACCCTTTTCCCAATACTGCTGTTTTAAATCAATTAAAAACTATGCGAACCAAGGCGCCAGTGCGGAAAATTGAATTATTGTATTTATTTGATACTGACCTATTTTTGTATGACCAAGCAATAAAAGTTTATTATATAATTATTACTATTATCTGTAGCAACACATATTACTAACAACCGACAACCAGGATAATATTGTAACTGCGTCGGTTACGTAGATTCGGAAATCCCGTTTGTAGAAATATAAAACAGCTTTTGCTGCAGTAAAAAGACAATCGGCCGTCTTCAACGTCGACTCAGTGCTCCTCCGCACTAAAACAAATGAAATAAATCACTTCGGTACACTTCAAACGTCGACTGTCACAATAACCATCACACAACTGCTGTCCTAACACCTGCGCGATATTCATAGGCCAGAGCCATTGTTTCTAGAATGCCGCATTGTTTCCGTGAAATTTCGCGGCAACAACAATGCACTGGAACCTCTCTCGGTCTCTCTCCTGCACACGCACCCGGCTCCGGCTTGTCGTGGCAGCTAAACAATGCCACACGGTGACACTGTCTCCGCCTGAAGCTTGGTCGCTCTTACAAGGCACTAAATTTAAATGCCCAGTTTAGTATTTAACCGACACACACTCAGGTGAGAAGTTATATAAATATGTGCTACGTAAGTGATAAAGCAGGCTTTTTTAGTTGTTACTTAACCGCCCAAAGAGAGCTTTAGTTGACAACCAAATTTACAGACGGTAATGTTCCAACCTCGCCTAGCTGTGAAGAGATGGCGCCACCTGCAATATCCATGCCGAGGTGAAGAAAATTTTTAATTATTTACAAACGTTTAAAATGAATTGTGTTTACTCTCTTTCAGAGTCCTTTACGTTGATTTTCTGTTAAGCGTATGAAAGTAAATAGTAATTAGAATGTATTTTGACACAAATTTGACGGAAGAAATAACTCTGTATGAGAATATGAGTCTCCTGAATTAAATATATAAGCCGCAATTTCTACAAGTTTATTTGTTGTATGATTTGAATTTTTTTAAGATGGCACACATGTTTTTGCTGTACATTAATTGTACCCTAAGGTTTGCAACAAGCAGCGATCTCAGCATTACTGTAATAGGATTTGGAATGATTCCACGCTCTCGTTGCCCGTAACTGTTATAGGCCGCGCAATGTTGCTTTAACACAGAAATATTTAAAAGAATCTTTGATGCCGGACACATACTTGATTTCCTTGTATCGAATAGCAGTGATATCTCACTGTGATAACTTCACTCCCTCAAGTGTCACTGGATTCTTTATTTCATGTGTCGCTGTTAGTGAAATCGTACAGTCTCCAACAAATAAAAGAATATATTTCCTTAAATGTTTTTCACTTAGACACAACATAGTTAAACCTTTTGCCTTCAAATATATTTTAGTTCTTCAACGCTGAGGTCTTCGTATTTTGAGTCATTATCACTGTTTATTATTATCACTTGTCGCTGTTCCCATCAAATTCTCAATTATAATTTCTTGTTATCTTAGTGCATCTTTTACCAATACTCTGTTTTCTTCCACCCATATGATTACATACATTTTCCAATTCCATTTGTCCTATTTTATCAAATCATTCATTCCGTTATTCATTTTAAAGGTTACATCCCTGCAACCAACTTTGTTTCGTATCTATCCATTAATTCTATAGAATTCTGATCTTGGTTTCACGGAGGAAGCCTTAAGGTTGCATGAATATATTTTCGACAATATTTGGTCAATCAAGTGCTTTTGGGAGTCGGTTTGTTAGGTGGAAGTAAATTATAAAATTTCGTTTTGGTGCTATTTCCATCAAAAGGGATATTGTGATTTTGTAACTGAGAAAGCATGCCTCTTCTTAAAGAAGTTGACGATGGAGATTATCTAGTTGTGCATTATAACAGACATTATCTATTGCTATCACGGATTTAAGGGGTAAATTATGAATTAAGATTATAATTAACCATTTAACATAATTTTAGTAGTCAGTTGTTTAAGAACACTTAATAGCCGTATGTCTGTGTTAGGTCACAACAGTCCACTGTACTCGGGTCGGGGGGGGGGTGTTCCCTGAGACTTGGACAGAGTCAGAAGGGAAAGAATGTTGGATCTGAGCTCGCTGGAGAAGAAAGTCAGTGTTCTGGAACTATTGCGGGACTTATACATGGAACTACTATTTTACACATTTACAGGACACGCTCTTTTTATTGTTAATTAACCGTCAGGAGAGGAACTTTGGTTGATAAGTAAATTGAGATATAATTCTGTACCTACCGCGTCTTGCTTTCATAGATGGCTCCATCTGTTATATCTTGCCGCAGTGAGGAAAAATGGCAATTATTTATAAAATTTTAAAATAAATTAGATTTGTACTGTTGCATTATTCTTAGGTTTAACTGGTTTTTGTTTTTGAAAACCTCGGTAGGACGCCTGGTGTTCTAGCACACCTACTAGCTACGCTGGCTAGTACGCGGCAATATATTGCTTCCTCCAACCCCGTCCGGAGACGCACCCGATCACCCACGAGTATCGGGAACCGCTGTCCCTCGAGTCCAACCCAATCCGAACAACTCCCATTCAGGGTGGGACTCGAATGTTTCTCTAGTAACGCCAGAGGTACCACGAGTTCTAAATGTCCGCAGCATCAGCACCTCGGCAGCAGAAGGGCTATACACACGTCGTATTTTAATTAAAATCCTTGGAGTCGTTTTTGAGAAAACAAACTTGTTAAACAATTCCTATATATAAGGACTATGATACAATTAATTTCAAAATTAATATATCTCTAGTCGAACACATATTGCTAGTGTTTACCTAGATCATGTTTCATTAGAACCTTCCTAACATCCTCAGGTAATGTCGACTTGTACAGCGAGGTCAACCTGAAAGTCTGAAGACTCCGGCCTCTATCAACGCGGGAAGCGATGGAAAATTTCGGGACTCTTTCCTTGGGGCAATACCTTCTGTCTAAGGAACCCCCCCTCCACATCTGAAGACAGGTGGAAGTGGACACGCCACATACGAGCGTCAACACCGCAGGATAGACTACCGAAAACCCAGGTGTGGCCACTTGGTGATCTAGCATACCTTCTACAATCTCTGCAGGATAGTCCTCGGGACCTTTTGGGCAACAATCTGCCATATCCGGGCGGCCGACGCATGGCCGGAGGTATCCAATCTCCAGCGGATGTCGGGAACACACTGCCCCTCGAGTACAACTAAATCCGAACAACTCCCCTTCGGGAGGGTCTCGAATCACGGCCTCTGAAGGGGATGGATCCGCTTTGTACAGTGAGTTGTGATTTGATGAGCTCCTTGGAGGTGATAGTGGCGTCTCCGTCGGTCTCTTGATAAACTTGAAGTTCTGAATCTTTATCCGTGGAGTGGCTGAGGTTTTAAACCGCTCTACTCTCACCGAAGCATCTTGGGTTCGATCCTATGCGACTGCAAGGTGAGATTTCGTGGTTGACAACACGGCGCTGCAACGACTTTTCTCCGGTGTCTCCGGTTTCCTTACACCATCTCATTACACTTCATTTCATGTAACATCAGTGTCACCGCCTGCGGTGCCGTATGTATTAAAAGCGGGTGCTAAACACTACAGATTACATTTTACGCCTCTTCAGAATTGTTGTCGAAATTGGACAGTTTTCCTTCATACTGCGTGGTTAATGTAGTTGGACTCTGGACGCTTTTTAATAAATTGATATCTTGTTCTATATCGTGATTCTTGTTTCATAAATGGTACAATACTGCCGATTTTTCTGTTCTTTATATTTCTAAAATAGTCCTTAAGCCTAATGTTCAACTTCCTTTTTGTTTTGCCCGTGTAAAGGTTGCCACAGTCTTTACAGTTTACCCGATACATAACTGAGTTTTTGTCTGTGTCGTTTTACTTTGAAAGATATTGTACATTGGATTTGCCCTGTGGGCGAAAGGAAAATGCTATTTTGGAAAAGTTGTGTAGCCCTGGGATGGTAAACACTAGCAATATATGGAGCATAGAGCACTAATTATATTAATTAAAAAAAAAATGTTACACATAAGGACCTGTTGTCCGAGAGGGTAAATGTCATTAAAAACTTCATGCAAAGCGCTGTATTTAAATGCCCTGTTTAGTATTTAACTGACATACACGCACACAGTATCACGTGAAATGTTTTATAACTATGTACCATGCGCGTTATAGGTACACGCTCTTTTAGTTCTTAATTAACCGCCAGGTTGACAAAACAATTGAAAGATGGTAATGGTCCTACCTCGTCTTGCCGTCCACAGATGGCTCTACTTGTAATATCCTACCGCAGTAAAGAAAATTTGTAATTATTTACAAAGTTTCAAAATGAACTGTATGTTTAATGTTTTTGTGTGCATTGGGTTTATTCGCGTATCACTGAATAAAACTAAACAGTAATTAGAATGTATTTTGATATAAATTTGACCTAAGAAATTATTTTGTAGGAGAATGGAAGTCATCTAAAATAAATATATAGACAGCAAATTTTTTAACTCTATTTCATGGTTTCTACGGAATTATACGTCTAAAATATCAAAAAAAAAAAAAAAAAAATTGTGAAATTATTGTGCGGTTAAGTTTGCAATTTGACTGGTAATAATGTTTGTAATGAAATCGCCGCCCCGTTGTCAGTAGCTATGCGTCGGGCAATGGTCCTTAAACACTTAAATATTTAGATGACAACTTTTATGGGAGTCTCTTAACCGCTTTCCCGGGCCTTCAATGGTCCAGATATCACATTGCAATGAGTTCACGCACTCCAGCCTCACTGGATTGTTTATTTCGTGTGTCGTTATTTAGCGATGTCGTACAGTCTGTCTCCAACAAATTAAGTAATATATTTCCAGATTTTTTTTATTTTACCCACAACAAGTTAACACTGTGTTTAACAATTTTGAGATTAATAACTTTGCCTCACTGTTAGAGTCATCCTCGACACTGCTCCCATCACATGTCAATTATAATTTTTCCTTACCTTAGTGCATCCTTTTCCCAATCCTCCTGTTCTCTTTCATCCATATGACGACATACATTTTCCAATTCCATTTGTCCAATTTCACCAAATCATTCCTTCCGTTCGTCATTTTAAATGTTACATATCTCCAGCCAAATCTTTTTTGGTATCTCCCCATAAATTCTACAGGATTTAGATGTGGATGTTATAGAAGAAGCCTTATGGTTCTATAGTTATATTTCTGACAATATTTGGTCAATCAATATATTTTTCTGAGTCGATTTGTTAGCTGGAATTAATCCAAACAGCTTTGGTTTAGTGCTACTTTCATCAAACGGAGTATTGTAATTATGTAGCTGAAAAAGCACTTGACCTTGGAGGTTTATCTACTTGTGTATTATGGTAAGAGAAATTATCTATTGCAAACACCAAGTTAAGGGGCGAATGCGTATGTCAATGATAGCACATTACAGTCAACTGTACTCCGCGGGGGCGGGGTGAGGTTACTGAGTAAAGGAGTTGAAAATAGACAGAGGAGAAAGACTGTTGGATCTGAAATTGCTGAAGTTGGAAGTCAGTGTTCTGGAACCATTGCAGGACTTATACATGAAACTACTATTTTACACGTTTACAGGAAACGCTCTTTTAATTGTTATTTAATCGTCAAGTGAGGAACTTTGCTTGGCAAATAAATTGACATATAATTCTGCTCCTATCTGGTCTTGCTGTACATAGATGGCACCACCTGTAATGTCGTAACCAAGTAAGAAAAGAAATAGTAATTATTTACGAGGTTTTAAAATGAACTATATTTCTACTATTGCATATACCTTAGGTTTATTTTATTTTTACTGTATTAAAAAAAAAGAATAATTAGAATGTATTTTGATAGAAATTTGATGGGAGAAATAATTATGGGTGGGAATAAAAGGCTTTTAAGATAAGTATATAATCTACAATTTTTTGCAGTTTTCCACTATGAGATGGTTGTAATTATACGGTTTGTTTCTAATATAATTACGGCAGTAGTTCACATGTCAGCATCATTGTGTGATAGCAGCATGACTAATAATCAGACTGGAATTGAAATTACGAAAAATCACACTCACGTTTTCCTTAATATTCCTTACATATGCATGATCGTATAACTTAATATCGTTAGTACATATGGATACAAAATATTTCGTAAGCTTTGACTGCATCTTATCACCTCAAATTGATTCCATGAGGTTTATTAAAGCCTACATAAGATAAGTATTATTGTTATATGTAGCAATACAACAACTAGGATAATATCAAATGAGTACTTAGCCGTTCAAAATCAATGTTTACTTGTATACATTTATTGTAACATTCTCGCAAAGAGTCAAAATACGTCCTCGTGATGTTGAGGCCAAACAACTCATATTGTCTTTCACGGTAAGAATTACTGAAACATCTCTTATGATTTTCTTAGTTATCTTTTAGCGCAGTTTTACAGAGTGCTAACGAATTACACTGAAATATTTTCAGAGGATGTAGACGTGAATAATATAAACAAGTTAGGATAGGAAAGGCATAATCTGTGACTAAACATAACGTAGGAATTTCCGTTAAACCAAATTGGCATCAGAAGCTGCTAAGTTGGTATTTAAACAAGGTTGCTTCCCGAATATCGAAATATCGATTCTTAGTAACTCGTTATTTGTGTTCCAAAGATTTAATGCCTCAAAGATGTCTCAAATCTCGAACTGATCATCTGCGACACTGAACAGCGATTAAATGCCTTCATGTAAAATAGTGTTCCTATAACAGTTCTAGTGACCCAATACGTAACACCGAAGATTGCTACTCCAAATGCCATTGGTCAGTTCCTGTAATGTAGTTAATTTGTTCTTTTTCTTGTGAATACATATCTCAGAAGAAAGTCTAACTCCCTAATAATAGCAGCACATGAAGCTATTCGACACTCACAAGGAATTTTGTACAGAGTACGACAGTCATTTGTTCGCCGCTAGCAACTTTGCAGTGAAAACTCGGTCACCATTTGGAGCAATTTGTATAAACCTGATGTAAAATTTTGCATTGGCCTCTCGATTTTATAAGTTAGTTCACTCTTTAATCCATCTCCCACTCAGACGCACAGCAGGTTAAGGTGTTAAGCAGGATTCAACATTTGTTACAAACAATTGTAATTAATTGCACTTAAAGTTGAAATTTCTCCGTAAAATACACACTATTGCCGACTTGTCTATTCTTGATGTTTGTAAAATACTCTTTAAGCCTAATGTTCAACTTTCTCTTTATTTTGACAATGTAAAAGTTGTGGCAGTCTTTGTAGTTTATCCGGTACACACAGTTACTGCCTGTGGGTATCTCCTTTGTATTATGTGACTTCAAATGATGTTGTACATTGAATTTGCTCTGTGGGGCCAAAGTAATATGTCCTTTTGGAGAAGATGTGTAACCATGGGTTGGTAAACACTAGCAATATATGGAGCATCGAGCACTAATTGGTATTAAAGTTATATTAATATTAGAAAGCACCTGTTTTGTAAAAGTGCAAATTACATTCTAGAGCTTTTGCAAGGAACTGAATTTAAATGCCCAGTTTAGTACTTAACCGACACACAGACGTGAAAGGTTTTATAATTACTTAGCATGTACTTTGTAATGACATGCTACTTTAGTTCTAAATTATCCGCTAGGAGAGAACTTAAGTTGAGAAACAAATTGACAAATGGTAATCTTCCGACCTCGTCTTCCTGTCCACAGATGACTCCACCACTAATATCTTGCCACGATGAAAAAACTTTGTAATTGTTTAAAAAGTCTTAAATTAAACTGTGTTTATACTGTTTAACTATACGTAAAGTTTATTTGCGTTTAGTTCTATGAAAGTAAACAATAACTAGAATAAATTTTGACATAAATTTAACCGAACAAGTAATTCTGTTTGAGAATGAAATTCATCTGAAATAATTATATAATTCACAATTTTGGTAACTTATTTTCATGGTATGACTCCAGTTCTTAAGGTATATTTTATTAAGGCTTTACTGTGCAATTACTTATCCATGCAACACCTTTCTTAAGCTTTGACTGCACCTGATGTATGCAACTTGATTTCACTAAGTTTATTGTATCACGGGCCATGATTGACCAGACATTGACCACATCCAACTTTGAGATGGGGCACTTGGTTACTATAATGGCGGTACTCCGTTTCCATCACCTCATCTGTAAGACTGCATCATGTCTTGAGCCAGCAGAGACGTGTGAGTGCAACTTACGCGGACAAACATATGAACGTTACCATATAGAACTGTGTAGGAAAAGAGCCAAATCAATTTAATCAATTTAAGACTGTTTGAAATTGAGCTCATTTTTATGCCCATATGACTGAAATAAAAGTTTATTACATAAATAATTATTACCGTTATCTGTAGCAATACAGATTACTAACATCAGACAATTAGGATAATATTGTGACACTGTGGGTTACGTAGATTAACCAATCCGGCTTGCAGAAATATAAAACCACTTTTGCTGCAGTAAAGAGATGTGATATTAACAATAAGCTGTCTTCAAGGTCGACTCAGTGCTCCGCCGCACTAAAACAAATGAAAGAAGTCACTTCGGTACACTTTAAACTTCGACTGTCACAATAAACATCACACAACTACTCTTCTAACACCTGCGTGGTTTTCATAGCCACTAGCAATTGTTTCGAGAATGCCGGGCAACAACAATCGAGTGAAGAATCGGGAGCCTCTCTCTGTCTCTTTCCCTTCTGCCCACGTGAAATGAAATGTGTAGTGTTTAACGCCCGCTTTTACTACATACGGCACCGCAGGCGGTGACACTGATGATACATGAGATGAAGATTGAGCACTGGTGGAATAAAATGGCGGGGGAAACCGAAGTTCCCATAGAAAACCCGCCCCAGCGCCGTATTGTCTACCACAAATCTCACTTTGCGGTCGCCTGGGATCAAACCGGGGCCGCCTTGGTGCGAGTCAAGCGGTCTAACCACTGAGCCAATGCGTGACCCTTGTCCACGAGCCCTGAATACTATTTAATCGGTGTATATCGTGATGGCTATCCCAAAAATGGTACGCTACTGCCAATTTGTCTGTTCTTGGTGTTTCTAAAATACTCTTTAAGCCTAATGCTCAACTTCCTTTTTGTCTTCACAATGTAAAAGTTGTCACAGTCTTTACAGCTTATCCGGTACACAACTGAGTGCTTGGCTATGGGTTTCTCCTTTGTATTAAGCGATTTAAAAGGATGAATTAAATTTCTTGACATTGAAGTTGTTCTGTAGGACCATAGTAATATGTTCTTTTGGAAAAGTTGTGGCGCCCTGGAATGTTAAACAATCGCGATATATGGAGCATCGGGTACCAGCCAGTTCGACTCACAATTATATTAATCTTCGAAATATGTTACATATTGAAGCAGTTATTTTAGATATTTTATGTTTTTGAGAGTAATAATTGGAGGAATTGTAATGTTTAATGAAATGGATAAAATGTAAGGTATGTTATGTGTAACCATGACAACCTAAATGAGAGGAAATTGCTAGCTAAAAGTTTTACAGATCTTGCTTCTGCTTAAGAACGTCGTAGAAGAAAGACGTACATTTGTGTCTGTCCCAGATTATGCAGAATTATTCTAAGTGTGCATCTAAGATGAACAAATCGCGTGTGTAAGAAAGAAATAGTTTTGGCTTCACTGTTCGTCAGATCATTGTAGTGTGAAGATGTGTAGTACCGATCTGCAAGTTCGCTGAATCTTAATGTGCAATGATTTAGTATTGAGTATTTTATAAAAGGATATAATCTTAACATTGTGATAGGATATAATAATGGTTTTACTTGAATAAATTCCAATATTTTGAAGAAAAGAAAATTTGTTACTGTTTTCTACAAATTATTTTCGCTCTGACACTACGGCCAGAGAGAGACAGAAGACTCATTGCTCAAGCGCGCCGAGGCATACTTCCTCAAGATCGACACATAACGTGCGTGTCTTCCATCCTTAGCGCATTTTGTACCAAATTATTCAGCTTCAACATAAGGGCCTGTTGTAGGAGATGGCAAAATACATTGAAAAACTCTGGCAAAGCAGTGAATTTAAATACCCAGTTTAGTACTTAACTGACACACAGACTTGAAAGGTTTTATAAATCCGTACCACGTAAGTGATAAAGACAGGCCATTTTAGTTATTAATTAGCCGCCAGGGGAGAACTTTGAAAAATTGCGAAACGCTAATGTTGCAACCGCATCTTGCTGTCCACAGATGGCTGCACCTGTAATATACTGCTGCGTGGAAGAAAATTTGTATTTATTTACAAATATTTAATATGAACTGCATTTATACTCTTTGTATATATTTAACCTTTTTTTGCATTTGAGTGTATGAAAGCAATCAGTAATTGAATTGTATTTTGATACAAATTTGACCGCAAGCGTAATTCTCTACGAGAATGGAAGTCCCCTGAGTAAAATATATAAGCCACAATCATTATGTTTTTCATTGTATTATTTGAATGAATGAAGACAAGCTACTTGTAAATGTTTTTGCTGTACAGTTATTGTATCTGAGGTTTGCAGCATGTTTGTATCAAAAGAATTTAGAATAATATCGCGCTTCCTTTGCCCGTAGCTGCTATTGGCCGCGCAATGCTTTTTGAACAGTGAAATGTTTAAGTGAAAGCTTTGATGCGAGTCTCTTACCTGTTTTCCCTGGTCTACAATGGCAGTGATATCTCACTGTTATAATTTCACCTCCTCAATAGTCACTGGAATGTTTATTTTATGTGTCGCTGTTTAGGGAAGCAAGACACAAGTTAAATCCTCTAGTTCCAGAAAGGCATTTCACTTACAAACAACATAACAGAGTGAAACAATTTTGCCTTTCATCGCATTTTATTTTTTCTTCGTTTGACATATCCTCTGTTGAGTCGTTGTCATCATCACTGTTTCCATTCCTTTGTTTTCAATTGTAATTCTTTCAACTTTTTCTTCCGTTAGTGCACTTTATCCTAATACTGCTCTTTTATTTCATCCACATTATGTCATACTTTTACCCATTTCATTTGTCCAATTTGCTGACATGTCCGCCGGTACAACATTTAGTATTTCATTTTAAAGGTTACATTTCCGGAAGCATGCCATTGTTTTTCATCTGTCCATATTAATTCTATAGGATTCAGATTAGGATGTTTTGGAGGAAGCCTTATGGTTGCATGACAACATTTGGTCAATCAAAGTGTTTTTCTGAGTCGGGTTGTTAACTAGAAATAAATTATACAACTTTGTTTTGGTGTCACTGTCAGCACTTGGGATATTGTAATTTTGTAACCAAGAAAGGAAGCCTCTTTTTAAAGAGCTTGACGTTGGAGGTTTATCTACTTGTATATACTGATAAGAGATATGATCTATTCCTAACACCAAGTTAAGGGGTAAATTGGGAATTAGCATTATTATTAACCATTTAACTTAATTTCAGTTTTCATTTGTTTATGAACAGTTAATATGCATATGACTGTCATAGCACATTACAGTCAACTGAACAGGGGGACCATTGCGGGACTCATACGTGAAACTACTATTTTTCGTTTACGGGAAACGCTCTTTTAATTGTTCATTAACCGTGAAGAGAGGAACTTTGCTTTACAGGCAAATTGACAAGACACTATTCTGCTACGAGTTCATATTGCTGTCCATATATGGCTCCACCTGTAATACTTTGCCGCGGTGAAGAAAATTGATATTTATTTACAAGGTTTTAAAACGATCTATATTTGTACTGTTGCAAATACCTTAGGTTTATTTGGTTTCTGTTCTATGAAGAAAAACAATAATTACAATGAATTTGGATAGAAATGTGACCGAAGAAGTATTTCTGTGTGGGAATGAAAGCCCTCTAAATTAACTATATAATCTAAATTTTTTGCGGCCACAGCTTTCGCGGATCATTTGGAAAGTCAATTTGAGGCGAGGGAGGACCCCCAGGACGAAGACTTCACTGACCTCGTGGAGGCTGCTGTGGAAGACCTCTATGAGAAGCCACAGCGGCGCCATGAGGCGATCCATATCCCAATAGTCACCCCAAAGGCGGTGACTGCTGAAATCCGAAAAATGAAACCCAACAAATCCCCTGGACATGATGGTGTTAGTGCACTCATGCTCCAGCACCTTCCCAGGAGGGCCGTTATCCACTTGACGCGGATCTTCAATGCGTGCATCCAACTCCGCCACTTCCCGGCTTGCTGGAAAGAGGCGAGAGTGGTGTGCATCCTGAAGCCCGGCAAGGATCCGGTCCTTCCGTCTAGCTACCGATCCATAAGTCTTCTCCCAACCGTCTGAAAACTATTTGAGAGGTTGCTCCTATCCCACCTGACCCCTCTCTTCGAGGAAAGGCAACTCCTACCCGATCACCAATTTGGTTTTCGTCATGGACACTCCACGACCCTACCGCTACTGCGTCTGGCCGAGAGGACAGCCCTGGGTTTCCAGGAAAACCTCAAGATGGTCGCGGTGCTGCTAGACGTAGAGAATACCTTTGCCACAACCTGGCACCAAGGCCTACTGTACAAACTCAGGGAGGCCAACGTAACTCCTCCCTATCTCGCCCTGATTAGTAGTTTCCTCAGAAACCGCACTTTCAGGGTGAGAGTGGAAGGACGGATGTCATCTATCAGACCAAAAGCCGCAGGAGTCCCGGAGGGCAGTGTACTGTCCCCGATACTCTTTGCGGCATACATGTCTGACTTACCCTTAGAACCACAGACTGTTACGTGCCAATATGCTGAGGACGTCCTCATAATGGCACGTAACAAAAACCTACGATATCGTCATCCTCCGCTGCAGCGCCAACTCCGAGCCATTGGCCGTTGGAGTGAGATGTGGAGGATGGCCATTAGCCCCGAGAAGAGCTCTGCACTTCTCCTGGCTAAGGTCAGAGCTAGGCGACCAGATTGGTCGCTGAGGTTAAGGCAGAGGCAAATCTCTTGGGTTCCCACTGCCAAATAACTTGGCGTCCACCTGGATCGCGGTCTCACCTACGCAACTCACGTCCGGGTCAAAGCCGGACAAGGTCATGCAGCGTTAACACAGCTATACCCTATTCTAAAGTCCACCATGCCGACTCACCTCAAACTACGCCTATATCGGGCGATCATATCGCCCCTAATTCTGTACGGCTGCGAAGTCTGGGGATCAGCGGCTCCCACCACTATTCGCAGACTCCAGCGCGTCCAGAACAGGGCACTGCGCATGATCTACGAAACCGGGCGTAGATTCCCGTCCCACATCCTACACACATACTCTGGTGTCCCGTATATCGTGGACGTGGTGCGGGAAAGATCCCGCACCATCTACGATGAGCTGGACTCCCATCCAAACATACTGGTGAACACCCTAGGCCGTTACGACCACAGTGTTCCTCGCCGGCGACCAAGCTACCGGCTACCCAAAGATGTCTTGGGTAACTAGTACTGAACAGGGCCACATTCCCCTGACTCCAACTTCCTAAGCCCAGTAATGGGCTAGGAAATACCTTATACAATAACACAGATCCTTTCCCTCTAGCCTGTTTAGCGGACTGTGCTCAGAAGCCTCCCAGCAGGCGGAAGAGCGCAGCCAGCATTGGCGCATCCCCCCTTCACGGGGCGACTGCGCACACAAGGGCTAGATACGTCCACTGCCAAAAACAATCGCCTGTGACATTAACGACTCTTCTATACTGCCCAGATAAAGACGCTAGAAGCGGCTAGGTGCTGGGAAGCATACACTCCGTCCAGGTAAACCTGGACGACTCGTCTCTTCTGCTGGTCTGCTGCTGGTCTGCTGCAGATTTATTCTGTTATAGTTCCAATTAAGTAAAATTTTGATGAGACGCATTTGCTATATAATTATGACAGTATTTCCCACGTCAGAACTTTACAACATTTTGGGATAGCAGCATGACCAATAATCGCACTTGAAATGAAATTACAAAATATCGCAGCCACGTTGCCCGTAGCTGCTATAGATGCATTCATTTTACTTAACTCAAATGATCGTATAATTTAATATCCTTAGTAGTTATGCATACAGAATATATCGTGAGCTTTGTCTGCACCTTACTACTTCAAATTGCCTTCACGAGGTTTATTAAAGCTTACATAAAATAGTATTATTGTTATTTGTAGCAATAAAACAACTAGGATAATAGAAAATGAATACTTAGACGTTCAAATTCAATGTTTAATTGTATACATTTATTGTAACATTCTAGCAAAGAGACAATTTGGGGCCAAACAATTTAATTTCTTCTTTTTCTACTGAATACATACCTCAGAAGAAAGTCTAACTGCCCGAATAACAGCCGCACGTGAAGTTATTCGACACACTCAAGGATTTTTGTACAGAGAACGACCGTCATAGGTTCAGCGCCGTCAACTTTGCAGTCGCTACTTCGAGTATAAACCCGATGTAAATATTTGCATTTACCTTTCGATTTATGTAAGTACGTTCAGCCTCTAAACCTCTTCCAATTTAGACATAGCGTATGTTAAGGTAATAAACAGAATTCAACCTTTGTTAGAAAAAATCGCTAAATTTCTCTGTAAAATGCATACATTTATACAAAAGTTAACCGTTTGGACAAATATAAAAAACAAACAATGCAGAAATGAGAAATGTCAAGAGAAGTGGAGGCTAACTGTTTTATCTTTTATTTGTAAGCTAATGTCATAACAATTGCGCCAAAGGGAATGCTCCAACAGGTTTCTTCATTTTCGTATGTTGTATACTTAAGTGGTATCATTACTAGCAGTGTCGTACTGGTAGTTTATAAACTTATATCCGTAACTTCTACATTTAACCCAAAGGCCATATGTCTTTTGTCTCAAATTACTTTGACGCAGAAAGATTTGTGGGTCCGTGTATGAGCAATGAGGTTACTCTCAGGGTATGCGTGGGTATTTATGAGTAAGGAGTGTTCTAATGACACTGTAATGCCCGTTTCAACGCGATATAATGACTGGTTCTGTTTCTCATCACATCAAACTCGAAGTTGCCGACCAAGATTATCAATATTTCACTGTTCAAGTTGACCGTATGTAGAATGTTTATTACTCGATAAAACTTAATTCGTTCTTCACGTATATATGAACCGACAAGTATCTTCTCTCATCGCTTCTGGTCTCTTTTGACCAATATAGAAGCAGATAACCACCTGAATCAGCCTCCAGCCGTGTACTGCCTGTCCTCACTGTGCACAGCTGTGCGTGTTTGTGTCTCACTCTCACGTCTAGGAGCCTTGTCTTTTCACACCCAAAACTCCTTTGTGACTGTTTTGTCTATTGTGATTATTAGTCTCCGTCATGCCATTACTAAGTGTCCGAAGAATACCTATTCAAACGAAGTCAAGTGATATCCATTCAGGATTCTTGATAAGAAAACCTCTTTCTCCCGTGTCTTTTGTTACACCACTCAACCAACTACCCCTACACGTGTTGTAACAAAGATACACTATTTCTTTGAAATCCATTACGGTTCTTTTCTTATTGCTTCCTTTAATTTCTGTATCAACTTCTTTATCATATCCCTACTTGCTTTCAAAATATTTCGTGTAATTAACTTCCTGTATACTTACATTAATGACTTCGCGACTGAATAACTGATTTAGACCTCCTCGTTAACATTTCACAACATTTCAATCATCTTAATTGTCGTCTTCAGACAAAGTTTATCAATATAGGTCCTATGTATGACATGGTTAGATCATTCGTAAACATGACAGAAGTATGGAAACCTAATCTCATGAGAAAAGAGTCCCATCAATTTATATGTGTAAGATCTGTTCCCAAAATTTCTATAACGAATATGAATAAACATATTGGCCTCTTAGATAAAGTAAAGAGCGAACCTTGAGTAAGGCGATTCAGTGATTTTAAATCCATGGAAAATGATTTTGCTCTCCTTGCTAATCCTCTTGAAATAGATTTAAGTCATCTTAAACCAGAATTACAGTAAGAAGTCGCTGTTTTACAATGTGATATCTATATTCAACTGTACTTTACACATTTTACTGATTTGATATATTTAAACATCTGAAAGCAGATACATATCCATCTCTTAGATCGTAGCAGCTATGTTTGGATCTATATATTGTGACTCTGTGGGTTCGTAAAATCAAAATTCCAAGTTGCAGAAATTCAAAATGTTCTATATTTCCGTAGAAATACGCTCTGTTCTATTCTTACAGTAGTCTCATTACGTCACATACACAAACACAATCTACCAAGGTCAATGACCACAACAACAACGTTCTGATTACATCTCTTTACTACATTTGCTCTCGTTACAACACTCTACAACTGTTTACTCTTACTGCTCTGTTTAAGACTGTCGCTTTCTTAAATACCTCATTGATAATTCGAGACTGTTCTGTAACAATCACTAGATATTTCTGGAACAAACAACAAATCGAATGTTCTATAAAACAATCAAGACGTCACCAGAATGTTTCAATTGCCTCACTTATCTGTGTCAGTAAGTCTTTTATCTCCCGCTATCTTTATCTGTTTTTGTGGGCTCTTTATTTCCACACTGTCTGCCTATTAGTTCCTTTGTCCAATCAGTTCCTTCGTTCCTTACGGTCCAATATGTATGCCAACATTATTTTTCAAAATCAATCCTATATTATCTAAGCAATAAACGCGATTAAGAAATGATAATTTACGTGGTATACCGAGAGTGGCTATTTGTGATACACCACTAAATTTTCATAGGACATTACAAATAGAAATGAAGTTCAATATGTTGCTTAAATATTTAGACCTACCTAAGGCAGGGACGGTTCCTCCATAAGGTTGCAGGTTTGCGCTACATCCACTGATTCTGAATATACATCAGGTGCATTTTTCACATTAAAGCTGTACTTGTTTGCATTGTTTTATATACAAATATGTTTCAATTACGCTTATCATCTGTAGCTGTCCATGACCACAGAAGTCGAAATAAAGAGGTTAGCTGTAGCAGCCACCAGGTTTGCAGCGAACTGTTAACCTAAGATTTCGCCCAAATGTGGGCTCTCTGAGGGCGGAAGGTGAAGAGATGGGAGTGGCTTCTTATGCATTGCTTAAAGGAGGTTTATAAACCGAATTCCTCCTACTCTTAGCAACGGCTATAGCGTGACCTTCAGGCTTAGCTCCTGTGTGTCTGCTTGCCTTGTAGTGTGGTTTCGTGCAGCTTTGTTTAAGGTTAAACTGAGTATTCTAACATTTTATTTATAGTGCGTATTGTGAGGTGTTTATTTTGTACGTTTTAAAAATTCTGATAGAATGAATACCGTGCAATCTTTACTGGAAAACCCCTTTTCGCAACGGAGTGCTGAAGAAAAATTTGAAGTGAAAAGAATGGATAGGCCCACGCCAAACATTTCTGTAACTCAAACGATTAAGCCAAAATCTAGAACATTTAATAGGAAGTTCAACCCCGACATGTACAAGAAACTCTGGCTGTCTTTCTTCCACAAGATCATGTCCCATGTGGACATTTTGTACAATCAGCTGCAGAAACGAGATTGCAATGCAACGTTTGCCATCGCCCAGCTAAACGCATTTGAAAGGGATGTGCAAGAAGTAAGAAATAACGTGCATATTGAGGAGCACGAAGGAACTGCAATTAAGAGGAGAAGAATAGAAGATCATGATGTAAAAAGAAGAGAAGCTGTTGAAGACTGTGACATTATTCTTAGAGAAGCAAAGGTAACCTCGACTTTATAAGATAAGACATTTCCAGAGGATTCCCTTTGAGAAACAATAAGGTTCTATGCTTTTATCACTGGAACAAAAATTCGTACAGAACTGACTGTAAATTACAGTCGAGAAGAATTTCGTGGAATATACGGCGCTTTGTGCTTGATGGACTTCATTAAGGAAAACAATTTATGTGCTACATTCAGCGAATGTGTCAAACTCCTGCGAGTGCTGTTAACTATGCCAATGTCTACCGCTTAAGCGGAACGCTGTTTCTCAACTTTAAAAAGAATAAAAACTTTCCTTGGGAACACAATGTCACAGGACTGATTGACAGGATTAGCAATGCTTTCAATTGAGAGGGAGCTTGTTATGAAGATCAGCGACTTCAACGCAAAAGTTATCGATAGATTCGCCAGGTCTAAGGAGAGGAGAGCAGAGTTTCTGTATAAATAGGTGAGTCACTACTACTCTGTATTTTATTTTTCAATTGTGCGCCACCAATAATTTATTCCACCAGCCGCCACTGACCTAAGGTATCATAGACCAAAATAGATGGATTCAAGTAAATGTACTATTACTTATTTTACTAGTGGCTAGTCAGCCACTGATTCTGAACGGGTACATGCCTTCACCTGTTCGGCATTACATCATGTGCATTGAGTACATATTTGCCGATGGCCAGTTAAGTATTTAACCGACATACAGACGCACGCAAACCCACGTTAAAAGTTCTATAAATATATACTATATTCGTTATAAACACATGCTCCATTAGTTCTTAATTAACCGCCAGAAGAACAACATTAATCCTCAAACATATTGCCAGATAATAATGTACCAACCTTGTCTTGTCGCCCAAAGTTGGCTCCACCTGTAATGTCTTACTGCGTTGAAGAAAATTTCTAATTATTTCCGAAGTATTAACAGGGACTGTATGTATACTTTTTGCGTATACTTTAAATTTATTTGCTTCTTTTTGTATAAAAGTAAATAGTAATTAGAATATATTTTGATACAAATTTGACAACAAAAATAATTCTGTATGGGAATGGAAGTCTTCTGACTTGAACATATAAACTACAATTTTTAAGCCAGAATTCGTAATTTAGATGGATAATTGGGTAATTGGTATTTTTGTGTTGTGCAATTATAGTTTCCTGAGAATACTAGCTACAAGATAAAATTTGCAACAAGACGCGATCAGAGAATGGCTGGTAATAGAGTTAGGAATGAAATTACAAAAATTCGCGCTCACTATGCTTCTAGCTGGGCCGCACCATGGATTTTTCCCTGGGCTTCAGCGAAAGTGATATCTCACTGCGATGACTTCACCCTCTCAAGAGACACTGGATGCTTTATTTCATATGTCGCTATTCAGGGAAGTCGTTCAGTCTCCAAAAAATTAAATACTCTTATTCCAGAAACCTTTTTCACTTGCAATAACGTAAAACTGAGTCAAATAGTTTGCCTTTTACTTATTTTAAAACTTCTACGCCTGACATATCTTCTTCTGTTAAGTCATTATTACTGTCATCCTCCTCACTGTTTGCATCCCATTGTCACAAATTATAATTCTTTCCATTTTTTCCTCCGTTAATACATTGAAACCAGACGTTAAATAAAACACATTTCATTTCAGGTTCTCTTACAAGGTGGTGTCGAAATTTTAGTTTTCCATCATATTGCTTTCCAACGTGGTTAATGCAGTTGAACATTGAACACATTTTAATATACAGATTTCTTGTTCTATATCGTGATTCTCATTACATAAATGGCCCATACTGCTGATTTGTCTGTTCTTGATGTTTTCAAAATACTCTAATGTTCAACTTAATTTTGGTTTTTGACGTTGTAAATGTTGTCAGAATTTGCAGTTTATCAGGTACACAACCTGAGCTTTGATCTGTAGTCTTCCCTTTGTGTTGTCACTTTGTGGGTTGGTAAAATTGAAAGTCAAGTTTGCAGAAGCTCTAAATGCTCTTTATTTCCATAGAACGACATTTGTACAGCCCTTTGCAGCAACATACACACGCAATCTCTCGTGGCTTCAAACAAAATAATTCACTTTCAAATTACTACACGATTACCAGTTCTCAACTCGAAATAATTCAAATGTCCATACACTGCACCAGAACTCCATTCACTGACTGGCAGCTGAGTCCAGAGGTCCAGAGGTAGTCCTAGTCGGGCGGGGCTTTCCCCGTCCGGGTGTCATATGCCGCAGTACCTAGCCGCTTTGCGGCTTAACCTGCGAAATGAACTAGTAGATCCATGTTCTGCTGGGGTGTTTGAATTTGTTTACTGTTTGAAATTTTGGAGAGGTTTGGAATGGGTTACCCCTCTTTGTGCGCTTCTCTCTTGTTTATAACACAACAATCGTTTCTCGAAACCTGTCGAAGTATCACGATCTTTTACGATGGCGAGAGAAAGGGAAGAATTATCCAGACTATCTCCGCCTCTTTCCCTCTCGGCCAGCGCTAGCTCAGGCCGGCCTAGTCTTGGTTTGGCGCACATCTGTCTCTTTATTTCTCCGCTTCTCTCACTCTTTCTCTCTGTGTCGTCGTTCCCATACTTGCCGGCCGTATCCCGCCGCAAAACAGTTACTTGTGACAGTATATATGATTTCGAAAGCTGTGGTACACTGAGCTTATTCTGTGGGCAAAGTAACATGTTCTTTTGGAAAATGTGTGTAATCCTGGGATGGTGAAAACCAGAAATATACGGAGCATCGAGTACCAGTTCGAATCAAAATTATACTAATATTCGAAGAATGTTGCACTAAAGGACCTGTATTCCAAGAGGGCAAGTTTCATTGAAAGATCCTGCAAGTTACTGAATTTATATGCCCAGCTTAGTTCCCCGTAGACCTGTTCTCCTAAAGAGCAAATGTCATTAAAACTTCATGCAAATCTCTGTATTTAAATGCCCTGTTTAGTGGTTTAACGACAAACACGATCACGTAAAAAGTTATATAGCTATGTACTATGTACTTTATAATTACACGCTCTTTTAGTTCTTAACTAACCGCCAGGGTGACAGACCAACTGAAAGATGGTAATTGTCATACCTCGTCTTGCCCTCCACAGATGGCTCCAGCTGTAATATCCTATCGCGGTAAAAAAAATCAATTTTTTAAGTATTTTTATTATCAACTGTATACACAATGTTTGTATGTATATTGGGTTTCTTCGCGATCACTAAATAAAAGTAAACAGTAATTAGAATGTATATTGACATAAATTTGAGGTAAAAAGTTATTCTGTATGTGAATGGAAGTCATCTGAATTAAATATATAAACCACAAACTTTTTAACTTTATTTCTTGATATTCGAATTATGAAATGATTATTTGCATACAATTCATTTGAGTAATTATTGTGCCTTAAGGGCTATAGCACAACGTTTCATTTTGCCTTTAACTACTAATAGGGTTTGGAATAAAATCGCCATCCGGGCACCCGTAGCTGCTATGGGTCGTGCAATGGATCTTAAACCCTACAATACTTCAATGACAACTTTTATACGAGTCTCTTACCTGCTTTCACTGGCCTTCAATGGCAGACATACCACACTGCGATGAGTTCACAGTCTCAAGTTATTTAATGTGTCGTGTTTTAGCAATGTCGTACAGTCCCCAACAAATTAATTATTTCCGGAAGTTTTTATTTTGCACACAACACTAACACTGGGTTTTACAATATTGTCTTTAATCGTATTTTAATTCTTCAACGCGTGACATATCTTCATTTGTTGACTCTGTCATCCTGGTCTCAATTATAATTTTTTCTTCCCTTAGCGTAACCTTTTCCCGATATTCCTGGTTTCTTTCATCCGTATGAGGACATATCATTCCCATTCCATTTGTCCAATTTTATCAAAGCAGTCATTGTGTCCAGCATTTTAAAAGTCACATATCTGCAGTCAACTATTGTTTCCTATCTCTCCAATAATTCTAATCGATTCAAATCTCGATTTTACGGGATAGCCTTAAGGTTTCATGGTTATATTTCTGAAATTATTTGGTCCATCAAAGTCTTTTTCTGAGTCGGTTTGTTAGCTGGAATTAAATCATACAATTTTGTTTTGGTGCTTCTTTCATCAAATGGGATATTGTGATTTTGTAACTGAGAAGGCATATATTTTCATAAAAGATTTGACGTTAGAGGTTTATCTACTTGTGTTTTATGGTAAGAGGCAATATCTATTGCTAGAACCAACTTAAGGGGTAAGTAGGTTAAAAGTAGCGGTTCCAGCGCAGACCCAAATGAGCAAGATGGCGGCCATGCGCAATCGGTATGTTTAGTGGATTTAGACAGTGTTTAGGTAGGCAGTCAATCCTCTTATTTTGCTGTACCTTATAATGCTGTGTCCTGAGGTATGATCAGAGTTTGTCTTGAGCTATGATCTGAGGCTCTAGGGTTAAGGGCTGCAGGGTTTCTTAGGTAAAGTCTGTTGGTATGGGATGTTAATATCTGAAGGATTTAATGGTTAGGTCCTGAGGTATGATCTGGGACTCTATGGTTAAGAGTTGCAGGGTTTCTTAGGTAAAGACTGTTGGTCTGGGAGGTTAATAGCTATAGGACTTAGAGGTTAGGTCTCGAGGTATGATCTGGGACTCTATGGTTAAGAGTTGCAGGGTTTCTTAGGTAAAGACTGTTGGTCTGGGAGGTTAATAGCTATAGGACTTAGAGGTTAGGTCTCGAGGTATGATCTGGGACTCTATGGTTAAGAGTTGCAGGGTTTCTTAGGTAAAGTCTGTTGGTATGGGATGTTAATATCTGAAGGATTTAATGGTTAGGTCCTGAGGTATGATCTGGGACTCTATGGTTAAGAGTTGCAGGGTTTCTTAGGTAAAGACTGTTGGTCTGGGAGGTTAATAGCTATAGGACTTAGAGGTTAGGTCTCGAGGTATGATCTGGGACTCTATGGTTAAGAGTTGCAGGGTTTCTTAGGTAAAGACTGTTGGTATGGGATGTTAATATCTGAAGGATTTAATGGTTAGGTCCTGAGGTATGATCTGGGACTCTATGGTTAAGAGTTGCAGGGTTTCTTAGGTAAAGTCTGTTGGTCTGGAGCTTGAAAGCTGTGGGATTTAGAGGTCAGGTCTTGAGGTATGATCTGGGACTCTATGGTTAAGGGCTGCAGGGTTTCTTAAGGTAAAGTCTGTTGGTCTGGAGCTTGAAAGCTGTGGGATTTAGAGGTTAGGTCTCGAGGTATGATCTGGGGCTCTAGGGTTAAGAGTTGCAGGGTTTCTTAGGTAAAGACTGTTGGTCTGGGAGGTTAATAGCTATAGGACTTAGAGGTTAGGTCTCGAGGTATGATCTGGGACTCTATGGTTAAGAGTTGCAGGGTTTCTTAGGTAAAGACTGTTGGTCAGGGAGGTTAATAGCTGTGGGATTTAGAGGTTAGGTCTTGAGGTATGATCTGGGGCTCTAGGGTTAAGGGTTGCAGGTTTTAACAGGTAGGGTTGCTGGTATGGGAGGTTAATACCTATAGGATTTAATGTGGCATGAGCTCTAGGGTTAAGGGTTGTAGGGTTCATAGCTAAATGTTGTTGGTCTAGAGGATAAAGACCGTAGGGTCTTTTATCTATGTTTTATAGGCTGAGGTATGGTCTTATAATTTTGAAGTTAAGTTTGCTAGTCCAGCGATTAAAGGCGGTTAATCTTGGGGCAAGTACTACATTTATGCTTTACTATGTCATCCGATTATAAACTAACCTAACCTAATATACTCTTTCATTTCTACCTTCTTTCATCATTCTTATTATAACCTAGCTGTGTTTGGCTAGTGGCTTCCTTTGTTGCACCTGTTAACCTATTTGTTCTCTTTCCTTAAGTTCCTCTATTCTACCACTTTAACCTAACCTAATATATCCCATGGTTTTAGCTTCTTGATCATTGTTGAACCTAGTTGATTCTGGTATTAACATTCGTTCTCTTTTCTTAAGCTGCCCCGTTTTTACCTCCTTAACCTATCCTAAGCATGTTTCTTTTCTCATGCTAACTACTTGTATGTATGATGCAAAGTTTTTAGGCATATCGATATTATAGCTATCTTTGTCACTGCAAGAGGTATATATGCTGATTACAGATCTTTATACAGTAAATTTAACCCTTTGTGTATCTGCTTCTCTTTTCCTAAAAATTAAGGTTCTTTTGTTGCTAGGGTTTCTTGTTTTTCGTACCTTCTCTATGCTTTCAGGAACTCTATTCTACCTTGTTATGTTATGAGGTCTTATGCTTATATCTTAGGCTTTTTTTTGATTAAGCCTTTTGATCTGAAAGACTATGTATTTTGGCTATGTTCCTCATCTCTTATGGTCACATGGCTAGGTCTTGAGGCATGATCTTAGGGCCTGGGGTTTAAAGGATATAAGTCTCATAGCTTAAGCTCGTAGGTCTAAAGGTTAAAGACTGTAGGTTTAGTGGTTAGGTCGTATGGATTCAAGGTTAGATCTCTCGGTCTAGAGTTTAAGGCTGTAGGATCTGAAGGTTACGTATGGAGGTATGATCTGAGGGCTCTAGGGTTAAGTGTTTTA
Organism: Mantis religiosa; assembly: GCA_030765055.1. NCBI lineage: Eukaryota > Metazoa > Arthropoda > Insecta > Mantodea > Mantidae > Mantis > Mantis religiosa. The sequence goes on along the minus strand of CM060953.1, from coordinate 19,559,958 downwards.
AGCTTCATAGCTAAAGGTTGCCGGTCAGGAGGTTAAAAGCTGTAGGATCTGGAGGTTAGGTATTGAGGTATGATCTCGGAGCTCTAGGATTAAAAGCTATAGGCTTCATAGCTAAAAGTTTGCCAGCTAGAGATATCTTCTTTACTGTTAGAGGTATATTTGCAATGGTCTAGGCGTACAGTTTTCTTACATTTTTTCATGCAGACTGATGTCTTCGTACTCTTGTGTCTTTTTCAAGCTTTTACCCCCTATGCATCGTCTTGTAATAAGTCGTTACGCTAAACCAATGTTCTAATGCTATTTCCATGCTTTTTCAGATGTTATGAGGTTTATGCGCATTTCAGGGATATTTTAGACCAAGTTACGTTACTCAATTCATTTTATAACTAATTAAGAAGTTTTTCAAGGATATTTCAGATTACGAGATAGTAGTTACTTTTTAAATTTACCTATTTTAACATTAACTAAAGTGTGTTCAGTTAGCTTATGTGGTGAGGTAGACGTCCCTCGTCTTTTTTCTCTGGACTTGGGACCAGCGTCAGAATTTGTTTTCTGAACGGTAGACTTAACGCCCTCCTCTGCTCTTATTATTCAGCTGTTTTCATGCTTAGATATTTTAATGCTACGTTCTAGTGTTTATTTCTCGGAATGAAAATTGTTTTTTTTCTGCTCTAGGGTTCCTTCTTTCATTCGCCGTTCAAAATATGACAATGTCCATGGGGATATGTGGATACTCCATCATCTGCAATTACTCTCTTGTCATCATGTGGAGATAGGGATATTTTGTTCACTTCCACTGACGCAACATTATGTTGATGGGACATAATTAGGTTCATTGGCGTTCTTATGATTTCTCTGCTTTTAAGACAGTCCACATAGCTCTCAAAGGTGATGTACTGTTTAATGGCACTATGTTTTATGCCTTTTATCTTCTTGATTATGCCTCCATCGATGTCGAGTGCATACATCTTCGTTCTCAGTCCAACAAAACGACGAATGATTTTTCCATTGGCTTCATCTTTAAATTTTCCCAACACTTTCTTGTTTTTTGTAGAATGACATATGTGCTCGCTAGGATAATCAGCAGTATCCAGATGTTCCAGAAAACGTAACTTATCCTGGTATATGTCTCCGGTAGTCACACGATGGATGAAAGAGTCAGTATCCATGTACATGAGCTTCAGATTTTCAAGCCCGTAATACGGCATTAGCACATCATAATGATACCAATACATCAAGGTCTTCGAGATATCCAGCACACACATCCCAATGTATATAGGCTTGTTGAAGACTATCTCCCGTGACGCCATGTGTATTGCAGCCAGATTGGGTCCATATATAGTTCTATCAATAAATGTAGGCTTAGCAACCAGTTTTTCCAATGTCTTCCAATCGGTGACAAGTCGTATATTCAGTCGGTTTCTGATGTTTTCCATAGTTTTACCAAACATGGCATTGTTAAAGAGTTTGTAAAGATCCTTCTCGAAATCATTTCTCGATCCTTGTCGTAGCCGGTTATTGAATTCCACATAAGGCTTTAACCAACATGACTGTTGAAATTGTAGCACCCGATGGATTTTAGTCAGTTGTAACCCATGACTAAGGGCCTGCTTCAAGGCCATGTAATGCACCACATACCTAGTTCGTGATCCAAGGTGAGGAATTAGTTTCCTTGTAGAAGAACCCGGGGGCTTGATACACTCAGGTAGGAACGGTAAATCATTGTGTAGGTCATGGAGTTCTGTAGGATATTGAAGGTCCACTTCTAAGATGTATCCGAGAGGGTCATCTTCTCGTAGTATATCTAGGTTGATATCTTCAGGAGAAACCCACTTAAAACCCCCGTAAGCAAGGGGTTTCTGCATCGCCCACGCGTACTGGTTATTTGAATCCTCGTACGTAATATATTGAGAGGGTTTACTTGAGTCATACTCCTTCATGTAGTGATTGTTCGCTTCTGCATACCGATGAGAAACTTGGCATAATCCTCCTCTTATACCTGCTTCAACCATGAGTAGCTGGTCATAATCCTGTAGTAATTCCAGTTCAATTCGTGTGTACAACAGCATTGCATCCCACGTAAGTCCGGGTGATGTATAATAATGTGCGGGATCAACTTTATGGGTTTTCAGGGTCTGCTCTCTGAATGTTTCAAACACATCTGCTAGTAGAAGGACATCCGAAGTTAAGTAGAGGTCACTGTACTCGCCTAGTGTTCTGATGTTGAAGTGACTCCATACGGTTTTTGCATGCTGATACTCTGCATCACTAATTTCTTCTCTGTTTAACTTACTGTAGAATGCTTCTCTCGGAGGAAGTTCTGTCTCACTCAAAACATCCCATGATGTAACGTAATCATAGGGAAACACACCTTTACGCATCATCAAATCGATCTTCTCTGCTCCAAAGTACTTCTGAGTTTCAGGATATGATGTTAGATTTTTTGCTAGTTTATCCAAGCTGGTACTAAGGAAGCGATAGGTATCCACAAAACGAAGTTTAATGTCACCAACATACTTGGAAAATGATATATAACTTTCCTCAGAGCTAGGAATAACTTCTACTCTATCGCTAGTACAGCCTAACTCCTTAACAATGAAATGGGAGTCATATCCACTCAGGTTATGTATGAAGACAGGAATATAATTAGGCGTTTTACAGGTTAGATTACACTGATTATGTAGACTTCCTCGATATTCACCACTTATATGATCATGATCTCGTACTTTCCAGTTATCGTCGGTAAATTCTTTACCACATAAGTAGCATTCTGTAGAAGATTCGAATGATTTTTGTTGCTTATCTGTCAGAGTTAATGGAGCACCAGTTTTGTATACAGCATTAATTTTCTTTGCGAGAGAACTTACATACTCCATAAACTTCGGTGCAGCGTCACAACCTCGATATACATAGGGTTCAGTAGGAAGACCAGTCTGTAAACCTTCAATTGTAGCTGAGGATTTGACATAAACACAGAAACTCATAGGAATATGCTTCTGATATGGAACTGTATAAGACGTTTCGGGATTAGAAGAACACCCGTGGTAAGGGGTAAGAATGCTTTCAAAGTCAGCGTATATGACATAAGGTAATTTCAACATCCTTTCATGATTCTTGAATCTAACAATAGATTTCTCCTTAGTTGGCATAACAATCTTAGCAACTCCGTGTTGGCTACATATTTTTCTATGCTCATTTAACCTCTCAACTCCTCCATTTCGATACTCAAAGTGCGTAAAACAGCGTTTGCAGATACAGAGTTTTCCCTCACATTTGGTTTTTTGTTGATGAATAAGTCTCTCGAAATTCTTTATATAAACGTAATGATGACGTCCAGCTGAATTGCTTAACAGAAGCAGGTCGCGATGCTCAGTCAGTTCTTCATTGACAACTTTCATAGGAAACACTTGATTTTTCTCATCCAGCCCGAAAACATTTATAGAGATGTTATTTTTTCGTTCAAATTTCGGGATATCAGTCAGGCTCGTAGGAAACGAGAGGCAGGAAAAGTCATATCTCTCTTGAAGATCCTTATACTTGCTAACACGTTGAGGATCCTTGTGAATGAACTTGGCGAGAACAGCATACATAAAACACTTTTCATCTTCATAATTCTGTGGATTTATGCAGGCTCCTTTAGCTCCAATAGAGGTCGGTAGAGGGATGTAACTGGTTCCCCTCAGTCCATTATTCTTGTTGATTCTAACACGCACACCATCAACAGCTAATAAAGCCCAGCTGCTTCCTTTAAGTTGACTTTCCTCCATTTCAGTACAAAGTTTCTTGAATTTACTTTCCAATATGGCGTCCAAGTCACTTTATAAAAATATTGCTTGATTTGGCGTTTTAAAGGCTTTATCAGTAGTGTCACCAACGGCATTCACAAACCGACATTCAGCCATGAGGTTAATTTTCACACTTTTATGCATCCTCAGTTGCTTCTGAACGGCTTGAATTATCCGCTGTTTTGATTCCTGGAGATATGTATTCAGGTCTTGGCATGTAGAGCACTGGATGAAATATGATTTCAGTCGATCCTGGAAAGCTGTTTCATATTCTACGACATCGTCTTCATCAGGAACCATTAACAGCAATTTATGTTTGGTAGGCTCGATCTTGAGTTTCTTAGCAGTAGTTATTCTCTCGCATCGTTCTTGGTGAGTATCTCTGCGATTCTCAGTATCATAAACGTTACCACAATGTTTACATTCGTAAAACCGGCCACATACCAGCTCATGTCTCTTTTTATTGTAGCTTTTCAGGAAACTCTTTGCACATATGCTACACCTATTTTCAGGTATAGTGTCTAACAGAGCTTCCATCGCTATAGTTTTTTGTTGTGTGCAGGCTAATTCTCGGGAATATGCTGCCAAGTAAGTGTCTTGATACACTTCTCACTTCTCTTCTTCACCTTGATAAGTTATCAGCGCTACTGATGATGAATTTCACTGTAGAAGCTGATCCGCTATGCTATAAACACACTAGCGTAATTACAATCTAAGATCGATAAAGCTCTCTTTATACACTTAGCACAGACCTAATAGAAAACTTCATCATCCCCTTCACCAACGGGATTCGAAGGTGGCACTCCTATCGGAGAAAACCTAAAGGAAAACTTCATCACACCACCACCACCACCACCACCACCTTTGTAGTTCGAAGGTGGCGCTCCTATCGGAGAAAACCTAAAAGAAAACTATTATCTTGCTACCACAGGGGTTCGAAGATGCTTCTACTATTGGAGAAAACCTAAAAGAAAACTCTATTAATTTTCCAGTTTTCGATTATTCTTTAACTACTTTACAATTCACATGAGAGAAAAAATTAGACAAATTAAAATTGAAAAAGGAAATAAATAGCTAGATTTGAAGATAAAATTTATACAATTCAAACGAGTATAAACACGACTAAGCTCCGCCTTTTTAGTTTTAAAGTTACATTAGGAGCTCCCATTGCCACCCGTAGACACCTCTCCGTCATCTTCAACCACGTGTTCTTGATTCTTTTCACACATATCTTAACATAACAGTTCTATTTTTCTCAAGTTCATCTATTACACCGTTTAACTGATCCACGGGGCACCCTTAGAATCCTTCACTTCATCCTCAAACACATCTTCTTGAACCCTTTTGATATATTTTAACCTATTTATGTTTGTTGCTACGGGCATCCGTTCTCTTTTCTTAAGTTAAATTATTACGGCCATCTTGTTATGTTTGATTCTCATGCTTATATATTAAACTTTGTGATTAAGTATTTTGATTTGAAAGTCTATGTAAATCGGTTAAGGTAAACATCTCTTCTCAACATGAGACAAGTCATGATGTATGATCTTATGGGGTGAGCTTGTGAACACGCCTAATCATTTATATTCAAAGGTATTTAAATTATCCCACCGAGATTTGAACCTAGATCCTAAGGCGTAAATTACCATTTCAACAACAATTCACACCTAAAGTATATATGTATACGCTATTTCATTGCGCTAACGTTATTAGTTCAAGAGTTATTTAAGATTCAAGTTATTGCGACAGAAGCGGTTATCGAACCACGGGTCTGTAGGATACGGAATCATAAATCATTCACAGCATATGTTGAATGAAAAAAACCTGCGCTTTCCCCTGCTGTTCTATGTGCAATACATCAGAAATAGAACACAATTACATAATTCAATGGACGATGGGAACTGAACCAGGGACCCTTGAGCTACACGTTGTCAGCATATGATTAACTATGAGAAGCATAACCATATAAAGGTTATTTCACTTCTCTAGACCCAGCGGTTACAGAGATATTTAAATTAAACGATTCAGGACTCGAACTAAGGACTACAGGTATACAGTATATACCCTGCGGACCTAGCTAACCATATGTAAGTAATAAAGTTTATCCGAACTCTCTATCATAATTAGTTTCGGAGTTATTCCAATATAAGCAGTACTCTTCTGCCCCGAGATTCGATTAGGGGGCCATTGATAAAACTACCAGTCAGACAGTCAGTAAGGGCACGGACACCCCTGCGCGGTAGAAAGGCAGCATGCATCGTCTTTCCACCCCTGGTCGGCATCCCATTAGTTTCCGAAAACTCTTTATTTATCACATGCAGGTGTGCCTGCGTCTTGGGACAAGGGCTTGACAGGTCATTAATCAAGTAGTAGTTCATAAATGGTCCCTATCCCTTACCCCACCCCTTATCAATTTATATGCAAATTAGATATTCTATTGTGCTTAAGTCCCCCTTTATGAACTACTACTTGATTAATGACCTGTCAAGCCCTTGTCCCAAGACGCAGGCACACCTGCATGTGATAAATAAAGAGTGTTCGGAAACTAATGGGATGCCGACCAGGGGTGGAAAGACGATGCATTGTGCCTTTCTACCGCGCAGGGGTGTCCGTGCCCTTACTGACTGTCTGACTGGTAGTTTTATCAATGGCCCCCTAATCGAATCTCGGGGCAGAAGAGTACTGCTTATATTGGAATAACTCCGAAACTAATTATGATAGAGAGTTCGGATAAACTTTATTACTTACATATGGTTAGCTAGGTCCGCAGGGTATATACTGTATACCTGTAGTCCTTAGTTCGAGTCCTGAATCGTTTAATTTAAATATCTCTGTAACCGCTGGGTCTAGAGAAGTGAAATAACCTTTATATGGTTATGCTTCTCATAGTTAATCATATGCTGACAACGTGTAGCTCAAGGGTCCCTGGTTCAGTTCCCATCGTCTATTGAATTATGTAATTGTGTTCTATTTCTGATCTATTGCACATAGAACAGCAGGGGAAAGCGCAGGTTTTTTTCATTCAACATATGCTGTGAATGATTTATGATTCCGTATCCTACAGACCCGTGGTTCGATAACCGCTTCTGTCGCAATAACTTGAATCTTAAATAACTCTTGAACTAATAACGTTAGCGCAATGAAATAGCGTATACATATATACTTTAGGTGTGAATTGTTGTTGAAATGGTAATTTACGCCTTAGGATCTAGGTTCAAATCTCGGTGGGATAATTTAAATACCTTTGAATATAAATGCTTAGGCGTGTTCACAAGCTCACCCCATAAGATCATACATCATGACTTGTCTCATGTTGAGAAGAGATGTTTACCTTAACCGATTTACATAGACTTTCAAATCAAAATACTTAATCACAAAGTTTAATATATAAGCATGAGAATCAAACATAACAAGATGGCCGTAATAATTTAACTTAAGAAAAGAGAACGGATGCCCGTAGCAACAAACATAAATAGGTTAAAATATATCAAAAAAGTTCAAGAAGGTGTGTTTGAGGATGAAGTGAAGGATTCTAAGGGTGCCCCGTGGATCAGTTAAACGGTGTAATAGATGAACTTGAGAAAAATAGAACTGTTATGTTAAGATATGTGTGAAAAGAATCAAGAACACGTGGTTGAAGATGACGGAGAGGTGTCTACGGGTGGCAATGGGAGCTCCTAATGTAACTAAAACTAAAAAGGCGGAGCTTAGTCGTGTTTATACTCGTTTGAATTGTCTAAATTTTATCTTCAAATCTAGCTATTTATTTCCTTTTTCAATTTTAATTTGTCTAATTTTTTCTCTCATGTGAATTGTAAAGTAGTTAAAGAATAATCGAAAACTGGAAAATTAATAGAGTTTTCTTTTAGGTTTTCTCCAATAGTAGAAGCATCTTCGAACCCCTGTGGTAGCAAGATAATAGTTTTCTTTTAGGTTTTCTCCGATAGGAGCGCCACCTTCGAACTACAAAGGTGGTGGTGGTGGTGGTGGTGGTGGTGGTGGTGGTGTGATGAAGTTTTCCTTTAGGTTTTCTCCGATAGGAGTGCCACCTTCGAATCCCGTTGGTGAAGGGGATGATGAAGTTTTCTATTAGGTCTGTGCTAAGTGTATAAAGAGAGCTTTATCGATCTTAGATTGTAATTACGCTAGTGTGTTTATAGCATAGCGGATCAGCTTCTACAGTGAAATTCATCATCAGTAGCGCTGATAACTTATCAAGGTGAAGAAGAGAAGTGAGAAGTGTATCAAGACACTTACTTGGCAGCATATTCCCGAGAATTAGCCTGCACACAACAAAAAACTATAGCGATGGAAGCTCTGTTAGACACTATACCGGAAAATAGGTGTAGCATATGTGCAAAGAGTTTCCTGAAAAGCTACAATAAAAAGAGACATGAGCTGGTATGTGGCCGGTTTTACGAATGTAAACATTGTGGTAACGTTTATGATACTGATAATCGCAGAGATACTCACCAAGAACGATGCGAGAGAATAACTACTGCTAAGAAACTCAAGATCGAGCCTACCAAACATAAATTGCTGTTAATGGTTCCTGATGAAGACGATGTCGTAGAATATGAAACAGCTTTCCAGGATCGACTGAAATCATATTTCATCCAGTGCTCTACATGCCAAGACCTGAATACATATCTCCAGGAATCAAAACAGCGGATAATTCAAGCCGTTCAGAAGCAACTGAGGATGCATAAAAGTGTGAAAATTAACCTCATGGCTGAATGTCGGCTTGTGAATGCCGTTGGTGACACTACTGATAAAGCCTTTAAAACGCCAAATCAAGCAATATTTTTAGAAAGTGACTTGGACGCCATATTGGAAAGTAAATTCAAGAAACTTTGTACTGAAATGGAGGAAAGTCAACTTAAAGGAAGCAGCTGGGCTTTATTAGCTGTTGATGGTGTGCGTGTTAGAATCAACAAGAATAATGGACTGAGGGGAACCAGTTACATCCCTCTACCGACCTCTATTGGAGCTAAAGGAGCCTGCATAAATCCACAGAATTATGAAGATGAAAAGTGTTTTATGTATGCTGTTCTCGCCAAGTTCATTCACAAGGATCCTCAACGTGTTAGCAAGTATAAGGATCTTCAAGAGAGATATGACTTTTCCTGCCTCTCGTTTCCTACGAGCCTGACTGATATCCCGAAATTTGAACGAAAAAATAACATCTCTATAAATGTTTTCGGGCTGGATGAGAAAAATCAAGTGTTTCCTATGAAAGTTGTCAATGAAGAACTGACTGAGCATCGCGACCTGCTTCTGTTAAGCAATTCAGCTGGACGTCATCATTACGTTTATATAAAGAATTTCGAGAGACTTATTCATCAACAAAAAACCAAATGTGAGGGAAAACTCTGTATCTGCAAACGCTGTTTTACGCACTTTGAGTATCGAAATGGAGGAGTTGAGAGGTTAAATGAGCATAGAAAAATATGTAGCCAACACGGAGTTGCTAAGATTGTTATGCCAACTAAGGAGAAATCTATTGTTAGATTCAAGAATCATGAAAGGATGTTGAAATTACCTTATGTCATATACGCTGACTTTGAAAGCATTCTTACCCCTTACCACGGGTGTTCTTCTAATCCCGAAACGTCTTATACAGTTCCATATCAGAAGCATATTCCTATGAGTTTCTGTGTTTATGTCAAATCCTCAGCTACAATTGAAGGTTTACAGACTGGTCTTCCTACTGAACCCTATGTATATCGAGGTTGTGACGCTGCACCGAAGTTTATGGAGTATGTAAGTTCTCTCGCAAAGAAAATTAATGCTGTATACAAAACTGGTGCTCCATTAACTCTGACAGATAAGCAACAAAAATCATTCGAATCTTCTACAGAATGCTACTTATGTGGTAAAGAATTTACCGACGATAACTGGAAAGTACGAGATCATGATCATATAAGTGGTGAATATCGAGGAAGTCTACATAATCAGTGTAATCTAACCTGTAAAACGCCTAATTATATTCCTGTCTTCATACATAACCTGAGTGGATATGACTCCCATTTCATTGTTAAGGAGTTAGGCTGTACTAGCGATAGAGTAGAAGTTATTCCTAGCTCTGAGGAAAGTTATATATCATTTTCCAAGTATGTTGGTGACATTAAACTTCGTTTTGTGGATACCTATCGCTTCCTTAGTACCAGCTTGGATAAACTAGCAAAAAATCTAACATCATATCCTGAAACTCAGAAGTACTTTGGAGCAGAGAAGATCGATTTGATGATGCGTAAAGGTGTGTTTCCCTATGATTACGTTACATCATGGGATGTTTTGAGTGAGACAGAACTTCCTCCGAGAGAAGCATTCTACAGTAAGTTAAACAGAGAAGAAATTAGTGATGCAGAGTATCAGCATGCAAAAACCGTATGGAGTCACTTCAACATCAGAACACTAGGCGAGTACAGTGACCTCTACTTAACTTCGGATGTCCTTCTACTAGCAGATGTGTTTGAAACATTCAGAGAGCAGACCCTGAAAACCCATAAAGTTGATCCCGCACATTATTATACATCACCCGGACTTACGTGGGATGCAATGCTGTTGTACACACGAATTGAACTGGAATTACTACAGGATTATGACCAGCTACTCATGGTTGAAGCAGGTATAAGAGGAGGATTATGCCAAGTTTCTCATCGGTATGCAGAAGCGAACAATCACTACATGAAGGAGTATGACTCAAGTAAACCCTCCCAATATATTACGTACGAGGATTCAAATAACCAGTACGCGTGGGCGATGCAGAAACCCCTTGCTTACGGGGGTTTTAAGTGGGTTTCTCCTGAAGATATCAACCTAGATATACTACGAGAAGATGACCCTCTCGGATACATCTTAGAAGTGGACCTTCAATATCCTACAGAACTCCATGACCTACACAATGATTTACCGTTCCTACCTGAGTGTATCAAGCCCCCGGGTTCTTCTACAAGGAAACTAATTCCTCACCTTGGATCACGAACTAGGTATGTGGTGCATTACATGGCCTTGAAGCAGGCCCTTAGTCATGGGTTACAACTGACTAAAATCCATCGGGTGCTACAATTTCAACAGTCATGTTGGTTAAAGCCTTATGTGGAATTCAATAACCGGCTACGACAAGGATCGAGAAATGATTTCGAGAAGGATCTTTACAAACTCTTTAACAATGCCATGTTTGGTAAAACTATGGAAAACATCAGAAACCGACTGAATATACGACTTGTCACCGATTGGAAGACATTGGAAAAACTGGTTGCTAAGCCTACATTTATTGATAGAACTATATATGGACCCAATCTGGCTGCAATACACATGGCGTCAAGGGAGATAGTCTTCAACAAGCCTATATACATTGGGATGTGTGTGCTGGATATCTCGAAGACCTTGATGTATTGGTATCATTATGATGTGCTAATGCCGTATTACGGGCTTGAAAATCTGAAGCTCATGTACATGGATACTGACTCTTTCATCCATCGTGTGACTACCGGAGACATATACCAGGATAAGTTACGTTTTCTGGAACATCTGGATACTGCTGATTATCCTAGCGAGCACATATGTCATTCTACAAAAAACAAGAAAGTGTTGGGAAAATTTAAAGATGAAGCCAATGGAAAAATCATTCGTCGTTTTGTTGGACTGAGACCGAAGATGTATGCACTCGACATCGATGGAGGCATAATCAAGAAGATAAAAGGCATAAAACATAGTGCCATTAAACAGTACATCACCTTTGAGAGCTATGTGGACTGTCTTAAAAGCAGAGAAATCATAAGAACGCCAATGAACCTAATTATGTTCCATCAACATAATGTTGCGTCAGTGGAAGTGAACAAAATATCCCTATCTCCACATGATGACAAGAGAGTAATTGCAGATGATGGAGTATCCACATATCCCCATGGACATTGTCATATTTTGAACGGCGAATGAAAGAAGGAACCCTAGAGCAGAAAAAAAGCAATTTTCATTCCGAGAAATAAACACTAGAACGTAGCATTAAAATATCTAAGCATGAAAACAGCTGAATAATAAGAGCAGAGGAGGGCGTTAAGTCTACCGTTCAGAAAACAAATTCTGACGCTGGTCCCAAGTCCAGAGAAAAAAGACGAGGGACGTCTACCTCACCACATAAGCTAACTGAACACACTTTAGTTAATGTTAAAATAGGTAAATTTAAAAAGTAACTACTATCTCGTAATCTGAAATATCCTTGAAAAACTTCTTAATCAGTTATAAAATGAATTGAGTAACGTAACTTGGTCTAAAATATCCCTGAAACGCGCATAAACCTCATAACATCTGAAAAAGCATGGAAATAGCATTAGAACATTGGTTTAGCGTAACGACTTATTACAAGACGATGCATAGGGGGTAAAAGCTTGAAAAAGACACTAGAGTACGAAGACATCAATCTGCATGAAAAAATGTAAGAAAACTGTACGCCTAGACCATTGCAAATATACCTCTAACAGTAAAGAAGATATCTCTAGCTGGCAAACTTTTAGCTATGAAGCCTATAGCTTTTAATCCTAGAGCTCCGAGATCATACCTCAATACCTAACCTCCAGATCCTACAGCTTTTAACCTCCTGACCAGCAACCTTTAGCTATGAAGCTTAAAACACTTAACCCTAGAGCCCTCAGATCATACCTCCATACGTAACCTTCAGATCCTACAGCCTTAAACTCTAGACCGAGAGATCTAACCTTGAATCCATACGACCTAACCACTAAACCTACAGTCTTTAACCTTTAGACCTACGAGCTTAAGCTATGAGACTTATATCCTTTAAACCCCAGGCCCTAAGATCATGCCTCAAGACCTAGCCATGTGACCATAAGAGATGAGGAACATAGCCAAAATACATAGTCTTTCAGATCAAAAGGCTTAATCAAAAAAAAAGCCTAAGATATAAGCATAAGACCTCATAACATAACAAGGTAGAATAGAGTTCCTGAAAGCATAGAGAAGGTACGAAAAACAAGAAACCCTAGCAACAAAAGTACCTCAATTTTTAGGAAAAGAGAAGCAGATACACAAAGGGTTAAATTTACTGTATAAAGATCTGTAATCAGCATATATACCTCTTGCAGTGACAAAGATAGCTATAATATCGATATGCCTAAAAACTTTGCATCATACATACAAGTAGTTAGCATGAGAAAAGAAACATGCTTAGGATAGGTTAAGGAGGTAAAAACGGGGCAGCTTAAGAAAAGAGAACGAATGTTAATACCAGAATCAACTAGGTTCAACAATGATCAAGAAGCTAAAACCATGGGATATATTAGGTTAGGTTAAAGTGGTAGAATAGAGGAACTTAAGGAAAGAGAACAAATAGGTTAACAGGTGCAACAAAGGAAGCCACTAGCCAAACACAGCTAGGTTATAATAAGAATGATGAAAGAAGGTAGAAATGAAAGAGTATATTAGGTTAGGTTAGTTTATAATCGGATGACATAGTAAAGCATAAATGTAGTACTTGCCCCAAGATTAACCGCCTTTAATCGCTGGACTAGCAAACTTAACTTCAAAATTATAAGACCATACCTCAGCCTATAAAACATAGATAAAAGACCCTACGGTCTTTATCCTCTAGACCAACAACATTTAGCTATGAACCCTACAACCCTTAACCCTAGAGCTCATGGCACATTAAATCCTATAGGTATTAACCTCCCATACCAGCAACCCTACCTGTTAAAACCTGCAACCCTTAACCCTAGAGCCCCAGATCATACCTCAAGACCTAACCTCTAAATCCCACAGCTATTAACCTCCCTGACCAACAGTCTTTACCTAAGAAACCCTGCAACTCTTAACCATAGAGTCCCAGATCATACCTCGAGACCTAACCTCTAAGTCCTATAGCTATTAACCTCCCAGACCAACAGTCTTTACCTAAGAAACCCTGCAACTCTTAACCCTAGAGCCCCAGATCATACCTCGAGACCTAACCTCTAAATCCCACAGCTTTCAAGCTCCAGACCAACAGACTTTACCTTAAGAAACCCTGCAGCCCTTAACCATAGAGTCCCAGATCATACCTCAAGACCTGACCTCTAAATCCCACAGCTTTCAAGCTCCAGACCAACAGACTTTACCTAAGAAACCCTGCAACTCTTAACCATAGAGTCCCAGATCATACCTCAGGACCTAACCATTAAATCCTTCAGATATTAACATCCCATACCAACAGACTTTACCTAAGAAACCCTGCAACTCTTAACCATAGAGTCCCAGATCATACCTCGAGACCTAACCTCTAAGTCCTATAGCTATTAACCTCCCAGACCAACAGTCTTTACCTAAGAAACCCTGCAACTCTTAACCATAGAGTCCCAGATCATACCTCGAGACCTAACCTCTAAGTCCTATAGCTATTAACCTCCCAGACCAACAGTCTTTACCTAAGAAACCCTGCAACTCTTAACCATAGAGTCCCAGATCATACCTCAGGACCTAACCATTAAATCCTTCAGATATTAACATCCCATACCAACAGACTTTACCTAAGAAACCCTGCAGCCCTTAACCCTAGAGCCTCAGATCATAGCTCAAGACAAACTCTGATCATACCTCAGGACACAGCATTATAAGGTACAGCAAAATAAGAGGATTGACTGCCTACCTAAACACTGTCTAAATCCACTAAACATACCGATTGCGCACGGCCGCCATCTTGCTCATTTGGGTCTGCGCTGGAACCGCTATTTTTAACCTACTGGGGTAAATTAGTAATTGACGTTATGATCAACCATGTAACGTAATATCAGTATTCATTTGTTTATGAACACTTATTAGGCGTATTTCTGTAATTGTACATTACAGCCGACTGTGACTGTGGAGGGGGGATGTTGACTGAGAATAGGAGTTGGAAAGAGACGGAAGAGAAAGGATGTTGGATCTGAGCTCGCAGAAGCCGAATGTCAATGTTCTGGATCCATTGCGGGACTTATACATGAAAAAACTATTTTACATATTTTCGTTTAATTGTTAATTAATAGTCACGAAAGCGTTTAAATAAAAATATTTGGAGTCGTTCTTGAGAAAATATAACATTTTGAAAAAGTTCCTAAACGTATGGACTATGATACACTGAAGCACAACATTAGTATCATTTTTAGTCTGACTAGTGCTACATGCCCCATATATTACTTGTGTTTACCTAATCTCTGTTTTCATATAACATTGCCCCACTGACATGTATCACTCTGCGTGCAACAGCCTTCTTCCTCACCATAATTGGCTAACGCTTCGCGCCATAGACCATAGCCGGTGCCTTCGCATCATATTTTAAACTGCAGTAAACATCATAATAATTGCCAGGAAGATAGATAAAATCCTAGAAATAAGAATATGAAGGCATGCAAATATACAAGTTTATGATGAAAACTGAGCAATTTGAAACTGAATGAATGAGCAATGAAACTGAAAAAAATTTAAAATGAAAGGCCTTCGACTGGGCTTTTTTTAAACCAGCACATCTAGCTTGCAAGAATGCTTTTCTTTCAATCACAAAAGTCGTGTCACGCCATACTTGTCGTCTGTCCTTCATTCACCCAAGTCTCGTCAAGGTAGTATATTTTGCGATTTTTTTTAATGATCTCGGTTTTTTTTTACATTCAGGATCACAAAGGGGAAAGGTAGAGTGGGAGGGCTGGTTTTACTTTATTTATTCATGTGTGATTACATTTTGTTCCAACTTCTAGAAAGAATCGGTGTGCACACCCGTGCAAAGTTATCAAGTGAGATCTAGTTGATCATTTAAATCGGTCCATACCTCATGATATCTACGCATTTTGTATCGCTCTTCTCTGAGCCACTTTTTGAATGCAAATTAATTAGGATAATCTGCACTCAGGCAGTAATGGTACCTCGTTACAGTCTGATTGTCCTTAAATAACGTCTTCGCCACACAGCAATATCGCCCCTGGAGTGGTAAGTTTTCCTGCTGTCTCAATTTCATGTCGCGATGTTCCTACGCATCTAACACACCTGTAAGGTCAGAGCACAGCTGTTCGACTTCTCTCACTGACAAAGACGGATTCTTCTCTGTGAGTGCATTAAACACATGTACCACAATTCTTTCTTCGCCGCTTTCTAAAGGTTTTCCCTTGCGATGTTTCAGCGAAAAACTGGCGGTAGACTCTGTCATTATACGTATAATAAGTACACGCGCAATAAACGACCAATGAAATAATTTAGCTCTCGCACTCGGCATAGCACACCGTCGAATGGCGATATATGACTAATCCAGTTCAAAAGAAGGTCAGTGATAAAAGTCATATAAACAAATATGGCTTCACTACCGCTAAATCACGTGCTATCGTGTCATGTGCTTGAGAGCAAAGGAACCTCCTCTTTATTTCGTTTAAGAATTAACATGCATTTCAGATAAATCAACTCTGTTGCGTAATATATTTAATTAAAACGTTTACGAAAATATGCGTTTAACAATACTCTTCCAACATGTAAAGATATATCACCATGTTAAATAACGAACTAATTTTTACCGCACAACAGTCTATACTGCAACAGCAGTCAATGATAGGTGATAAGGTCATGTGACCATTAAGAGATACGGGGCAAGCTTATGTAAAACAAGGATTGAGTCACGTTTCGTTACGACCTTCCTAACATTCTCAGCTAATGTCAACTTGTACGAGGTCAACCCGAAAGTCGGAAGACCCCGGTCTCTATCAACCCGGAAACGATGGAAAACATCGGTGATCCTTACTTACGGCAATCTAGGGAACCCGCCCCACCAACTCAAGACAGCTGGAAGTGGATACGCCACATATGAGCCTCAACCCCGCAGGGCAGACTACCGAAAACCTCGGTTTGGCCACCTGGTTATGGTGTGGGTCTGCAGGCTGTAACAGTAGTTTTGGGTTATAAAAATATATGTAATTGTGTGATTGGCCGAAGTAATAATTGTATGACGTAATATGACGTAATGTTGTGACGTGGAATTAAATCGGCCAATCACAAAATTAAGATAGGAGTAACGATAGTTACCAAAAATCAATAATCTTGATAGGGAGATTTGTTGTAATGGTGAGTGTGATGAATAGTGGTGCAAGATCAAGAACATTTAAATAATTGTTTGATTGTGTTTAAATATAACTAAGAAAGAATCTTTTAATGTAAATTTATATTGAGGAATTAATCCTTTTAAATACATTACTCCGGTATATGGGTGATTTTTGATTAATTAGAGCCAACTGAAAAATTCAATGCCATGGCCGGGATTTGAACCACGGATCTACTGGTTTCCGTCCAGTTGTTCTACCCTTGAGCTACCATGGTCAACGTGCCTTCCTGACATTAAATTCTCCAATTGACTCATATTTCCCTGTAGACGCCACAAGTGGTTGTCGCCACAAGTAGTTGTCTCAAATTTGAGAACCCTAAAGTGGTCTACCGGGAAATATGAGTCAGTTGGAGAATTTAATGTCAGGAAGGCACGTTGACCATGGTAGCTCAAGGGTAGAGCAACTGGACGGAAACCAGTAGATCCGTGGTTCAATCCCGGCCATGGCATTAAATTTTTCAGTTGGCTCTAATTAATCAAAAATCACCCATATACCGGAGTAATGTATTTAAAAGGATTAATTCTTTAAGGATTAATTCCTCAATATAAATTTACATTAAAAAATAATCTACGATAAAAATCCTGGTAATTAAGTACTTACAATGGTAAGTCGCCACAAGTAGTTGTCTGAAATATAAGAACCCTAAAGTGGTCTACCGGGAAATATAATGAGTCAATTGGAGAATTTAATGTCAGGAAGGCACGTTGACCATGGTAGCTCAAGGGTAGAACAACTGGACGGAAACCAGTAGATCCATGGTTCAGATGCCGGCCATGGCATTGAATTTTTCAGTTGGCTCTAATTAATTAAGAAAGAATCTATCGAAATGTTTGAAGTAAACTGCAACAGACTAGCAAAATAACATCAGGAGAGTTAATTAATACAGTTGCACACATCACCTCCAAAATTGGCATTTCGGTGGGATCTGTGCACAAAATCCTGCATGAATATATGAAAATTCTTAATCGGCGATCCTCCATAATACAAATTCCTGTCCTAAGGCTAGTCCTTGGGACCTTTCAGGCAACCCTCTGCCCTATCCGTGCGGCCGAGGCCTGGCCGGAGGTATCCAATCTCCCGCGGGTGTCGGGAAAACACTGCCCCCTCGAGTCCAACCCAATCCGAACAGCTCCCTTTCGGGAATGGCTCGAATGTTCTGCACGGGGTCCCTCTTCGTAACCGCAAAAGTACCTCGAGGGCTAAGGCTCCGCAGCGCCGGCACCAAGGCCTCTGAAGGGGATGGATACACTCCCTACAGTACGTTTTTATTTTATGAACTCCGTGGAGGTGATAGTGGCGTCTCCGTTGGTGTCTTGATAAACTTGAGGTTCTGAATCTTAGTGCGTGGCGTGGCTGAAATAGTAATCTGCTCTACTCTCACCAAAGTTATCCGGGTTCGATCCTATGCCACCACAAAGTGAGATTTGTGGTTGTCAACACGCTGCTGGGGCGAGTTTTCTCCCGAATTTCCGGTTTCCTCCTAAATCTCTTTGCACCAGTGCATCCTCATCTCATGTAACATCAGTGTCACCGCCTGCGGTGCCGTATGTAGTAAAAGCGGACGTTAAACGTTACACATTTCGAGTTCTCTTCACAGGTGGAGTCGAAATTGGACATTCTGCCTTCATACTGCGTGGTTAATGCAGTTGTACTCAGGACACATTTTAATAAATGGATTTATTGCCCTAAAGTTCAAGTTCCTTTCTGTTTGAGGGAGTTGTCCCAGTCTTTGCTCTCTATCCGGTACATATCTGAGTTTTTCTCTGTGGGATTCTCCTTTTTAGTAATTGAATTCAACAGTTGTAGTACACTAAATTTTTTTTCTATTGGGTCCAAGAAATGTGTTCTTTTGGAAAATAAGTGTAGCCCTGGCATGGTAAAAACTAGCAATATATGGAGCATCGGGCACTTATTCGACTGAAAACTATACTAACTTTAGAAACATGTTACACCTTAGGACCTATTTTGTAAGAGGGCTAATTACATTCAAAAGCTTTTGCAAGGAAATGGATTTTAATGCACAGTTTAGTATTTAACCAACACACAGACGTGAAAAGTTTTATAAATGCTTACCATATACGTTGTAATGACACTCTCTCTTAGTTCTTAATTAACCGTCAGGAGCGAACATTGACAGAAGCTAATGTTCCAAACTCGTATTCCTGTCCAGAGATGGCGCCACTTGTAATATCCTGCCACGGTGAAGAAGATCTGTATTTATTTACAAAGTTGTAAAACGAACTGTATTTACACTCCTTCCATGTCCTTTAGGTCTAATTGCTTTTAGGTGTAAGAAAGTAAACATTAATTACAATATATTTTGACACAAATTTGACGGGAGACGTAATTATGTATGAGATAATAAGTCTTCTGAATTAAATATATTAGCCAAAAATTTTATTAGTTTATTTCATGGTATGGATTTGTAATTATCAAAATTGTCGCTGTTCGACGTGTTGCACTATAATAGTTAACTCCATACTTAGCTTTGTTGCATGGCTATATATTAATAGTGTTTGGAATGAAATCACGGTTCCGTTGCCCGTAGCTGCTATGGGCTGCGTAGTGGTTCTTGAACACTGAGGAATTTAAATGACAGCTTTGATGCAAGTCTCTTACCTGCTTTCCCTGTCCTCCAATGACAGTGGTATCTCACTACGATAACTTCACTCTCTGAAGTATCACTGGATTGCTTATTTCATGTGTCGCTATTTAGGGAAGCCATTGTCTTCAACAAATTAAATATTCTAGTTCCAGAAAGGTTTCTCACTTACACACAACTTAACAAGTTAAACAAACCTTGTTACTGTTGCCATCCCATTCTCAATTATAATTGTTTCATATTTTTAGTTATTTATTTTTTCTTAATTTACGTCCTCTTACCTTTTCTTCCCTTAGCGCAACCTTTTCCCAATACTCCTGTTTCTTTCATTCATATTATGACATACTTTTCCAATTCTATTTGTCCAATTTTATCAAATCATTCATTGCGTCCTTAATTTTAAAAGTCACATATCTGCAGTCAACTTTTGTTTGGTATCTCTCCATTAAGTCTATGCGATTCAGATCTCGATATTACGGAGGAAGACCTATTGTTGCATTGTTATATTTCTGACGAAATTTGGTCAATCAAAGTGTTTTTCTTAGTCGGTTTGTTATCTGGCAATAAACAATACAATTTTGTTTTGGTGCTACTTTCATCAAATGGGATATTGTGATTTTCTAACCAAGAAAGCGTGGCTCTTCTTAAAGGACTTGCCGTTGGAGGTTTATCTACATGTGTATTATGTTAAAGAGACATTATCTATTTCTACGTAATATGTTGTTTATGAACACTTAATAGGCGTATGTCTGTAATTATACATTACAGTCAACTGTACTTGGGGTGGGGGGCGGTTGGGTGAGAATATGAGCTGGAAAGAGACAGAAGAGCAACAATATTGGATCTGAGCTCGCAGAAGATGAAAGTCAGTGTTCTGGAACCATTGTGGGGCATACACATCAAACCACTATTTTACACACCTTCCCTTT
Source organism: Mantis religiosa (assembly GCA_030765055.1). Lineage (NCBI taxonomy): Eukaryota > Metazoa > Arthropoda > Insecta > Mantodea > Mantidae > Mantis > Mantis religiosa. Next base: position 19,539,530 of record CM060953.1, on the reverse strand, counting down.
AATTGTTAATTAGCAGTCAAGAAAACAACTTTGGTTGACAAACTGACAGATAATATTCTGCTACGATCTCGTCTTGCTGTCAACAGATGGCTCCACCTGCAAGATCTTGACCGCGGTGAAGAAAACTGGCAATTATTTACGAAGTTTTAAAGTGAACTATATTTTTATTGTTGCATATACCTTAAGTTTAATTGATTTTTACTGCCGAAAAGTAAATCGTAATTAGAATGGATTTTTTGATAGAAATGTGACCGAAGAAGTTATTCTGTGTGAGAATGAAATTCTTCTAATTTTATTATATAGTCTAAAATTTTCGCAGTTATCCTCTATTCCCAACCCCAACATATCCGACATTCCCTCCCTTGAGGCTGCGGTCGCGTCCTTCACCTCAGTCGTGAAGCGAACGGTCCGCAACCTTACAGTTATCACCCCAGCCCCACTTCATCCGGATGTTCTTCCCCTAGACATCCTACTACACATTCGCCGTTCCTGGGCAGCAAGGTGGCTCTACCAGAGACACCGCACGCCTCATAATCGAGGGCTTCATCGGCGACTGTGCCGAGAGGTTCGTGCCCGCCTCCGTGAGCACAGAGTGCGCGCGTGGGAGGACACGATGTCTCGTATGAACCTCGAGGATGGAGACGTGTGGAGGGTCATTAAAAGACTTCGGAACCGCCAAGGGACACCAAACTCCTCACTCCAGGGTACCCAAGGCCTGTCCTACGATCCACAGGCCAAGGCTACGGTGTTCGCCGACTACCTTGAGAGGACCATGAGGCCTAGAGAAGACCCCCAGGACCCAGCCTTCTCTGACCGCGTTAGGCAGGAGGTACGTCGATACCTTCGGCGACCCCCGGCTGAGGCGGACAGACTCCCAGTCATAAGACCCAGTGAGCTTCAGGGCGTACTCCGGCGCCTCAAACCAAAAAAGGCAGCGGGCTCTGATGGCATAACGCCACTCATGCTCCGCCACCTTCCCTTCAGGGCCGTGTTATTTCTAACCAAAGTCTTCAATATATGTCTCTCTCTGAGTCACTTTCCACGTAGTTGGAGAGAGGCTCGGGTGATATGCATCTTGAAGCCAGGGAAAGACCCGGTTAATCCTGCCAACTACCGCTCCATCAGCCTCCTTTCTGTTCTCTCGAAAGTTTTCGAGAGACTTTTCTTAGCCCGCATGTCCCCCCTTCTGGGTGACATACAAGCTATCCCTCCTCACCAGTTTGGCTTTCGTCCTGGGCATTCCACGTCACAGCAGTTGCTGCGCGTGGTGGAGGCTGCAGCCCTGGGTTTCCAGGACAAGGCTTTCACCTCGGCGGTTTCTCTGGACGTGGAAAAGGCTTTCTCTACGACCTGGCACGCGGGTCTTCTGTACAAACTCATCCAACTGGAGCTACCCACTCAAGTCATACACCTTCTTCACTCTTTCCTAAAACATAGATTCTTCACTGTCACAGTGGCGGGAAAAACATCTACACGAAGGTCTATCCGCGGCGGAGTCCCCGAAGGTTCTGTGTTATCCCCGACGCTGTACAGCGTCTATGTGGCTGACCTTCCCACAGAACAGCACGTCAACATAGCACAGTATGCTGACGACGTGCTGCTATTCTCAACAAACAGACACCCACGCAGAACCTTCAACCCCATCCAAAGATATCTAATCCTCCTCCAGGAATGGTGCACGCTTTGGCGATTGTCCATTAATACGGAGAAAAGCCAAGCGATATTGTTCACCAAGCGCCGCTTCCCCGCCAACTTCCCCCAATTTACCTACTTCGGGCAAGGGATCAGATGGGAGAATTCAATCAAGTACTTGGGAGTGAAGCTGGACAAGGGCCTAACTTTTCGGGAGCACATCCAGGAGCAAGCTGATCGGTCGTGTGGTGCCGTGGCATCACTATACCCTGTGCTTCGGTCTGCAATGTCTGTTCCCCTAAAGTTGCGCCTCTTTATGGCTCTGGTCCTCCCTATCATGCTCTATGCGTGCGAAGTCTGGGGTATGGCCGCAGGCTCACATCTAGTTCTGCTCCAACGTGCACAGAATAAATGTCTTCGGATTATTTATTCTGTTTGTACAAGGTTCCCCGTGAGATTACTTCATGAGGCTTCATCCCTCCGATATGTGGAGGATGAAATTAGACGCCGGGCGACAAAATTTTTCGAGGGTTTGCCCCAACATCAGAGCGCCCTAGTCAGATCCCTTGGGGATTATGTTCCTCGCGAGCGTCGCTATAAGCGATACCGGTTACCCCGCATGTCTTGCGGTCACTACCGGTAACCACATAATCTCCATTCCAGCCTAAATTAAATTTCAGCTACTCCAAATTTGTTATTATGGAATATTCAAAATTATACATACCTTCTTCCTAGTTTATTAAATAACCCACCAGCGGTGCTCGCTGTCCGTAGCACCCGGTTCATCATTCCCTGAGGAGCAAAAAGCTACCTCCCTACACTAACCCCACTTAAATTACACCCGTCATTCTGCAACATCCACACCCCGCCACTACGTGGTTAAGCTCTTCCCAGAGCAGGTACACGATTTGACCACCCTTCGGGCTGTTCCAAACAGCCTACCAGATTTGTGCTGCTGCTGCTGCTGCTGTTTTCCTCTATGAGATGGTGTTGCTTAAATGGTTATTCTTTGAAGGTTTGTTTGTCTTGTAATTGTGACAGTAGTTCCCATGTTAACACTTTACAACATTGTGGGATAGCAGAATGACTAATAATCACACTCGAAGTGAAACTATGAGGAATGGCATTGTCTGCAGCTGCTGCCACTTCATTCCTTTTACTTTACTTAAATGATCGTGTAAATCAATATCTTTATTATGCAAAATACTTCATGGGCTTTGACTGCACCTTAGGACTTCAACTTGCTTTCACAAGGTTTATTAAAGCTCAGATAAAATAATTATGATTCTTTTCTGTAGTAATACATACTTAACACGCTACAACTGGGTAATATTAAAAGAATAATTAGTAAAAAGTCAATATTTACTGATATACATTTATTGTAATATTCTCGTAGCGTGACAGATGACTTCCTCGTGATGTTGAGTCTGAGTAACACATATTATCTTTCACGGTGGAAATTACTGAAATATCTCTTATGATTTCCTCACCTATCTTGTTTCCATGGTTACTGCAGCTCTACCTGATGTTCGTGAACTACACCAAACTGGTCTACACATGTACCGAGATCTAATTGGTAGAGTGAAAAGTTATTTAAATGAAATAGGTATAAGCAATAACAATTTTTATTTTATAATACGTCAGTAAGCATTACGTGCTAAAATATTAAATATTAAACATGTAATAGCCATAGTTACTAGAGACTATAAATAAAATAAAATAAAAAAACCTTGAAACACCGTAAATTTCACGAACTACTGGAAAACCTAGGTCTTTCTTATGAAGACCTTACATACTACACATAATCTGAATTCCTGAAGGGTCAGGTATGTTGATATTAGTAAATAATTGCAATATATGTCTATGTTGTACTGAATATGTCTTAACATTCAGGTCTTATTTCCTTTTTCTTTATTTGTTTAGGATGTAATAGGAGTTTTTGTACGAAATGAGTTTTGTTTTCTGATCTGAGTATTAGTGGGCCCTGTAAAGACAATATAAACAAATGATGAACGGTTGTTAAGGAAAAGAAAATCAATAATCTTGCTTGACTTGAAAAGATGAAATGTTTTGCGTAGTAAGGGAAAATCAATAATATTCATAAGGAGATATGTGTTCTGTAATCTTGTTAGTGATGAGTAGACGTGCAGGAATAAGAAGTTTTATGTAATTAATGGAATCTTTTTATTAAAGAAGCAATAACTTATTGATAAGCTTGAGGTAACCTGCAATGATTGACTAGGAAAGAAAGTTCAAGTAAAATGTAATCTTGATAATATAATTAAATTATTTGTTACAAAATTGGTCTTCTCCGTAATTGTATTTATTTCACTCTGAACCAAACCTGAACACGAGAGAACTCAAGTTCTTATTTAAAATAAGATGATACAATTGGTGACCAGAAGTAACTGATAGCCGCAAAAACTGACACGAGAAAAGAAAGAATTGTGCTTCCAACATAGAAATCCTGCTCCAAGGATATAGACATCTATTCATAAATGAAGATTGGATAAGTGATTTAGCCTTCCTCAATGACATTTCTCAACATTTTAATAATCTTAATCATCATCTTCATAGAAAGTTCCACAATATAGTTCATGTGTATGACATGGTCACATAATTCGTAAAAATGACAAATGTATTTAAATCAAATATCATGAGAAAGCGGTTTCATCAATTTACATGTCTAAGATCGTTTTCCAATATTTCTGTAACAAAACAGAATAAATATACTGGTCTGTTAGATAAAGTAGGCAGGGAATTTGAAGTAAGAGAATTCAGTGATTTTAAATTCATATAAAATCATTTTTCCCTATTTACTAGACCTCTTTCAATAGATTTAGATAAGCTTAAACCAGAATTACAGTAGGAAGTCCCTGATAAGCAATCTGATACATATATTTAATTTCAGTGTAAGTATTTGACTGATTTGGATATTTTTAAACATCTGAAAGCAGACACATATCCATGTCTTAGATCGTAGCAGCTGTTTGGATAAACATATGTATGCCACCAATTTTTTCTCCCCGAAATGAAACTTGTGAAATCGAAGCAACGATCGCAATTAATGGATGATAGTTTAATAATTTAATAATTTAATTTAATAATTTACCGAGAGTGGTTTCTTGTGATACATCACTAGATTTTCATGGCACATTACAAATAGAAGTAAACTGAAACATTTTGTTTAAATATTTAGGCCTACCTAAGGTATCGTAGACCAAAATACATGGATTCAAGTATGTGTACCATTCCTTATTGTACTTGTAGCGACTCCAGCACTGACTCTGAACGAAGGTCCAGCCTGTCGCTGTTCCACATGACGTCATCTACACTGCGGGTTGCATACTGAGACGTCATACTGCTCCCTCATTGAGTACATACTTGCCGATAGCCAGTTTAGTATTTAACCGACATACAGACGCACGCCCACTCCGTGAACAGTTTTACAAAATACATACCACGTGCATTATGAAGACACGCTATGTTAGTTCTTAATTAACCGTCAGTAGAGCAACATTAATTGTAAAACATATTGTCACATAGTAATCTTCCAACCGCGGCTTGCGGTCCACAGATGGCTCCACTTGTAATATCTTACTGCGCTGAAGAAAATTTTATAATTATTTATAAATTTTTAATATAAACAGATATTTATACTCTCTGCATATACGACTTCTCCTCGAGACACCGAGGAGTCAACATCGCCTCTTCAGAGAGACCAGCCTAGGACTACGCAGCGGCAGAGCAAGCGGATTGCCAACATCGGGAGGGACCAGCAGAAGAATCGAGTCGTCCAAGTTTACCTGGACGGAATTGTTCTGTTTAACAGGTGTCCGGTCCTCTGAGTTGCACGCTGTTCAGCACCCGCTGCCTAGAGGTAAGAACACCCGTAGGGCGGTTGATTGCACTACACCTTCGGGTGCAGGGCTGTTAGTTTACCTGCTCGGTACCTCTTTCACCAGTTTTTCTTTCTTTCTTCTATCACTTCCAACTTTTCCGTAATGGCAGAAGCTAGTGCTATTCCATCCACTTCGACCCGTACAGGGTCTGATGAACCGGCTGCTACGGCCAAACCAAGCACCTCCACTGGAGGATTAAGGAAGAGGAAACCTTGCCGACAACGCTACGGCGGAAAGGGCAAGGTAGTCCTTCTAGAACAACATTCTGTCCAGGGCGCCTCGCGGGAAGCTGTTTCTCGTGCAGGCAAAATTTCGGAGTCCGACTCCGACGACGAGCGCAATAGTGTGCGCAGCTTTCATTCCAGGAGCGGGAGAATATCCGTGCTCTCCTGCAACTCAGCTTACTCTTCGGCATCTGAGGGAGGCCGGGAGCCCAGCTCTTCGGACCTCTCGTCGGATGGCGAGGGTGACGAGTTCCGTGAGGTAAGGTCACGGAGAACCAAGAGAGCAGCAAGACTGGCTGCAGAGGGCGTGCCCTCTGGCCAGTCTTCTCGACCCACCTCCGGTCAGAACCAGGCTGGAAGTCAAAGGCGGCACATACCGCCTATCATCGTGGACAACTTCTTGGGGGCGGTAGGCTTCCTTAAGGAGGTTATGCCGACCCTCGAGAACGAGTGTTCGGTGAGAAGGAATAAGAGCCGATTTGTCTTCCACGCTAAGAACGAGGGGGACTACACCAAGATACTGCTTCAACTCAAGCAGAGGAAAATTCCCCATTTTACCTTTGGCCTGAATAAGGCCCGTGACGTACGACGAGTCATCCGAGGGTTACCCGCGGACACTTCCGTGGATGACATAAGGGCAGACCTCACCCGCCAGGGTATCACCCCTAGATTAGTGAAGCAGCTCACTCGACCTGCTCCAGATCGCCAGGGAACTAAAGCTCCCCTTCCCCTGTTCCTAGTAGTGGTGGAGCGGGTAAACGACCCCGAGGTCAAGTTGGATGATGTTCGCACCATCTGCTACCTCCGGGTCACTCTGGAACCAGCCAAAGGCTCTGGCGGGCCCCCACAGTGCTACAGATGTCTGGGATTTAATGATTCCAGCCTCTTCTGCCACCGTAATCCTCGCTGCTTGAGGTGCGGTGGCACCCACCACAGAGAGGACTGCCCCCGTGCCATCACGGAAGTTCCAACCTGTGCCAACTGCAAAGGAGGGCACATAGCGTGCTATGGAGGTTGCCCTACCAGGAAGGCGGTTATTGCCTCTAGGAGACCAGCTCCAGGGCCAATAACCCAGAACACCCGTTCTGAGCCAGTAGCGGAGAGGGCAACCTCTTCCATAGCACCACGGCAACAATTGCCTAACTCCAATAGTGCCCCATCGTTTGCTGAGGTGGTGCGCAAACCAGCCGGTGACTCGGCGACATTGCGGGGCAAGACACATACCCCCAAGGATGCACACACACGCACAGAAAAACCTAAAAAACAACACAAAGCTCCAGCCCCACCTAGAGCCACTCCCAGAAGGGAGGAGGGTCGTGAGGCGACCAAAAGGGCGGACTCGGATTCCGAGGCTGGGGGCGGGTCTGGTGAACCCAAGCCTGCTCGACAGATTAGGGACGAGAAAGCCAAAGGTAGGCCAGCCCCAAGACACTCCTCACCTTCGAAGTCCCAAACTTCAAACACTACTCCCTCCACCTCACCACGGTCGGAGTTGCTGACGTGGCTGTATCAGCTGTTACAGTCCCACGGTGAGCGACTCTGTGAACTGCTGGTGCGGTATACCTCCACGACAGACCCCGCAACCCGCATGGTGACAGCCATGGAGGGGCTCGCCCTTCTAACCTCCTTTACCGACCCGGCCCAGAATGGCAGCACGAACTAGGTCAAGTACCTCGTTCAGGTTCGCGTTGTGGAACGCGTCTGGAGTGGCGGTTCAACGGGACGAGCTCCTACATTTTGCAAGATCCAATGTTTTGGACCTCATCTTGGTGTCGGAAACCCATCTCCGCCCCCAGATCCCCTTCCATCTCTCGGGGTATCACTGTCTCCGAACGGATCGCGCTGGCCGCCTAGGAGGGGGCACAGCGATCCTGGTGAGGAGAAGTGTGGTCCATCGAGCTGTCCAGCTTCCACAACTCCAAACACTTGAAGCCACGGCAGCCTGCGTGAACCTTGGCGGTTCTGAAGTCCTGGTAGTATCAGCCTACCATCCTCCCCGCTCACAGTTCATAGCCAATGACTACCAATCCATTCTTTCTTTACATCCCAATGTCATTATGGCCGGGGACTTTAATGCCAAACATCAGCGTTGGCATCATGGTCCCCGAGCGGATAGGAGAGGCAGTGACATTATCCGCATGGTAGATGCGGACCCTCACCTTCGAGTTGAGGGCCCATGGCAACCCACTCATTACCCGCGTGGTCGGGGTCGCCCATCTCATATCGACTTCGCTATCATCAAACGCTTTCCATTTCATCTCTCACTCACTTCGCTTAACGCATTACATTCAGATCACAACCCAGTACTTGCTGAGGTTAGTACACGGATTGCCAATCACGACGTCTCGGTTCAAAACCGGGATGTGGACTGGGATTGCGTCAAAGTCTGCCTGAATAACTCCATTCCTCCCAACCCCAACATAACCGACATTCCCTCCCTTGAGGCTGCGGTCTCGTCCTTCACCTCAGTCGTGAAGCGAACGGTCCGCAACCTTACAGTTATCACCCCAGCTCCACTTCATCCGGATGTTCTTCCCCTAGACATCCTACTACTCAATCGCCGTTCTTGGGCAGCAAGGCGGCTCTACCAGAGACACCGCACGCCTCATAATCGAGGGCTTCATCGGCGACTATGCCGAGAGGTTCGTGTCCGCCTCAGTGAGCACAGAGTGCGCGCGTGGGAGGACACGATGTCTCGTATGAACCTCGGGGATGGAGACGTGTGGAGGGTCATTAAAAGACTTCGGAACCGCCAAGGGACACCAAACTCCCCACTCCAGGGTACCCAAGGCCTGTCCTACGATCCACAGGCCAAGGCTACGGTGTTCGCCGACTACCTTGAGAGGACCATGAGGCCTAGAGAAGACCCCCAGGACCCAGCCTTCTCTGACCGCGTTAGGCAGGATGTACGTCGATATTTTCGGCGACCCCCGGCTGAGGCGGACAGACTCCCAGTCATAAGACCCAGTGAGCTTCAGGGCGTACTCCGGCGCCTCAAACCAAAAAAGGCAGCGGGACCTGATGGCATAACGCCACTCATGCTCCGCCACCTTCCCTTCAGGGCCGTGTTATTTCTAACCAAAGTGTTCAATATGTGTCTCTCTCTGAGTCACTTTCCACGTAGTTGGAGAGAGGCTCGGGTGATATGCATCTTGAAGCCAGGGAAAGACCCGGTTAATCCTGCCAACTACCGCTCCATCAGCCTCCTTTCTGTTCTCTCGAAAGTTTTCGAGAGACTTTTCTTAGCCCGCATGTCCCCCCTTCTGGGTGACATACAAGCTATCCCTCCTCACCAGTTTGGCTTTCGTCCTGGGCATTCCACGTCACAGCAGTTGCTGCGCGTGGTGGAGGCTGCAGCCCTGGGTTTCCAGGACAAGGCTTTCACCTCGGCGGTTTCTCTGGACGTGGAAAAGGCTTTCTCTACGACCTGGCACGCGGGTCTTCTGTACAAACTCATCCAACTGGAGCTACCCACTCAAGTCATACACCTTCTTCACTCTTTCCTAAAACATAGATTCTTCACTGTCACAGTGGCGGGAAAAACATCTACACGAAGGTCTATCCGCGGCGGAGTCCCCGAAGGTTCTGTGTTATCCCCGACGCTGTACAGCGTCTATGTGGCTGACCTTCCCACAGAACAGCACGTCAACATAGCACAGTATGCTGACGACGTGCTGCTATTCTCAACAAACAGACACCCACGCAGAACCTTCAACCCCATCCAAAGATATCTAATCCTCCTCCAGGAATGGTGCACGCTTTGGCGATTGTCCATTAATACGGAGAAAAGCCAAGCGATATTGTTCACCAAGCGCCGCTTCCCCGCCAACTTCCCCCAATTTACCTACTTCGGGCAAGGGATCAGATGGGAGAATTCAATCAAATACTTGGGAGTCAAGCTGGACAAGGGCCTAACTTTTCGGGAGCACATCCAGGAGCAAGCTCATCGGTCGTGTGGTGCAGTGGCATCACTATACCCTGTGCTTCGGTCTGCGATGTCTGTTCCCCTAAAGTTGCGCCTCTTTATGGCTCTGATCCTCCCTATCATGCTCTATGCGTGCGAAGTCTGGGGTATGGCCGCAGGCTCACATCTAGTTCTGCTTCAACGTGCACAGAATAGATGTCTTCGGATTATTTATTCTGTTTGTACAAGGTTCCCCGTGAGATTACTTCATGAGGCTTCATCCCTCCGATATGTGGAGGATGAAATTAGACGCCGGGCGACAAAATTCTTCGAGGGTTTGCCCCAACATCAGAGCGCCCTAGTCAGATCCCTTGGGGATTATGTTCCTCGTGAGCGTCGCTATTAGCGATACCGGTTACCCCGCATGTCTTGCGGTCACTACCGGTAACCACATGATCTCCATTCCGGCCTAAATTAAATTTCAGCTACTCCAAATTTGTTATTATGGAATATTCAAAATTATACATACCTTCTTCCTAGTTTATTAAATAACCCACCAGCGGTGCTCGCTGTCCGTAGCACCCGGTTCATCATTCCCTGAGGAGCAAAAAGCTACCTCCCTTCACTAACCCCACTTAAATTACACCCGTCATTCTGCAACATCCATATCCCGCCACTACGTGGTTAAGCTCTTCCCAGAGCAGGTACACGATTTGACCACCCTTCGGGCTGTTCCAAACAGCCTGCCAGATTTGTGTCTGTCTGTCTGTCTGCATATACTTTAACTTTGTTCGCTTTTAACTCTGTGAAAGTATACAGTAATTATAATGTATATTGATGCAAATTTGACTGAAGCAGTAGTTCTGTACGAGAATAGAAGTCATTTGAATTAAATATATATGACACAATTTTATAACTATTTCATTGCATGATTTGAATAAGCTAAATACGCTTCTTACAAAGGTTTTTTGGTGTACAATTATAGTACCCTGAGAATTGCAACTCAGTGCGATCATAACATGACTAGTAATGGAGTTTGGAATAAAATCGCGCTTCCGTTGCCATACATGCTATGGGCCAAGCCATGGTTCTTGAACATTGAGATATTTAAACGAAAGCTTTTATGCGAGTCACTTGCGACTCTCGCGGTTTTTCTCTGAAACAACAAAACGGCTTTAATGCATTGAAGCCATGCGTTAAATAAAGCACATTTCATTTCAGGTTCTCTTCTAAGGTGGCGTCAAAATTTTGGTTTTCCATCATTTTGCTTTATAAATTTATTTTCCAACGTGGTAAATGCAGTAGAAGCCTGAACGCATTTTAATATACGGATTTCTTGTTCTATATCGTGATTCTCATTCCATAAATGGAACCTACTGCCGATTTGTCTGTTCTTGATATTTCCAAAATACCCTTTGAGCCTTATGTTTAGCTTCCTTTTGGTTTTTGACATTGTAAAGGTTGTCAGTCCTTGCCGTTTATTAGATACACACTTGAGCTTTGGTCTGTGGGCTTCTCCGTTATGTTGTCACTTTGTGGATTCGTAAAAATAAAATTCAAGTTTGCAGAAGTTCAAAATGTCCTTTATTTCCATAGAAAGGCAGTTTGTCCAGCCCTTTGCAGCAGGAAAACGTAACATACACCAACACAGTCGCTCGTGGCTTCACCTCACGAAAACAAACAAAAGATGTCACTTTCAAATCACTACACGATTATTAGATCTCAACTCGATACAGTTCAAATGTTTACACATTGCAGTAAAACTCCATTCACTGACTGACAGCTCAGACCACTTCTCTCTTATTAATAACCGAACAATCGTTTCTCGAAACTTCTTGAAGTATCACGACAGCGAGGGAAACGGAAGACCTATCCACACTATTTCCGCCTCTTTTCCTCTCCGCAAGCGATAGCGCGCCGGCCAGGTCGTGGCTTAGGGCATTTTGTCTCTTTCTTGCTCCGCTTCTCTCTCTCTCTCTCTCTCTCTCTCTCTCTCTCTCTCTCTCTCTCTCTCTCTCTCTCTCTCTCTCTCTCTCTCTCTCTCTCTCTCTCTCTCTCTCTCTCTCTCTCTCTCTCTCTCTCTCTCTCTCTCTCTCTCTCTCTCTCTCTCTCTCCCTCCCTCTCTGTCACCGTTCCTATACTTGGGGGCCGTAGCCCGCCACAAATCAATGCTTCGCGAGAGTATATATGATTTCAAAAGCTGTGCTACACAGAGCTTATTCCTTGGGCAAACTAATATGTTCTTTTGGAAAAGTTGTGTAGCCCCGCAATGGTAAACACTAGCAGTATATGGAGTATCGAGCACTAATTCGTCTTAAATTCATGTTAATTTTAGAAAAAATGTTACCCCTAAGGAACTGTTGTGTGAGACGGCAAATAAAATCGAAAATGTCTTGCAAGGCACTGAATCTAATTGCCCAGTTTAGTGTTTAACCGACACCATGTATGTTGTAATGACACGCTCCTTTAGTTCTCAAGTAACCGTCAGGAGGCAGCTTTAATTGAGAAGCAACACACGCTAATGTTCCGACCTCGTCTTCATGTCCACAGATGGCTCCACCAGTAATATCCTACCACGGTGAAGAAGATCTGTAATTATTTACAAAGTTTTAAATTTAACTTTATTTATACTGTTTACCTCTTCCACAACTTTATTGCATTTAGTTCTGTGAAATGAAACAGTAATTAGAATATATATTAACATAAATTTAACCGAAAAAGTAATTCTTTTTGAGAATGAAAATCACCTGAAATAAATATATAAGTCACAATTTAGGTAGGCACCTTAGGTACTCAAGTTGCTTCCTCAAGGTTTATAGAATGGGGGGCCATGATAGAGCGGACATTGAGATGAGGCCCATGTATACTTGAATGGCGGTACTGGGTTTCCATCGTCTCTTCTGCAAGAATGCATCATGTCATGAACCAGCAGAGACATGTGACTGCAACTTATGTGGACAAACATGTGAACGTTACCACATAGAATTGTGTAGGAAAAGAGCCAAATCAAGGATTATGTAAACCAAGGCGTCAGTACGCAAAACTGAATAACTTGCATTTGTTTGCAATAAAATATTATTATAAATATAATTATTAGTATTATCTGTGCAGCACAGAAAACCCGCCCCTTAGCGCCGTGGACAACACGGGGCTGGGCGGGTTTTTTCCGGGATCTCCGGTTTCCTCCGCCATCTCATTCCGCCGGTGCTCCATCTTCATCTCATATATCATCAGTGTCATCGCCTGCGGTGCCGTATGTAGTAAAAGTGGGCGTTAAACACTACATATTTCATTTCACTAACACCCGGCAATTAGGATAATATTGAGATTATGGGTTACGTAGATTCGGAAATCCGGCTTGCAGAAACATAAAACTATACCTTTGTTGTAGTAAAAAGGCGTGAAATTAACAATGAGCCGCCTTCAAGGTGGAGTCGGTGCTCCGCCGCACTAAAACACATGAAATAAGTCACTTCGGTACACTTCAAACTTCGACTGTCACAAGAACCATCATGCAACTGCTCTTCTAACACCTGCGCGGTATTTATAGCCACCAGATATTGTTTCTAGAATGCCGGTGAACAACAATGGACTGAAGAATCTGGAGCCTCTCTCTGTCTCTTTCTCTTCTGCCCAGGAGTAGAATACTTTTTAATAAATGTATTTCTTGTTCTATATCGTGATGCTTATTGCATAAAAGGTCCGCAACTGCCAATTTGTCTGTCCTTGATGTTTCTAAAATACTCTTTATGCATAATGTTTAATAAAACGCTGCATTGGTTCTTAATTAACCATCACGAGGCAACCTTAGTTGAGAAACAAATTGACCGATGCTAATGTTCCAAACTCGTCTTCCTGTCAACAGATGGCTCCACCTGTAATATCCAGCCGCGGTGAAGAAAATTCGTAATTATTTACAACATTTTAATGTGAACTGCATTTCTGCTCCTTGCATATACTTTAAGTTTGTTTGCGTTTAACGGTATGACGGTAAACCGTAATTAGATTATATTTTGACACAGATTTCACCACAAACGTAATTCTATACGAGAATGGAAGCCCTCTGAATTAAATATATCAGCCACAATTTTTCTAATTGTTTTTCATGGTAAGATTACAATAACTCAGGATTTAAGTTACAAATTTTTGCTGTATAATTATAGCACCTTGAGGTGTGCAACAAGTTTCCATCACAGCATGACCAGTAACAGGTTTTGGAAAATTATCACGCTTTCCTTGCCCTTAGCTGCTATTGGCCACGCAGTTCTACTTGAACGATGAAATATTTAAATGACAGGTTTGATGCGAGTCTCTTACTGGTTTTCCCTGGTTTTCAATAGCAGTGATATGTCACTGTGATAACTTCACTCCCTCAAGAGTCACTCGATTGTTTATTTCATGTGTCGTTATTTAGGGAAGCCGTAGAGTCAGTCTCCAACAAATTAAATACTCTAGTTCTAGAAAGGCTTTTTCACTTACACAGAACTTAACAGAGTTAAACAATTTTGCCTTTAATCATATTTTATTTCTTCCAGGTTTGACATATCTTCTTCCTTTGAATCATTGCCATCATCACTATTTCCATCCCAATGTCTTCAATTATAATTCTTTCAATTTTTTTCTTCCGTTAGTGTACTTTATTCTAATAGTGTTGTTTTATTTCATCCACATTAAGACATACCTTTACCCATTTCAATTGTGCAGTTTGCTCAAATCGATGGCGGCAGAAAATTTCGTCTTTCACTTTACAGGTGAAAGTTTACTATGATACAATAAAGCACAAAAGCCCGCCTCAATAGAGTATATGGCAGCCTATCTACCTCACTTTCACGAGGATCCGAGTTCGAATCTCTGTCAGGGTGAGTTACCTGGTTTAGGTTTTTACCGGGTTTTTCAGGTTTTTACTGCTGTTTTATTGTGTCTGTATGATGTCATACATTTTCCAATTTCATTTGTACAATATTCTCAAATCATCCTATCCGTCTTTCATTTTACATATTACATTTCTGCAACCAACATATTGTTTGGTATCAGTCCATATTAATTCTATATTATTGAGATCAGGATGTACGGAGCAAGCATTAAGGTTGTGTCGTTATATTCTGCCAATATTTGTTCAAAAATGGGATTCTAATTTGGCTCATTGGCTAGAAATAAATCATAGAATTTTGTTTTGGTGCCACATTCATCAAACTGAATATTGTGATTTTGTAAACAAGATAGCATATATCTTCTTAAAAAACCTGACATGGATGGTTTATCTACTTGCGTATTATATAAAGATACATTATCTAACGCTAGCACTCAGCTAAGGGCTAAATTAGGAATTAATATTAGGATTAACATTGTAACATAATTTCAGTTTTCATTTGTTTATGAACAGTTAAAATGTGTATGAATCTCATTGTACATTACACTCAAGTGTACTCGGGGGCGATTTCACTCAGTACAGAAAGAAAGAGACAGAAGAGAAAGAAGTTTGTATGTGAGCTCGCAGAAGATGAATGTCAGTGTTCTGGAACCATTGTAGGACTTATACATCAAACCACTATATTACATACTTTCTTTTAATTGCTAATTAACAGTCAAGAAAGCAACTTTGGTTGACAATGAAATTGACAGTATTCTGCTACGACCTCGTCTTGCTGTCAATAGATGGCTCTACCTGCACGATCTAGAGCGCGGTGAAGAAAACTGGCAACTATTTACAAAGGTTTAAAAAGAACTATATTTTTACTGTTGCATACACCTTAGTTTTCTTTGCTTTTTACTGCAGAAAAAGTAAAGAGTAATTAGAATGTATTTTGATAGAAATTTGACCGAAGCAGTTATTCCGTGTGAGAATGGAATTCTTCTAATTTTAGTATATAGTCTAAAATTTTCGCAATTTTCCGCAGTGCAAATATGTAAATATATATACAAGAAAAAGAAAGACACACAAATAACGAGATAAAACTGGTTCTCGGCGGCCTCAGAACATGTCGCCGTATGGGTTTTAGAAGGACCCCAAAGACATTTAAAAACCATACAGAGAATTATAAACCTATGTAAATTTAGAGCCTCTAAGCCGGATCCAATGCACCGGCACCAGGCAAATATGTTACAAATAAAAAGCCTTTCCTCTATAACTTCCCTGTGATTTTGTGAAGGCTTGTTTGCTCTATACTTTGGCAGTATGATATGATTACACCTGAACAGACCCGTCGTGTTTGTGATAAGCTGAGGTAAACATCTCATACACAACTTCAATAAATTTATGACCTTTGGTCTTTTCTCTCATGTTGGATGAAAGCATTGTCAACGTTGACACACAGCACAATTGGTAATTTATATTCGTGATGTTACTAACCACCTCTCGATACAAGAAAATATGCTTGAAGTCATTCCCCTTAGGGTACATACATATAACAGCGACAAAATCATTTATAGCTTTTAAGAAATGAGTAGAAGAAACGAAACTGAAACTAAAGAACCTTGGAACCATAGTAACAGTTGGGGAACGAAATATGACTGGTGAAAATATACGTCTAATTGGGAGAGTGAAACTTTATTTAAATGAAATGGAATAAACAATAAAACATTTTTTCATTGTTTATTACATCAGGAAGCATTACGTGCAAAATACTGAATATGTAACATGTAATGGACATAGTTACTACAGAATATAAATAAAACCAAACTCCTTGATACAACGAAAATTTCGCAAACTACTGGAAGATTTAGGGCCTTCTTATGAAGAACTTTGATACTACACATAATCTGAATTCCTGAAGGGGCAGGTATGTAGATATTAGTGCTTAATTGCACAATATATTTATATTACACTGAATATGTCTTAAAACGTACTATATCTTTCTTTGTTTAGGATATAGATATCTGTTCATAGATGAAGATTGGATAAGTGATTTATCCTTGCTCACTGACATTTCTCAACATTTCAATAATCTTTATCGTCGTCTTCAGTGAATGTTCCACAATATAGCTCCTATGTATGACTTGGCTATATCAACCTGAATAAATATACTAGACTGTTACATAAAATAAAGAGAAAAATTTGCAGCTAGGCGATTCATTGATTTTAAATCCAAAAAAAAAAAAAAATGATTTTGCCCTGTTTGCTAATCCTCGTTCAATAGATTTAGATAAGCTTAAACACAGAAGTACAGCAGAAATTCGCTGATTTAAAATGCCATACGTATTACTAATTTCAGTTTAAGTATTTGATTGATTTGGATAAATTTAAACTTCTGAAAGCAGATACATATTCATCTCTTAGATCGTAGCAGCTATTTGGATCAACTTATGTGTACCAACAACCTTTTTTCCGAAATGAAACTTGTAAAATCGAAGCAACGATCGCAATTAATGGATGATAATTTACGTGGTAAACCGGTGGTGATATCTGTGGTACATCACCAGATTTTCATGGCAGATTACAAATAGAAGAGAATTGAAATATATTGTTTAAATATTTATTCCTACCTAAGGTATCGTAGACCAAAATACATGGATTCAAGTATGTGCACCATTCCTTATTGTACTTGTAGCGACTCCAGCACTGACTCTGAACGAAGGTCCATGCCTCTCCCTGTTCGAAATTACGTCATGTGCATTGCGGATTGCATGCTGATACCTCATATTGGGCCGTCATTGAGTACATCCTTGCCGATGTCCAGTTTAGTATTTAACCGACATACAGACAGACTAACTCACACTACATACCACGTGCATTACAAAGACAGGCTCTGTTAGTTCGTAATTGCACGCCAGGAGAGCAACATTTATTGTCAAACATATTGTCAGATAGCAATCTTACAACCGCTTCTTACTGTCCACAGATGGCTCCAACTGTAATATCCTACTGCGGGGAATAAAATTTATAATAATTTACAAATTTTAATATGTACTGTATTTATACACTATGAATATACTTTAATTTTGTTTGCTTTTAATTGTGCGAAAGTGAACAGTAATTAGAATCTGAATGTGATACAGATTTGACCAAAGAAGTGACTCTGTACGAGAATAGAAGTTATTTGAATCACATATATAAGACATAATTTTCATGACTATTTCATTTCTGGATTTGAATGATGTATTCTAAATGTTATGAGCGTTTCTGCTATACAATTATTCTATTTTGAGATTTGCAACACGGTACGATCACAACATGACTAGTAAAAGAGTTTGGAATAATATCGAGCTTCCGTTGCCCGTAGCAACTATGGGCCGCGCCATTGTTCTTGAACACTGAAATATTTAAATGAGAACTTTGATGCGAGTCTCTTACCTCAATTCCCTCGCATTCAATAACAGTGATATCTCACCGCCCACCTCAGTATCGTGGATATTAGCTTGTCTGCCTCACGTTCAAGGGCTCTCGAGTTCGAATCTCTGTCAGGGTGAGTTACCTGGTTAAGGCTTTTTCCGAGCTTTTCCCTTATCCTAAAAGACGAATGTCTGGTAACTCTAAGCTCCATGGACCCTGGTATCTTTTGAGCACACTTTCACCTATTCCATTCATCGTCCGATATGACAACGTTGGAGGACGTAAATACAGAAAAAAAGGCATCTCACTACGGTGGCTTCACCCTCTGAAGTATCACAGGGTTGTTATTTGACGCGTCACTATTTTGGGAAGCAATTCAGTCATTCTCCAACAAATTAAGTACTATTGTTCCACTTACACACAACTAAACAGTTAAACAATTTTGCCTTTAATCATATTTTATTTCTTCTAAGTCTGACATATCTTCGACTGTTGCCTCATTATCACTGCCACCCTCGTCATTGTTTCTATCCCATTGTCAGCTATATTTTTTTCCTCCCTCTCAACACCCTTTTCCCAATACTGCTGTTTTATTGTGCCCATATGATGCCATACATTTTCCAATTACATTTGTCCAATATTCTCATACCATTCATTCCGTCTCTCATTTTACATGTTACATTTCTGCAAGCAGCATACTGTTTGGTGTCTGTCCATATTAATTCTATATTATTGAGATCCGGATGTACGTAGCAAGCCTTAAGGTTCCCTCGTTATATTCTGCCAATATTTGGTCAATCAAAAAGGTAGTTCTAAGTTGGCTCATTGGCTAGAATTAAATCATAGAATTTTGTTTTGGTGCCACATTCATCAAACTGGTTGTTGTGATTTTGTAAACAAGAAAGCATATATCTTCTTAAAAACCAGACGTTGGTGGTTTATCTACTTGTGCATTATATAAAGATACATTATCTATTGCTAGCACCGAGTTAAGGGGTAAATTAGGAATTCACATTATGACTAAACATTTAACATAGTTTCAGTATTCATTTGTTTATGACCAGTTAATAGGGGTATCACTGTCCTTGTACATTACAGTCAAACACTCGGGGGAAGGGGGAGTTTCAATGATTATAGCAGTTGCAAAGAGACAGAAGTGAAAGTAGTTTGAATCCGAGTTCGCTGAAGTCGAAAGTCAGTGTTTTGGACTCATTGCGGGAGTTATACATCAAACTACTGTTTTACGTATTTACAGGAAACGACTTTTAATTGTTAATTAAACGTCAAGAGAGGAACTTTGGTTGACAAGTAAATTGACAGATATAATTCTGTTCCTACCGCGTCTTGCTGTTCACAGATGGCTCCACCTGTAATATCTCAACGCGGAGAAGAAATCTGGTAGTTATTTACAAAGTTTTAAAATGAACTATATTTGTACTGTTGCATACACCTTAGGTTTATTATATTTTTACCTTATGGAAATAGAAATTGATTAGAATGTATTGTGATAGACATGTCACTGAAGAAATAATTCTGTGTGGGAATGAAGGTGTTCTAATTTAAGTATATAATTTACAATGTTTGGCAGATTTCCTGTGTGATGGTTCTAATTAACCATCAATTAATTTGGGAAGGTTTGTTTGCTATATGATTATGGCAGTAATTCCCATATTAGCACTATACAACATTGTGGGATATCAGCATTACAAATAATCAGACTCTAAATGAAATTACGAAAAATCACACTCAAGTTGCCCGTAGCTGCAAAAGATGCCCTCCTTTAACTTTAATCAAACAATTGTGTGATCATATATCGTTATCACTTAACCATGCAACACCTTTCCTGACGATTTCAAATTACTTTTACAGGTTTTGTTAAAGCTCACATAAAAGTTATTATTTGTAGCAATACTAGGATAATATAAAAGAAATACTTAGTCATTCAACGTCCTGTAGAGCTGCGGTAGCCATGGAAACAAGTAGGTAAGAAAATCCTGAGATATTTCAATAATTCCTACAGTGAAAGTCAATATAAATTGTTTAGCCTCAACATTAGGACGAATCAATTTGCGAGAATGTTACAATAAATGCATACAAAGTCAAAAACATGTTTAGATCTAACCTGTAAGATTTTCTCTAACCGAACGGAATGGCTGAGACTGTTTCGTCTATGGTGCCCATTCGGAAAGTCCGGGTTTGATTCCTGTGGCTGACCTTCCTGACCTATATTCTTTTTCGGGAGTTTTCCTAGGTCACCATATGCATTCCCTCTCCCTCCATTTGCCATCTGGTGGTTTGTTTCAGCGTGAAACTGCTGGCAGGTGTGTTGGCGCAGTATGGCAGGATGATATCTCCTGGTGAACACATCCTCCTACGGTCTCCGATCTGGTAGTGCCGTTTCCGGACTGCAGTAAGGTGAAACTGCCGGGCAGTTTCCAACTAGTGCAGTGGAGGATCCCTGCCATCTGTACTGTCGAGGCTCTTTGGTTCGGTCACCCTCTGCGCCCTCTCTCCTCATCCTTCCTCCCGGGGTGTCCCACTTGGGAGCCTATGTACAATAGAACAACACTAGTCACAGGGCCGAATAAAATACAAGGCTGTGTGCTAAAATATGTTTTCCATCTTCTAGATCTTCCAGTTATACGAGTAGATGAGTGATGCACAATAAGGAGAAGATCAGTGCTACTGTCAGAAAATTCTAGATACACTTTTCATTTGACAGGAAATTATTGCTATACATGTATAGCGTTTAAATGAAAATCTTTGGAGTCGTTCTTGTGAAAATGAAACTTGTTGAAAAGTTCCAAACGGTATGGACTATGATATACTGAAGCACAAAATTAATATTATTTTTAGTCGAACTAGTACTCCATGCTCCATATATTACTTATGTTTACCTAATCTCTGTTTCATATAACTTTCCCCGCCGACATGTATCACTCCCCGTGCAACTACCTTCCCCTTCACCCTAAATGGCTAATGCTTTCGCGCCATAGGCCATAGGCGGGCCTTCCTGTCACATTTAAACCTGCAGTAAACGTTATAATAATTGCCAGGAAGATAGATAAAATCATACAAATAAGAATATGAAGGCATCTCAAAAATACAAGTTTATAATGAAACTGAGCAAGTTGGAACTGAATGAATGAGCAATGAAACTAAAACAAGTTTATAATGAAAGGCCTTCGGCCTTTTCCACTGGTTTTTTTTTTAAACCAGCACATATACGTTGCAAAAATGCTCGCCTTTCAGTCTTAAAAGTAGTGTCACGCCATACTTGTCGCGTGTTCTTCATTCACCCAAGTCTCGTCAAGGTAGTATATTTTGCGATTTGTATCTCGGTACAGTATGATTGTCCTTAAATAACGTCTTCGCCACACAGCAATATCGCCCCTGGAGTGTTAAGTTTTCCTGTTGTCTCAATTTCATGATCCTACGCGATATTCCTACGCATTTAACACTCACACCTGTAAGTTCAGAGCACAGCTGTTCGACTTCTCTCACTGACAAAGACGGATTCTTCTCTGTCAGTGCATTAAACGCATGCACCACAGTTCTTATTCTTTTCGCCGCTTTGTAAACGTTTTCCCTTGCGATGCTTAAGCGAAAAACGTGTTATTATACGTATGATAAGTACACGCGCAATAAACGATCAATAAAATAATTTAACTCTTATACTCGGCACAACACACCTTTGAATGGCGATATATGACTAAAGCAGTTCAAAACAAGGTCAGTGATAAAAGTCATATAAACAAATATGTCATCACTACCGCTAAATCACGTGCTATCGTGTCATGTGATTGAGAGCAAAGGAACCTCCTCCTTACTTCGTTTAAGAATTAATATGCATTTCAGATAAATCAACCCTGTTGCGTAATATATTTAATTAAAACATTTACGCAAATATACATTTGACAATTCTCTTCCAACATATGAAGTTAAATGACCATGTTAAATAACGAACTAATTTCACCGCACAACAGACTATACAGCAATAGCAGGCAATGAGAGGTGATAAGGTCACGTGACCATCAAGAGATACGGGGCAAGCTTATGTGAAACAAGGATTGGGTAACGTTTCGTTAACACCTTCCTAACATCGTCAGCTAATGCCGACTTGTACAACAAGGTTAACCCGAAAGTCGGAAGACCCCGGTCTCTATAAACACGGAAGCGATGGAAAACTTCGTGGTTCCTTACTTACGGCAATGCCTTCAGTCTGAGGAGCCCGCCCCACCATCTCAAGACAGGTGGAAGTGGATACGCCACATACGGGCAACAAACACGCAGGGCGGACTACCGCAAACCTCGGTTTGGCCACCTGATTATGATGTTGTTCTGCAGGCTGTAACAGTAGTTTTGTAAAAATATATGTAATTGTTATTGGCCGAAGTCATAACTGTATGACGTAATATGACGTAATGTTGTGACGTGGAATTAAATCGGCCAATCACAAAATTAAGATAGGAGTAACGATAGTTACGAAAAATCAATAATCTTGATAGGGAGATTTGTTGTAATGGTGAGTGTGATGAATAGTGGTGCAAGATCAAGAACATTTAAGTAATAGTTTGAATATGTTTAAATATAACTAAGAAAGAATCTACTGAAATGTTTGAAGTAACCTGCAATAAACTAGAAAGATAATATCAAGACAGTTAATTAATACAGTTGCACACATCATCTCCACAATTGGCATTTCGGTAGGATCTGTGCACAAAATCCTGCATGAATATATGAAAATGCTTAATCGGCGATCCTCCATAATACAAATTCCTGTCCCAAGGCTAGCCCTTGGGACCTTTCAGGCAACCCTCTGCCCTACCCGGGCGGCCGAGGCCTGGCCAGAGGTATACAATCTCCCGCGGGTGTCGGGAACAAACTACCCCCTCGAGTCCAACCCAATCCGAAAAGCTTCCCTTCGGGAGGGGCTCGAATGTTCTGCACGGGGTCCCTCTTCGTAACCACAGAAGTGCCTCGAGGGCTAAGGCTCCGCAGCGCCGGCACCAAGGCCTCTGAAGGGGATGGATACCCTCCCTACGGTACGTTTTTAATTTATGAACTCCTTGGAGGTGATAGTGGCGTCTCCGTTGGTGTCTTGATAAACTTGAGGTTCTGAATCTTAGTGCGCGGCGTGGCTGAAAGAGTAAACCGCTCTACTCTCACCAAAGTTACCCGGGTTCGATCCTATGCCGCCGCAAAGTGAGATTTGTGGTTGACAACACGCTGCTGGGGCGAGTTTTCTCCCAAATCTCCGGTTTCCTCCTAAATCTCTTTGCACCAGTGCATCTTCATCTCATGTAACATCACTGCCACCGCCTGCGG
Organism: Mantis religiosa; assembly: GCA_030765055.1. Taxonomy (NCBI): domain Eukaryota; kingdom Metazoa; phylum Arthropoda; class Insecta; order Mantodea; family Mantidae; genus Mantis; species Mantis religiosa. The sequence goes on along the minus strand of CM060953.1, from coordinate 19,516,271 downwards.
TGGCGTATTTAGTAAAAGCGGACGTTAAACGTTACACATTTCAAGTTCTCTTCACAGGTGGAGTCGAAATTGGGCATTTTTCCTTCATACTGCGTGGTTAATGCAGTTGTACTCAGGACACATTTTAATAAATGGATTTATTGCCCTAAAGTTCAAGTTCCTTTCTGTTTGAGGGAGTTGCCGCAGTCTTTGCAGTTAATCCGGTACATACCTGAGTATTTATCTATGGCATTCTCGTTTGTATTAATTGATTTTTAAAGATGTTGTACACTGAACTTTTTCTATGTGGTCCAAGAAATGTATACCTTTGTAAAAGGTGTGTAGCCCTGGCATGGCAAACACTAGCAATATATATGGAGCATATATATATATATATATATATATATATATGGAGCATTGGGCATTTACTCGACTCAAAACTATATTAATTTTAGAAATATGTTACATATAAGGACCTGTTGTGTAAGAGGGCTAATTACATTCAAAAGCTTTTGCAAGGCAATGAATTTAGAACCCCAGTTTAGTACTTAACCTACACACAGACGTGAAAAGTTTTACATGTACGTTGTAATGACACGCTGTATTAGTTTTTAATTAACCGTCAGGAGGGAACATTAGTTCAGAAACAAATGCTAATGTTTCGAACTCGTCCTCCTGTCCATAGATGGCGCCACCAGTGATATCCAGCCGCGGTGGAGAAAATCTGGAATTATTTACTAAGTTTTAAAACGAACTGTATTTACACTCCTTCCATGTCCTTTATGTTTATTTGCTATTAAATTATATGAAAGCAAGCATTAATTACAATGTATTTTGACATAAATTTGACGGGAGAAGTAATTCTGTATGAGAATATAAGTCTTCTGAATTAAATATATTAGCCACAAATTTTGTAAGTTTATTTCATGGTATGGATTAATAATTATTAAAATTGTTTCTGATCGACTGTGTTGCACTATAACAGTGCCTTGAGAGTGTTAATTCCATTCTTAGCTTTGCAGCACGGCTAATATAATAGTGTTTGGAATGAAATCATGGTCCCGTTGCCCGTAGCTGCTATGAACCGCGTAGTGGTTCTTGAACACTGAGCTGTTTAAATGACAGCTTTGATGCAAGTCTCTTACCTGCTTTCCCTGTCCTCCAATGACAGTGGTATCTCACTACGATAACTTCACTCTCTGAAGTATCACTGGATAGCTAATTTCATGTATCGCTATTTAGGGAAGCCATTGTCTTCAACAAATTAAATACTCTAGCTCCAGAAATGTTTTTCACTTACACACAACTTAACAGAGGTAAACAAACCTTGTCGCAGTAGCCATCCCGTTACCAATTATAATTTTGTTTTTCCTTATGCTTTTTTTTTAAATTTACGTCCCCCAACGTTAAGTCATATCGGACGATGAATTATATTAGGGAAATGAAGCTCAATTGAGTCCGGAGTCCATAGAGCTTATAGCTACCAGATATTCGGCTTTAAGGATAAGGGAAAACCCCGAAAAGAACCTGATCCAGGTAACTCACCCCGACCAAAATCAGAACGCGGGACCTCTTGAACGTGAACCAGACACGCTAGGATCTGCGCTACCTTAGTCCAACGTTTTCCCAATACTCCTGTTTTCTTTCATCCATATGATGACATACTTTTCCAATTCTATTTGTCCAATTTTATCAAATCATTCATTGCGTCCTTAATTTTAAAAGCCACATATCTGAAGTCAACTTTTGTTTGGTATCTTTCCATTGATTCTGTACGATTCAGATCTCCATGTTATGGAGGAAGACTTATTGTTTCATTGTTATATTTCTGACGAAATTTGGTCAATCAAAGTGTTTTTCTTAGTGGGTTTGTTATCTGGCAATAAACCATACAATTTTGTTTTGGCGCTACTTTCATCAAATGGGATATTGTGATTTTGTAATCAAGAAAGCATGGCTCTTGTTAAACGACTTGCCGTTGGAGGTTTATCTATTTGTGTATAATGGTAAAGAGACATAATCTACTTCTACATCACAGTCAACTGTACTTGGAGTGGGGGGGAGGTTGGCTGAAAATATGAGTTGGAAAGAGACATAAGAGTAACAAAAATAGAAAAATAAACAGTAGATAGAATGTATTTTTATAGAAATGTGACCGGAGAAGTTATTCTGTGTGAGAATGGAATTCTTTTAATTTCAGTATATGGTCTAAAATGTTCGCAGATTTCCTTTATGAGCAGGGGCAGGGGCCTTAGCAGATTGCTCTGCGCGCTAAGTCCTACAATGGTTCCAGAACACTGACTTTCATTTCCTGCGAGCTCAGATCCACTATTGTTATTCTTATGTCTCTTTCCAGCTCATATTTTCAGCCAACCTCCCCCCCACCCCAAGTACAGTTGACTGTAATGTACAACTACAGACATACGCCTATTAAGTGTTCATAAACAAATCAATACTGATATTACGTAGAAGTAGATAATGGCTCTTTACCATTATACACAAGTAGATAAACCTCCAACGGCAAGTCGTTTAAAAAGAGCCATGCTTGTTTGGTTACAAAATCACAATACCCCATTTGATGAAAGTAGCACCAAATGGTTTGATAAAATTGGACCAAAGGTATTTGTAAATGTATGCCATCATATGAATGAAAGAAAACATGAGTTGTCTCAAAAATATTTGAACGACTGCTCCTAGCCCCCTTGACACTTCTATTTGAGGACAGCCAACTCCTTCCGGATCACCAGTTTGGTTTTCGACGGGGGCACTTCACGACCATGCAGTTGCTTCGATTGGTTGAGAAGGTAACCCTGGGATTCCAGGAGAACTTCAAAACCATTGCGGTTCTGTTGGACGTGGAAAAGGCCTTTGCGACAACCTGGCACCAGGGTCTACTGTACAAGCTCATGGAAGTTAACATCCCTCCTCCCTATCTTGCTCTGATCAGCAGCTTCCTTCGGGATCGCACGTTCAAGGTGAGAGTGGAAGGAAAGCTTTCCAGTGTCAGACCTATAGCTACGGGAGTCCCGGAGGGTAGTGTACTATCACCGTTGCTCTTCGCGGCCTACATGTCTGACTTCCCTACTGAGCCACAGACAGTTACGTGCCAGTATGCGGACGACGTTCTCATTATGGCGCGTAATAAAAATGTCAAGTTCTGCTTCCCGCCTCTGCAACGACAGCTCCGAGCGATAGGCCGCTGGAGTGAGAAGTGGAGGATGGCAATTAGTCCAGGGAAGAGCTCAGCTCTTCTGCTGGCTAAGGTCAGACGCTGGCGACCGACGGGAACGCTGAGGCTGAGGCAGAGGCAAATCCCATGGGTTTCCTCGGCTAAATACCTGGGTGTCCTACTTGATCGCGGGCTAAACTTCACTCCCCATGTCAGGGCTAAGGCGGGACTAGGCCATTTTGCACTCAGGCAGTTGTACCCCATTTTCAGGTCCAACATGCCCGCACACTTCAAACTACGTCTGTACCGGGCGATTATTCCACCCATGATTCTGTATGGGTGCGAGGTCTGGTGATTAGCGGCTCCGACCACAATCCGCAGACTGCAAATCGTGCAGAATCGGGCGTTAAGGATGATCTATGGTACTGGGTGTAGATTCCCTACGCACATCTTACATGAACATTCCCAAATCCCTTACGTAGAGGACATGGTAAGAGAGAGATCTCGGACCCTCCATCAAAAACTTTCTACCCACTCCAACCAGCTGGTCAACACCCTGGGTCAATATGACCACAGAGCTCCTCGCAGGAGGAGGAGGTACAAACTCCCCAAGGACGCCATAGGCTATTAGCTAGAAGGGGTTCTCTCCATCCCACCGTAAACACCAGAACCAGAAATGGGTCTAGATAATTCCCCCACACTGTCTCCTATCCCCTCTGATCGTGCTGTCATCATTCCGACCTTCTTCAAGCGGGCAGTTCGGGTGAAGACGGCCTTGGGAATACATACCCCAGGCGGCGGCCTGAGCGGCTTAACCCAACAGATCAGAGAAACCTATGCCCCGACATAAACGCTTGAGACAAATGACAGACTACTGCACTAGCCAGATAAAGCCGCAGTAAGCGGCTAGGTGCTGGGCGAAACCATTCCGTCCAGGTTAACCTGGACGACTCGATTCTTCTGCTGGTCTGCTGGTCTGCTGGTTTTCCTTTATGAGATGGTGTTACTTACATGGTAATTCTTTGAAGGTTTGTTTGTCTTATAATTGTGACAGTAGTTCCTATGTTAGCACTTTACAACATTGTGGGAGAACACCATGGCTAAAAATCAGACTCGAAATGAAATTATGAAAAATGGCATTGTCTGCAGCAGTTGCAACTCATTTCTTTTACTTTACTCAAATGATCGTGTAAATCAATATCTTTATTATGCAAAATACTTCATGGGCTTTGGCTACACCTTAGGATTTCAACTTGCTTTCACAAGGTTTATTAAAGCTCAGATAAAATAATTATGATCCTTTTCTGTAGTAATGCATACTTAACACGCGACAACTGGGTAATATTAAAAGAATACTTAGTAAAAAGTCAATATTTACTGATATACATTTATTGTAACATACTCGTAGCGTGACAGATGACTTCCTCGTGAGGTTGAGGCTGAACAACTCATATTGTCTCTCACGGTAGGAATTACTGAAATATATCTTATGATTTCCTTACCTATCTTGTTTCCATGGTTACTGCAGCTCTACGTGATGTTCATGAACTACACCGTACTGGTCTACGCATATACCGAGATCTAATTGGTAGAGTGAAAAGTTATTTAAATGAAATAAGTATAAGAAAACACAATTTTTTTTATAATAAATCGTGCTAAAATATTAAATATGAAACATGTAGTGGCCATAGTTACTAGGGACTATAAATAAAATAAAATAAAATAAAATAAAAATTCTTGAAAAACCATAAATTTTGTGAACTACTGGAAGACCTAGGTCTTTCTTATGAAGACCTTTCATACTACACATAATCTGAATTCCTGAAGGGTCAGGTATGTTGATATTAGTACTTAATTGCAATATATGTCTATGTTGTACTGAATATGTCTTAACATTCAGGTCTTATTTCATTTTTCTTTATTTGTTTAGGATGTAACGGGAGTTATTGTTTGAAATGGGTTTTGTTTTCTGATATGAGTATTAGTGGGCCATGTAAGGACAATATAAACAAATGATGAACGGTTGTTAAGGAAATGAAAATCAATAATCTTGCTTAATGGGAAAAGATGAAAAGTTTTGCGTTGTAGTAAGGGAAAGTCAATAATATTCATAAGGAGATATGTGTTCTGTAATCTTGTTAGTCATAAGTAGACGTGCAGTAGTAAGGAGTTTTATGTAGTTAATGGAATCTTTTTATTAAAGAAGTAAGAATTTATTGATAAGCTGGAGGTAACATGCAATGGTTGACTAGGAAAGAAAGTTCAAGTAAAATGTAATCCTGATAATACAATTATATTATTTGTTACAAAATTGGACTTCTCCAAAATTGTATTTATTTCACTCAGAACCAACCCTGAAAGAGAGAGAACTCATGTTCTTATTTAAAATAAGATGATACAATTGGTGAGCATAAGTAACTGATAGCTGCAAAAACTGACATGAGAATAGAAAGAATTGTACTTCCTACATAGAAATCCTGCTCCAAGGATATAGACATCTATTCATAAATGAAGATTGGATAAGTGATTTAGCCTTAGTCAATGACATTTCTCAACATTTCAATAATTTTAATCGTCGTCTACAGAGAAAGTTCGACAATATAGTTCATGTGTATGACAAATATGTGTTACATAATTCGTAAAAATGACAAATGTATGAAAATCAAATATCATGAGAAAAGAGTTTCATCATTTTCCATGTCTAAAATGTTTTTCCAGTATTTCTGTAACAAACCAGAATAAATATTCTGGTCTGTTAGATAAAGTAGACAGGAAATTTGAAGTAAGAGGATCCAGTGATTTTAAATACATAGAAAATCATTTTTCTCTATTTACTAAACCTCTTTCAATAGATGTAGACAAGCTTAAACCAGAATTACAGTAGGAAGTCGCTGATTTCCAATGTGATAGTATATTTAATTGCAGTTTAAGCTTTTGACTCATTTGCATATATTTAAACATCTGAAAGCAGATACATATCGATCTCTTAGATCGTAGCAGCTGTTTGGATCAATATATGTTTGCCAACAGTTCTTTTTTTCAAAATGAAACTTGTAAAATCGAAGAATGATGATGATTAATGGATGATAATTTACGTGGTATACCGAGAGTGGCTACTTGTCATACATCACTAGATTTTCATGGCACATTTCAAATAGAAGAAAACTAAAATATATTGTTTAAATATGAAGGAGTAAATAAATAAATAAATAAAATCTGAAAATTCTCCGTCCCGGTACCTAACTACTAAAACCGGGACGTAATTTCCAAATTTTACCATTATTACACACAAAAAAAAAAAACATTAAACAACATAATAATTTTTCAGATGATATAAACGAAATATAAAACAATTTAAATAAAAAAAAACATAGAAAGACTACCATTTTCAAATTAACTACAAAATTACTGGAATCTAGTAAATCATTTAACTGGCAGCCAGCTAAATATCTACAACTACAGAAAAAGAAAAATATACCGGCACAGTGTTAAATATCACAAAATAATTTACAATTAAAACTACAAAATAACTTCAAAACTCATTTAAATCAAAACTTTAAAACATCAAATTGAATAACTTTTTTCAATCATCTCATTCATACAATTTTAGAAATTTATCTAACAAAATTCATATCTTATAATTTCTCTTAGGCCTACCTAAGGTATCGTAGACCAAAATAGAAGGATTCAAGTATGTGTACCATTCCCTATTTTACTTGTAACGAAGGTCCATGCCTGTCGCTGTTCAAAATTACGTCATCTACACTGCGGGTTGCATACTGAGACGTCATACTGCCCCCTCACTGAGTACATGCTTGCCGATAGGCACTTTAGTATTTAACCGACATAAGGACGCACGTACACTCCATGAACAGTTTTACAAAATACATACCACGTGCATTATAAAGACACGCTCTGTTAGTTCTTAATTAGCCGCCAGGAGAGCAACATTAATTCTAAAACATATTGTCAGAAAGTAATCTTCCAACCACGGCTTGCGGTCCACAGATGGCTCCACTTGTAATATCCTACTGCGCTGAAGAAGATTTATAATTATTTATAAATTTCTAATATAAACTGGTATTTATACTCTCTGTATATACTTTAATTTTGTTCGCTTTTAACTGTGTGAAAGTATACAGTAATTAGAATGTATATTGATGCAAAATTGACCAAAGAAGTAGTTCTGTACGAGAATAGAAGTCATTTGAATGAAATATATATATGACACAATTTTTAGCAGTTCTCATGTTAGATCGTCGGCAGCAGCAGCAGCAGCACAATGTTGGCAGGCTGTTTGGAACAGCCCGAAGGGTGGTCAAATCGTGTACCTGCCTTGGGAAGAGCTTAACCACGTAGTGGCGGGATGTGGATGTTGCGTGGTGCCCGTGCTCTCACTTCCGAATGCATCTACCACAATCTCCGACGCCGTCGCCGGTACTGCGCTACGTGCAATGGCTCCGGCCATTTCACTGGACAGGCGCAGTGCCCAAAGTACCCGCGGACTCTCGCCAGTACTGCTCGGGACGAAACACAGCAACGTACCGCCACAGCAGCGCAAACACCAGTCACCACCGCAGCCTCCGACATTTCAGTGCTGGAAGCCCTCCATGCACTCCAAGCCGAGGTTAGGCACATCAATCAGAGACTGGACACTCTTGAAACGAAGATTGATGCCGCTACCTCTGGTCCCACACGTGAGGCCCTGCAGGACCTTCACTCTGAAGTCCTCAACCTGGGCCCGCGCATTGGCACGCTAGAGGACACCATTGAAAGTCAAAATCACACCATCCAGGACACCATTGAAAATCAAAATCACACCATCCAGGAAATGCTACGCAACACTGCAGAGAAGATAGCCAACTCTGCACTTTCAACACTGGATTTCGTTAAAACCGCCACCGAGCAACTTGCAACACTGCAGGTGCTCAGCAACCAACTAAATTCAACAACTTCATCCTGCCAGTCAATACTCCAACGAATCGAATCTGCTGTAACGACCACAAACGCCGACCGGAAGGACACAGCCAACTCGCTGGACTTACTCCATCAGAAGAGCCTTGACATCATGATTGCAATAGCCAACGCAGCTCCCGGCTGCGACCCGGACACCCTTAAGGAATTCCTCTCGCAAATAGTCTACCGCATCGACCAGCTCCAAGACAGCATTCTTCACTCACATCGAAATATCTCGACACTCCCAGACCAGCAGAACTCCAACACTTCAACTCAACAGCGATCAAAACGCCGATAGGCCCATATACGACGCAATACCCTCCCAAGCACCCCTGGTGCACAGTCATACACACTCTCTTGTGTCAATAAACGTAAACTTCCTCTCTTTATCCCTTCTTTTCGTTCAACCTTCCTATTCCCCGCTACTACACTGGCTATGGTCAGGGCCTTGTGTCATGGCCATATACCAGTAAAGCCAACCAGAACTGCGCCTCTTTATGAGCGCAGTAGCATCAACCGCCACTAACGGAGGTGCTTCAGCGGGACTCCCCTACTTACCTGATCTTCTCCCCCCTTAATCTCCGGAACTCCTCTTGTTGTCTTTTTTCTTTCTCTCCTACTGTCCTTTTCTCTTTCTTGTTAAAAAAAAAAAAAAAAAAAAAAAAAAAAAACTATTTCATTGCATGATTCATGTTACAAAGGGTTTGTTACAAAGGTTTCTTGCTGTACAATTATAGTACCCTGAGATTTGCAACACAGTGCGATCACAACATGACTAGTAATAGAGTTTGGAATAATATCAAGCTTACGTCGCCCGTAGCTGCTATGGGCCACGACATGTTTCTTGAACACCGAAATATTTTAATGAATGCTTTTATGCGAGTCTCTTCCTTGTCCTCCAATGGCATTGGTATCTAATTGCGATGACTTCACCCTCCAAAGTGTCACTGGGTTTGTGTATAAAGATTAAAATTAAGTCACGCTTTTTAAAACTTGTAACTTCACTCACGTCGTTTTACAAAATCTGCAACTTTTTCCAAACAGTTGCAGTTTAATTCATCTGCTGATTAGCGACTCTCGCGGTTGTTGTCTGGATCTCTTGTAATTGGCTACCTCTCTCGGAAGATTCTTTAAATAACTTAGTAGACCACTCACTGATGGCACATCAAGTTTTATATTATGTGGAATATTTTTAATCATAAAATTTATTGCTATGTTGTAAGTTCAAGTTTTGTTGACAATGGTTTTAGTAGTTTGATCTCGTCCCCGATGTGGTGATTATCATTCCAGATATGAAGAGCAACTGCCGATTTTTCCGTTGTTTATATATTATGTTCCTACGGTGTTCTGTAAACCTAGTTTTTAAACTTCACTTCGTCAAACAAATATAAAATTTGTCAGTCTTCACAATTTATCCTATATAAGCCTGATTTTTGTTCTGATGGGGTCGTGTTTGTTAAGGGATTATTTAACAATTTCAAGAGCGAGAATCTGTTTTGTGGTGCTAGTTTGATGCCATAATATTTAAACATTCGTTCAAACTTTAGAAATGTCCAAGGGTGGTAGGTGAATATGGTGTATTTCCAGTTCTTATTTATGTTTTGAAGAGTAGTAATTTGTTTTAATTTCTTTTACTTGTAGTCCTGATTGATCATTTTTTGGTTGAGTTCGGATATAAACCATTTTTTCCTATATTTAAAGTAAACGTAAATTCCTCTTATTGTTTTTGATCTAAAGGTATGCTGTTCAGTCTATGGATCAAAACTTATCTGTGTTTGTAGGATTTGTGTAGATTCCAAAGTGTACACTGTCATTTTGTCTTACGATCGTTAAATCTAAGAAAGACAATTGATGCCTCAATTGGTAGAGTATGTCACAGAGCCGAATATAATACAACGCTGTGAGGAAACATTTGTTTTCCGTCTTCTAGATTTTCCAGTTATAGTTGAGTGATGCACAATAAAGACAAGATCAGTGCTACTGTCAGAAACTTTTAGATGTGCGTTTCATTTGTCACGAAATATAAACTAAAATCTGTGGAGTCGTTCTTGAGAAAATCAAACATTTTGAAACATTCCTATAAGTTAAGGACTATGATACAATGAAGCACAGAAGGCCGCCTCGGTAGCGTAGATGGTAGCAGTTGGAATCTCGGTCAGAGTGAGCTACTTGGATAACGTTTTTCCGGGGTTTTCCTTGTACTTAAAGACGAATGTCGACTAGCTCTAAGCTCAATGGACCCCGTACTCATTTGAGTATCATTTCCCCAATCTCATTCACCGTCCGATATGACTTAACGTTGGAGAACGTAAAATTACAAAGAAAAAAATATTATAGATAAATAAAAAATAAAATAAAGCACAAAATTAAGATAATTTTTAGTCAAAATACTTCTCGGTGCTCCATATATTGCTTCTATTTACCTGGATTATGTTTCCTTAGGACCTTCCTAACAACCTCAGCTAATATTGACTAGTGAATTTTGACTTGATGAACTCCTTGTAGGCGATGCGGGCGTCGCTGTTTTTACCTTGATCAACTTGATAATCAGATTCTTTGACCGCGCCGTGGTTGAGTTGTTAGACCACTCGTCTCACACCATGGCGGCCGGGGTTCGAATCGCTGCGACAGCAAAATGATATTTGTGGTGGAAAGCACGGCGTTGTAGCGGGTTTTCTCCCGGACCTCCGGGTTCCCCCGCCATCTCATTCCACCGCTGCTCCATCTTCATATCATGTATCACCAGTGTTACCGTCTGCGGTGCCGTATGTAGTAAAAGCGGGCGTTAAACACTACACACTCACACACACACACACACACACACACACACACACACACACACACACACACACACACACACACAAGGACCTGTTGTCGAAGAGCGCAAGTTTCATTGAATAGCTCTAGCAAGGCAGAAAATTTAAATGCCCAGTTTAGTTGTCCTAATTTAGAAAAATGTTGCACATAAGGACCTGTTATCCGAGAGGGCAAATGTCATTAAAACTTCATGCAAACCTCTTCACTTAATTGACCTGTTCAGTATTTTAGTGACGCACACGACCACGTAAAAAATTATTGAGCTATGTACTATGTACTTTAAATTACACGCTCTTTTAGTTCTCAACTAACCGCCAGGGTGACAAACAATTGAACGAGGGGAATGGTCATACCTCATTCACGTTTCACTGAAAAAGTAGACAGTAATTAGAATAAGTGTTGGTATAAATTTGACCTAAGAAGTAATTCTGTATGAGAATGGAAGTCATATGAATTAAATATATAAACAACAAACTTTATAGCTTTCTTTCATGGTATAAATCGAATTGTGATCTTAACCCTTTTGAACACTTGAATAGTGCAATTATTGTGCCCTAAGAGCGGTAGTGCCACGTTTAGTTTTGCATCCCGCCTCGGTAGCGTAGATGCAAAATATTTCTTATGATTTCCTTACCTATCTTGTTTCCATGGTTACTGCACATCTATATGATATTTATGAACTACACTGAACTGGTCTATACATGTACCGAGGTCTAATTGTTACAGTGAAAGGTTATTTAAGTGACATAGGAATAAACAATAACGGGAAGCATTATGTGCACAAATACTAAATATGAAACATACAAAGGGCGCCCGGCGTCTCTGTGGAGCTTCCCATAGAGCAAGAACTAGAGAATAAGAAGCCGCTCCTCTGGTCCTCTGGACTCAAGACGGGATGGAAGTGGATATTCCACTTATGAGCGCCAAATCCAAAGAGGAATGCTACCGATTAATCTCGGTAGGACGCCTGGTGATCTATCACACCTACTAGCTATGCAGGCTAGTACGCGGCAATTCATGGCTTCCCTCAATCCCGTCCGAAGACGTACACGATCTCCCACGGGTATCGGGAACCACTGTCCCAGTAACCCAACCCAATCCTAACAATTCCCCTTCAGGGTGGCGCTCGAATGTTGGGCCCGAGGTTCCTCTAGTAACGTCAGAGGTACCACGAGTGCTACGCGTCCGTAGCGTACGCACCAGGGCAGCTGAAGGGGACAGATCCCCTCCCCTACTGGGGCTACACACATTTCGTGTTTTAATTAAAATCCTTGGAGTTGTTTTTGAGAAAACAAACTTGTTAAACAATTCCTATATATAAGGACTATGATACAATGAAGTACAAAATTAATATAATCTCTAGCCGAACATATATTGCTAGTGTTTACCTAGATCACGTTTCGTTAGGTCCCTCCTAACATCCTCAGCTAATGTCGACTTGTACAACGAGGTCAATCCGAAAGTCCGAAGATCCCGGCCGCTATCAACCCGGAAGCCATACCTTCAGTCTAAGGACCCTGGCCGCGCCGTGCCTCAGTGGTTAGACCACTTGACTACCACCAAGGCCCCCCGGGTTCGATCCCAGGTGACCGCAAACTGAGATTTGTGGTGGACAACACGGCGCGGGGGCGGGTTTTCTCCGGAACCTCCGGTTTCCCCCGCCATCTCATTCCTCCGGTGCTCCACCTTCATCTCATGTATCATCAGAGTCTTCGCCTGCGGTGCCTATGTTGTGAAAGCGGGTGTTAAACACTACATATTTCATTTCTAAGGACTCCCGCATCTCAAGACAGATGCAAGTGGATACGTCACATACGCGCGTCAAACTTTTCGGGTAGACTAACGACAACCCCGGTGTGGCCACCTGGTAATCTAACACACCTTCTCCTGGCTCTGCAGGATAGTCCTCGAGAACCTTTACGCAACTTGTGCCCTATCCGGGCGGCCGAAGTCTGCCCGGAGGTATCCAATCTCCCTCGGGTGTCGGGAACACACTTCTCCCTTCAGTCCAACCCAATCCGAATAGCTCCCATTCGGGAAGGGCTCGAATGTTCCGCGCGAGGTTCCTCTTCGTAACGACAGAAGTGTCTCGAGGGCTAAGGGTCCGCAGCGCCTGCACCACGGAAGCGGATGAAGCGATAGTGGCGTCTCCGTTGGTGTCTTGAAAAACTTGAGATTCAGAATCCTAGTGCGTGGCGTGGCTGAGTGTTTAAACCTCTCTACTCTCACCAAAGCTACCCGGGTTCTATTCTATGTCATTAAAATGTAAAATTTGTGGTTGACAACACGCTGCTGGGGCGAGGTTTCTCCGGAATCTCCGGTTTCCTCTGACATTTCATTCCACCATTGCAGCTTCATCCCTTGTAAAATCAGTGTCACCGCCTGTGGTGCCGCGTTTAGTAAAAGCGGCCGTTAAACACTACACATTTCATTTTAGGTTCGCTTCAAAGTTGGAGTCAAAATTGGACATTTCTTCTCCATACTGCGTGGTTAATGCAGTTGGACCCTGAACACTTTTTAATAACGGTATTTATTGTTCTATATCGTGATTCTCATTCCATAAATGCTACGCTACTGCCAATGTTACTGTTCTTGATGATACTAAAACACAGTTTAAACCTAATGTTCAACCTACTTTTTGTTTTGAGAATGTAAGAGTTGACAGTCTTTGCAGTTTATCCGGTACATACTTGAACTTTTATCTGTGGGGTTTTACTTTGTACTAATTACGAGATTTTAAAAGAAGTACATTAAATCTGTTGAGTGGGGTCAAATTTATTCGTTCTTATGGAAAATTTTGTAGCCCTGCGATGGTAAACACTAGCGATATATGGAGCATCGAGCACTAATTCCTCTTAAATTGCTGTTAATTTAAGAACAATTTTACACCTAAGGACCTGTTGTGTGAGACGGCAAATTACATCGAAAATTTCTTGCAAAACACTGAATTTAAATGCCCGTTTTGTGTTTATCCGACACACTGACGTGAAAAGTTTTATAAATGCCTACCATGTACGTGTTCATGACACACTCCTTTAGTTCTCAATTAACCGCCAGGAGGCAGTTTTATTTGAGAAACAAATTGACAGATGCTGATGTTCCGACCTCGTCTTCCTGTCCAGAGATGGCTCCACGAGTAAATACCCCGCCACGGTGACGAAAATTTTGGGACATGTTATAACGGCTGTGCTGTATAATTACTTATCCATGCACTTCGCGTATTCAACTTGCTTCCACAAGGTCTTTTTTTTGGAATCGGAGGCCATGATAGAGCGAAAGTGGATCACATACAACTTTGAGATGAGGCACTTGTTTACTAGAATGGCGGTACTCGGTTTCCATCATCTCACCTGTAAGAATGCATCATGTCATGAGCCAACAGAAATATGTGAGTGCAAACATGTGAATGTTACGACATAGAACTGTGGAGGAAAAGAGCCAAATGAAAGACTATGTGAACCAAGGCGTCAGTGCGCAAAACTGAATAACTTACATTTGTTTATAATTGAGCTCCTTTTGTATGGCCATTTGACTGCAATAAGAGTTTATTATATAAATAACTATTACTGTTATCTGTAGCAACACAGACTACTAACACCCGGCAGTTAGGATAATATTGCGATACTGTTTGTTACGTAGATTCGGGAATACGTTTTTCAGAAGTATAAAACCACTTCTGTTGCAGTAAAAAGACGGGAAATTAACAATTAGCCGTCGTCAAGGTGGAGTCGGTGCTCCGCCGCACTAAAACAAATGAAAGAGGTCACTTTGGTACACTTCAATCGTCGGCTGTCACAATAACCTTCATACAACTGCTCTTCTAACACCTGCGCGGTATTTATAGCCACCAGCCATTGTTTCGAGAATGCCGGGTAACAACAATGCACTAAAGAATTGGGAGCCTCTCTCTGTCTCTTTCTCTTCTCCCCACGAGCCGTGAATACTTTTTAATAAATCTATTTCTTGTTCTATATCGTGATGCCTATCCCATAAAGGTACGCAACTGCCAATTTGTCAGTTCCTGATACTTCTAAAATACTCTTTAAGCTTAATGTTCAATGACACGCTCCTTTAGTTCTCAATTAACCGTCAGGAGGCAACTTTAGTTAGGAAACAAATTGACAGATGCTAATGTTCCAACCACGTCTTTCCGTCCACAGGTGGCACCAGCAGTAATATCCTGCCGCGGTGAAGAAAATTTGTAATTATTTACAAATATTTTAAAGTGAACTGCATTTATACTCTTTGGATATACTTTAACTTTGTTTGCATTTAACGGTATGTAAGTAAACAGTAATTAGATTGTATTTTGACATACATTTGACCTCAAACCTAATTCTATACGAGAATAGAAGTCATCTGAATTAAGTATATAAGCCACAACTTTTATAATTGTTTTTCATTGTATGTTTACAATTTTCCAGAATTTAATTATAAAATTTTTTGCTGTATAATCATACTTTAGCTCTGCAACAAGTTTCCATCACAGCATGACTAGTAACAGGGTTTGGAAAATTATAACGCTTAACTTGCCCTTAGCTGCTATTGGCCACGCAATGCTCCTTGAACGATAAAATATTTACATGACAGCTTTGATGAGAGTCTTTTACCTTCCATAGCAGTGATATCTCACTGTGCTAACTTCACTCCCTCAGGACTCACTGGATTGCTTATTTCATGTGTCGCTGTTTAGGGAAGCCATGCAGTGCATCTCCAACGAACTAAATACTATGGTTCCAGAAAGGTATTTCACTTACACAGAACCTAACAGAGTTAAAGAATTTTACCTTTAATCATATTTTATTTATTCCAGGTTTGACATATCTTCTTCTGTTGAATCATTGCCATCATCACTATTTCCAACCCATTTTCCTCAATTATAATTCTTTCAATTTTTTTCTTCCGTTAGTATACTTTATTCTAATAGTGTTGTTTTATTTCATCCACATTATGACGTATCTTTACCCATTTCAATTGTGCAGTTTGCTCAAATAGATGGCGGCAGAAAATTTCGTCTTTCACTTTACAGGTGAAAGTTTACTTAGATACAATAAAGCACAAAAGCCCGCCTCAATAGAGTAGATTGTAGCCTGTCTGCCTAACTTTCACGAGGGTACGAGTTCGAATCTCGGTCGAGGTAAGCTAGCTGGCTATGGTTTTTTCCGGGGTTTTCCGTTATCCTTAAAGACGAATGTCGAGTAACACTAAACTCTATGCACCCTGAGATCATTTGAGCATCATATCATCCATTCTATTCATCGTGCGATATGACTTAACGTTGGAGGACGTAAATTACAAAACAAAACAAAAATCAAAAAAGGGTTCCGTTTCCCGTAGCTGCTATTCGCCACGCCAATGTTCTTGAACGTTGAAATATTTAAATGAAATCTTTGATACTACCCTGCCCCCAATGGCAGTGGTATCTCACTGCGATGCCTTCACCCTCTGCAGTATCACTAATTTGTGTAAAAGATTAAAATTGAGTAATACTTTTTAAAACTTGTAACTTCACTCACGTCCTTTTACAAAATCAGGAACGTTTTCGAAACAGTTGCAGTTTCATCATCAGCGACTCTCACGGTTGTTGTCTGGATCTCTTGTACTTGGCTCCCTGTCTCGGAAGATTCTTTACATAAGTTCAGTAGACCACTCACTGAGGGCACATCAAAATTTAGAATATGTGGAATGTTTTTAATAATAAAATTCATTGTTATGTTGTAAGTTCAAGTTTTGTT
The DNA here is from genome assembly GCA_030765055.1 of Mantis religiosa. Lineage (NCBI taxonomy): Eukaryota > Metazoa > Arthropoda > Insecta > Mantodea > Mantidae > Mantis > Mantis religiosa. The sequence continues at coordinate 19,499,615 of CM060953.1, read as the reverse complement.
GACAATGGTTTTAGTAGTTTGATCTCGTCCCCGATGTGGTGATTATCATTCCAGAAATGAAGAGCAACTGTCGATTTTTCTGATGTTTATATTTTATGTTCCTACGGTGTTCTGTTAACCTAGTTTTTAAATTTCTCTTCGTAAAACCAATATAAAATTTTTCATAGTCTTCACAATTTACCCTATATATTCCTGATTTTTGTTCTGATGGGATCATGTTTGTTAAGGGATTATTAACAATTTCTTGAGGGAAAATCTGTTTTGTGGAGCTAGTTTGATGCCGTAATCTTTAAATGTTCGTTCATACTTCAGAAATGCCCAAGAAAGGTAAGTGAATTTGTTGTATTTCTAGTTTTTATTTTTGTTTTAAGAGTAGTGATCTGTTTTAATTTCTTTTATTTGTAGTCTCGATTGATCATTTTTTGCTTGAGTTTGGGTTGAAACCATTTTTTCCTGTATTTAATGGAAATGTAAATTCCTCATATTGATTTTGATCTAAAGGTATGCTGTTCAGTCTATGGATCAAACTTCTAAGAGCAGCTAATTTATGTGACAGAGGATTGAAACTAATTATCTGTGTTTGTAGATTTTCTGTAGATTCCAAATTGTACACTGTCATTTTGTCTTACGATCGTTAAATCTAAGAAAGACAATTGATGCCTCACTTGGTAGAGTATGTCACAGAGCCAAATATAATACAACGCTGTGTGGAAACATTTGTTTTCCATCTTCTAGATTTTCCAGTTATTGATGAGCAATACACAATAGAGACAAGATCAGTGCTACTGTCACAAAATTCTAGATATGCATTTCATTTATCACGAAATAAATGCTATACATGTATAGAGTTTAAATTAAAATCTGTGGAGTCGTTCTTAAGAGAATCAAACATTTTGAAACATTCCTATGAGTAAGTACTATGATACAATGAAGCACAAAAGCCCGCCTCGGTAGCGTAGAGGGTAGCGTGTCTGCCTCACGTTCAAGAGTATCCGAGTTCAAATCTCGGTCAGGGTGAGCTACTTGGATAAGGTTTTTCCTAATCCTTAAAGACGAATGTTGGGTAGCTCTAAGCTCAATGGACCCCGGACTCATGTGAGCATCATTTCCCCAATCTCATTCACCGTCCGATATGACTTAACATTCGAGGACGTAAAATTACAAAGAAAAAAATATATTATATATAAAAAAAATAAAATAAAGCACAAAATTAATATAATTTTTAGTCGAACTACTTCTCGATGCTCCATATATTTCTTCTATTTACCTTGATTATATTTCCTCAGGACCTTCCTAACATCCTCAGCTAATATTGCCTAGTGAATTTTGACTTGATGAACTCCTTGTAGGCGATGGGGTCGTCTCTGTTTTTAGCTTGATGAACTTGACAATCCAGATTCTTTTGCCACGCCGTGGTTAAGTTGTTAGACCACTCGTCTCTCACCATAGCGGCCCGGGTTCGAATCGCTGCGACCGTAAAGTGATACATGTAGTGGACAACACGGTGCTAGGGCGAGTTTTCTCCGGGTTCACCATTTTTCTTCCACCATATCATGACAGAAGTACTCCAACTCATGTGTCATCAGTGTCTCACCGCCTGTGGTGCCGTATGTAGCAAAAGCAGACGTTAAAGACTACACATTTCTTTTTTGGTTCCATTCTAAAGTGGTGGAGCTTCGGTGAAGGTAAAAGCGTTCCTTTGGAGAAGGTGTGTAGCTCTGTGATGGTAAACACTAGCAATATATGGAGCATCGAGTGCCAGTTCGACTCAAAATTATACTAATTTTCAAAAAAGTTAAATATAAAGTCTGTTGTGCAGACGGCTTATTTCATTGAAAAGTTCTTGCAAGGCAGTGAATGTAAATGTCCAGTTTAGTATTTAACCGACACACAGACGCACTCAGTTTGATGAATATAAAGCATGTACGTCATAAAGAAACGCTTTTTGCTTCTTACTTAACCGCCAGTTTGACACAATTGAAAGATGGTAATGGCCATACCTCGTCTTGCCGTCCACAGATGGCTCCAGCTGTAATATCCTACCGCGGTAAAGAATATTTGTAATTTTTTTTACAAAGTTTTAAAATGAACTGTATCTATCATGTTTGCATAAACATTGGGTTTATTTACGTTTCACTGAATAAAACTAGATAGTAATTAGAATGTATTTTGACCTAAGAACTTATTCTCTATGAGACTGGGGTCTCACTTTAATAGGGTTTTGAATGAAATCACGTTCCTGCTACCCGTAACTTCCCACTGAAAGACCATAATGACATTCCACAGACATCTTTAGTGGAAGTCACATCACTTCTCTCCTCTGTGCCACCATACAAAGCCATGGGCTGTGACAACATTCCGTATGCTGCACTTAAAGCCCTTCCACACAAATGGCTGGAGCTCCTCGTCCACCTCTTCAATGGACTACTCTGTTTGGCATACTTTCCCAGAGCCTGGAGGCACTCCAAAATTATCACCCTCCCTAAACCTGGTAAAGACACCTCCACGCCGGAAGGACATCGTCCCATCAGCTTGCTGCCCACCATGAGTAAGCTGTTTGAGAAGGTCATCCAAGCCAGGCTTCAGCAAACCCTCTCTGCGCAGCCAATACTTCGACAGGAGCAATTTGGTTTTCGTCAGCAACATTCCACGGTTCATCAACTCCTTCGTCTGGTGGACGAAATCATCAAAGGGTTTAACAACCGCCACTTTGTTGTTGCCCTATTCCTAGACCTCACCCGTGCCTTCGACTCCGTATGGCACGAAGGTCTCCTCCACCGACTTATCTACTACAATTTCCCTCCGTACATCATTCATCTCATTCATTCCTACCTTCAACAACGCACCTTCAGCGTCACCAAGGAAGACATCTCTTCCACCTCACACCCCATTCACGCAGGGGTCCCCCAAGGGAGTGTCCTTGGCCCTCTGCTTTTCCTCATTTACATCAACACCTTGCCATCCCATCAAGGCTGTACGCTGTACCAGTTTGCTGACGATACTGCCATAACCACCGCCTCCACACGTCATCAGGTAGCTGCAGATAGACTACAACGATACGCAGATAACCTCACAACATGGTTCAATACTTGGCGCCTTACTGTGAACCCCATCAAATCACAGGCTATCACCTTCACAAGGCGCTTAGAGGCGGATGTTCCTGACCTTCAAATTGCTGGCGGGTCTGTCCACTGGTCCACCACGGTCAACTATCTTGGCGTCACACTGGATCAGAAGCTCTCTTGGAAGGCCCACATCGACACCATATACAACAAGGTTGCTCGCAAGATGGCACTTCTGTACCCCTTATGCCACCGAAACTCCGCCATGTCACTCTCCATCAAACTTCTTCTCTTTAAACAAGTTCTTCGTCCTGTCCTCACATATGCCTGTCCAGTCTGGGCCACTGCCGCAAAAACTCATCTGTATCACCTTCAAACTCTTCAAAACCGCTTTCTTCGTACCGCTGTCGATGCCGACTGGTACATTCCCAACATCAACATCCATCGTGACCTTTCCTTTCCACTTCTCACTGACTACATGCTCTCCCTTTCACAAACATTCTTCGACTCTCTTTCACTTAATTTCAATGCCTTCATCCGCGGCCTCGGGGAGTACGATATTGACCCCGGGGAGCGTTACAAGCATCCTAGGCTCCTTCTACATCGACCCTAACATCATCATCCATTGAAAAAAACAAAACAAAATATATCCTCATTCAACTATTCATCATCTTTCTAATTTCTTCAATATTACCACATACTCCTCAAACTAATTAAATATAACCTCCCTACACAATTCCACCGTCTACCACAGTCTATTTTTCAACTATATCTTCCAACCAGTAAAGGACCTAGTCCTGGTATGGTATCTGTCGGAAGGCCCCACCACCTTTGGTGGGATCACCTTCCAACGACAATTTTGCTCGTCGTCGTTCCCACTGAACAGCACGTCAACATAGCACAGTATGCTGACGACGTGCTGCTATTCTCAACAAACAGACACCCACGTAGAACCTTCAACCCCATCCAAAGATATCTAATCCTCCTCCAGGAATGGTGCACGCTTTGGCGATTGTCCATTAATACGGAGAAAAGCCAAGCGATATTGTTCACCAAATTCCGCTTTCCCGCCAACTTCCCCCAATTTACCTACTTCGGGCAAGGGATCAGGTGGGAGAATTCAATCAAGTACTTGGGAGTCAAGCTGGACAAGGGCCTAACTTTTCGGGAGCACATCCAGGAGCAAGCTCATCGGTCGTGTGGTGCCGTGGCATCACTATCCTCTGTGCTTCAGTCTGCGATGGCTGTTCCCCTAAAGTTGCGCCTCTTTATGGCTCTGGTCCTCCCTATCATGCTCTATGCGTGCGAAGTCTGGGGTATGGCCGCAGGCTCACATCTAGTTCTGCTCCAACGTGCACAGAATAAATGTCTTCGGATTATTTATTCTGTTTGTACAAGCTTCCCCGTGAGATTACTTCACGAGGCTTCATCCCTCTTATATGTGGAGGATGAAATTAGACGCCGGGCGACAAAATTCTTCGAGGGTTTGCCCCAACATCAGAGCGCCCTAGTCAGATCCCTTGGGGATTATGCTCCTCGTGAGCGTCGCTTAAAGCGATACCGGTTACCCCGCATGTCTTGCGGTCACTACCGGTAACCACATGATCTCCATTCCAGCCTAAATTAAATTTCAGCTACTCCAAAATTGTCATTATGGAATATTCAAAATTATACATACCTTCTTCCTAGTTTATTAACTAACCCACCAGCGGTGCTCGCTGTCCGTGGCACCCGGTTCATCATTCCCTGAGGAGCAAAAAGCTACCTCCCTACACTAACCCCACTTAAATTACACCCGTCATTCTGCAACATCCACATCCCGCCACTACGTGGTTAAGCTCTTCCCGGAGCAGGTACACGATTTGACCAACCTTCGGGCTGTTCCAAACAGCCCGCCAGATTTGTGCTGCTGCTGTTACCCGTAGCTCCTTTGGATCAGGCAATGGTTGTTAAACACTTCTGTATTTAAATGACAACATTTATGTGAGTCACTTACCTACTTTCCGTGACCACCAATGACAGAGATCTCACACTGCCTTGAGTTCACGCACTCCATTACCACTGTATTTTATATCATATGTCGCTACGCAGGGAAGTCGTACAGTCTGCTACAAATTAAGTAATGTATCTCCAGAAAGAAATTATTTATTTTACACACAACAACTTAACACTGGGTTTAACAATTTTTCCCTTAATAATATGATAATTCTTCTATACTGACATATCTTCAACCGTTGAGTTATTATCCCAGTCATGCTCCACACTGTTTCCATCACATTGTCAATTATAATTTTGTCTAACCTTAGTGCATCCTTTTCCCAATACTCCTGTTTTCTTTCATCCATATGACGACATACATTTTCCAATTCCCAATTTTACCAAATCATTCATTCCGTCCTTCATCTTAAAAGTTACATATCTCTAGCCAAATTTTGTTTGGTATCTCTCCATTAATTCTATAGGATTTAGATGCGAATGTGGTGGAGGAAGCCTTGTGGTTGTATGGTTATATTTGTGAGGATATGTGGTCAATCAAAGTGCTTTTCTCAGTCGGTTTGTTAGCTGGAATTAATCGAGGGTGCTTTGTTCTTGTGCTAATTTCTACTTTCATCAAACGGAATTTTGTTATTATGTAGTTGAGAAAGTATATATCTTCTTAAAGAACTTGACGTTGGAGGTTTATCTACTTGTGTATTATGGTAAGAGACATTATCTATTGCTAGCATCGTGTTAAGGGGTAAATTAGGATTTAACATTGTGATTAACCATTTAACATAATTTCAATATCCATTTGTTAATAAACACTTGATAGACATATGACTGTCACTGTACATTACAGTCAACTGTCCTTGGAAGGGGGGCGGGGAGGGTTACTGAGTATAGGAGTTGGAAAGAGAAGAGAAAGAAAGTTGGACGTGAGCTCGCTGAAGATCAAAATCAGTGATCTGGAAATATTGCGGGACCTTACATGAAACTACTAATTTACAGGAAACGATCCTTTAACTCTTAATTAACCGTCAAGAGAAGAATTTTGGTTGACAAGTAAATTGAGATAAAATTCCGTTCCTAGTCCGTCTTGCTGTTCACAGATGGCTCCACCTGTAATATATTGCCGCGGTGAAGAAAAATACCAATTATTTACGAAGTTTTAAAATAAACTATATTTCTACTGTTACATATACCTTAGGTTTATTTGATTCTTACTTCATGAAAATAAACAATAATTAGGACGTATTTTGATAAAAATATGACCGAAGAATTAAGTCGATATGGGAACGGAAGTCTTCTAATTAAAGTATATAACTCGAAGATTTTTAGAAAGCTTGTTTGCTATATAAATATGGCAGTGGTTGCCACGTAAGCACTTTTCAACATTGTGGGATAATTGGACTCTAAATAAAATTACGAAAAATCACACTGATGTTGCCCGTAGCTGATATAGATGCATTCCTTTACTTTACTTAAATTATCGTATAATTTATTATCGTTAGTATTTAAGCATGCAAATTTTTTCGTGAGTTTTGGCTGCACTTTACGACTTCAATAGCTTTCACGAAGTTTATTAAAGCTAACGTATAATAATATTATTGTTATCTGTACCAATACAACAACTAGGATAATATCACATGAATACTTAGCCGTTCAAAGTCAGTGTTTACTTTTATGCATTTATTATAACATTGTTGCAATGAGTCAAATAAATTCCTCGTGATATTGAGGCTAAACGATTCATATTGTCTTCCACGTTAGGAATTACTGAAGTATCTCTTATGATTTTATTAGATACCTTTTAGCGCAGTTCTACAGGGTGCTAATGAACTACACTGATATATTTTCAGAGGTTGTAGACGTGACTACTATAATCCAGTTAGGATAGACAATGCATAGCCTGTGGCTACACATAACGTAGTTATTTGTGTTAAAGCTAATTGCCTTCAGAATCGGATAAATTGGTGTTTATTGGATGACATTTTTGTATTAATGTCTTTTGAACTGCTTCCCGAGTATAGGAATATCAATTCTTTGTAACCCGTAACTGGCGTTTATAAGATTTAGTGCCTCAAAAATGTCTCAAAACCTTAATCACCTGCTAGTGCAAAAATGAACAGCGACTTAATGCCTTCATGTATCATGTAGCCTACTCTAGTAGTGTTTCTGTTACAGTTCTGATGACCCAATACGTAATGTCGAAGATTGCTACTCAAAATGTTATTGGTTCAGTTCCTGTAATGTAGTTAATTTGTTCTTTGTCTTGTGAATACATATCTCAGAAGAAAGTCTATCTCCCTAATAATAGCAGCACGTGAAGCTATTCGACACACACAAGGAATTTTGTACGGAGTACGACAGTCGTTTGTAAGCCGCTATCAACTTTACAGTGAAAACTCGGCCACCATTTCGAGTAATTTGTATAAAACTGATGTAAAGTTTTGCATTTACCTCTCGATTTTGTAAGCTCGTTCACTCTTTAAACCATCTCCTATTCAGACGTACAGCTGGTTAAGTTGATCAGCAAGATTCAACATTTGTTAGAAACAATTGAAATTAATTGCACTTAAAGGTGAAATTTGTCCGTAAAATACACGCTACCGACGACTCGTCTATTCTTGATGTTTCTAAAATACTCTTTAAGCCTTATGTTCAACTTCCTCTTTGTTTTGACAATGTAAAAGTTGTGGCAGTCTTTGCAGTTTATCCGGTACACACAGTTACTGTCTGTGGGTATCTTCTTTGTATTATGTGATTTCAAATGATGTTGTGCATTGAATTTGCTCTGTGGCGCCAAAGTAATACGTTCTTTTGGAGAAGATGTGTAACCCTGGAATGGTAAACACTAGCAATATATGGAGCATCGAGCACTAATTGGACTTAAACTTATATTAACGTTAGAAAGCACCTGTACTTAAGCAAAACACAGACGTCAAAAGTTTTATAAATGCTTACCATGTACGTCGTAATGACACGCTCTTTTAGTTCTTAATTAACCGCCAGGACAGTACTTTATCGAGAAAGAAATTGGCAAACGCTAATGCTCCGACCTCGTCTTCCTGTCCACAGATGGCTCCACCAATAAAATCCTGTCACGTTGATGAAAATGTGTAATTACTTACAGTGTGAAATTTAAATGTATTTATACTATTTACCTATACCTTAAGTTCATTTGCATTTAGTTGTATTCAAGTAAATAGTAATTAGAACATATTTTGACATAAATTTAACCCAACAAGTAATTATCTTTGAGAATGGAAGTCATCAGAAATAAATATATAAGTCACAATTTTTGCAACTAAGCTTAAGGGAATTATCACCGTTTGTATCCAATTTTTAGTGGTTAGTTTCTATAACGGCTGTGCTGTACAATTTATCCCTGCAACACCTTTCTAAAATTTTGAAGGCACCTGACGTATTCAACTTGCCTTCACAAGGTTTATTGAATCGCGGGCCATGATGGACCTGACATTGACCACATCCAACATTGAGATGGCGCAGTTTTTTACTAAATGGCTGTACGCAGTTTCCATCATCTCATCTGTAAGAATGCATCATGTCATGAACCAGCAGAGACGTGTAACTGCAGCTTTCGCGGACAAACATATGAACGTTACCATATAGAACTGTGTAGGAAAAGAGCCAAATCAATTTAAGACTATTTGAACCAAGGCGTCAGTGCGCAATTTTGAAGAATTTGCATTTGTTTGAAATTGAGTATGGCCATTTGGCTGCAATAAAGGTTTATTATATAAATACTGTTATCTGTAGAAACACAATTATTAACAGCCGACAATTAGGATAATATTGTGACACTGTGGGTTACGTAGATTCGCAAATCTAGTGAATTTAAATGCCCAGTTTAGTACTTAACCACCACAAAGATGTGAAAAGTGTTATAAATACGTACCACGCAAGTGACAAAGACAGGCCATTTTAGTTCTAAATTAGCCGCCAGGAGAATTCTTTCATTCACAAATCGATAAATGCTAATGTTCCAACCGCGTCTTGCTGTCCACAGATGGCTCCACCTGTAATATCCTGCCGCGGTGACGAAAATTCGTTTATATTTACAAATTTTTAATATGTACTTCATTTATACGTTTTGCATATACTTTAACTTCATTTGCCTTTAACTGTATGAAAGTAAACAGCAATTAGGTTGTATTTTGACAAAACTTGACCTCAAACATAATCCTATACGAGAATGGAAGTCTTCTGAGTTAAATATATAAGCCACATTTTTGATAACTGTGTTTCATTGTATGTTTCGAATTTGCTTGAAAGATGTTGCTGTACAGTTCTAGTACCTTGCGGTTTCCAACAAGTTTCTATCACAAGAGTTTAGAATAATATCACGTTTCCCTTGCCCTTGACTGCTATTGGCCACGCAGTGATCCTTGAACACTGAAATATTTAAATGAAAGCTTTAATGCGAGTCTCTTACCCGTTTTCCCTGGACTTCAGTAGCAGTGAAATCCCACTGTGACAACTTCACTCCATTATTTCATGTGTCGCTGTTTAGGGAAGTTCTACAGTACATCTTTAACAAATTAAATACTCTAGTTGCAGAAGGGCTTTTCACTTACACACAACTTAACAGAGTTAAACAATTTTGACTTTAATCATATTTTATTTCTTCCACGTTTGACATATCTTCTTTTGTTGAATCATTACCATCTTCACCACTTTCCATCCCATTCTCCCCCTATTATAAGTATTACAATTTTACTTCCGTAAGTGCATTTTTTCCTAATATTACTGTTTTATGTCATCCACATTATAACATCCCTTTTCCGTTTCATTCGTACAACTTAGTCAAACCATGGGCGGCAGAGCATTTCGTCTTTCATTTTACATGTTACATCTCTGTAAACAAATTTGTTTGGTGTCTGTCCATTAATTCAATAGGATTCAGATCTGGATGTTAGCCCGCCTCGGTAGCGTGTCTGTATTATGTTCAAGAGGTCCCGAGTTCTGATCTCGCTCAGGGTGAGTTACCTGGATAAAGTTAATCAGTGTTAACCTCAGAAAATTCTAGACATACCTGTCATTTGCTACGAAAAGAATGCTATACACGGTTTCTGTTTTAATTAAAATCGTTGCAGTCTTTTATAAAAAATAATTTTTGAAAAATTCCTATTTATGGAGCATATAATTAATGCAATTTTTAGTTGAACTAGTACTCAATGCTCCATATATTCCTAGTGTCTATCTAGAACACGTATCGTTTGGAACTTCCTAACATCCTCAGCTAATGTCGACTACTGAGTTTTGTTTTGATGAACTCCTTGGAGCCGATAGTGGCGTCTCTATTGTTGTCCGGATGAAAGCTTTGATGCGAGTCTCTTAGCTGATTTCCCTGTCCCCCAATGGTAGTAGTATCAAACTGCGATGACTTCACCCTCTGAAGTATCACTGGATTCATGTAAGACTAAAATTAAGTCATGCTTCTTAAAACTTGTAACTTCACTCACGTCCTCGTACAAAATCAGCAACGTTTTCGAAACAGTTGAAGTATGATCATAAACTGATTAGTGACTCTCATGGTTGTTGTTAGGATCTCTTGTAATTGACTCCCTCTCTCGGAAGATTCTTTACATAAGTTCAGTAGACCACTCACTGATGGCACATCAAAATTTAAATTATGTGGAATGTTTTAATCATAAATTTTTTTCCTATGTTGTAAGTTCAAGTTTTGTTGACAATGGGTTTAGTAGATTGATCTCGTCCCCGATGTGGTGATTATTATTCCAGAAATGAAGAGCAAATGCTGATTTTTCAGTTGTTTATATTTTATGTTCCCACAGTGTTCTGTTAACCTAGTTTCTAAATTTCTCTTCGCCAAACCAATATAAAATTTGTCATAGTCTTCACAATTTATCCTATATATGCCTTATATTTGTTCTGGTTGGGTCATGTTGTTTTGGATGATTTAACAATCTCTAGAGTGATGATCTCCTTTGTGGAGCTAGTTTGTTACCATAATATTTAAATATTCGTTCAAACTTTGAACAGGAGAAATCTGTTTTAATGTCTTTACTTGTAGTCCGCATTGATTATTTTTCGGTTGAGTTCGTATTGAAACCATTTTTTCTGTATTTAAAGTATATGTAAATTCCTCATAGTGATTTTGATCTAAAAGTATGCTGTTCAGTCTATGGATCAAACTTCAAAGAGCAGCTAATTTATGTGACAGAGCATTGAAACTAATTATCTGTGTTTGTAGGTTTTCTGTAGATTCCAAATTTTATACTGTCATTTTGTCCTACGATCGTTAAATCTAAGAAAGACAATTGATGCCTCACTTGGTAGAGTATGTCACAGAGCCGAATATAATACAACGCTGTGTGGAAACATTTGTTTTCCATCTTCTAGATTTTCCAGTTATTGATGAGTGATGTACAATAAAGACAAGATCAGTGCTACTGTCACAAAATTCCAGATATGCCTTTCATTTGTCACGAAATAAATGCTATACATTAATAGAGATTAAATTAAAATCTGTGGAGTCGCTCTTGAGAAAATCAAATATTTTGAAACATTCCTATGAGTTAAGGACTATGATACAACGAAGCAGAAAAGCCCGCCTTGGTGGCGTAGATGGTAGCGTGTCTGCATCACGTTCAAGAGGAACCGAGTTCGAATTTCGGGCTGGTTGAGTTACCTGGATAAGGTTTTTCCAGGGTTTTCCTTTTCCTTAAAGACGAATGTCGGGTAGCTCTAAGCTCAATGGACCCCGGACTCATATGAGTATCATTTCCCCAATCTCATTCACCGTCCGATATGACTTAACGTTCGAGGACGTAAAATTACAAAGAAAAAAATATTATAAATAAATAAAAATATAAAATAATGTACAAAATTAATATAATTCTTACTCGAACTAGTTCTCGATGCCCCATATTTGCTTGTATTTACATAGATCATGTTTCCTCAGGACCTTCCTAACATCCTCAGCTAATATTGACTAATGAATTTTTACTTGATGAACTCCTTGGAGGCGATGGGCGCGTCTCTGATTTTACCTTGATGAACTTGATAATCAGACTCTTTGGCGGCGCCGTGGTTGAGTTGTTAGACCACTCGTCCCTGACCATGGCCCTCCGGGTTCCAATCGCAGCGACCGCAAAGTGCTATTTGTAGTGGACAACACGATGCTGGGGCGAGTTTTCTCCAGTTTCTCCGCGTTTCTTCCACCATCTCATTACACTGGTACTCCAACTCATGTTTCATTAGTGTCTCACCTCCTGTGATGCCGTATGTAGCAAAAGCGGACGTTAAAGACTACACATTTCATTTTTGGTGAAGGAAAATGGTGTTCCTTTGCAAAAGCTGTGTGGCCATGTGATGGTAAACACTAGCAATATATGGAGCACCGAATACCAGTTCGACTCAAAATTATACTAATTTTCAAAAAAGTTACACATAAGGACCTTTTGCGCAGACGGCTTATTCCAGTGAACAGTTCTTGCAAGGCAGTGAATGTAAATGTACAGTTCAGTATTTAACTGACACACAGACGCACACAGTTTGATGAATATAAAGCATATACGTCATAAAGACAGGCTTTTTGCTTCTTAATTAACCGCCATTTTGACACACCAATTGAAAGATGCTAATGACCAAACCTCGTCTTGCCGTCCACAGATGGCTCCAGCTGTAATATACTACCGTAGTAAGGAAAAGTTGTATATTTTACAAAGTTTTAAAATGAAATGCGTGTGTAATGTCTGAATGGACATTGGGCTTATTGGCGGTTTACTGAATAAAAGTAAACAGTAATTGGAATGTATTTTGACATATATTTGGCCTAAGAAGTTATTCTGTATGAGAATGGAGGTCATCGGAATTAGTTATATAAACATCAAGCTCTTTAAGTTTATTTCGTTGTATGATTCGATACTTTTGCTTATAATCATTTGTCTTTTGCAATTATTGTGCAACAACCTAACAACAACATTAAGCTAACAACATTACACACAACAATCTAACACTAGGCTTAACAATTTTGCCCTTAATAGTATTATAATTCTTCAACCTTGACATATCTTCATCTGTTGAGTTATTATCACAGTCATCCTCCACACTGTTCCCATCACATTGTCAATTATAATTTTTTCTAAATTTAGTGCATCCTTTTCCCAATACTATTGTGTTCTTTCATCCATATGACGACATACGTTTTCCAATTCCCAATTTTCCTTCTTTTCCCAATAATCCTGTTCTCTTTCATTCCTATGACGTCTTACATTTTCCAATTCCATTTGTCTAATTTTACCAAATCACTCATTCCATCCTTCATTTTAAAATTTAGATATCTCAAGTCAAATTTTGTTTGGTATCTCTCCATTAATTCTATAGGATTTAGATGTGAATGTTAAGGAGGAAGCATTGTGGTTGTGTGGTTATATTTGTGACGATATGTGGTCAATCAAAGTCGGTTTGTTAGCTGGAATTATTCCAGACTGCTTTGTTGTGGTGCTAATTTGTACTTTCATCAAACGAAATATTGTGATTTTGTAGCTGAGAAAGTATATATTTTCTTAAAGAACCTTACGTTGGAGGTTTATCTTCTAGTGTTTTATAGTAAGGGACATTTTGCTAGCACTGAGTTAAGGGGTAAATTAGGATTTAACATAATTACAATATTCATTTGTTATTAAACACTTGATAGGCATATGACTGTCAGTGTACATTACAGTCAACTGTACTTGGTAGGAAGGGGAAGGTAACTGAGAATAGGAGTTGGAAAAAGACAGAAGAAAAAGAAAGTTGGATGTGAGCTCGCAGAAGATGAAAATCAGTGTTCTGGAGCCATTGCGGGACTTTACATGAAACTATTAATTTTCAGGATACGGTCCTTTATCTCTTAATTAATCGTCAAGAGAGGAATTTTGTTTGACAAGTAAACTGAGATAAAATTCCGTTCCTACTCCGTCTTGCTGTTTACAGATGGCTCCACCTGTAATATATTGCCGCGGTGAAGAAAACCACCAATTATTTACGAAGTTTTAAAATGAACTATGTTTCTACTGTTACATATACCTAAGGTTTATTGGTTCTTACTTCATGAAAATCAACAATAATAAGAACGTATTTTGATAGAAATTTGACAGAAGAATTAAGTCTATATGGGAAGGGAAGTCTTCTATGTAAAGTATATAATAGACAATTTTTGCAGGTTTCCTCTATGAGATGGCTCCAATCAACTTCAAAATTTGAAGAAGGTTTGTTTGCTATATAATTATGGCAGTAGTTGCCACGTCAGCATTTTTCAACATTGTAGGATAATCGGACTCTAAGTGAAATTACGAAAAATCACACTCACGTTGCTCGTAGCTCCTATAGATGCATTCCTTTCCTTTACTTAAATGATTGTATAATTTATTATCGTTTGTACCTACGCATGCAAATTTTTTCGAGAGTTTTGGCTGCAGCGTACGACTTTAATAGCTTTCACAAAGTTTATTAAAGCTAACGTAAAATAATATTATTGTTATCTGTAGCAACACAACAACTAGGATAATATCAAATGAATACTTACCCGTTCAAAGTGAGCGTTTACTTTTATGCACTTATTATAACATTGTTGCAAAGAGTCAACTGAATTCCTCGTGATGTTGAGGCCAAACGATTCATATTGTCTTTCACGTTAGGAATTACTGAATTATCTCTTATGATTTTGTTAGATACCTTTTAGCGCAGTTCTACAGGATGCTAATGAACTACACTGAAATACTTTCAGAGGTTGTAGACGTGAGTGCTATAAGCAAGTTAGGATAGGCAATGCATAGCCTGTCGCTAGACATAACGTTGTTACTTGTGTTAAAGCTCATTGCCTTCAGAATCGGATAAATTGGTATTTATTGGATGATATTACTGTATTAGAGTGTCTTTAGAACTGCTTCCCGAGTTTAGGAATATCAATTCTTTGTAACCCGTAACTGCCACTTTTAAGATTTAGTGCCTCAAAGATGACTCAATTCTCTAACAAATCACATGCCAGTGCGATACTAATTAGCGACTTATTGCCTTCATGTATCATGTAGCCTACTCTAGTAGTGTTTCTGTTACAGTTCTGAGGCCCAATACGTAATTCCGAAGATTGGTATTCCAAAAGCCACTTGTTCAGTTCCTGTAATGTAGTTAATTGTTTCTTTGTGTTGTGAGTACATATCTCAGAAGAAAGTCTAACTCCCTAATAATAGCAGCACGTGAAGCTATTCGACACTCACAAGGAATTTTGTACAGAGTACGACAGTCGTTTGTTCGTCGCTATTAACTTTGCTGTGAAAACTCGGTCACCATTTCCAGTAATTTGTATAAAACTGATGTAAAGTTTGGCATTTACCTCTCGATTTTGTAAGTTCGTTCACTCTTTAACCCATCTCCTATTCAGCTGGTTAATTTGTTAAGCAAGATTCAACATTTGTTAGAAACAATTGAAATTAATTGCACTTAAAGGTGAAATTTCTCCATAAATTATACGCTACCGACGACTTGTCTATTCTTGATGTATCTACAATACTCTTTAAGCCTAATATTAAACTTCCTCTTTGTTTTGACAATGTAGAAGTTGTCGCAGTCTTTGCAGTTTATCCGGTACACACAGTTACTGCCTGTGGGTATCTCCTTTGTATTATGTGATTTAAAATGATGTTGTACATTGAATTTGTTCTGTGGGGCCAAAGTAATACGTTCTTTTGTAGAAGATGTGTAACTCTGGAATGGTAAACACTAGCAAAATATGGAGCATCGAGCACTAATTGGACTTAAACTTATATTAATGTTAGAAAACACCTGTACTTAAGCAACACACAGACGTGAAAAGTTTTATAAATGCTTTTCATGTACGTTGTAATGACACGCTCTTTTAGTATTTAATTAACCGCCAGGAGAGTACTTTATCGAGAAAGAAATTCGCAAACGCTAATACTCCGACCTCGTCTACCTGTCCACAGGTGGCTCCACCAGTAAAATACTGTCACGTTGAATAAAATGTGTAATTATTTACAAAGTGTTAAATTGAACTGTATTTATACTATTTACCTATACCTTAAGTTCATTTGCGTTTAGTTGTATTCAAGTAAACAGTAATTAGAATATATTTTGATATAAATTTAATCCAACAAGTAATTCCGTTTGAGAATGGAAGTCATCAGAAATAAATATATAAGTCATATAAGTCACAATTTTTGCAACTAAGCTTAAGGCAATTATCGCACTTTGTATCCTATTTTAGTGGATAGTTTTAAAACGGCTGTGCTGTACAATTCATCCCTGGAACACCTTTCTAAAATTCTGACTGCATCTGACGTATTCGCCTTGCCTTCACAAGGTTTATTGAATCGCGGGCCATGATGGACCGGACATTGCCCACATCCAACATTGAGATGAGGCACTTGTAAACTAGAATGGCGGTACTCGGTTTCCATCATCTCATCTGTAAGAATGCATCATGTCATGAACCAGCAGAGACGTGTAACTGCAGCCTACGCCGACAAACATATGAACGTTACCATATGGAACTGTGCAGGAAAATAGCCAAATGAATTAAAAACTATTCGAAGCAAGGCGTCAGTGCGCAAAATTGGAGAATTTGCATTTGTTTGAAATTGAGTATGGCCATTTGGCTGCAATAAAAGTTTATTACATAATTACTGTTATCTCATGCAACACAAATTATTAACAGCCGACAATTAGGATATTGTGACACTGTGGGTTACGTAGATTCGCAAATGTAGTGAATTTAAATGCAAAGGCAGTGAATTTAAATGCCCAGTTTATTACTTAACCACCACACAGATGTGAAAAGTTTTATAAATACGTACCACGCAAGTGAGAAGGACAGGCTATTTTAGTTCTAAATTAGCCGCCAGGAGAGTTCTTTCGTTAACAAATCGATAAATGCTAATGTTCCAACCGCGTCTTGCTGTCCACAGATGGCTCCACCTGTAATATCCTGCCGCGGTGACGAGAATTCATTATTATTTGCAAATTTTTAATATGAACTGCATTTATACGTTTTGCATATACTTTAACTTTATTTGCCTTTAACAGTTTGGAAGTAAAGAACAATTAGATTGTATTTTGACACAAATTTGGCCTCAAACATAATCCTATACGAGAATGGATGTCTTATGAGTTAAATATATAAGCCACATTTTTGATAACTGTGTTTCATCACTAACCCCACTTAAATATCACCCGTCATTCTGCAACATCCACATCCCGCCACTACGTGGTTAAGCTCTTCCCAGAGCAGGTACACGATTTGATCACCCTTCGGGCTGTTCCAAACAGCCTGCCAGATTTGTGCTGTTATGTGTTCCATTGTATGTTTCGAATTTGTTTGAAAGATCCTTTTGCTGTACAGTTCTAGTACCGTGATGATTTCCAACAAGTTTCTATCACAAGAGTTTAGAATAATATCACGTTTCCCTTGCCCTTGACTGCTATTGGCCACGCAATGATCCTTGAACACTGAAATATTTAAATGAAAGCTTTAATGCGAGTCTCTTACCTGTTTTCTCTGGTCTTTAGTAGCAGTGAAATCTCACTGTGATAACTTCACTCCATTATGTCATGTGTCGCTGTTTAGGGAAGCTGTACAGTACGTCTTTAACTAAATAAATACTCTAGTTCCAGAAGGGTTTTTCACTTACATTCAACTTAACAGAGTTAAACAATTTTGCCTTTAATCATATTTTATTTCTTCCACGTTTGACGTATCTTCTTCTGTTGAATCATTTCTATCTCCACCACTGTTTCCATCCCATTTTCTCCCGATTATAATTTTTACGATTTATTCTTGCGTTAGTGCATTCTTTGCTAATATTACTGTTTTATGTCATCCACATTATAAGATCCCTTTTCCATTTCATTTGTACAACTTAGTCGAAACATTCGCGGCAAAACATTTCGTCTTTCATTTTACATGTTACACCTCTGTAAAAAAAAATGTTTGGTATCTGTCCATTAATTCAATAGGATTGAGATCTGGATGTTAGCCCGCCTCGTAAGCGTGTCTGCCTTACGTTCAAGAGGTCCCGAGTTCGGATCTTGCTCAGGGTGAGTTACCTGGATAAAGTTACTCAGTGTTAACCTCAGAAAATTCTAGACACACCTGTTATTTGCTACGAAAAGAATGCTATACACGGTTCCTGTTTTAATTAAAATCCTTGCAGTCTTTTATCAAAAATAATTTTTGAAAAATTCCTATTTATGGACTATGATAAAATGAAGCGTAAAACTAATGTAATTTTTAGTTGAACTAGTACTCAATACTCCATATGTTCCTAGCGTCTATCTACAACACGTATCATTTGGAACTTCCTAACATCCTCAGCTAATGTCGACTAGTGAGTTTTGATCTGATGAACTCCTTGGAGACGATAGTGGCGTCTGTATTGTTGTCCGGATAAACTTGAAGTTCAGATTCTTTGGCCGCGGTGTGGTTGAGAGTTTAGATCCC
Organism: Mantis religiosa; assembly: GCA_030765055.1. Classification (NCBI taxonomy): domain Eukaryota; kingdom Metazoa; phylum Arthropoda; class Insecta; order Mantodea; family Mantidae; genus Mantis; species Mantis religiosa. Next base: position 19,481,087 of record CM060953.1, on the reverse strand, counting down.
TGGTCTCTCACCAAGGCGGCCCGGGATCAATCCTACACCACCGCAGAGTGAGTTTTGTGGTGGAAAACATGATACTGGGACGCCTTTTCTCCGGGATACCCGGTTTCCCTCATCTCGCTTCTCTCTTATTTATAACGGAACCATCGTGTCTCGAAACTTGTCGAAGTACGAAACTTGTCGATGGCGAGAGAAAGGGAAGAATTATCCAGACTATCTCCATCTATTTCCCTCTCGGCCAGCGCTAGCGCGCGCCGGCCTAGTCGTGGCTTGGGGCACTTCTGTCTCTTTATTTCTCCGCTTCTCTCTCTCTTTCTCTCTGTGTCATCGTTCCCATACTTGCGGGCCGTAGCCCGCCGCAAAACAATGCCTCGTGACAGTATATATGATTTCGAAAGCTGTGGTACACTGAGCTTATTCTCTGGGCAAAGTAACATGTCCTTTTGGAAAAGGTGTGTAGTCCTGGGATGGTAAAAACCAGAAATATACGGAGCATCGAGTACCAGTTCGAATCAAAATTATACTAATTTTCGAAGAATGTTACACATAAGGACCTGTAGGCCAAGAGGGCAGGTATTGATGGAAACTCTTGCAAGGCAGGAAATTTAAATGCCCAGTTTAGTTCCCTAATTTAGAAAAATGTTACACGTAAGGACCTGTTATCCGAGAGGGCAAATGTCATTAAAACTTCATGCAAACCTCTGTACTTAATTGACCTGTTCAGTATTTTAACGACACACACGATCACGTAAAAAGTTGTAGAGCTATGTACTATGTACTTTACATTACACGCTCTTTTAGTTCTTAAGTAACCGCCAGGGCGACAAACAATTGAACGAGGGGAATGGTCATACCCCATTTGCGTTTCACTGAAAAAAGTAGACAGTAATTAGAATAAATTTCGACATAAATTTGACCTAAGAAGTAATTCTGTATGAGAATGGAAACCATCTGAATAAAATATATAAACAACAAACTTTCTAACTTTCTTTCATGGTATAAATCGAATTCTGATCTTAACCCTTTTGAACACTTGACTAGTGCAATTATTGTGCCCTAAGAGCGGGAGTGCCACGTTTAGTTTTGCATCCCGTCTCGGTAGCGTAGATACAAAATATCTCTTATGATTTCCTTACCTATCTTGTTTCCATGGTTACTGCAGATCTATATGATGCTTATGAACTACACCGAACTGGTCTATACATGTACCGAGGTCTAATTGTTACAGTGAAAAGTTATTTAAATGACATAGGCTAAACAATAACAGGAAGCATTATGTGCACAAATACTAAATATGAAACATACAAAGGGCGCCCTGCGCCTCTGTGAGACTTTCCATAGGGCCAGACCTAGAGAATAACAAGCCACTCCTCTGGTCCTTTGGACTCAAGACGGGATGGAAGTGGATATACCACTACGCGCGCCAAACCCAAAGAGGAAGGCTACCGATTAACCTCGATAGGACGCCTGGTGATCTAGCACACCTACTAGCTATGCAGGCTAGTACACGGGGATATATAGCTTCCCTCAACCTCGTTCGGAGACGTATCCGATCTCCCACGAGTATCGGGAACCACTGTCCCTCGAGTCCAACCCAATCCAAACATCTCCCATTCAGGGTGAGGCTCGAATGTTCGGCCCGAGGTTCCTCTAGTAACGTCAGAGCTAGCACGAGTGCTAGGTGTCCGTAACGTCAGCGCCACGGCAGCTCAAGGGGACAGATCCCCTCCCCTACGAGGGCAATACACATGTAGTGTTTTAATTAAAATCCTTGGAGTCGTTTCTGAGAAAACAAACTTGTTAAACAATTCTTATATATAAGAACTATGATACAATGAAGTACAAAATTAAAATAATCTCTAGTCGAACATACATTGCTAGTGTTTACTTAGATCACGTTTCGTTAGGACCTTCCTAACATCCTCAGCTAATGTCGACTTGTACAACGAGGTCAACCCGAAATTCCGAAGATCCCGGCCTCTATCAACCCGGAAGCCATGGAAAACTTCGGTGAAATACCTTCAGTCTAAGGACCCTGGCCGCGCCGTGGCTCAGTAGTTAGACCACTTGGCTCTCACCAAGGCGGCCCTGGCTTCATCCCAGATGTCTGCAAATTGAGATTAGTGGTGGACAACACGGCGCTTGGGTGGCTTTTCTCTGGTACATCCGCTTCCCCCCGCCATCACACCCTACCGGTGCTCTATCTTCATCTCATGTATCACCAGTGTCACCGCCTGCGGTGCCGTATGTAGTAAAAGCGGGCGTTAAACACTACATACTTCCTTTCTAAGGACCCCCCATCTCAAGACAGGTGGAAATGGATACGTCACTTACGCGCGTCAGCCCCGCAGGATAAACTACCGAAAACCTCAGTGTGGCCTCCTGGTAATCTAACACATCTTCTACTGGCTCTGCAGGCTAGTCCTCGGGACGTTTTAGGCAACCTCTGCCCTACCCGGACGGCCGATGTCTGGCCGTATCCAATCTCCCGGGGGTGTCGGGAACACACTGCCCCCTCGAGTCCAACCCAATCCGAATAGCTCCCCTTCGGGAGGGGCTCGAATGTTCGGCCCGAGGTTCCGCATTGTAACGACAGAAGTGTCTCGAGGGCTAAGGGTCGGCAGCGCCCGCACCAAGGCCTCTGAAGCAATAGTGGCGTCTCCGATGGTGTCTTGATAAAGTTAACGTTCTGAATCTCAGCTGAGCGGCGTGGCTGAGTGGTTAAACCTCTCTACTCTCAACAAAGCTACCCGGGTTTTATCCTAAGCAACCAAAAAGTAAAATTTGTGAATGACAACACGCTGCTGGGGCGAGTTTTCCCCGGAATCTCGGGTTTCCTCGGACATCTCATTCCACCATTGCATCTTCATCTCTTGTAACATCAGTGTCACCGCCTGCGGTGCCGCGTTTAATAAAAGCGGGCTTTAAACACTTCACATTTCATTTTAGGTTCTCTTCAAAGGTGGCGTTAAAATTGGACAGTTTTTCTCCATACTGCGTGGTTAATGCAGTTGGACCCTGAACAATTTTTAATAAAGGTATTTATTGTTCTATATCGTGATTCTCATTTCATAAATGGTATGCTACTGGCAATGTCACTGTTCTTGATGTTTCTAAAACGCACTTTAAGCCTAATGTTCAACTTACTTTTTGTTTTGACAATGTAAGAGTTGACAGTCTTTGCAGTTTATCCGGTACATACCTAGTTTTTGTGTGTAGGGTTTTACTTTGTATTAATTACAAGATTTTAAAAGAAGTACATTGAATTTGCTGTGTGGGGCCAAATTTATACGTTCTTATGGAAAAGTTGTGTAGCCCTGCAATTGTAAACACTAGCAATATATGGAGCATCGAACACTAATTCCTCTTAAATTATTGTTAATTTTAGAACAATTTTACACCTAAGGACCTGTTGTGTGAGACGGCATATTACATCGAATATTTCTTGCAAGGCACTGAATCTAAATGCCCAGTTTAGTGTTTAACCGACATACAGACGTTAAAACTTTTATAGATGCTTGCTATGTATGTTGTAATGATACGCTCTCTTAGTTTTTAATTAACCGCCAGGAGGCAGCTTTAGTTGAGGAATAAATTAACTTCCTCTTCCCCTCCACAGATGGCTGCACAAGTAATATCCTACCACGGTGAAGAAAATATGTAATTATTTAAAAAGTTTTAAGTTGAACTCTATTTATACTGTTTTCCTATACCTTGAGTTTATTTGCGTTTAGTTCTATGAAATTAAACAGTAATTAGAATATATTTTAACATAAATATAACCGAACAAGTAATTCTGTTTGAGAACAGAAGTCATCTGAATAAATATATAAATCACCATTTTTGTAAGTTAAATCTATGGTTTGAATGTATTTCTCCCTAGTAGATGTTATAATGGTTGTGGTGTACAATTACTTATCGATGCAACAGCTTTTGAATGCGCTTGGCGTATTCAACTTGCTTCCACGAGGATTTTTTAATCGGGGGCCATGATAGAGAGGACGTGGACCACATACATCTTTGAGATGAGGTACTTGTTTACTAGATTGGCAGTACTTGGTTTCCATCATCTCACCTGTAAGAATGCATCATGTCATGAGCCAGCAGAAATATATGAGTGCAAACATGTGAATGATACCACATAGAGGAAAAGAGCCAAGTGACAGAATATGTGAACCAAGGCGTCAGTGCGCAAAACTGAATAATTTGCATTTGTTTACAACTGAGATCCTTTTGTATGGCTATTTGACTGGAATTAAAATTTATGATATAAATAATTATTACTGTTTTCTGTAGCAACACGGACTACTAACACCCGGCAATTAGGATAATATTGAGACTCTGTGGATTACGTAGATTCGGCAATCCAGCTTGCAGAAAAAAAAGCAAATGAAAGCAATTACTTCCGTACACTTCAAAATTCGACTTTCAAAATAACCATCACACAATTGCTCTACTAACACCTGCGCGGTATTTATAGCCACCAGCCATTGTTTCTAGAATGCCGGGCAACAACAATAGACTAAAGAATCAGGAGCCTCTCTCTGTCTCTTTCTCTTATGCCCACGAGCCATGAATACTTTTTAATAAATGTATTTCTTGTTCTATATCGTGATGCTTATTGCATAAAAGTTACGCTACTGCCAATTTGTCTGTTCTCGGTGTTTCTAAAATACTCTTTAAGCCTAATGTTCAATGACACTCTCCTTTAGTTCTCAATTAACCGTCAGGAGGCAACCTTAGTTGAGAAACAAATTGACAGATGCTAATGTTCCAACCTCGTCTTCCTCTCCACAGATGGCACAACCAGTAATATCCTGCCGCGGTGCAGAAAATTCGTAATTATCTACAAATTTTTAATATGAACTGCCTTTATACTCTTTGAATATACTTTAGCTTTCTTTTCATTTAACAGTATGAAACTAAAGAGTAACTAGATTGTATTTTGACACAAATTTGACCGTAAACGTAATTCTATACGAGAATGAAAGTCTTCTGAATTAAATATATAACCACGATTTTTATACTTGTTTTTCATTGTAAGATTTCATTCCCACCCAACCTAGTTCATAAAATTTTAGCTGTATAATTTTAGCACCTTGATGTTTGTTTGTCGAGAGTAGTGATCTGTTTACATTTTTTTACTTGTCCCGATTGATCATTATTTTGTTGAGTTTGGATTGAAACCATTTCTGTTTTGCTGTATTTAAAGTATATGTAAATTCCTCATATTCGTTTTGATCTAAGGGTATGCTGTTCAGACTATGGATCCGAATTTTAAGAACAGCTAGTTTATGTGACAGAGGATTGAAATTAATTATCCGTGTTTGTAGGTTTTCTGTAGATTCCAAATATCACACTGTCATTTTGTGTTAGGATCGTTAAATCTAAGGAAGACAATTGATGCTCCACTTGCTAGCGTAGTTACAATAGAACAAGACTAGTCACAGAGCCGAATATAATTCAACTCTGTGTGGAAACATTTGTTTTCCATCTTCTAGATTTTCCAGTTATAGTTGAGTGATGCACAATAAAGACAAGATCAGTGCTACTGTCAGAAAATTCTAGAAATGCCTTTCATTTACCACGAAATAATTGTTATACATGTGTAGCGTTTAAATTAAAATCTTTGGAGTCGTTCTTGATAAAATCAAACAGTTTGAAAGGTTCCTATGAGTTAAGGACTATGATACAATGAAGCACAGAAGCCCGCCTCGGTAGCGTAGATTTTATTGTGTCTGCCACACGTTCAAGAGAATCGGAATCGAATTTAGGTCAGGGTGAGCTACCTGGATAAGGCTTTTTCCGGGGTTTTCCCTTATTCTTAAAGACGACTGTCGGGTAGCTCTAAGCTCAATGGAGCCCGGACTCATTTGAGCATCATTTCCCAAATCTCGTTCACCGTCCGATGATTTAACGTTGGAGGACATAAAATTACAACAGAAAAATAAATAAATAAAGCACAAAATTAATATAATTTTTGGTCGCACTAGTCCTCGATGCTCCATATATTGGTTATGTTTACCTAGATCGTGTTTCCTTAGGACCTTCCTTACATCCTCAGCTAATATTGACCAGTGAATTTTGACTTGATGAACTTCTTGGAGGCGATGGGGGTGTCTCTGTTTTTACCTTGATGAACTTGATAATCAGATTCTTTAGCCGCGCCGTGGTTGAGTTGTTAGACCACTCGTCTCTCACCATGGCGGCCCGGATTTGATCCGCCGCGACCACACAGTAATATTAGTGGTGGACAACACGGTGCTGAGGCAAGCATTCTCCGGGTTCTCCGTTTTTCTTCCACCATCTCATTACACTAGTACTCAAACTCATGTACCATCAGTGTGACCATCTGTGGTGCCGTATGTATGAAACGCGGACGTTAAAGACTACACATTTCATTTTAGGATCCGTGCAAAGGTGGTGGAGCTCTAGCAATGGAAAAGGAGTTCCTTTGGAAAAGCTGTGTAGCTCTGTGATGGTAAACACTAGCAATATATGGAGCATCGAGCACCAGTTCCACTCAAAATTATACTAATTTTCAGAAAGTTACACATAAGGACCTGTTGTGCAGACGGATATTTCCATTCAACACCTCTTGCACGGCAGTGAATGTAAATGTCCAGTTTAGTATTTAACCGGCACACAGACGCACACAGTTTGACGAATATAAAGTATATACATTATAAAGACACGCTCTTTTAGTTGTTAATTAACCACCACGTTGACAAACCAATTGAAGGATGCTAATGGTCCTATCTCGTCTTGCCGTCCACAGATGGTTCCACCAGTAATACCCTACCACGGTGAAGAAAATTTGTAATTATTTACAAAGTTTTAAATTGAACTGTATATATACTGTTCACCTATACATTAAGTTTATTTGCATTTAGTTCTATGAATTTAAACAGTAATTAGAATATATTTTAACATAAATTTAACCGAACAAGTAATTCTGTTTGGGAATGGAAGTCATCTGAAATACATATATAAGTCACAATTTCTGTAACATAATTTCATGGTGTGTATCAAATTCTAGTTGCTAGTTGTAACGGCTGTGCTGTACAATTACTTATCCATGCAACGTCCTCTACACCTTGCGTATTCAACTTGCTTCCACAAGTAAAAAGATTTGAAATTAACAATCAGCCGCTCCGCTCAAGTCGTGTGGTCGTTGAAGGCGGTTCCTCCTCAGCTGAGGAGGGTCATTCGACTCTAGCCATACCGGGAGCTAGTCCCTTACTGGCATGGAGAAAGTTTTTCAATGATGGTGGGTGAACGGTGGTGGTCAGGTTACGATATAGTTTTATGGGTAATAGGTAGTTGTATTGTTATTGGAGATTTAGTTTTTCAATGATGGTGGGTGAACGGTGGTGGTCAGGTTATGATATAGTTTTATGGGCAATAGGTAGTTGTATTGTTATTGGAGATTTAGGTTAAGGTGGTCCTAGCACAAATATGGGTTTTTTGTTTAGTTCTCCGGGGGCAATGTCGTACTCTCCAAGTCCACGGATGAGGTTATTGAAACTATTAGGAAGTTGTGAGCAGAAGTTGTGAGATAGATGGAGGTTGTAGTCAAATAATTTAGGGAAGGATGGGTATAGATGGATATTGTCGTTTGGGATGTACCAGTGGGCTGCGACTGCAGACCGGATGTATTGATTTTGTAGGACTTGGAGTTTGAAGAGATGTGATTCTGCTGCTATACCCCAGACTTAGCAGTCGTAGGTCAATGCTGGCCTTAGTATCTGTTTGTAAACTAGGAGCTTGTTTCTCAAAGCCAATGAAGAGTTGTAAATATACACTGGATACATCATGGCCATCCTTATATTTACTTTGTTAGCCAGTGTCATGATGTGTGCCTTCCAAGTAAGGCGCAAGTCCAAGATAACACCAAAGTATGTTGCCTGCGATGACCATGGCACTTCTGTATCTCCGAGGCGAAGGTTTGGTACATCTTGTATTGCTCGCCGTGTGAAGGTGATGGCTTGGGACTTAGTGGCATTGAGTTTTAATAGCCAAGTTGCGAACCAAGCATACATCATATTTGCAAGGATCTGCGCCCTGTGCACTGCGATGTCATGTTTGTGAGATGTTGTCCTTATGGCTGTGTCGTCGGCAAACAGGTAAAGGTTGCAGCCTCTCAAGGTGGGAAGTGTATTGATGTATGCCAGGAAAAGGAGGTGCCCAAGGACACTGCCCTGAGGTACACCTGCATTTATGGCGTATGGTTGGGAATGGATGCCATCCTTTACAACTACGAAGGAACGATTTTGGAGATAATGATGCAATAGATAAATGAGGTAGGAAGGAATGTTATAGTGTATGTGTCAGTGCAGGAGGCCTTCGTGCCATACAGAATCGAAGGCTCTGGAAATAACGAGGAAGAGGGCTGCAACATCATGCGCGTTATTAAACCCTTTCACCGCTTCGTCCACAAGTCGAAGGAGCTGGTGATTTGTGGAGTGCTGCCGCGGGAAACCCAATTGTTCAGGTCGTAGCAGCTGTTGATTATCCAGTATCCTTTGGAGCCGCTGCTGTACTACTTTCTCAAACAAATTGCTAATGGATGGCAGAAGACTGATAGGCCTATGGCTGTTTAGATTCTTGGGGTCCTTCCCTGGCTAAGGTAAGGTTATTACCCGTGCAAGCTTCCGTGCCACTGGGCAATAGGCTAAAAGCATCAAGCTGTTACAGAGATGTACCAACATTTGTAACAATGATTGTGGAAGTGTTTTGTCAGCAGCGTATGGCAAGTTGTCAGCCACCGCCGCTTTGAAGGGTCGTACAGAATTGATGATAGATCTCACTCCTGCAATCGATGTTAAGGGGACTTCTTCCACCGTATGTGGGACACTAAGATATCGGTGGACAGTTGAAGCAATTTCCTACGATAATTCGTTATCTATTGACTCAGCTGGGTGAAAGTAAGAGGCTAGATGTTCAGCCGTAAGTTCTACCTTCTCTCTTGCAGACGAGGATATTCTACCGCCGTCAATGAATGGATGGTCGGCTGACGGAATTTTCAGTAGAGCTTTGTACATTTGCCAGAGTGATGTGTCCTCTGGATCTAGCGAGCACAATTTCCTCTCCCACAATTAATTGCTGTATTCAGATAACACGAGTTAACCAGGTGGTATAGCCGGTCCCATTCACGCTTGTCAACAGGGTTGAGAGACTGTTGAATTCGGCGTCGAGCTTTGTTCTTAGCAGCTATGAGCCTGCGCAATTGAGATGTTAGAGGTTTCTGTCCGCCTGAATTCAGAAACCTTGGTGGAGCGGCTTGTTCATGAAATAAGACATTTCGGTACACTTCAAACTTCGACTGTCACAAGAACCATCATACAACTGCTCTTCTAACACCTGCGTGCTATTTATAGCCACCAGCCATTGTTTCTAGAGTGCCGGGAAACAACAACAGACTGAAGAATCGGGAGCCTCTCTCTGTCTCTTTCTCTTCTGCCCACGAGCCCTGAATACTTTTTAATAAATGTATTTCTTGTTCTATATCGTGATGCTTATTGCATAAAAGGTACGCAAATGCCAATTTGTCTGTTCTTGATGTTTCTAAAATACTCTTTAAGCCTAATATTCAATGACACGCTCCTTTATTTCTCAATTAACCGTCAGGAGGCAACTTTAGTTGCGACACAAATTGACAGATGCTAATGTTCCTACCTCGTCTTTTTCTCCACAGATGGCACCAACAGTAATATCCTGCCACGGTGAAGAAAATTCTTAATTATTTACAAATTTTTAATATGAACTGCTTTTATATTATTTGCATATACTTTAACTTTGTTTGCATTTAACGGTATGTAAGTAATCAGTAATTAGATTGTACTTTGACATAAATTTGACCGCAAACGTAATTCTATACGAGAATGGAAGTCTTCTGAATTAATTATATAAGCCCCAATTTTTATAACTGTCTTTCATTGTAAGATTTCAATTTCGCTGAACTTCAGTTATAAACTTTTTTGCTGTATAATTATAGTACCTTGAGGTGTGAAACAGGTTTCCATCACAGCATGACTAGTAACAGGGTTTGGAAAATTATCACGCTTACCTTGATCTTAGCTGCAATTGGCCACGCAATGCTGCTGGAACAATTAGATATTTAAATGACAGCTTTGATAAGAGTCTCTTACCTGCTTTTCCTGGTCTTCAATGGCAGTGATATCTCACTGTGATAACTTCACTGGATTGTTTCTGTCATGTGTCGCTTCGCTGTTTAGGGAAGCCGTACAGTCCATCTCCAACAAATTAAATTCTATGTTTCCATGAAAGTTTTTCACTTACACACAACTTAAGACAGAGTTAAACAATTCTTCCTGTAATCATATTTTATTTCTTGTAAGTCTGACATATCTTCTTCCGTTGAATCATTGTCATCCTCATCGCTATTTCCATCCCATTGTCTTCAAATACAATTGTTTCAATTTTTTCTTTCGTTGGCGTACATTATCCTATTACTGTTTTATTTCATCCACACTATGACATAACCTTTACCATTCCATTTCTACAGACTGCTGAAATGTTTGGCGGTACATTTCGTGTTTCATTTTAACAGTTACAATTCTGGTAGCATGCCATTGTTCGGAATCTGTCCATATTAATTGTATAGCATTCAGCTCCAGATTTTACGGAGGAAGCCTTAAGGTGGCATTACAATATTTGGTCTATCAAAGTGTTTTCTGAGTCGGTTTGTTAGCTGTTAATAAATCATACAATTTTCTTTTCGTACTAGTGTCATCACTTGTGATATTGTGAACTTGTACACAAGAAAGCACGCCTCTTCTTAAAGAACTTGACGTTGGAGGTTTATCTACCAGTGCAATATGGTAAGAAACATTATCTATTGCTAGCACCCAGTTAAGTGATAAATAAGGAATTAACCTCATGATTAACCATTTAAGATTATTTCAGTATTCATTTGTTAATGAACACTTAAAAGGCATATAACTGTCAGAGCACATTACAGTCAACTGAACTGGGGGATCATTCCGGTTTTATACATGAAACTACAATTTTACACATTTACAGAAGCACTCCTTTAATTGTTCATTAACCATTAAGAGAGGAACTTTGCTTGACAGGCAAATTGGCAAGACAGTATTCTGCTACGACCTCGTATTGCTGTCAGTAGATTGCACCAACAGTAATATATTGCCGCGGTGAATAAAATTGATAATTATTTACAAGGTTTTAAAATGAACTATATTTCTACTGTTGCACAGACCTTAGGTATACTTTGTTTCTGCTTTGTGAAAATAAACAATAATTAGAAAATATTTCCATAGAAATGTGACCGAAGAAATATATCTGTGTGGGAATGAAAGTGTTCTAAGTTAAGTGTATAATCTACAAGTTTTTGCAGATTTCTTCTGTGAGATAGTTCCAGTTAAGTAAAAGTTTCAGAAGACGCATTCGCTCTATAATATGCGCAGATGTGTAGTACCGATCTGCAAGTTCGCAGAATCTAAATCTGCAATGATATAGTATTGAGTATTTTATAAAAGGATATAATCTTAACATTGTGACAGCATATCATAATGGTTTTACTAGAATAAATTCAAATATTTTGAAGAAGAGAAAATTTGTTACTGTTTTCTACAACTTATTCTCGCTCTGACACTACGGCCATAGAGAAACAGAAGACTCACTGCTCAAGAGCGCCGAGGCATACTTCCTCAAGATCGACACATAAGGTGCGTGTCTTCCATCCTTAGCGCATTTTGAACCAAATTATTCAGTTTCAACATAAGGACCTGTTGTAGGAGATGGCAAAATACATTGAAAAACTCTGGCAAGGCAGTGAATTTAAATGCTCAGTTAAGTACTTATGCGACACACAGACGTGAAAGGTTTTATGAATACGTACCACGTAAGTGATAGAGACAGGCAATTGTAGTTCTTAATTAGCCGCCAGGAGAGAACTAGGGAAATTGACAAACGCTAACGTTCCAACCGCGTCTTGCTGTCCACAGATGGCTTCACCTGTAATATCCTGCCCTGGTGAAGAAAATGTGTAATTATTTACAAATATTTATGGTGAACTGCATTTATACTCTTTGCGCATACTTTAAGTTTATTTTGCATTTAATTATATGAAAGTAAACTGTAACTATTGTATTTTGATACAAATTTGACCGCAAACGTAATTCTATACGAGAATGGAAGTCTTCGGAGTAAAGTATATAAGCCACAATTTTTATAATTGTATATCATTGAAAGATTTCAATTCAAAATGTTTCAGGTTATAAAATTTTTTGCTGTATAATTATAGTACCTTGAGGTTTGCCACAAGCTTCGATCACAGAATGACTGGTAACAGGGTTTTGAAAATGATTACGCATCCTTTGCCCTCAGCTGTTATTGGCCACGCAATGGTTCTTGAACACTGAAATATATAAGTGAAAGCTTTGATGAGGGTCTCTTACCTGTTTTCCCTGGTCTTCAATAGCAGTGATATCTCTCTGTAACAACTTCACTCCCTCCAGAGTCACTGGATTATTTATTTCATTTGTCCATATTTAGAGAAGTCGTTCAGTTAGTCTTCAACAAATTAAATGCTCTGGTTCTAGAAAGGTGTTTCACTTACACACAACATAACAGAGTTAAACAATTTTGCCTTTTATCTTATTTTATTTCTTCTACGTGTAACATATCTTCGTCTGTTGAATCATTGCCATCATCATTATTTCCATCTCATTGTCTTCAATTATAATTCTTTCAATTTTTTCTTCCTTTAGTGTATTCTTTCCTAATAGTGATCTTTTATTTCATCCACATTATGACATACGTTTTCTCATTTTATTTCTCCAATTTGCTCACATATCTGCCGGTACAACATTTCATATTTCATTTTAAAACTCACATTTAAGGAAGCATTCTTTTGTTCGGCATCTGTCCATATTAATTCTATAGGATTCAGATGAGAATATTACGTAGAAAGCCTTATGGTTGCATGAGAATATTTGGTCAATCAAACTGTCTTTCTGAGTCGGTTGGTTAGCTGGAAATAAATCATACACTTTTCTTTTTCTGCTATTGTCATCACTTGGGATATTGTGAACTTGTAACTGAGAAAGCTTGCCTCTTCTTAAGGAACTTGAAGTTGGAGGTTTATCTACTTGAATATTATGCTAAGAGACATTATCTATTCCTAGCACCGAGTTACGGGGTAAATTAGGAATTAACATTATGATTAAAAACTTAACATAATTTCAGTATTTTTTGTCTATGAACATTTAATAGGCGTATGACTGTCATAGCACATTACAGTCAACTCAACTGGGGGACCAATGCGGGACTTATACATGAAACTGCTATTTTACACATTTACAGGAAACGCTCTTTTAATTGTTCACTAACCGTCAAGAGAGAAACTTTGATGACAAACAAATTGACAAGACAGTACTCTGCTACGACCTTGTATCGTTGTCCAAAGATGGCTCCAGCTGTAATATCTTGCCGCGGTGAAGAAAATTGATAATTATTTACAAGGTTTTAAAACGAACTATATTTCTATTGTTGCACAGACTTTAGGTTTATCTTGTTTCTGCTTTGTGAAAATAAACAATAATTACAAAATATTTCCATAGAAATGTGACCGAAGAAATATAAATGTGTGGGAATGAAAGTGTTCTAAGTTACGTGTATAATCTACAATTTTTTGCAGATTTCTGTGAGATAGTTCCAGTTAAGTAAAAGTTTCAGAAGACGCATGTGCTCTATAATTGTGTCAGTAGTTCCCACGTCAGAAATTTACAACAATTTGGGATAGCAGCATGACCAATAATCGGACACGAAATGAAATTACAATGTATCGTACTCACGTTGCCCGTAGCTGCTATAGATGCATTCATTTTACTTTACTCAAATGATCGTATAATTTAATATCCTTAGTACTTAAGCATACAAAATATTTCGTGAGTTTTGACTGCACCTTACTACTTCAAATTGCTTTAAAGCTTACATAAAATAATATTGTTGTTATCTGTAACTATAAATCAACTAGAATAATAGAAAAAGAACATTTAGCCGTTCAAAGTCAATATTTACTTGTATATATTTATTGTAACATTCCCGCAACGTGTCAGATGACTTCCTCCTGGTGTTGACGCTAAACAATTATTTTTGCCCTTCAAGGTAGCAATTACTGTAATATCTCTTATGTTTTTCTTAGCTACTTTGTTTCCATAGTTACCGCAGTTCCACAGGATGTGTATTGAACGACACAGAAATAATTTCAGCCAGTGTAGACGTGACTAACGTAAACAAGTTAGGATAGGATACCTAAAATACGTATATGTAATGTAGTTAATTTGTTCTTTGTCTTGTGAGTACATATCTCAGAAGAAAGTCTAACTCCCTAATAATAGCAGCACGTGAAGCTATTCGACACTCACAAGGAATTTTGTACAGAGTACGACAGTCGTTTGTTCGCCGCTATCAACTTTACAGTGAAAACTCGGTCATTTCAAGTAATTTATATAAACCTGATGTAAGGTTTTGCATTTACCTCTCGATTTTGTATGTTCGTTCACTCTTTAAACACTCTCCCATTCAGCCGCACAGCAGGTCAAGGTGTTAAGCAGGATTCAACTTTTGTTAGAAACAATTGTAATTTATTGCACGTAAAGGTGAAATTTCTCCGTAAAATACACGCTACTGTCGACTGTCTATTCTTGATGTTTCTAAAATACCCTTTAAGCCTAATGTTCAACTTCTTCTTTGTTTTGACAATGTAAAAGTTGTCAGTGTCTCTACAGTTTATCCGCTACACACAGTTACTGCTCGTGGGTATCTCTATTGTATTATATGATTTCAATCGATGTGGTACAATGAATTTGACCTGTGGGGCCAAAGTAATACGTTCTTTTGGAGAAGATGTGTAACCCTGGGATGGTAAGCACTAGCAGTATATGGAGCATCGAGCACTAATTTGACTTGAGATTTATATCAACTTTAGAAAAGTGTTACACCTAAGGAACTGTTGTGTGAGACAAAAAATTACATTAAGTTCTTGCAAGGCAATGAATTTAATTGGCCAGTTTAGTACTTAAACGACACACAGACGTGAAAAGTTGTACAAATGCTGACCATATACGTTGTAATGACACGCTCTTTTAGTTCTTATTTAACCACCAGTAGAGAAATTTAGCCGAGAAACAAATTGGCTAATGTTCCGACCTCGCCTTCCTGTCCACAGATGGCTCCACCAGTAATATCCATCCAAGGTGAAGAACATTTGTAATTATTTAAAAAGTTTTAAATTTAAATGTATTTATATTGATTGTCTATAGATTAAGTTTATTTTCCTTTAATTCTATGCAAGTAAACATTAATTACAATATGTTTTGGCATCAATTTAACCCAACAAGTAATTCTGTTTGAGAATGGAAGTCATCTGAAATAAATATATGAGTCACAATTTTTGTAACTTAACTTTATGGTATGAACGGTATTTTATTGGTGAGCTTTTATAATGGCTTGCTGTACTATTACTTATCCATGCTTCACTCCCTCAAGAGTCACTGGATTGTTTATTTTATGTGTCGCTGTTTAGGGAAGCACGAGAGTAAGTCTTGAACAAATTAAATACTCTAGTTCCAGAAAGGTTTTTCACTTACACACAACTTAACAGAGTTAAACAATTTTTTCCTTTATTATATTTTATTTCTTCCACGTTTGACATATCTTCTTCTGTTCAATCATTACCATCATCACTATTTCCATTCCATAGTCTTCAATTATAATTGCTTGAATTTTTTCTTCCGTTAGTTTACATTATCCTAATACTGTTTTATTTCATCCATATTGTCGCGGTGCTGGGCATAAACGTGTCGGCACAAATCGATAATAGAGCGCGGATAATGTTTCACGAACGTGTGTAAACAGATCGTACCGGCAGGCAAGATAACTGAGTCACAGACCTCGCCGGGTAAATTAGGTTACCTTCTAGAAAGCGGTAGAGTGTTTGAATTATGTAAGTAGATGCGTGTTTTCCAGAAACCTCTAGAGATTGACAGATCAGTCTGGTAATCATGAATGGAGATACAAAAGGGATTGTGACACGCTAGCAGGACAGTTGTAGTTGTGACGCAGTTGTTGTGTAACAGTCAGTGTTGTTGTAACGAGAGCTAATGTAATCAGCTGCAAATGTTTGTTATTGTCCTCGACCTTGGAAGATTGTGTGATATAATGTTACGTGAGAATTGGACAGTGTATTGCTACGGATATAAAGGAGAATTTTAATTTCTGCAACTCGGCCTTTTAATTCTACGAACAAACAAAGTTACAATATTATGACATAGCTTTTCCCCATTTCATTTGTCCAATTTGCTCAAATGTCTGCCGGTACAACATTTAGTCTGTCATTTTAGTGTTTCATATTTATTGTTTGGCATCTCTCCATATTAATTCCGTAGGACACAAATATGAATTTAACGCGGAAGCTTTATGGTTGTATAATTATATTTCTGACAATATTGGGTCAACCAAAGTGTTTTTCTAAGTCGGATTGTTAGCTGGAAATAACTCATACAGTTTTGTTTTGGTGTGCCGTGGAGTTTCCAATTCTTAAGTGCAGGGATCCTAACCTATGCACCGCCGTGGCTGTCTGGATCGTCCACCCTCTGTCTGCTCTCACCTCATCTTTCCTCCCGGGGTGCCCCAATTAGAAGCGTATGTATAATAGAACAAGATTGTTCACAGGGCCGAATAAAATCCAACGCTGTGTGTTAACATTTGTTTTATATCTTCTACACCTTCCAGTTATAGATGGGTAATGTACAATAACAGACCATCAGCGCTACTGTCAGGAAATTCTAGATTTACCTTTCATTTGACACGAAATGAATGCTATACTTATAGCGTTTAAATTGAAATCTTTGGAGTCGTTCTTGAGAATACCAAACTTTTTGAAAAATTCTCTCATATAAAGAGCATGTTACAATGAAGCACAAAATTAATATAGTTTTTAGTCGAATTAGTTCTCCATGCTCCATATATTGCTTGTTTTTACATAGAACGTGTTTCGTTAGGACTTTCCTAACACGCTCCGCTTAGTCGACTAATGAACTGTCATTTGATTAACTCCTTGGAGGCTATAGTGGCGTCTCTGTTGTCGTCCAGATGAACTTGAAGTTCCAATTCTTTAGCCGCAGCGTGGCTGAGTGCTTAGACCACTCTTCTCTCACCAGGGCGGCCCGGGTTCGAACCTACGCCATCGCAAAGTGAGATTATGGTGCACAACACGGCGTTGGGTAGGTTTTTCCCGGTTTTCCCCCGCCATCTCATTACACTAGTACTCCAACTTCAACTCATGTATCAATAGTGTCGCCACCTGCGGTGACATATGTAGTAAATGCGGGCGTTAAACACTACTCATTTCTTTTCAGGTTCTCCCCAAAAGTGGCGTCGAAATTGGACAGTTTTCCTTCATATTGCGCGGTTAATGCAGTTGGAGCATTAACGCTGTTTAATAAATTGATTTCTTGTTCTATATCGTGATTCTCATTTCATAAATTCTACGCAACTACCGGTTTCTCTGCTTTTTGTGATATTTCTGAAATGTTCTTCAAGCCTAATAATCAGCTTCCTTTTTGTTTTAACAATGTAAAAGTTGTCACAGTCTCTGCAGTTTATCTGGTACATATCTGAGTTTCTGTCTGTGGGTTTCTCGTTTTTATTATGTGACTTCTGAGGATGTTGTGCACTGAATTTGTTCTATGAAGCTAAAGTAATGTGTTCTTTTGGACAACATGTGTAGCCTTGGAATGGCAAACACTAGCCATATATGGAGCATCGAGTACCACTTCGACTCAAAGTTATATTAATTTTAGAAAAATGTTACACCCAAGCACCTCTTGTGTGAAACGGCGAATTACATTGAAGGGTTTTTGCAACGCAGTTAATTGAAATGCCCAGTTTAGTACTTAACCAACACACAGACGTGAAAAGTTTTACAAATGCTTACCATATATGTTGTAATGACACGCTATTTTAGTTCTAAATTGACTATCAGGAGAGAACTTTAGTTGAGAAACAAATTGACAGAAGCTAATTCTGCCACTTCATCTTCCTGTCCACAGATGTCTCTACCAGTAATATACTGCCACGATGAAGAAAATTTGTAATGATTTACAAAGTTTCAAATTGAACTGTATTTATACTGTTTACCTACACCTTTAGTTTATTTGCATTTAGTTCTATGAAATTAAACAGTAATTAAAATATAAATTTTACCAAACAGGTAATTTTTTTGAGAATGGAAGTCATCTGAAATAAATATATAAGTCAGCATTTTTGTTACATAACTTAATGGTGTGAATCTAATTCTAGTTGCCTTGGTGTTTTAACGGCTGTGCTGTACAATTACTTATCCATGCAGCACCTTTATTAAATTTTGACAGCACCTAACGTATTCAACTTGTTTTGACAAAGTTTATTGAATCGGGGGCCATGATAGAGCGGACATTGAAGACATCCAACCTTCAGATGAGGCACTTGTCTACTAGGATGGCGGTACTCAGTTTCCATCATTTCATCTATAAGAATGCATCATGTCATGAACCAGCAGAGACGTGTGAGTGCAACTTCCGCGGACAAACATATGAACGTTAACACATAGAACTGTGCAGGAAAAGAGCCAAATCAATTAAAGACTTCGAATTAAGGCCTCAGTAGGCAAATTGAATAATTTGCATATGTTTGAAATTGAGTTGTTTTTGTATGCCCATTTGGCTGCAATAAAAGTTTATTATATAAATAATTATTACTGTTATCTGTAGCAATACAGATTACTAACACCCGACAATTAGGATAATATTGAGAATCTGTGGATTACGTAGATTCGGAACTCCAGCTTGCAGAAATATAAAACCACTTTTGCTGCAGTAAAAAGATGCGATATTAACAATAAGCCGTCTTCAAGGTCGACTCAGTTCTCCGCCGTGCGAAAACAAATGAAAGAAGTCACTTCGGTACACTTCAAACTTCGATTGTCACAATAACCGTTACACAACTGCTCCTCTAACACCTGCGTGGTATTTATAGCCACCAGCCATTGTTTCTAGAATGCTGGGCGACAACAATAGAGTGAAGAATCGGGAGCCTCTCTCTGTCCCTTTCCCTTCTGCCCAAGTGAAATGAAATATGTAGTGTTTAACGCCCGCTTTTACTACATACGGCACCGCAGGCGGTGACACTGATGATACATGAGGTGAAGATTGAGCACCGGTGGAATAAAATGGCGGGGAAACCGCAAATCCCGTAGAAAACCCGCCCCAGCACCGTGTTTTCCACCACAAATCTCACTTTGCGGTCACCCGGGATCGAATCCGGGCCGCCTTGGTGAGAGCCAAGGGGTCTAACCACTGAGCCACGGGGCGGCTGCTGCCCACGAGCCCTGAATACTTTTTAATAAATGTTTTATATCGTGATGCCTATCCCATAAATGGTATGCTACTACCAATTTGTCTGTTCTTGATGTTTCTAAAATACTCTTTAAGTCTAATGTTCAACTTCCTTTTTGTTTTGATAATGTAAAAGTTGTCACAGTCTTTACAGTTTATCCGGTACACAACTGAGTGTTTGTCTGTGGGTTTCTCCTTTGTATTAAGCGATTTAAAAGGAATGAATTAAATTTCTTGACAATGCACTTGTTCTGTAGGACCATAGTAATATGTTCTTTTGGTGAAGTTGTGTAGCGCTGGAAAGGTAAACAATCGCGATATATGGAGCTTCGGGTACCAGCCAGTTCGACTTACAATTATATTAATCTTCGAAGTATGTTACATATTGAAGCAGTTATTTTGGATAGCTTATGTTTTTGAGAGTAATAGTTGCAGGAATTGTAATGTTTAATGAAATGGATAAAATGTAATGTATGTTATGTGTAACCATGACAATCTCAAATGAGAGGAAATTGCTAGCTAAAGGTTTTACAGATCTTGCTTCTGCTTAAGAACGTCGTAGGAGAAAGACGTACAGTTGTGTCCGTCCGAGATTATGCAGAATTATTGTAAGTGTGCATCTAAGATGAACAAATCGCGTGTGTAAAAAAGAAATAGTTTTGGCTTTACTCTTCGTCAGATCATTGAAGTGTGAAGATGTGTAGTACCGATCTGCAAGTTCGCAGAATCTTAATCTGCAATGATTTAGTATTGAGTATTTTATAAAAGGATATAATCTTAACATTGTGATAGGATATAATAATGGTTTTACTAGAATAAATTCCAATATTTTGAAGAAGAGAAAATTTGTTACTGTTTTCTACAAATTATTCTCGCTCTGACACTACGGCCAGAGAGAGACAGAAGACTCACTGCTCAAGAGCGCCGAGGCATACTTCCTCAAGATCGACACATAAGGTGCGTGACTTCCATCCTTAGCGCATTTTGTACCAAATTATTCAGTTTCAACATAACGGCCTGTTGTAGGAGATGGCAAAATACATTGAAAAACTCTGGCAAGGCAGTGAATTTAAATGCCCAGTGAAATACTTATCCGACACACAGATGTGAAAAGTTATATGAATACGTACCACGTAAGTGATAGAGACAGGCAAATTTAGTTCTTAATTAACCGCCAGGAGAGAACTAGGGAAATTGACAAACGCTAACGTTCCAACCGCGTCTTGCTGTCAACAGATGGCTCCACCTGTAATATCCAGCCGTGGTGAAGAAAATGTGTAATTATTTACAAATGTTTAATGTGAACTGCATTTATGCTCTTTGCATATACTTTAGGTTTATTTTGCATTTAACTGTATGAAAGCAAAATGTAACTATATTGTATTTTGATACAAATTTGACCGCAAACGTAATTGTATACGAGAATGGAAGTCTTCAGAGTAAAATATGTAAGCCACAATTTTTATTAAAAAAAAAAAAAAAAAAAAAAAAAAAAAAAAAAAAAAAAAAAGCAACCCAGCCGGGGAGCTAAGAAGCAACCACCGCAGCCCTCTTCTGCCAGCAGTTCCCCTGCTAGCTCTCGGGCGCAGTCTCCCACTGCTCGCCCAGTACAGGCAGCAGAGAGGGGGCAGCCCGCTGAGCCAAGGGGCAAGTTCTGGGCTAGCGCCGAGCCAGCTCCAGCCGCCGCCCGACAGTCCAGCCCGCCGCAGCCACGTCCGGCAAACGAAGCCACTCGGCCCGTCCTGCCAGACCCATCGGAGCACGAAGCAGCTGCCGCTCCTGTGGTAGCAGCTCAACCCAGCGAGCTCTCTCCACGCACCGCTGCACCATGCTCGCCTATGCGGGCCACATACGCCGAAGCCCTCAACACTCCTCCAGCCGCCGAGCTAGTCCGACTCCCACCCAGGGAGCCCACCGCAGCCTCCGCAGCCACCACATGCACAGCAGTCATCCGTGGGGCACCACGAGACCTGCCCACACGCTTCATCCTCGCCGCCGCACAGCTACGCTGGCCTTCCACGCTCAGGGCCACCAGGATCTCCACCCGCCACGGAGCTTCGAACCTGGTCCGTCTCCAGTTCGCCGACGCCGCCGACCTCGAAGCTGCCTTGAGGATGGGCCTGCCCTTATTAGGGCGGTGTCTCAAAATCGAGGCAAGTAGAGCGCGAAGATACACTCCGTGTCGCCGTTGCTGTGGCTACGGCCACGTCGCCACCTCCTGCGCCGCACCTCCCAGGTGCCACTATTGCAGAGCGCCGGTCTTGACGTCGCAGTGCACCAGTCACGACCTCCGCTACCGACGCCGGTACTGCGCCACCTGTGATGGCTTAGGCCACTTCACAGGCCAGGCGCAGTGCCCTCTCTACCCTCGCCGACTCAGCACAGAGATGCCTCCACAAACACCTGCACCACCATCTACCACCGCTGCCGCACCCGGCGAGGACTTGAGGACCATTCTACAGAGTCTTCAAGAAGAGGTGCAGAACATCAGCAGGCGCCTCACCTCGCTTGAGACCTCGACCGCCGCATCCACCCTCACCGATAGCCTGCAAAGCCTGCACACCGAGGTCAGCAACATTACACCAACACTTGCAACGCTTCAAGACACCATCACGACTGCCCTTGCCAAGAACCACCGCGACACACAGAAAAATCTTGCAGCAATAGTTCCCAATCTCACAGCAATAGAAGGCTCCCTAAAGCAGACAATAGAATCACAACACACTACACAGGACGGAATTAACAACATAGGAGCAAGACTTGACCATCACCTTCAACTTACCGCCGCCTGCGACAGCAAAATGCATCGCGTGGAAGAATACCACAAGATGCTCGACGAATCCCTTGACCTGATCTTCATTGAACTCCAAACCCGAACAAATGACACAGCAACAGGCCAACATACCGGTACCGGAACGCCCTCTCGGCCCGGACCCTCTAGAAAATACCGTTAATTAACTCCGCCACAGAATTCCCAGTTTGGCTTCCAGGGCGCAAGCCATGCCTGCCATCCTGGCCTCATACTTTACGCCAAGCAGAATGATAGATGCTGCTACATAACCTACGACAATTACCAGAGTGCTTTATTGCGGTATCTGCCCAACCATACCTGAACTCTCCCTCACCTAAAAAAAAAAAAAAAAAAAAAAAAAAAAAAAAAAAAAAAAAAAAAAAAAAAAATTGTTTTCATTGTAAGCTTTCAATTTAAAGAATCTCAGGTCAAAATTTTTTGCTGTATAATTATAGTACCTTGAGGTTTGCTACAAGCTTCGATCACAGCATGACTGGTAATAGGGTTTGGAAAATTATCACGCATCCCTTGCCCTTTGCTGATATTGGGCACGCAATGGTTCTTTGATGAGAGTCTCTTACTTGTTTTTCTTGGTCTTCAATAGCAGTGATATCTCTCTGTGATAACTTCACTCCCTCAAGAGTCACTGGATATTTTATTTCATATGTCCATATTTAGGGAAGTAGTACAGTTAGTCTGCAACAAATTAAATACTCTAGTTCTAGAAAGCTGTTTCACTTACACACAACATAACAGAGTTAAACAATTTTGTCTTTTATCATACTTTATTTCTTCTACGTTTGACACATCTTCGTCTATTGAATCAGTGCCATCATCATTATTTCCATCTCATTGTCTTCAATTATAATTCTTTCAATTTTTTCTTCCTTTAGTGCATTCTTTTCTAATAGTGATCTTTTATTTCATCCACATTATGATATACTTTTTCTCATTTCATTTCTCCAATTTTCTCACATATCTGCCGGTACAACATTTCAGCTTTCATTTTAAAACTCACGTGCCATTGTTTGGCCTCTGTCCTTATTAATTCTATAGGATTCAGATGCGGATATTACGGAGGAAGCCTTATGGCTGTATGAAAATATTTGGTCAATCAAAGTGTCTTTCTGAGTCAGTTTGCTAGCTGGAAATATATCATAACATTTTCTTTTTGTGCTACTGTCATCACTTGGAATATTGTGAACTTTTGAACAAGAAAGCATGCCTCCACTTAAAGATCTTGACGTTGGAGGTTTATCTACTTAATAGGCGTATGACTGTCAGATCACGTTACAGTTAACTGAACTTGGGGACTATTGCGTATCTTTTACATGGAGCTACTATATTACACATTTACAGAGACGCTCCTTTAATTGTTCATTATCCGTCAAGAGATGAACTTTGCTTGACCAGCAAATTGACAAGACAGTATTCTGCTACGACCTGGTATCGCTGTCAATAGATGGCACCACCATGAATATCTTCCCGCGGTGAAGAAAGTTGATAATTATTTACAAGGTATTAAAACGAACTATATTTCTACTGTTGCACATCCCTTAATTTTATCTGGTTCCTGCCTTATGAAGATAAACAGTAATTAGAATGTATTTCGATAGAATTGTGACCGAAAAAATGTTTCTGTGTGGGAATGAAAGTTTTGTAAGTTAAGTATATTATCTACAATTTTTAGACATTGTGGGATAGCAGTATGATTAGTAATCGGACTCTAAATGGAATTAAGAGAACTCGTTGCCCGTAACTCCTATAGATGCATTTTGATTACTTGTACAACAAGATCAAGTTACTCCGTAAAATATACACATTCATACAAAATTTAACAGCCTGAACGAAACATAAGCAAACTACCAAACAAAGAATGAAAAACTTAAGAAAAGTGGAGAGTCTAAGCCTTGATGGTGCACTTGAAGGCTAATGTTATAGGTATTGCACCAGAGGGAGTGCTCCGGCAAGTATCTTCATTTTCATTTGTTATGTACTCAACTGGTATTATCACTTGCAGTGTCGCACTGGTACTTCAGAACCTTTTCAGCCGTAGCTTCCACATATGAACCAACACGCAATAAGTATCCTGTCTCAAATTACTTCTTTAAGATATGTCTACTTGCCCTGAAAATATTTCCTATAATTAGATCCCTGTATACTTACATCAAGTACGTCGTCTTTGGTTCAGTAATTTAGCCTTCATCACTGACATTTCTCAGCATTTCAATAATCTCGATCTTCAGAGAAAGTTCCACAACGTCATTCCTATGTATGACATGGTTAGGTCATTGGTAAACATGACAGAAGTATGGAAATCCAATCTGAGGAAGAAAGAGTTTCATCAATTTACATGTCTAAGATCTCTTCCCAATATTTCTGTTTCAAACTGGAATAAATATTCTGTTCTGTTAGTTAAAGTAAAGAGGAACTTAAAGTAAGGGAATTCAGTGATTTTAAATCCATGCAAAATGATTTTGGTCTGTTTGCTGATATTTTGGCAACAGATTTACATAAGCTCAAACCAGAAATACAGTGGAAAGTCTCTGATTTACAATGTGATACGTGTGTTCAATTGCAGTGTAAGGATTTGCCTGATTGGATATATATAAACATCTGAAAGCAGATACATATTCATCTCTTAGATCGTAGCAGTTATGTTTGGATCAACATATTGTGACTCTGTGGTTTCGTATAATCATAATTCCAAGTTCCCAAAATTCCAAATGTTCTTTATTTCTGTAGAAATACGCTCTGTTCTATTCTTACAGTAGTCTTATTACGTCACATACACAATCACAATCTACCAAGTTCGGTGACCACAACAACAACGTTCTGATTACATCTGTTTACTACATCTGCTCTCGTTACAACACTCTACAACTGTTTACTCCTACTGCTCTGTTTACGACTGCCTCTTCGCGAGTCGCCACTTCCTTAAATACCTCATTGATAATTCGAGACTGTTCTGTAACAATCACTAGATATTTCTGGAACAAACAACAAATCGAGTGTTCTATAAAACAATCAAGACGTCACCAGAATGTTTCAATTACCTCACTTTTCTGTGTCAGTAAGTCTTTTATCTCGCGCTATCTTTATCTGTTTTTGTAGGCTCCTTATTTCCACACTGTCTGCCTATCAGTTCCTTTGTGTAAACAAGCCACGCGAACCCTTTTAGCGAGTACGCCGCCAGTCGTAAAAAGGGATTCGTTCCAATATACATTACAAATAGAAGTGAACTTAAATATATTTCTCAAATTTTTAGGCTTACCTAACGGATCGTAGACCAAAATATTTGGATAAAAGTATGTGTACTATTCCTAAATATACTTGTAGCGAGTCCCCCACTGACTCTGAACGAAGGTATATGCCTTCAGCTGTTCAAAATTACGTGAGTTGCATTGCGGGTTGCACGCTGAGACGTCATACTTCACCGTCATTGAGTACCATCATTGCTTGCGGATGTCCAGTTTAGTATTTAACCGACATACAAACTCACTCCACTCACGTGAAAAGTTATATAAATACATACCATGTACTTTATAAAGACGCGCTCTTTTAGTTTTTAACTAACCGTCTGGAGAGCAACAACTGTTAAACATTCCTTACTTCTCACCTCTTATCATCAGTAGTTAGAAAAAAAAATCATTGCTGGATTTGAATGATGTAATCTAACTGTTATAAGCGTTTCTGCTATACAATTATACTATTTTGAGATTTGCAACACTGTGCGATCACAACATGACTAGTAATAGAGTTTGGAATAATATCAAGCTTCCGTTGCCCGTAGCAGCTATGGGCCGCGCCATGCTTCTTGAACAGTGAAATTTTTCAATGAAAGCTTTGATGCGAGTCTCTTACCTCATTTCCCTCGCATTCAATAACAGTGATATCTCACCGCCCACCTCAGTATCTTGGATATTAGCATGTCTGCCTCACGTTCAAGAGCTCTCGTGTTCGAATCTCTGTCAGGGTGAGTTACCTGGTTTAGGGTTTTTCCGAGGTTTTCCCTTATCATAAATGGCGAATGCATGGTAACTCTAAACTCCATGGACCCTGGGATCTTTTGAGCACACTTTCACCCATTCCATTCATCGTCCAATATGACAACGTTGGAGGACGTAAATACAGAAAAACAAGACATCTCGCTTCGATGGATTGACCCTCTGAAGTATCACAGGATTGTTTATTTGACGCGTCAATATTTAGGTAAGCCATTCAGTCAGTCTCCAACAAATTAAGTACTATTGTTCCAGAAAGGTTTTTCACTTACAGACGACTAAACAGTTAAACAATTTTGCCTTTAATCATATTTTATTTCTTCTAAGTCTGACATATGTTCGTCTGTCGAGTCATTATCACTGCCACCCTCGTCATTGTTTCTATCCCATTGTCAGTTATATTTTTTTCTTCCCTCTGTGCACCCTTCTCTCAATACTGCTGTTTTATTGTACCCATTTTCCAATTACATTTGTCCAATATTCTCAAATCATTCATTCCGTCTTTCATTTTACATGTTACATTTCTGCAAGCAACATATTGTTTGGTGTCTGTCCATATTAATTCTATATTATTGAGATCCGGATGTTACGGAGCAAGCCTTAAGGTTGCCTCGTTATATTCTACTAATATTTGGTCAATCAAAAAGGTGGTTCTAAGTTGGCTCGTTGGCTAGAATTAAATCATAGAATTTTGTTTTTGTGCCACATTCATTATACTGGTTATTGTGAATTTGTAAGCAAGAAAGCATATATCTTCTTAAAAAACCTGACGTTGTTGGTTTGGCAACTTGTGTATTATGTAAAGGTATATTATCTATTGCTACCACCGAGTTAAGGGATCAATTAGGAATTCATACTATGATTAACAATTTAACATAATTTCAGTATTCATTTGTTTATGATCAGTTTATAGGTGTATGACTGTCATTGTACATTACAGTCAAACACTCGTGGGGAGGGGGTTCACTCAGTACAGGAGTTTGAAAGAGACAGAAGAGTAACAGTATTGGATCTGAGCTCGCCGAAGATGAATGTCGGTGTTCTGGAACCATTGTAGAACTTATACATCAAACCACTATTTGACACACTTTCTTTTTATTGTTAATTAACAGGCAAGAAAGCAACTTTGGTTGAAAATCAAATTGAAAGCTAGCATTCTGTTATGTCCTCGTCTTGCTGTCAATAGATGGCTCCACCCACAAGATCTTGACCGCGGTGAAGAAAACTGGCAGCTATTTACAAAGTTTTAAAATGAGCTATATTTCTATTGTTGCATATACCTTAGGTTTATTTGCTTTTTACTGCTGGAAAGTAAACCGTAATTAAAATATATTTTGATCAAAATTTGACCGAACAAGCAATTCTGTGTGAAAATGGAATTCTTCTAATTTAAGTATATAGTCTAAAATTTTCACAGTTTTCCTCTATGAGACGGTGTTGGTTAAACAAAAATTATTTGAAGGCTTGTTTGTCTTATAATTGTGGCAGTACGCATGTTAGCACTTTAAACATTGTGGGATAGCAGCATGACTAATAATCAGACTCGAAATGAAATTATGAATAATCGCATTGTCTGCAGCTGTTGCAACATCATTCCTTTTTCTTTACTTAAATGATCGTGTAAATCAATATCTTTATTATGCAAAATACTTCATGGGCTTTGGCCACACCTTAGGACTTCCAAGTTGCTTTCACAAGGTTTAGCAAAGCTCACATAAAATAATTATGATTCTTTTCTGTAGTAATACAGACATTACACGCGACAAATGGGGAATATTAAAAGTATACTTAGTAAAAAGTCAATATTTACTGATATACATTTATTGTAACATTCTCGTAGCGTGACAGATGACTTCCTCATGAGGTTGAGGCTGAACAACTCATATTGTCTTTAACGGTAGGAATTACTGAAATATCTCTTATGATTTCCTTACCTATCTTGTTTCCATAGTTACTGCAGCTCTACCTGATGTTTATGAACTACACCGAACTGGTCTACACATGTACCGAGATCTAATTCGTAGAGTGAAATGTTATTTAAACGAAATGGGTATAAGCAATAACAAGTTTTATTTTATAATACATCAGAAAGCATCGCTAAAATATTAAATATTAAACATGTAATGGCCATAGTTACTAGAGACTATAAATAAAATAAAAATCCTTGAAACACCGTAAATTTCGCGAAGTACTGGAAAACTTAGGTCTTTCTTATTGTGACTTTGTGGGTTCGTGAAATGAAAAGTCCAATTTCACCACTCAAAAATGTTCTTTATTTCCACCGACTTACAGTTAAACACTTGCCAATTACACAAAATTACGTAATGCACACAATTACGATTCACCAGTTCGTCCGTTATCGTTCCGATGCACGTACACGGCGCTACTTCACTAGCACGTCAGACACTAACTAACTCTCTCTCTGAACCCCTTTTTATAGGAATGTCAGTGTTTTTCTAGAAGTCTCTAATCACCGAACGTTGCAGACCACCGGAGAAGGGGAGAGAAACAACGAGGGACCGGTGACACTACCGCAAATCACCCCTCAGTTAGTGACAGGAGACAGATGAGTGGGCGTGGCGTGGCCTCCGGCCCCTTCTCAGCTGTTGTTTGTGGTGCTTCCCGATAACTGAGTGACACTGCTCCCTCCTCAAAGCTGGTCGTCCCGAACAGCACCATCATAGCGGGCTAGACGATCCAGGTGTACCACCAACATCTTCCCTCGGGGAACCTTCTGGATGCGGTAGACCACGTCGTTAATCCTCTTCACCACCCGGTACGGTCCTTGCCATGGCTGCTGGAGCTTCGGGCACCGTCCCTTGGTCCGGGTAGGACGGTACAACCAGACTAGGTCACCTTGCTGGAACCCTTGGCTGTTGGCTTGCCTGTCATACCTGGTCTTCATGCGGTCGCTCGCCTTCTGGATGTTCTGGCGAGCCATCTCGTTCATGTCGTGGAGATGGTCCACCAAGTTCTCCACATACTCGATCGCTGGCTGTTTCGCTTCCGGAGGGCTTCCAAAAGCCAGGTCACAAGGGAGGCGTAACTCTCGGCCGAACATTAAGCTGGCTGGCGTCATCCCAGTTGTGTCGTGTGTAGATGAGCGGTAGGCCAGCAAGAACAGTGGCACCTTGACGTCCCAGTCTCGCTGATGGCTGGCCACGACCTTCCTCAGGTGTTCCTCTAAGGTCTTGATGTACCTTTCGACCATGCCATCCGACTGGGGATGTAGAGGTGTCGTGCGGGTCTTGTTCACCCCAAGCCTTTGTAGTGCCTCCTTCATTAGGTTGGACTCAAAGTTGGTACCCTGGTCACTGTGTAGATCTAACGGCATCCCAAATCGGCAGAACACTTGCTCCACGAGGCAGTCTGTGATTGTCTTTGCCTCTTGGTTTGGGATGGCATACACCTCCGGCCACTTGGTGAAGTAGTCCACGACCACCATTAGGTACTTGTTGCCTCGGTCGGAAACTGGGAACGGTCCAGCAATGTCAACGGCGATCCGTTCGAATGGGGCTCCGACGTTGTACTGCTGCATGCGACCCCGGCTCCTAGTCTGGGGGCCACGACTCGCCGCGCACACGTGACACTGACGGCACCATCTCTCGGCATCTGCTCGGAGTCTCAGCCAGTAGTACCGCTGCCGAAGTTTGTCGATCGTTCGGTTCGCTCCCAGGTGTCCTCCCGAAGTACCAGCGTGCACTTCCTCCAAGACTTCCGGGACCTTACTCCGGGGAAGTACTAACTGTTCTCTCTGCGTCTTCCCATCGGGTGACTCCCATACCCGGAACAGCACGCCCTCTTTGGTCTTCAACGAGTCCCATTGGGCCCAATACGACTTGTAGGTGGCGCTCCTCGGTGCGATGTCCTCCCAGGTTGGTCTCGTCCCTGCCTCCACTTCCCTCAAGAGTGGCCCCAAGTCTGCGTCCGCCAGCTGCTCCCTCCTCAGGCCTGCGCTATCCCAGCCATCCGCAGGCACTGCCGTGACAACTCGGACTGCTGCGGCACGCTCCTTCTCCTCCACTCTTGTACACTGGCCGCACTCTTCCGGACAGGGTCTTCGGGACATGGCGTCAGCGTTACCGTGGCTCTTCCCTCTACGATGTTCCGAGGTGAAGTCGTACTCCTGTAGCCTCTGGACCCAACGTGCTGTCTGGCCTTCCAGGTTCTTAAAGCTCAATAGCCAGGTTAGGGCGGAATGGTCAGTCCTCAGGTGGAATGGCTGACCGTACAGGTACTTGTGGAAGTGCTCCAATGTCTTTACTACCTCCAGTAACTCCCGTCGGGTGACGCAGTAGTTCTTCTCTGCCTTGGATAGCGTCTTGCTGTAATAGGCTATCACCCGCTCATGGCCGTCCTGGATCTGCGACAGGGCGCCTCCAATGCAATGGTCGCTGGCGTCGGTGTCCACAATGAAGGCGCCACCCGGTTGTGGGAAACCCAAAATTGGAGCACTGCACAGGGTCTCCTTTAGGTGCTGGAAAGCGTTTTCGGCGTCCTCTGTCCACACATAAGGCCGGTGTTCCTCCGTCAGGCGGGTGAGGGGTTTTGCGATGTTGGAGAACCCCTTAATGAAGCGGCGGTAATAACTGCACAGCCCCAGGAAACTGCGCAACTCTTTCCTATCCTTTGGGCGAGGCCAATCTCTCACAGCCTGTGTCTTCTCCGGGTCTGTGGCCACTCCGGTTGCCGAGACTATGTGGCCCAAGTAGTTAACTTCCTTGCGGAAGAGCTGGCACTTCTTCGCGTTCAGCTTCAAGTTGGTCGCTTGCAGTCTCTGTAGCACCTTACTCAGGTTCTCGAGGTGATCTTCAAAAGTCTTCCCGACGATGATGATGTCGTCCAGGTATAGCAGGCAGGCATCGTAAGTCAGCCCTCTCATCACTGACTCCATAAGGCGCTGGAAGGTAGCTGGTGCGTTGCAGAGGCCAAAGGGCATAACCGTGAACTGCCAGAGCCCTTGGCCCGTCGAGAATGCAGTCTTCTCCTTGTCTCTCGGGTCTAGAGCTACCTGCCAGTAGCCCGACTTCAGGACCAGGGTCGAGAACCACTGTGCACCAGCTAGCGTGTCCAGGGTGTCGTCAATCCGGGGTAAGGAAAAACAGTCCTTCCGGGTGACGGCGTTCAGCTTTCTGTAGTCTACGCAGAAGCGCAGCTCGCCGTTCTTCTTTGTCACCAAGACTACAGGGGAACACCAAGGGCTGTCAGACTCTTCAATCACTCCCCTGGATCTCATGTCCTCCAGCATGTCTCGTACCGCCCCTTGCTTCGCCAGCGGAACGCGTCTATGTGGTTGCCGAATAGGCCGGGCGTCCCCGGTGTCGATGCGGTGAAGCACTTTGTCCGTGCGGCCGTAGTCACTATCACCTTGGCTGAAGACGCGCTGATACCGCCTTAGCAGTTGTCGAACCTTCTCCAGCTGTTCTGTGGTCAGGTGGTCGGCCGCCCTCTCCACCAAGCCTTCTAGCCGGGGCCCCAGGTGTTGCTTCGGCAACGGCTCCTGTGTCTCGTCGATAGCTGTTACGCTCACCACGGGCTCGCACATTCCCAACTCCGTCCCGGCCTGGACGTCGTGATCGGCGTCCGTAGGATTTAGCAGTCTCACGGGCACCTCCTCTCGGCACGGCAGCAATGCCCTGCCTACACACAGTCCGTTTACAGGCGTCTTCTGGTCCAGCATCATGTTCCTGGTTCTCTGGCCCTCCAGTCGCGCCGTCACCACCACCTCGCTCCTCGCAGGGACAACCACGTCTTCGTCCAAGACGACCCTGCAAATTCCAAGGCGCTCTTCAGGTTGACGGAGTATAACCTCTTCTCCGTTAAGCCGCAGGACCTTCTTGCCGACGTCGACCGTCGCCTCGTGGCTCCTGAGGGCATCCAGTCCCAGAATCACCTCCTCAGCCACCTTCGCGACGAACACCCACAGACGCACGGCACTCCGTCCCAAATTCAGCTCCAGCAGGGCCTCCCTCTCCACAGGCAAGGTGTCGCCCGATGCCGTGACAAGCTGGTATGGCCGGCTTGGCTTCCTTGTCGGCAAACCCTTCGCCACGTCAGGTCTGATGATGGTCACGGCCGCCCCGGTGTCCACCAGCACGCGGCACGGCTTTCCTCTTATCCAACCGTCCGCGATGAGGCTGTCATCCATACGCCGGCTGACGGCGCGCAGTGTCACTCGAGGGGATGGTGGTGATGGCGCCGACGTGCCCCTCTCCACGACGGCCCTTACTCGTTTTCCGGCTGCTCTTCCTGGTGTGGGCAGTCTCTCTGCAGGTGTCCGGGCTGTCCACACCCCCAACACAAGCCACTAGGTGTTCGCCGGCGTCCCTCAGCTGGTCTTCTGTCTCCGGCGTAGCGGACACTCCTCGTTCTCGACGTCGGGATGGATGTTATTTTGGCCGCCTCCATCCTTAATGCCGCTGTCAGCGCCTCGTGGATGGCTTTATATTCCCCGAGCATTAGGCGCTGACGAACCTCCGTGTCCCGTACCCCGTCGACAAAATTGTAGGCGGCTTACCGGGATACGAACTCCAGTGGCAGGTCAACCAAGGCCTTGCTAGCCAGCTGCTCGATCGCAATGGCGAACTCCTGCAGCGTCTCCCCCGGCTGCTGTGACCTTGCCTTTAGCTGGCTGCGGTATGCTGCGGCTAAGCGGTGGTTCCCGAAGCGATTCTCCAGGGCTTCCCAGATGCCCTTGGGCGCCGCCGTTGTCTGCACCACGTTTAGGACTTCCGCGGCTCTTCCCTGAAGGCTGGCTATTAACTGTGTGGCCTCCTCCTCCAGTGACCATCCGTTGTGCCTGGCCACTGTGTCGAACTGGCGGCGGAAGACCTCAAACGTTGACGCGCCGTCATACTTGGGAGGTTTGACGCGCGCAGATGTTGTGTCGCGTCCCGGCGCGTCGGTCTTTATATCCTTCAGCTTCCTGCTGACGACGTCCTCCACCATGGCGTTCAGGGACTTCACGCTGCTGTCGGCTTTTCCTTCCAGCTCATTAACGTGGCTCGCCAGGTCTTCGACGCGCTCGCCTAACTCTGTGACGTCCTCTTTTACGCCGGCCAACTGTTCTTCGAACTTTGCGGCGAGAGCCTCGTTCGCCGCCTTCATTTCTGTGGCCAGACTGCCGTTCGCTGCTCTCATTTCTGTGGTTAACTCGGCCTTCATTTCTTCCATCTTCTCGGTGATGTTGTCTTTGGCCGTCTTCATTTGTTTCAGTTCCGCGGTGATGTTGTCGTTGGCCGTCTTCATTTGTTTCAGTTCCGCGGTGATGTTGTCGTTGGCCGTCTTCATTTGTTTCAACTCGGCGGTGAGGTTGTTGTTTGCCGCTTCTGTTTTCTCTGTTAACTCGTTCATCTTCGCCAAAAGCATTTCCAATGCGGATTCCATGGCTGTAGTGTTCGGTGATGTTATCTTCCCGCTTCCTGACACCAGTGTGACTTTGTGGGTTCGTGAAATGAAAAGTCCAATTTCACCACTCAAAAATGTTCTTTATTTCCACCGACTTACAGTTAAACACTTGCCAATTACACAAAATTACGTAATGCACACAATTACGATTCACCAGTTCGTCCGTTATCGTTCCGATGCACGTACACGGCGCTACTTCACTAGCACGTCAAACACTAACTGTCTCTCTGAAACCCTTTTTATAGGAATGTCAGTGTTTTTCTAGAAGTCTCTAATCACCGAACGTTCCAGACCACCGGAGAAGGGGAGAGAAACAACGAGGGACCGGTGACACTACCGCAAATCACCCCTCAGTTAGTGACAGGAGACAGATGAGTGGGCGTGGCGTGGCCTCCGGCCCCTTCTCAGCTGTTGTTTGTGGTGCTTCCCGATAACTGGGTAACATTATGAAGACGTTTCATACTACACATAATCTAAGTTCCTCAAGGATCAGGTATGTTGATATTAGTGCTTAATTGCAAATGTATGTCTATGTTGTGCTGAATGTCTTAGCATTCAGATCTTACTTCCTTTTTCTTTATTTGTTTAGGATGTAACGGGAGTTTTTGTTTGAAATGAGTTTTGTTTTCTGATCTGAGTATTAGTGGGCCATGTAAGGACAATATAAAAACATGATGAATGGTTGCTAAGGAAATGAAAGTCAATAACCTTGCTTAATGTCAAAAGATGAAAAGTTTTGCGTAGTAAGGGAAAATCAATAATATTCATAAGGAGATATGTGTTCTGTATTCTTGTTAGTCATAAGTAGACCTGCAAGAGTAAGGAGTTTTATGTAATTAATGGAATCTTTTTATTAAAGAAGTAAGAAGTTATCGATATGTTGGAGGTAACCTGCAATGATTGACTAGGAAAGAAAGTTCAACTAAAATGTAATCCTGATTTAACAATTATATTATTCTTTACAAAATTGGTCTTCTCCAAAGTTGTATTTATTTAACTCTGAACCACAACTGAAAGAGAGAGAACTCATGTTCTTATTTAAAATAAGATGATACAATTGGTGACCAGAAGAAACTGATAGCCAAAAAACTGACACGAGAAGAGAAAGAATTGTACTTCCAAAATAGAAATCCTGCTCCAAGGATATAGACATCTATTCATAAATGAAGTTTGGAGAAGTGATTTAGCCTTACTCAATGACATTTCTCAACATTTCAATAATCTTAATCATCATCTGCATAGAAAGTTCGACAATATAGTTCATGTGTATGACAAATATGTGTTACATAATTCGTAAAAATGACAAATGTATGAATATCAAATATCATGAGAAAAGAGTTTCATCATTTTCCATGTCTAAAATATTTTTCCAATATTGCTGTAACAAACCAGAATAAATATACTGGTCTGTTAGATAAAGTAGAGAGGGAATTTGAAGTAAGAGCATTCAGTGATTTTAAATCCATAGAAAATTAATTTTCTCTCTTTACTAAACCTCTTTCAATAGATTTAGACAAGCTTAAACCAGAATTACAGTAGGAAGTCGCTGATTTCCAATGTGATACGTATATTTAATTTCAGTTTAAGTGTTTGACTCATTTGGATATATTTAAACATCTGAAAGCAGACGCATATCGATCTCTTAGATCGTAGCAGCTGTTTGGATCAATATATGTTTGCCAACAGTTCTTTTTTTTTTTTTTTTTCAAAATAAAGCTTTTAAAATCGAAGAATGATGAAGATTAATGGATGATAATTTACGTGGTATACCGAGAGTGGCTACTTGTGATACATCAGTAGATTTTCATGGCACATTACAAACAGAAGTAAACTGAAATATATTGTTTAAATATGTAGGACTAAATAAATAAATAAATAAAATCTGAAAATTCTCCGTCCCGGTACCTAACTACTAAAACCGGGACGTAATTTCCAAATTTTACATTTATTACACAAAAAAACAACAAACTGCATAATCATTTTTCAAATGATATAAACGAAATATAAAACAAATTAAATAAAAAAACATAGAAAGACTACCATTTTCAAATTGACTACAAAATTACTGGAATCCAGTAAATAATTTAACTGGCAGCCAGCTAAATATCTACAACTACAGAAAAAGAAAAATATACCGGCACAGTGTTAAATATCACAAAATAATTTACAATTAAAACTACAAAATATATTCAAAACTCATTTAAATCAAAACTTTAAAACGTCAAATTAAATAAATTAATTTAATCATCTCATTCATACAATTTTAAAAATTTATCTAACAAAATTCATATCTTATAATTACTCTTAGGACTTCCTAAGGTATCGTAGATCAAAAAAATGGATTCAAGTAAGTGTACCATTCCTTATTGTATTTGTAACGAAGGTACATGCCTGTCGCTGTTCGAAATTACGTCATATACACTGAGGATTGCATACTGAGACGTCATACTGATCCCTCATTGAGTACATGCTTGCCGATAGCCAGTTTAGTATATAACCGACATACAGACGCACGCCCACTTCGTGCACAGTTTTACAAAATACATACCACGTGCTTTATAAAGACATGCGCTGTTGGGACTTAATTAACTGCCAGGAGAATAACATTAATTGTAAAATATATTGTAAGATAGTAAGCTTCCAACCGCGGCTTGCGGTCCACAGATGGCTCCACTAGTATTAGCCTACTGTGCTGAAGAAAATTTACAATTATTTACAGGTTTTTAATGTAAACTGGTATTTATACTCTCTGCATATACTTTAAGTTTGTTCGCTTTTAACTGTGTGAAAGTATACAGTAATTAGAATGTATATTGATACAAATTTGACTGAAGAAGCAGTTCTGTACGAGAATAGAAGTCATTTGAATTAATTATATAAGACACAACTTTTATAACTATTTCATTGCATGATTTGGATACAAGGGTATGTTACAAAGGTTTTTTGCTGTACAATTATAGTACCCTGAGATTTGCAATACAGTGCGATCACAACATGACTAGTAATAGAGTTTGGAATAAAATCGAGCTTCCGTTGCCGTATATGCTATGGGCCAAGCCATGGTTCTTGAACACTGAAATATTTAAATGAAAGCTTTTATGCGAGTCACTTAGCTGATATCCCTGTCCTCCAATGGCAGTGGTATCTCACTGCAATGACTTCACCCTCCGAAGTATCTGTGGATTTGTGTATAAAGACTAAAATTGAGTCATACTTTTTATAACTTGTAACTCCACTCACGTCCTTTTACAAAATCAGGAACGTTTTCGAAACAGTTTCAGTTTCATCATCAGCTGATTAGCGACACCCACGTTTGTTCTCTGAAAGAACAAAAGGGCTTTAATGCATTGAAACCAGGCGTTAAACAAAGCACATTTCATTTCAGGTTCTCTTCTAAGGTGGTGTCAAAATTTTAGTTTTCCATCATTTTGCTTTATAAATATATTTTCCAACGTGGTAAATGCAGTAGAACCCTGAACGCATTTTAATATACGGATTTCTTGTTCTATATCAATAAATGGAACCTACTGCCGATTTGTCTGTTCTTGTTGATTCAAAAATACCCTTTAAGCCTTATGTTAAACTTCCTTTTGGTTTTTGACATTGTAAAAGCTGTCAGTCTTTGCCGTTTATCAGATACACACTTGAGCTTTGGTCTGTGGGCTTCTCCTTTGTGTTGTCACTATGTGGGTTCGTAAAAATAAAAGTAAAGTTTGCAGAAGTTCAAAATGCCCTTTATTTACATAGAGGACAGTTTGTACAGCCCTTTGCAGCAGGATAACGTAACATACACCAACACAGTCTCTCGTCGCTTCACCACATGAACACAAACAAAAGAAGTCACTTTCACATCACTACACGATTATCAGTTCTCAACTCGATGCAGTTCAAATGTTTACACATTGCAGTAAAACTCCATTCACTGACTGGCAGCTCAGACCACTTCTCTCTTATTAATAACCGAACCATCGTTTCTCGAAACTTGTAGAAGTATCACGACGGCGAGAGAAAGGGAAGACCTATCCAGACTATTTCCGTCTCTTTCCCTCTCCGCAAGCGATAGCGCGCGCCGGCAAAGTCGTGGCTTAGGGCATTTTGACTCTTTCTTGCCCCGTTTCTCTCTCTCTCTCTCTCTCTCTCTCTCTCTCTCTCTCTCTCTCTCTCTCTCTCTCTCTCTCTCTCTCTCTCTGCGTTGCTATACTTGCAGGGCGTGACCCGCCGGAAAACTATGCTTCGCGACAGTATATATGATTTCAAAAGCTGTGGTACACAGAGTTTATTCTCTGGTCAAAGCAATATGTTCTTTTGGAAAAGTTGTGTAGTCCTGCAATGGTAAACACTAGCAATGTATGGAGTATCGAGCACTAATTCCTCTTAACTGAATGTTAATTTTAGAACAATGTTACCCCTAAGGACCAGTTGTGTGAGACGGCAAATTACATCGAAAACTTC
Organism: Mantis religiosa; assembly: GCA_030765055.1. Classification (NCBI taxonomy): domain Eukaryota; kingdom Metazoa; phylum Arthropoda; class Insecta; order Mantodea; family Mantidae; genus Mantis; species Mantis religiosa. The sequence goes on along the minus strand of CM060953.1, from coordinate 19,443,012 downwards.
TTGCAAGGCACTGAACCTAATTGCCCAGTTTAGTGTTTAACCGACACACGGACGTGAAAAGTTTTATAAATGCCTCCCATGTATGTTTCCATTACACGCTCATTTAGTTCTCAAGTAACCGTCAGGAGGCAGCTTTAATTGAGAAGCAACACACACTAATGTTCCCACCTCGTCTTCATGTCCACAGATGGCTCCACCAGTAATATCCTACCACAGTGAAGAAAATGTGTAATTATTTCAAAGTTTTAAATTTAACTTTATTTATACTGTTTATCTGTTCCACAAGTTTATTTCATTTAGTTCTGTGAAATGAAACAGTACTTAGAATATATATTAACATAAATTCAACCGAAAAAGTAATTCTGTTTGAGAATGAAAGTCACCTGAAATAAATATATAAGTCACAATTTTTGTAACTTAATTGCATGGTGTGAATCCAGTTTTAGTTGACTGTTGTTATAACGGCTGTGCTGTACAATTACTTATCCATGCAACACCTTTTGTATGCACCTTAGGTATTCAACTTGCTTCCACAAGGTTTAAAGAATCGGGGGCCATGATAGAGCGGACATTGAGATGAGACCCATGTATACTTGAATGGCGGAACTGGGATTCCATCGCCTCTTCTGCAAGAATGCATCATGTCATGAAGCAGCAGAGACGTGTGACTGCAACCTATGTGGACAAACATGTGAACGTTGCCACATAGAATTGTGTTAGGAAAAGAGCCAAATCAAAGACTATGTAAACCAAGGCGTCAGTACGCAAGACTGAATAATTTGCATTTGTTTGCAATAAAAGTTTATTATATATAATTATTACTATTATCTGTGCAGCACAGAAAACCCACCCTTAGCGCCGTGGACAACACGGCGCTGGGGCGGGTTTTCTCCGGGATCTCCGGTTTCCCCCGGTATCTCAATCAACCGGTGCTCCATCTTCATCTCATATATCATCAGTGTCATCGCCTGTGGTGCCGTATGTAGTAAAAGTGGGCGTTAAACACTACACATTTCATTTCACTAACACCCGACAATTAGGATAATATTGTGATTATGGGTTACGTAGATTCGGGAATCCGGCTTGCAGAAACATAAAACTATACCTTTGTTGTAGTAAAAAGCCGTGAAATTAATAATCAGCCGTCTTTAAGGTGGAGTCTGTGCTCCGCCGCATAAAAAACACATGAAAGGAGCCACTTCGGTACACTTGAAACTTCGACTGTCACAATAACCATAATACAACTGCTCTTCTAACACCTGCGCGGTATTTATAGCCACCAGATATTGTTTCTAGAATGCCGGTCAACAACAATACACCGAAGAATCGGGAGCCTCTCTGTGTCTCTGCCCACGCGTAGAATACTTCTTAATAAATGTATCTTTTGTTCTATATCGTGATGCTTATTGCATAAAAGGTACGCAACTGCCAATTTGTCTGTTCTTGATGTTTTTAAAATACTATTTAAGCCTAATGTTCAATGACACGCTCCTTTAGTTCTTAATTAACCGTCAGGAGGCAACCTTAGTTGAGAAACAAATTGACCGATGCTAATGTTCCAACCTCGTCTTCCTGTCCACAGATGGCTCCACCTGTAATATCCTGCCACGGTGAAGAAAATTCGTAATTATTTACAAAATTTTAATGTGAACTGGATTTCTACTCACTACGTATACTTTAACTTTGTTTGCATTTAAAGGTGTGACGGTAAACAGTGATTAGATTATATTTTGACACAAATTTGACCACAAACGTAATTCTATACGAGAATGGAAGCCTTCTGAAATAAATATATAAGCCACAATCTTTATAATTGTTTTTCATTGTAAAATTTCCATAACACGAAATTTCATTCAGTAATTTTTTGCTGTATATTTATAGTACCTTGAGGTATGCAACAAGTTTTCATCACAGCATGTCTAGTAACAGGGTTTGGAAAATTATCACGCTTTCCTTGCCTTTAGCTGCTATTGGCTACGCAGTTCTACTTAAACGATGAAATATTTAATTGACAGGTTTGATGCGGGTCTCTTACGTGTTTTCCCTGGTCTCCAATAGCAGTGATATATCACTGTGATAACCTCACAACCTCAAGAGTCACTGGATTGTTTATTTGAAGTGTCGCTGTTTAGGGATGCCGTACAGTCCATCTCTAGCAAATGAAATACTATAGTTCCAGAAAGGTTTTTCACTTACACAGAACCTAACAGAGTTAAACAATTTTGCCTTTAATCATATTTTATTTCTTCCAGGTTTGACATATCTTCTTCTGTTGAATCATTGCCATCATAACTATTTCCGTCCCATTGTCTACAATTATAGTTCTTTCAATTTTTCTTCCGTTAGTGTACTTTATTCTAATAGTGTTGTTTTATTTCATCCACAATATGGCATACCTTTACCCATTTCAATTGTGCAGTTTGCTCAAATGGATGGCGGCAGAAAATTACGCCTTTCACTTTACAGGTGAAAGTTTACTATGATACAATAAAGCACAAAAGCCCGCCACAATAGAGTAGATGGTAGCCTGTCTGCCTGACTTTCACGAGGATCCGAATTCGAATCTCGGTCGTGGTGAGTTACCTGGCTAAGGTCTTTTGCCGGTGATTTTCCGTTATCCTTAAAGACGAATTTCGGGTAACTCTAAACTCTATGGACCCTGGGCTCATTTGAGCATCAATCATCCATTCAATTCTTCGTGCGATATGATAACTTTGGAGAAGGTAAATTACAAAACAAAAGAAAATACAAAAAGAGTTCCATTGTCCGTAGCTGCTATTCGCCGCGCCATGGTTCTTATACATTGAATGAAAGCTGTGATGCGAGTCTCTTAGCTGATTTTCCTGTCCCCCAATGGCAGTGCTATCTCACTGTGTTGTCTTCGCTCTCTGAAATATCACTAATCTGTGAATAAAGACTAAAATTGTGTCATACTTTTTAAAACTTGTAACTTCACTCACGTCCTTTTACAAAATCAGGAACGTTTACGAAACAGTTGCAGTTTGATCATCAGCTGATTAGCGACTCTCACGGTTGTTGTCTGGATCTCTTGTAATTGGCTCCCTCTCTCGGAAGATTCTTTACATTAGTTTAGTAGATCACTCACTGAGTAGAATGTAGAATATGTGGAATGTTTTTAATAATAAAAATTTTTCCTATGTTGTAAGTTCAGGTTTTGTTAACAATGGCTTTAGTAGTTTGATCTCGTCCCCGATGTGGTGATTATTATTCCAGAAATTTAGAGCAACTGCCGATTTTTCTGTTGTTTATATTTTGTGTTCCTACGGTGTTCTGTTAACCTAGTTTTTAAATATCTCTACGCCAAAACAATATACAACTTGTCATACTCTTCACAATTTATCCTATATATGCTTTAGTTTTGTTCTGGAGGGGTCATGTTTTTTGGATGATTTAACAATTTCTAGAGTGAGGATCTCCTTTGTGGAGCTAGTTTGATACCATAATCTTTAAATATTCGTTCAAGCTTCAGAAATTACTAAGGGTGGTAAGTGTATTTGTTGTAGTTTCAGTTTTTATTTATGTTTTGAGGAGTAGTGATCTGTTTTAATTTGTTTTGCTTGTTGTTCCGATTGATTATTTTTTGGTTGAGTTCGGATTGAAATAACTTTCCTGTATTTAAAGTAAATGTAAATTCCTCATATTGTTTTTTATCTAAAGGTATACTATTCAGTCTATGGATCAAACTTCTAAGAGCAGCTAATTTATGTGACAGAGGATTGAAACTAATTATCTGTGTTTGTAGGTTTTCTGTAGATTCCAAATTGTACACTGTCATTTTGTCTTACGATCGTTAAATCTAAGAAAGACAATTGACGTCACACTTGGTAGAGTATGTCACAGAGCCGAATATAATACAACGCTGTGTGGAAACACTTACTTTCCATCTTCTAGATTTTCCAGTTATTGATGAGTAATGCACAATAAAGACAAGATCAGTGCTACTGTCACAAAATTCTAGATATGCATTTCATTTGTCACGAAATGAATGTTATACATGTATAGAGTTTAAATTAACATCTGTGGAGTCGTTCTTGAGAAAATCAAATATTTTGAAACATTCCTATGAGTGAAGGACTATGAGACAATGAAGCACAGAAGCCCGCCTCGGTAGCGTAGATGGTAGCGTGTCTTCCTCACGTTCAAGAGTATCCGAGTTCGAATCTCGGTCAGAGTGAGCTATTTGGATAAGGTTTTTCCAGGCTTTTCCCTTATCCTTAAAGAGGAATGTCGGGTTGCTCTGAGCTCAATGGACCAAGGACTCATTTGAGTATCATTTCCCCAATCTCATTCAACGTCCGATATGACTTAACGTTGGAGGACGTAAAATTACAAAACTAATATAATTTTTAGTTGAACTAGTTCTCGATGCTCCATATATTGCTTGTATTTACGTAGATCACGTTTCGTTAGGACCTTCCTAACATCCTCCGCTAATATTGACTAGGGAATTATGACTTGATGAACTCCTTGGAGATGATGGTGGCGTCTCTGTTTTTACCTTGATGAACTTGATTATCAGATTCTTTGGCCGCGCCGTGGTTGAGTTGTTAAAACACTCGTCTCTCACCATGGCGGTCCGAGTTCCAATCGCAGCGACCGCAAAGAGATAATTGTGGTGGACAACACGGTGCTGGGGCGAGTTTTCTCTGGATTCTCCATTTTTCTTCCACCATTTCATTACTCTAGTACTCCAACTCTTGTACCATCAGTGTCTCACCGCCTGTGGTGCCGTATGTAGCAAAAGCGGACGTTAAAGACTACACATTTCAGTTTAGGTTCTCTTCTAAAGCGGAGCTTCGGTGAAGGAAAAGGCGTTCCTTTGCAAAGGAGTGTAGCCCTGTGATGGTAAACACTGGCAATATATGGAGCATCGAGTACCAGTTCAACTGAAAATTATACTAATTTTCAAAAACGTTACACATAAGGACGTGTTGTGCAGACGGCTAATTTCATTGAAAAGTTCTTGAAAGGAACTGAATGGAAATGTACAGTTTATTATTTAACTAACACACAGACGCACACAGTTTGATGAATATAAAGCATGTACGTCATAAACACGCGCTTTTTACTACTTGGTAGGGGGGGAGGGTTACTGAGTATAGGATTTGGAAAGAGATAGAAGAAAAAGAAAGTTGGATGTGAGCTCGCAGAAGATGAAAATCAGTGATCCTTTAACTCTTAATTAACCGTCAAGAGAAGAATTTTGGTTGACAAGTAAATTGAGATAAAATACCGTTCCTACTCCGTCTTGTTGTTCACAGATGGCTCCACCTGTAATATATTGCCGCGGTGAAGAAAACTACCAATTATTTACGAAGTTTTAAAATGAACTATGTTTCTACTGTTACATATACCTTAGGTTTATTTGATTCTTACTTCATGAAAATAAACAATAATTAGAACGTATTTTGATAAAAATTTTACCGAAGAATTATGTCTATATGGGAATGGAGGTCTTCTACGTGAAGTATATTGTCAGCCGATCATTGGAACACCCTATAGAACCAGCTGAGAGCGGGCAAGCAGGGGAGGTCGGCGTTAGCCACGCCGCCCGCCTCGTTTGTCTTTTACTGGTGACAAGGGGTAGCTGGGAGAAAAAACATCACTGCGTCGTCTCTTTCTGTTCCACCCGTGTTCTCGAAATTACGGGACATTTCATCTAATCTAGAACATTCTCGATCCCCCAGCTGACCCTATATAAGCAACACGCCGGGCAAGTAAGTCAGTCAGTCAGTCATTCAGTCAGTCAGTCAGTCAGTCAGTTCTTGGTGTAAGAATGCAGTGGAGACTGTGTGAGTGCGTCGGAGGATTGTGCGTAATTACGAGTGCAAGTGAAATTGAAACGGACGAACTGGTGAATCGTAATTGTGTGCATTACGAAATACTGTGTAATTGGCAAGAGTTTAACTGTAAGTCGGTGGAAATACAGAACATTTTTGAGTGGTGCAGTTGCACTTTTCATTTCACGAACCCACAAAGTCACACTGGTGTCAGGAAGCGGGACGATAACATCACCGAACATTAGGGCCATGGAATCGGCATTGGAAATGCTTTTGGCGAAGATGAACGAGTTAACAACCAAAACAGAAGCGGCAAATAACAGCCTGGCCGTGAAGCTGGAGACTACAAATAACAACCTGGCCGCGGAACTGAAACAAATGAAGACGGCTAACGACAACATCACCGAGAAGATGGAAGAAATGAAGGACAAATTAACAGCGAAGACGGAAACGGCAAACAACAACTTGGCCACCACAATGAACGCAAAGATGGCCGAACTGACCACGGAAATGAAGGTGGCGAACGAGGCTCTCGCCGCCAAATTTGAAGAACAGTTGGCCGGCGTGAGGGATGACGTGACGGAGCTGGGCAAGTGGATGGGCCAAGTGGACGAGCGCGTCGAGGACCTGGCGAGCCGCGTTAACGACCTGGAAGGGAAGGCCGACAGCAGCGTCAAGTCCCTGAGCGCCATGGTGGAGGACGTCGTCGGCAGGAGGTTGAAGGATTTGAAGGCCGACGCACCGGGACGCGACACATCAGCGCGCGTCAAACCACCGAAATATGACGGCGCGTCAACGCCATGGTTTGGCGTCTGTCCATATTAATTCTATAGGATTCGGATCCGGATGTTACGGACGAAGCCTTATGTTCTGACAATATTTAGTCAATCAAAGTGTTTTTCTCATTCGCTTTCTTAAATGGAAATGAATCATACAATTTTGTTTTGGTGCTATTGTCGGCACTTTCGATATTGTGATTTTGTAACCAAGAAAGTAAACCTCTTCTTAAAGAACTTGGCGTTGGTGATTTATCTAGTTGCGTATTAAGGTAGGAGATATTATCTAATGCTAGCATCGAGATAAATTAGGAATTATCATTGTGATTACACATTAAACATAATTTCAGTATACATTTGTTTATCAACACTTAATAGGCGTATGTTTGTGATATGTCCTTACAGTCAACTGTACTCGGGAAGGGGGTAGCTTCACTGAGTACAGGAGTGAAAAAGAGGCAGAAGAGAAAGAAAGTTGGATTTGAGCTCGCTGAAGATGAAAGTCAGTGTTCTGGAAACATTGCCGGATTTATACATCAAATTACTATTTTAAATATTTACAGGACACGTTCTTTTAACTGTTAATTAACCGTCAAGAGACGAACATTGGTTGACACCTAAATTGAAATATCACTCTGTTACTACCGCGTCTGGTTCTTCAAAGATGGCTCCACCTGTAATATCTTACCGCGGTGAAGAAAACTGGCAATTATTTACAAAATTTCAAAGTGAGCTGTAATTGAACTGTTGCATATACCTTAGGTTTATTTGATTTTAACGTCATGAAAACAAAAATTAATTAGAATTTAGTTTGATAGAAGTGTGACCCAAGAAACAATTATGTATGGGAGTGCAAGTCTTCTAAGTTAAGTATATAATCTACAATTTTTGCAGTGTTTCTCTGTGAGATAGTACTAATCCAACACTCATTTTGTGAAGACTTGTTTGCTCTATAGTTACGGCAGTATGACATGATTACATCTGAACAGACTCGTCGTGTATGTGATAAGCTGAGGTAAACATCTATGTACTGCGAATTTGTCCCGTTACGTTTGCTCGCTTTTCCGTGTATGTTCTCACACACATGTGAAATATTAATCGAACTTCTCTGTCAGCATCTGTATCACTGTACATCTCAGCATCTGTATGATACTTGCTAGATAGAGACAGACTTCCACTTGTGTCGCCCCCTTGCCTTGGAACTGGCAACACTCACCGTAGTATAACCGTATTGGCTTAACCCATGTTCATTCTTATTTTGTAGCTACTCAAATATGAATTCAAATACACTGACACGCCAGTTATGTTGTTGTGATGGAGATTTCATAAAATGTATGTGCAAAGTTGGCAACATGATTTGCTCTGAACAATATGATTTATTTAGCATTATTGCATTATCACCACAAACAATGCAGAGAAATAGATATAAAATAGGAGAAATAACCGAATAAAAACTACTAACCAAGGTCCGTGAACTCTACAGCGTTGTCTCTCTGTTTGAATGAAAGCAGTGACAACGTTGAAACACTACACAATTGGTAATTTACATTCGTGAAGTTACTAACAAACTCTCGATACAAGAATATATACTTGCAGTCATTTCTCTTAGGGAACATACCACAGGGTCAGAATTATTTCAAGCATTTAAGAAATGTGTAGAAGAAAGAAAACTAAAACTATGGTATCTTGTATCCTTAGCAACAGATGGGGCACGAAATATGACTGGGGAAAATATAGGTCTAATTGGGAGATTAAAACGTTATATAAGTTAAATGGAATAAACAATAACACATTTTTTCATTGTATATTACATCAGGAAGCATTACGTTCAAAATACTACATATGAAACATGTAATAGACATAGTTACTACAGACTATAAATAAAATCAAACTCCTTGATACATCGAAAATTTAGCAAACTACTGGAAGACTTAGGGCGTTCTTATGAAGACCTTTGACACTACACATAATCTGACTGAACAATGCCTTTCCCTGTTCGACATTACGTTATGTGCACCGCGGGTTGCGCACTGAGACGTCATACTCGTTGAGTACATGCTTCCTGATAGGCAGATTATTTAACCGATATACAGACGCACGCACTTCCACGCGAACAGTTTTACAAAATATATACCACTTGCATTATAAAGAGGCGGTCTTTTAGTTCTTAATTAACCCCCAGGAGAACAAAGTTAATTGTCAAAAATATTGTGAGATAGTAATCTTCCAACCGCGTCCTACTGTCCACAGATGGCTCCACCTGTAATGTGCTACTATGGTGAAGAAAATATATAATTATTTACAAATTATGATATGAAGTCTATTTATTCTCTTTGCACATACTTAAGCATTGTTTACTTTTAACTGTGTGAAAGTTTACAGTAATTACAATTTACTTTAAAAGAAATTTGACCGATGAGATAATTCTATACCAGAATAGAAGTCAATTGAATTAAATATATAAGACACAATTTTATAACTATTTTATTGGCAAGGCGGCTCTACCAGAGACACCGCACGCCACATAATCGAGGGCTTCATCGGCGACTGTGCCGAGAGGTTCGTGCCCGCCTCCGTGAGCACAGAGTGCGCGCGTGGGAGGACACGATGTCTCGTATGAACCTCGAGGATGGAGACGTGTGGAGGGTCATTAAAAGACTTCGGAACCGCCAAGGGACACCAAACTCCCCACTCCAGGGTACCCAAGGCCTGACCTACGAACCACAGGCCAAGGCTACGGTGTTCGCCGACTACCTTGAGAGGACCATGAGGCCTAGAGAAGACCCCCAGGACCCAGCCTTCTCTGACCGCGTTAGGCAGGAGGTACGTCGATACTTTCGGCGACCCCCGGCTGAGGCGGACAGACTCCCAGTCATAAGACCCAGTGAGCTTCAGGGCGTACCCCGGCGCCTCAAACCAAAAAAGGCAGCGGGACCTGACGGCATAACGCCACTCATGCTCCGCCACCTTCCCTTCAGGGCCGTGTTATTTCTAACCAAAGTCTTCAATATGTGTCTCTCTCTGAGTCACTTTCCACGTAGTTGGAGAGAGGCTCGGGTGATATGCATCTTGAAGCCAGGGAAAGACCCGGTTAATCCTGCCAACTACCGCTCCATCAGCCTCCTTTCTGTTCTCTCGAAAGTTTTCGAGAGACTTTTCTTAGCCCGCATGTCCCCCCTTCTGGGTGACATACAAGCTATCCCTCCTCACCAGTTTGGCTTTCGTCCTGGGCATTCCACGTCTCAGCAGTTGCTGCGCGTGGTGGAGGCTGCAGCCCTGGGTTTCCAGGACAAGGCATTCACCTCGGCGGTTTCTCTGGACGTGGAAAAGGCTTTCTCTACGACCTGGCACGCGGGTCTTCTGTACAAACTCATCCAACTGGAGCTACCCACTCAAGTCATACACCTTCTTCACTCTTTCCTAAAACATAGATTCTTCACTGTCACAGTGGCGGGAAAAACATCTACACGAAGGTCTATCCGCGGCGGAGTCCCCGAAGGTTCTGTGTTATCCCCGACGCTGTATAGCGTCTATGTGGCTGACCTTCCCACTGAACAGCACGTCAACATAGCACAGTATGCTGACGACGTGCTGCTATTCTCAACAAACAGACACCCACGCAGAACCTTCAACCCCATCCAAAGATATCTAATCCTCCTCCAGGAATGGTGCACGCTTTGGCGATTGTCCATTAATACGGAGAAAAGCCAAGCGATTTTGTTCACCAAGCGCCGCTTTCCCGCCAACTTCCCCCAATTTACCTACTTCGGGCAAAGGATCAGATGGGAGAATTCAATCAAGTACTTGGGAGTGAAGCTTGACAAGGGCCTAACTTTTCGGGAGCACATCCAGGAGCAAGCTTATCGGTCGTGTGGTGCCGTGGCATCACTATACCCTGTGCTTCGGTCTGCGATGTCTGTTCCCCTAAAGTTGCGCCTCTTTATGGCTCTGGTCCTCCCTATCTTGCTCTATGCGTGCGAAGTCTGGGGTATGGCCGCAGGCTCACATCTAGTTCTGCTCCAACGTGCACAGAATAAATGTCTTCGGATTATTTATCCTGTTTGTACAAGGTTCCCCGTGAGATTACTTCACGAGGCTTCATCCCTCCGATATGTGGAGGATGAAATTAGACGCCGGGCTACAAAATTCTTCGAGGGTTTGCCCCAATATCAGAGCGCCCTAGTCAGATCCCTTGGGGATTATGTTCCTCGTGAGCGTCGCTATAAGCGATACCGGTTACCCCGCATGTCTTGCGGTCACTACCGGTAACCACATGATCTCCATTCCAGCCTAAATTAAATTTCAGCTACTCCAAAAATTGGTTATTATGGAATATTCAAAATTATTCAAACCTTCTTCCTAGTTTATTAACTAACCCACCAGCGGTGCTCGCTGTCCGTAGCACCCGGTTCATCATTCCCTGAGGAGCAAAAAGCTACCTCCCTACACTAACCCCACTTAAATTACACCCGTCATTCTGCAACATCCACATCCCGCCACTACGTGGTTAAGCTCTTCCCAGAGCAGGTACACGATTTGACCACCCTTCGGGCTGTTCCAAACAGCCTGCCAGATTTGTGTCTGTCTATTTTATTGTACGATTTGAATACAATGCCTTAAACCCATATGCTATAAAGTTTTTTTTTTTTTTTTTTTTTTTTTTTTTTTTTTTGCTGTACAGTTATAGTACCCTGAGATTTGCAACACAGTGGGATCACAACATAACTACTAATAGAGTTTGGTATAATATCAAGGTTCCGTTGACCATAGCTGCTATGCCCCACGCCATGGCCCTTAATGAAATATTTTAATGAAAGCTTTTATGCGAGTCTCTTAGCTGATTTCCCTGTACTCCAACGCCATTGGTATCTAATTGCGATGACTTCACCTTCTGAAGTATCACTGGAGTATGATACAATGAAGCACAGAAGCCCGCCTCGGTAGCGTAGATGATAGCGTGTCTGCTTCACGTTCAAGAGTATCCGAGTTCCAATCCCGGTCAAAGTTAGCTACTTGGATAAGGTTTTACCGGGGTTTTTCCTTATCCTTAAAGACGAATGTCGAGTAGCTCTAAACTCAGTGGAACCCGGACTCATTTGAACATCATTTCCCCAATCTCATTCACCTTCCGATATGACTTATCGTTGGAGGACGTAAAATTACAAAGAAAAAAATATTATAAATAAATAAAAAAATAAAATAAAGCACAAAATTAATATAATTTTTAGACGAACTACTTCTCTATGCTACATATATTGCTTCTATTTACCTGGATTATGTTTCCTCAGGACCTTCCTAACATCCTCAGCTAATATTGACTTGATGAACTCCTTGGAGGTGATGCGGCCGTCTCTGTTTTTACCGTGATCAACTTGATAATCAGATTCTTTGGTCGCGCCGTGGTTGAGTTGTTAGACCACTCGTCTCTCACCATAGCGGCCGGGTTTCCAATCACTGCGACCGCAAAGAGATATTTTTGGTGGACAACACGGTGCTGGGGCGAGGTTTCTGCGGTTTCTCCGTTTTTCTTCCACCATCTCATTATTTTAGTACTCCAACTCATGTACCATCAGTGTCACCGCCTGCGGTGCCGTATGTAGCAGTAGCGAACGTTAAAGGCTACACATTTCATTTCTGGATCTCTTCAAATGTGGTGGAGTTTTAGTAAAGAAAATTGTGTGCCCTTGGAAAAGCTGTGTAGACTTCTGATGGTAAACACTAGCAATATATGGAGCATCGAGTACCAGTTCGAATCAAAATTATACTAATTTTCAAAAAAGTTACACATTAGGATGTGTTGTGCAGACGGCTTATTCCACTGAAAAGTTCTTGCAAGACAGTGAATGGAAATGTACAGTGAAGCATTTAACTGACACACAGACGCACACAGTTTGTTGAATATAAAGCATATACGTCATAAGGATACGCTTTTTACTTCTTAACTAACCGCTACTTTGACACACCAATTGAAAGATGATAATGACACTACCTCGTCTTGCCGTCCACAGATGGCTCCAGCTGTAATATTCTACCACGGTAAAGAAAATTTTTTAATTATTTACAAAGTTTTAAAATGAACTGTGTGTGTAATAGTTGTATGTGCGTTGGATTTATTCGCGTTTCGCATAATAAAAGTAAACAGTAATTAGAATGTATTTTGACAAAAATATTACCTAAGAAGTTACTCTGTTTGAGAATGGAAGTCATTTGAACTAACTATATAAACCACAAACTTTTTAAATTTATTTCAGCTTCAGCTTCGTTATACCCCATGATGCGCTCAGGAATGCCGACACCCCTTAAGTTGCGCCTTTTTCAGGCTTTAGTCCTTCCAATCATGCTTTACGCTTGTGAGATCTGGGGCATGGCCGCAGGATCCAATCTGCGTCAAATTCAGCGTGTACAAATTAGATGTCTTAGGGCCATCTATTCTGTTTGCTGGAGGTTTCCCATGAGATACCTTCATGAAGCCTCATCTCTCCACTATGTGGAAGATGTCATTAGGCGCCGGAATTCTACGCGAGTTTGCCTCAACATCAGAGCGCCCTGGTTAGGTCTCTAGGGAACTACAGAACAACCGAAAGACGCTACAAGCTGTACCGGCTTCCCCGCATGGCGTGCGGACACACCCGGTAACAATAGATTACTTATTTCAACCTAAAATTACTACTGTTTGAATTTAATAGACATTCTAAATTAAACTCTTCCTGAAAATTATCACACCAGCGGTGCTAACATAGCGTTGCACCCGAGTTGGCTACCATGAGGAGCTACGGCTACCTCCCTTCTTTTCATCTACATTATCTCAAACCACCAACCTGCAAAACCCCACATTTCCTGTCATTAAGTGGTTAAGTCCGTGTGGGACAGGTACATGAATGACACACATCGTGCTGACCCTCAGTCAGCCGCCAGCTACTTGAATGAATGAATGAATTTATTTCATGGTATTATTCCAATTGTAAAGTGTATATTTTTGAACATTTATGTTGTGCAATTATTGTGTCCTAAGAGCGTCTCTTCTGCTGCTGGATACATTGTATGATTTCAATTAATTTGAAGTTGACTTATAAATGTTTTTGCTGTATAGTTATGGTACCTTGAGGTTTGCAAGAAGTTTCTATCACAGGAGTTTGGAATAATATCACGCTTCCTTCGCCCGTAGCTGCTATTGGCCACGCAATGCTTCCAGCAGAACAGCAGAAGAGACGAGTCGTCCAGGTTTACCTGGTCGGAGTGTTTGCTTCCCAGCATCTAACCGCTTAGTGCGGCTTTATCTGGGCAGTATAACAGAATTGTCGTGTGTCTCAGGCGATTGTCTTGGGCAGTGTTATGTCTAGCCTTAAATGGGCGCTATTGCTCCGTGAGAGGCAATTTCCTCACATGTCTGCCGGTACAACATTTCAGCTTTCATTTTAAATCTCACATTTCTGGAAGCATGCCATTGTCCGGCATCTGTTCATATTAATTCTATAGTATTCAGATGCGGATATTACGGAGGAAACCTTATGGTTGCATGACAATATTTGGTCAATCAAAGTGTCTTTCTGAGTCGGTTTGTTAGCAGGAAATAAATCACACTATATTCTCTTTCTGCTACTGTCATCACTTGGAATATTGTGAAATGTTAAACAAGAAAGCACACCGAGTGGACGTTAGATTATACAATCAAATTAAATAATATATCAAACTCAATCATCAAGAAATGCAATTTAACATGCAATGATTAAGTTGGACGGTCACAAAGATTGACTCCCGAACGTGTGGCTCGGGAACGTGTTGGAGAAACAAAACGACCAAATAATAACGCCACAAATATGGCGTCGTTGGTCTACGAATTGGTAGCAAGTTTATTTACTCAACGGTCAAAGGAAACTTCCAACTATTATCTACACATCGTTAGAGAATCAAGACGACCAACTGCAAGTTAAAATACTTCTATATATGACGGACGTAAATTGCCAGAAAGGATGGATCATCGCCATAAGTTTAGTGTACAGTTGTATGAAGCAATCATGCTTGCACAGGGTGAGGCACATGTTAGTGAATCACCAGATGTAAGTACCTTAGACCAGATAGTGAAGATGATAGCAGAACTCAGTAGCAAGTTAGAAGACGTAAATAATAAAATAGAAAGTCAATATGCAGATTTGAGCAGGAAAATAGAAAGTGCAAATGAAAATCTTATCAGGAAGGTAGAAAATCAAAATGCAGAACTCAGTAGCAAGTTAGAAGACGTAAATAATAAAATAGAAAGTCAATATGCAGATTTGAGCAGGAAAATAGAAAGTTCAAATGGAAATCTTATCAGGAAGGTAGAAAATCAAAATGCAGAACTCAGTAGCAAGTTAAAAGATGTAAATAATAAGATAGAAAGTCAGAATGCAGATGCTAAGATAGATAATGTGAATCAATTAGGCTCACAAAAGAAAGATATATCTAACCTAAGAGAACAACAAGAGAGATTAGAATTTGTACAGAATAGCCAATCTAATGAACTAAGGGAACTAGTTAGCCAAGAAATAAGAAACTTATAGACAAATGTGTACCTACCAAACAATAAATGCTATAATACAGATGGTTATCAGAAGATGTATGTTTTAAATTCTAAGTATTTTGGTGTGAGCTCTAATGTATATGTACACGAACTTTTTCCACACACACAAATACACAATGAAGGTCACAGTGGTCACATGTGTGATACGATCCTTTCATTATTAATTAACCGTCAAGGGAGAAACTTTGGTTGGCACATAAATTGAGATAAACTTCCGTTCTTACACCGATTCGACTTAACATTGGAGAACGTAAAATTACAGAAAAATAATAATAAATAAATATAAATAAACAAATAAATAAATAAAGCACAAAATTAATGTAATTTTAGTCTAACTAGTTCCCGATGCTCCATATATTGTTTCCGTTTACATAGATCACGTTTCGTTAGGTCATTCCTAACATCGTCAGTGATAAGCGTCGCTGTATGGGTATAAAAAGAACTCCAAAGACAGTAAAAAGCCATACACAGAATTATAAACCCATGTAAATTTAGAGCCTGTAAGCCGGGTCCAATGTACCGGCACCAGGCAAATAAGTTACAAATAAAAGGCCTTAAAGACTTTGTTCTATGAGATGTTTCTATTACATTAGATTTTGTAGATCCTTTGTTTGCTATACAATTATGACAATAGTTGCCACGTCAGGACTTTACAACATTGTGGGATAGCAGCATAACCAATAATCGGACTCTAAATGTAATTACGATTCCTTAAATACCTCATTGATAATTCGAGACTGTTCTGTAACAATCTCTAGATATTTCTGGAACAAACAACAAACCGAATGTTCCATAAAACAATCAAGACGTCATCAGAATGTTCCAATTACCTCACTTATCTGTGTCAGTAAGTCTTTTATCTCGCGCTATCTTTATCTGTTTTTGTAGGTTCTGTATTTCCACACTGTCTGCCTATCAGTTCCTTTGTGTAAACCAGCCACGCGAACCCTTTTAGCGAGTACGCCGCCAGTCGTAAAAAGGGATTCGGTCCAATATGTATAACAACAATCTTTTTCTGAATGTAACTTATAAAATCTAAGCAATAAATGCGATTAACAAATGATAATTTACGTGCTGTACCGAGAGTGGCTATTTCTGATACATCACTAGATTTTCATGGCACATTACAAATAGAACTGAAGTAAAATATGTTGCACAAATATTTCGGGCTACTTAAGGTATCGTAGACCAAAATAGATGGATTCAAGTATATGTACTTTTACTTATTTTACTAGTGGCCAGTCCACCATTGACTCTCAACGGGTACATGCCTTCACCTGTTCGACATTACGTCATGTGCATTGAGTACATATTTGCCGATGGACAGTTTAGTATTTAACCGACATACAGACACACGAACACTCACGTGAGAAGTTCTATAAATACATACCACGTACGTTATAAACACACGCTCCGTTAGTTCTTAATTAACCGCCAG
Organism: Mantis religiosa; assembly: GCA_030765055.1. Lineage (NCBI taxonomy): Eukaryota > Metazoa > Arthropoda > Insecta > Mantodea > Mantidae > Mantis > Mantis religiosa. The sequence goes on along the minus strand of CM060953.1, from coordinate 19,426,440 downwards.
AAGAGCAACATTAATTCTCAAACATATTGCCCGATAATAATGTTCCAACCTTGTCTTGTCGTCCAAAGATGGCTCCACCTGTAATATCCTACTGCGGTGAAGAAAATTTCTAATTATTTCCGAAGTATTAACAGGAACTGTATATATATACCTTTTGCTTATACTTTAGATTTATTTGTTTTTATTGTATAAAACTAAATAGTAATTAGAATATATTTTGATACAAATTTGACAAAAAAAAATAATTCTGAATTGTAAATAATTCTTATCTGTGGTTAAACCCTATCCTGGGTGGGCACACGGCAACAATCTTCAGGCTAACACAAGCCTACCAGTATCTGCGAGCGAGCGAGCGAGCTATTTTATTGTATGATTTGAATTCAATAAACCCAACACAGTGAGATCACAACATGACTAGTACTAGAGATTGGAATAATATCGACATTCCCTCGCCCGTAGATGCTATGGGCCACGCCATGGTTCTTGAACACTGAAATATTTAAATGACAGCTTTGATGCGAGTCTCTTAGCTGATTTCCCTGTCCTCCAATGGCAGTGGTATCTCATTGTGATGCCTTCACCCTCTGAAGTATCACTGGATTTGTGTATAAAGACTAAAACTAAGTCATACTTCTTAAAACTTGTAACTTCACTCACGTCCTTTTAAAAAGTCAGTAACGTTTTCGAAACAGTTGAAGTTTGATCATAAGCTGATTAGCGACTCTCACGGTTGTTGTCTAAATCTCTTGTAATTGGCTCCCTCTCTCAGAAGATTCTTTACATATGTTCAGTAGACCATTCACTGATGGCACATCAAAATTTTGAATATGTGGAATGTTTAATCATAAACATTTTTCCTATGTTGTAAGTTCAAGTTTTATAGACAATGGCTTTAGTAGTTGTATCTGCTCTCCGATTTGGTGATTATCATTCCAGAAATGAAGAGCAACTGCGAATTTCTCTGTTTTTTTATATTTTATGTTCCTACGGGGTTCTGTTAACCTAATTTTTAAATTTCTCTTCGTCAAACCAATTTTAATTTGCCACAGTCCTCTCAATATATCCTATATATACCTGATTTTTGTTCTGGTGGGGTCGTGTTTGTTAAGGGATTATTTAACAACTTCTAGAGCGAGAATCTGTTTTGTGGAGCTAGTTTGATGCCTAAATCTTTATATATTCGTTCAAACTTCAGAAATGTCGAAGGGTAGTAGGAGAATTTGTTGTATTTCCAATTTTTATTTATGTTTTGAAGAGTAGTGATCTGTTTTAATTTCTCGTACTTGTAGTTCCGCTTGAACATTTTTTGTTTGAGTTTGGGTTGAAACCATTTTTTCCTGTATTTAAAGTAAATGTAAATTCCTCATATTGTTTTTATCTAAAGGTACGCTGTTCAGTCTATGGATCAAACTTCTAGGAGCAGCTAATTTATGTCACAGAGGATTGAAACTAATTATCTGTGTTTGTAGGTTTGCTGTAGATTCCAGATTTTACACTGTCATTTTGTCTTCCGATCGTTAAATCTGAGAAAGACAATTGATGTCTCACTTGGTAGAGTATGTCACAGAGCGGAATATAATAAAACGCTGTGTGGAAACATTTGTTTTCCATCTTCTAGATTTTCCAGTTATTGATGAGTGATGCACAATAAAGACAAGATCAGTGCTACTGTCACAAAATTCTAGATATGCATTTCATTTGTCACGAAATGAATGCTATACATGTATAGAGTATAAATTAAAATCTTTGGAGTCGTTCTTGAGAAAATCAAACATTTTGAAACATTCCTATGAATAAGGACTACGATACAATGAAGCACAGAAGCCCGCCTCGGTGGCGTAGATGGTAGCGTGTCTGCCTCACTTTCAAGAGTATCCGAGTTCGAATCGGTCAGAGTGAGCTACTTGGATAAGGGTTTTCCAGGGTTTATCCTTATCCTTAAAGACGAATGTCGGGTAGCTCTAAGCTCAATGGACCCCGGACTCATTTGAGTATCATTTCCCCAATCTCATTCACCGTCCGATATGACTTAACGTTGGAGGACGTAAAATTACAAAGAAAAATATTATAAATAAATAAAAAATAAAAATAAAGCTCAAAATTAATATACATTTTAGTCGAACTACTTCTCGATGCTCCATATATTGCTTCTATTTACCTGGATTATGTTTCCTCAGGATCTTCCTAACATCCTCAGCTAATATTGCCTAGTGAATTTTGACTTGATGAACCCCCTTGGAGGCGATGGGGCCGTCTCTGTTTTTACCTTAATGAACTTAACAATCAGACTCTTTTGCCGCACCGTGGTTGAGTTGTTAGACTCGTCGTCTCTCACCATGTCGGCCCGGGTTCGATCCGCTGCCACCGCAAAGTAATATTTGTCGTGGACAACACTATGCTGGGGCGAGTTTTCTCCGAGTTCTTCGTTTTTCTTCCACCATCTCAATACACTAGTACTCCAACTCATGTGTCATCAGTGTCACCGCCTGTGGTACCGTATGTAGCAAAAGCGGAAGTTAAAGACTGCACATTTCATTTTAGGTTCTCCTCAAAGGTGATGGAGCTTCGGTAAAGTTCCTTTGCAAAAGGTGTGTAGCCCTGTGATGGTAAAGACTAGCAATATATGGAGCATCAAGTACCAGTTCCGTTCAAAATTACAGTAATTTTCAAAAAAGTTACACATAAGGTCGTGTTATGCAGACGGCTAATTTCATTTAAAAGTTCTTGCAAGGCAGGGAATTTAAATGGCCAGTGAAGGATTTAACCGACACACAGACGCACACAGTTTGATGAATATAAAGCATTCACGTAATAAAGACACGCTTTTTACTTCTTAATTAACCGCCAGTTTGACACACCAATTGAAAGATGGTAATGAAAATACCTCGTCTTGCCGTCCACAGATGGCTCCAGCTGTAATATTCTACTGCAGTAAGGAAAATCAGTAACAATTTACAAAGTTTTAAAAAGATCTGTATGTTTTATGTCTGTATGTACATTAGGTTTATTCCCGTTTCACAGAATAAAAGTAAAGAGTAATTAAAATGCATTTTTATATAAATTTGACCTAAGAAGTTATTCTGTATGAGAATGGATGTCATCTGAATTAACTATGTAAGCCACAAACTTTTTAACATTTTTCATACTATCCCACGAATTAAAACGCATTTAAACATTTATGTTGTGCAATTTTTGTGTCCTAAGAGCGTCTCTTCTGCTGCTGGACTCGTTATCATCATTATTTAAGTCTCATTGTGTTAAATTATAATTATTTCAATATTTCTTCCTTCAGTGCATTCTTTGCTAATAGTGATGTTTTATTTCATCCACATTTTGATATACTTTTTCCCATTTTATTTCTCCAATTTGCTCACATGTCTGCCGGTACAACATTTCAGCATTCATTTTAAAACTGGAAGCATGCCATTGTTCGTCATCTGTCCATATTAATCCTATAGAATTCAGATTCGGATATTACGTAGGAAGCCTTATGGTTGCATGAGAATTTTTGGTCAATCAAAGTGTCTTTCTGAGTCGGTTTGTTAGCTGGAAATAAATCATACAATTTTCTTTTTCTGCTACTGTCACCATTTGGTATATTGTGAAGTTTCAAACAAGAAAGCTCGCCTCTTCTTAAAGAACTTGACGTTGGAGGTTTATCTACTTGTGTATTATGGTAAGAGACATTATCTATTCCTAGCACCGAGTTAAGGGGTAAATTAGGAATTAACATTATGATTAAAAACTTAACATATTTTCAGTATTCATTTCTTTATGAACATTTAATAGGCATATGACTGTCACAGCACATTACAGTGAACTGAACTGGGGGACCATTGCGGGAGTTATACATGAAACTACTATTTTACACATTTACAGAAAACGCTCTTTTAATAGTTCATTAGCCGTCAAGAGAGAAACTTTGATGTCAAGCAAATTGACAAGATAGTATTCTGCTAGGACCTCATATTGCTGTTCATAGATGGCTCCACCTGTAATATCTTGCCGAGGTGAAGAAAATTGATAATTATTTACAATGAAATTCCAAATGTTCTTTATTTCTGTAGAAATGCGCTCTGTTCTATTCTTACAAAAAGTCGTATTACGTCACATACACAATCACAATCTACCAAGGTCGATGACCGCAACAACAGCGTTCTGATTACATCTGTTTACTACATCTGCTCTCGTTGCAACACTCTACAACTGTTTACTCCTACTGCTCTGTTTACGACTGGCTCTTCGCGAGCCGTCCCTTCCTTAAATACCTCATTGATAATTCGAGACTGTTCTGTAACAATCACTAGATATTTCTGGAACAAACAACAAATCGAATGTTCTATAAAACAATCAAGACGTCACCAGAATGTTCCAATTACCTCACTTATCTGTGTCAGTAAGTCTTTTATCTCGCGCTATCTTCATCTGTTTGTGTAGGCTCTTTATTTCCACACTGTCTGCCTATCAGTTCCTTTGTGTAAACAAGCCGCGCGAACACTTTTAGCGCGTACGCCGCCAGTCGTAAAAAGGGATTCCGTCCAATATGTATGACAACAATTATTTTCCAAAATGAATCTTATAAAATCGAAGCAATAAACGCGAATAACAAATGATAATTTACATGCTATACCGAGAGTGTCTATTTGTGATACGTCAATAGATTTTCATGGCATATTACAAATAGAAGTGAAGTGAAATATGTTGCACAAGTATTTAGACCTACCTAAGGTATCGTAGACCAAAATAGATGGACTCAAGTGCGTGTACTCTTCCTTAACTTACTAGTGGCCAGTCCATCACTGACTCTGAACGAAGGTACATGTCTTCACCTGTTCGTCATTACGTCATGTGCATCGCGGGTTGCACACTCAGACGTCATATTGCTCCCTCATTGAGTACATGCTTGCCTATGTCCAGGTTAGTATTTAAATGACGGACACACTCACGCACACTCACGTGGAAAGTTCTATAATTACAAACCACGTACGTTATAAACACACGCTCTTTTAGTTCTTAATTAACCGCCAGGAGAGCAACATTAATTATCAAAGTTGATGTCAGATAATGTTCCAACCACATTTTGCTGTCCACAGATGGCTCCACCTGTAATATCCTGTTGCGGTGAAGAAAATTTTAATTACTTACAAATTTTTCCTATGAACTGTATTTATATTCTTTGCATATACTTTAGCTTTCTTGGCTTTTTACTGTGTAAAAGCAAACAGTAATTAGAATGCATTTTGATACAGATTTGACTAAAGAAGTCATTCTGTATCAGGATGTAAGTCATCTGAATTAAATATATAAGTCACAGTTTTTCGAACTGCATTGAATTTTCTTACAGCTCTTATAATCTTTTTTGCTGTCCAATTATAGTAATCTGAAATTTGCAATACGATTTGGAATGATTCCATTCTCTAGTTGCCCGTAGGTGCTATGGGCCACGACATGGTTCTTGAACACTGATATATTTAAATGACAGCTTTGATGCGAGTCTCTCAACTGTTTTCCCTGTCCTTCAGTAGCAGTGATATCTCACTGTGATACCTTCACTCCCTCAAGAGTCACTGGATTGTTTATTTCATGTGTCGCTATATATGGAAGCAGGACAATCATTCTCGAACAAATTAAATACTATAGTTGCAGAAAGGTTTTTCACTTACACACAACTTAACACTGAGTTAAACAATTTTGCCTTTGAACTATTTTATTTCTCGTACGTTTGACAAATCTTCTTCTGTTGAATCATCGTTATCCTCACCACTATTTCCATTCCACTGTCTTCAATTATAATTCTTTCAAATTTCCTTTTTAGTGCATCTTTTCCTGATACTTCTGTTTTATTTTATCCATAAGATGTCATACATTTTCCCATTCCATTTCTCCAATTTTATCAAATAATTGGCGGCGTCCTTCATTTTAAAGGTTACATTTCTGAAAGCGACACATTCTTTGGCATATGTCCATAATAATTCATTCAGATCCGGATGTTACTGAGGAAGTCTTAAGGTTGCATGCTTATATTTCTGACAATTTTCGATTAGTCAAAAGGTGATTCTGAGTCGGGGTATTGGCTGGAATTGATTCATACAATTTTGTTTTGGGGTTACTGTCATCACTTCGGATATTGTGAGCTTGTGACGAAGAAAGCATGCCTCTTCTTAAAGAACGTGACGTAAGAGGTTTATCTACTTTTGTGTATTGGAAAGAGGTATTATCTATTGTTAGCACCGAGTTAAGGGGTAAATTAGAAATTAACATTACGATTAACCATTTAACATAATTTCAGTATTCATTTGTTTATGAACACTTAATAGGCGTATGACTGGCATAGCACATTACAGACAACTGTACTCCGCAAAGGGTGGGGGAAGTTTACTAAATATAGGAGTTGGAAAGAGACAGAAGGGAAAGAAGGTTGGATCTGGGCTATCTGCAGATTTAAGTCTGTGTTCTGGAACCATTGCGAGATTTATACTTTAAACTACTATTTTACAGGACACGCCATTTTAATTGTTAAGTAACGTCAAGAGAGGAACTTTGGTTGACAAGTAAACTGAAATATAATTCTGTTTCTACCGCGTGTTGCTGCCCATAAGTGGCTCCACCTGTAATATCTTGCCGCAGTCAGGAAAACTGGCAATTATTTACAAAATTTTAAAATGAACTATAGTTTTTTGCACTGCGTCATATACCTTAGGTGTATTTGATTTCTTCTAAATGAAAATAAACAGTAATTAGATGCATTTTGAGCGAAATTTTAACGAAGAAGTAATTCTGTATGAGAATGGAAGTCTTCTAATTTAAGTATATAATCTACCATTTTCGCAGTTTTCCGCAATGAGATGTTTCTAATTAACTGAAAGATTTGCAAAGGCTCGTTTGCTATATAATTGTGGCAGTAGTTCCTATGTTAGCACTTTACAACTTTGTGTGATAGCAGAATGACTATCAATCGGGCTCGAAATTAAATTACCAAAAATCGCACTCTAGTTCCCCGTAGCTGCTACAGATGCATTCCTTTTACTTTACTCAAACGATCGTGTGAACTTATATCGCTATCACTTTACCAAACAACACCTCCCGTAAATTTTGATTGTACCTGACGGTTTCAAATTACTTTCACTCGCTTTCTTAAAACAAACATAATTATTATCTGTAGCAATACAACCTGGATAATATAAAAGGAATACTTAGCCATTCAGCTTTCTGTAGAGATACGGTAACCTTGGAAACAAAGCAGGTAAGAAAATCATCAGATGTTTCAGTAATTCCTACAGTGAAAGTCAATATGAATTGTTCAGCCTCAACATTAGGACGAATCAATTTGACACGTCGCGAGAATGATACAATAAATGTATACAATGAATGTATATATGTTTAAATCTAAACTGTAAAATTATTTCCAATCGAGCGGGATGGTTGAGGCTGTTTCTTCTGTTTTGCCCATTCGGAAGGTCCAGGTTTGATTCACGTGGCCGACCTATCTAAACCATAGGCTTTTACGGGAGACTTCCCAGGTCTCCAGGTGAATCCTGAGTAGGTTAATTACATCCCCTGAATGTTGTGTCCCTCTATTTCTTATCTGGTGGTCTGTTTTAGGTTAGAAGTGTTAGTGGGTGTCTTGGCGTTGTATGGCAGGATGATATCTGCTGCTGAACACTTCCTCCTCCAAAAGGACGGTCTCCGATCTGGTAGGGAGGCCTCAGGACAGCAGAAGACTTGAGTTTCCGGTTGAAATGGCCGTCAGGGAGTTTCCAACTAGTAAAGTGGAGGAACCCTGCCATCTGTAATGTCCAGGCTCTTTGGATCGGTCACCCTCTGCGTCCTCTCTCCTCATCCTTCCTCCCGGGGAGCCCTACTTGACAGCGTATGTGTAATAAAGCAAGACTAGTCACAGGACCGAATAAAATACAATATTCAGTGCTAAGATTTGTTTTCCATCTTCTAGATCTTCCAGATATAGATGAGTGATGTACAATAATAAGAAGATCAGTGCTACTGTCACAAAATTCTAGATATATCTTTCATTTGTCACGAAATGAATGCTATACATGTATAGCGTTTAAATGAAAATCTTTGGAGTCTTTCTTTAGAAAGAAAATATTTTCAAAAGCTCCTATGAGTAAGGGTTATGTGCAGACGATATACCCAAAACTACGAAGACCCTGGCTTTATACACGGGAGTGATGGAAAACTCCGGTGCTCTTTCCATAGAGCTATACCCGATTTCCTAAACCCCCCCCTCAATCGACAACAGCGTCAAGACGGGATGGAAGTGGATACACCAATTAAGCGCGTCATTCCCGCCGGGAAGACTACCGAAAACCTGGGTGGTACCACCTGGTAATCTGGCACATCTTCTACTAGCTCTGCCGGCTAGTACCCGGGACTTATGAGCCACGCTCTACCCCTTCCGATCGCCTAGCCTGGCCGGAGGTACCCAATTTCCCTTAGGTGTCGTGAACACACTGCCCCGTCAAGTACAACCCAATCCCAATAACTCCCCGACGGCAGGGCCTCGCCAGTTCGTTCCGAGGATCCACTAGTTACGTCAGAGGAGTGCTAAGGATCCGCAGAGCTCCCGCCACGGCACCTGAAGGGAACGGATCTATGAGTAAGGGCTATGGTACAATGAAGCACAATTTTGATATAATTTTTGGACCTACTAATTCTCCATGCACAATATATTGTTTGCCTTTACCTAGATCACGTTTCGTTAGGACCTTCCTAACATCCTCAGCTAATTGTACCAGTAGTCGACGATGCTCACGTGTAATATCTGGAGCTCCTTTTAGAATTTTAATCGGCCTATAAATGTTTTAGCTTAATTTTTACCCACTGCTCCAAAAGCTCTAACGCTGTTGGATGTGCGTATGTCCATGGAGCTGATCACTTCACATTCGGTCTCCATGGAAGCACTTACATCTACACCGCAGAGCTCTACGCAATCTACCGAGCCATTTTACATGTTCGCTGCCTATAGTTGGGTGATTCCCTCAATTTGAGTAATTTCCTTAGCGCCGTTCAGAGCATTCGTGCGCTGTACACCCACCATCCCCTTGTACAGTGTATGCAGGACGCCCTCCACGTCTTACACGTCGTGTGGTGTGTGCATGGGTGACGTTTGCTTGTAGGATAATGAAATGGCGGATTTGGCGGCTAAGGTGGTAGCCATAGCACCTAATGTTACCTTCCCTTTAGCCACTGCGGAAGACTTCAGGCTTGTTGTCCGTAGAGCGACGCTCTCATACTGGCGCGAGGAGTGGTCTGCTCTGTCTGGCAACAAGCTCGGAACCATGAAGGTGCTTCTGATTCTCTGGGCGACCTCCTGTCGATTATCCCTTCGGGAGGAAGTGATTTTGCCTCTGCTGCGCTTTGGTCACTGCTTTTTAGTCGTAGTTTTTTTATTAAGTAGGACCCCGAACCAGTTTGTCAGCTGTGTGGTTCATTTCTGACGGACCACCACGTAGTTTTAGATTGGTTTAGTCTAGAACATCTCCGAAGGTCTCTGCAGCTGCCGGTCAGCATGGTGGAGAACCTGGCGGACGACGACAAAGGTGTGGCCAAGGTTTTAGATTTCATTTTAAATTCAAATTTTAGAATATAGGATCCCATAGTTTGGAATTTTAATATTTTATGGTTTTAAGATTTCTATTAGTATTTGAGATACAACATTAAGAAATATCTACCCAGAAGACCGAGGACTCCATCCTCTGTCACCCGGGAGCGATGAATCCCTGCGGGGGTCTTTACTTGGGGCAATACCTGGAGTCCAGGAAGTTGCCCCCTCCCATCGACAACAACGTTAAGAGGGATGGAAGTGGTTACGCCACTTAAGGGTGTCAACCCCGCAGGGAAGACTACCAAATAAGCTCGGAGGGTTGCCACGTGATCTAGCACACGGCAGGATAGTTCCCGGGACCTATTAGGCTACACTCTGCCCCCGCTGGGCGGCCGAAGCCTGGCCGGAGGTACCCGATTTCACGCGGGTAACAGGAACACACTTCCCCCTTCGAGTCCAACCCAATCCGAATAACTTACGAGTTTTCATCTTGATTTTTAACTGTCATGTTTAGCCTTTTAGTTTGTTTTTAACCCCATTGGGTATTAAGGGCTCTGATGACTTTGTAGTTGAGCGCCCCTTATACGCTATTGACCATCCTCCTCAGCTAAAGTCGATTTGATGAACACCTTGAAGGCGTTAGTGGCGTCCCTTTTGGTGTCTTGATGAGCTTGAGCTTCAGATTCTTTAGCCGCGCCATGGTTGAGTGTTTAGACGGTTCGACTCTCACCTAGGCGGCCCGAGTTCGATCCTGTGTGACCGCAAAATGAGATTTGTGGTGTATAACACGGCGTTGGGGAGGGTTTTTCACTCCGGGATCCCCGGTTTTTCCAGCCATTTCATTCCATCAATGTATCATTATTGCATATAACATCAGTGCCACCGCCTTTGCTGTCGTTTATAGTAAAAGTGAGAGATAAACACTACAGATTTCATGTCGCGTCCTGTTCAAATGTGTCGACGAAATTGGACAGATTTTCTTCATTCTGCGTGGTTAATGCAGTTGGACCCTGAACAGCTTTCAATACATGGAACTCTAGTTCTATAACAAGATTCTCATTCCATAAATGGTAAGCTACAGCCGATTTGGCTGTTCTTGATGTTTCTAAGATACTGTTTAAGCCTAAAGTTCAACTCCCTTTTTGTTTTTCCAGAGTAAATGTTGTCACAGTCGTTGTACTTTATCCGGTACACACCTGAGCTTATGTCTGTGGAGTTTTCCTTTGTATTATGTGATCTCAAAAGGTGCTTTGCATTGAACATGCTCTGGGGGGCCAAATTAATATGCTATTTTGTAAAAGTTGTGTTGCCCTGGGATGGTAACCACTAGCCATATATGGAGCATAGAGCACTAATTCGACTTAAAATTATATTAATTTTAGACAAATGTTACAAATAAGGGCCTGTTGTCCGAGAGGACAAATGTCATAAAAACTTCATGCAAAGCCCTGTATTTGAATACCTTGTTTATTATTTAACTGACACAGGCACACACCATCACGTGAAATATTTTATTACTATGTACCATGTGCGTTATTGAGACACGCTCTTTTGGTTCCTAACTAACCGCCAGGTTGACAAAGCAATTGAAAGTTGCTAATGGTCACACTTCGTCTTGCCGTCCACAGATGCCTCCATCTGTAATTTTCCTACCGGATAAAGAAAATTTCTAATTATATACAAAGTTTTAAAATCAACTGTATGTATAATGTTTGTACGTGAATTGGATTTATTCGCGTTTCCCTATATAAAAGTAAGCAGTAATTAGAATGCATTTTGACATAAATTTGAAATAAGAATTTATTCTGTAAGAGAATGGAAGTCATCTGAATTAAATATATAAACCACAAACAATGCTATTTATGGTATTTCGCTATTACTGAACTATATGGACGTTTAAGTTGTGCAATTATTCTGCCCTTAGAGCTGTAGCACCTACGTTAAGTTAGCAGCTTCACTGTAATGTGTTTTGGAATGAAATGGCGGCCCGTATTTGCTATGGGTTGAGCAATACTTCTTGAACACTCAAATATTGATACGAAATACTTGATGCGGGTCTCTTACATGTATTCCCTGGTCTTCAGTGGCAGTGATATGTCACTGTGATTACTTCACCCTCTCAAGTATCACTGGATTGTTTATTTCATGTGTCGCTGTTCAGTGAGGTCGTCCTGTCTCTAACAAATTAAGTAATATATTTCCAAAAGGATTTTCAGTTACACACAACTTAACTGTGAGTTAAATATTTTGTCTTTAATCATGTTTTAATTCTTCTACGCCTGAGAGAATTTCTGTTGGTCGTTACCACTGTCATCCTTGTCACTGTTTCCATCCCGTACTCAATTATAAGTTTTTCTTATGTTAGTGCGTCTTTTTAGAATACTCCTGTGTTATTTCATCCACATCATGGCATAGCTTTTTCCAATTCCATTTGTTAAATGATTTCAAATCCTTCATTCCGTCTTTCATTTTACGTATTAAATTACGGCAAGCAACCGACTGTTTGGCATCTGTCCATACATTCTGTAGAATTCAGATCTACATGTTACGGGGGAAGCTTTGTGGCCGCATGATTATGTTTCTGACAATATTTGGTCAATCTAAGAGTTCTAGTGAGGCGGTTTGTTAGCTGAAATTATATCATACAATTTGTTTATGGTGCTATTCTTTACAAATGGTATATCATGATTATGTAAACAAGAACTCATGTCTTCTTAATGAAATTAATATTATACAGTTTTGCAGGAGACGAACGTTAAGCTGTCACTTAACTGGCACTACAGTAACTTTGGTTGACAAGCACATAGACAGATTGCTCCAGGAGTAAAATCTTGCCACGATGGTAAAAGTTTGTACGAGGGCTGTTCAGTAAAGAATGACCAGGCATCTTTACTCATTCTCATAATTTGGATAGTTCTTCTCAAAATATTCTCCCGTGAATGCGACGCACTTGTTCCAGCGTGTCTGCCAGTCTTCAAAGACATGCTAGGAGCAATTGTTGAGAGATCCTTTAAAATTGCCTCCGCAGCCTTCACCACTGCTTCTGATGATGGATAATGCCTCCCATGAAGACGTTTCTTCAAGTTAGGGAGTAGAAAAAGACCTCGTGGGGCTAAACCCGGACTATAGGGAGGGTGAGAGATGCACTTTACGTAGACTTTCGCAAGATATTCAGCAACAACATTGACAATATACGGCCGCGTATTATCGTGGTGCAGCATTCAACCTGCTTCACGGAACTGTGGTCTTTTGCACCGGATATGAACTTGCAATGTTTTCAGGATATCCCTGTAGTATTGTCCAGCTACTGATGTGTGTGCAGCTACAACATTTGAATTAAATATATAAGACACAATTTTTATTACTATTTCATTGCATGATTTGAATACCGTAAATAGGTCTGTTACAAAGGTTTTTTGGTGTACAATTATAGTACCGCGATATTTGCAACACAGTGCGATCACACGCCCAAATGAGTCGACGGGCCCTAAAACACCACACACCACCACAACCACCACCACAGTGCAATCACAACATGACTACTAATAGAGTTTGGAATAAAATCGAGCTTCCGTCGCCGTACATGCTATGGGCCAAGCCATGGTTCTTGAACACTGAAATATTTAAATGAAAGCTTTTTTGCGAGTCACTTAGTTGATTTCCCTGTCCTCCAATGTCAGTGGTATCTCACAGCGATGACTTCACCCTCTGAAGTATCTGTGGATTTGTGTATAAATACTAAAATTGACTCATACTTTTTAAAACTTGTAACTTCACTCACGTCCTTTTACAAAATCAGGAACGTTTTCAAAACAGTTACATTTTCATCATCAGCTCATTAGCGACTCCCGCGGTTGTTCTCTGAAACAACAAAACGGCTTTAATGCATCGAAACCAGGCGTTAAACAAAGCACATTTCATTTCAGTTTCTATTCTAAGGTGGCGTCCAAATTTTAGTTTTCCATCATTTTGCTTTATAAACATATTTTCCAACGTGGTTAATGCAGCTGAACCCTGAATGCATTTTAATATACGGATTTCTTGTTCTATATCATGATTCTCATTCCATAAATGGAACCTACTGCCGATTTGTCTGTTCTTGATGTTTCCAAAATACCCTTTAAGCCTTATGTTCAACTTCCTTTTGGTTTTTGACATTGTAAATGTTGTTTGTCTTTGCCGTTTATCAGATACACACTTGAGCTTTGGTCTGTGGGCTTCTCCTTTGTGTTGTCACTTTGTAGGTTCGTAAAAATAAAATTCAAGTTTGCAGAAGTTCAAAATATCCTTTATTTCCATAGAAAGACAGTTTGTACAGATCTTTGGAGCAGGATAACGTAACATACACCAACACAGTCTCTCGTGGCTTCACCACACGAAAGCAAACAAAAGAAGTCACCTCCGAATCACTACACGATTATCAGTTCTCAACTCGATACAGTTCAAATGTTTACACATTGCAGTAAAACTCTATTCACTAACTGGCAGCTCACACCAATTCTCTCTTATTAATAACCGAACAATCGTTTCTCGAAACTTCTTGAAGTATCACGACGGCGAGAGAAAGGGAAGACCTATCCAGACTATTTCCGTCTCTTTCCCTCTCCGCTAGCGACGGCGCGCACCAGCCAGGTCGTGGCTTAGGACATTTTGCCTCTTTCTTGCCCCGCTTCCCCCCCTCTCTCTCTCTCTCTCTCTCTCTCTCTCTCTCTCTCTCTCTCTCTCTCTCTCTCTCTCTCTCTCTCTCTCTCTCTCTCTCTCTCTCTCTCTCCGTTCCTATACTTGCAGGCTGTTGCCCGCCGCAAAACAATGCTTGGCGACAGTATATATTATTTCAAAGGCGGTGGTACACTGAGTTTATTCTCTGGTCAAAGTAATACGTTCTTCTGGAAAAGGTGTTTAGCCCTGCGATGGTACACACTAGCAAAATATGGAGCATCGAGCACTAATTCCTATTACATTTATGTTAATTTTAGAACAATGTTACACCTAAGGACCTGTTGTGTGAGACGGCAAATTACATCGAAAATTTCTTGCAAGGCACTGAATCTAAATGCCCAGTTTAGCGTTTAACCAACTCACAGACGTTAAAAGTTTTATAAATGCTTACCATGTATGTTGTAATGACACGCTCGTTTAGTTCTCAATTAACCGTGAGGGGGCTGCTTTAGTTGACAAGCAACACATGCTAATGTTCCGACCTCGTCTTCCTGTCCACAGATGGCTCCACCAGTAATATCCTACCACGGTGAAGAAAATATGTAATTATTTACAAAGTTTTAAATGTAACTTTATTTATAGTGTTTACCTATAACACAAGTTTATTTCATTTAGTTCTGTGAAATGAAACAGTACTTAGAATATATATTAACATAAATTCAACCGAAAGAGTAATTCTGTTTGAGAATGAAAGTCACCTGAAATAAATATATGTCACAATTTTTGTAACTTAATTTCATGGTGTGAATCCAATTTTAGTTGACTGTTGTTATAACGGCTGTGTTGTACAATTACTTATCCATGCAACACCTTTTGTATGCACCTTAGGTATTCAACTTGCTTCCACAAGGTTTATATAATCGGGTGCCATGATAGAGCGGACATTGAGATGAGGCTCATGTATACCTGAATGGCGATACTGCGTTTCCATCGTCTCTTCTGCAAGAATGCATCATGTCATGAACCAGCAGAGACGTGTGACTGCAACCTATGTGGACAAACATGTGAACGTTACCACATAGAATTGTGTAGGAAAAGAGCCAAATCAAAGACTATGTGAACCAAGGCGTCAGTACGCAAAACTGGATAATTTGCATTTGTTTGCAATAAAAGTTTATTATATATAATTATTACTATTATCTGTGCAACACAGAGAAAACCCGCACCATAGCGGCGTGGACAGCACGGCACTGGGGTGGGTTTTCTCCGGGATCTCCGGTTTCCCCCGCCATCTCATTCCAGCGGTGCTCCATCTTCATCTCATATATCAGTGTCATCGCCTGCGGTGCCGTATGTAGTAAAAGCGGGCGTTAAACACTTCACATTTCATTTCACTAACACCCGACAATTAGGATAATATTGAGATCATGGGTTACGTAGATTCGGAAATCCGGTTAGCAGAAACATAAAACTATACCTTTGTTGCAGTAAAAAGGTGTGAAATTAATAATCAGCCGTCTTCAAGGTGGAGTCGGTGCTCCGCCGCACTAACACACTTGAAAGAAGTCACTTCGGTACACTTCAAACTTGGACAGTCACAATAACCATAATACAACTGCTCTTCTAACACCTGCGTGGTATTTATAACCACCAGCCATTGTTTCTAGAATGCCCGGCGACAACAATAGAGTGAAGAATCGAGAGCCTCTCTGTCTCTTTCTATTCTGCCCACGAGTAGAATACTTCTTAATAAATGTATTTCTTGTTCAAATCGTGATGCTTCTTGCATAAAAGGTTTGCAACTGCCAATTTGTCTGTTCTTAATGTTCCTAAAGTACTCTTTAAGCCTAAGGTTCAATGACACGTTGCTTTAGTTCTTAATTAACCGTCAGGAGGCAACTTTAGTTGAGAAACAAATTGACTGATATTAATGATCCAACCTCGTCTTCCTGTCCACAGATGGCTCCACCTGTAATATCCTGCCGCGGTGAAGAAAATTCGTAATTATTTACAACATTTTAATGTGAACTGCATTTCTGCTCCTTGCATATACTTTAAGTTTGTTTGCGTTTAACGGTATGACGGTAAGCCGTAATTAGATTATATTTTGACACAGATTCCACCACAAACGTAATTCTATACGAGAATGGAAGCCTTCTGAATTAAATATATCAGCCACAATTTTTCTAATTGTTTTTCATGGTAAGATTACAATAACTCGGAATTTAAGTTACAAATTTTTGCTGTATAATTATAGCACCTTGAGGTGTGCAACAAGTTTCCATCACAGCATGACCAGTAACAGGTTTTGGAAAATTATCACGCTTTCCTTGCCCTTAGCTGCTATTGGCCACGCAGTTCTACTTGAACGATGAAATATTTAATTGACAGGTTTGATGCGAGTCTCTTACTGGTTTTCCCTGCTTTTCAATAGCAGTGATATGTCACTGTGATAACTTCACTCCCTCAAGAGTCACTCGATTGTTTATTTCATGTGTCGTTATTTAGGGAAGCCGTAGAGTCAGTCTCCAACAAATTAAATACTCTAGTTCTAGAGAGGCTTTTTCACTTACACAGAACTTAACAGAGTTAATCAATTTTGCCTTTAATCATATTTTATTTCTTCCAGGTTTGACACATCTTCTTCCTTAGAATCATTGCCATCATCACTATTTCCATCCCAAATGTCTTCAATTATAATTCTTTCAATTTTTTTCTTCCGTTAGTGTACTTTATTCTAATAGTGTTGTTTCATTTCATCCACATTATGGCGTACCTTTACCCATTTCAATTGTGCAGTTTGCTCAAATCGATGGCGGCAGAAAATTTCGTCTTTCACTTTACAGCTGAAAGTTTACTATGATACAATACAGCACAAAAGCCCGCCTCAATAGAGTAGATGGTAGCCTGTCTGCCTAACTTTCACGAGGACCCGAGTTCGAATCTCTGTCAGAGTGAGTTACCTGGTTTAGGTTTTTACCGGGCTTTTCAGGCTTTTACTGCTGTTTTATTGTGTCTGTATGATGTCATACATTTTCCAATTACATTTGTACAATATTCTCAAATCATCCAATCCGTCTTTCATTTTACATATTACATTTCTGCAACCAACATATTGTTTGGTATCTGTCCATATTAATTCTGTATTATTGAGATCGGGATGTACGGAGCAAGCATTAAGGTTGTGTCGTTATATTCTGCCAATATTTGGATTAACATTTTAGCATAATTTCAGTTTTCATTTGTTTATGAACAGTTAAAGGTGTATGACTCTCATAGTACATTACAGTCAAGTGTACTCGGGGGGATTTCACTCAGTACAGAAAGAAAGAGGCAGAAGAGAAAGAAGTTTGTATGTGAGCTCGCAGAAGATGAATGTAAGTGTTCTGGAACCATTGTAGGACTTATACATCAAACCACTATATTACACACTTTCTTTTAATTGTTAATTAACAGTCAATAAAGCAACTTTGGTTGACAATGAAATTGAGAGTATTCTGCTACGACCTCGTCTTGCTGTCAATAGATGGCTCTACCTGCAAGATCTAGAGTGCGGTAAAGAAAACTGGCAACTATTTACAAAGGCTTAAAAAGAACTATATTTTTACTGTTGCATATACTTTAGGTTTATTTGCTTTTTACTGCAGAAAAAGTAAAGAGTAATTAGAATGTATTTTGATAGAAATTTGACCGAAGCAGTTATTCCGTGTGAGAATGGAATTCTTCTAATTTTAGTATATAGTCTAAAATTTTCGCAATTTTCCGCAGTGCAAATATGTGGATATATAAACAAGAAAAAGAAAGACACACAAATAACGAGATAAAACTGGTTCTCGGCGGCCTCAGAACATGTCGCCGTATGGGTTTTAGAAGGACCCCAAAGACAATTAAAAACCATACAGAGAATTATAAACCCATGTAAATTTAGAGCCTCTAAGCCGGATCCAATGTACCGGCACCAGGCAAATATGTTACAAATAAAAAGCCTTTCCTCTATAACTTCCCTGTGATTTTGTGAAGGCTTGTTTGCTCTATACTTTGGCAGTTAAATATGATTACACCTGAACAGACCCGTCGTGTTTGTGATAAGCTGAGGTAAACATCTAATACACAACTTCAATGAATTTATGACCTTTGGTCTTTTCTCTCGTGTTGGATGAAAGCATTGTCAACGTTGACACACAGCACAATAAGTAATTTACATTCGTGATGTTACTAACCACCTCTCGATACAAGAAAATATGCTTGAAGTCATTCCCCTTAGGGTACATACATATAACAGCGACAAAATCATTTTAAGCTTTTAAGAAATGAGTAGAAGAAACGAAACTGAAACTAAAGAACCTTGTATCCATAGTAACAGTTGGGGCACGAAATATGACTGGTGAAAATATACGTCTAATTGGGAGAGTGAAACTTTATTTAAGTGAAATGGAACAAACAATAAAAGATTTTTTCATTGTTTATTTCATCAGGAAGCATTACGTGCAAAATACTGAATATGTAGCATGTAATGGACATAGCGACTACAGACTATAAATAAAATCAAACTCATTGATACAACGAAAATTTCGCAATCTACTGGAAGATTTAGGGCGTTCTTATGAAGAACTTTGATACTACACATAATCTGAATTCCTGAAAGGGCAGGTATGTAGATATTAGTGCTTAATTGCAATAATATATTTATATTACACTGAATATGTCTTAAAACGTTCTATATCTTTCTTTGTTTAGGATATAGATATGTATTTACAGATGAAGATTGGATAAGCGATTTAGCCTTGCTCACTGACATTTCTCAACATTTCAATAACCTTTATCGTCGGCTTCAGAGAAAGTTCCACAATATAGCTCCTATGTATGACTTGGTTATATCAGACTGAATAAATATACTAGACTGTTACATAAAGGAAAGAGAAAATTTGCAGTTAGGCAATCCAGTGATTTTAAATCCATAGAAAATGGTTTTGCTCTGTTTGCTATCCTCGCTCAATAGATTTAGATAAGCTTAAACACAGAAGTACAGCAGAAATTCGCTGATTTAAAATGTGATACGTATTATTAATTTCAGTTTAAGTATTTGATTGATTTGGATAAATTTTAAACATCTGAAAGCAGATACATATTCATCTCTTAGATCGTAGCAGCTATTTGGATCAACTTATATATGCCAACAACCTTTTTTCCGAAATGAAGCTTGTAAAATGGAAGCAACGATCGCAATTAATGAATGATAAATTACGTGGTATACCGAGAGTGGCTACTTATGGTACATCACTAGATTTTCATGGCACATTACAAATAGAAGGGAACTGAAATATATTGTTTAAATATTTATTCCTACCTAAGGTATCGTAGACCAAAATACATGGATTCAAGTATGTGTACCATTCCTTATTGTACTTGTAGCGACTCCAGCACTGACTCTGAACGAAGGTCCATGCCTTTCCCTGTTCGACATTACGTCATGTGCACTGCGGGTTTCGCATTGATGTCATACTGCTCCGTCATTGCGTACATGCTTGCCGATGTCTAGTTAATATTTAACCGACATACAGGTACACGCACATCCACAATGAACAGTTTTACAAAACACATACCACGTGCATTAAAAAAGACACGCTCTGATAGTTTTTAATTAACCGCCAGGAGAGCAAAATTGATTGTCAAACATATTATCAGATAGTAATCTTCCAACTGCGGCTTGCTGTCCACAGATGGCTCCACGTGTAATATCCTACAACGGTGAAGAAAGTTTGCAATTACTTACAAATTTTTAATATGCATTATATTTATACCCTTGTATTATACCCTTTAACTTTGTTTACTTTTAACTGTGTGAAGGTAAATAGTAATTAGAATGTATTCTGATACAGATTTGACCGAAGAAGTGATTATGTACGAGAATAGAAGTTATTTGAATCACATATATAAAACACGATTTTTATGACTATTTCATTGCAGGATTTGAATGATATATTGGTACTGTTATAAGCGTTTCTGCTATACAATTATACTATTTTGAGATTTGCAACACTGTGCAATCACAACATGACTAGTAATAGAGTTTGGAATAATATCGAGCTTCCGTTGCCCGTAGCAACTATGGGCCGCGCCATGGTTCTTGAACACTGAAATATTTAAATGAAAACTGTAACGCGAGTTTCAAACCTCATTTCACTGGCATTCAATATCAGTGATATCTCACCGCCCACCTCAGTATCGTGGATATTAGCATGTCTGCCTCACTTTCCAGAGCTCTAAAGTTAGAATCTCTGTCAGGGTGAGTTACCTGGTTGAAGATTTATGAGGTTTTCCCTTATCCTAAAGGTAAATGTCAGGTAACTATGAGCTCATTTGAGCATGCCCTATCCTAGTGGCCGAGCCCTGGCCGTATCCAATCTCCCGCGGGTGTCGGGAACACACTGCCCCCTAAAGTCCAACCCAATCCAAATAGCTCCCCTTCCGGACGGGCTCGAATGTTCGGCCCGAGGTTCCTCTTCGTAACGACAGAAGTGTCTCGAGGGCTAAGGGCCCGCAGCGCCCGCACCAAGGCCTCTGAAGTAATAGTGGCGTCTCCGTTGGTGTCTTGATAAACTTAAGGTTTTGAATCTTAGTTGCATGGCGTGGCTGAGTGGTTAAACCGCTCTACTCTCACCAAAGCTACCCGGGTTCTATTCTATGCCATCAAAAAGTAAAACTTGTGGTAGACAACACGCAGCTGGGGTGAGTTTCTCCGGGATCCCCGGTTTCCTCTGACATCTCATTGCACCATTGCATCTTCATCTCTTGTAATATCAGTGTCACCGCCTGCCGTGCCGCGTTTAGTAAAAGCGGGAGTTAAACACTACCCTTTTCATTTTAGGTTCTCTTCAAAGGTGGCGTCAAAATTGGACAGTTTTTCTCCATGCTGCGTGGTTAATGCAGTTGGACACTGAACACTTTTTAATAAAGGTATTTTTTGTTCTATATCGTGATTCTCATATCATAAATGGTACGCTACTGCCAATGGCACTGTTCTTGATGTTTCTAAAACGCACTTTAAGCCTAATGTTCAACTTACTTTTTGTTTTGACAATGTAAGAGTTGACAGTCTTTGGGGTTTATCCGGTACATACTTGAGTTTTTGCCTGTGGGGTTTTACTTTGTATTAATTACAAGCTTTTAAAAGAAGTACATTGCATTTGTTTCGTGGGGCCAAATTTATACGTTCTTATGGAAAAGTTGTGTAGCCCTGCGATGGTAAACACTAGCAATATATGGAGCATCGAGCACTAATTCGTCTTAAATTTCTGTTAATTTTTGGACAAAGTTCCACCTAAGGACCTGTTGTGTGAGACGGCAAACGACATCAAATATTTCTTGCAAGGCACTGAATCTAAATGCCCAGTTTAGTGTTTAACCGACACACAGACGTTAAAAGTTTCTTAAATGCTTACCATGTATGTTGTAATGACACGCTCTCTTAGTTCTTAATTAACCGCCAGGAGGCAGCTTTAGTTCAGAAACAAATTGTCAGATGCTAATGTTCAGACCTCGTCTTCCTGTCCACAGATGGCCCCACAAGTAATATACTACCACGCTGAAGAAAATTTGTAATTATTTACAAAGTTTAAATTGATCTCTATGTATACCGCTTACCTATACCTAGAGCTTATTTGCACTTAGTTCTGTAAAATTAAACAGTACTTAGGATATATTTTAACATAATTATAACCGAACAAGTAATTCATTTTGAGAATGGAAGTCATCTGAAATAAATATATAAGTCACAATTTTTGTAACTGAATTTTATGGTGTGAATCTAATTCCAGATTACTGATGTTATATAACGGCTGTGCTGTGCAAGTGCCTATCCATGCAACACCTTTTGAATGCACCTGAACAATTGAACTTGCTTCCACAACGTTTTTTGAATCGGGGGCCATGATAGAGCGGACTATGAGATGAGGGACATGTATACTAGAGTAGCGGTACTCGGTTTCCATCGTCTCTTCTGTAAGAGTGCATAATGTCATGAGCGAACTGAGATAGTGAGTACAACTTTTGTGGACAAACATGTGAATGTTACTACATAGAACTATGGAGGAAAAGAGCCAATTCAAAGAATATGTAAACCAAGCCGTCAGTGCGCAAAACTGAATAATTTGCATTTGTTTACAATTGAGGTCTTTTTGTGTGGCCGTTTGACTGCAATAAAAGTTTATTATATAAATAACTATTACTGTTATCTGTAGCAACACAGATTACTTACTGTCCTTAAGGTGGAGTCGGTGCTTCGCCGCACTAAAACAAATGAAAGAAGTTTTTCGGTACAATTCAGACTTCGACTCTCACGATAACCATCATACAGCTGTTCTTCTAACACCTGCGCCGTTTTATAACCACCAGTCATTGTTTCTAGAAAGCCAGGCAGCAACAATAGACTGAAGAATCGGGAGCCTCTCTCTCTCTTTCTCTTCTGCCCTCGAGCCCTGAATAGTTTTTAATAAATGTATTTCTTGTTCTATATCGTGATGCTTATTGCATAAATGGTACGCAACTGCAAATTTGTCTGTTCTTGATGTTTTTAAAATACTCTTTAAGCCTAATGTTCAATGACACGCTCCTTTAGTTCTTAATTATCCGTCAGGAGGCAACCTTAGTTGAGAAACAAACTGACAGATGGTAATGTTCCAACCTCGTCTTTCTGTCCACAGATGGCTCCACCTGTAATATCCTGCCGCGGTGAAGAAAATTCGTAATTATTTACAAAAGTTTAATGTGAACTACATTTCTACTCATTGCATATACTTTAGATTTGTTTGCATTTAACAATATGAAAGTAAACAGTAATTAGATTATATTTTGACAGAAATTTGACCACAAACGTAATTCTATACGAGAATGGAAGCCTTCGGAATTAAATATATCAGCTACAATTTTTCAAATTGATTTTCATTGTAAGATTTCGATAACTCCAAATCTGGTTTATAAATGTTTTGCTGTATAATTATAGTACCTTGAGGTATGCAACAAGTTTCTATCAAAGCATGACTAGTAACAGGGTTTGGAAAATTATCACGCTTTCCTTGCCTTTAGCTGCCTTTGTCCACGCAGTTCTACTTGAACGATGAAATATTTAACTGACAGCTTTGATGAGAGTCTCTTACTTGTTTTCCCTGGTCTTCAATAGCAGTGATATCTCTCTGTGATAACTTCACTCCCTCAAGAGTCACCCGATTGTTTATTTCATAAGTCGCTATTTAGGGAAGCCGTGAAGTTAGTCTCCAACAAATTAAATACTCTAGTTCCAGAAAGGTTTTTCACTTACACACAACTTAACAGAGTTAAACAATTTTGCCTTTAATCATATTTTATTTCTTCCAGGTTTGACATATCTTCTTCTGTTGAATCATTGCCATCGTGAATATTTCCATCCCATTGTCTTCAATTATAATTCTTTCAATTTTTTTCTTCCGTTAGTGTACTTTATTCTAATAGTGTTGTTTTATTTCATCCACATTATGAAATACATTTACCCATTTCAATGGTGCAGTTTGCTCAAATCGATGGCGGCAGAAAATTTCGTCTTTCACTTTACAGGTGAAAGTTTACTATGATACTATAAAGCAAAAAACCCCGCCTCAATAGAGTAGATGGTAGCCTGTCTGCCTCACTTTCAGGAGGATCCGAGTTCGCATCTTGGTCGCTACCTGACTAAGGTATTTTTCCGGAATTTTCCGTTATTGTTAAAGACGAATGTCGCACAACTCTAATCTCTACGAACCCTGGGCTCATTTGAGCATCATATCATCCATTAAATTCATCGTGTGATATGACTTAACGTTGGAGAACGTAAATTACAAAACAATACAAACTGTTCCATTGCCCGTAGCCGCTATTCGCCGCGCCATGGATCTTGAACGCTGAAATATTTAAATGAAACTTTTGATGCGAGTCTCTTAGCTGATTTCCCTGACCCCCAATGACAGTGGTATCTCACTGCGATGCCTTCACCCTCTGAAGTATCACTGATTTGTGTATAAAGACAAAAATTAAGTCATAATTTTTAAAACTTTTAACTTCACTGACGCCCTTTTATAAAAACAGGAACGTTTTCGAAACAGTTGCAGTTTCATCATCAGCTGATTAGCGACTCTCACGGTTGTTGTGTATATCTCTTGTAATTGGCTCCCTCTCTCGGAAGGTTCTTTACATAAGTTGAGTAGACCACTCACTAATGGCACATCAAAATTTAAATTATGTGGAATGGTTTTAATAATAAAATTTATTGCTAAATTGTAAGTTCAAGTTTTGTTGACAATGGTTTCAGTAGTTTGATCTCGTCCCCGATGTGGTGATTATCATTCCAGAAATGAAGAGCAACTGCCGATTTTTCTGTTCTTTATAATTTATGCTCTTATGGGGTTCTGTTAATCTAGTTTTTAAATTTCTCTTCGTCAAACCAATATATATATATATATATATATATATTTGTCATATTCTTCACAATTTATCCTATATATGCCTGATTTTTGTTCTGGTGGGGTCGTGTTTGTTAAGGGATTATTGAAGAATATTTTAAGCGAGAATCTGTTTTTCTGAGCTAGTTTAATGCCATACCCTTTAAATATTCGTTCAAATTTCAGAAATGCCCAAGGGTGGTAAGTGAATTTGTTGTATTTCCAGTTTTTATTTATGTTTTGAACAGTATTGATCTTTTTTAATTTCTTTTACTTGTAGTCCTGATTGAACATTTTTTGGTTGAGTTCGGATTGAAACCATTTTTTCCTGGTTTGCAGTATATGTAAATTCCTCATATTGTTTTTGACCTAAAGGTATGCTGTTCAGTCTATGGATCAAACTTCTAAGAGCAGCTAATTTATGTGACAGAGGATTGAAACTAATTATCTGTGTTTGTAGATTTTCTGTAGATTCCAAATTGTACACTGTCATTTTGTCTTACGATCATTTTGTCTTAAATCTAAGAAAGACAATTGATGCCTCACTTGGTAGAGTATGTCACAGAGCTGAATATAATACAACGCTGTGTGGAAACATTTGTTTTCCATCTTCTAGATTTTCCAGTTATTGATGAGTGATGCACAATAAAGACAAGATCAGTGCTACTGTCACAAATTCTAGATATGCTTTTCATTTGTCACGAAATGAATGCTATACATATGTAGCGTTTAAATTAAAATCTTTGGAGTCGTTCATGAGAATATCAAACATTTTGAAACATTCCTATGTTTTAAGGACTATGATACAATGAAGCACAGAAGCACACCTCGGTAGCGTAGATGGTAGCGTGTCTGCCTCACGTTCAAGAGTATCCGAGTTCGAATCTCGGTCAGAGTGAGCTACTTGGATAAGGTTCTTCCGGGGTTTTTCCTTATCCTTGAAAACGAATGTCGGGTAGCTCTAAGCTCAATGGACCCCAGACTCATTTGAGTATCATTTACCCAGTCTCATTCACCGTCCGATATGACTTAACGTTGGAGGACCTAAAATTACGTAGAAGAAAATATTATGGATAAATAAAAAAATAAAATAAAGCACAAAAGTAATATAATTTTAGTCGAACTACTTCTCGATGCTCCATATATTGCTTCTATTTACCTGGATTATGTTTCCTCTGGACCTTCCTAACATCCTCAGCTAATATTGACTAGTGAATTTTGACTTGATGAACTCCTTGGAGGCGATGGGTGTGTCTCTGTTTTTACCTTGATGAACTTGATAACCAGATTCTTTGGCCGCGCCGTGGTTGAGTTGTTAAACCAGTCGTCTCTCACCATGGCTGCCTGGGTTTGATCCGCTGCGACCGCACAGTGATATTTGTGGCGGACAACACGGTGCTGAGGCGAGTTTTCTCCGGGTTCTCCGTTTTTCTTCCACCATCTCATTACACTAGTACTCCGGCTCATGTATCATCACTGTCACCGCCTGCGGTGCCGTATGTAGCAAAAGCAGACGTTAGGATCCCTGCAAAGTGGTGGAGCTTTGATAAAGGAAAAGGTGTTCCTTTGGAAAAGGTGTGTAGCCCTGTGATGGTAAACACTGGCAATATATGGAGCATAGAGTACCAGTTCTACTCAAAATTATACTAATTTTCAAGAAAATTACACATAAAGTCGTGTTACGCAGACTGCCATTTTCATTGAAAAGTTCTTACAAGTCAGTGAATTTAAATGTCCAGTGTAGCATTTAAATGACACACAGACGCACACAGGTTGATGAATATAAAGCATTTACGTCATAAAGACACGCTTTTTACTTCTTAATTAACCGAAAGTTTGACAAACCAATTGCAAGAAGGTAATGGTTATACCTCGTCTTGCCCTCCACAGATGGCCCCAGCTGTAATATGCTACCGCGGTAAGGAAAATGTGTAATTATTTAGAAAGTTTTAAAACGAACTGAATGTGTTATGTCTGTATGTGCATTGGGTTTATTCGCGTTTCACGTAATAAACGTAATCAGTAATTAGAATGTATTTTCACATAAATTTGTCTTAAGGAGTTATTCTGTATGAGAATGGAAGTCATCTGAATGAAATATATATATACATCAAACATTTTAACCTGTTTCATGGTATTCCAAAAATTAAAAAATCTTTTCAAACACTTATGTTGTGCAATTTTTGCGTCCTAAGAGCGTCTCTTCTGCTGCTGGGTTCATTGTGTAATTTCAATTAATATGAAGTTGACATATACATTTTTTGCTGTACAGTTATGGCACCTTGAGGTTTGTAATAAGTTTCTATCACAAGAGTTTGGAATAATATCACGCTTCCGGTGCCCGTAGCTGCTATTGGCCACTCAATGCTTCCAGAAGACCAGCAGAAGGGACGACTACCTGGACGGAGTGTTTGCTTCCCAGCACTTAGCTGCTTATTGCGGCCTTATTTGGGAAGTATATCGTGTGTCTCAGGCGATTGTCTTGGGCAGTGATATGCCTAGCCTTAAATTGGCGCTATTATCCCGTGAGAGGTGTGCGCCCAGTGCTGGCTACGCGCCTGCGCCTGCCTGGGAGGCATCGGAGCACAGTCCGCTTGGCAGGATAGAGGGAAGCAACTAATGTTCAGGTATGGTACTTACCAAGCCCAGGTATGGAGTTAGGGGAAAGTGGCCCTGTTTAGTTCTGGTTACCCAAAGCATCCTTGGGAAACCGGTAGCTCTGTCGGCGGCGAGGAACCCTTATGTCGTAACGGACAAGGGTGTTCACCAGGTTAATAGGATGGGAGTGTAGCTTACTGTAGATGGTGCGGGATCTCTCCCGCACAACGTCCGCAATGCACGGGACTCCGGAATAGGTGTTTCTTGAACACTGAAGTATTTAAGTGAAAGCTTTGATGCGAGTCTCTTACTTGTTTTCCCTGGTCTTCAATAGCAGTGATATCTCTCTGTAATAACTTCACTCCCTCAAGAGTTACTGGATTGTTGATTTCATGTGTCGCTATTTAGGGAAGCCGTACAGTTAGTCTCCAACAAATTAAATGCTCTAGTTCTAGAAAGGTGTTTCACTTACACACAACATAACAGAGTTAAACAATTTTGCCTTTTATCATATTTTATTTCTTTTACGTTTGACGCATCTTCGTCTGTTAAATCATTGTCATCATCATTACTTCCATCTGATTGTCCTCAATTATAACTCTTTCAATATTTTCCTTCTTTAGTGCATTGTTTTCTAATAGTTATCTTTTATTTAATCCACAATATGACATAGTTTTTCCCATTTCATTTCTCCAACTTACTCACATGTCTGCCGGTACAATATTTCAGCTTTCATTTTAAAACTTACATAACTGGAAGCATTCTTTTGTTCGGCATCTGTCCATGGACACAATTGCAATCGTCAGTTCGTCTGTCACAGGTCCACTGCAGGCTCACAATTACGTACAATTCCTTGATACACGTACATCGTCTTCCAGTGCGTTCGCTCACTCGGCGCTCCTCACACTGCTCGCCAAGAACTGAACACTCCTTCAGTCCGACGCGTCGCTTATATAGGACCCACTGGTCAATCTAGAAGCTTCTGGGTTAGATGAAATATCCTGGATGTTCCAGAAATCAGGTGGAGGGGAAAGAGACGGCACAGTGGCCTGCGATTCCTTCAGTTGGCGCTACAAAATAAATGGGTAGGCGTTTGCGAATGCTTCCCGGCTCCTACTCAGCCGTCAGTTGGTCGTCTTCAACTAGTTGAACTAGTACTCCATGCTCCATATATTGCTTGTGTTTACCTAGAAAGCATTTCGTTAGAACATTCCTAACATCCTAATGTCGACCTGTACAACGAGGACTCCGGCCTCTATCAACGCGGGAGCGATGGAAAACTTCGGGACTCTATCCTTGGGGCAATACCTTCAGTCTAACGACCCCCCCCGCATCTGAAGACAGGTGGAAGTGGATATGCCACATACGCGCGTCAACACCTCAGGATAGACTACCGAAAACCTCGGTGAGGCCACCTGGTGATATAGCACACACTCTAATGCCTCTGCAGGATAGTCCTCGGGACCTATTGGGCAACCCTCTGCCATATCCGGGCCGCTGAGGCCTGGCCGGAGGCATCCAATCTCCAGCGGGTGTCGGGAACACACTGCCCCTCGTGTACAACTCAATCCGAACAACTCCCCTTCCGGAGGGGCTCGAATCACCGCCTCTGAAGAGGATGGATCCGCTCTGTACAGTGTGTTTTAATTTGATGAGCTCCTTGGTGGTGATAGTGGCGTCTCCGACGGTGTCTTGATAATCTTGAAGTTCGTAATCTTTTTCCGTGGAGTGGCTGAGATTCCAAACCGCTCTTCTCTCACCGACGCTTCCCGAGTTCGATCCTATGCGACCGCAAGGTGAGATTCGTGGTTGACAACACGGTGAAGCAACGAGTTTTCTCCGGGGTTTGCAGTTTTCTTCCACCATCTCATTGCACTAGCACTCCACCTTCATTTCATGTAACATTAGTGTCACCGCCCGCGGTGCCGTATGTAGTAAAAGCAGGTCTAAACACTACACATTACATTTTACGACCTCTTCAAAGGTGTTGTCGAAATTGGACAGTTTTCCTTCATACTGCGTGGTTAATGCAGTTGGACCCTGGACGCTTTTTAATAAATTGATATCTTGTTCTATATCATGATTCTCATTCCATAAATGGTACGCTACTGCCGATTTTTCTGTTTTTTATATTTCTAAAATAGTCCTTAAGCCTAATGTTCAACTTGCTTTTTGATTTGCCCGTGTTATAGTTGTCACAGCCTTTGCAGTTTACCTGATACACAACTGAGTTTATGTCTGTGTCGTTTTACTTTATATTATATGATTTCAAAAGATATTGTACATTGAATTTGTCCTGTAGGGCCTACCTCGTCTTGCCATCCACAGATGGCACTAGCTGTAATATCTTGCCGCGGTAAAGAAAATTTGTAATTATTTACAAAGTTTTAAAATGAAATGTGTGTATAATGTTTGTATGTACATTGGGTTTATTCGCGTATCACTGATTAAAAGCAGACAGTAATTATAATATATTTTGATATAATTTTGACCTAAGATATTATTTTGTATGAGAACAGAAGTCATCTGAATTACGTATATAAACCACAAACCCCCCAAGGATACACACACACACGCACAGTCAAACCTAAAAAACAACACAAAGCTCCAGCCCCACCTAGAGCCACTCCCAGAAGGGAGGAGGGTCGTGAGGCCGCCAAAAGGGCGGACTCGGATTCCGAGGCTGGGAGCGGGTCTGGTGAACCCAAGCCCGCTCGACAGATTAGGGACGAGAAAGCCAAAGGTAGGCCAGCCCCAAGACACTCCTCACCTTCGAAGTCCCAAACTTCACACACAACTCCCTCCACCTCACCACGGTCGGAGTTGCTGACGTGGCTGTATCAGCTGTTACAGTCCCACGGTGAGCGACTCTGTGAACTGCTGGTGCGGTATACCTCCGCTACAGACCTCGCAACCCGTATGGTGACAGCCATGGAGGGGCTTGCCCTTCTGACCTCCTTTACCGCCCCGGCCCAGAATGGCAGCACGAACTAGGTCAAGAACCTCGTTCAGGTTCGCGTTCTGGAACGCGGCTGGAGTGGCGGTTCAACTGGACGAGCTCCTACATTTTGCAAGATCCAATGTTTTGGACCTCATCTTGGTGTCGGAAACCCATCTCCGCCCCCAGATCCCCTTTCATCTCTCGGGGTATCACTGTCTCCGAACGGATCGCGCTGGTCGCCGTGGAGGTGGCACAGCGATCCTGGTGAGGAGAAGTGTGGTCCATCGAGCTGTACAGCTTCCACAACTCCAGACACTAGAAGCCACGGCAGCCTGCGTGAACCTTGGCGGTTCTGAAGTCCTGGTAGTATCAGCCTACCATCCTCCCCGCTCACAGTTCATAGCCAATGACTACCAATCCATCCTTTCTTTACATCCCAATGTCATTATGGCCGGGGACTTCAATGCCAAACATCAGCGTTGGCATCATGGTCCCCGAGTGGATAGGAGAGGCAGTGACATTATCCGCATGGTAGATGCGGACCCTCACCTTCGAGTTGAGGGCCCATGGCAACCCACTCATTACCCGCGTGGTCGGGGTCGCCCATCTCATATCGACTTCGCTATCATCAAATGCTTTCCATTTCATCTCTCACTCACTTCACTTAACGCATTACATTCAGATCACAACCCAGTACTTGCTGAGGTTAATACACGGATTGCCAACCATGACGTCTCGGTTCAAAACCGGGATGTGGACTGGGATTGCGTCAAAGTCTGCCTGAATGACTCCATTCCTCCCAACCCCAACATATCCGACATTCCCTCCCTTGAGGCTGTGGTCTCGTCCTTCACCTCAGTCGTGAAGCGAACGGTCCGCAACCTTACAGTTATCACCCCAGCCCCCCTTCATCCGGATGTTCTTCCCCTAGACATCCTACTTCTCATTCGCCATTCTTGGGCAGCAAGGCGGCTCTACCAAAGACACCGCACGCCTCATAATCGAGGGCTTCATCGGCGACTGTGCCGAGAGTTTCGTGCCCGCCTCCGTGAGCACAGAGTGCGCGCGTGGGAGGACACGATGTCTCGTATGAATCTCGAGGATGGAGACGTGTGGAGGGTTATTAAAAGACTTCGGAACCGCCAAGGGACACCAAACTCCCCACTCCAGCGCAACCAAGGCCTGTCCTACGAACCACAGGCCAAGGCTAAGGTGTTCGCCGACTACCTAGAGAGGACCATGAGGCCTAGAGAAGACCCCCAGGACCCTGCCTTCTCTGACCGCGTTAGGCAGGAGGTACGTCGATACTTTCGGCGACCCCCGGCTGAGGCGGACAGACTCCCAGTCATAAGGCCCAGTGAGCTTCAGGGCGTACTCCGGCGCCTCAAAGCAAAAAAGGCAGCGGGACCTGATGGCATAACGCCACTCATGCTCCGCCACCTTCCCTTCAGGGCCGTGTTATTTCTAACCAAAGTCTTCAATATGTGTCTCTCTCTGAGTCACTTTCCACGTAGTTGGAGAGAGGCTCGGGTGATATGCATCTTGAAGCCTGGGAGGCTCGGGTGATATGCATCTTGAAGCCAGGGAAAGACCCGGTTAATCCTGCCAACTACCGCTCCATCAGCCTCCTTTCTGTTCTCTCGAAAGTTTTCGAGAGACTTTTCTTAGCCCGCATGTCCCCCCTTCTGGGTGACATACAAGCTATCCCTCCTCACCAGTTTGGCTTTCGTCCTGGGCATTCCACGTCACAGCAGTTGCTGCGCGTGGTGGAGGCTGCAGCCCTGGGTTTCCAGGACAAGGCATTCACCTCGGCGGTTTCTCTGGACGTGGAAAAGGCTTTCTCTACTACCTGGCACGCGGGTCTTCTGTACAAACTCATCCAACTGGAGCTACCCACTCAAGTCATACACCTTCTTCACTCTTTCCTAAAACATAGATTCTTCACTGTCACAGTGGCGGGAAAAACATCTACACGAAGGTCTATCCGCGGCGGACTCCCCGAAGGTTCTGTGTTATCCCTGACGATGTACAGCGTCTATGTGGCTGACCTTCCCACTGAACAGCACGTCAACATAGCACAGTATGCTGACAACGTGCTGCTATTCTCAACAAACAGACACCCACGCAGAACCTTCAACCCCATCCAAAGATATCTAATCCTCCTCCAGGAATGGTGCACGCTTTGGCGATTGTCCATTAATACGGAGAAAAGCCAAGCGATATTGTTCACCAAGCGCCGCTTTCCCGCCAACTTCCCCCAATTTACCTACTTCGGGCAAGGGATCAGGTGGGAGAATTCAATCAAGTACTTGGGAGTCAAGCTGGACAAGGGCCTAACTTTTCGGGAGCACATCCAGGAGCAAGCTCATCGGTCGTGTGGTGCCGTGGCATCACTATACCCTGTGCTTCGGTCTGCGATGTCTGTTCCCCTAAAGTTGCGCCTCTTTATGGCTCTGGTCCTCCCTATCATGCTCTATGCGTGCGAAGTCTGGGGTATGGCCGCAGGCTCACATCTAGTTCTGCTCCAACGTGCACAGAATAAATGTCTTCAGATTATTTATTCTGTTTGTACAAGGTTCCCCGTGAGATTACTTCAAGAGGCTTCATTCCTCCGATATGTGGAGGATGAAATTAGACGCCGGGCGACAAAATTCTTCGAGGGTTTGCCCCAACATCAGAGCACCCTAGTCAGATCCCTTGGGGATTATGTTCCTCGTGAGCGTCGCTATAAGCGATACCGGTTACCCCGCATGTCTTGCGGTCACTACCGGTAACCACATGATCTCCATTCCAGCCTAAATTAAATTTCAGCTACTCCAAAATTGTTATTATGGAATATTCAATATTATACATACCTTCTTCCTAGTTTATTAACTAACCCACCAGCGGTGCTCGCTGTCCGTAGCACCCGGTTCATCATTCCTTGAGGAGCAAAAAGCTACCTCCCTACACTAACCCCACTTAAATTACACCCGTCATTCTGCAACATCCATATCCCGCCACTACGTGGTTAAGCTCTTCCCAGAGCAGGTACACGATTTGACCACCCTTCGGGCTGTTCCAAACAGCCTGCCAGATTTGTGCTGCTGCTGCTGTCTTTCATTGTAAGATTTCAATTTCGCTGAACTTCAGTTATAAACTTTTTTGCTGTATAATTATAGTACCTTCAGGTGTGAAACAGGTTTCCATCACAGCATGACTAGTAACAGGGTTTGGAAAATTATCACGCTTACCTTGATCTTAGCTGCAATTGGCCACGCAATGCTGCTGGAACAATTATATATTTAAATGACAGCTTTGATAAGAGTCTCTTACCTGCTTTTCCTGGTCTTCAATGGCAGTGACATCTCACTGTGATAACTTCACCCCCTCAAGAGTCACTGGATTGTTTATGTCATGTGTCGCTTCGCTGTTTAGGGACGCCGTACTCTCCATCTCCAACAAATTAAATTCTATGTTACCATGAAAGTTTTTCACTTACACACAACTTAACACAGAGTTAAACAATTTTTCCTGTAATCATATCTTATTTCTTGTAAGTCTGACATATCTTCTTCCGTTGAATCATTGTCATCCTCATCGCTATTTCCATCCCATTGTCTTCAAATGCAATTGTTTCAAGTTTTTCTTTCGTTGGCGTACATTATCCTATTACTGTTTTATTTCATTCACACTATGACATAACCTTTACCATTCCATTTCTCCAGATTGCTGAAATGTTTGGCGGTACATTTCGTGTTTCATTTTAACAGTTACAATTCTGGTAGCATGCCATTGTTCGGAAACTGTCCATATTAATTGTATAGCATTCTGCTCCATATTTTACGGAGGAAGCCTTAAGGTGGCATTACAATATTTGGTCTATCAAAGTGTTTTCTGAGTCGGTTTGTTAGCTGTTAATAAATCATACAATTTTCTTTTCATACTAGTGTCATCACTTGTGATATTGTGAACTTGTAAACAAGAAAGCTCGCCTCTTCTTAAAGAACTTGACGTTGGAGGTTTATCTACCAGTGTAATATGGTAAGAAACATTATCTATTGCTAGCACCGAGTTAAGTTATAAATAAGGAATTAACCTCATGATTAACCATTTAAGATTATTTCAGTATTCATTTGTTAATGAACACTTAAAAGGCATATAACTGTCAGAGCACATTACAGTCAACTGAACTGGGGGATCATTCCGGTTTTATACATGAAACTACAATTTTACACAAATACAGAAACGCTCCTTTAATTGTTCATTAACCATTAAGAGAGGAACTTTGCTTGACAGACAAATTGATAAGACAGTATTCTGCTACGACCTCGTATTGCTGTCAGTAGATGGCAACAACAGTAATATATTGCCGCGGTGAATAAAATTGATAATTATTTACAAGGTTTTAAAACGAACTATATTTCTACTGTTGCACAGACCTTATGTTTACTTTGTTTCTGCTTTGCGAAAATAAACAATAATTAGAAAATATTTCCATAGAAATGTGACCGAAGAAATGTATCTGTGTGGGAATGAAAGTGTTCTAAGTTAAGTGTATAATCTACAATTTTTTGCAGATTTCTTCTGTGAGATTGTTCCAGTTAAGTAAAAGTTTCAGAAGACGCATTCGCTCTATAATATGCGCAGATGTGTAGTACCGATCTACAAGTTCGCAGAATCTTAATCTGCCATGATATAGTATTGAGTATCTTTTAAAAGGATATAATCTTAACATAGTGATAGGATATCATAATAGTTTTACTAGAATAAATTCAAATATTTTGAAGAAGGTAAAATTTGTTACTGTTTTCTACAACTTATTCTCGCTCTGACACTACGGCCAGAGAGAGACAGAAGACTCATTGCTCAAGAGCGCCGAGGCATACTTCCTCAAGATCGACAAATAAGGTGCGTGTCTTCCATCCTTAGCGCATTTTGTACCACATTATTCAGTTTCAACATAAGGGCCTGTTGTAGGAGATGGCAAAATACATTGAAAAACTCTGGCAAAGCAGTGAATTTAAATGCCCAGATAAGTACTTGTTCGACACACAGACGTGAAAAGTTTTATGAATACGTACCACGTAAGTGATAGAGACAGGCAAATTTTAGCTCTTAATTAGCCGCCAGGAGAGAAAACGCTAACGTTCCAACCGCGTCTTGCTGTCCACAGATGGCTCCAGCTTTAATATCCTGCCCTGGTGAAGAAAATGTGTAATTATTTACAAATATTTAATGTGAACTGCATTTATACTCTTTGCGCATACTTTAAGTTTATTTTGCATTTAACTGTATGAAAGTAAACTGTAACTATATTGTATTTTGATACAAATTTGACCACAAACGTAATTCTATACGAGAATGGAAGTCTTCGGAGTAAAATATATAAGCAACAATTTTTATAATTGTTTTTCATTGTAAGATTTCAATTCCAAAAAACTCAGGTTATAAAATTTTTTGCTCTATAGTTATAGTACCTTGAGGTTTGCCACAAGCTTCGATCACAGAATGACTGATAACAGGGTTTTGAAAATTATCACGCATCCCTTGTCCTTAGCTGTTATTGGCCACGCAATGGTTCCTGAACACTGAAGTATTTAAGTGAAAGCTTTGATGAGAGTCTCTTACCTGTTTTCCCTGGTCTTCAATAGCAGTGATATCTCTCTGTAACAACTTCACTCCCTCAAGAGTCACTGGATTATTTATTTCATATGTCCGTATTTTGGGAAGCCGTACAGTTAGTCTGCAACAAATTAAATGCTCTAGTTCTAGAAAGGTGTTTCACTTACACACAACATAACAGAGTTAAACAATTTTGCCTTTTATCATACTTTATTTCTTCTACGTTTGACACATCTTCGTCTGTTGAATCATTGCCATCATCATTATTTCCATCTTATTGTCTTCAATTATAATTCTTTCAATTTTTTCTTCCTTTAGTGCATGCTTTCCTAACAGTTATCTTTTATTTCATCCACATTATGACATACCTTTTCCCATTTAATTTCTCCAAATTGCTCACATGTGTGCCGGTACAAAATTTCAGCTTTCATTTTAAAACTCACATTTCTGGAAGCATCCTTTTGTTCAGCATCTGTCCATATTAATTTTATAGGATTCAGATGCGCATATTACGGAGGAAGCCTTATGGTTGCATGACAATATTTTGTCATTCAAAGTGTCTTTCTGAGTCGGTTTGTTACCTGGAAATAAATCATACAATTTATTTTCTTGCTACTGTCAACACTTGGGATATTGTGAATTTGTAACTAAGAAAGCTTACCTCTTCTTGAGGAACTTGAAGTTGGAGGTTTATCTACTTGTGTATTATGGTAAAAGACATTATCTATTCCTAGCACCGAGTTAAGGGGTAAACTTAACATAATTTCAGTATTAATTTGTTTATGAACAGTTAATAGGCGTATGACTGTCATAGCACATTACAGTCAACTGAACTGGGGGACCATTGCGGGACTTATACATGAAATTACTATTTTACACATTTACAGGAAACGCTCATTTAAATGTTAATTAACCGTCAAGAGAGGAACTTTGCCTGACAAGCAAATTGACAAGACAGTATTCTGCTACGACCTCATATTGCTGTCCATAGATGGCTCCACCTGTAGTATCTCGCCACGGTGAAGAAAATTGATAATTATTTACAAGGTTTTAAAACGAACTATATTTCTACTGTTGCACAGATCTTAGGTTTATTTGGTTTCTGCCTTATGAAGATAAAGGATAATTAGAAAGTATTTCGATAGAAATGTGATCGAAGAAATATTTTTGTGTCGGAATGAAAGTATTGTAAGTTAAGTATATTATCTACAATTTTAGTTATTTCTTCTGTCGGTGGATACCTCGGTTGAGGACATCAGGACAGACCTCGTCCGCCAGGGTATCACCCCCAGAGTGATAAAGCAGCTTACAAGGCCAGCTCCTGATCGCCAAGGAACTAAATCCCCCCTCCCACTGTTCCTTGTAGTGGTGGAGCGGACCAGTGACCCAGAAATTAAGTTGGACGGAGTCACAACCATCTGCTACCTCCGGGTTCAGATGGAACCAGCAAAGGGCTCTGGCGGCCCCCCTCAATGTTATAGATGCCTGGGGTTTAACCACTCCAGCCATTTCTGCCACCGTAACTCACGCTGCTTACGGTGCGGTGGCACCCATTCCAAAGATGTCTGTTCGCGTGCCATCACTGAGGTACCCACCTGCGCTAACTGCAAGGGTGATCACATTGCGTGCTACGGGGGCTGCCCGACTAGGAAGGCTGTGATAGCCTCTAGGAAGGCGCCAGCTCCATCATCGACTAGGCAGAAAACTGCCCCCACCGTACCAGTGCAGCCTGCTGCTTCTGGTACAACTCAGAAAGCAC
This sequence comes from Mantis religiosa, assembly GCA_030765055.1. Lineage (NCBI taxonomy): Eukaryota > Metazoa > Arthropoda > Insecta > Mantodea > Mantidae > Mantis > Mantis religiosa. Next base: position 19,388,866 of record CM060953.1, on the reverse strand, counting down.
GTGGTGTGCCTACCTTTGCGGAGGTGGTGCGCAAGCCAGCGGATCTGCCGACGGTATCACGGGAAAAACACTCACGTCCACCTAAGGCTACAGAAACAGCCCCTAATACCACCCCCTCTGATAGAGCGCAGGGAAGACGCCCTGCCAGTGAGCGAGAGTCTGCTTCCGAGGCGCCGAGCGGGCGAGGTACTCCCAAACCCGATCGCCAGCTGAGGGACGGACGGGCTAACGGTAGGCCGGCGCCCAGGCACTCTTCAGCATCCCCCACTCCCACCAAAGCTTCCGCTTCAATAGAAGTTTCTCCCCCCACCACACAGTCCTCGGAGATGCTGGGATGGTTGCAGCAGTTGCTGCAGAACCACGGCCGGCGTCTCTGTGAACTGGTGGTGAGGTTCTTTGACACCACAGATCCTGCAGCCCGAATGGTCATTGCCATGGAGGCGCTTGCCTTGTTGTCCGCAGTAATCCGCGCAAACCAGGATGGCGGGTCGAACTAGGCCTCTGTCCTCGTTCAGATTCGCATTCTGGAATGCGTGTGGCATCAATGGTCAACAAGATGAACTCCTGCATTTCGCGAGGTCATTTGCTTTGGAACTCATCTTGGTATCGGAAACACATCTCCGACCTGAAATGTCATTCCGGATTTCCGGCTACCACTGCCTCTGGGTCGACCGTGTGGGCCGTCGCGGCGGCGGCACGGTGATCTTTGTGAGGAGGGGGGTAGTCTTTAAACCTGTCCAGCTTCCCGCTCTTCAAACCCTTGAAGCCACTGCCGTCTGCGTGAACCTGGGCGGTTCCGAAGTCCTGATAGTGTCTGCTTATCACCCTCCTAGCCAACAGTTCATTGCTAATGATTATCTCTCCATCCTCGCCCTACATCCCAACGTCATTATGGCTGGGGATTTGAATGCTAAACACCCGCGTTGGCATTCGGGTCCCCGGACAGACGCAAGAGGCAGAGAAATCATCCGCATCATAGACGGAGATCCTCAACTGAGAGTGGAGGGTCCCTGGCAACCCACTCATTTCCCGCGAAGACAAGGCCGTCCTTCGGTCATTGACTTCGCAATCATCAAACATTTTCCATTTCACTTATCACTCAATTCACAAAGCGCCTTACATTCCGACCACAACCCAGTTGTGGCTGAGGTAAACTTACGGGTTGTCAGTCATGAATTCACGGTTCAAAACCGTGAAGTCGATTGGGATTGCGTACGGGTCTGCTTAAATGACTCCATACCTCCTAACCCTCACATTACAGATATACCGACCTTGGAGACGGCGATCTCCTCCTTCACCTCCATCGTAGGACGAACAGTTCGCAACCTCACCATTCACACTCCAGCACCTCTACACCCTCACGTCATCCCGCTAGACATCCATCTTCTCATTCGTCGCTCTTGGGCGGCTCGCAGACTATATCAGCGACACCGCACTCGTCATAATCAGGTTCTGCTCGCACGCTTGCGCCGAGAGGTTCGACTTCGACTACGCGAGCACCGTGTGCGCGCGTGGGAGGAGTTGATGTCTCGAGTGAACTTTGAGAATGGTGAGGCGTGGAGGCTTGCAAAAGGACTCCGGAACCGTGGAGGAGCACCAAACACCCCTATCCAAGGCACCCAAGACCTGGTGTACGAACCCCAAGCTAAAGCAAATGTGTTTGCCGACTACCTAGAGAGGACCATGAGGCCACGAGATGACCCCAGGACCTAGACTTCACTGGCCGCGTCAAGCGAGAGGTTCGTCAGTACCTTCGACGCCCTCTTGCTGAGGCGGACCGACTACCTGTCATTAGACCCAGTGAGCTCCAGGGCGCACTCCGGCGTCTAAATCCCAAAAAAGCGTCGGGACCTGATGGGTTGACACCTATTATGCTCCGCCATCTTCCATTCAAGGCCGTTCTTTTCCTTACTCGGGTTTTTAATATGTGTCTCGCCCTGGGCCACTTTCCACGGCAGTGGAGGGAGGCTCGGGTGATTTGCATTTTGAAGCCCGGTAAAAATCCGGCTCTCCCCGCCAGTTACCGCTCCATTAGCCTCCTGTCAGTCCTCTCGAAAGTTTTCGAGAGGCTTGTTTTAGCCCGCTTGTCGCCCCTACTGGGGGACGTTCAAGCTATTCCTCCCCATCAGTTTGGTTTTCGTCCTGGGCACTCGACATCACAGCAGTTGCTCCGTCTGGTGGAGGCCGCTGCCCTGGGTTTCCAGGAAAGGGCATTCACTGCGGCAGTATCTCTGGATTCGAGAAGGCCTTCTCTACCACCTGGCATGCAGGCCTCCTACACAAACTAATCACCCTGGGGCTTCCTACACACATAATACACATCTTACACTCATTCCTAAAACACAGATATTTCACAGTTGTTGTGGCGGGAAAGCTTTCTACCAGACGACCCATCAGAGGAGGCGTCCCAGAAGGCTCTGTCTTATCCCCTACACTCTTCAGCGTGTACGTGGCGGATCTCCCCACGGAGCAACACGTCAACATTGCCCAATATGCGGACGACGTGTTATTATACAACACAAACAGAAACGCACGCAGAGCCTTCAACCCAATACAGCGACACCTAAGCCTCATTTATGATTGGTGTAGGCTTTGGCGATTGTCTATCAACCCAGAGAAAAGCCAAGCCATACTCTTCACTAAGCGTCACTTTCCCGCCAACCTCCCCGCCTTTAATTACTCTGGCAGAAGGATAGAGTGGACAAATTCTCTCAAATACTTAGGTGTAAAGCTGGACAAGGGCCTAACTTTTCGGGGTCACATCCAGGAGGTGACTCATCGGGCATGCGGAGCTTCGGCTTCGTTATACCCCATGATGCGCTCAGGAATGCCGACACCCCTTAAGTTGCGCCTTTTTCAGGCTTTAATTCTTCCCATCATGCTTTATGCTTGTGAGATCTGGGGCATGGCCGCAGGATCCAATCTGCGTCAAATTCAGCGTGTACAAAATAGATGTCTTAGGGCCATCTATTCTGTTTGCTGGAGGTTTTCCGTGAGATACCTTCATGAAGCCTCATCTCTCCACTATGTGGAAGATGTCATTAGGCGCCGGGCCACAAAATTCTACGCGAGTTTGCCTCAACACCAGAGCGCCCTGGTTAGGTCTCTAGGGAACTACAGAACAACCGAAAGACGCTACAAGCTATACCGGCTTCCCCGCATGGCATGCGGGCACACCCGGTAACAATAGAGTACTTATTTCAACCTAAAAATTACTACTGTTTGAATTTAATACACATTCTAAATTAAACTCTTCCTGAAAATTATCACACCAGCGGTGCTAACATAGCGTTGCACCCGAGTTGGCTACCATGAGGAGCTACGGCTACCTCCCTTCTTTCATCTACATAATCTTAAACCACCAACATGCAAAACCCCACATTTCCTGTCATTAAGTGGTTAAGTCCGTGTAGGACAGGTACACGAATGACACACATCGTGCTGACCCTCAGTCAGCCGCCAGTTACTTGAATGAATGAATGAATTTCCTCTGTGAGTTGATTCTATTCTATTTTTTTTTTTCAATTTTTGACATTGTGGGATAGCAGTATGATTGGTAATCGGACTCTAAATGAAATTAAGAAAAATAATACTCAAGTTGCCCGTAACTGCTATAGATCCTACCTTTTACTTTACTCAAATGATCGTATCATGTAATACCGTTAGTACTTATGGATATAAAATGTTTCGTGGGCTTTGACTGCAGCTTACGACTTTGAATAGCTTTCATTAAGTTTATTAAAGCTTACATTTAATATTATTATTTCTAGCAATACATCAACTGAGATAACATAAAATAATACTTAGGCGTTCAAAGTCAATATTTACTTGTATACATTTATTGTAACATTCTCGCAGCGTGTCAGATAACTTCCTCGTGAAGATGACGCTAAACAATTCATTTTGACCATCAAGGTAGGAGTTACTGAAATATCTCTTATGATTTTCTTAGCTACTTTGTTTCCATAGTTACCGCAGTTCTAGAGGATGGTATTGTACACGTGACTAACATAAACAAGTTAGGATAGACAATGCATAGTCTGCAACTAAGCATAAAGCAGTTAATTTCCTTAAACCTAATTGGTAACAGATGCTGATAAATTGGTATTTAAACAAGGTGGATGAAAATATTAGATTAGAATGTCTTTAAAACTGCTTCTCGAATTAACTCGTTACTGGCGTTTTCAAGAGTTAATGTCTCTAATATCTCAAAACTGGAACTAATCACCTGCCACTGCGACACTGTACAGAGATTAACTACCTTCTTGTATCATGTAGCCCTCTGTATTTATGTTTCTTTAACAGTTATGAGTGCCCAATCCACAATAGCGAAGATTGTTACTCCAAATATCATTGGTTCGGGTCCTGCAATGTAGTTAAGTTCTTGCTTTTTTCAATACATTAGCTCCCTAATAATAGCAACACGTGAAGCTATTCGAAAGGTATAAGGAATTTTGTATACAGTACGACAGTCATATGTTCGCCGCTGTCAACTTTTCATTGAAAACGCAGTCGCCATTTCGAGCAGTTTGTATAAACCTGATGTGAAGAGTTTCATTTACTTTTACTTTATGTAAGTTCGTTCATCCTTTAAGCCATCTCCAATTTAGATGTACAACATTTTAAGGTATTAAGCAGGATTTAACCTGTTTTAGAAACAATTGTAATTAAAATATAAAATATACACAGTCATACAAAAATTAACAGCTTGGACGAAACACAAGCAATCTACCAAACAAACAATGAAAAAATTAAACTATCAAGAAGAGTGGTGATTCTAAGCCTTGATGTTTCAGTTGAAGGCAAATGTGATAGCTATTTCACCACAGAGAGTGCTCCGGCAAGTCTCTTCATTTTCGTTTGTTAAGTACTCAAATGTTATTATCACTTGCAGTGTCGCGCTGGTACTTTAGAACCTTTCAGCCATAACTTCCACATATGAACCAACACACAAATTACTTCTTTAAGATATCTCTACTTGCTCTGGAAATATTTCCTGTAATTAGCTCCCTGTATACTTGCATTAATGACCTCGTGTTTGCTTAAGTGATTTAGCCTTCCTCACTGACATTTCTCAACATTTCAATAATCTTTATCGTCATCTTCAGAGATTGTTCCACAGTATAGTTCATGTGTATGACATGGTTAGATCATTCGTAAACAAGACAGATGTATAAAAAGCAAATTTTAAAAAACAATTTCATCGATTTACAGGTCTAAAGATCTCTTCCCAATATTTCTCTAACAAACCTGAATAAATATATCGGCCTGTTAGATAACGTAAAGATCGAACTTAAAGTAAGCTGATTCAGTGATATTAAATCCATGCAGAATGATTTTGCTCTGTTTGCTAATCCTCTTGCAATAGATTTACATAGGCTTAAACCAGAAATACAGGATAAAGTCGCTGATTTACAATGTGATACGTACATTCAATTTCAATGTAAGAAGTTGACTGATTTGATATATTTAAACATCTGAAAGCAGATACATATCCATCTCTTAGATCGTAGCAGATATGTCTGGATCAACATATTGTGACTCTGTGGGTTCGTAGAATCAAAATTCCAAGTTGCAGAAATTAAAAATGTTCTTTATTTCTGTAGAAATACGCTCTGTTCTATTTTTACAGAAGTCTCATTACGTCACACACACACAATCCCAATCTACCAAGGTCGATGACCACATCAACAGAGTTCTGATTACATCTGTTTACTACATCTGCTCTCGTTACAACACTCTACAACTGGTTACTCCTACTGCTCTGTTTACGACTGCCTCTTCGCGAGTCACCGCTTACTTAAATACCTCATTGATAATTCGAGACTGTTCTGTAACAATCACTAGATATTTCTGGAACAAACAACAAATCGAATGCTCTATAAAACAATCAAAACGTCATCAGAATGTTTTAATTACGTCACTTATCTGTGTCAGTAAGTATTTTATCTCGCGCTATCTTTATCTGTTTTTGTAAGCTCTTTATTTCCACACTTTCTGCCTATCAGTTCCTTTGTGTAAACAAGCCGCGCGAACACTTTTAGCGCGTACGCCGCCAGTCGTAAAAAGGGATTCGGCCCAATATATATGCCAACAATTTTTTTCCAAAATAAACTTTATAAAATCAAAGCAATAAATGCGATTAACAAATGGTAATTTACATGCTCTACCAAGAGTGTCTATTTGTGATACATCACTAGATTTTCATGGCCCATTACAAATAGAAGTGAACTGAAATATATTGCTCAAATTTTTAGGCTTACCTAACGGATCGTAGACCAAAATATTTGGATAAAATTTTGTGTACTATTCCTAAATATACTTGTAGCGAGTCCACCACTGACTCTGAACGAAGATACATGCCTTCACCTGTTCGACATTACGTCATGTGCATTACGGATTGCATACTGAGACCTCATACTTCTCTGTCATTAAGTACATGCTTGCCGATGGCCAGTTTAGTATTTAACCGACATAGAGACTCCCGCACACTCACGTAAAGGTTATATAAATACATACCATGTACGTTATAAGGACGTGCTCTTTTAGTTTTTAATTAACCGTCTGGAAAGCAACAATTATTGTCATATTATCAGATGGTAATCTTCCAACCGCTTCTTACTGTCCACAGATGGCTCCACCTGTAATATCCTACTGCGGGGAAGAAAATTTATAGTAATTTACAAATTTTAATATGTAGTGTATTTATACACTTACAATATACCTTAACTTTGTTTGCTTTTAACTGTGTGAAAGTAAATGGTAATTAGAAGGTATTTTGATCCAAGTTTAACCGAAGAAGTAATTCTGTACGAGAATAGCAGTTATTTGAATCACATATATAAGACACAATTTTCATGACTATTTCACACCTGGATTTGAATGTTGTAATCTAACTGAAATAAACGTTTCTGCTACACAATTATACTATTTTGAGATTTGCAACACTGTGCGATCACAACATGACTAGTAATAGAGTTTGGAATAACATCGAGCTTCCGTTACCCGTAGCTGCTATGGACCGCGCCATGGTGCTTGAACACTGAAATATTTAAATGAAAGCTTTGATGCAAGTCTCTTACCTCAATTCCTTCGCATTCAATAACAGTGATATCTCACCGCTTACCTCAGTATCGTGGATATTAGCATGTCTGCCTCACGTTCAAGAGCTCTCGAGTTCGAATCTCTGTCAGGGTGAGTTACCTGGTTAAGGGGTTTTCCGAGGTTTTCCCTTATCCTAAACGGCGAATGTCGGGTAACTCTAAGCTCCGTGGACCCTGGGATCTTTTGAACACACTTTCACCCATTCCATTCATCGACCGAAATAACAATGTTGGAGGATGTAAATGCAGAAAAAAGACATCTCTCTACGATGACTTCACCCTCTGAAGTATCACTGCATTGTTTATTTCACGCGTCGCTGTTTTGGGAAGCCGTACAGTCATTCTGCAACAAATTAAATGCTATTATTCCAGAAAGCTTTTGCACTTATACACAACTTAACAGTTAAACAATTTTGCCTTTAATCATATTTTATTTCTTCTAAGTCTGACACACCTTCGTCTGTTGCGTCATTATGACTGCCATCCTCCTCATTGTTTCTATCGCATTGTCAGTTATAATTTTTTTTTCTTCCTCTGTGCACCCTTTTCTCAATAATGCTGTTTTATTGTGTCCATATGATGTCATACATTCTCCTATTACATTTGTCCAATATTCTCATATCATTCATTCCGTATCTAATTTTGCATGTCACATATCTGCAAGCAACATATTCTTTGGTGTCTGTCCATACTAATTCTGAATTATTGAGATTCGGATGTTACGGAGAAAGCCTTAAGGTTGACTAGTTATATTCTGCCACTATTTGGTCAATCAAAATGTGATTCTAATTTGGTTCATTGGCCAGAATAAAATCAAAGAATTTTGTTTCGGTGCCACCTTCATCAAACTGTATATTGTAATTTTTTAAACAAGAAAGTATATATCTTCTTAAAAAACTAGATGTAGGGGGCTTATCTACTTGTGAATTATGTAGAGATACATTATCTGTTGCTAGCATCAATTTAAGGTCTAAATTAGGAATTCACATTATGATTAACCATGTAACATAATTTCAGTATTCATTTGTTTAAGAACACTTAATAGACGTATGACTAGCATAGCACATTACAGTCAACTGTACTCGGTTAGGGGGGCGTGAGTTTGACTGAGTGTTGGAGCTGGCAAGAGACAGAAGAGAAAGAGCTCTTTGGAGATGAAAATCAGTGTTCTGACGCATTGTGGTACTTATACATAAAACTACTATTTTACACATTTAGAGAATACGGTCTTTTAATTGTTAATTAACCGTCAAGAGAGGAACTTATGTTGACAAGTAAATTGAGAATTAATTCTGCTCCTACCGCGCCTTGCTGTTCACAGATGGCTCCACCTCTAATATCTTGCCGCAGTGAGGAAAACTGGCAATTATTTACAAAATTTTAAAATGAATTACAGTTATACTGCTGTAGTATATTCCTTAGGTTTAGTTGGTTTATGTTTCTTGAAAACAGAAACCTATTTGAATATATTTTGATAGAAATATGACCGAAGATATAATTCTGTGTGGGAATTATGGTTTCTAAGTTAAGTATATAATCTACCATTTTTGCCGCTTTCCTCGATGAGATGGGTCTAATACGAAGGTAATTCATGAAGTTTTGTTTGCTATGTAATGATGGTAGTAGCTCCTATGTTAGCACTTTAAATCATTGTGGAACAGCAGCATAATTAATATTTAATATTATTTCACAATAATATGATATTACGAAAAATCGCCCATAGCTGCTAAAGGTGCACTCGGTTTACTGTACTTAAAGAATCGTGTGATGATATATCGTTGTCACTTAGCCATGCAACACTATTCGTAACTTTTGACTGTACCTGAAGATTTCAAATTACTTTCACACGGTTTGTTCAAGCTCACATAACAATAACTATTATTGTTATCCGTAGAAATACAACTAGGATAATATAAAAGGAATACTTAGCCGTTCACACCCTGTGGAACTGCTGCAATTATGGAAACAAAGTAGATAAGGAAATTATGAAACATTTCAGTAATTCCTCCAGTGAAAGTCATAAGAATTTTTGCATCAATATTAGGACGAATCAATTTGTCACGTTATGAGAATGTTACAATAAATGTATACAAAGTCAAAATATGTTTACATCTAAACTGTAAGATATTCTCTAACCGAGCAGGATGGCTCAGGTTGTTTCGTCTCTGGTGCCCACTCGGAATGTCCGGGTTTGATTCCTGTGGCCAACCTACTTGAGCCATAGGCTTTCATGGTAGTTTTCCCAGGTCTCAAGGTGAATCCTGAGTAGGTTAATTACCACAGCTGAATTTTCTGTCCCTCCATTTCTAATCTGGTGCTCTGTTTCAGGGTAGAACCGTTGACGGGTGTCTTGGCGCTGTATGGCAGGATGATATCCCCTGTATAAAACTTCCTCCTCTGAAAGGATGGTCTCCAATCTGGTAGTGCCGTTTCCAGACTGCAGGAGGATGAGTTACCGCTTATAATGGCCTGCCCGGGAGGTTCCAACTAGTAAAGTGGAGGAACCTTGCTATCTGTATTGTCGAGGCTCCTTGGATCGGCCACCCTCTTCATCCTCTCTCATCATCCTTCCTCCCGGAGTGCCCCACTTGGGAGCGTAGATACAATAGATCAAGACTGGTCACAGGACCCAATAAAAAACAACGTTGTGTGTTAAGATTTGTTTTCTATCTGCTAAATCTTCCAGTTATAGATGAGTGATGCACAATAAAGAGAAGATCAGTGCTACTGGCAGAAAATTCTAGATATAGCTTTCATTTGATACGAATTGAATGTTATACATGTCTAGCGTTTAAATGAAAATCTTTGGAGTCGTTCTTGTGTAACTCAAACTTTTTGAAATTTTTTTATATATATATTGTAACTTTCTGGGTTCGTGAAATTAAAAGTCCAATTGCACAAACTCAAAATGTTCTTTGTTTCCACCGAATTGCAGTTGGAACACTTGCCGATAACACAGAATTACGTAATGCACACAATTACAATTCGTCATTTCGTCTGTCACAGGTCCACTGCACGCTCACAATTACGTACAACTCCTCTGATACACGTACACCGTCTTCCAGGCCGTTCGCGCACTCGGGGCTCCTCACATTGCTCGCCAAGAACTGAACATTCCTCCAGATGATCATGATGATATATATATAAGGGCGCTCAACTACGGCGGTCATCAGCGCCCTTTAAAAAACTAGTCATGGCAAAAGCCAGATATAAAACTTTCTAAAAACTATACAAGTGTAACAAAACCTATTAAAAATACACGTACATGAAAAAAATCAGTCAAAACCAACTAAAAATTTCGTTCACTAAATCCTAAACTCTAAACTAGACAAGAATCTAAAAACCTTCTCCACGGGTCTCCACGCACGGCCTACACGTGGGTGGGCCTGTTGACCGCCTCCCTCAACCACGAAGAGGAGCCCACACGAGTGAGACTGTTGGCTCGGGACCCCGGGTGCGCCAAACCCGTACCTACCGAAGTAGGCCCCTGGGGGGACACTCCTCCAGTCCGACGCGTCGCTTATATAGGCCGAACTGGACAATCTAGAATGTTCCGGGTTAGTTGAAATATCCTGGCTGTTCCAGAAAACTCAGGGGGAGGGAAAAGAGATGGCACAGTGGCCTGCGATCCCTTCAGTTGGCGCGACAAAATAAATGGGTGGGCGTGGCCGAATGCTTCCCGGCTCGCACTTAGCCGTCAGTTGGTCGTGTTGAACTGGATGAACTAGTACTCCTTGCTCCATATATTGCTTGTGTTTACCTAGAACCTTAGAACCTTAGAACCTAGAACCTTCCTAACATCCTCGGCTAATGTCGACTTGTACAACGAGGACTCCGGCCTCTATCAACGCGGGAGCGATGGAAAACTTCGGGACTCTTTCCTTGGGGCAATACCTACAGTCTAAGGAATCCCCCCTCCGCTTCTGAAGACAGGTGGAAGTGGTTAAGTCACATACGCGCGTCAAAACTGCAGGATAGACTACCGTAAACCTCGGTGTGGCCACCTGGTGATCTAGCACACCTTCTACTGGCTCTGCAGGATAGTGCTCGGGACCTTTTGGGCAACCCTCTGCCATATCCGGGCGGCCGACGCCTGGCCGGAGGATTCCAATCTCCAGCAGTTGTCGGGAACACACTGTCCCTCGAGTACAACTTAATCCGAACAACTACCCTAACGGAGGGGCTCGAATCACCGCCTCTGAAGAGGATGGATCCGCTCTGTACCGTGAGTTTTGATTTGATGAGCTCCTTGGAGGTGATAGTGGCGTCTCCGTCGGTGTCTTGATGATCTTGAAGTCCTGACTCTTTATCCGCGGAGTGGCTGAGTTTTTATACCGCTCTACTCTCACTGAAGCTTCCCGAGTTCGATCCTATGCGACCGCAAGGTGAGATTTGTAGTTGACAACACGGTGCTGGAACGACCTTTCTCCGGTGTTTCCGGTTTTCTTCCACCATCTCATTACACCAGCACTCCATCTTCACTTCATGTAACATTAGTGCCACCGCCTGCGGTGCCATATGTTGTAAAAGCAGGTGCTAAACACTACACATTACACTTTACGTCCTCTTCAAAGGTGTTGTCGAAATTGGACAGTTTTCCTTCATACTGCGTCGTTAATGCAGTTGGACCCTGGGCGCTTTTTAATAAACGGATTTCTTGATCTATATCGTGATTCTTGTTCCATAAATGGTACGCTACTGCCGATTTTTCTGTCCTTTATATTTCTAAGATACTCCTTATGCCTAATGTTCAACTTCGTTTTTGTTTTGGCCGTGTAAAAGTAGTCACAGCCTTTACAGTTTACCCGGTACACAACTGAGTTTCTGTCTGTGTCATTTTACTTTGTATTATATGATGTCAAAAGACGTACATTTTGTTTGCCCTATGAGGTCAAAGTTATATGCTATTCTGGAATATTTGTGTAGCCCTGGGATGGTAAACACTAGCAATATATGCAGCACAGAGCACAAAGTGGACTTAAAATTATATTAAGTTTAGAAAAATTTTACACATAAAGCCCTGTTGTCCGAGAGGGTAAATGTCATTAAAATCTTCATGCAAAGCGCTGTATTTATATGCCCTGTTTAGTAGCTGAAACACACGCACAGACCACCACGTGAAATGTTTTATAACTATGTACCATGTACGTTATAAGGACACGCTCTTTTAGTTCTTAACTAAGCGCCAGGTTAACAAACAAGTTGAAAGATGGTAATGGCCCTACCTCGTCTTGCCGTCCACAGATGGCTCCACCTGTAATATCCTACCGCGGCGAAGACAATTTGTAATTATTTACAAAGTTGTAAAATGAACTCCATGTATATTGCTTGTGTATACATTGCGTTTCTTCGCGTATCACTGAATAAAAGTAAACAGTAAGTACAATATATTTTGATAAAAATTTGACGTAATAAATTATTTGGTATGAGAATGAAAGTCATCTGAATTAAATATATAAATCACAAATTTTTTAGCTTTATTTCATAGTAGAATTAGAATTAGAATTCAAATGTTTTGAAAACATTTTTGTAGTGCAATTAATATGTGGTTAAGTTTGCAGTTTGACTAGTAATTGGTTTTGGAAAGAAATCGCCGCCCCGTTGCCCGTAGCTGCTATGGGTCGGACAATGGTTTTTAAACACTTCAATATTTACATGACAACTTTTATGAGAGTCTCTTATCTGCTTTCCCAGGCCTTAAATGGTACAGATATCACACTGCAATGAGTTCACGCACTGCAGCATCTCTGGATTATTTATTTCGTGTGTCGTTATTTAGCGAGGTTTACAGTCAGTCTCCATCAAATTAAGTAATGTATTTCCAGAACAAATTTTTTATTTTACACACAAGCTAACACTGGGTTTACCAATTTTGGGTTTGATAAATTTGCCTCATTATCACAGTCATCCTCGACACTGTTACCATCACATATCAATTATAATTTTTTCTTACTCTAGTGAATCCTGTACCCAATCCTCCTGTTCTCTTTCATCCATATGACGACATACATTTCGCAATTCCATTTGTCCAATTTTACCAAATCATCCATTCCGTCCTTCCTTTTAAAAGTCACATATCTCCAGCCAACTCTTGTTTGGTATCTCTCCATAAATTCTACAGGATTTAGATGTGGATGTTATAGAAGAAGCCTTATGGTTCTATAGTTATATTTCTGACAATATTTGGTCAATCAATATATTTTTCTGAGTCGATTTGTTAGCTGGAATTAATCCAAACAGCTTTGGTTTAGTGCTACATTCATCAAACGGAGTATTGTAATTATGTAGCTGAAAAAACATATAACTTCTTAAAGAACTTGACCTTGGAGGTTTATCTACTTATGTATTATGATAAGAGAAATTATCTATTGCAAACACCAAGTTAAGGGGCGAATGCGTATGTAAATGATAGCACATTACAGTCAACTGTACTCCGGAAGAGGGGGGGGGGGGTTACTGAGTAAAGGAGTTGGAAATAGAGAAAAAGTTGGATCTGAAATCGCTGAAGTTGAAAGTCAGTGTTCTGGAACCATTGCAGGACTTATACATGAAACTACTATTTTACACGTTTACAGGAGACGCTCTTTTAATTGTTAATTAATCGTCAAGTGAGGAACTTTGCTTGGCAAATAAATTGACATATAATTCTGTTCTTATCTGGTCTTGCTGTACATAGATGGCTCCACCTGTAATGTCGTAACCAAGTAAGAAAAGAAATAGTAATTATTTACGAGGTTTTAAAATGAACTATATTTCTACTATTGCATATACCTTAGGTTTATTTGATTTTTACTGTATAAAAAGAAGAATAATGAGAGTGTATTTTGATAGAAATTTGATTGAAGAAATAGTTATGCCTGGGAATAAAAGGCTTTTAATTTAAGTATATAATCTACAATTTTTACAGTATTCCACTATGAGATGGTTGTAATTATACAGTTTGTTTCTAATATAATTACGGCAGTAGTTCCTATGTTAGCATCATTGTGGGATAGCAGCATGACTAATAATCGGACTGGAATTGAAATTACGAAAAATCACACTCACGTTTTCCTTCATATTCCTTGCAGATGCATGATCGTATAATTTAATATCGTTAGCAATTTGCATGCAAAGTATTTCGTGAGCTTTGTCTGCAACTTACGACTTCAAATTGATTTCATAAGGTTTATTAAAGCTTATATAAAATAAGTATTGTTATCTGTAGCAATCTGTAGCAATACAATAATGAATATCAAATGAATACTTAGCCGTTCAAATTCAATGTTTACTTGTATACATTTATTGTAACATTCTCGCAAAGAGTCAAAATACGACCTCGTGATGTTGAGGCCAAACAATTCATATTGTATTTCACGGTAAGAATTACTGAAATATCTCTTATGATTTTCTTAGGTGCATTTTAGCGCAGTTTTACAGAGTGCTAATGAATTACACTGAAATATTTTCAGAGGATGTAGACGTGACTAATATAAACAAGTTAGGATAGGCAAGGCATAATCTGTGACTAAACATAACGTAGGAATTTGCGTTAAACCAAAATGGCATCAGAAGCTGATAAGTTCGTATTTAAACAAGGTTGCTTCCCGAATATCGAAATGTCGATTCTTAGGAACTCGTTATTTTTGTTCTAAAGATTTAATGCCTCAAAGATGTCTCAAATCTCGAACTGATCATCTGCGACACTGAACAGCGATTAAATGCCTTCATGTAAAATAGTGTTCCTATAACAGTTCTAGTGACCCAATACGTAACACCGAAGATTGCTACTCCAAATGCCATTGGTCAGTTCCTGTAATGTAGTTAATCGTTTCTTTATTTGTGAGTACATATCTCAGAAGAAAGTCTATGTCCCTAATAATAGCAGCACGTGAAGCTATTCGACACTCACAAGGAATTTTGTACGGAGTACGACAGTCGTTTGTTCGCCGCTATCAACTTTACAGTGAAAACTAGGTCACCATTTCGAGTAATTTGTATAAACCTGATGCAAAATTTTGCATTGGCCTCTCGATTTTATAAGTTAGTTCACTCTTTAATCCACCTCCCATTCAGACGCACAGTAGGTTAAGGTGTTAAGCAGGATTCAACATTTGTTACAAACAATTGTAATTAATTGCACTTAAAGGTGAAATTTCTCAGTAAAATACACGCTACTGGCGACTTGACTATTCTTGATGTTTCTAAAATACTCTTTATGCCTTATGTTCAACATCCTCTTTGTTTTGACAATGTAAAAGATGTCACAGTCTTTGCAGTTTATCCGGTACACACAGTTACTGCCTGTGGTAATGTCCTGTGTGTTATGTGATTTCAAATGATGTTGTACATGAATTTGCTCTGAGGGGCCAAAGTTATATGTTCTTTTGGAGAAGATGTGTAACCCTGGGATGGTAAGCACTAGCAATATATTGAGCATCCAGCTCTAATTGTTCTTAAAATTATATTAATGATAGAAAGCACCTGTTTTGTAAAAGGGCAAATTACATTCTATGCCCAGTTTAGTACTTAACCAACACACAGACGTGAAACGTTTTTAAATGCTTACCATGTAAGTTGTAATGACACGCTCTTTAAGTTCTTAATTAACCGCCAGGAGAGTACTTTAGTCGAGAGTGAGTGAGTGTGTGGTGTTTTATTCCCGTCGACAACAAGGCCATCTGGGCGAGAAACAAATTGGCAAACGCTAATGTTCCGACCTCGTCTTCCTGTCGACAGATGGCTCCAGCAGTACTATCCTGCCACGGTGAAGAAAATTTTTAGTTATTTACAAAGTGTTAAATGGAACTGTATTTATACTGTTTACCTATAACTTAAGTTTATTTGCAATTAGTTCTATGAAAGTAAACAATAACTAGAACAAATTTTGACATATATTTAACCGAACAAGTATTTCTGTTTGAGAATGGAAGTCATCAAAAATAATTATATAAGTCACAATTTTTTAACTTAATTTCGTCGTCTGGTAGATGAGGTGACCCGCGCATTCAATAATCGTCAGTACGTCGCAGCTCTCTTCCTTGATATTTCAAAGGCCTTCGACTCTGTCTGGCATCAAGGCCTCCTCTACCGTTTAATAAATTACAACTTTCCCCCCTACATAATCCATCTCGTCAATCATTACCTCACGCAACGCACCTTTTCTGTCGTCAGAGATGACATTGCTTCCCAAACCTATTTCATCAATGCAGGGGTACCCCAAGGTAGTGTACTTGGCCCCCTGCTCTTCTTAACTTACATCAACACCCTTCCCACTATCTGGAGCTGCAAACTCTATTTATTCGCTGACGATACAGCAATCACCACGGCCTCATGTCAACATCATATTGCTGTACAACGCCTACAGAAATATGCTACCATGATTTCCGCCTGGTTCCTAACCTGGCGATTACGTATAAACGCCGCAAAGTCGCAGGCAGTCACCTTCACCCGACGTCAAACCCAGGACGTACCAGAGCTGCACCTCGCAGGAGAACACATTCCCTGGAGCATCCAAGCCCAATATCTTGGAGTTACACTGGACATGCGCCTAACTTGGAAAGCCCACATCCTTTCTGTCGCCTCTAAAATTACAAAACGCATGGGCATGCTCTATGCATTATACAATAAAAAGTCACCAATGAGTCTCAGGAACAAGATCCTCATTTACCAACAAATACTGAGGCCGGCGATAACTTATGCATGTCAGGTATGGGGTGCTGCAGCCCCCTCAAATTTATATAAACTCCAGGTCCTGCAAAACCGATATTTAAGAATTGCTACAGGTGCTGAGTGGTACATCCCAAATAACAACATACACCAAGATCTTTCATTTCCCAAGCTCACCACCTACATCCAAAAACTCTCACATAAATTCTACTCTGACCTACCTTCTAGTTTCAATCAACTCATCAGGGGTCTCGGGGAATATGATATAGACCCCGGGGCTACCTACAAACACCCCAGAACCTCTCTAGGCACATCATAAACCTATCACTCTCATATTGAATTTCATCCCTTCTCTTTAAAACCCAATTCATCAGAACAAAAACCAGCCATCAAACCACCATCTGTTATTCATCCTTCTTAAAATGCCAGTAAGGGACACTGTCCCGGGATGGCAATAAGTCGAAGGCCCCTGTTCCATGGAGCAGGGTTCACCTTCAACGACACCTCTGTGCTGCTGCTTAATTTCGTCGCGTAAATTCAATTCTGGGTGATAGTTTTTATAACGGCTGTGCTGTAGAATTACATATCCATGCAACAGCTTTCTTGAGCTTTGACTGCATCTGACGTATTCAACTTGATTTCACAAAGTTTATTGAATCGGGGGGCCATGATATAGCGGACGTTGAAGACATCGAAACTTCGGATGAGGCACTTGTTTACTACAATGTCTGTACTCGGGTTCTATCATCTCATCTGTAAGAATGCAACATCTCATGAGACAGCAGAGACGTGTGAGTGCAAACTACGCGGACAAACATATGAACGTTAACACATAGAACTGTGCAGGAAAAGAGACAAATCAATTAAACACTATTCGAACCAAGACCTCAGTGCGCAAAATTGAGGAATTTGCATTTGTTTGTAATTATACTCTTTTTCTATGGCATTTGGCTGCAATAAAAGTTTATTGTATAATCACTGTTATCTGTAGCAAAGCAAATTAATAACAGCCGACAATTAGGATAACATTGTGACACTGTGGGTTACGTAGATTCGCCAATCCGTCTTGTAGAAATCTGAAACCACATTTGCTGCCATAAAAAGCTGTGATATTAACAATAAGCCGTCTTCAAGGTCGATTCAGTGCTGCGCCGCACTAAAACAAATGAAAGAGGTCACTTCGGTACACTTCAAACTTCGATTGTCACAATAAACATCATACAACTTCTCTTCTAACACCTGCGCGGTGTTTATAGCCACCAGCCATTGTTTCTAGAATGCTGGGCAACAACAATAGAGAGAAGAGTCGGGAGGCTCTCTCTGTCTGCTTCCCTTCTGCCCACGTGAAATGAAATGTGTAGTGTTTAACGCCCGCTTTTACTGCATACATCACCGCAGGCGGTGACACTGATGATACATGAGATGAAGATTGAGCACCGGTGGAATAAAATGGCGGGGAAACCGGAGGTCCCGTAGAAAACCTGCGACAGCGCCGTGTTATCCATCACAAATCTCACCTTGCGGTCGCCTGGGATCAAACCCGGGCCGCCTTGGTGAGAGCCAAGCACTGAGCCACGGCGCGGCTGCTGCCCACGAGCCCTGAATACTTTTAATAAATGTTTTATATCATGATGCCCATCACATAAATGGTACGCTACTGCCAATTTGTCTCTTCTTCGTGTATCTAAAATACTCTTTAAGTCTAATGTTCAACTTCCTTTTTGTTTTGACAATGTAAAAGTTGTCACAGTCTTTATAGTTTATCCGGTACACAACTGAGTGTTTGTCTGTGGGTTTCTCCTTTGTCTTAAGCGAATTAAAAGGATGAATTGAATTTCTTGACAATGAAGTTGTTCTGTAGGACCATAGTAATATGTTCTTTTGGAAAAGTTGTGTTGCCCTTGAATGGTAAATAATCGCGGTATATGTAGCATCGGGTACCAGCCGGTACGACTCACAATTATATTAATCTTCGAAATATGTTACATATTGAAGCAGTTATTTTAAATTATTTATATTTTTGAGAGTAATAGTTGGAGGAATTGTAATGTTTAATGAAATGGATAAAATGTAAGGTAGTTTATGTGTAACCATGACAACCTCAAATGAGAGGAAATTGCTAGCTAAAAGTTTTACAGATCTTGCTTTTGCTTAAGAACGTCGTAGGAGAAAGACGTACATTTGTGTCTGTCCGAGATTATGCAGAATTATTCTAAGTGTGCATCTAAGATGAACAAATCGCGTGAGTAAGAAAGAAATAGTTTTGGCTTCACTCTTCGTCAGATCGTTGAAGTGTGAAGATGTGTAGTACCAATCCGCAAGTTCGCAGAATCTTAATCTGCAATGATTTAGTATTTAGTATTTTATAAAAGGATATAATCTTAACATTGTGATAGGATATAATAATGGTTTTACTAGAATAAATTCCAGTATTTTGAAGAAGAGAAAATTTGTTATTGTGTTCTACAAATTATTCTCTCTCTGACACTACGGCCAGAGAGAGAGAGAGAGAGAGAGAGAGAGAGAGAGAGAGAGAGAGAGAGAGAGAGAGAGAGAGAGAGAGAGAGAGAGAGAGAGAGACAGAAGACTCATTGCTCAAGAGCGCCGAAGCGTACTTCCTCAAGATCAACACAAAAGGTGCGTGTCTTCCATCCTTGGCGCATTTTGTACCAAATTATTCAGTTTCAACATAAGGACCAATTGTTGGAGATGGCAAAATACATTGAAAAACTCTGGCAAGGCAGTGAATTTAAATGCCCAGGTTAGTACTTAACCGACACACAAACATGAAATTATAAATACGTACCACGTAACTGATACAGTCAGGCCAATTTAGTTCATAACTAGCCGCCAGCGTAGAACTTTGATTCATAAATTGACAAATGCTAATGTTCCAACCGCGTCTTGCTGTCCACAGATGGCTCCACCTGTAATATCCTGATGCGATGAAGAAAATTCGCAATTGCTTACAACTGTTTAATATGAACTGTACTTATACTCCTTGCATACACCTTAACTTTGTTTGCATTTAACTCTAGGAAAGTAAACAGTAATTCGAATGTAATTTTACACAAATTTGACCGCAAACGTAATTCTCTATTAGAATGGAAGTCCTCTGAATAAAATATATAAGCCTCAATTTTTATGTGTTTCATTGTATTCAGTCGAGTGTGGATATCCGTGGTGAACGGACGTATTTGTTATGCGCTCGATGTAAAGCGAGCAAAAGTCGCGTAATATAGTGTACGTATAGTGCGCGTAATTAGTGCATCAATAACGGGTAATCCGGACCATAATAGTGAAACAACATTTGCCCATAATGCAGCAGTACTAACAACAAATAGTGCATCGTTGTGAAAACCGGCAGTAAGTGGAGGCTACAACTTATAAGTGTCGCGTAACAAGATGTGCTATTTACTTTTGCACGTGTTAATTCAGAAGTGGTACTTAGCGATGTGTAAGTTAAATATACGTTAAACCTTTTCTTACACATTGTACAAAAGTGCATTAGACAAAAACCAAAGTGCAGTAGGGCGTGAAGGTCCTTCTTGCGCGCAAAAAAAAACAGTGCAACAACTTTTAGTTTGTGAAGTGTTGTGATTGGCGTTTGCATTGGGTGTCGTGATTGGACATTCCATTTGCCACACGCGCCCTGATTGGTGGTTATATTACTGCCTGTGATTGGCGTATACATTGGGTGTCGTGATTGGACAGTACATTTGCCACACGCGCTCTGATTGGTGGTTGTATTACTGCTTCCCATTGGCTGCTAAAACACAACAGTAATGGATGCAGAAAACGCCACATCTACCGAGACAATTGACGCCTCCATCCTTTACTATCTAGAAGGCGGTGATATTCGTACATTTTTAGGAAATGACTTAATCACAAATCCGTCGCCACCTATAGCGAGTGAAGTATATGCCATTCTCCTTAAGGAGCTAGATGCAAGGAACTTGTATCTAAACAAGGCTGATGAGCTAGTGCAATCAGCCTTGGGAACCAGCGAAACCATCGCAATTGCTGAGTTCCAAGTTTACATGGCTCATCGTAACCGTGTCAGTGCCATAACTGAGCTGTTACGCAAACATAATCAGGCAGTCTCTACTACATCATGGCACACTGTTACCAAGCGCTCTGCCAAACCAGAGCCAACCACTACTACAAGAAAAATTGACACTTCAAACACCTATGCTGTTCTCTCCCCCGAAGAGCCCACAGCATCAACCTCTACTGGAGTCAACACCAAGCGGCGCAGATGCAGCAATCAAGTTGCAGACATCCCAATGGATGACGACTCATCTGCCACCGCAACTCCTACTCCAGCACCACAGGCACCGCCCACATCTACCACAAACACTGCTCCTATCCGATCTAACAGGACAACACCTATTTTCTTGAGAGACCCCAACAAAGCACGGGATCTCACAACATTTCTTGCTGATAAACATCCCAGCTTGAAGTACTCCGTGCGCAACATGAGTGGCACTGTTGCCTTCTTACCAGAGACGCCCGATGACCACCGGGCACTCCGTAAACTTCTCACAGAGAGTAGTATACAATTTCTTACTACTCTCTTGCCTGAGGAGAAGTTGCTATATGTCACCCTGAAGGATCTGCCCATGTACATCACAGACGTCACCAGAATGCTCAGGGGCCTTAACTATCCTGTGGAGAGGGTTGGACAACTGCGATCAAATCGTAGTCCAACTCCTCAACTACTTCCACACTTTCGAGTTTCTCTGAGGAAAGAAGGCAACTTTCAAGCCATATATAAGGAGACGAGGATGTTCAACGCCATCATCCGCGTGGAGTCCTATCGTCCTCCGGCGCAACCCCTGCAATGTACCAACTGCCAGCAGTTTACCCATAGTGCTGCTGGATGTCGGCTGGAACCTGTCTGCTCTTTCTGTGGTGAGTCAGGACACAAAAGGGCAGAATGTCCTAAAGTGGGCTTAGCCAACCAAAAACCCACATGCTACAACTGCGGCGGAGAACACTCCTGCAGGTACGCCAAATGCCCGGTATGGCAGGAAGCCAGAGTAGAGATGCTGCTCAATAAAAATGGGCAGCGAAGTAGATTCCACGCTGCACCAAAGGTGCCAAACCCAATGGGCCTTCCAAAGGAAGCCTTCAAGGGCACCAGATACCCAGGCCTGCCGCCTGTTAACCGTATCCAGCACTCTTCGTATGCAGAGGCGCTGAAATCTAAGCAGCATAACACCCCGCAGCAACCATTGGCCAGTTGCCAGGGTAATACACAAAAAGTCGCTACAAACCACACTACCAGAGTTGTAGCTGATGAGACAACACCCCCCAAACAGCACGCCATGTCGGGGAGCAACCCAGATCGCCCTGCAAGTGCCCGACCAGCTGCCCAGAAGGAGAACGTGCAGCGTCCACGTCCCTCAAATAGTGGATTGAGGCAACCAGCCCAGCAGCGCCTGCTGGCACATACCCCGCCCACCACCACCATTCCAAGCAAACCCCTGCTAAAACTTACCATCCCTGATGCTCAGTTCCTAAATCTGATGAGCAGGATCCCTGTCCATCACCAACCGGACTTTGCCACCGTCCTAGCCGAAGCTCTGGCACAGCGTCCAGAAAATATTCCACCCGAAACAATATTAGTCCACACTGTATTCATCTTTATGGGACGATATGGCAGGCAGGACTAATAGGATTTCAGACCTCCTTGGACTAAAAATTTGTTCCTGGAATGCCAATGGTATCCGGAACAAGTTAACTGAAGTCACAAACTTCATAGCGGTCAACAAAGTGCAGGTTCTTCTGGTGCAAGAAACACATCTTTCTAGTGCCCAGAAGGCCTCCATCCCTGGCATGCTCAGCCATCGCACCGACCGAGCAGATGGTTATGGTGGTACGGCCATCTACATAAGCCGCAACATTTCACATCATCGGCTACAACTGGCAACCACAGTGGCTCTCGAAGCAACTGGTATACAGTTGACCACAAATAGAGGGCCTCTAAACATCTTCTCCCTCTACATTCCTCCTGGCAGACCAATATCACAGGGCGATTTGGACGCAGTGTTTTCCACAGGAGCCCAAACAATTGCCATGGGTGACCTAAATGCCAAAAGTCCACAGTGGAACTCCACAATCAGAAATCACAGAGGCATGGTGCTGGAACGCTACCTGGAACGGCGGAACCTCGTAGTACTTGCTCCATCATCACCAACCATAACATACGGTGATCGCCGACCACCTGACTGGTTGGATATTGCTATCCTCCAGCATATTCGAGGTCACCCAAAAATCCTTACCATCCCGGAACTTTCTTCAGACCATTACCCCATCCTTTTTCTATATCAAGCCAGGGCAACAGCCAAGGCTCCACCAAATAGTCCGAATCCTCGTCTGACTAATTGGAGCATGTATGCAAAGATAATGGCAACAAAATCAGCTGAGGTTACACCATGTACCAACGTAGCTGAAGCCGATAACCTAGCAAAAACCATCACCTCTACAATGGCACAAGCAATGGCTGAAGCCACTCCACCACGGCGCAAGTTCTATAGTGCCCAGAAGCCACTTCCCTCACAACTACGGAAGTTAATAGCTGATAAAAACAAAGCTAGGCGTCGGTTTCAAAACACGCGTAATCCCTTACACAAAAGGGAGTGGAATAGACTACAACACCCAGTCAAACTAGAGCTCGCTGACTTCCGGAATGACGAGTGGGAACGCCGTCTATGCGCTCTTGATCCGCAGGACCAATCACTCTGGCGCATGTCCAAGGCGCTGCTGCGAATACCTTCTTCTGATCCACCTCTAACCGATGGCAGAAGGACAGCAGAGTCAACGAGAGAAAAGGTGGATTTAATGGCTGAACATCTAGCCTCCACTTTTCATCCAGCAGAATCTCATGATCAGGAGCTCTCTGATGAAATAGCGGAACGTGTTGAAGCTTTTCTTTCCTCTCCCTTTAATGCGGACGATGTGCATTTAACCACAGTCGCAGAAGTGAGGAGTATTATGACTAAAGTGCGCCCCTATAAAGCAGCAGGGTATGACAACTTGCCGTATGCTGCTTTTAAAGCACTACCAGCAGCATGGATAATACTATTGGTCCACCCAATCAACAGCCTACTACAACTAGCTCATTTCCCTGCTGCGTGGAAACACGCTAGGATTATCACCATTCCTAAGCCAGGAAAGGACCCCAAAAACATTAGTAGTCACCGACCCATCAGTCTGCTGCCGGCCATCAGTAAAATCTTCGAGAAGGTGTTGCAGGCCCGCCTCCAACATCTGCTGGACCAACACAATGTGCTACGACCCGAGCAGTTTGGTTTCCGACGTCAACATTCCACCTCTCACCAGTTACTCCGCCTCGTGGACGATGTAATACGCGGGTTTAATAATCGGCATTACGTTACAGCACTATTCCTAGACATCTCTCGAGCATTCGACTCGGTGTGGCATGACGGCCTCATCCATCGGCTCATCCACTACAATATCCCAGCATACCTTATAAAACTCATCAACACCTACCTTAAAAACAGTTCCTTTGTCGTCGCCAGGGACGATATCCATTCTCAACCATATGGTATTCAAGCAGGGGTACCACAAGGCAGTGTCCTTGGTCCCCTCCTGTTCCTCACCTATATAAACACCCTCCCAACCCTAATAGGCTGTAACCTCTATCTATTCGCTGATGACACCGCATTAACGGTTTCATCTAAACGACACGTTAATGCCGTAACCAAGGCGCAGCGTTACGCTGATATGCTATCTGCCTGGTTCATCACTTTGCGCTTGAAGATTAATGTTACAAAATCTCAAGCAGTCACATTCACCCGCCGTACTCTACAAGACGTACCCAATATCCGCCTGGCTGGAGAGGAAGTACAATGGTCCTCGGAGGCTACATACCTTGGAGTAACCCTGGATTGGCGTCTGACGTGGACACAGCACATCACCACTGTGGCAAACAAAGTGTCCTGAAGGATGGCCATGCTATATCCCATGATAAATAGGAAATCTGCAATGAGCCTGCAGAACAAATTGCTCATTTACAAACAAATACTCCGCCCTGCAATAACATATGCTTGCACAGTCTGGGGAGTTGCAGCAAAATCACATCTCTACAAGCTACAAGTCCTACAGAACCGCTACCTTCGGATAGCAACCGCTTCCGACTGGTACATTCCAACCGACAATATCCATGCAGATCTCTCCTTCCCAAAAATCTCAGAATACATCCTTAACCTATCTCAAAATTTTTATAACAAGCTCCCTTCAAGCTTCAACAGCCTAATCCGCGGTCTGGGTGAATATGACCTAGACCCCGGTGAAACCTACAAGCGACCCAGACTAGTGCTTGCACCACCATAGGCCCATACAATCCCCTCCAGATGTTCATTACATTTCATTACATTTTACCTCCAACAAACAAACCAATCAACCCTTAAATAATATCCGCCACCATCCACCCACCGTCATATAATTAAATAACCACCACCATGCCAGTAAGGGACGATGTCCCAAATGGCAAAACGTCGAAGGCCCCTCCTCCGCGGAGGAGGTTCACCTTCAACGACACCACTGTGCTGTGACTGACACGAGCAATGCAGCAGCTCTTCAGGCCACCGTCGCTCCCAGCAAGACTGCTACTACCGCAGCAACCACAATCTCTGGGAACTCGCCTCCGGTAGTCGCCAAACAACAGGAGTCTGCAAACACATTGCCTAAAGCAAACCCACCATCACAGCCACTGAAGGCAGCAAGTAACACTGCACCCAACACAGCTTCCAGGAACATTACAACTGCTAGTTCCAAAACAAAAGCCTCCACTGGAACCCGCCAACTGGCTCAACAACGTCTACCAGCGCACCACTCTATTTCAAAGCCCATGCCCTCATCATCTCTAAATCCGTCCATCCCAGATGCACAATTCTTAAAACTTATGGATAAAATCCCAGTGCACTTGCAACCTGACTTCGCAGTAGCGTTGGCTGCAGCATTAGCCCAGCGACCTACGAACATCCCTTCTGCAACCATCCTTGTACACACTGTCTATACCTTCTTGACTAATAATGGCGGACAGCAATAAAATAACTGCTAACATCCTCAGTTTAAGGATTTGCTCCTGGAATGCCAATGGGTTGAGGAACAAATTAAAGGAAACAGCTAACTTCATTGCAGTGAATAAGGTGCAAGTTCTTATGGTCCAGGAATCACATCTATCAAGTCACCAGAAGGCCTCTATCCCTGGTATGACCTGTCATAGGTCTGATCGAGCAGATGGATATGGTGGAACTGCAATATTCATTAGCCACAATATCCAACACCACAGGCTACACTTGCCACCTTCCAATCTTCTGGAAGCTACTGGAATACAAGTGGCCACAAACAAAGGCCCCGTGAACCTGTTTTCCATCTACATTCCACCTGGCAGACCTTTTAATGTAAAGGAACTGGACACCATCTTCTCTGCAGCCTCACCTACCATAGCCTTGGGTGACTACAATGCCTAGAGCCCCCTGTGGAACTCTACCATCCGTAATCACAGGGGTTCTGCAATCAAGTACTACATCGAAAAGCACAATCTTGCTGTACTTGCTCCCTCTTCACCCACCATATCCTATGGGGATCGCCGTCCGCCAGACTGGCTGGACTTCGCATTACTGCA
The DNA here is from genome assembly GCA_030765055.1 of Mantis religiosa. Taxonomy (NCBI): domain Eukaryota; kingdom Metazoa; phylum Arthropoda; class Insecta; order Mantodea; family Mantidae; genus Mantis; species Mantis religiosa. Next base: position 19,362,457 of record CM060953.1, on the reverse strand, counting down.
AAACATCCGTGGCCACCCCAAAGTCATGTCAATCCTTGAACTCTCTTCAGATCATTACCCTCTCCTGTTCCTCTATCAGGGTCAGGCTACTCCTAAGGCCCCCCTATCTCACATAATCCAAGACACACAAACTGGAGTAAGTACACGGAACTAATGGCCTTGCAGCCTGCTGAGGTTCTACCCTGTAACACCTATGAAGAAGCTGAACAACTGGCCACTAACATCACAACCACAATGACAGCTATCATGGACCAAGCCACTCCACCACGGCGCACTACATTTAGATACAGGAAACCTCTCCCATATGAACTAAGGCGTCTTATTGCTGATAAAAACAAGGCAAGACGACGCTTTCAGCTTACGCGCAACCCAATTCACAAACGTGAATGTAACCGGTTGCAACATCTAGTAAAACTAGAATTACTGGAACACAGTAACGATGAATGGGAGAGGCGTTTGTGTTCTCTTGATGTAGAAGACAGATCTTTATGGAGAATGTCAAAGGCAATTCTCGGGATTCCTAAATCTGAAATGCCTCTTACTGATGGCAGGAGAGTTGCTACATCAGTAAGAGACAAAGTGGAAATCATGGCAGAACATCTCGCCTCCTCATTCCACCCTGCAGAATCTGTCGATCAAGAGATTTCAGATGAAATTACAGCGTCTGTAAGGCAGTATCTCAGCACACCACACATATTAGATGATGTGAAGCCAACAAGTGTAGCTGAAGTGAGGAATATAATCAACTCTGTGCGTCCATACAAAGCAGCAGGTGTCGACAACGTACCCTACGCTGCCTTCAAAGCTCTACCTCACTCGTGGATCTTACTACTAGTGCACCTATTTAACAGCCTACTAGTATTAGCCTACTTCCCGGTAGCTTGGCGGCATGCTAAGATCATCACCCTCCCGAAGCCTGGCAAAGACCAACAACAAGTAAGCAGTCATAGACCCATCAGTCTCCTTCCTACGATAAGCAAGCTCTATGAAAAGGTACCCCAACTACGCCTTGAAAACTTGCTAGACCAACATAATGTCCTGCGTCCTGAACAATTTGGTTTTCGACGGCAACACTCCACCACGCATCAACTTTTGCGCATCGTGGATGAGGTGGTTAGAGGTTTTAACAACCGTCACTATGTTGTAGCCCTTTTCCTAGACATCTCCAAAGCCTTCGACACTGTGTGGCATGAAGGTCTTCTCCATCGCCTTATACATTACAATATCCCGTCATACCTTATTCACACACTTCATCATTATCTCAAAAACCGCACCTTCGTTGTATCAAAAGACAACATCCTGTCTCACACCTACTTCATAAATGCAGGGGTACCTCAAGGTAGTGTCCTTGGTCCTCTGCTCATCCTCACTTACATAAACACCCTTCCAACCCTAAGGGGCTGCAACCTATACTTATTTGCTGATGATACAGCCATCACAGTAGCATCTAAGCGCCACGAAATTGCAGTGCAGCGAGCTCAAATCTTCGCAAACATAATACACGTCTGGTTCGCCACCTGGCGGTTGAAACTAAACGCCACCAAATCCCAAGCCGTCACCTTCACTAGAAGACCCCTCCAGGACGTTCAAAATCTGCAGTTAGCAGGAGCAGACATTCCTTGGTCCACACATGCCAGCTACCTAGGTGTAGTTTTGGACATGCATCTGACATGGAAGGAGCACATAACAACCGTGGCAAACAGAATAAACAGACGGATCGCCATGCTCTATCCCCTGTACAACAAAAAATCAGTTATGACGCTTAGCAACAAACTTTTTCTATTTAAGCAGGTACTCACACCTGCAATCACTTACGCTTGCCAAGTCTGGGGTGCAGCGGCCAAATCCCATCTGTACAAACTGCAGATTCTCCAAAACCGCTACCTTCGGTCAGCAGTTGCTGCCGATTGGTACATCCCAAATGAAAATATCCATTCTGATCTTTCCTTCCCAAAACTTTTTGACTACATATTACAACTATCCCATGCCTTCTATGCAAAATTACCTTCCAGTTTCAATAACCTTATCCGCGGTCTCAGGGAATATGATCTTGATCCAGGAGAAAGATACAAGCGTCCTAGACTTATCCTTGGAGCTCAATAACTTCAAGTCATTTTCCCATTAATCAAACATCCTTACTCTTACACTTATCTCAACTTTAATCGCCACCATCTAACCACCATCCCTTTTAAATACCCATCACCATGCCAGTAAGGGACCTAGTCCCGGTATGGCAAGAGTCGAAGGGCCCTCCTTCGCGGAGGAGGATAACCCTTCAACGACCCCACAGCGTGTCTCTTTATTTCGTAATTTAGATGGAATATCCTTCAATTTCTTTATATAAACGCCTGTGTTGTGCAGTTATAGTAACCTGAGAATACTAGCTCCAAGATAAGGTTTGCAACAAGGTGCGATCAGAGCATGACTAGTAATAGAGTTTGGAATGAAATTACAAAAATTCGGGCTCACTATGCTTGTAGCTGCTAAGGCCCACTTCCTACTTCTTGAACACAGTAATATTTATATGACATGTTTGATGCGAATCTCTTACCTGTTTTCTCTGGACTTCAGTGACAGTGATACCTCACTGCGATGACTTCACCCTCTCAAGATTCTTTATGTCATGTGTCACTGCTCAGGGAAGTCGTTTAGTCCTCAAACAATTAAATACTATAGTTCCAGAACGGTTTTCCACTTACAAAAATTTAACACTGACTCAAGCAATTTTTCCTGTAATCGTATTTTAAAACTTCTACGCCTGACGTATCTTTGTCTGTTGAGTAATTATTACTGCCATCCTCGTCATTGTTACCCTCAAATTGTAAGTTATTGTCTTCTGTTAGTGCACCCTTTTCCCAATACTGCTGTTTTAAATCAATTAAAAACTATGCGAACCAAGGCGCCATTGCGGAAAATTGAATAGTTTGTATTTATTTGATATTGACCTATTTTTGTATGGCCATTTGTGTGCAATAAAAGTTTATTATATAATTATTACTATTATCTGTAGCAACAGAGATTACTAATAACCGACAACTAGGATAATATTTTAACTGCGTCGGTTACGTAGATTCGGAAATCCCACTTGCAGAAATATAAAACTGCTTTTGCTGCAGTTAAAAGACGAGAAATAAAAAATCGGCCGCCTTCAAGGTCGATTCAGTGTTCCGCCGCACTAAAACAAATGAAAGGAATCACTTCGGTACACTTCAAACGTCAACTGTCACAATAACCATCACACAACTGCTCTTCTAAAACCTGCGCGGTATTCATAGGCCAGAGCTATTGCTTCTAGAATGCCGCATTGTTTACGTGAAATTTCGCGGCAACTACAATGCACTGGAACCTCTCTTTGTCTCTCTCCTGCACACGCACCCGGCTCCGGCTTTTCGCGGCAGCTCAACAATGCCACACGGTGACACTGTCCCCGCCTGAAGCTTGCTCGCTCTTACAAGGCACTAAATTTAAATGCCCAGTTTAGTATTTAACCAACACACACTCAGGTGAGAAGTTATATAAATATGTGCTACGTAAGTGATAAAGCAGGCTTTTTATTTGTTACTTAACCGCCCAGAGGGAGCTTTAGTTGACAATCAAATTGACAGATGGTAATGTTCCAACCTCGCCTAGCTGTGAAGAGATGGCGCCACCTGCAATATCCAGCCGCGGTGAACAAAATTTATAGTTATTTACAAACTTTTAAAACGAATTGTGTTTACTCTCTTTCCATGTTCTGTACATTTATTTGCTTTTAAGTGTATGAAAGTAAACAGTAATTAGAATTTATTTTGACACAAATTTGACGGAAAATATTTCTCTGTATGAGAATATAAGTCTTCAAAATTAAATATACAAGCCACAATTTCTACAATTTTATTTGTTGTATGATTTGAATTTATTAAAGTCACATAAATGTCGCATAATGCCGTGTGACCTCATATCGTTATCACTTAGCCATACAACATATATCACATACGCGTGAAAACCCCAAAGAAGAAAGCTACCGTTTAACATCGGTAGGCTGTCTGGTAATCTTGCACAGCTACTACCTATGCAGGCTTGTACACGAGAATATTGATGGCTTGCCTCAGCCTCGTCCGGAGACGTATCGGATCTCACACGGGTATCGGGAAAAACTGTCCCTCGAGTCCAATCCAATCCGACCAACTCCCAACTTGGGGCTCGAATGATTGGCCCAAGATTCCTCTAGTAACGTCAGAGGTACCACGAGTGCTAGGTGTCCTTAGCATCAGCACCACGGACTGCTGGGTGAAGGGGAGGGATCCCCTCCCTTACGGGGGTTATACACATGTCGTGTTTTAATTAAAATCCTTGGAGTAGTTTTTGAGAAAACAAACTTGTTAAACAACTCCTATATATAAGGAATAATAGCGGGCGTTAAACACTACATATTTCATTTCTAAGGACCCCCCCCCCAGCTCAAGGCACGTGCAAGTGAATGCGCCACATCCGCGTGTGAACCCCGTCGGGTAGGCTACCGAAAACCTCGGTGCGGCCTCCTGGTAATACATCTTCTACTGGCTCTGCTGGCTAGTCCTCCGGACGTTTTAGGCAACCTCTGCCCTATCTGGTTGGCCGAGGGCTTCCCGTATCCAATCTCCCGCGGGTGTCGGGAACACACTGCCCCCTCGAGTCCAACCAAATCCGAATAGCTCCCCTTCGGGAGGGGCTTGAATGTTCGGCCCGAGGTTCTTCTTGGTGACGACAGAAGTGTCTCGAGGGCTAAGGGAACGCAGCGCCCGCACCACGGCGTCTGAAGCAAGTCATTGTCTGAAATAAATATATGTCACCATTTTTGTAACTTAATGTCATGGGGTAATTACAAATCTAGTTGGTTGATGTTATAACGGCTGTGCTGTACAATTACTTATCCATGGAACACCATTTGAGTGCGCCTGGCGTATTTAACTTGCTTCCACAAGGTTTATTGAGTCGGGGACCATGATAGAGCGGACTTTGAGATGAGGCAAGTGTATACCAGCATGGCGGTACACGGTTTCCATCATCTCTTCTGTAAGAATTCATAATGTCATGAGCAAACAGAGATATGTGAGTGCAACATATGTGGACAAACATGTGAATGTTACTACATAGAATTGTGAAGGAAAAGAGTCAAACCAAAGATTATGTGAACCAAGGTGTCAGTGCGCAAAACTGAATAATTTGCATTTGTTTGTAATTGAGCTCTTATGGCCATTTGGCTGCAATAAAAGTTTATTATATAAATAATCACTACTATTAGCTGTAGCAACACATATTATTTTGACTCTGTGGATTACGTAGATTCGGGAATCAATCTTCAAGGTGGAGCCGGTGCTCCGCCGCAATAAAACAAATGAAAGAAGTTTTTCGGTACAATTCAAACTTCGACTGTCACAATAACCATCATACAACTGCTCTTCTAACACCTGCCTGGTATTTATAGCCACCAGCCATTGTTTCTAGAATGCCGGGCAACAACAATTGACTGAAGGATCGGGAGCCTGTCTCTGACACTTTCTCTTCTGCCCACGAGCCCTGAATACTTTTTAATAAATGTATTTCTTGTTCTCTATTGTGATGCTTATTGCATAAATGGTGCGGAACTGCCAATTCGTCTGTTCTTGATGTTTCTAAATTACTCTTTAAGCCTAATGTTCAATGACACGCTCCTTTAGTTCTTAATTAATCGTCAGGAGGCAACTTTAGTTGAGAAACAAATTGACAGATGCTAATGTTCGGACCTCGTCTTCCTCTTCACAGATGGCGCCACCAGTAATATCCTGCCGCTGTGAAGAAAATTTGTAATTACTTACAATTTTTTTAATGTGAAGTGCATTTATACTCTTTGCATATACTTTAACTTTGTTTGCATTTAACAGTATGAAAGTAACCAGTAATTAGGTGGTACTTTGAAACACATTTGACCGCCAAGGTAATTCTACACGAGAATGGAAATCTTCTGATTTAAATATATCAGACACAACTTTTATAATTGTTTTTCATTGTAAGATTTCAATTCAGTGCATTTTAACCTATAAAAATTTTTGCTGCATAATCATACTTGAGATTTGCAACAAGTTTCCATCAAAGCATGACTAGTAACAGGGTTTGAAAATTATCACGCTTTCCTTGCCCTTAGCTGCTATTCGCCACGCAATGCTCCTTGAACGATGAAATATTTAAATGACAGCTTTGATAAAAGTCTCTTACATGTTTTTCCTGGTATTCAATAGCAGTGATATCTCACTGTGATGGCTTAACTCCCTCAAGAGTGACTGGCTTGTTTATTTCAAGTGTCGCTGTTTAGGAAAGCCGTACAGTCCATTTCCAACAAATTAAATACTATGGTTCCGGAAAGGTTTTCACTTACACACAACTTAACAGAGTTAAACAATTTTGCCTTTAATCATGTTTTATTTCTTCCAGGTTTGACATATCTTCTTCTGTTGAATCGCTGCCATCATCACTATTTCCATTCCATTGTCTTCAATTATAATTCCTTCAATATTTTTTCTTCCGTTAGTGTACTTTATTCTAATAGTGTTGTTTTATTTCATCCATATTATGACATACATTTACCCATTTCAATTGTGCAATTTGCAAAAATTGATGGCGGCAGAAAATTTCGTCTTTCACTTTACTTGTTTTCCCTGGTCTTCAATAGCAGTCATATCCCACTTCACTCCCTCAAGATTCACTGGATTGTTTATTTCATGTGTCGCTATTTAGGGAAGCCGTACAGTTAGTCTCCAACAAATTAAATACTCTAGTTCTAGAAAGGTGTTTCACTTAAACAAAACTTAACAGAGTTAAACAATGTTGCCTTTAATCATATTTTATTTCTTCTACGTTTGACAAATCTTCGTCTGTTGAATCATTGCCATCATCATTATTTCCATCTCATTGTCTTCAATTGTAATTCTTTCAATTTTTTCTTCCTTTAGTGCATTCTTTCCTAATAGTGATCTTTTAATTCATCCACATTATGATATACTTTTTCCCATTTCTTTTCTCCAATTTGCTCACATGTCTGCCGGTACAACATTTCAGCTTTCATTTTAAAACTTACATTTCTGGAAGCATCCCATTGTTCGGCATCTGTCCATATTAACTCTATAGCATTCAGATGCGTATATTACGTAGGAAGCCTTATGGTTTCATGAGAATATTTGTTCAATCAAAGTGTCTTTCTGAGTCGGGTTGTTAGCTGGAAACAAATCATACAATTTTCTTTTTCTGCTACTGTCACCTTTTGGAATATTGTGAATTTTTAAACAAGAAAGCATGCCTCTTCTTAAAGAACTTGACGTTGGAGGTTTATCTACTTGTGTATTATGGTAAGAGACATTATCTATTCCTAGCACCGAGTTAAGGAGTAAATTAGGAATTAACATTATGATTAAAAACTTAAAATAATTTCAGTATTCATTTGTTTATGAACATTTAATAGGCGTATGACTGTCATAGCACATTACAGTCAACTGAATTGGGGGACCATTGCGGGACTTATACCTGAAACTATTTTACACATTTACAGAAACGCTCTTTTAATTTTTCGTTAACCGTCAAGTGAAGAACTTTGCCTGACGAGCAAATTGACAAGACAGTATTCTGCTACGACCTCATATTGCTGTCATCTTGCCGCGGTGAATAAATTTGATAATTATTTACAAGGTTTTAAAACGAACTATATTTCTTCTGTTGCACATACCTTAGGTTTATTTGGTTTCTGCCTTATGAAGATAAACAATAATTAGAATGTATTTCGATAGCAATGTGACCGAAGAAATATTTCTGTGTGGGAATGAACGTCTCCTAAGTTAAGTATATAATCTACAATTGTTTGCAGTTTCTTCTTTGAGATAGTTCCAATTAAGTCACGTTTTCAGGAGAGGTGTTTGCTCTATAATTATGGAAGTAGTTCCCACGTCAAAAATTTACAACATTTTGGGATAGCAGCATGACCAATAATCGGACTCGAAATGAAATTACAAAACATCGTACTCACGTTTCCCGTAGCTGCTATAGATGCATTCATTTTACATTACTCAATTGATCGTATAATTTAATATCCTTGGTACTTATGCATACAAAATATTTTGTAAGCTTTGTCTGCAACTTACTACTTCAAATTGCTTTAAGGATTACATAAAATAATATTCTTGTTATCTATAGCAATATAACAACTAGGATAATAGGAAAAGAACACTTAGCCGTTCAAAGTCAATATTTACTTGTATACATTTATTGTAGCATCCCGCAACGTGTCAGATGACTTCCTCCTGATGTTGAGGCTAAACAATTATTTTTGCCCATCAAGGTAGGAATTACTGTAATATCGCTTATGATTTTCTTAGCCACTTTGTTTCCATAGTTACCGAAATTTAACAGAATGTTATTGAACTACACGGAAATAATTTCAGTGATTGTACACGTGACTATGTAAACAATTTAGGATAGGATACTTAATTGGTATCAGAAGCTGATAAACATTAAACAATTTGAATTAAGAACGGCCACGCTGTGGCTCAGTGGTTAGACCGCTTGGCTCTCACCAAGGCGGCCCGGGTTCCATCTCAGGCGACCGCAAAGTGAGATTTGTGATGGACAACACGGCGTTGGGGTGGGTTTTCTCCGGGACCTCCGGTTTCCCCCGCCATCTCATTCCACTGGTGCTCCATCTTCATCTCATGTATCATCAGTGCCACCGCCTGCGGTGCCGTATGTAGTAAAAGCGGGCGTTAAACACTACACATTTCATTTCATTTCATTTCATTTTGGATTAAGACTGCCTCCCAAATTAACCCGTTACTGGCGTTTTCAAGAGCTACTATCACTAATATCTCAAAACTGCAGTTAATCACCTCCCATTGTGACACTGTAAAGCGATTGAATGCCTTCTGGCATTATGAATCTACTCTAGTAGTGTTTCTGTTACAGTTTTAATGGTCCAATACGTAATGCCAAATATTTGTATTCCACGTGTCATTGGTTCGGTTCTTGTAATGTAGTTAATTGTTTCCTTGTTTTGTGAATACATATCTCAGAAGAAAGTCTATCTCCCTAATAATAGCAGCACGTGAAGCTATTCTACACACACAAGGAATTTTGTACAGAGTACGACAGTCGTTTGTTCGCCGCTGTCAACTTTGCAGTGAAAACTCGGTCACCATTTCGAGTAATTTATATAAACCTAATGTAAAGTTTTGCATTTACCTTTCGATTTTGTAAGTTCGTTCACTCTTTAAACCATCTCCCATTAAGACGCACAGCAGGTTAAAGTGTTAAGCAGGATTCAACATTCGTTACAAACAATTGTAATTAATTGCACTTAAAGGTGAAATTTCTCCGTAAAATACACGCTACTGCCAACTTGTATATTCTTGATGTTTCTCAAATACTCTTTAAGCCTAATGTTCACTGGCTCTTTGTTCTAACAATGTAAAAGTTGTCGCAGTCTTTGCAGTTTATCCGGTACACACACTTACTGTCTGTGGGTATCTCCTTTGTATTATGTGATTTCAAATGATGTTGTACAATGAATTTGTTATGTGGGGCCAAAGTAATATGTTCTTTTGGAGAAGATGTGTAAGCCAAGGATGGTAAACACTAGCAATATATGGAGCATCCTTCACTAATTGTTTTTAAAATCATATTAATTTGAGGAAAATGTTACACCTAAGAACCTGTTATGTAAGACGGCAAATTATGTTGAAAAATTCTAGCAAGAGAGTGAATTTAAATTTGCAGTTTAATATTTAACCGACACACAGACGTGAAAAGGTTTATAAATGCTTACCATGTACGTTGTAATGACACGCCCTTTTAGTTCTTAATTAACCGCCAGGCGAATACTTTAGTTGAGAAACAAATTGACAAACGGTAATGTTCCGAGCTGGTCTTCCTGTCCACAGATGGCTCCACCTGTAATATCCAGCCACGGTGAAGAAAATTTTTAATTATTTACAAAGTGTTAAATTGAACTGTATTTGTACCGTTTACCTATACCTTAAGTTTATTTGCGTTTAGTTCTATGAAAGAAAACAATAACTAGAATATATTTTTATACAAATTTAACCGAACAAGTAATTCTGTTTGAGAATGGAAGTCATCCGAAATAAATATATAAGTCACAATATATGTATCTTAATTTCATGGTAAGACTTCAGTTCTATTGGAAATTTTTAAAACAGCTGCGCTGTTCAATTACTTATTCATGCAACACATTTCTTAAGCTTTGAATCCACCTGACGTATTCAACTTGTTTCCATAAAATTTATTGAATCGGGGGCCATGACAGACCGGACATTGAACACATCCAACTTTGAGATGTGGCACTTGTTTACTAGTATGGTGCTACACCATTTGCATCATCTCATCTGTAAGAATACATCATACCATGAGCCAGCAGAGACGCGTGAATGCAACTTACGCGGACAAACATATGAACGTCACCACATAGAACTGTGCAGGAAAAGAGCCAAATCAAAGACTACTTGAACCAAGGCGTCAGTGCACAAAACTGAATAATTTGCAAATTTTTGTAGCTGAGCTCTTAATGTATGGTCATTTGACTGCAATAAAAGTTTATTATATAAATAATTTTTACTGTTATCTGTAGCAACACAGACTACTAACATCCGGCAGTTAGGATAATATTGAGACTCTGTGGATTACGTAGATTCGGGAATCCGTCTTTCAGAAATATAAAACCACTTCTGTTGCTGTAAAAAGATGTGAAATTAACAATCAGCCTTCTTCAAGGTGGAGTCGGTTAAAGAAGTCACTTCGGTAAACTTCAAACGTCGGCTGTCACAATAACCATCATACAACTGCTCTTCTAACACCTGCGTGGTATTTATAGCCACCAGCAATTGTTTCTAGAATACCGGGCGACAACAACAGACTGAAAAATCGGAAGCATCTCTCTGTCTCTTTCTCTTCTGCCCACGAGCCCTGAATACTTTTTAATAAATGTATCTCTTGTTCTATATCGTGATGCTTATTGTATAAAAGGTACGCAACTGCCAATTTGTTTGTTCTTGATGTTCTAAAATACTGTTTAAGCCTAATGTCCAATGACACGCTCCTTTATTTCTCAATTAACCGTCAGGACGCAACTTTAGTCGAAGAACAAATTGACAGATGCTAATGTTCCGACCTCGTCTTCCCCTCCACAGATGGCACCACAAGTAATATCCTGCCACGGTGCAGAAAATCCGTAATTATTTACAAATTTGTTAATGTCAACTGTATTTATACTCTTTGCATATACTTTAACTTTGTTTGTATTTACCGGAATGAAATAAACAGTAATTAGACTGTATTTTGACACAAATTTGACCGCAAACGTAATTCTATACGAGAAAGGAAGTCTTCTGAATTAAGTATATCAGCCATAATTTTTATAATTGTTTTTCATTGTAAGATTTCAATTATACTTGTATTTAATTATACTTAATTTTTTTATGTATAATTATAGTACCTTGACGTTAGCAAAAGTTTCCATCACAGCATGACTAATAACAGGGGTTGGAAAATTATCACGCTTCCGCTGCCCTTAGCTGCTATTGGCTACGCAATGCTCCTTGAACGATGAAATATTTAAATGACAGCTTTGATGAGAGTCTCTTATCTGCTTTTCCTGGTCTTCGACAGCAGTGATATCTCACTGTGATAACTTCACTCCCTCAATAGTCACTGGATTGTTTATTTCAACTGTCACTGTTTAGGGAAGCCGTACAGTCCATCTCCAACAAACTAAATACTATGGTTCCAGAAAGGCTTTTCACTTACACACAACTTAACAGAGTTAAACAATTTTGCCTTTAATTATATTTTATTTCTTGCAGGTTTGACGTATTTTCATCTGTTGAATCATTGCATTGCCATCATCACTATTTCCACTCCATTGTCTTCAATTATAATTCTTTCAATTTTTTTCTTCCGTTTGTGTACTTTATTCTAATAGTGTTGTTTTATTTTGTCCACATTATGGCATATCTTTACGCATTTCAATTGTTCAGTTTGCTGAAATCGATGGCGGCTGAAAATTTCGTCTTTCACTTTACAAGTGAAAGTTTCCTATGATACAATAAAGCACAAAAGCCCGCCTCAATAGCGTAGATGGTAGCCTGTCTGCCTCACTTTCACGAGCATCCGAGTTGGAATCTCGAACGAATTAAGCTACCTGGCTAAGGTTTTTTCCGGGTCTGTCCGTTATCCTTAAAGACGAATGTCGAGTAACTCTAAGCTCTATGCACCCTGAGCTCATTTGAGCATCATATCATCCATTCCATTCATCGTGGGATATGACTTAACGTTGGAGGACGTAAATTACACAAAAACGGAAAGCGTCCGTTGCCCGTAACTGCCATGGGGCGCGCCATGGTTCTTGAACACTGAGGTATTTAAATGAACGCATTGATGCGAGTCTCTTAGCTGATTTCCCTGTCCCGCAATGGCAGTGGTATCTCACTGCGATGCCTTCACCCTCTGAAGTATCACTGGATTTGTGTATAAAGACTAAAAATGAGTCATGCTTTTTAAAACTTGTAACTTCACTCACGTCCTTTTACAAAATCAGGAACGTTTTCGAAACAGTTGCAGTTTCATCATGAGCTGAATAGCGACTCTCACGGTTGTTGTCTGTATCTCTTGTAATTGGCTCCCTCTCTCGGAAGATTCTTTACATAAGTTCAGTAGACTACTCACTTAGGGCAAATCATCATTTAAATTATGTGGAATTTTTTAATCATAAAATTTATTGCTATGTTGTAAGTTCAAGTTTTGTTGACAATGGCTTTAGTGGTTTGATCTCGTCCCCGATGTGGCGATTATCATTCCATAAATGAAGAGCAACTGCGGATTTTTCAGTTGTTTATATTTTATGTTCCTACGGTGTTCTGTAAACCTAGTTTTTAAATTTCTCTTCGCCAAACCAATATGAAATTTGTCATAGTCTTCACAATTTATCCTATATATGCCTGATATTTTTTTCTGGTGGGTCGTGATTTTTGAGGGATTAACAATTTCTAGAGTGAGAATCTCATTTGTGGAGCTAGTTTGACGCCATAATCTTTAAATATTCGTTAAAACTTGAGAAATGTCCAAGGGTGGTAAGTGAATTTGTCTTTTTTCAGTTTTTATTTATGTTTTGAAGAGTAGTGATCTGTTATAGTTTCTTTTACTGGCAGTCGCGAATGATTATTTTTTGTTTGTGTTTGGATTGAAACCACTGTTCTCTCTATTTAAAGTAAATGTAAATTCCTCATATTGTTTTTGATCTAAAGGTATGGTTTTCAGTCTATGGATCAAACTTCTAAGAGCAGCTAATTTATGTGACAGAGGATTGAAACTAATTATCTGTGTTTGTAGGTTTTCTGTAGATTCCAAATTGTACACTGTCATTTTGTCTTACGATCGTTAAGTCTAAGAAAGACAATTGATGCCTCACTTGGTAGAGTATGTCACAGAGCCGAATATAATACAACGCTGTGTGGAAACATTTGTTTTCCATCTTCTAGATTTTCCAGTTATTGATGAGTGATGCACAATAAAGACAAGATCAGTGCTACTGTCACAAAATTCTAGATATACCTTTCATTTGTCACGAAATGAATGCTATACATATATGGAGATTAAATTAAAATCTGTGGAGTCGTTCTTGAGAAAAGCAAACATTTTGAAACATTCCTATGAGTTAAGGATTATGATACAACAAAGCACAAAAGCCCGCCTCGGTAGCGTAGATGGTAGCGTGTCTGCCTCACGTTCAAGAGTATCCGAGTTGAAATCTCGGACAGAGTGGGCTACTTGGATAAGGTTTTACCGGGGTTTTTCCTTATCCTTAAAGACAAATGTCGGGTAGCTGTAAGCTCAATGGAACCCGGACTCATTTGAGTATCATTTCCCCAATCTCATTCACCGTCTGATGACTTAACGTTGGAGGGCGTAACATTACAAAAAATAAATAAATAAAGCAGAAAATGAATATAACTTTTAGTCGAACTACTTCTCGATGCTCCACATATTGCTTGTGTTTACCTAGATCAGGTTTCCTCAGGACCTTCCTAACATCCTCAGCTAATATTGACTAGTGAATTTTGACTTGATGAACTCCTTGGAGGCGATAGGGCCTCTCTGTTTTTACCTTGATGAACTTCACAATCAGATTCTTTGGCCGCGCCGTGGTTGTGTTTTTAGACCACTGGTCTCTCACCACGGCGGCTCGGGTTCAAATGGCTGCGAACGCAAAGTGATATTTGTGGTGGACAACACGGTGCTGGGGCGAGTTTTCTCCGGCTTCTCCGTTTTTCTTCCAGCATCTCATTACACTAGTACTCCAACTCATGTGTCATCAGTGTCTCACCGCCTGTGGTGCCGTATGTAGCTAAAAGCGGACGTTAAAACTACACATTTCATTTGAGGTTCTCTTCTAAGGCGGAGCTTCGGAGAAGGAAAAGGCGTTCCTTTGCAAAAGCTGTGTAGCCCTGTGAGGGTAAACACTAGCAATCTATGGAGCATCGAGTACCAGTTCGACTCAAAATTATACTAATTTTCAAAAAAGTTACACATAAGGACCTGTTGTGCAGACGGCTTATTCCATTGAACAGTTCTTAGAAGTCAGTGAATGTAAATGTCCAGTTTAGTAATTAACCGACACACAGACGCACACAGTTTAATGAATATAAAGCATGTACGTCATAAAGACACGCTTTTTACTTCTTAATTAACCGCCAGTTTGACAAACCAATTGAAAGATGGTAATACCTCGTCTTGCCGTCCACAGATGGCTCCAGCTGTAATATCCTACCGCGGTAAAGAAAATGTGTAATTATTTAGAAAGTTTTAAAATGAACTGTATGTGTAATGTCTGTATGTGGATTGGGTTTATCCGCGTTTCATAGAATAAAAGTAAACAGTAATTAGAATGTATTTGGACATAAATATGACCTACGAAGTTATTCTGTTTGAGAACGGAACTCAACTGAATCTTTTAAACTTTATTTCATGGTAAGGGTCGGAACTCTAGTTCTGAACCCAGGGTCGAAATGACTCGCTCAGGCGCCTACCCTAGGGAGACTCAATGTCACCCTAGGGGGGTCCGGTCCGCTGCGGATAGCCGGAGGGCAACTGCGCCGACTTTGACGGACCAAGACGGGCAACAGCCATCGACCAGCACCTACCCTCTCCCTACGGGAACCACCACCAAGGCAAAAAGCCTAAAGAGGAATGCTGCGGCTCCTCAGAAGCCTTCATCATCTGCACAACCAGCATCAGCATCCATGGACCCTGCGTCCTATCCACCTCTGCCTGAGTCGGAGGGAGAGTCCGACCTTGACGACTACACTGTCGTTGAGAGGAGGAAGAAGAAAACCGCCGATCCCAAAAACTTGGGACAGACGCAACCGCTTGCACCGGGAGAGAAGCTACCCCTACCCAAGAGGGGGACTAAGATGCCGCCCATAGTGGCGGACATTTTCAAAAATCACGTCGCAGTAATGCGACAGATGGAACAGAAAGTGAAGGATTTAGAGGTGAGGAGGAAACCTCGAAAGGTTCATATCCAGACATTTAGTCTAGCTGATTTTGAGGCAGCCAAGGAAGTGCTAAGGAGTTTAGATATACAATTCTACTACTACTCCCCTCAGCGACCAAACGTCGAAAGGAGGGTCATTAGGGGATTAGACTCCGAATGCCCACCTGAGGAGGTGAAGACTGCGCTACTGAGGGAGCACGGAATTACAGCTAATTCCGTGGCACAGCTCAAGAAGACTATCTCCACGGAAGAAGGGCCAATAAAAGTTCCGATGCCTCTCTTCTTGGTGAATGTGGACAAGGTCGCTGGAGAGTCGGAACAACCAATCGACTCCGTCCGGAAGCTATTCCATACAGTCGTCAGAGTCGAGAGATTCTACGGCCAAAGTGGACCAGTCCAGTGCCATAGATGTATGGGGTTCCACCACTCTAGCGCGGCGTGCGAGCGAAAGCAAGTATGCCTGCGTTGTGCTGGGCCTCATCTTCTGAGGGACTGCGATAAAGCCCCGGACGAGAAGAGGTGCGCCAACTGCCAACAGGACCACGTTAGCGTCTACAAGGGCTGCGTGGCGAGGCAGAAGATCATCGAGAGCCGCCGCAGAACGGATAACGGGAAGGCAACCGTCCGACCTGGCGTGTCTTTTGCTGCGGCCCTATCTAGGGCAGAACAAACAGCCGACCGCGCAGAGCAATCTGCTAAGGCCCCTGCACAGCAAGCAGCTATCCCTGCACCAACGGAGGAAGCACAACCCCAACCACAGAGACCTCCAAGGAGAAAGAAGAAGGCAGCCAAACCAACTGTCGCTTCACAACAGCAACAGACAGCTAGACCAACTGATGCCCCACAAAAGAAGCAGCGGCAAGCCCCGCCCAAGGAGATGGAGTCAACAACTCCTAGCACTGCGCCAGCTACTGTTCCACTCTCGCCTCTACTAACTGCAGCAACAGCAATTTCCGAGAGAGACGTCGAAGAATTCAGAGACCTATCTCTGTGGTTCGGCGATCTCCTACAAAGGATTCTCCCTACTCTTAGAGAGTGCAAGCGGGTAATGAACGACCCACACTACAACTCTATGGAAAAGTACACAATCTTCCTCAAAACACTCGAGGAACTGTTCCCTGTCACTCAACTGTAATGGCCCCCAGACTTGTTCGGAGACCATTGCGGGTCCCATTCTGGAATGCGAATGGGATAGGGACACAGTATCCTGGTGTGCTTGAGTTTGTGCAGTCCTATGGAATTGACATTCTAATGGTCTGTGAAACGCATCTACAGGCTGGTACAAATTTCTCGTTGCCCAATTACGTCACCCACCGGGCTGATAGAGTCGGCCGGCAGGGGGGCGGAACAGCCATTTTCATAAAAAATGTTATCACACATACACCCTTTCCTCTTCCAGCGCTTCAGCATGTTGAGGCCTGTGCCATCCGACTTGCCATTGGTGGCATAGACTCTTTACTGATAGCTGCATACGACGCACCTGGTCATCACTTCTATGAGGCAGATTACACCACCCTACTGAACCTACACCCAGTGGTTTGCATTGCAGGAGACCTCAACGCGAAACATGGGCTCTGGAATAGCCGCAACAATAACCAGAGAGGAAGAGGGCTCTACCGCCTCATAAGCGGAGACCCAAATCTGATCGCGCATGGACCTAGAGGTCCAACGTGTCATCCGGCTCGCGGCAGACCGGATATCATAGACATCATGATCACCAAAAACATTCCATTCCATCTGGACCTCTCAGTAGTTAATGAGATGGACTCAGACCGTGACCCTGTCATAGTCGACACAGATATCAGTGCACCTGCACTGATATTCCCTGATTGGGAATACGAGGTTGACTGGGATGCAGCCATACAATCCTTTAACCAAACGTTCGACCCCCGCCCACGTATCAATGATATTGAGGCGCTGGAGCTGGCGGCGACACGTTTCTCCCAACAAATCCAACAGATTGTAAGAGCACACACATACCGCATCCCGACTAACAAGCCTGATCCTGGAATCATACCCAACGAGATTCGGCAGCTGATAAAAGCCAAGGATACCGTACGGAGGCTGTGGCAACGATTTCGCCATCCCAGGATAGGCGCAGTCTACCAGCGGTTAAAATCCCTGGTAAGAAGACTGCTTCGAGATCATCGAGCCGCCACCTGGGAAAACACCATGCAGAACATCAACCTTCAGGAAAAGAAACCATGGCGAATAATCAAGTCCTTACGCAAGGACAAAACTCTGTACCAGCATCCATTGCATGACACTCGTGGGAGGCTCGCCTTTGAACCACACGAGAAAGCCACAGCGTTCGCAGACTATCTGGAGTGCCAATTCGAACCAAGGGAGGACCCCCAAGACGATGACTTTACTGAACACGTGGAGGCGGAGGTGGAGTTCCTCTACGAGGACCCACCACCGAGACACGCGGAGATCCATATTCCTATAGTCACCCCTAAAATGGTGGCCTCTGAAATCAAAAAGCTCAAACCTAACAAATCTCCTGGACATGATGGCGTTACTGCGACCATGCTCCAGCACCTTCCCAAGAGGGCTGTCATTCACTTGACGAGGATATTCAATGCTTGCCTTCACCTACGCCACTTCCCGATATACTGGAAGGAGGCGCGGGTGGTGTGCTTCTTGAAACCCGCCAAGGATCCGGTCTTTCCTTGCAACTACCGATCAATCAGTATTCTCCCAGTTGTCTCAAAAATGTTTGAACGACTGCTCCTAACCCGCTTGACACCTCTTTTTGAGGACAGGCAACTCCTTCCGGATCACCAGTTTGGTTTTCGACGGGGGCACTCCACGACCATGCAGTTGCTTCGATTGGTTGAGAAGGTAACCCTGGGATTCCAGGAGAACTTCAAAACCATTGCGGTTCTGTTGGACGTGGAAAAGGCCTTTGCGACAACCTGGCACCAGGGTCTACTGTACAAGCTCAAGGAAGTTAACATCCCTCCTCCCTATCTTGCTCTGATCAGCAGCTTCCTTCGGGATCGCTCATTCAGGGTGAGAGTGGAAGGAAAGCTTTCCAGCGTCAGACCCATAGCTGCGGGGGTCCCGGAGGGTAGTGTACTATCACCGTTGCTCTTCGCGGCCTACATGTCTGACTTCCCTACAGAGCCACAGACAGTTACGTGCCAGTATGCGGACGACGTTCTCATTATGGCGCGTAATAAAAATGTCAAGTTCTGCTTTCCGCCTCTGCAGCGACAGCTCCGAGTGATCGGCCGCTGGAGTGAGAAGTGGAGGATGGCAATTAGTCCAGGGAAGAGCTCAGCTCTTCTGCTGGCTAAGGTCAGACGCTGGCGACCGACGGGAACGCTGAGGCTGAGGCAGAGGCAAATCCCATGGGTTTCCTCGGCTAAATACCTAGGTGTCCTACTTGATCGCGGGCTAAACTTCACTCCCCATGTCAGGGCTAAGGCGGGACTAGGCCATGTTGCACTCAGGCAGTTGTACCCCATTTTCAGGTCCAACATGCCGGCACACCTCAAACTACGTCTGTACCGTGCGATCATTCCACCCATGATTCTGTATGGGTGCGAGGTCTGGGGATTGGCGGCTCCGACCACAATCCGCAGACTGCAAATCGTGCAGAATCGGGCGTTAAGGATGATCTATGGTACTGGGCGTAGATTCCCTACGCACATCTTACCTGAATATTCCCAAATCCCTTACATAGAGGACATGGTAAGAGAGATATCTCGAACCCTCCATCAAAAACTTTCTACATATTCCAACCAGCTGGTCAACACCCTGGGTCGGTATGACCACAGAGCTCCTCGCAGGAGGAGGAGGTACAAACTCCCAAAGGACGCCATGGGCTATTAGCCAGATGGGGTTCTCTCCATCACACTGAAAACACCAGAACCAGAAATGGGTTTACATAATTCCCCCACATAGTTTCCTATCCCCTCTGATCGTGCTGTCATCATTCCGACCTTCTTCAAGCGGAGAGTTGGGTGAGGGCGGCCTTGGGAATATATACCCCAGGCGGCAGCCTGAGCGGCTTAACCCAACAGATCAGAGAAACCTATGCCCCGACAAAACGCTTGAGACAAAAGACTAAAGACTTCTACACCACCCAGATAAAGTCGCAGAAAGCGGCTAGGTGCTGGGCGAAACCATTCCGTCCAGGTAAACTTGGACGACTCGATTCTTCTGCTGGTCTGCTGCATAATTTCGTTGGAACATCGACACATAGAGACGCTCTGCAGTAAACATGCCAGGACAACAGCGAGCGGCCACCAGCTACGTGCAGCTATGGGACAACTTCGTGTCTGCGAGCCTGCGAAAGCAGCATCATTGTGCCAGCCTAAGCTACAAACAAAGTGATTGGGCAGAGTATCAAGGCTGCAGCCAACGGTCCTAGTGACCGGTTTCTAGGCGCCCTTACCGGTAGGCCCTCTGATACTCGGGCTTATAGCACCCTACACTTGTTCTTTCTTTATTTCTAATTTTTCCTCTATCTATTAGATATAAGATCCCCCGAGACATTCCCCTAGTAACAGGGCGTAGCCCTGCTACTCTCTCATTGGCCAATATTGCCCTCTCATTGGTAAGTGTATTGTGGGCTGCTATTGGTCGTGCTGCACGACGACATGGAGGAAGACGAAGTCGCTTTTGTTTCCGAAGCTCTTGACCAATTTTTGCCAGCTCCGGAAAATGATAATGAGGCTTCCGATGAACCGGAATGCCTCCTCCATTACGTCAAGGGAGGAGACTTTCGCTATTTCATGGACAGCGAAATCATAGTTGGTCCCCTCATGCCCTTGTCTAAAGGAGATGTAAGATCCTGACTCTGGAGAAGAAGGCCAGACAAAAATTCCTGGAACTGGCTGACCGGGAACTACATAACACTATAGTAAATGCTAAACCGGAGGAAACACTAAATGCATTTCAACTCTACTCTGCACACAGAGTGCGTGTAGAAGATACAGCTAATATCTTGCTTCTCAATGAGAAGTTCACGACTACTCCACAACAGGGAGTCACACCTAATAAGCCACGTGGTAAAGCTCTGAAGCATCCGCATCAACCTGAGCCTATACCTACTACAAACCGTTTCAATGGTCTACCCATGGTAACCGATGAAGAGCCATCTACGGTGCCCATAAATAAACGGAGATGCACAGAACCTTCTGCCTCATTACATAACAACACCCCTGCAGTAGCAGCAGTACCAACCACGTCTGCTACAACCTCAGGAGTTCCACCAGCACAGGGTAATGTTACAGCCCGTTCAGGAAAGGCCACACCAATCTTTCTAAGAGACCCGAGTAAGGCTAGGGATCTCACAGCACATCTAAATGCAAAATACACAAATCTAAAACACTCAGTCCGCAACATGAGGGGCACTGTTGCTTTCCTACCGGAGTCATCTGACGACCATCGTCTCCTCCGGAAAGTGCTCACCGAAAGCAACACCCAATTCCTGACCACTCTACCGCCAGAAGAGAAACTTCTGTACGTAACTCTAAAAGACCTGCCCATGTACATAACCGAGGCAGACGTCACTGAAAAGCTCAAGGAGCTGCAGTATCCAGTGGAGAGAGTTGGACAGCTACGCTCTAACCGTAGCCAAACCCCACAACTTCTTCCACATTTCAGAGTAGCCTTGAAAAAGGAAGGGAGCTACCAGCAAATATACAAAGAGACGAGGATGTTCAACGCCTCAATCCGAGTTGAATCCTATCGCCCACCAGCTAAGCCTCTGCAATGCACCAACTGTCAGCAATTCACACATAGTGCTGCAGGTTGCCGTTTGGAGCCCGTGTGTTCTTTCTGCAGAGAGCCAGGGCATAAAAGAGCAGATTGTCCAAAGTTAGGTGTAACTGGAGCCAAACCAACTTGTTACAATTGCGGCGGCGACCATTCTTGCCGATATGCCAAATGCCCTGTTTGGCAAGAAGCTCGTGTCGAAATGCAACTCAACAAAAATGGACAGCGCACCAGATTTGACGCAGCTCCAAAGGTACCTAATCCTATGGGTCTCCCTAAGGAGGCTTTTAAGGGTACCCGATATCCTGGTCTGCCACCACCTACCAGGATTCAATACACGAGCTATGCAGCAGCTCTTCAGGCCACCGTCGCTCCCAGCAAGACTGCCACTACCGCAGCAACCACAACCTCTGGAAACTCGCCTCCGGTAGTCGCCAAACAACAGGAGTCTGCAAACACCTTGCCTAAAGCAAACCCACCATCACAGCCACTAAAGGCAGCAAGTAACACTGCACCCATCACAGCTTCCAGGAACATTATAACTGCTAGTTCCAAACCAAAACCCTCTGCTGGAACCCGCCAACTGGCTCAACAACGTCTACCAGCGCACCACTCTATTTCAAATTCCATGCCCTCATCATCTCTAAATCCGTCCATCCCAGATGCACAATTCTTAAAACTTATGGATAAAATCCCAGTGCACTTGCAACCTGACTTCGCAGTAGCGTTGGCTGCAGCATTAGCCCAGCGACCTGCGAATATACCTTCTGCAACCATCCTTGTACACACTGTCTATACCTTCTTGGCTAATTATGGCGGACAGCAATAAAATAACTGCTAACATCCTCAGTTTAAGGATTTGCTCCTGGAATGCCAATGGGTTGAGGAACAAATTAAAGGAAACAGCTAACTTCATTGCAGTGAATAAGGTGCAAGTTCTTATGGTCCAGGAATCACATCTATCCAGTCACCAGAAGGCCTCTATCCCTGGTATGACCTGTCATAGGTCTGATCGAGCAGATGGATATGGTGGAACTGCAATATTCATTAGCCACAATATCCAACACCACAGGCTACACTTGCCACCTTCCAATCTTCTGGAAGCTACTGGAATACAAGTGGCCACAAACAAAGGCCCCCTCAACTTGTTTTCCATCTACATTCCACCTGGCAGACCTTTTAATGTAAAGGAACTGGACACCATCTTCTCTGCAGGCTCACCTACCATAGCCTTGGGTGACTGCAATGCCAAGAGCCCCCTGTGGAACTCTACCATCCGTAATCACAGGGGTACTGCAATCGAGTGCTACATCGAAAAGCACAATCTTGCTGTACTTGCTCCCTCATCACCCACCATATCCTATGGGGATCGCCGTCCGCCAGACTGGCTGGACTTCGCATTACTGCAAAACATCCGCGGCCACCCCAAAGTCATGTCAATCCCTGAACTCTCTTCAGATCATTACCCTCTCCTGTTCCTCTATCAGGGTCGGGCTACTCCTAAGGCCCCCCTATCTCACTTAATCCAAGACACACAAACTGGAGTAAGTACACGGAACTAATGGCCTTGCAGCCTGCTGAGGTTCTACCCTGTAACACCTATGAAGAAGCTGAACAACTGGCTACCAACATCACAACCACAATGACAGCTATCATGGACCAAGCCACTCCACCACGGCGCACTACATTTAGTTACAGGAAACCTCTCCCATATGAACTAAGGCGTCTTATTGCTGATAAAAACAAGGCAAGACGACGCTTTCAGCTTACGCGCAACCCAATTCACAAACGTTAATGGAACCGGTTGCAACATCTAGTAAAACTAGAATTACTGGAACACAGTAACGCTGAATGGGAGAGGCGTTTGTGTTCTCTTGATGTAGAACACAGATCTTTATGGAGAATGTCAAAGGCACTTCTCGGGATCCCTAAATCTGATCCGCCTCTTACTGATGGCAGGAGAGTTGCTACATCAGTAAGAGATAAAGTGGAAATCATGGCCGAACATCTAGCCTCCTCATTCCACCCTGCAGAATCTGTCGATCAAGAGATTTCAGATGAAATTACAGCGTCTGTAAGGCAGTATCTCAGCACACCACACATATTAGATGATGTGAAGCCAACAAGTGTAGCTGAAGTGAGGAATATAATCAACTCTGTGAGTCCATACAAAGCAGCAGGTGTCGACAACGTACCCTACGCTGCCTTCAAAGCCCTACCTCACTCGTGGATCTTACTACTAGTGCACCTATTTAACAGCCCACTAGTATTAGCCTACTTCCCGGTAGCTTGGCGGCATGCTAAGATCATCACCCTCCCGAAGCCTGGCAAAGACCAACAACAAGTAAGCAGTCATAGACCCATCAGTCTCCTTCCTACGATAAGCAAGCTCTATGAAAAGGTACTCCAACTACGCCTTGAAAACTTGCTAGACCAACATAATGTCCTGCGTCCTGAACAATTTGGTTTTCGACGGCAACACTCCACCACGCATCAACTTTTGCGCATCGTGGATGAGGTGGTTAGAGGTTTTAACAACCGGCACTATGTTGTAGCCCTTTTCCTAGACATCTCCAAAGCCTTCGACACTGTGTGGCATGAAGGTCTTCTCCATCACCTTATACATTACAATATCCCGTCATACCTTATTCACACACTTTATCATTATCTCAAAAACCGCACCTTCGTTGTAACAAAAGACAACATCCTGTCTCACACCTACTTCATAAATGCAGGTGTACCTCAAGGTAGTGTCCTTGGTCCTCTGCTCTTCCTCACTTACATAAACACCCTTCCAACCCTAAGGGGCTGCAACCTATATTTATTTGCTGATGATACAGCCATCACAGTGGCATCTAAGCGCCACGAAATTGCAGTGCAGCGAGCTCAAATCTTCGCAAACATGCTACACGTCTGGTTCGCCACCTGGCGGTTGAAACTAAACGCCACCAAATCCCAAGCCATCACCTTCACTAGAAGACCCCTCCAGGACGTCCAAGATCTGCAGTTAGCAGGAGCAGACATTCCTTGGTCCTCACATGCCAGCTACCTAGGTGTAGTTTTGGACATGCATCTGACATGGAAGGAGCACATAACAACCGTGGCAAACAGAGTAAACAGAAGGATGGCCATGCTCTATCCTCTGTACAACAAAAAATCTGTTATGACGCTTAGCAACAAACTTTTGCTATTTAAGCAGGTACTCAGACCTGCAATTACTTACGCTTGCCAAGTCTGGGGTGCAGCGGCCAAATCCCATCTGTACAAACTGCAGATTCTCCAAAACCGCTACCTTCGGTCAGCAGTTGCTGCCGATTGGTACATCCCAAATGAAAATATCCATTCTGATCCTTCCTTCCCAAAACTTTTTGACTACATATTACAACTATCCCATGCCTTCTATGCAAAATTACCTTCCAGTTTCAATAACCTTATCCGAGGTCTCGGGGAATATGATCTTGATCCAGGAGAAAGATACAAACGTCCCAGACTTATCCTTGGAACTCAATAACTTCAAGTCATTTTCCCATTAATCAAACATCCTTACTCTTACACTTATCTCAACTTTAATCGCCACCATCTAACCACCATCCCTTTTGAATACCCATCACCATGCCAGTAAGGGACCTAGTCCCGGTATGGCAAGAGTCGAAGGGCCCTCCTTCGCGGAGGAGGAAAACCCTTCAACGACCCCACAGCGTGTCTCAAAAATGTTTCATTCTATGATTTGAATTTAATTATATTATTTTAAATGTTTTTACTGTACAGCTATAGTACACTGAGGATAGCAACAAGGTGCCTTCACAACATGTCTAGTAATAGAGTTTGGAATAATATGACGGTCCCGTTGCCTATAGCTGCTATTGGCTAAGCATTGCTTCTTGAACACTGAAATATTCAAATACAGCTTTGATGTGAGGCTCTTACCTGTTTTTCCTGTCGTTCAATAGCAGTGATATCTCACTGTGATAACTTCACTCCCTCAAGAGTCACTGGACTATTTATTTCAAGTGTCACTATTTAAGGAAGAAGATCAGTAAATCTTTAACAAATTAAATACTAGGGTTTCAAAAAAGTTTTTGCATTTATACACAATCTAATTCTAAGTTAAAAATTTTTGTCTTTAATCATATATTATTTCTTCCACATTTGAAAAATCTTCTCTTGTAATCACTGTAACCGTCATCACTGTTTCCATTCCATTGTCTTCAATTATAATTCTTTCATTTGTATCTTCCGTTAGTGGAGTTTCTCCTAATACTGCTCTTTTATTTCATCCGGATGATGTTATACTTCTCCCATTCCATTTGTCCAATTTGCTCAAATCATCGGCGGCAGAACATTTCGTCGTTCATTTTGAAGGTTACATTTCTGAAACCAACTCATTGTTTGGCATCTATTTTAATTCTATAGGATTCAGATCCGGATGTTACGGACGAAATCTTATGGTTGCATGATAATAGTTCTGCCAATATTTGGTCAATCAAAGAGTTTTTTTTTCAGTCGCTTTGTTAGCTGGAAATAAATCATACAAATTTGTTTTGGTGCTATTGTCATCAGTTTCGATATTGTGATTTTGTAACCAACAAGGTATACATCTTCTTAAAGAAGTTGGCGTTTGTGATTTATCTACTTGTGTATTAAGGTAGGAGACACTAATGCTAGCATCGAGGTAAATTAGGAATTAACATTATAATTACACATTAAACATAATTTCAGTATACATTTGTTTATCAACACTTAATAGGCGTATGTTTGTGATAACTCATTACAGTCAACTGTACTCGGGAAGGGGGTAGTTTCACTGAGTATAGGAGTGGGAAAGAGGCAGACGAGAAAGAAAGTTGGATTTTAACTCGCTGAAGATGAAAGTCAGTGTTCTGGAAACATTGCCGGACTTACACATGAAATTACTATTTTAAATATTTACAGGACACGTTCTGTTAACTGTTAATTAACCGTCAAGAGACGAACATTGGTTGACACCTAAAGTGAGATATCATTCTGTTACTACTGCATCTTGCTCTTCACAGATGGCTCCACCTGTAATATCTTACCGCGGTGAAGAAAATTGGCAGTTATTTACAAAATGTTAAAATAAGCTGTATTTGTATGTTGCACGTACCTTAGGTTTATTTGATTTTAGCGTCATGAAAACAAACATTATTTAGAATTTAGTTTGATAGAAGTGTGACCCAAGAAACAATTATGTATGGGAGTGCAAGTCTTCGAAGTTAAGTATATAATCCGCAATTTTTGTAGTGTTTCCCTATGAGATAGTTCTAATCACACACTAATTTTGTGAAGAATTGTTTGCTCTATAGTTATGGCAGTATGACATGATTACATCTGCAGACACTCGTCGTGTATGTGATAAGCTGAGGTAAACATCTATGTACTGCGAATTTGTCCCGTTACGTTTTCTCGCTTTTCCATGTATGTTCTCACACATGCTGAAATATTAAGTGAACTTCTCTGTCAGTATCTGTATCACTGTACATCTCAGCATCTGTATGATACTTGCTAGATAGAGACAAAGACAGATATATCTTCCACTTGTGTCGCCCACTTGCCGTGGAATCGCAACACTCAACGTAGTATAACCGTATTGGCTCAACCCATGTTGGTTCTTATTTTGTAGCTACTCAAATGTGAATTCAAATATTATGACACGCTAGTTATGCTGTTGTGATGGAGATTTCATAAAAAATGTATGTGCACAGTTGCCAACATGATTTGCTCTGAACAATATGATATATTTAGCAATATTGCATTACCACCACAAACGATGCAGAGAAATATATATAAAATAGCAGAAATAACCGAATAATATCTAATAACAGAGGTCCGTGTATATACAGCCTTTTCTCTCGCGTTGGATGAAAGCAGTAACAGCGTTGACACACAGCACAATTGGTAATTTACATTCGTGAAGTTACTAACAAACTCTCGATACAAGAATATATACTTGAAGTCATTTCTCTTAGGGAACATACCACAGGGTCAGAATTATTTCAAGCTTTTAAGAAATGTGTAGAAGAAAGAAAACTAAATCTAAGGTATCTTGTATCCATAGTAACAGATGGGCACGAAATATGACTGGTGAAAATATAGGACTAACTGGGAGAGTGAAAGGTTATATAAGTTAAATGGAATAAACAATAACACATTCTTACATCAGGAAGCATCACGTGCAAAATACTAAATATGAAACATGTAATAGACATAGTTACTACAGACTATAAACAAAGTGAAACTCCTTGATACATCGAATATTTAGCAAACTACTGGAAGACTTAGGCCGTTCTTATGAAGATCTTTGAAACTAAACATAATTTGAATTCCTGAAGGGACAGGTATGTTGATATTAGTACATAATTGCAATAATATATTTATTTTATACTGAATACGTCTTAAAATATCTTAGGATACAGATATCTGTTCATAGATGAGGATTGGATAAGTGATTAAGCCTTCCTAACTGACACTTCTCAACACTTCAATAATCTTAATCGTCCCTTCAGAGAATGTTCCACAATATAATTCCTATGTATGACTTGGTTACATCATTCGTAAGCATGACTGATAAATGGAAATCAAATATCATGAGAAGACCATTTATAAAATCTCTTCCCAATATTTCTGTAACAAACCTGAATAAATACACTCGAATGTTAGTTAAAGAAAAGTTGGAGCTAGGCGATTCAGTGATTTTAAATCAATTTTGCTCTCTTTGCGTATCATCTTGCAATAGCTTTATATAAGCTTAATCCCAGAATTACATCAGGAAGTCACTGATTTACAATGTGATACATATATTCAATTGCAGTGTAAGGATTTGACTGATTTGGATATATTTAAACATCTGAAAGCAGATACATATTCATCTCTTAGATCGTAGCAGCTGTTTCGATCCTCATATATATGCCAACAATTTTGTCTTCCAAAATGAAACTTGTAAAATCGAAGTAACGATCGCAATTAATGGATGATAATTTACGTGGTATACCGAGAGTGGCTACTTGTGATACATCACTAGATATTCCTGGCAGTTTACAAATAGAAGTGAACTAAAGTATATTGTTTAAATATTTAGGCCTACCTAAAGTATCTTAGACCAAAATAATTGGATTCAAGTATGTGTACCATTCTATATTGAACTATTGTGTGGTCCAGCACTGACTCTAAACGAACGTCCATGCCTCTCCCTGGTCGACATTACGTCAATACTCCACGGTAGGACCGTGTGGTGATCTAGCACACATACTAGATGTGCAGGCTAGTACGCGGGAATATATGGCTTCCCTCAACCCCGTCCGGAGACGTACCCAATCTCCCACGGGTATCGGGAACCACTGTTCCCTTAAGTACAACCCAATCCGAACAACTCCCATTCCTGGAGGGGCTCGAATGTTCGGCCCGAGGTTCCTCTTCGTAACGACAGAAGTGTCTCGAGGGCTAAGGGTCCGCAGCGCCCGCACCAAGGCCTCTGAAGCGGATAAAGCAAAAGGGGCGTCTCAGTTAGTGTCTCGATAAACTTGAGGTTCTGAATCTCTCTACACGGCGTGGCTGAGTGGCTAAACCGCTCTAATCTCAGTACAGCTAACCGGGGTTTATCCTATGGCCCCAAAAAGTGAAATTTGAGTTTGACAACACGCTGCTGGGGCGAGTTTTCTCCGGTATCTCCGGTTTCCTCCGACATCTCATTCCACCATTGCATCTCCATCTCTTGTAACATCAGTGTCACCACCTGCGGTACCGCGTTTAGTAAAAGCGGGCTTTAAACACTACACATTTAATTTTAGTTTCTCTTCAAAGCTGGCGTCGAAACTGCACAGTTTCTCTTCATACTGCGTGGTAAATGCAGTTGGACCCTGAACACTTTCTAATAAAGATATTTATTGTTTTATTTCGTGCTTCTCATTCCATAAATAGTACGATACTGCCAATGTCACTGTTCTTGATGTTTCTAAAACGCACTTTCAGCCTAATGTTCACCTTACTTTTTGTTTTGGAAATGTAAGAGTTGACAGTTTTTTTCAGTTTATCTGGTACATACTTGAGTTTTTGTCTGTGGGGTTTTACGTTGTATTAAGTACAAGATTTTAAAAGCAGTACATTGAACTTGCTGTGTTGGGCCAAATCTATACGTTCTTATGGAAAAGTTGTGTAGCCCTGCGATGGTAAACACTAGCAATATATGGAGCATCGAGCACTAATTCCTCTTAAATGTATGTGAATTTTAGAACAACGTTACACCTAAGGACCTGTTGTGTAAGACGGCAAACTACATCGAAGATTTCTTGAATGGCACTGAATCTAACTGCCCAGTTTAGTGTTTAACCGACACACAGACGTTAAAATTTTTTATAGATGCTTAGAATATATGTTGTAATGGCACGCTCCTTTAGTTCTCAATTAACCGTCAGGAGGCACTTTAGTTAAGAAATAAATTGACAGATGCTAATGTTCCGACCTCGTCTTCCTCTCCACAGATGGCACCACCAGTAATATCCTGCCGCGGTGAAGAATATTCCTAATTATTTACAAATTTTTTAATGTGATCTGTATTTATACTCTTTGCACATACTTTAACTTTGTTTGCATTAAACGGAATGAAAGTAAACAGTAATTAGATTGCATTTTTACACAAATTAGACCGCAAATGTAATTCTGTACGAGAATGGAAGTCTTCTAAATTAAATATATAAGCCACAATTTTTATAATCACTTGTCATTGCCAGATATCAATTTAACGAATCTCTAATAATAAAATTTTTGCTGTATCATTTTAGTACCTTGAGGTTTGCAACAAGTTTCCATCACAGCATGATTAGTAACACAGTTTGGAAAGTTATCACGCTTGCCTTGCCCTTAGCTGCTATTGGCCAAGCAATTCTAAATGACAGCTTTGATGAGAGCATTTTTTATTTCAACTGTCGCTGTTTAGGGAAGCCGTATAGTCCATCTCCAACAAATTGAATACTATGGTTCCAGAAAGGTTTTTCAATTACACACAACTTAACAGAGTTAAACAATTTTGCCTTTAATCATGTTTTATTTCTTCCACGTTTGACATATCTTCTTCTGTTGAATCATTGGCAACATCACTATTTCCATTCCATTGTCTTAAATTATAATTCTTTAAATTTTTTCTTCCGTTATTGTACTTTATTCTAATAGTGTTGTTTTATTTCATCCATATAATCGCATACCTTTACCCATTTCAATTGTGCAATTAGCAAAAATCGATGGCGGCAGAAAATTTCGTATTTCACTTTACAGCTGAAAGTTTACCATGATACAATAAAGTACAAAGCCCGCCTCAATAGTGTAGATGGTAGCCTGTCTGCCCAACTTTCACGAGGATCCGAGTTCGAATCTCGGTCGTGGTGAGCTACCTGGCTAAGGCTTCTCCGGGGTTTTCCGTTATCCTTAAAGACGAATGTCGGGTAAATCTAAACTCTATAGACCCTGGGCTCATTTGAGCATCATATCATCCATTCCATTCTTAGTGCTATATGACTTAACGTTGTAGGACGTAAATTACAAAAATATACAAAAAAGTTTCCATTAGCCCTAGCTGCTATTCGCCGCGCCATGTTTTTTGAACATTGAAATATTTAAATGGAAGCTTTGATGCGAGTCACTTAGCTGATTTCCCTGTCCTCCAATGGCAGTGGTATCTTACTTCGATGCCTTCACCCTCTGAAGTATCACTGATTTTTGTATAAAGACTAAAATTGAGTCATGCTTTTTAAAACTTGTAACTTCACTCACGTCCTTATACAAAATCAGGAACGTTATCGAAACAGTTGCAGTTTCATCATCAGCTGATTAGCGACTCTCAAGGTTGTTGTCTGAATCTCTTGTAATTGGCTCCCTCTCTCGGAAGATTCTTTACATGAGTTCAGTAGACCACTCACTCAGGGCACACCAAAGTTTAGAATATGGAAATTTTTAATAATGTTGCTATTTTAAATTATTGCTATGTTGTAAGTTAAAGTTTTGTTGACAATGGTTTTAGTAGTTTGATCTCGTCCCCGATGTGGTAATTATCGTTCCAGAAATGAAGAACAATTGACGATTTTTCTGTTGTATATATTTTATGTTCCGACGGTGTTTTGTTTACCTAGTTTTTAAATTTCTCTTCGTCGAAACAAGATAAAATTTATCACAGACTTCACAATTTATCCTGTATATGCCTGATTTTTGTTCTGATGGGATCGTGTGTTAAGTGAATATTTAACAATTTCTAGAGTGAGAATCTGTTTTGAGGAGCTACCTTAATGCCTTAAACTTTAAATTATTGAACTAACTTCAGAAATTCCCAAGGGTGGTAAATGAATTTGTTGCATTTCCAGGTTTTACTTAAGTTTTAAAGAGCAGTGGTCCAGCTCTAATAATAGCAGCACGTGAAGCTATTCGACACTCTCAAGGAATTTTGTACAGAGTACGACAGTCGTTTGTTCGCCGCTATCAACTTTGCAGTGAAAACTCGGTCACCGTTTCGAGTAATTTATATAAACCTGATATAAAGTTTTGCATTTACCTTTCGATTTTGTAAGTTCGTTCACTCTTTAATTCATCTCTCATTCAGACGAACAGCAGGTTAAGGTGTTTAGCAGGATTAAACATTTGTTACAAACAATTGTAATTAATTGCACTTAAAGGTGAAATTTCTCCGTAAAATACACGCTTCTGCTGACTTGTCTATTCTTGATGTTTCTAAAATACTCTTTAAGCCTAATATTCAACTTCCTCTTTGTTTTGGCAATGTAAATGTGGTCGCAGTCTTTACAGTTTATCCGGTACACACAGTTACTGCCTGTGGGTATCTCCTTTGTATTATGTGATTTCAAATGATGTTTTACATTGAATTTTTTCTGTGGGGCCAAAGCAATATGTTCTTTTGGAGAAGATGTGTAAACCTGGGATGGTGAACACTAGCAATATGTGGAGCATCAAGCACTAATTGGACTTAAAGGTACATTAATTTTAGAAAGCACCTGTTTTGTAAAAGGGCAAATTACATTCTGGAGCTTTTGCAAGGAACTGACTTCAAATGCCCAGTTTAGTACTTAACCGACACACAGACGTGAAAAGTTTTATGAATAATTAGCATGTACGTTGTAATGACACGCTGTTTTAGTTCTAAATTATAAACCAGGAGAGAACTTAAGTTGAGAAACGAATTCTAATGTTCCGACCTCGTCTTCCTGTCCACAGATTGTTCCACAAGTAATATCTTGACACGATGAAGAAACTTTTTAATTATTTACAAAGTTTTAAATTGAACTGTATTTATACTGTTTAACTATACGTTAAGTTTCTATGCGTTGAGTTCTATGAAAGTAAACAATAAGTAGAATATATTTTGACATAAATTTAACTGAACAGGTTTATTCTGTTTGAGAATGAAAGTCATCTGAAATAAATATATAAGTCACAATTTTTTTAACTAAGCATAAGCTAAATTTCAGTTTGAATCCAAATGTGATGGTTATTTTTGTAACGGCTGTGCTGTACAATTCATGCATACAACACCTTTCTTATATTTTGACTGCACCTGACGTATTCAACTTTTTTTCGCAAGATTAATTGAATCGTGGGCCATGATAGACCGGACATTGACCACATCCAACATTGAGATGGGGCACTTGTTTACTAGAATGGCGGTACTCGGTTCCCATCATCTCATCTGTAAGACTGTATCATACCATGAACCAGCAGAAACGTGTGAGTGCAAATTATGCGGACAAACATATTGTGACTTTGTGGGTTCGTGAAATGATAAAACGAGGTTACAAAACAAAAACTACACTTTATTCTCCTCGAAATACACTGTTCACCATTAGAAAATTGCTAGAACCTCAAACTGTTTATTTTCTCCAACTCTCCATTCAACTGTGTGTCGCTACCGGTAACGATTGGTTCCGAAGTTTTCCGAATCTCCACCGGCTTCGGCTTCGGCTTCGCGAGTCTATCGCCAGGGTGACACTGCTCCCTCGTCAAGGCTGGTCGTCCCGAACAGCGCCTTCGTAGCGGGCCAGGCGATCCAGGTGTACCACCAACATCTCTCCTCGGGGCACCTTCTGGATGCGGTAGACCACGTCGTTAATCCTCTTCAACACACGGTACGGTCCTTGCCATGACTGCTGAAGCTTCGGGCAGCGCCCCTTGGTTCGGGTCGGGTGGTACAACCAGACCGGCTCACCTAGCTGGAACCCTTGGCTGTTGGCTTGCCTGTCGTATCGGGTTTTCATGCAGTCGCTCGCCTTCTGGATTTTCTGGCGAGCCATCTCGTGCATGTCGTGGAGGTGGTCCACCAAGTTCTCCACATACTCGGTCGCTGGCTGCTTCACTTCCCTCAAGAGTGGCCCCAAGTCTGCTTCCGCCAGCTGCTCCCTCCTCAGGCCTGCGCTATCCCAGCCATCCGCAGGCATTGCCGCGACTACTCGAACTGCTGCGGCACGCTCCTTCTCCTCCACTCTTGTGCATCGGCCGCACTCTTCTGGACAGGGCCTTCGGGACATAGCGCCCGCGTTACCGTGACTCTTCCCTCTGCGATGTTCCGAGGTGAAGTCGTACTCCTACTGCCTCTGGACCCCACCTGCTGTCTGGCCTTCCGGTCGCGCCGTCACTATCATTTCGCTCCTCGCGGGGACAACCTCTCGTCTTCGCTGAAGACGACCCTGCCAATTCCAAGGCGCTCTTCTGGTTGACGGAGTATAACTTCTTCTCCGTTGAGCCTCAGGACCTTCCTGCCGACGTCCACCGTCGCCTCGTGGCTCCTGAGGGCATCCAGTCCCAGAATCACCTCCTCAGCCATCTTCGCGACGAACACCCACAGACGCACGGCACTCCGTCCCAAGTTCAACTCCAGCAGGGCCTCCTTCTGCACAGGCATGGTGTCGCCCGATGCCGTCACAAGCTGGTATGGTCGGCTCGGTTTCCTCGTCGGAAAACCCTTCGCCACGTCAGGTCTGATGATGGTCACGGCCGCCCCGGTGTCCACCAGCACGCGGCACGACTTTCCTCTTACCCAACCGTCCGCGATGAGGTTGTCATCCATCCGCCGGCTGACGGCGCAAATTGTCACTCGAGGGGATGGTGGTAGGTGTCCGGGCTGTCCACACCCCCAACACAGGCCACTAGGTGTTCGCCGACATCCCTCAGCTGGACTTCTGTCTCCGGCGTAGCGGACACTCCTCGTTCTCGCAGTCCGGATAGATGCTACCTTGGCCGCCTCCATCCTTAATGCCGCTGTCAGCGCCTCGTGGATGTTTTTATAATCGCCGAGCATTAGGCGCTGACGAATCTCCGTGTCCCGTACCCCGTCGACAAAGTTGTAGGCGGCTTCCCGGGATACGAACTCCAGTGGCAGGTCAACCGAGGCCTTGCTAGCAAGCTGCTCAATCGCTATGGCTAACTCCTGCAGCGTCTCCCCCGGCTGCTGTGACCATGCCTTTAGTTGGCTGCGGTACGCTGCGGCTAAGCGGTGGTTCCCGAAACGATTCCCCAGGGCCTCCCAGATGTCCTTGGGCGCCACCGTTGTCTGCACCGTGTTTAGGATTTCCGCGGCTCGTCCCTGGAGGCTGGTTATTAACTGTGTGACCATCTGTTGTGCTTGGTCACTGTGTCGAACTGGCGGCGGAAGACCTCGAATGTTGACGCGCCGTCATATTTCGAAGGTTTGACGCGCGCCGATGTTGTGTCGCGTCCCGGTGCGTCAGCCTTCAAATCCTTCAGTCTCCTGCCGACGACGTCCTCCACCATGGCATTCAGGGACTTGACGCTGCTGTCGGCCTTTCCCTCCGGGTTGTTTACGCGGTTCGCGCGGTCTTCGACGTCTTCAACCATGGCGTTCAGGGACTAGGCGTTATTGTCGGCCTTTTCCTCTAGGTCATTGAAGCGGTTCGCCAGCTCCTCGACGCGCTCGTCCACTTGGCCCATCCGCTTGCCCAGCTCCGTCACGTCATCCCTCACGCCGGCCAACTGTTCCTCAAATTTGGCGGCGAGGACCTCGTTCGCCTCCTTCATTTCCGTGGCCAGACTGTCGTTCGCTGCCTTCATTTCTGTGGTCAATTCGGTCTTTATTACTTTCAACTCTGCGGCCAGGTTGTTATTTGCCGCTTCTGTTTTTGTTATTAACTCGTTCATCTTCGCGGCCAAGTTGTTATTTGCCGCTTCCGACTTCCCTGTTAATTCGTTCATCTTCTGCAAAAGCATTTCCAATACCGCCTCCATGTCGTCGCACTTCTGACACCATTTGTGACTTTGTGGGTTCGTGAAATAATAAAACAAGGTTACAAATCACAAAAACTGCTCTTTATTCTCCTCGAAATACACTGTTCACCATTAGAAAATTGCTAGAACCTCAAACTGTTTATTTTCTCTCACTCTCCATTCAACTGTGTGTCGCTACCGGTAACGATTGGTTCCGAAGTTTTCCGAATCTCCACCGGCTTCGGCTTCGCGACTCTACCTTTAGGGTGACAATATGAACGTTACCATATAGAACTGTGCAGGAAAAGAGCCAAATCAATTAAAGACTTCGAACCAAGGCGTCAGTGCGCATAATTGAAGAATTTGTATTTGATTGAAATTGAGCTCTTTTTTATGCCCATTTGACTGAAATAAAAGTTTATTATATAAATAATTATTACTGTTATCTGTAGCAATACAAATTACTAACACTCGAAAATTAGGATAATATTGTGACACTGTGGGTTACGTAGATTCGCCAATCCGGCTTGCAGAAATATAAAACCGCTTTTGCTGCAGTAAAAAGCTGTGATATTAACAATCAGCCGTCTTCAAGGTCGATTCAGTGCTCCGCCGCACTAAAACAAATGAAAGAATTCACTTCGGTACACTTCAAACTTCGATTGTCACAATAGCCATCACAGAACTGCTCTTCTAACACCTGCGCGGTATTTATAGCCATCAGCCATTGTTTCTAGAGTGCCGGGTAACAACAATACAGTGAAGAATCGGGAGCCTCTCTCTGTCTCTTTCCCTTCTGCCCACGTGAAATGAAATGTGTAGTGTTTAACGCCCGCTTTTACTACATACAGCACCGCAGGCGGTGACACCGATGATACATGAGATGAGGGTTGAGCACCGGTGGAATAAAATGCGAGGGAAACCTGAGATCCAGTAGAAAACCCGCCCCAGCGCCGTGTTGTCCAGCACAAATCTCACTTTGCGGTCGCTGGGATCAAACCCGGGCCGCCTTGGTGAGAGCCAAGCGGTCTAACCACTGAGCCACGGCGCAGCTTCTGCCCACGAGCCCTGAATACCTTTTAATAAATAATTTATATCGTTATGCCTATCCCATAAATGGTACGCTACTGCCAATTTGTCTGTTCTTGATGTTTCTAAAATACTCTAAGTCCAATGTTCAACTTCCTTTTTGTTTTTACAATGTAAAAGTTGTCACAGTCTTTACAGTTTATCCGGTACACAACTGAGAGTTTGTCTATGGTTCTCTTCTTTGTATTAAGCGATTTAAAAGTAATGAATTAAATTTCTTGACAATGAATTTGTTCTGTGGGGCCATAGTAATATGTTCTTTTTAAAAAGTTGTGTAGCGCTGGAATGTTAAACAATCGCGATATATGGAGCATCGGGTACTAGCTAGTTCGACTCACAGTTATATTAATCTTCGGAATATGTTACATATTGAAGCAGTTATTTTACATATTTTAAGTTGTTTTAAAGGTATATTTGGAGGAATTTTAATGTTTAATGAAATGGATAAAATGTAAGGTAGGTTATGTGTAACCATGACAACCTCAAATGAGAGGAAATTGTTAGCTAAAAGTTTTACAGATCTTGCTTCTGATTAAGAACGTCGTAGGAGAAGCCGTACATTTGTGTCTGTCCGAGATTATGCGGAATTATTGTAAGTGTGCATCTAAGATGAACAAATTGCGTGTGTAAGAACGAAATTGTTTTGACTTCACTCTTCGTCAGATCATTGAAGTGTGAAGATGTGTAGTACCGATCTGCAAGTTCGCAGAATCTTAATCTTCAATGATTTAGTATTGAGTATTTTATAAAAGGATATAATCTTAACTTTGTGATAGGATATAATAATAGTTTTACTACAATAAATTCCAATATTTTGAAGAAGAGAAAATTGATTACTGTTTTCTACAACTTATTCTCACTCTAACACTACGGCCAGAGAGAGACAAAAGATTCATTGCTCAAGAGCGCCGAGGCATACTTCCTCAAGATCGACACATAATGTGCGTGGCTTCCATCCTTAGCGCATTTTGTACCAAATTATTCAGTTTCAACATAAGGACCTGTTGTGGGAGATGGCAAAATACATTGAAAAACTCTGGCAAGGCAGTGAATTTAAATGCCAAGTTTAGTACTTAACCGACACACAGAGGTGAAAGGATTTATGAATACGTACCACGTAAGTGATAAAAACAGGTCATCTTAGTTCTTAATTAGCCGCCAGGGAGAGCTTTGATTGACAATTCGACAAATGCTAATGTTCCAACCACGTCTTGCTGTCCACAGATGGCTCCACCTGTAATATCCTGCCGCGATGAAGAAAATTCGCAATTATTTACAAATGTTTAATATGAACTTCATTTATACTCTTTGCGTATACTTTAACTTTGTTGGCATTTAACTGTATGGATGTCAACAGTAATTAGATTATATTTTGACACAAATTTGACTGCAAACGTAATTCTGTACGAGAATGGAAGTCTCCTGAGTAGAATATATGAACCACAATTTTGATAACTGTGTTTCATTGTATCATTTGAAATAATTTGATGTTGACTTATAAATGTTTTTGCTGTATAGTTATGGTACGCTGAGGTCTGCATCAAG
This sequence comes from Mantis religiosa, assembly GCA_030765055.1. Taxonomy (NCBI): domain Eukaryota; kingdom Metazoa; phylum Arthropoda; class Insecta; order Mantodea; family Mantidae; genus Mantis; species Mantis religiosa. The sequence continues at coordinate 19,324,320 of CM060953.1, read as the reverse complement.
TTTCTATCACAAGAGTTTGGAATAATGTCAGGCTTTCGTTTCCCGTAGTTGCTCTTGGCAACGCAATGCTTGTTGAACACTGAAATATTTAACTGAAAGCTTCGATGCGCCTCTCTTTCTTGTTTTCCCTGTTTTTCAGGTTTCAGGTTTTTAGTTTCAGTTTCATGGCCTGGTGCCGGTAAAAAGGGGCCCGGCTTACAGGCTAAAATTTTCATTGGGGTTATATTTTGGGAATTAAATGCTTATTGTCCACGTGGGTATATATAAAACCCATACAGTGACCTTTCCTAACCCAACGAGAGCAGGTTTATTAAGTTAGTGTCTTACAGCGTCCGTTTTTGTTATGTATAGTATTTACAAGCGCTTATTTTGCACTCTTATTTACACACACACGGTCTTCAATAGCAGTGATATCTCACTGTACTAACTTCATTCCCTCAAGTGTCACTGCACTGTTTATTTCATGTGTCGCTATTCAGGGAAGCAGGACAGTCAGTCTCGAGCAAATTAAATACTATGGTTACGGAAAGGTTTTTCACTTACATACAACATAACAGAGTTACACAATTTTGCCTTTAATCATACTTTATTTCTCCCACATTTGACATATCTTCTTTTGTTGAATCATTGTCATTATCACTATTTCCATTCCATAGTCGTCAACTATAATTCCAACAATTCTTTCTTCAGTTAGTCTACTTCATTCAAACACTCTTGTTTTATTTCATCCACATTATGACTTACCTTTTCCTATTTCATTTGTCCAATTTGCTCAAATGTTTGGCAGCACAACATTTAGTCTTTCAATTTAAAGGGCATATTTCCGGAAGAATTCCATGCTTTGGTGTCTGTCGATATTAATTCTATAGGATTCGTATCCAGATGAACTGACGAAGCCTTATGGTTGCATGATAATAGTTCTGACAATATTTGGTCAGGCAAAGTGTTTTTTTCAGTCGCTTTGTTAGCTGGAAATAAATCATACAATTTTGTTTTGGTGCTATTGTCGTCACTTTCGATATTGTGATTTTGTAACCAAGAAAGTATACATCTTCTTAAAGAACTTGGCGTTGCTGATTTATCTACTTGTTTATTAAGGTAGGAGACATTATCTAATGCTAGCATCGAGGTAAATTAGGAATTAACATTATGATTACACATTAAACATAATTTCAGTATACATTTGTTTATCAACACTTAATAGGCGTATGTTTGTTATATGTCATTACAGACAACTGTACTCGGGAAGGGGGTAGTTTCACTGAGTATAGGAGTGGGAAAGAGGCAGACGAGAAAGAAAGTTGGTTCTGAGCTCGCTGAAGATGAAAGTCAGTGTTCTGGAAACATTGCCGGACTTATACATGAAATTACTATTTTACATATTTACAGGACACGTTCTTTTAACTGTTAATTAACCATCAAGAGACGAACATTGGTTGACGCCTAAATTGAGATATCATTCTGTTACTACTGCGTCTTGCTCTTCACAGATGGCTCCACCTGTAATATCTTACCGCGGTGAAGAAAACTGACAGTTATTTACAAAATTTTAAAATGAGCTGTATGTGTACTGTTGCATATACCTTAGGTTTATTTGATTTTAACGTCATGAAAACAAACATTAATTAGAAAATTAGTTTGATAGAAATGTGATCTAAGAAACAATTATGTATGGGAGTGCAAGTCTTCGAAGTTAAGTATATAATCTACAATTTTTGCAGTTTTCCTATATAGGATACTTCTAATCACACTAGGATACACTAGTTTTGTGAAGACTTGTTTGCTCTATAATTACGGCAGTATGACATGATTACATCTGAACACACTCGTCGTGTATGTGATAAGATGAGGTAAACGTCTATGTACTGCGAATTTGTCCCGTTACGTTTTCTCGCTTTTCCATGTATGTTCTCACACATGCTGAAATATTAAGCGAACCTCTCTGTCAGTATCTGTATCACTGTATATCTCAGCATCTGTATGATACTTGCTAGATAGAGACAAAGACAGATATATCTTCCACTTGTGTCGCCCCCTTGCCGTGGAACTGGTAACACTCACCGTAGTATAACTGTATTGGCTTAACTCATGTTCGTTCTTATTTTGCAGCTACTCCATTATGAATTCAAATACAATGACACGCCAGTTGTGCTGTTGTGATGGAGATTTCATAAAAAATGTATGTGCACAGTTGCCAACATGATTTGCTCTGAAAAATATGATATATATACTGCATTATCCCCACAAACAATGATGATATATATAAAATTGCAGAAATAACCGAATAAATACTACTAACCAAGGTCGTGAATGCGTAGCGTTTTCTCTCATGTTGGATGAAAGCATTGACAACGTTGAAACACTACACAATTGGTAATTTACATTCCTGAAGTTACTAACAAACTCTCGATACAAGAATATATGCTTGAAGTCATTTCTCTTAGGGAACATACCACAGGGCCAGAATTATTTCAAACATTTAAGAAATGTGTAGAAGAAACAAAACTAAATATAAGGTATCTTGTATCCATAGTAACAGACGGGGCAGAAAATATGACTGGTGAAAATATAGGACTAATTGGGAGAGTGAAACGTTATATAAGTTAAATGGAATAAACAATAACACATTGTTACATCAGAAAGCATTACGTGCAAAATACTAAATATGAAACATGTAATAGACATAGTTGCTACAGACTATAAATAAAATCAAACTTCTTGATACATCGAAAATTTCGCAAACTACTGGAAGACTTAGGGCGTTCTTATGAAGATCTTTGATACTACACATAATTTGACTGAACGAAGGTACATGCCTTACGCTATTCGACATTACGTCATGTGCACCGCGGGTTGCGCACTGAGACGTCATACTTCTCCCTCATCGAGTACATGCTTGCCGATAGGCAGATTAGTATTTAACCGATATACAGGCGCACGCTATCCACGTGAACAGTTTTGCAAAATAAATACCACGTGCATTATAAAGACGCGGTCTTTTAGTTCTTAATTAACCGCCAGGAGAGCAAAGTTAATTATCAAACATATTGTCAGATAGCATTCTTCCAACCGCGGCTTACTGTCCACACATGGCTCCACCTATAATATGCTACTACGGTGAAGAATATTTATAGTTATTTACAAATTTTTGATATGAACTCTATTTATACTCTCTGCATACACTTTAGCTTTCTTTGCTTTTAACTGTGTGAAAGCAAACAGTAATCAGAATGTATTCTGATACAGATTTGACTAAAGAAGTTATTCTGTATGCGAATGGAAGTCCTCCGAATTAAATATATAAGGTACAATTTTTGGAACTGCATTGTTTTGTTTTAGATGGGGTTCTCTCCATCACACTGAAAACACCAGAACCAGAAATGGGTTTAGATAATTTCCCCACATAGTTTCCTATCCCCTCTGATCGTGCTGTCATCATTCCGACCTTCTTCACGGAGAGTTGGGTGAGGGCAGCCTTGGGAATATATACCCCAGGCGGCAGCCTGAGCGGCTTAACCCAACAGATCAGAGAAACCTATGCCCCGACATAAACGCTTGAGACAAAAGACTAAAGACTTCTACACCACCCAGATAAAGTCGCAGAGAGCGGCTAGGTGCTGGGCGAAACCATTCCGTCCAGGTAAACTTGGACGACTCGATTCTTCTGCTGCTGGTCTGCTGCATTGTTTTATTACGGCAATTTTAAACGTTTTTTTTCTGTACAATTATAGTACTCTGAAATTTGCAACCCAGAGCGATCTCAGCATGAACAAGTGATAGGATTTGGAATGATCTCCTTTGTATTATGTGATTTCAAATGATGTTGTACATTGAATTTGTTCTGTGGGGCCAAAGTAATAAGTTCTTTTGGAGAAGATGTGTAACCCTGGGATGGTAAGCACTAGCAATATATGGAGCAACCGGCACTAATTGTTCTTAAAGTTATATTAATGTTAGAAAGCACCTGTTTTGTAAAAGGACAAATTACATTCTAGAGCCTCTGCAAGGCACTGAGTTTAAATGCCCAGTTTAGTACTTAACCGACACACAAACCTGAAAGTTTTTATAATTACTTAGCATGGACGTCGTAATGACACGCTATTTTAGTTCTAAATTATCCGCCAGGAGAGAAATTAAGTTGAGAAACAAATTGACAAATACTAATGTTCCGACCTCGTCTTCCTGTCCACAGATGGCTCCAGAAGTAATAACTTGCCACGATGTAGAAAATTTGTAATTTTTTACAAAGTTTTAAATTGAAGTGTATTTATGCTGTTTAACTATACGTAAAGTTTATTTTCGTTTAGTTCTATGAAAGCAAACAATAACTAGAATAGATTTTGACATAAATTTAACCGAACAAGTAATTCTGTTTGAGAATGTAAGTCATCTGAAATAATTATATAAGTTACAATTTTTGTAACATAATTTCATGGTATGACTCCAATTATATCGCTATATTTTATAACGGCTGTGCTGTACAATTGCTTACCCATGCAGCACCTATCTTAAGCTTTGACTGCACTTGACGTATTCAACTTGGTCACACAAAGTTTATTGAATCGGGGGCCATGATAGACCGGACATTGAAGACATCCAACCTTCAGATGAGGCACTTGCTTACTAGAATGGTGGTACTCGGTTTCCATCATCTCGTCTGTAAGACTGCATCATGTCATGAGCCAACAGAAACGTGTGACTGCAGCTTACGTGGACAAGCATATGAACGTTACCATAGAGAACTGTGTAGGACAAGAGCCAAATCAATTTAAGACTATTTGAACCAAGACGTCAGTGCGCAAAATTGAATAATTTGTATTTTTTTGAAATTGGGCTCTTTTTGTGTGGCCATTTGGATGCAATAAAAGTTTATTATATAATTACCGTTAGCTGTAGCAACACAAATTACTAACACCCGCAATTAGGATAATATTGTGACACTGTGAGTTACCTAGATTCGCCAATCCGGCTTGCATGTATATAAAACCACTTTTGCTGGTTTACAATAATATTTACAATAAGCCGTCTTTAATGTCGATTCAGTGCTGCGCCGCACTAAAACAAATGAAAGAAATCACTTCGGTACACTTCAAACTTCGATTGTCACAATAAACATCACACAATTGCTCTTCTAACCCCTACGCGGTATTTATAGCCACCAGCCATTGTTTCTAGAATGCTGGGCAACAACAGTAGAGTGAAGAATCGTGAGCCTCCCTCTGTCTCTTTCCCTTCTGCCCACGTGAAATGAAATGTGTAGTGTTTTACACCCGCTTTTACTACATACGGCACCGCAGGCGGTGACACTAATGATACATGAGATGAAGATTAAGCACCGGTGGAATAAAATGGCAAGGGAAACCGGAGGTCCCCCAGAAAACCCGCCCCAGCGCCATGTTGTCCACCACAAATCTCACTTTGAGGTCGCCTGGGATGAAACTGGGGCCGCCTTGGTGCGAGTCAAGCAGTGTAACCACTGAGCCAATGCGTGACCTTTGTCCACGAGCCCTGAATACTGTTTAATCGATGTATTTCTTGTATATCGTAATGCCTATTCCATAAATGGTACGCTACTGCCAATTTGTCTCTTCTTGATGTTTCTAAAATACTCTTTAAGTCTAATGTTCAACTTCCTTTTTGTTTTGACAATGTAAAAGTCGTCACAGTCTTAATAGTTTATCCGGTACACAACTGAGTTTTTGTCTATGTGTTTATCCTTTGTATTAAGCGAATGAATTAAATTTCTTGACACTGAAGTTGTTCTGTCGGACCATAGTAATATGTTCTTTTGGAAAAGTTGTGTAGCCCTGGAATGGTAAACAATCGCGATATATGGAGCATCGGGTACTAGCCAGTTCGACTTGTAATTATTTTAATCTTCGAAATATGTTACATATTGAAGCAGTATTTTAGATATTTTATGTTGCTTGATTGTAATAGTTGGAGGAATTGTAATGTTTAATAAAATGGATAATATGTAAGGTATGTTATGTGTAACCATGACAACCACAAATGAGAGGAAGTTGCTAGCTAAAAGTTTTACAGATCTTGCTTCTGATTAAGAACGTCGTAGGAGAAAGACGTACAATTGCGTCTGTCCCAGATTATATCGAATTATTCTAAGTGTACATCTAAGATGAACAAATCGCTTGTGTAAGAAAGAAATGGTTTTGGCTTCGCTCTTCGTCAGATCATTGAAGTTTGAAGATGTGTAGTACCGATCTACAAGTTCGCAGAATCTTAATCTGCAATGATTTAGTATTGAGTATTTTATAAAAGGATATAATCTTAACATTGTGATAGGATATGGTAATGGTTTTACTAGAATAAATTCCAACATTTTTAAGAAGAGAAAATTCGTTATTGTTTTCTGCAAATTATTCTCGCTCTAACACTACGGCCAGAGAGAGACATAAGACTCATTGCTCAAGAGCGCCGAGGCATACTCGCTCAAGATCGACAGATAAGATGCGTGCCTTCCATCTATAGCCCATTTTGTACCAATTTATTCAGCTTCAAAATAAGGACCGATTGTGCGAGATGGCAAAATGCATTGAATAATTCTGGCTAGGCAGTGAATTTAAATGCCCAGTTTGGTACTTAACCGACACACAGACGTGAAAGTTTTATAAATCCGTACCAAGTAAGTCATAGAGACAGGCAATTTTAGTTCTTAATTAACCACCAGGAGAGAACTTCGATAAATTGACAAACGCTAATGTTCCAGCCGCGTCTTGCTGTCCACAGATGGCTCCACATGTAATATACTGCCGCGTTGAAGAAAATGCGTAATTATTTACAAATGTTTAATATGAACTGCATTTATACTCTTTTCATATGCTTTAACTTTATATTTGCATTTAACTGTATGAAAGTAAACAGTAATTATATTGTATTTTGATACAAATTTGACCGCTAACTTAATTCTATACGAGAATGGAAGTCCTCTGAGTAAAATATATAAGTCTCAATATTTATGTGTTTCATTGTATGTTTTGAATGAATCAGATCTTTACGTGTAAATGTTTTTGCTGTACAGTTATAGTATCTGAGGTTTGCAACATGTTTGTCTCAAAAGAGTTTAGAATAATATCACGCTTCCGTTGCGCGTAGCTGCTATTGGCCACGCAATGCTTCTTGAACAATGAAATATTTAAGTTAAAGGTTTGATGCGAGTCTCTTACCTGTTTTCCCTGGTCCTCAATGGCAGTAATATCCCACTGTGATAAGTTCACCTCAAGAGTCACTCGATTGTTTATTTTATGTGTCGCTGTTTAGGTAAGCAAGACACAAGTTAAATACTCTAGCTCCAGAAAGGCATTTCACTTACAAACAACATGACAGAGTTAAACAATTTTTCCTTTCATCGCATTTTATTTCTTCTACGTTTGACATATCCTCTGTTGAGTCATTCTCATCATCATTGTTTCCATTCCATTGTCTTCAATTATAATTCTTTCAACTTTTTCTTCCGTTAGTGTACTTTATCCTAATAGTTTTGTTTTATTTCATCCACATTATGACGTACCTTTGCCCATTTCATTTGTCCAATTTACTCAAATCATTGGCGGCAGAGCATTTCGTCCTTCATTTTGAAGGTTACATTTCTGAAAGAAACTCATTGTTTAGCATCTGTCCATATTAATTCTATAGCATTTAGATCCGGATGTGATGGAGGAAGCCTTATGGCTGCTTGGTTGTTTTTCTGACAATATTTGGTCAGTAAAAGGTTGATTATGAGTCAGTTTATTGGCTGTAATTAAATCATACAATCTTGTTTTGGTGCTACCATCATCACTTGGAATATCGTGATTTTCTAACCAAGAAAGCATGCCTCTTCTTAAAGAACTTGGCGTTGGACGTTTATTAAATTGTGTATATTGGCAGGAGGTATTACCTATTGTTAGCACCGAGTTAAGGGATAAATTAGAAATTTACATTATAATTAACCATTTAACATAATTTCAGTATTCATTTGTTTAAGAACACTTAATAGACGTATGACTAGCATAGCACATTACAGTCAACTGTACTTGGTAAGGTGGGGGTGAGTTTCACTGAGTATAGGAGTTGGCAAGAGACAGAAGAGAAAGAGCTCTCTGGAGGTGAAAGTCAGTGTTCTGGACGCATTGTGGTACTTATAAATAAATTACTATTTTACACATTTAGAGGATACGGTCTTTTAATTGTTAATTAACCGTCAAGAGAGGAACTTTTGTTGACAAGTAAATTGAGATATAATTCTGTTCCTACCGCCTCTTGCTGTTCACAGATGGCTCCACCTGTAATATCTTGCCGCAGTGAAGAAAACTGGCAGTTATTTACAAAAATTTAAAATGAATTAGATTTATACTGTTTTATATTCTTTAGGTTAAGTTGGTTTATGTTTCTTTTTTGCGCCATTATCGTCATTTCTTCCGGAATATTTCACTTGGCGCCGGTTATGCGGCCAGCTGATCATGTGACTCGCCAGCGCGCAAGAAAAGAGGTTTCTTCTTCCTTTTTAGTTACAGACATGTTGAGACATGTTATGTGCTTCGCTGTTTGGCTGAGTGCAGCTGTTGTTGCAATGAAAGAACCGTTTTAGTTTATCTCAAATATTAAATGTATTGTTGTCTTCTTCATGATTATTCACATAAGAAATGTAGCGCGTGCAATAAATTTATCTAGTGATATGAAACCAGCTCTATCAAGTACAGTCCACAAAATCAGTTTCCTTGATTACAGCTAATATCAGGGTGGTCCTCCGCATTAAATTAAGCACGACACGAACAATGGTCCTTCACGGGCGGATATTTATTGTGCAACGCAACAGTTTCTTCTGCATGGATGTACATCAGTGGGCGCAGGTCACCAGGCATCGGGATCTACGCAGCAGATGATCAGCAGTTCATTCGCAACGACGCAGAAGCCTGCATCGCAACACATTTCAGGTCAGAACATTCCTTTTCTTTCTTTCTCTCCTTTAAGCAAGTTTCATAACCATTCAATATGGAGCAGGATTTGAAAGCTCTTGTCAAAAGAAGGGGTATAATCAAAATAGAGTTTACCTTTGTTCGAAAATTTCTTGATAAATTACCAGAACAGGTCAACATTTTCATATTGAGAGCTAATTTCGATAACTTAAGTAAAATTTGGGACAAATATGAAGCTATTCAGACCCAAATTGAATCTCTTGTGGAAGCGGAAACTGAATTAGATATGCATGCAGAACACAAGGAGGAAACAAGAAACAGTTACATCGAATTGAAGGCTAGGTTAGCTGAATTAATACAGAATCATGAGCAGCAAGAAAATGGTTCTGGACATTCGCAGCACACAGTGCAGTCGCAATCGTCACAAGCAGCTAAAGCTATCAAACTGCCTGTGATACAATTAGCTAAATTTGAGGGTGATGTCACTCACTTCAAACATTTCTATGACACATTTACAAGCTTAGTGGTAAACAACCAAGCTTTAGATGCTATTAAGAAATATCATTACTTACTTTCCTCTCTCAAGGGACAAGCTCATTCACTAATATAGAACATACCTGTCACCATTGAAAATTTTGATGTAGCATGGGAGCTCATATGTTCACGCTATAACAATACAAGCTCATATAAAAAATTTATTAGCACTACCAGTAATGCATAAGGAAACAGTAAATGAACTACGTACCTTGCTCAACCATTTTCAAAATAACTTGAATGTAAATGAAGCATTAAAACTTGAAGTGCGTTTGCATGAAATCATTTTAATGCAACTTATCCTAGAACATTTGTCTGACACCACACGCAGAGAATGGGAAAGTAAAATAGATTCTCAAAACTTCCCTTCTTTGAAGGATCTTATGCAATTTTTATAAGCAAGAGCACACTCTTTTGAATTGCTTGCTAACACTGCATGTAACAAGACGGTAGTTAAGCCTAAGCCTGATTTACACTCTGCTAAGCCCAACAGCAGAGACAGTAAACACTCTTACTTATACACGAGTGATCGTGTATGTCCATTTTGTCAGTGCAATCACATGCTACATAATTGTGATAACTTCAAAAAGCTTAATGTGCATAAGCGTTGGACTTTCATTAAATCCAAGCGCCTTTGTGCCAATTGCTTTGCTCCTAAACACATATCATGTAAATGTAATCGTGCCTCATACTGCAATTGTGGCTCATCCACTCACAGCAAGTTGCTTCATGATAGTAACAGAGAAAATGCTTCACGTGCAAATTCATCTAGCCCTGTAAATGATTCTACTAGAACGATTGACGCGCCATTTAGCTACTGTTCTTTAAAATCAAAATCCACACAGCAGAATTTGCTTGCCACCGCACTAGTGCAAGTGGAAGACAGATGTGGCAATCTCATACAATGCAGAGCACTCCTCGACTCTGCCAGTCAATCCAATTTCATAACTGCAGATCTTGCGAAGCGCTTACAGCTTAATAAGGTGACAACTGATACGACTATCAATGGTATAAATGGCACCATTTCTACGGCCACTCACCATGTTCAGGTCAATCTGAAATCTATGGTACACGATTTTAAGACTAAAATTGAATGTCTAGTACTTCCTCGTATAACAGGAAAACTACCTTCCACACATATGAATTTGTGCAACTGGAATATTCCTTCTAGCATTCCATTAGCAGATCCTAGGTACAACATTTCTGATGAAGTTGGAATCCTAATCGGAAGTTCCTTATTCTTCGAGTTATTGCATGGGAAAGCCTAAAAGAAACAAGGACATCCTATACTAGCCAGCACAGCCCTCGGTTGGATAATATCAGGCCCTATTCCAAGGTCATCATACAAGTACAAGGCTAAGTCTTCGCCTCAGATTAATTTCTTCATCAGCACTGATAACCTTGACACACAGTTAAGACGTTTCTGGTATTTGGAAGAATTTGCTCAGCATGTTCTTACTAAGGAGGAAAAGGACTGTGAAGAATACTATGTAAAAGCAACCACTCGTAATGCCGGTGGTAGCTTTACAGTTCGTCTACCCGTCAAGGAGGACAAAAATCGCTTAGGTGAATCTAGACAGCAAGCCATCAATCGCTTTATGCACTTAGAACGACCTCTTCAAAACATCACACTTACAGAAGATTACACTCAATTTATCTCTAGAATTACGTAATAGACACAATTACAATTCGTCAGTTCGTCTGTCACAGGTCCACTGCAGGCTCACAATTACGTAAAACTCCTCTGATACACGTACATCGTCTTCCAGTGCGTTCGCTCACTCGGCGCTCCTCACGCTGCTTGCTAAGAACTGAACGACGTGTCGCTTATATAAGACCAACTGGCCAAACTAGAAGGTTCCGGGTTAGATGAAATATCCTGGATGTTCCAGAACTCAGGGGGAGGGGAAGGAGACGGTACAGTGGCCTGCGATCCCTTCAGTTGGCGCTACAAGATAAATGGGTGGTCGTGGCCAAATGCTTCCTGGCTCTCACTCGGCCGTCGGTTGTTCGTGTTGAACTGGAACTAGTGCTCCATGCCCCATATATTGCTTGTGTTTACCTAGAACGCATTTCGTTAGAACCTTCCTAACATCCTCGGCTAATGTCGACTTGTACAACGAGGACTCCGGCCTCTATCAACGCGGGAGCGATGGAAAGCTTCGGGACTCTTTCCTTGGGGCAATACCTTCAGTCTAAGGAAAACCCCCGCATCTGAAGACAGGTGGAAGTGGATACGCTACAGACGCGCATCAACACCGCAGGATAGACCACCGAAAACCCCGGTGTGGTCACCTGGGGATCTAGCACACCTTGTACTGTCCCTGCAGGACAGTCCTCGGGGCCTTTTGGGCAACCCTCTGACATATCCGGGCGGCCGAGGCCTGGCCGGAGTCCTCCAATCTCCAGCGGGTGTCGGGTACACGCTGCCCAATCGAGTACAACTCAATCCGAACAACTCCCCTTCGGGAGGGGCTCGAATCACCGCCTCTGAAGGGGATGGATTCGCTCTGGACAGTGAGTTTTGTTTTGATGAGCTCCTTGGAGGTGATAGTGGCGTCTCCGTCGGTGTCTTGATAAACTTGAAGTTCTGAATGTTTATCCGTGGAGTGGCTGAGTTTTTAAACCGCTCTGCTCTCACGGAAGCTTCCCGAGTTCAATCCTATGCAACCGCAAGTTGAGATTTGTGGTTGACAACACGGTGCTGGAACGACTTTTCTCCGGTGTCTCCGGTTTTCTTCCACCATCTCATTACACTAGCACTCCATCTTCATTTCATGTAACATCAGTGTCACCGCCTGCGGTGCCGTATGTAGTAAAAGCGGGTGCTAAACACTACACATTACATTTTACGTCCTCTTCAAAGGTGTTGTTGAAATTGGACAGTTTTCCTTCATACTGCGTGGTTAATGCAGTTGGACCCTGGGCGCTTTTTAATAAATTGATATGTTGTTCTATATCGTGATTCTTGTTTCAGAAATGGTACGCTACTGCCGATATTTCTGCTCTTTACATTTCTAAAATAGTCCTTAAGCCTAACGTTCAACTGCCTTTTTGTTTTGGCCGTGTAAAGGTTGTCACAGCCTTTGCAGTTTTTCAGATACACAACTGAGCTTTTGTCTGTGTCGTTTTACTTTGTATTATATGATGTCAAAAGATGTTGTACATTGAATTTGTCCTGTGGTACGAAAGTAATATGCTATTCTGGAAAAGTTGTGTAGCCCTGGGATGGTAAACACTAGCAGTATATGGAGCATTGAGCACTAAGTCGACTTAAAATTATATTAATTTCAGAAAAATATTACACATAAGGACCTGTTGTCCGAGAGGGTAAATGTCATTAAAAACTTCATGCAAAGCCCTGTGTTTAAATGCCCTGTTTAGTATTTAACTGACACACACGCACACACCACCACGTGAAATTTTTTATAACTATGTACCATGTACGTTATAAAGACACGCTCTTTTAGTTCTTAACTAACCGCCACGTTGACAAACCAGTTGAAAGATGGTAATAGCTCCACCTCGTCTTGCCGTCCACAGATGGCTCTACTTGTAATATCCTACCGCGGTAAAGAAAATTTGTAATTATTTACAAAGTTTTAAAATGAAATGTGTGTATAATGTTTGTATGTACATTGGGTTTATTCGCGTATCACTAAATAAAAGTAAACAGTAATTAGAATGTATTTTGTTATAAGTTTGACCTAAGAAATTATTTTATATGAGAACGAAAGTCATCTGAATTAAATATATAAACCACAAACTTTAAATTTATTTCGTGGTATGAATGGATTATGCTCTTAGTATTGGAAAAATACTTTTGTTGTGCAATTATTGTGCGGTTAAGTTTGCAATTTGGCTAGCAATAATGTTTGTAATGAAATTGCCGCCTCGTTGTCCGTAGCTATGGGTCGGGCAATGGTTCTTAAACACTTAAACATTTACATGACTACTTTTATGGGAGTCTCTCACCTGCTTTCCCAGGCCTTCGATGGTACAGATATCACACTGCAATGAGTTCACGCACTCCAGCATCACTGGATTGTTTATTTCATGTGTCGTTATTTAGCGATGTCGTACAGTCAGTCTCCAACAATTTAAGTAATATATTTCCAGAAAAGGTTTTAATTTACACACAACAACCTTACACTAGGTTTATCAATTTTGCCTTTAATAATATTATAGTTCTTCTACGCTGACATCTTCATCTTTTGAGTCACTATCACAGTCATCCTAGACACTGTTCCCATCACATATCAATTATAATTTTTTCTTAATTTAGTGCATCCTTTTCCCAATCCTCCTGTTCTCTTTCATCCCCGATATGACGACATACATTTTCCAATTCCATTTGTCCAATTTCACCAAATCATTCCTTCCGTCCTTCATTTTAAATGTCACATATCTCCAGCCAAATCTTGTTTGGTATCTCCCCATAAATTCTACAGGTTTAGATGTGGATGTTATAGAAGAAGCCTTATGTTTCTATAGTTATATTTCTGACAATATTTGGTCAATAAATATATTTTTCTGAGTCGTTTTGTTAGCTGGAATTAATCCAAACAGCTTTGGTTTAGTGCTACTTTCATCAAACGGAGTATTGTGATTATGTTGCTGAAAAAGCATATAACTTCTTAATGAACTTGACGTTGGAGGTTTATCTACTTGTGCATTATGGTAAGAGACATTATTTATTTCAAACACCGAGTTAAGGGACGAATGCGTATGTCAATGATAGCACATTACAGTCAACTGTACTCCGCGGGGGCGGGGTGAGGTTACTGAGTAAAGGAGTTGGAAATAGAAAGTTGGATCTGAAATCGCTGAAGTTGGAAGTCAGTGTTCTGGAACCACTGTAGGACTTATACATGAAACTACTATTTTACACATTTAGAGGAAACGCTCTTTTAATTGTTATTTAATCGTCAAGTGAGGAACTTTGCTTGGCAAATAAATTGACATATAATTCTGCTCCTATCTGGTCTTGCTGTACATAGATGGCACAACCTGTAAGATCGTAACCAAGTAAGAAAAGAAATAGTAATTATTTACGAGGTTTTAAAATGAACTATATTTCTACTATTGCATATACCTTAGGTTTATTTGATTTTTACTGTATAAAAAAGAATAATGAGAATGTATTTTGATAGAAATTTGATGGAAGAAATATTTATGCGTGGGAATAAAAGGCTTTTCATTTAAGTATATAATCTACAATTTTTGCAGTATTCCACTATGAGATGGTTGTAATTATACGGTTTGTTTCTAATATAATTACGGCAGTAGTTCGTATGTCAGCATCATTGTGAGATAGCAGCATGTCTAATAGTCGGACTGGAATTGAAATTACGAAAAATCACACTCACGTTTTCCTTCATATTCCTTAAAGATGCATGATCGTATAATTTAATATTGTTAGTACTTATGCACGCAAAATATTTCGTGAACGTTGACTGCAGCTTACGACATCAAATTGATTTCATAAGGTTAATTAAAGCTTACATAAATAAGTACTATTGTTATATGTATCAATACAATAACTAGGATAATATCAAATGTGTACTTAGCCGTTCAAAGTCAATGTTTACTTGTATACATTTATTGTAACATTCTCTCAAAGATTGTCTTTCACGGTAAGAATTACTGAAATATCTCTTATGATTTTGTTAGATACCGTTTAGCACAGCCTTACAGAGTAATAATGAATTACACCGAAATACTTTCAGAGGATGTAGACGTGACTAATATAAGCAAGTTAGGATACGCAATGCATGATCTGTGGCTAAACATAATGTAGTTATTTGTGTTAAGTCAAATTGGCATCTGAAGCTGATAAGTTGGTATTTAAACAAGGTGGATGAACATATTTGATTAGAACGTCATTAAAACAGCTTCCCTAGTATAGGAATATCTACTCTTAGTAACTCGTTATTGGCGTTTTTGAGATTCGATGCCTCAAATATTTCTCAAATCTCGCATTAATCGCCTGCCAGAACGACACTCAACATCGATTAACTGCCTTCTTCTAGCATGTAGCCTACTCTAGTGGTGCTTCTGTAACAGTTCCGGTGACCCAATACGTAATGCCGAAGACTGTTACTCCAAATGTCACTGTTTCGGTTTCTATAATGTAGTTTTTTTTATCTTTGTCTTGTGAATACATATCTCAGAAGAAAGTCTACCATCCCTAATAAGAGCAGCACGTGAAGTTATTCGACACTCACAAGGAATTTTGTACAGAGTACGACAGTTATATGTTTGCCACTGTCAACTTTGCTCTCGCTACTTCGAGTATAAACCTGATGTAAATATTTGCATTTACTTTTTGATTTATGTAAGTTCGTTCACCCTTTAAACCTCCTCACATTTAGTCATACAGTATGTTAAGATATTAAGCAGAATTCAACCTTGCATCCTAATACCGATACTAACAGTCAAGAGAGCAACTTTGATTGACAATCAAATTGACAGATAGTATTCCGCTACGACCTCTTCTGCTGTCAACAGATGGCTCCACCTGTAAGATCTTGACCGCGGAGAACAAAACTGGCAACTACTTACAAAGTTTTTGAAATTAGCTATAATTGTACTGTTGCATATATATTAGGTTTATTTGCCTTTTACTGCAGAAAAATAAACAGTAATTAGAATGTATTTTGATAGAAATGTGACCGAAGAAGTTATTCTGTGTGAGAATAGAAATCTTCTGAATTTAGTATATGCTCTAAATTTTTCGCAGTTTTCCGCTATGGGATGGTGTTACTTACATGTTAATTCTTTGACGGTTTGTTTGTCTTATAATTGTGACAGTAGTTCCCATGTTAGCACTTTACTACATTGTGGGAGAACACCATGGCTAATAATCCGACTCGAAATGAAATTATGAAAAATCGCATTGTCTGCAGCTGTTGCAACTTCATGCCTTTTGCTTTACTCAAATGATCGTGTAAATCAATATCTTTAGTATGCAAAATACTTCATGGGCTTTGACTAGACATTAGGACTTCCAAGATGCTTTCACAAGGTTTAGTAAAGCTCACATAAAATAATTATGATTCTTTTCTGTAGTAATACATACTTAACAGGCGACAACTGGATAAAATTAAAAGAATACCTAGTAAAACGTCAATATTTACTTATATACATTTATTGTAGTATTCTAGTAGCGTGACAGATGACTTCCTGGTGAGGTTGCGGATGAACAACTAATATTATCTTTCACGGTAGGAATTACTGAAATCTATCTTTTGTTTTTCTTACCTATCTTGTTTCCATGGTTACTGCAGCTCTACCTGATGTTCATGAACTATACCGAACTGGTCTAAAATGTACCGAGATCTAATTGGTAGAGTGAAAAGTTATTTAAATGAAATAAGTATAAGAAAACACAATTTTTATTTTATAATCCATCAGTAAGCATTACGTGCTAAAATATTAAATATTAAACATGTAATGGCCATAGTTACTAGAGACTATAAATAAAATAAAATAAAAGTCCTTGAAATACCGTAAATTTCGCGAACTACTGGAAGACCTAGGTCTTCCTTATGAAGACCTTTGATACTACACATAATCTGAATTCCTGAAGGGGCAGTTATGTTGATATTAGTACTTAATTGCAAATGTATGTCTATGTTGTGCTGAATATGTTTTAACACTCAGGTCTTATTTCATTTTTCTTTATTTGTTTAGGATGTAACGGGAGTTTTTGTTTGAAATGAGTTTTGTTTTCTGATCTGAGTATTAGTGGGCCATGTAAGGACAATATAAACAAATGATGAACGGTTGCTAAGGGAAAAAAAATCAATAATCTTGCTTACTGTGAAAAGATGAAAATTTTTGCGTATTAACGGAAAATCAATAATATTCATAAGGAGATATGTGTTCTGTAATCTTGTTAGTCATAAGTAGACTTGCAGGAGTAAGGAGCCTTATGTAATTAATGGAATCCTTTTATTAAAGAAGTAAGGAATTTGATACCGAAATTATGGTTTGCCAGAAGCAAAGAATCATGATAAATGTCAAAGGTATGTTGGTTCTTTGTTATGACCAGGGCAAGGCCAGTTGAGTTGGGGAAAGTGTATAACAAAGCCATGTAAAAAACAGTGTTCTTAGAAGATTTCTAAAGGAAGTGCCACTTGACGTGTATGAATAGGGAATTCTTTGGATCATTTACAATGGCAACAAAACAGCCACAAAAGGGACTTTGTTTGAAAAGGAATTTTGAGAGTGAAAGTTACATATATACATTGGCAGCTGTGGTTAGGGGGAGGCTTCGGCGTAAGGTCCATGAGAGCAGTCTGAAGCGTTAGGGCGTTTAAAGCAGTCAGTAACCCTAAACAGAGATTGGTAACCCTTGGTCGGCAACTTTCCTTTCGAGGTTTTAAAAGAAGAAGCAGTAAATAAATAAAGTGGAAACGGGCATTCCAGTGTTATTAAAATCTCCTTCTCACACACATCCACGCATACTCTGAGAGAAACCTCATTGCTCGCCAATCATATTTGTCATCGTTCACCAATCCTATTTGCTTCAAATTGGCGCATAACGTGGAGCTGTGGTAACCCTTGATCGCCACCATCTTTATTATTTGTATCAAATTTATCAATAAGCTGGAGGTAACCTGTAATGATTGACTAGGAAAGAAAGTTCAGGTAAAATGTAATCCTGATAATACAATTAAATCATTTGTTACAATATTGGACTTCTCCAAAATTGTATTTATTTCACTCTGAACAAAAACTGAAAGCGAGAGAACTCATGTTCTTATTTAATAAAATAAGATGATACAATTAGTGACCAGAAGAAACTGATAGCCATAAAAATGACACGAGAGGAGAGAAAAATGTACTTCTAACATAGAATTCCTGCTCCAAGGATATAGACATCTATTCATAAATGAAGATTGGATAAGTGATTTAGCCTTACTCAATAACATTTCTCAACATTTCAATAATCTTAATCATCATCTTCATAGAAAGTTCGACAATATAGTTCATGTGTATGACAAATATGTGTTACATAATTCGTAAAAATGACAAGTGTATGAAAATCAAATATCATGAGAAAAGGGTTTCATCATTTTCTATGTCTAAAATCTTTTTCCAGTATTTATGTAACAGACCAGAATAAATATACTGGTCTGTTAGATAAAGTAGAGAGAGAAGTTGAAATAAGAGGATTCAGTGATTTTAAATCAATAGAAAATCAATTTGCTCTATTTACTAAACCTCTTTCAATAGCTTAAACCAGAATTACAACTTTTTCTCCCCTAAATGAAACTTATAAAATCGAAGCAACGATCGCAATTAATGGATGATAATTAACGTGGTATACCGAGAGTGGTTTCTTGTGATACATCACGAGATTTTCATGACACATTACAAATATAAGTAAACTGAAATATATTGTTTAAATATTTAGGCGTACCTAAGGTATCGTAGACCAAAATAGATGAATTCAAGTATGTGTGCCATTCCTTATTGTACTTGTAACAAAGGTCCATGTCTGTCGCGGTTCGAAATTACGTCATCTACACTGCGGGTTGCATACTGAGACGTCATATTGATCCCTCATTGATAGGCAGTTTAGTATTTATCCGACATACAGACCACGCACACCCAGGTGAATAGTTTTACAAAATACATACAACGTGCATTATAAAGACACGCTCTGTTATTTCTTAATTAACCGCAAGCAGAGCAACATTAATTGTCAAACATATTGTCACCTAGTGGTCTTCCAACTGCGGCTTGCTGTCCACAGATGGCTCCACCTGTAATATCCTACTACGCTGAAGAAAATTTATAATTATTTACACAGTTTTAGTATAAACTGGTATTTATACCCTCTGCATATACTTTAACTTTGTTTGCTTTTAACTGTGTGAAACTATACAGTAATTAGAATGTATTTTGACACAAATTTGACCGAAGAAATTATTCTGTACGAGAATACAAGTCATTTGAATTAAACATATAAAGCAGAATTTTTATAACTATTTCATTGAATGATTTAAGTAACATCCATAACGGTTTTTTTCTGTACAATCATAGTACCCTGATATTTGAAACACAGTGCGATCACAACATTACTAATAATAGTGTTTGGAATAATATCCAGCTTCCGTTGCCCGTAGCTGCTATGGGCCGTACCATGATACTTGAACACTGAAATATTTAAATGGAAGCTTTGATGCGAGTCTCTTAGCTGATTTCCGTGTCTTCCAATGACAATGGTATCTCCCTGCGATGACTTCACCCTTTGAAGTATCACTGGATTTGTGTATAAAGACTAAAATGGAGTCATAATTTTTAAAACTTGTAATTCGCTCACGTCCTTTTACAAAATCAGGAACGTTTTCCAAACAGTTGAGGTTTCATCATAAGCTGATTAGCGACTATCACGGTTGTTCTATGGATATCTTGTAATTGACTTTTTCTCTCGGAAGATTCTTTACATAAGTTCAGTAGACCACTCACTAATGGCACCTCAAATTTTAGAATATGTGGAATGTTTTTAATAATACACATTTCTCCTGTGTTGTAAGTTCAAATCTTGTTGACAATTGTTTTAGTAGTTTGATCTGCTCCCCGATGTGGTGATTATCATCCCATAAATGAAGTGCAACTGCCAATTTTTCAAATTTCAAAATTCTCTTCGTCAAACCAATATAAAGTTTGTCACAGTCTCCACAATTTATATATATATATATATATATATATATATATATATATGTATATGTATATGTATATATGTATATATGTATATGTATATGTATATATATATATATATGTATATATATATATACTTTATATATATACTTTATATATTGCTAGCACCGAGTTAAGGTTTAATTAAGGATATAAATTTGTGATTAACCATTTAACATAATTACAATATTCTTTTGTTTTTAAACAATTGATAGGCACATGACTGTCACTGTCCATTACAGTCAACAGTACTTGATAGGGGATTTACTGAGTATAGGAGTTGGCAAGAGACAGAAGAGAAGGTGGTATGAATATAAAAAGAAGATGAAAATCAGTATTCTGGAACCATTGCGGGACTGTACATGAAACTACTAATTAACAGGATACGATCCTTTAATTGTTAATTAACGGACAAGAGAGGAAGTTTGGTTGACACATAAATTCAGATAAAATTCCGTTCCCGCTCCGTCCTGCTGTTCACAGATGGCTCCACCTGTAATATTTTGCTGCGGCGAAGAAAATTGCCAATTATTTAAAAATGAACTATATTTCCACTGTTACATATACGTTAGGTTTATTTGAGTCTTACTTCATGAAAATAAACAATAATTAGAACGTATTTTGATAGAACTTTGACTGAATATGTAATTCTATGTCAGAATAGAGTAGAAGTTTAAACTCAGGTGTTATCAGACTGACAGAATTGGCAAACAGGGCGGTGGAGCCGACATTTTACTCAAAAACAAAGTTGCTCATGCCCCTGTCACGCTGCCACCACTAACAGCGTTAGAGTGCACGGCTCTTAAAACAGGTATTAACAGGACAACGGAGATGCTGGTAGCCCTCTATCTGCCCCATCCCTCTCCCGATTTCACACAAGACCTCGAACAAATCCTCGCTATGGAGGAGCACGTTATAATTGCAGGAGATTTCAACGCTCAGCACCCCTGGTGGTACTCCCGCAGAGCGAACGCGGCTGGAAATCTCCTGGTAGAGCTTATAACAGAAAATGATGAACTCGAGGTTCGTCTTCCTCCAGAACCCACCTTTTGGCATAAAACAGGGCACTTCGACCCTGAAGTTTTGTGAATTCGCTCTCACAAAAATGCGGCACTAGGAAATAACATCATTGTGTATCACAGCCTGGACTCCGACCATCTTCCAGTGCATTTCGACATCTTCGGCCTCATCACGACCGGTTTAACCGGCCCTCTGAGGCGCGCAGATATAGACTGGAATAAATTTACCCTCGAAATGCACAGAATGGCGCAGCCTGGGCTGTCATACTACAGCGAGGCGGACATTGACGACGCCGTTGAAAATTACACTACCTCGCTGCACACGGGCAAAAGAAATTCTACCAGCTATACCATAAGCCCACCCAGTTATTTGCACGTACCCTGAGGTGGAGCAGCTCATCGCCAGGAGGCGGCGGTTAACGAGACTTTGGCGGCTTACCCGCCAGCGCGAGTACAAAGTGCTAGCAAAATGGCTATGCAACATAATTCGGCAGCAAATTAAACTCAACAAAATTGAACAGTGGGAGCAGAAAATGTTGAACACCACACATTCGGACCATTCTTTGTGGAAGTTACTAAGCGAATTTAAAGTCTCGTCTCGTGCGCCACCATATTTAGGAGTAAACAGCTGAAACTCCGCTCGGTTATCTTGTACGAGTGTTTCACTCTGTCAGTGGTTCTATACGCATATGTGGCCAGGGCAAACTCATCCAAAACGACCAGCAAATACCTTCAAACACTGCAAAACCTCTCCCTTTCCACTACCATCCGCACCAGAAAGGAGTCCCTCCATCATGAACTCCGCATCCCGACTATCCCCGAGACATTGGGAAAAAGAGCCTCCTCCATTTGGGCGCGCATTCGTCGGCATACAAACCCTTTAATCCGTAACATCGGAAAAGGTGAGCCAAAACACCGCAAACATAAACGGGTTAAAATACTGTAAATACGGACGGCTCGCCACCCATTGCGCGCCCAAAATCCCCGGCCCAAGACCTCACAAACCGCCGGCAGGGAACGCCACTCCCGGGCTGCCCAAGGAACTGAGCGACATGCTGCCGCACAGCAGGACAGCTGAGTGTAAATAATGTACAAAGTGAAGTGAAGTGTGTGAGTGCGAGGGACGTACTACGTATGCCCATGAGAGCGTGCGTGAGTGTGTGTGGTATATATGTAAATAAAATGACAAAATACATAAAATTCAAGGAAAAACTGGAGCGCCTAAAAGAAAATGAACTAACTATAGCTGTTCTCGGTGTTCTCGCCCATAAAGTGACGCCATATGGTCTTTATTTAAAGCCATGACGTCAAAACCAACAAAAACTGAAAAATTTAATATCATTAAGTGTAGAGCCGGTAAGCCGGGTCCATTGTACCGGCACCAGGTATATCAAACAACAATAAAATGTCTAAGCATAAAACATTAGCGATGTCGTACAGTCTCCAACAAATTAAATAATTGCTCTGTTTGCTAATCCTCTTTCATAAATGGTAAGCTACTGCCGAATTGTCTGTTCTTGATGTTTCTAAGATGTTCTTCAAGCCTAATGTTCAACCTCCTTTTTGTTTTGCCAAGGCAAAAGTTATCACAGTCCTTGCAGTTACATATCTGCAGTCAACCTTTGTTTGGTATTTCTCCATTAATTCTATACGATTCAGATCTCGATTATACGGAGGAAGCCTTAAGGATTCATGGTTATATTTCTGACAACGTTTGCTCAATCAAAGTGTTTTTCTGAGTCGGTTTGTTAGCTGGAATTAAATCATACAATGCTGTTTTGGCGCTACTTTCATCAAATGGGATATTGTGATTCTGTAACCAAGAAACCATGTCTCTTCTTAAACAACTTGCCGTTGGAGGTTTATCTACTTGTGTATTATGGTAAAGAAACATTATCTATTTCTACGTAATAGCACTATTCATTTGTTTATGAACACTTAATAAGCGTATGTCTGTAATTGTACATTACAGTCAACTGTACTTGGACTGGGGGGGGGGGAGGTTGGCTGAGAATGTGAGTTGGAAAGAGACACAACAGTAACAATGTTGGATCTGAGCTCGCAGAAGATGAATGTCAGTGTTCTGGAATCATTGCGGGACTTATACATCAAACCACTATTTTACACACTTTCTTTTAATTGTTAATTAACAGTGAAGAAAGCAACTTTGGTTGACAATCAAATTGACAGATTGTATTCTGCCACGACTTCGTCTTGCTGTCAATAGATGACACCACCTGCAAGATCTTGACCGCGTTGAAGAAAACTGGCAACTACTTACAAAGTTTTAAAATGAGCTATAGCTGTTCTGTTGCATATACGTTAGGTTTGTTTGCTTTTTACTGCAGAAAAATAAACAGTAGTTAGAATGTAAGCCTGTAAGCCGGGTCCATTGTACCAGCACCAGGTATATATAAAAAAAGTAAAAAAGTAGATGTTTTCACTATGAGAACGTTCTAATATTTTGCTATATAACTGTGGCAATAGTTCCCACGTCAGCACTTTACAACATTGTGGGTTAATAGTATTACTAATAATCGGACTTTAATGAAATTACGTAAAATCACACTCACGTTGCCCGTAGCTGCTAAACGTGCATTACTTCACTTTACTCAAATGATCGTATAATTAATATCGTTAGTATTTACTCATGCTAAATATTTCGTGTACTTTGACTGCACCTTACGACTTCAAATTGCTTTCATAGAGTTTACTAAAGCTCACATTAAATAATATTATTGTTATCTGTAGCAATACAACACTAGGATAATAAAAAAAGTATTTAGCCGTTCAAAGGCGATATTTACTTGTATACATTTATTGTAACAGTATAGCAAAGTGTCAGATGAACTCCTCCTGATGTTGAACAAAAGCAATTTATACTGTCCTTTACGGTAGGAATTACTGAAATATCTCTTATGACATTTTAGCTACCTTGATTCCATAGCACTACAGGATATTAATTAACTACACCGAAATAATTTAATTGATTGTAGACGTGACTAATGCAATGATAGGCAATGCACAGCCTGTGGCTAGACATAACGTAGTTATTTGTGTTAAACCTAATTGGCATGAAAATGTGATAAGTTGGTATTTAAACAATTTGGATTAAGCAATAGGATTAGAATGTCTTTAAAACTGCTTCTGATGGCCCAATACGCAATACCGAAGATTGGAACTCCAAATGTTAGTGGTTCAGTTTCTGTAATGTAGTTAATTTGTTCTTTGTCTTGTGAATACATATCTCAGAAGAAAGTCTATCTCCCTAATAATAGCAGCACGTGAAGCTATTCGACACTCACAAGGAATTTTGTACAGAGTACGACAGTCGTTTGTTCGCCGCTATCAACTTTACAGTGAAAACTCGGCCACCATTTCGAGTAATTTGTATAAAACTGATGTAAAGTTTTGCATTTACCTCTCGATTTTGTAAGCTCGTTCACTCTTTAAACCATGTCCTAATCAGACGTACAGCTGGTTAAGTTGTTAAGCAAGATTCAACATTTGTTAGAAACAATTGAAATTAATTGCACTAAAAGGTGAAATTTGTCCGTAAAATACACGCTACTGACGACTTGTCTATTCTTGATGTTTCTAAAATACTCTTTAAGCCTAATATTAAACTTCCTCTTTGTTTTGACAATGTAAAAGTTGTGGTAGTCTTTGTAGTTTATCCGGTACACACAGTTACTGCCTGTGGGTATCTCCTTTGTATTATGAGATTTCAAATGATGTTGTACATTGAATTTGCTCTATGGCGCCAAAGTAATACGTTCTTTTGGAGAAGATGTGTAACCCTGGAATGGTAAACACTAGAAATATATGGAGCATCGAGCACTAATTGGACTTAAACTTATATTAATGATAGAAAGCACCTGTACTTAACCAACACACAGACGTGAAAAGCTTTATAAATGCTTACCATGTACGTTGTAATGACACGCTCTTTTAGTTCTTAATTAAGCGCCAGGAGAGTACTTTATCGAGAAAGAAATTGGCAAACGCTAATTCTCCGACCTCGTCTTCCTGTCCACAGATGGCTCCACCAGTAAAATCCTGTCACGTTGAAGAAAATGTGTAATTATTTACAAAGTGTTAAATTGAAACGTATTTATACTACTTACCTATACCTCAAGTTCATTTGCGTTTAGTTGTATCAAGTAAACAGTAATTAGAATATATTTTGACATAAATTGAACCCAACAAGTAATTCTGTTTGAGAATGGAAGTCAGTAGAAATAAATATACAAGTCACAATTTTTGCAACTAAGTTTAAGGAAATTATCGTAGTTTGTATCCAATTTTAGTGGTTAGTTTTTGTAACGGCTGTGCTGTACAATTCTTCCCTGCAACACCTTTCTAAAATTTTGACTGCACCTGACGTATTCAACTTGCCTTCACAAGGTTTATTGAATCGGGGGCCATGATAGAGCGGGCATTGACCACATCCAACATTGAGATGGGGCACTTGTTTACTAGAATGGCGGTACGCGGTTTCCATCATCTCATCTGTAAGACTGCATCATGTCATGAAACAGCAGAGACGTGTGACTGCAGCTTACGCGGACAAACATATGAACGTTACCATATAGTACTGTGCAGGAAAAGAGCCAAATGAATTAAAGACTATTCGAACCAAGGCGTCAGTGCGCAAAATTGAATAATTTGCATTTGTTTGAAATTGAGTATGGCCATTTGGCTGCAATAAAGGTTTATTATATAATTACTGTTATCTCTAGCAACACAAATTATTAACAGCCGACAATTAGGATAATATTGTGACTCTGTGGGTTACGTAGCTTCGCAAATCTAGTGAATTTAAATGCCCAGTTTAGTACTTATCCGACACACAGACGTGAAAAGTTTTATAAATACGTACCACGTAAGCGATAAAGACAGGCCATTTTAGTTCTAAATTAGCCGCCAGGAGAGTTGTATCATTCGCAGATCGATAAATGCTAAAGTTCCAGCCGCATCTTGCTGTCCACAGATGGCTCCACCTGTAATATCCTGCCGCGGTGACGAAAATTCGTTATTATTTACCAATTTTTAATATGAACTGCATTTATACGTTTTGCATATACTTTAGCTTCATTTGCCTTTAACAGTATGAAAGTAAAGAGCAATTAGATTGTATTTTGACACAAATTTGACCTCAAACATAATCCTATACTAGAATGGAAGTCTTCTGAGTTAAATATATAAGCCACAATTTTGATAACCGAGAAAGCGGGATTTTTTAGTTGTTACTTAACCGCCCAGAGAGACCTTCAGTTGACAATCAAATTGACAGATGGTAATGTTCCAACCTCGCCTAGCTGTGAAGAGATGGCGCCACCTGCAATCTCCTGCCGCGGTGAAGAAAATTTGTAATTATTTACAGACTTTTAAACAGAATCGTGTTTACTCTCTTTCCATGTTCTTTGGGTATATTTGCTTTTAAGTGTATGAAAGTAAACAGTAATTAGAATGTCTTTTGACACAAATTTGACGGAAGAAATAACTCTGTATGAGAATATCAGTCTTCTGAATTAAATATATAAGCCACAGTTTCTACAAGTTTATTTGCTGTATGATTTTAATTTATGTTGGCATAAGTGATTTTTCTGTACACTAATTGTACCCTAAGGTTTGCAAAACGGAGCGATCTTAGCATGACTGTAATAGGATTTGGAATTACACATAACATAGTTAAGCCTTTTGCCTTCAAAGCTAGTTTAGTTCTTCTACACTGACGTCTTCGTCTTTTGAATCATTATGACTAACATCCTTGTCACTGTTCCCATCAAATTCCCAATTATAATTTCTTCTTACCTTAGTGCATCCTTTTCACAATACTCTGTTTTCTTCTACCCATATGATTACATACATTTTCCAATTCTGTTTGTAATATTTTATCAAATCATTCATTCCGTTCTTCATCGCAAAGGTTACATCTCTGCAAACAACTTTGTTTGGTATCTAACCATTAATTCTATAAAATTCTGATCTTGGTTTCACGGAGGCAGCCTTAAGGTTGCATGAATGTGTTTTAGACAATATTTGGTCACTCAAAGTGCTTTTGTGAGTCGGTTTATTAGGTGGAAGTAAATTATACAATTTTGTTTTGGTGCCATTTTCATCAACAGGGATATTGTGATCTTGTAACTGAGAAAGTATGCCTCTTCTTAAAGAAGTTGACGATGGAGGTTATCCAGATGTGCATTATAACAGACATCTATTGCTAGCACGGATTTAAGGGGTAAATTATGAACCAAGATTATGATTAACCATTTAACATAATTTCAGTAGTCATTTGTTTAAGAACACTTTATAGGCGTATGTCTGTGTTAGGTCAAAACAGTCCACTGTACTCGGGCCGGGAAGGGGGGTGTTCCCTATGATTTGGACAGTCAGAAGAGAAAGAAGGTGTGATCTGAGCTCGCCGCAGATTTAAGTCAGTATTCTGGAAGCATTGAGGGACTTATACATGAAACTACTATTTTACACATTTACAGGACACGCTCTTTTAATTGTCAATTAACCACCAAGAGAGGAACTTTGGTTGACAAGTAAATTGAGATATAATTCTGTTTCTACCGCCTCTTGCTGTTCATAGATGGTTCCACCTATAATTTCTTGCCGCAGTGAAGAAAACTGGCAATTATTTGCAAACTTTTAAAATGAATTGGATAGGTACTGTTCTATATTCTTTAGTTTTACTTCGTTTTTGCTTCTCGAAAACAAAAATTAATTAGAATGTATTTTGATAGAAATATGACTAAAGAAAGTTTCTGTATGGGAATGATAATCTTCTAAGTTATGTATATAATCTACAATTTTTAACCCCACTTAAAATAACCAGTGAGAGGCGGAGTCCCCGAAGGCTCTGTACTATCCCCCACACTATTCAACGTCTTTATGGCAGACTTCCCAACAGAGCCACGAGTCGAAATGGCACAATACGCCGACGACGTGCTTCTGTTCTGCAAAGACAAACACATCCTCAGAGCCTTCAACCCCCTACAAAGACATCTCCTTCTCACACAGCAGTGGTGTAGGCGTTGGCGGATGTCCGTTAATCCGGACAAAAGCCACACCCCCGCAGACTGCCCCAATTTCAGCTACCGAGGTCGAAGGATAGAGTGAACTAACTCTGTCCAGTACCTAGGTGTAAACTTGGACAAGGGTCTAACCTTTCCCCAACACATCAGGGACCGAGCGGCTAAGGTACAGGGAGCAATTGCTTCACTATATCCAATGCTGAGGTCAACCTCGATGCCAGTTGGCATGAAGTTATACCTTTTCCGAGCGCTGGTAATCCCGGTTATGCTTTACGCCTGCGAGATCTGGGGCATGGCCGCAGACAGCGTGCTAGCATGGCTCCAACGTGCACAGAATAGAGGACTCAGGTCTATATATTCTGTGGGTCCTTATTTTCCTACCAGGTTGCTACACGAGGCCTCAAGTCTTCCATACGTGGAGGATGAAATCAGGCGCCGGGCATCAAAATTTTACGCAAGTTTACCATCTCATAGAAGCGCCCTTGTCAGATCCCTGGGAGATTATGACCCCACTAGACGTCGCTCTAGTCAGCACCGGTTACCCCGCATGGCTTGCGGGCATCCGAGATAACCAAGGAGCTAATCCAAACAGCAGATAAAGCTGAGCTCCACATAATTCTTCCAAGCTGCTTGGCATCTAAATTATAAATCCAAAATTTAAATAAACAAAACACCAGGGTGCAAGGTGTTGCATCCTGTCCATCAACCCTCAGGTACTACTAGTAACCTCAGAAAAATTCATCATCCTAAAAATCAACATTTCATCCTACAACATCCCGATATTACCTTACCTGCGGTAAAACCCTTAAAAACGGGTGGGCACGCAGCAAAAACCTTCTGGCTTTATACAGCCAGCCAGCACCACATGGCATGGCCACATGGCAGTCTCTTACCTGTTTTGCCTGTCCTCCAATAGCAGTGATAGCTCACTGTGATAACTTCACTCCTTCAAGAGTCACTGGATTGTTTAGTTCAAGTGTCGCCATTTAGGGAAGCAGGACAGTAAATCTTTAACAAATTAAATACTTCTGGTTCCAAAAAGTTTTGCATTTATACACATCTTAAATCGCAGTTAAACAATTTTGTCTTTAATCATATTTTATTTCTTCCATGTTTGAAAAATCTTTTCTTGTAATCATTGTAATCGTCATCACTATTTCCATTCCATTATTTTCAATTATAATTCTTTCATTTGTTTCCTCCGCTGGTGCACTTTTTCTTAATACTGCTGTTTTATTTTATCCATATGATGTCATACGTTTCCCATTCCATTTGTCCAATTTGCTCAAATCATCGCCGGCAGAACATTTTGTCGTTCATTTTGAAGGTTACACTTCTGAGTGTAACTCGTTGTTTAGCATCTGTCCATATTAATTCTATAGGAGCCAGATCCGGATGTGATGGAGGAAGCCTTATGGCTGCTTGGTTGTTTTTCTGACAATATTTGGTCAGACAAAAGGTGATTCTGACTGGAATTAAATAGTACAATTTTGTTTTTGGTGCTACTGTCATCACTTGGCACATTGTGATTTTGTAACTGAAAATAATAAACTTGACGTTGGAGTTTATCCACTTGTGTATAATGGTCGGAAACATTACCTGATTCTAGCACCGAGTTAAGGGGCGAATTTGCAATTAATATTATGATTAGCTATTTAACATTGTTTCAGTACTCATTTGTTTACGAACACTTGATAGGCATTTAATTGTCACTCTACATTACAGTCATTTGAATTGTTTGGGTTTACTGAGTATAGGAGTTGAAAAGAGACAAAAGAGAAAGAAGGTTAGATCTGAGCTCGGTGAAGATGAAACTCAGTGTTCTGTAACCATTGCGTGACATATACATGAAAATACTATTTTACACATTTACAGGATACGCTCTTTTAATTGTTAATTAACCGTGAAGAGAGGAACTTTGGTTAAGAAGCAAATTGTCAGATAATATTTTGCTCCGAGCGCGTCTTGCTGTTCATAGATGGCTCTAGCTGTAACATCTTGCCGCGGTGAAGAAAATTGGTAATTATTTACAAAGTTTTAAAATTAACTATATTTCTACTGTTGCATACACGTTAGGTTTATTAGATTTGTAACTCATGGAAATAGAAATTGATTAGAATGTATTGTGACAGAAACGTCACTGAAGAAATAATTCTGTGTGGGAATTAAGGTATTCTAAGTTAATTATATAATCTACAATTTTTGCAAATTTCCTGTGAGATGGCTCTAATTAACTGGAAAATTTGTGAATGTTTGTGTGGTATATCATTATGGCAGTAGTTCCCATGTTTGCACTTTACAACATTGTGGGATAGCAGCATGATCCGAAATAAAATTAAGAAAAATCGCACTCAAGTTGCCCATAGCTGCTGAAGATGCAGATCGTGTGATAATATATCGTTACCTCTTAACCATGCAACACCTTTCGTAAGTTTTGGCTGTACCTGACAATTTCAAATTATTTTCACAATTTTTGTTAATGCTCAACTAAAATTAATTATTATTTTACCTGTAGCAGTACAACTACTAGCTTAATATGAAGGAATACTTAGACATTCA
Organism: Mantis religiosa; assembly: GCA_030765055.1. NCBI lineage: Eukaryota > Metazoa > Arthropoda > Insecta > Mantodea > Mantidae > Mantis > Mantis religiosa. The sequence goes on along the minus strand of CM060953.1, from coordinate 19,293,534 downwards.
ACTTTCTTTAGAGCTACGGTAACCACGGAAACAAAGTAGGTAAGAAAACCAAGAGCTGTTTCAGTAATTCCTACAGTGAAAGTCAATACGAATTGTTTAGACTCAACATTAGGACGAATCAACTTGACTCGTTGCGAGAATGTTACAATAAATGTATACAAAGTAAAAAATATGTTTACATCTAAACTGTAGGATTTGATGGCTGAGGCTGTTTCGTCTGTGGTTCCCATTCGAAAGGTCTGGGTTTGATTACTGTGGCCGATCTACCTGAACCATAGGCATTTTCGGGCGCTTTCCCAGTCCTCCAGGTAAATCCTGAGTAGGTTACTTATATCCGGAGAATTTTTGTCCCTCCATTTCAAATCATTTGTCATCTGGTGGTCTGTTCAGGGTAGAAGTACTGACGGGTGTCCTGGCGCTGTATGTCAGGATGATATCTCCTGGTCAACACTTCCTCCTCCAAAAGGACGGTCTCTGATCTGGTAGTGCCGTTTCCGGACTGCAGGATGGTGAGTTTCTTGTTGTCATGTCTTGCCGGGGAGTTTCGAACTAATAAAGTGGAGGAACCCTGCCATCTGTACTGTCGAGGCTCTTTGGATCGGCCACCCTCTGCGTCCTCTCTCCTCATCCTTCCTCACGAGGTGCCCCACTTGGCAGCGTAGGTACAATCGAATAAGACTGGTCAGATGACCGAATGAAATCCAACGCTGTGTGGTAACATTTGTTTTATATCCACTAGATATTCCAGTTATACATGAGTGATGTACAATAAACAGAACGCCAGGCCTACTGTCAGTAAATTCTAGATATACCTTTCATTTGACACGAAATGAATGCTATACACATGTCTCTCACGACCAAGGAGTTACCGAGATGTCCCACAAGGGCGCCCGGTGCCTCTGTGTGGCTTTCTATAAGGCAAAACCTAGTGAATAACAGGACCCTCCATCTGGTCCTGTGGAATCAAGACGAAATGGAAGTGGATATACCATTTACGCGCGCCAACCCCAAAGAGGAAGGCTACCGATTAACCTCGGTAGGACGCCTGGTGATCTAGCACACCTACTAGCTCTTGGTTAGTACGCGGCAATATATGGCTTCCGTCAACCCCGTCCGGATCACCCACGGATATCGGGAACCACTGTCCCTCGAGTCCAACCCAATCCGAACAACTCCTACTCAGGGAGGGGCTCGAATATTCCTCTAGTTACGCCAGAGGTACCACGAGTGCTAGGTGTCCGTAGCGTCCACACCACGGCAGCTGAAGGGGAGGGATCCTCTCCCCTACGGGGGCTATACACATGTCGTGCTTTAATTAAACCCCTTGGAGTAGATTTTGAGAAAACGAACTTGTTAGACAGTTCCTATATATATGGACTATGATACAATGAAGTTCAAAATTAATATAATCTCTAGTCGAACATATATTGCTAGTGTTTGCCTAGATCATTTTTCGTTAGAACCCTCCTAACATCCTCAGGTAATGTCGACTTGTACAACGAGGTCAACCCGAAAGTCTGAAGACTCCGGCCTCTATCAACTCGGAAGCCATGGAAAACTTTGGGACTCTTTCCTTGGGGCAATACCTTCGGTCTAAAGAACACACCCCGCATCAAAAGAAAGGTGGAAGTGGATACGTCACATACGCGCCTCAACACCCCAGGATATACTACCGAAAACTCAGGTGTGGCCTCCTGGTGATCTAGCACACCTTCTACTGGCGCTGCAGGATAGTCCTCGGGATCTTTTGGGCAACCCTCTGCCATATCCGGGCGGCCGAGGCTTGGCCGGAGGTATCCAATCTCCAGCGGAGGTCGGGAACACACTGCCCCTCGAGTACAACTCAATCCGAACAACTCCCCTTCCGGAGAGGCTCGAATCACCGCCTCTGAAGGGGGTGAATCCGCTCTGTACAGTGAGTTGTGATTTGATGAACTCATTGGAGGTGATAGTGGCGTCTCCGTCGGTGTCTTGATAAGCTTGAAGCTCTGAATCTTTTCCGCGGAGTGGCTGAGGTTTTAAACCACTCTACTCCCATCGAACCATCTTGGGTTCGATCCTATGCGACCGCAAGGTGAGATTTGTGGTTGACAACACGGTGCTGCAACGAGTTTTCTCCGGTGTCTCCGGTTTCCTTACACCATCTCATTACACTTCATTTCATGTAACATCAGTGTCACCGCCTGCGGTGCCGTATGTAGTAAAAGCGGGTGCTAAACACTACACATTACATTTTACGCCTCTTCAGAATTGTTGTCGAAATTGGACAGTTTTCCTTCATACTGCGTGGTTAATGCAGTTGGACCCTACACGCTTTTTAATAAATTGATATCTTGTTCTATATCGTGATTCTTGTTCCATAAATGGTACGCTACTGCCGATTTTTCTGTTCTTTATATTTCTAAAATAGTCCTTAAGCCTAATGTTCAACTTCCTTTTTGTTTTGGCCGTGTAAAAGTTGCCACAGCCTTTGCAGTTTACCCGATACATAACTGAGTTTTTGTCTGTGTCGTTTTACTTTGTATTCTATGATTTCGAAAGAAATTGTACATTGGATTTGCCCTGTGGGCTAAAGGAAAATGCTATTTTGGAAAAGTTGTGTAGTCCTGGGATGGTAAACACTAGGAATATATGGAGCATAGAGCACTAATTATATTAATTTAAAAAAAATGTTACACATAAGTACCTGTTGTCCGAGAGGGTAAATTTCATTAAAAGCTTCATGCAAAGCGCTGTATTTAAATGCCCTGTTTAGTATTTAACTGACATACACGCACACAGCATCACGTGAAATGTTTTATAACTATGTTCCATGTACGTTATAAGGACACGCTCTTTTAGTTCTTAATGAACCGCCAGGTTGACAAAACAATTGAAAGATGGTAATGGCCCTACCTCGTCTTGCCGTCCACAGATGGCTCTACTTGTAATATCCTACCGCGGTAAAGAAAATTTGTAATTATTTACAAAGTTTTAAAATGAAATGTGTGTATAATGTTTGTACGTGCATTGAGTTTAATCGCGTATCACTGATTAAAAGTAGACGGTAATTAGAATGTATTTTGATATAATTTTGACATAAGAAATTATTTTGTATGAGAACGGAAGTCATCTGAATTAAATATATAAACCACAAGCTTTCTAACTTTATTTCATGGTATCCGTGAACTTATGGTACTAAACTGATAAAAGCATTTTTGTTGTGCAATTATTGTGCGGTTAAGTTGACAGCTTGACTAGTAGAGTCTGGAATGAAATCGCGGTGCCGTTACCCGTAGCTGCTATGGAGCGGGCTGTGGTTCTTAAACACTTCAATATTTACATAACAACTTATATGGGAGTCTCTTATCTGCTTTCCCAGGCCTTCAAAAGTACAGATATCACACTGCAATGAGTTCACGCATTGTTTATTTCATTTGTCGTCACTGAGCGATGTCGTGCAGTTAGTCTCCAACAAATTAAGTAATATAGTTCCAGAAATTTTTTTATTTTACACACAAACTAACACTGGATTTTACAATTTTGCCATATCTTCATCTGTTGAGTCATTATCACAGTCATCCTCGACACTGTTCCCTTCACATTGTCAATTATAATTTTTTCTTACTTTAGTGCATCCTTTTCCCAATCCTCCTGTTCTCTTTCATCCATATGACGACATACATTTTCCAGTTCCATTTGTCCAATTTTACCAAATCAATCATTCCGTTCTTCATTTTAAATGTTATATATCTCTAGCCAAATTTTCTTCGGTATCTCTCCATAAATTCTCCAGGATATAGATGTGGATGTTATTGAAGAAGCCTTATGGTTCTATAGTTATATTTCTGAGAATATTTGGACAATCAATGTGTTTTCCCTAGTCGATTTGTAAGCTGGAATTAGTCCAGACAGCTTTGGTTTAGTGCTATCTTCATCAAATGGAATATTGTGATTATGTAGCTGAAAAAGCATATATCTTCTTAATGAACTTGACGTTGGAGGTTTATCTACTTGTGTATTATGGTAAGAGAAGTTATCTATTTCAAACACCGAGTTAAGGGGCGAATGCATATGTCAATGATAGCTCATTACAGTCAACTGTACTCCGGGAGGTGGGGGTTGCTGAGTAAACGAGTTGGAAATAGACAGAAGCGAAAGAAAGTTGGATCTGAAATCGCTGATGTTGAAAGTCAGTGTTCTTGGCAGGACTTACACATGAAACTACTATTTTACACATTTACAGGAAACGCACTTTTATTTGTTAATTAACCGTCAAGTGAGGAACGTCGTCTGACAAGTAAATTGAGGTATAATTCTGTACATATCTGGTCTTGCTATACATAGATGGCGCCACCTGCTAGGATAAGATCAAATGAGTCCTTAGCTGTTCAAAGTCAATGATTATACATTCCCCCGCCACGCTAGATGCCAGCCCGCCGACCGGCCACTCGCCGCATCACCCCACTACAGGCAGCAACAGCACACAGCTGCCTTCATCGCAGCTCTCGCCTGCCCGCAGTCGAGCGCCGTCTCCTGCCTCGCTGTCGGTGACGGCAGCCGAGAGGGAGCCTCCCGCGGAACGCAGCGCAACACGACCAGCCAACAGCTCAGCACCGCCGGAAGCTGCACAGCTTTATCTAGCAGACACGCAAGCACCTTCGCCTACACCTCAGACCAGCCGATCTCCAACCGCTGCGACCTCCTCTCAGCCGCCGACAGGAAACAAAGCCACACACAGCGCAGTAGTCGTCGGAGTACCCCTGGATCTCCCAGCAAGGTATCTCCTCTTTGCAGCCCAGCAGAAGTGGCCCACGGCCACCAGCGCCTCTCGGATCTCGTCGAGACGACGGCCAACCACCTGCGTGCGCCTGCAGTTTACAGATCCTCAGGACCGCGACGCTGCCTTGGCCTCAGGTCTGCCCATCCTGGGACAGCTCCTGAAGGTGGAGGCCAGTAAACTGCAGCGACACATCCCGTGCCGGAACTGCTGTGCCTACGGGCACAGTGCCGACACATGCACTGCGCCGCCACGGTGCCATTACTGTGGCTTTCACGCTCCAACCTCAGCGTGCAGGGCCCACGATCTCCGCCGACGCCGCCGGTACTGCGCTACCTGCGATGGCTTCGGCCACTTCACGGGGCAGATGCAGTGCCCTGCGTACCCTCGCGCAAACTCGGAGAGGCCAACACCCCGGAGCAACGCCACCAGCGAACCTGCGGCATGGCAGCAAGCGCTTGGTTGCCTCCGGGAGGAAATGCAGCAAGTCAACAGCAGACTCCAGTCCCTAGAAGAGCTCCTCACAACAGTCACCGCCGCCAACCGCCGGCCTCCAACGGAGGAGGTTCAGGACCTCCATTCAGAGGTCCTTAATCTCAACCAGCGTTTGGGCAACCTGGAGGAATCCGTCACCGCCGCTGCCCAGCAACAGAATGCCACTCACGCCGCCCTCACCAGCCTCCAGGACACGATACTGGACACACTCACTGACGGACTTCCTGAACGACTCGACCAACTTACAGACGACGTCACCCAACTACAACAGACGACGGAGGCCATCAGCACCCAGCTACAACGCACCGAGCAGTTAATAACTGAACACCGGGACATTATGGCATCTGTACAGCGCAAGGTGCACCGAGTGGAGACGCAACTCGCCGATTCTTCACCCTGCCAACCGGCGGACCTGTCCACCGTGAACAGCAGGCTCGACGAGCTCCACTCGCTGATGACCATAATGGACAATAGTATCCACACCACACTACATGATCTGAACTTCGCCGCCCAGAACTCCAACTACGCACAACCACACACCTGATGGCTTCATTGACCTCCTCCCGGTTCACCACCGGAGATTATGCCCTCCACTACATTCAATCTACAATTAATAAAGATACTTTCACTCTTATCCTTTCTCACTTTCACCTTCACTCCCTAGGCGTCGCTCAGGGCCTTCGGGTCATGTTCGGCCCCTTAGATCCATCCTTCACCCGCTCGCCGTAATGACGGCCAGCTCTGCACTTACACCAAGAATAATGGGAGTGCTCAGTGCGGGATCCCGAAAAGCCACTTTAATGTCTTCCTCAATTCTCACCCTTCATCTTAGTAGTTAGTAAACAAAAAAAAAAAAAAAAAAAAAAAAAATCTCTCAAAGATTGTCTTTCACGGTAAGAATTACTGAAATATCTCTTATGATTTTGTTAGGTACCTTTTAGCGCAGTTCTACAGAGTGCTAATTAACTACACTGAAATACTTTCAGAGGTAATAGACGTGACTAATATAAACAAGTTAGGATATGCAAGGCATTATCTGTGACTAAACATACCGAGTTATTTGTGTTAAACCAAATTGGCATCAGAAGCTGATAAGTTGGTATTTAAACAAGGTGGATGAACTTATTTGATTAGAACGTCATTAAAACAGCTTCCCTAGTATAGGAATATCTACTCTTAGTAACTCGTTATTGGTGTTCTTGAGATTCGATGCCTCAAATATTTCTCAAATCTCGCATTAATCACTTGCCAGAACGACACTCAACATCGATTAACTGCCTTCTTCTAGCATGTAGTCTACTCTAGTGGTGCTTCTGTAACAGTTCCGGTGACACAATACGTAATGCCGAAGACTGTTACTCCAAATGTCACTGTTTCGGTTTCTATAGTGTAGTTAATTGTTTCTTTGTCTTGTGAATACATATCTCAGAAGAAAGTCTAACTCCCTAATAATAGCAGCACGTGAAGTTATTCGACACTCACAAGGAATTTTGTACAGAGTACGGCAGATATATATGTTCGCCGCTATCAACTTTGCTCTCGCTACATCGAGTATAAACCTGATGTAAATATTTGCTTTTACTTCTCGATTTATATAAGTTCGTTCACCCTTTAAACCTCCTCCCATTCAGTCATACAGTATTAAGCAGAATTCAACCTTGCATCCTAATACCGATACTAACGGGGGGGATTCCGCGGGACCCCGACACTTTTCTCCACTGATTCCCTACCAAAGCCTCGTTTATATTAAAAAAAAAAAACTTTCATTCATGGTCTTAATCGAATTGGAGTCGTTAGAATCAAAACGAATTGCGGTTAAGTAGTGCAATTATTGTCTCCTAAGAGCGGTAGCACTACCGTTAATTTTGTAGTTTGACTAGTAACAGGATTTGAAATGAAATCGCGATCACGTCGCCCGTAGCTGCTATGTGTCGGGCAATGGATGGACTTCAATAGCAGACATATCACACTGCGAAGAGTTCACACTCTCATGTTATTTAATGTGTCGTTATTTAGCGATGTCGTACAGTCTACAACAAATTAAATACTCCTATAAGTTTTTATTTTACACACAATACTAGCACTGGGTTTTACAATATTGCCTTTAATCATATTTTAATTCTTCTACGCGTGACATATCTTTATTTGTTCAGTCATTATCACTGTCATCCTGTCTTAATTATAATTTTTTCTTCCATTAGAGCAACCTTTTTCCAATATTCCTGTTTTCTTTCATCTATGTGATGACATACCTTTCCAATTCTATTTGTCCAATTTTAGCAAATCATTCATTGCGTCCTTCATTTTAAAAGTCACATATCTGCAGTCTTCTTTTGTTTGGTATGTCTCCATTAATTCTATACGATTCAGATCTCGACGTTACGGAGGAAGCCTTAAGGTTTCATGGTTATATTTCTGACAATATTTGGTCAATCAAAGTGTTTTTCTGAGTCGGTTTGTTATCTGGAATTAAATCATACAATTTTGTTTTGGCGCTACTTTCATCAAATGGGATACTGTGATTTTGTAACCAAGAAAGCATGGCTCTTCTTAAACGACTTGCCGTTGGAGGTTTGTCTACTTGTGTATTATGGTAAACAGACATTATCTATTTATAATACCGATTTAAGCGGTAAATGTGGAAATAACATTATGATTAACCATTTAACATATTGTCAGTATTCATTTGTTTATAAACACTTACTAGGCGTATTTTGTGTAACTGTACATTACACTCAACTGTACTTGGTGTGGGGGGGGGGGGAGGTTGGCTGAGAATATGAGTTGGCAAGAGACAGAAGAGTAACAATATTGGATCTGAGCTCGCAGAAGATGAATGTCAGTGTTCTGGAACCATTGTGGGACTTATACATCAAACTACTATTTTACACACTTTCTTTTAATTGTTAATTAACAGTCAAGAAAGCAACTTTGGTTGACAATCAAACTGACAGATAGTATTCTGCTACGACTTCGTCTTTCTGTCAACAGATGGCTCCACCTGTAAGATCTTGACCGCGGTGAAGAAAACTGGCAACTACTTACAAATTTTTAAAATGAGCTATATTTGTACTGTTTCATATACCTTAGGTTTATTTGCTTTACCAGCAGAAAAATAAACAGTAATTAGAATGTATTTTTATAGAAATATGACCGGAGAAGTTATTCTGTGTGAGAATGGAATTCTTCTCATTTTAGTATATAGCCTAAAATTTTCGCAGTTTTCCTCTATGAGATGATGTTGCTTACATAATAATTCTTTGAAGGTTTGTTTGTCTTATAATTATGGCAGTAGTTCCCATATTAACACTTTACAACATTGTGGAATAGCAGAATGACTAATAATCAGACTCGAAATGAAATTATGAGGAATGGCCTTGTCTGCAGCTGCTGCAACTTCATTTCTTTTACTTTACTCAAATGATCGTGTAAAGCAATATCTTTATTGTGCAAAATACTTCATGGGCTTTGGCTACACCTTAGGACTTCAACTTGCTTTCACAAGGTTTATTAAAGCTCACATAATATAATTATGATTCTTTTCTGTAGTAATACATACTTAACACGCTACAATTGGGTAATATTACAAGAATACTTAGTAGAAAGTCAATATTTACTGATATACATTTATTGTAACATTCTCGTAGCGTGACAGATGACTTCCTCGTGATGTTGAGGCTGAGCAACACATATTATCTTTCACGGTGGAAATTACTGAAATATCTCTTATGATTTCCTTACCTATCTTGTTTCCATGGTTACTGCAGCTCTACATGAAGTTTATGAACTACACCGAACTGGTCTACTAATGTACAGAGATCTAATTGGTAGAGTGAAAGATTATTTAAATGAAATAAGTATAAGCAATAACAATTTTTATTTTATAATACATCAGTAAGCATTACGTGCTAAAATATTAAATATGAAACATGTAATGACCATAGTTAATAGAGACTATAAATAACATAAAATAAAAATCCTTGAAACACCGTAAATTTCGCGAAGTACTGGAAAAACTAGGTCTTTCTTATGAAGAGCTTTCATACCAAACATAATCTGAATTCCTCAAGGATCAGGTATGTTGATATTAGTACTTAATTGCAATATATGTCTATGTTGTACTGAATATGTCTTAACATTCAAATCTTATTCATTTTTCTTTATTTGTTTAGGATGTAACGGGAGTTTTTGTTTGAAATGAGTTTTGTTTTCTGATCTGAGTATTAGTAGGCCATGTAAGGACAATATAAACAAATGATGAACGGTTGCTAAGGAAATGAAAGTTAATAACCTTGCTTAATGTGAAAAGATGAAAAGTTTTGCGTAGTAACGGAAAATCAATAATATTCATAAGGAGATATGTGTTCTGTAATCTTGTTAGTCATAAGTAGACTTGCAAGTGTAAGGAGTTTTATGTAATTAATGGGAACTTTTTATTAAAGAAGTAAGAATTTATCGATATGCTGGAAGTAACCTGCAATGATTGACAGGGAAAGAAAGTTCAAGTAAAATGTGATCCTGATAATACAATTATATTATTTGTTACAAAATTGGACTTCTCCAAAATTGTATTTATTTCACTCCGAACCAAACCTGAAAACGAGAGAACTCATGTTCTTATTTAAAATAAGATGATACAATTGGTGACCAGAAGAAACCGATAGCAGCAAAAACTGACACGAGAAGAGAAAGAATTGTACTCCCACCATAGAAATCCTGCTCCAGGGATATAGACATCTATTCATAAATGAAGATTGGATAAGTGATTTAGCCTTACTCAATGACATTTTTCAACATTTCAATAATCTTAATTATTATCTTCACAGAAAGTTCCACAATATAGTTCATGTGTATGACATGGTTACATAATTCGTAAACATAACAGATGTATGGAAATCAAATATCATGAGAAAGCGGTTTCATCAATTTGCATGTCTAAGATCTTTTTCCAATATTTTTGTAACAAGAAAGAATAAATATACTCGTCTGTTAGATAAAGTAGAGAGGGAATTTGAAGTAAGAGAATTCAGTGATTTTAAATCCATAGAAAATCATTTTGCTCTATTTATTAAACCTCTTTCAATAGCTTAAACCAGAATTACAGCAGCAAGTCGCTGATTTCCAATCTGATACATGTATTTAATTTCAGCGTAAGTATTTGATTGATTTGGATATATCTAGAACTCTGAAAGCAGGCACATATCGATCTCTTAGATCGTAGAATCTGTTTGGATCAACATGTATGCCAACAACCTTTTTTCCGAAATGAAACTTGTAAAATCGAAGCAAAGATCGCAATTAATGGATGATAATTTACGTGGTATACCGAGAGTGGCTACTTGTGATACATCACTAGATTGTCATGGCACATTACAAATAGAAGTAAACTCAAATATACTGTATAAATATTTAGGCCTACCTAAGGTATCGTAGACCAAAATGCATGGATTCAAGTATATGTACCATTCCTTATTGTACTTGTAACGAAGGTCCATGCCTGTCGCTGTTCGACATTACGTCATGTGCACTGCGGGTTGCATACTGAGACGTCATACTGCTCCCTCATTGAGTAAATGCTTGCCGATAGGCAGTTTAGTATTTAACGGACATACAGACGCACGCCCACTCCGTGAACAGTTTTACAAATTACATACCACGTGCAATTATAAAGACACGCTCTGTTAGTTCTTAATTAACCGCCAGGAGAGCAACATTAATTGTAAAACATATTCTCACATAGTAATCTTCCAACCGCGGCTTGCGGTTCACAGATGGCTCCACTAGTATTAGCCTACTGCGCTGAAGAAAATGTATAATTATTTACACATTTTTAATATAAGCTGGTGTTTACGCTCCCTGCATATACTTTAACTTACTTTGCTTTTAAGTGTGTGAAAGTATACAGTAATTAGAATGTATATTGATGCAAAATTGACCGAAGAAGTAGTTCTGTACAAGAATAGAAGTCATTTGAATTAAATATATAAGACACAATTTTTATAACTATTTCATTGCATGATTTGAATAAGCTAAAATGGTTTTTCCAAAGGATTTTTGCTGTACAATTATAGTACCCTAAGATTTGCAACACAGAGCGATCAGAACATGACTAGTAATAGAGTTTGGTAGAATATCGAGTTTCCCTTGCCGTAGATACTATTGGGCCAAGCCATGGTTCTTGTACATTGATAAATTTAAATGAAAGCTTTTATGCGAGTCACTTAGCTTATTTTCCTGTCCTCCAATGGCAGTGACATCACACTGCGATGACTTCACCCTCTGAAGTATCTGTGATCAGTGCTACTGTCACAAAATTCTAGATATGCATTTCATTGTCACGAAATGAGTGCTATGCATATAGAGAGTTTAAATTAAAATCTGCGGAGCCGTTCTTGAGAAAATCAAACATTTTGATACAATGATGCACAGAAGCCCGCCTCGGTAGCGTAGATGGTAGCGTGTCTGCCTCACGTTCAAGAGGATCCGTGTTCGAATCTCGGTCAGAGTGAGCTACTTGGATAAGGTTTTTCCGGGGTTTTCCTTATCCTTAAAGACGAGTGTCGGGTAGCTCTAAGCTCAATGGACCCCGGACTCATTTGAGTAACATTTCCTCAATCTCATTCACAGTCCGATATGACTTAACGTTGGAGGACGTTAAATTACGAAGAAAAAAATATACAAAAATAAAATAAAGCACAAAATTAGACGAGCTACTTCTCGATGCTCCATATATTGCTTCTATTTACCTGGATTATGTTTCCTTAGGACCTTCCTAACATCCTCAGCTAATATTAACTAGGGAATGTTGACTTGGTGAACTCCCTGGCGGTGATGGGGGTGTCTCTGTTTTTTCCTTGATGAACTTGATAATCAGATACTTTGGCCGCGCCGTGTTTGAGTTGTTAGACCACTCGTCTCTCACCATGGCGGTCCGGGTTCCAATCGCAGCGACCGCAAAGTGATATTGTGGTGGACAACACGGTGTTGGGGCGAGTTTTCTCCGGCTTCTCCGTTTTTCTTCCACCATCTCATTACACTACTACTCCAACTCATGTATCATTAGTGTCTCACCGCCTGTGGTGCCTGTATGTAGCAAAAGCGGACGTTAAAGACTACACATTTCATTTTAGTTTCTCTTGTAAAGCGGAGGTTCGGTGAAGGAAAAGATGTTCCTTTGGAAAAGTTGTGTAGCCCTGTGATGGTTAACCCTCGCAATATATGGGGCATCGAGTACCAGTTCGACTCAAAATTATACTAATTTTCAAAAAAGTTACACATAAGGACCTGTTGTGCAAACGGCTTATTCCATGGAAAAGTTCTTGCAAGGCAGTGAATGTAAATGTCCAGTTTAGCATTTAACTGACACACAGACGCACACAGTTTGATGAATATAAAGCATGTACGTCATAAGGACACGCTCTTTACTTCTTAATTAACCGCCAATTTGACAGAACAATTGAAAGATGGTAATGAAAATACCTCGCCGTTCACAGATGGCTCCAGCTGTAATATACTACCGCAGTAAGGAAAAGTTGTAATTATTTACAAAGTTTTAAATGAAATGTGTGTGAGATGTCTATATGGGCATTGGGTTTATTGGCGTTTCACTAAATAAAAGTAAACAGTAATTGGAATGTATTTTGACATAAATTTGGCCTAAGAAGTTATTCTGTATGAGAATGGAAGTAATCGGAATTAGTTATATAAACAACAAGCCTTTCAAGTTTATTTCGTTGTATGATTCGATCCTTTTGCTTATAATCATATGTGTTTTGCAATTATTGTGCAACAGCCTAACAACAACATTAACCTAACAACATTACGCACAACAACCTAACACTGGGTTTAACAATTTTGCCCTTAATAGTATTATAATTCTTCAACCTTGACATATCTTCATCTGTTGAGGCATTATCACAGTCATCCTCCACACTGTTCCCATCACATTGTCAATTATAATTTTGTCTAACCTTAGTGCATCCTTTTCCCAATGCTTCTGTTTTCTTTCATCCATATGACGACATACTATTCCCAATTGCAACTGTCAAATTTTACCAAATCATTCATTCCGTCCTTCATTTTAAAAGTTAGATTTCTCCAGTCAAATTTTTGTTTGGTATCTCTCCAATAATTCAATAGGATTTAGATGTGAATGCTATGGAGGAAGCCTTGTGGTTATATTTGTGACGATATGTGGTCAATCAAAGTGCTTTTTTCTTGTGCTAAATTCTACTTTCTTGAAACGGAATATTGTGATTTTGTAGCTGAGAAAGTATATATCTTCTTAAAGAACTTGACGTTGGAGGTTTATCTTCTTGTGTATTATGGTAAGAGACATTATCTATTGCTAGCACCGAGTTAAGGGGTAAATTAGGATTTAACATTGTGATTAACCATTTAACATAATTACAATATTGTTTTGTTAATAAACACTTGATAGGCATATGACTGTCACTGTACATTACAGTCAACTGTACTTGATAGTATACTATAGTCGGGGTATAGGAGTTGGAAAGAGATAAAAGAAAAAGAAAGTTGGATGTGAGCTCGCAGAAGATGAAAATCAGTGTTCTGGAACCATTGCGGGACTTTACATGAACATATTAATTTTCAGCATACGATCCTTTGTCTCTTAATTAATCGTCAAGAGAGGAATTTTGTTTGACGAGTAAACTGAGATAAAATTTCGTTCCTACTCCGTCTTGCTGTTTACAGATGACTCCACCTGTAATGTATTGGCGCGGTGATGAAAACTGCCAATTATTTACGAAGTTTTAAAATGAACTATGTTTCCACTGTTACGTATACCTTAGGTTTATGTGATTCTGACTTCATGAAAATAAACAATAATTAGAGCGTATTTTGATAGAAATTAGACCAAAGAAATAAGTCTATATGGGAATGAAAGTCTTCTACGTAAAGTATATAATTTTTGCAGGTTTCTTCTATGAGATGGTCCCGCAACACTTTAGTGAACTCCCTGGGAAGGTATGACCCGAGAGATCATAGACGCTTGCCGTCCTTCAGACTGCCGAGAGACGTCTTGGGACCCCTTGGGTAACTCAAGGAACCCCCCCCCCCCCGATGGACCTAGCGCTACACAGCCCGTAGCCAAAACGGAGCAAAAAATTAAATCGTGTCTCCCAAAAAGGGGGAACGATTAAGTGCAGCTGCCCACGACAAAAGAGGCAACCCATTCCAAATATCCAATACTTTCAAACACCCCAGCAGAACATGGAACTACTAGCTCATTTCGCAGGTTAAGCCGCAAAGCGGCTAGGTACTGCGGCATAAGACACCCGGACGGGGATAGCCCTGCCCGACTAGGACTACCTCTGGACCTCTGGACTATTTCTTTGCAGGATTTTAATGATGTAATCTAACTGTTCTAAGCTTTTCTGCTATACAATTATACTATTTTGAGATTTGCAAAACTGTGCGTTCACAACATGACTAGTAATAGAGTTTGGAATAATATCGAGCCTCCGTTGCCCGTAGCTGCTATGGGCCGCGCCATGGTTCTTGAACAACGAAATATTTAAATGAAAATTTTGATGCGAGTTTCTTGCCTCATCTCACTGGCATTCAGTAACAGTGATATCTCACCGCCCACCTCGTTATCGAGGATATTAGCATGTCTGCCTCAAGTTCAAGAGCTCTCGAGTTCGAATCTCTGTCAGGGTGAGTTACCTGGTTAAGGATTTATGAGGTTTTCCCTTATCCTAAACGGCGAATGTCGGGTAACTCTAAGCTCCATGGACCCTGGTATCTTGTGAACACAATTTCACCCATTCCATTCATCGACCGAAATGACAACGTTGGAGGACGTAAATACAGAAAAAAGACATCTCGCTTCGATGGCTTCACCCTCTGAAGTATCACAGTATTGTTTATTTGACGCGTCACTATTTAGGATAGCCGTATAGTCAGTCTCCAACAAATTAAATACTATAGCTCCAGAAAGATATTTCACTTAAACACAACTTAACAGTTAAACAATTTTGCCTTTAATCATATTTTATTTCTTCTACGTCTGACATATCTTCGACTGTCGAGTCATTATCACTGCCATCTCCGTCATTGCTTCTATCCCGTTGTCAGTTATATTTTTTTCTTCCCTTTGTTCACCCTTTTCTCAATACTGCTGTTTTATTGTGTCCATATGATGCCATACATTTTCCAATTACATTTGTCCAATATTCTCAAATCATTCATTCCATATTTCATTTTATATGTTACATTTCTGCAAGCAACACATTGTTTGGTGTCTGTCCATATTAGTTGTACATTATTGAGATCCGGATGTTACGGAGCAAGCATTAAGGTTGTCTCGTTATATTCTGCCAATATTTGGTCAATCAAAAGGTGATTCTAAATTGGCTGATTGCTAGAATTAAATCATAGAATTTTGTTTTGGTGTCACATTCATCAAACTCGTAATTGTGATTTTGTAAACAAGAAAGCATATATCTTCTTCAAAAACTGACGTTAGTGGTTTATCTACTTATGTATTATATAAAAATACATTATCTATTGCTAGTATCCAGTTAAGGGCTAAATTAGGAATACACATTATGATTAACGATTTAACATAATTTCAGTATTCATTTTTATGAGCAGTTAATAGCGCTATCACTGTCCTTGTACATTACAAAAATAAATAAATAAATAAATAAATAAATAAATAAATAAATAAATAAATAAATAAATAAATAAATAAAATCTGAAAATCTAATCCCGGTACCTAATTTCTTATACCGGGACATGATTTCCAAATTCTAATTTATTAACTACCACATAAATACAAAAATACAATTTAAACAATCATTTTTCAGATAATAAAATAAAACAAAAATTAAAAAAAAAAAAGAAAAAGAAAAAATTTTAAACAAAAACAAAAACTACCAATTTTAAAATTTACACTTTAACTAATTAAAATTTACTGGAATCCAGTATACAAATAACTGGCAACCAGCTACAATTACAAAATAAGACTACAATACCGGAAACCGATACTTAATGTACTGGTAACCAGTACATTTAAAACTTATAACTGATAAAAAACCTTCTTAAAAACTTACAAAACATTTAACCAAAAACTTATATAAAAATAATTCATAAAATTTACATTACAACAATCACAGGATTTACAAATTATTAACTCCAAATTCTTTAAACAAATTAAAATACAATATATCAATTTATACAAACAAACAAATTCAATTATTATTTTTAATTCTACAACAATCAATATTTTTTTTTCAAATCTACTTTATATCAAATAAAATATAAATTTCAAATTCAAAAAATAACAATACAATTCAAACATATTAAACAAACAATAATATATTTCAAAATTAAACCATTACAATAACCTTCAAACAACCAAACCAAACAATTCAATTTAATTTATTTATTTCATCTATTTATAATTTAATTTTTTTTACCTTATTAAGACAAAAATATCAAATTAACATTATACCAAAACACATTTCAACTATTAAATCTCCTAAATCTTCAACATAATTATATATATATATATATATATAAAAATTCCTATTCTATAATTTCTCAAAACACACTTTCTCAAAATTTTAACAATCCACATTTTACACCATATTTAAATAAAATAACATCTCCATAATTTATCAAATTAACTTCTTAAATCCATTTTTCCAAATATCCGCTTCTTAAAATAATTCATTAAAATCCTCCTTCATCTTCCACTCAAATTTACCATAATAATAATCCATAACTCAATTCACCAATATCCTTCACTACAAAACAACCATCCAAAAACTTTACTCATCCATTACTACACCACATTATTACTTACAACACTTCTCTCATCATCTTACACCGGGGAAGGAAAATCCCTCCCTAAACTAAACCACAAATAAACTTCATCATTCACTTTAAACACCACGGGGAGGGGCAAAGCCCCTTGTACATTACAGTGAAACACTCGGGGAGAAGGGGGAGTTTCACTGATTATAGGAGTTGGAAAGAGACAAAAGTGAAAGAAGTTTGAATCTGAGTTCGCTGAAGTCGAAAGTCAGTGTTTTGGACTCATTGCGGGTGTTATACATCAAACTACTGTTTTACGTATTTACAGGAAACGACTTTTAATTGTTAATTAAACGTCAAGAGAGGAACTTTGGCTGACAAGTAAATTGACAGATATAATTCTGTTCCTACCACGTCTTGCTGTTCACAGATGGCACCACCTGTAATATCTCACCGTGGAGAAGAAAAATGGTAATTATTTACAAAGTTTTAAAATGAACACACAGTTACTGCCTGTGGGTAACTCCTTTGTATTATGTGATTTCAAATGATGATGTACATGAATTTGTACTGTGGGGCCAAAGTAATACGTTCTTTTGCAGAAGATGTGTAACCATGGAATGGTAGTAGTTGATTTGTGGGGATTCAAAAACACCTGCGTTAGCTGTTTTTGAAACACCCTGGTTAAAACTCGACGCGAAATCCGCCTGACCAAATATCGAAGAGGTTGTGTGTTGGTTGTGTTAGAATCCCCATGTTAAAATATCGAAGGGTTGGTTGTGTAGTAACACGTGTGTCACGTGTTAATGAAATCCGAGCCTTGAAAGTCGAGTAGAAATCTGTGTTTAAAAAAATATATATATATTGATGTGCTGGCGTTCGTGTGCCACCCCCTCCCCCTCCAGGAGCTTGACGACGACGACGACAACGACGCATCTCTCTCAAGCCTGCAAGGGCAATCGTGTCATTTTGTTGTATGTATGTGAAATGTAATTAACTGATGAATGTAATTACTGAAAAAAAAATGTGAATGGATTTCAGTATTCACACACACACACACACACACACACACACACACACACACACACACACACACACACACACACACACACACACACACCGCTCCGTCCCCCCGGCACTCCTGCAATAGGGGTGATGCATGTTATTTATATGTGAATGCTGTAAGACTGAATTGTCAATCGCCTTCACCTTTGTCGACATTTGCAAAAAGGAACGCGTCGAGTGTAGTTATTTAAATCAGTAAGTATTGATTTTATTATCGGGAGCCGTAGGAATCAAACACTCTATGGATCCTCCCCTCCTACACGACGCAATAAGGAATGCAAACCGATTCCGTGAGCAGATGAATCCGTAGCAGTGCACCAATGTACTGCAGGGAGGGTGCGCGATCGATCACTTCCATCTGTCAGTTGTCATCTAACACTCAGCAAGATGAGCAGCGAAACAAGTAGAGTGGAGAGCGATATCAACTTCTGGGAACATCTGCAAGATTACGAGAGCATGCAGCAACACTGGATGGATCATCACGAGGAAATGTGTGATGGAAAGACTCATCAAACCGTCTGCAAGAATCCTGCACATCATGACAAAGTCACTTCATACGGCAAGTGTGGGATGCAGTGCAAGGTATATCTCAGGTAAGTGGAAAGAAAAAGCACTGGAAATTAGTGAGCTATAGTGTTTTGTGTACGGGTAAAAAAGATTTCTCTCATTGTGTAATTACAGAAGCTTGGAAGGTGAAGACATAACACCTCCAATCCGTGACGAGAAACAAGCCGGCCCGTCCAAAGAACTAGATAAAGAAAAGTGAGTAAAAAGAAAACGTCACACTTAATATAAAAGCGTGTAATAATTCGTATCCTCATAGCCGTGCATGTTCGCAGGTCCGACAAGAAAGCAGAGAAGAAGAGCTGTAAGCCGAGGGTGCTCAAGAAGAAGAGGATCTTCGACAAGGACAGCTTTATAATAATGATGTTCGAACCCATGGCCCCCGCTCCTGAAGAGGTGACAAAGAGTGATGGCGAATAGTGTGTTCATGGTAGACGACATCCCCATCAACTCCGGGCACCGTGTGAACATAGGCTTATACCATGAACTCCCATCCCTCTATATCAGAGCTACAGATGAAACTTTTGTATACATCACAAAGAAAGACTGGCTAATAATAAAGCAAAATATGGATGCGTTGGAAACTTACTTGAAAGATGGTAAGCATCCAAAAGTGTCATACAGTGAGAATATAATATATGCGTACAATATATTACTGTGCATGAATAAAGTGAATGAAGTAACGTTTGTGAATACGTGCTTAAACTTAAACAGCATAAATCTAAATAGCATTGCCATAAGAGGACTTAAGAGACTAATCCCATATATTGAAAGAAACTTATTTCAATTACATGACATATATAAATCAATGTGTTCATACGATGCAAAAAGTAGGAGTGACAGGGAAAAGGTTAAGGAAATGTATGTTAAAATCAATAAAAAGATAACATAAATTTGAGTTTCGTTTTCTTTTTTATTTCCACAAAATTACATCCTTATATGATAGATTGAACAACATGCGTTAGTGGTTTATAGGTGAACAATTTATCATGAATAATCAGGCAATATAATGATGTATGTGCAGGAAAGTTAGATGAGGCTTGAACTTCCAGTCTCACATTCACGGCCCCGGTCACGGTCTCCTCAGGCTGATGCGAGCAGTCGATGACAAAGAGCGGTGCATAATTCAGAAAGTCACTTCTCTTCAAAAGTGGGTAATTTTCTTTTCCATAATAGGATGATTGAAATTTCGAATACTGATCATACAGAGATGCAAATTTAGAGTTTCCAAAATCCAAGTTCATATCGTGATAAGGATAACACTCGCTGTTGAGATAAAGCTTCAGATTGGTGATGTTGCAGTGATCAAAGAGTGAGCAATCCTTACTAAGCTTATTCAGTCTGTCGGTTTGTGCACCGACTATGACGAAGCGAGGTTTCTCAAGTTTCGTTGTAGTTGCAATGTTCCAGGTGAAGGCCTTAGTTTGCGGTACCGCAGGTTGAGTGTGAAGGTCCAAGGTTCGAAAGGCTACGTGCAGTGGCTTATCGGATTTGACGAGTTTAAGCTTTTCGACTCGCTCTCCATCTGAAAGTCGAAGAACGGGCATCCTCCATTCGAGTCTAGTTAGTTGAATAATAGCTGGTTCGTTGCCCGATATACAATTATTAGAATCTTTAGATCTAATGAGAACCAGTTCAAATTTGCTATTGAGAATGACTTCCTTGTGATCGTCTGCAAAGCCCAGCAGCATCGAAAGAGGAACTACAGCATTGAAGACACCATTCTTTGAATTCACGATGTCGACGTCAACTCCCGGATAGGTCCATCCGGCATTCTGCATTCGATCGGATTCCAGTGCATTCAGAGATGCATAGTTGCGCATCGTTGAAGAAATGCCCGGATTCCTGGTTCTGTCTATAGTAATGCCGTTCATATCTAGACGAATTTCGTCAAACAGAAATGCCATGGCATTGTTGGTCAGCTTTGAGGAGGAGGGTCCGCCACTTGTTTTGGTGAGAGAGCCCTCTATGTAGAGATAACTTCTACTAGGAAGAGTGTACAAATCTTCTGCTTGACACGGTATTCTAATTTCATCGTTCGCGTCAAGAGCCGATGTATTGTATGGCAGGAAGACGTGCTCCTCCTCTTTACTAATCTTATCATCAAAGGTCGGTACTCCTGTTACATCGAGGACATCCATTATGGCACTTTGAATCCCAAAGCCTCGAGGAACCTTCGATTAGACGACGTGATCGGACGCCCTGTCAATGAGCGAGTATAGCCCAATCTCGAAAGAGGCTTCTTAATATAGGAACGATGCTTAAAATTTATTCCCATTGCGACGTATGTGTCATCGTACGGTTATGGTTTCGTTCCTGAAGTCGAGCACGTCACCGTTCTGATCTACCACTCTAATGTCGAGATGATCAATGAGATTCGTATCGATGATTGGTAGATATATAGGGCTAGATGGTTCTTGCGAAATGTGGTAACCGGGAGGAACCGACGGGAAAAACTCGTACAGAGAATGACCGTGTTTACCGTCAATGAAGGATCCCGTGGCTAGGCTGCACTCGATGCGTATGATGCTAACTTTGAAGATGTTCACCAAATCATCAGACTCAGTCATCACGTTCGGTTGAATCAAACGCTGTGCTTTGAATCCGAGAAGAGAGCCAATTGATCTGTCTTGAGTAAAGTCGATAGTATATGGGCATTTTATCTCAGACTTCATGGTATTATTATTAGCACGTAAGATAAACCCGTCTTCGACGTCGAGGGCTCCCTTGAGAAAATGCGCGATATCATCTAATTCGTAAGTTCCAGGAGGAATCTCGATACTCTCGTTCTTGTCATTACGAGCGAAATGGAATAAGTTGTTGCTCTCATCCACATTAGGAATGGAATAAAAGGTTTCGAAATTCAATAGAGCTATTTCGTAAAGTCCATTCGGATCCAGATGAAGAGGCGGGTTGAGAAAGCTAGAGAAGCTGGCATTCGAACCGCTCACGGTGATTGTGTAACTCATTTTGATCAAACATTCAAGTCGGTAAATCCGTTTTATAAGAGAAACTGCAGGCACAGATGACCGCAAATCACAGATCCAAAATTCTGAAACCTCTTGGTGTTGTACATGAGTTTAACACCCTCGAGGTAGGACTCAATCTGTTTCGGTGGTCTTAGATTACCGAAGCTATCAAAGTAGAATGCAACATCTCCATCCTTGCGTATCGCAACCCAGTGTGTTCCCGGGTTACGCGAGATATCCAAATTTACGATAATCCTTTCTACATGTCGAGGACGTGAAGGTAAGTTGTCTATCATGTACACACCTCTAAAATGAGGAATGCGCAGTCGTCGTGCATAGGCATCGATCTCTGCAGCACTTAGGGCTTTTTCCGGGATAAATACAGGCCTCGCCCCGAGTTTTTTGCACGAAGATGCAATCCTTTGCCCTTGCGCTTCTTACGTCGAATGCCTTTACCCCTAGCTAAACCCTCCATGCTCTGATTGTGACGACTCAACTCTGCAAGCTGTCTTTCCGCGGAACGTTTCTTATTCACAGCCGTGGCGATCTGAGCAGCGCCACCGGCTAGGCTACCTGCAGCGCCCAAAGCCGCCAAAAGCGGGATCAGAGGTAAAAAACCGCCTCGAGGGCTCGGTATGATCCTCTTGCGTCGCTTACGCATTCCAGCGCCCATGGCAACTTTCCCCTTCATGATGGCTGTTACAAGTCGGGCTGCAAGTCGCTCGCCGAAAGATGCGTCAGCAGACTTTACTCGACTCCAAGCCTTTTCAACGAGTTCCTTATCGGCCAAACGTCGCGAATCTGCGTCCTGATGAGTGGCGTAAGCGAGATCGTGAGCGAGGCAGGCTGAGTCCAAAGCGTTTCTGGGAGAATCCCCTCTCTGCAGACGCTTATGTAGTTTCGTTCCAGGTCCACAGAATCGGTACCCTGGTAAATGAGCCTCAAACGGAAGAGAATTAATTAGCGAATTAAGGATTCCGGATCCCTTCTTTACGCCTGCAGAGTTCAAGGCTTACTATGAAATAAAAAAGCAAACGTTATGATTTATATGTTTAGTTGCGATATGGAAGTAGTGAAGCAAAAGTGCAAGTTGCCTATACAGGTGCTCGATTTCGACAACGACATACGCAAAGGACGACACGGCGCGCTCTTCCCGTGCAACGTCAGAGCACTCCTCTTGGGTAGTTCGAATGCTGGAAAGACGAACGTTCTACTGAACTTGCTCATCCATGAAAATGGTCTTAGGTTCGAGAATCTCTACATATATTCAAAATCGTTGCACCAACCGAAATACCAGTATTTGCTCAAGGTGCTAAAAACCATACCCGATATTGGAGTTTTCACGTTCGAGGATGGCGAGAAGGTGGTTCAACCATCCGAAGCCCGAGGAAACTCCATATTCGTATTCGATGATGTCATAAATGAGAAGCATGGAAAAATAGCGTCATATTACAGCATGGGTAGACATCGCAATGTCGATGCCGTATACTTAGCACAGTCATATGCGAAGGTGCCTAAACATTTAATTAGAGATAATGCAAATATGATCGTGCTCTTCAGACAGGATAACCTCAACTTAAAGCATATATATGATGATTACGTAAACACAGATATGACGTATGCGGAATTTAAGGACATGTGTAAACAAGTTTGGGAGAGTAATGACGGATCGAACTCGCGACCTTTCGTTGTCATAGTACCCGAGTTCCCTTTGAACGAAGGACGCTACCGTCACGGTTTCGACATCTTTATCAGAGTGAATAAATAACGCGCATCCTTCATTGTAGTCATGAGTATCGATAGGTTCGGATCTCGGAGAGTCATACCCTCCCGGGGCGTGATTAACCGGTATACCATAAGTAGAGATGGATCGGGAAACTATCAATTCAAGGGAAAGCGATTGCGCAACGTTCACGATCCTGAGGAAAGTGATGACGCATCAACTAAGAGCTATGTGGACGCGTGTACGAGTGATGTCGAGAGTCGAATGCAGATCTTCAGCGAACAGGCTTCAAATCAACGCATGGGCCAGTTTGAAGCTATGCTTAGGAATCACATACAAAAATCCCTCGACCTCCAATATGAACATCTAATGGAATACTTAACAAAATATGCATTTAAACGTGATTCGGATAACAATGTCATTCTGGATGCTATAAGGATGAAAGTTCTATTGGATCCCATTGACGATCACGATGTTATCAATAAAAAGTATATAGATGCCAGAATGCCAATTCTAGAGTCTGATGCTAATCTATCATTTCGAATGAAACGATTAAAGGATATAGCCGATCCTGCACAGGATAACGATGCTGCAACCATGAAATATGTTAATCGGTTCTATATACAGAAACAGAATGAACTGCAAACCGGTTTAACTAGAACGATAACAACCGTTGCCGAAACTATATCTACAGCGGTGGAAAAGGCCGTGAAGGATATAACCGAGCGACAGACGGAACTGGATAAGAATCTAACCAGTGCAGTGAACGATATTGACAACATGAAAATACAGACGAGACATATCGTAAACGGCATGTTACAACAACTGAAAGGTCAGCTCATCATTTCACTGCATACACGACCCTTTAGATGTCCCTCGTTAAGGTATACGTTATCCTCGGGTCTCGAATTCTACAAGTCTCCAGGAAATGGGAATGTAATTTCTTGTTCTATGCTTTCATCAATACACCCTCATACGGCGCATGACACAATGTTTGCAATTAACGATAAATTAGTTGAAAGGTATCCTGTCCCTATTCGAACTGGTGATTTACTCACTTTCACAGCACCAGTGGAACGTGCTAAGGATGGTCACATGTTAAGTATAGAAATTATAATTTCATATAAAATATCTGCAGTAGGTTAATTATACATTCAGTACAATATGGATGCCGAAGGTATAAGTCTCAAACAATCAATCGCTCGTCACAGTAGGGCAATACGAGAAAAGTTACGCTCCCTGAAAGGTCTCAAGTTCGAAACTCACCGCGTCATGTCCGAGGTTCTCCAGCCTGTAACCGAGCCCTTGAAGGTTATAGCCGACAGGGATCGTGACAAGTCAAAACCAGTCGTTAACGATGCAGAAGAGGATGGGGATGAGGAGGAGGATGATCTACTTGCAGAGTACCTGAAGAAGGTTCGAACCGCTAGCTCCAGCGACATGGATGCCACCTACGGCGTGCGGTATGAAGATGGAGAATATAAACTAGGGAATAAAACTATCGATTTCACCGATGACGGTATTCAGATAGGGCAAGAGAGCTACGATGCAACTCCTGGATTGTACGAATTGCTCTTCAAGCGATCGCCGCTCAATTCATCATATACCGAAGAGGATCTGGACGCCTATTCGCAGATATTGCAGAATACTCAGGTTTACAGGCAGGGATACGCTAGGAGCGGGCGTATAAGAGCAAGCCGCGGTTACAAGTATCGCAATATTATTCGAGATCTTGTTTCCAGTCGCACGGGCTCGGCTCTCTACTGGAAGGAGCACGTACCCGGCAGAAAACTGGATTACATCTATTGGACCGATCCCAACGTTCTAATAGACAGATTGAGATTACTCATTGCATCGAGGGATGCGGGTAACTTTAACCATTCAGCAGAGATTCAGGAAATAATCACAGAATTAAAAAACTCGAAAATCATAGCATGATTAAACGTGTCATAGCAAGCGAATTACACTCGCCGGCAAGAAGGCGCTTCTTACGCCGTAAAATAATAAGTAAAGGTCTTAATGATCTACTACAAATAGATCTTATTGAAATGATACCTTATGCAAAAGAAAATAGAAATTATAAGTATATTCTTATTGCTATTAATTTCTATTCTAAAATGGCTTATGCACGAGCATTGAAAGATAAAAGTGGCATTAGCGTGACAAGAGCTATGCACGGTATCCTATCAGAGTTGAATTCACCTCCTAAGAACGTTCAAAGTGATAATGGGAAGGAGTTTTACAATCGCCATTTCAGGCAATTAATGCTTAGGAATGGAATCAATCATTACAGTACTTTCAGTAGCATCAAGGCTGCAGCAGTGGAAAGGTTGATTAGAACAATTAAAATGAACATGCATAGAGAATTCCTGATTCAGGGTTCGCATCAGTGGTTACAAATGCTACCTAGAATCATCGATTCATACAACAATACCTACCATACGACCATTCGCATGAAGCCCCGTGACGTCAGCAACAACGATCTGCTCCTTAGTGTATATCGTTATGGCGGGCGTGAACGTCGAGAGAAAAGGAATGCAAGGAGTTTTCATGTCGGTGATCGTGTAAGGATTTCCAGGTACAAGGGACTACTTGAGAAAGGTTACACGGCCAATTGGAGTACGGAGATCTTTCGGATTGTTCGTGCAAGGAATACTAACCCAGTTGTCTATTTTCTGGAGGATGCAGAAGGAAATGAAATACAGGGTGGTTTTTATGGTCACGAACTACTAAAAACACGCCATCCTAATGTATACCTTGTTGAGAGAGTGATACGCCGACGTGGTAATCGTGCGTACGTTAAGTGGCTGGGTTTTCCTACAAAGGAATGGATCGATGTTAAGGATATTGTGTAAAAAGGAATGTATGTTTTATTGATAAATAAATAAATAAATACACAAGATATTTTCCCAAAAATTTAGTGTTTTTATTTTATAATTCCTTTCCAGCTAAATCCTCTAAACATAATGGTTATATTTTTTAAATAGTTTCAGTATACGTGGCTACATAAACAGAAATTTTTCAGTAGAACATCACAACTAAATCCTCTAAAAATAATGCTTACACTGTGTTTTAAACAGCTTCAGTACATGTGCATATAAATAAAAGTAAAGTGTTTTACATGTTAAATTCTTTTAATATTAGTGCAAATTAATGTTTAATCTTCAAAAGAATTTCAATATACCTACAAACATAATCAGAAATGCAGTCCCCCCAAAATTATATGTTTACCCCAACTAAATCCTCTATATATAATACATCGACAACAGGTTAAAACTCCTTACACCTAAGTTCAAAGTTCATAGTGAATAATGTATATATTTTCTTAAAACATACATATATAAGCAGAATTGTAACCCATCCCAAGAAACCATACTTTTATTCTAAATAAATCCTGTAGAGATAATGCATCCACAACAGGTTAAAACCCCCTAAATTAACTTCAATTTAATAGAGAATAATGCTCACATTCTTTATAAAATGAGCTTCAGTACACATGCATACATAAACACATTAGGTATTTTCACATGTTAAAACTCCTTACATCCAAGTTCAAATAGATGCTTACATTTTAAAGATGCGTACTAGCGAAAATGTAGTCCCCAGCACCGTAATTATAATATTATCCAATCAATATCCGGTAAAGTTAATGGTTAATGATGCTTACATTTTAAAAAGTTTCAATGTGCGTGCATACATAAACACAAATTGAGTGTCTTACACTTGAAAAATCCTTAAATCTAAGTTCAAATTAATGGTTACTTTTTTTTAAAAAAAAGAAATTAACGACGCATCAATAGAATAGTAAACACCTGTCCAAATTATAGCTTTATCCCAATATGCATGTATACATAAAACAAATTAAGTATTATGCACGTTAAAGTCCTTAAACATAAGTTTAAAATTAATTGTTACCTCTTTTAAGGAATTGAGAGATGCAATAATCTCATATTATATATCATATTATATCCCCATACATAAGCGGGATTATAGTCCTCCAAAGGTATTTATACATACCATCAGCAACTCAAAGCAATGAATGAGCACCAAAACTTGACAACGTATTTCAAGACTTGCTTAAAATGACATCATGACTCATGTACATAAGTTTTATAAAGTGTAAAGATTTATCTCAAATCACAAAAAGCATTACTTCAATCACGCTTGCACTGCTGCATGTACACATGTTGAAAAATTAAATATTTGTGTCAAATCATTAAAAAGCAAATTATTTCACATGTTTTTGCTAGCTTTAAAATACATTGTCAACTATTTTACAAGATTTTTTCACATATTTTTTATACGATTACTTATCCAATGGTACAGATTGATGACCCCAGGCCAAGGTTTCATGTGAATTTTTCTGTATAAATCGCTTCGTGTCGAATCATCTAAGAGCAACTTTATTACTCTCGATGGTTCGAACAACGTGCTTATAACTTCTAAAGCACGTCTGTTTAGCATGACGTACGGCTGTCATATCATTTACACAGGATAGATAATCCTCAAACGTTATGCACCGCATGCCATCACTCGTAACGCCTTTAGATTTCTTGACCGTTTTGCCATCGTATCGATATGAATACAATTTTGAACGTAAACCTACGTATTCTGTCATAACTTTACCCGATAATTCATCTTTAAATAGACCAGCGACTTTTTTATTCATCAACGGAATACCGTACACATTATCGATCGGGTAATTAGATGTATCGAAGAGATGTATATTAGATTTAATAAATTCATAAATGTCACTACTGGTTTCAAACAGAAATGCATCGGTATCCGTATAATTCAACATCACATCTTTTAACTGTTTCTTCAAAATATTATAATAAAAATTATACATCAAGTGTTTTGAAAGA
This sequence comes from Mantis religiosa, assembly GCA_030765055.1. Lineage (NCBI taxonomy): Eukaryota > Metazoa > Arthropoda > Insecta > Mantodea > Mantidae > Mantis > Mantis religiosa. The sequence continues at coordinate 19,265,307 of CM060953.1, read as the reverse complement.
TCTAGAATGGCCTGTCCTATATAAATCGGTTTCGTCATCTTAATTTCTTCCCTTACCAGTTCGAGTCCTATAAGGTTCTCGTCAAAAATTACGTATCGTATGAATGTCTGTCGTGATATTAACTTTCTTGCCTGTTTCCAATTGCTCGCTAGGTGAAAGGAATTGTAACGTCTGACGTTCTCAATAAATTTACCATATACGCAATTATTCATTTTCTTCCATAAATTTTGACCGAATTTTGTTTTATCTTCAATACGTTTAGCAGCATTTAAATCAATGTACGTCTTAAGCCAAAAGGATTGTTTGTAGGATACCGCTCGATGTATACGCTTCATTTTCAAACCGAGCTCTACACACTGCTGCAAGTTTCTGTAATGTAATATATATTTTTCATTATGATTCAACGTTGCAAGTAACTTTTTGTAATTATCACCCGGAGCTATCTCACTCTGCGGACATAATGGCAAGTCGTTATGCAACTCGTGAAGGTTCTCCGGATATTCCAGGTCTACTTCTAAAACATAACCTGTATCTGAATCATGTCTGATGCTCAAAAAATCTATAGAATTAATTTCGTTATCGTTTAACCATCTCAATTGAGCATACGGTAAAGCGTTCCCAGTCATAATGTGTGAATAAAGTCCGTTGCAATCCAAGTATGATAGGTATTTAATCGATTCCGCTTCATTGTAAGCAGATATGTATTTATTATTTGCTTTGGAATAACGTTTTGATACAGTGCAGATACCGCCTCTAATCGCAGATTCGAAAAATTCCAGCATATTTTGATCGGTAATCAGCGATATTTGCACGCGGCTCGTTCGTAACATTGCGTCATATGATAGGCCAGGAGCTGTATAGTAATGACAAGGATCTAAGCCATACATATCGATACTTAAACTTCGGAATTTTTCATAGATGTCTGTTAATAAGATCGTATCCGTCTTGAGATAAAGATCAGAGTATTCACCGAGATTTTGTATACCAAATTCTCTCCATACCGCGCATGCGTGCATGTAATCATCATTGCTTATATTATCAAAACACTCTTGAGGAGGTAATTTGGAATCATTTAATTTTTCCTTGCAATCTAAATATGTATATGGGAAAATACCTTTCCGTTGCATTAACAAACGTTGCTTAGGATCAACGTACATCTTATTTGTGTACCGAAAATCTTGAGGTTCTAGCATATCAGAAAGATCGCTCAGTTTAGAATCCAGAAAGCGGTAGCTATCAAGAAATCTGAGGAATATTGAATTACCATTAGATGTGTATCTTTTACTAAATGACAGATAATTCTCCGATGTTTGCGAAATACATGTAATGGGTTCATTGTCATACGATAACTTTTTTACTATGAAATGCGAATCATACTTTGATAGGCAATGAAAAAATATCGGGATAAAGTTTGGCGTTTTTCTATTGAGGTTGCATGATTTATGAGCAGCCCCTATATATAATCCGGTCTGATGATCGTGGTCACGCACCCTAATCGAGTCAGAATCGAAATCCTTTTTGCATACGTGACACTGGACTGCATTTCTGAAATTTAATTCATCCTCATCACTCATATGCATCTCTGTCACATCACCGTATATCCTAAGCACATCCTCGGCAATCACAGTTAATTCTCTAAGAAACTCTTCAACTGCATGCGAACCTCTAAATATTTTGAATTTTGTTAGTGTCTCGTCATAACTGCAGACCAGGTGCAACGAAACGGATATCGCCTCGTGCACGTGCATATCACGTGTCCAACTATGCATCGCATCGGGCTGACACGATGGCACTTTTATTAACATAGTCTCGATATCAGCGTATATCACAAAAGGGACTTTAACGCATTTTGAGTAAGCCTGAAACTCGATAACATCATTTATTCCTTCGCGAGGCATGCTAATAATTTGACATTTCATACATCTCAGTTTATGTTTCTTCAGAATAACTTCAGTCGAAAACCATGCATTACAAGATTCACACACAAATTTTTTACTTTTATGTTTGGATATCTGCTTACTTACTAGACGCGACATATCGGTTATGAGAGAACAATGCGAATTGATCATTAGAAGATTCACATGGTTTATCTTTTGCTCCCTCGTCTGATATAAGATGATAATGGATTCTCTCTCTAACCCGTATATGTTCACCGAGATATCATGATTTTGCTTTTCGAATAATTCAATGTCATGAAGGGCGACGGGGAAGTTTATTCCTTTAAAATTGAATTCGCGATATATATCATATTTACTGTACGTGCTAGCTCTATGCCTGTTCTGGCGAGCTGGATATTTTGCTGCCAGCATACAATATGCAAAACATTTAAAGTCAGTATTCCGAATATTCACGACAGCTCTCTTTGATTTTATCCACGATGGCAGCGGCTTAAAGCAACCTGCGTTTAACGGATCGTACTGACATGCGTATAAAGTTAGCGAATCTATCCTGTAAAGCGCTTTCGAACTGGCTTTTGTTTCAAAATTTTCTAGATGGGTGATTATAGGCTGTTTCAGTTTAACTTCATACCATTCAGATTTGTTTGTCGATTGCAATATAGCATCCATCTTACTGTTAAAACTAATCGATTCAACTGTTTCATTATCGGGTGAAGTTATTATATATTGACATGTTAAAGTACCGGCTAATTTAATTCCTGATTTGTAAGTTCTTATGGCCTTCTGGATTTCACTGGTAACAAGGGGTTTGCACAAGTTCAAGAACGTTGATGGATCTAGCTCGTGTATAGAATTTTTTATGGTACCTGTGAAGATCCTGTGCTGGAACGCTGATTCTACAGTAATGCATTCCAATGTTTTGTCGTTGCGTTTCGCCTGCTTTGCACTACTTGCTTGAATATCTTGCATGCCCGGTCTCTTGCGACTCGTTACACCTCCTGAAATTATGGATTAAACATGTCAGAAAACACGAATAATTACACTTTTAAAATAATAAACATTTGAACACTCATGGCAATGCTATATTTTTAAGCTTTAAAATGATTACTTTATTAACATTGCTGAACTTTGAATTTGATTTACATAACATGTTTTCCTTAAAAGAAATAAGTTGCATGTTATTTGCAGTGGAATTAAATGATAACTGTATCTTTTGAATAACAAAGATTTAGAACATTCAGAGTACTGCATTCCCTAATATGGATTTTTTTTTTTAAATTGCACCTCTGTCTTTTATTGAATTTTTTTTTTTTAAATTGCACCTCTGTATTTTATTGAAATTTTATCCTGACTTACGTAACATGTTTTCTGGAAAAGAAATAAGATTATACACGTAACATGTTTCCCTGAAAAAAAAAACGTTATACATAATGCATCATCACAATATACTCATTTGTATATGGCTACTGGCTGTTTAATTAGTTAATTGAATTCCTCAACTTCCCGTCGATTGGCTGCAGATATGCATTAATGACTTTAAAAACGTTAAATTTGCTTGCATTATTACTCTTATCGATTTGCCTTTTATATAGAATGACTAATTCGTTAGGTATTCCATTCACAAATATTAATAGATTAACGCTAATTACTTTAACTTACACTGAAATATTTGACATCAAGAGATTGACACTTAATAGCAGTAGTGCAGCACGATTTTAGTTTTTTTGTAAACTCTTACCTTCACTGGTTACTCCCGACTGTTTAAAAAAGTTAATTTGTGCTTCTTGAATCCATTTTCCAGAGTTTCTTCACCGGAATACACAAAACTCCAACCACCCTGATTAACAGCATCCACTTGAACTGCTGTCATCTTCTTAAATCTCTCGGGCAAAAAAACCTGGCATTCTTGCAGCTTAAGTACGACTCTATCACCGTATCTCGTCTTCACGATTTTGACATCGTGTATGGCTTGTGGCACGTCTCGGGGAATCTCTCGTAACTTCTTCGTCGGGAGATAGGAACCTCCTTCCGCAAGCTGATTTAAATCGTGAAGAATCGATTCTGGAATTATAAATTCACGCATATTATTCAACGCTTCTATTCATTACGTGGAAATTACTGTACATAGACATATGCATATTGCTTACCTTCATTCATGTTGATGCTGTCTGCTACGTTTCAGTTGCTGATGTGCTGTTTTATTCGCTCGATTCACTGTTTTGTTACCTCAGCACCCCCTCCCAAAATTTCCATTCTGGCTGTAACCTGCTTGCACACATCCTTAAGTTTATGCTTCTGCTTCTTTCGCTATAAACTATTAAACTTAGAGTAGAGTTTTAACCTGTCATCTTATGTATCTAGTAACTAAAAATTAAATAATATAAGATCTATAGCTATTAACTGTAAGTATATATATACTCTTTAGAAAGTTTCCACCCCTTTTACGTTGCGCACGCACTCGTGTGGCGATTGGTCGTTTATACCCTTTATTACGATACTGCTACCTGCACCCTGATTGGCTAGCTTGGATGAAGTGGAATATGTCACACCCACTGTTCACCTTAGTGCATTCATGGTAATTACCTCATTGAACAATATTTCAAATTTGTATTTGCAGCAAACTAATAATATCATAATGCCATCTATAATATGAGTATAACCTTTTATTGCATTTTAATTATTGCAAGCTGTATTTCGAGTTTGTATTGCTACTTAATGCAACTGTATTATTCCGAAGGACCGTTTGAGTGTGAGCGTTAGATAATTTATGTTTTTATTCCTTCCAGTGATATTTTGCTTCAATTCGGTAAGCCTAACGCCTCGAACGGATTAGTCTCTCGTATCAGATTTATTCAGAAGCGTGTCTCTCGTAGTTATTCACCAAATCGATGTACAGACGTTTTAAGAGGCACTGGCATTATTATAGCAGACTTTGCATAGCTTTTCAACGTTTTGACATGTTTCTACTCAGCTGATTTATATCATTACAATTATCCTTAATACATTATTTATTACGTTTGCATAGATATCTCGTTTACTTGTCTCTTTTACGCTCGAGTGAATTTTTAGAACCCAGCTGCGTTAATTGATTCCTACCCGCACGTGTACGTAATTTTTTCACCCCAAGTAAGTTATACGGATTCTCTCTTCCGTTGGGGTGGTTTTAGCTGCAGCGAACAACATTATTTCTCAATAAATCTTTACCTACCTTTCCTAACATTTCACTGCATGCGCATTATTTTTAACAGAGGGAATGGCTCGGTTTTACCACACATTTCCATGGAGTATGATTCATCGGGCTCCCAATAACTGAATACATTAACAGATAAATAATAAATAGGTAGCTAAATAAATACAAGTTTTCAGTTCGACGTTCCTACCTGCGCTGCCTTTTGAAAACGTCGACGATGGAACAGAGACGGCATAGTCTTACAACATTTGATGTATTATTAAAAGTTTGATACTGTCCAATTCGTATTTGCATTCTTAGTTACTTATATATGCTATATTCGACGTGTTAAGCCTAGCGGACTACTGTCATTATCTCTAAGTAAAATTGGTTTTAATGTTTTATTTTTGCGAATCCTATTTTAGAATCCTTTTTTAACTTCAATTCGTTAAGTCTAACGCCTCGAGCGATTACTGCATTTTATTAGATTTATTTAGAAACATTTTTCTCGTAGTTATACGCCTATTTGGTGTACAGACGTTTTAAGAAGCACTAGGATTGTTATAGCTGACTTTGCATGGCTTTTCGACGTTTTGGCATCTTTCTACTAAGCTGATTTATATCATTACAGTTATTCTTATTACATTATTTATTTCATTGCATAGATATCTCGTTGGCTTGTCTCCTTTACGCTTGAGTGAATTTTTAGAATCCAGCTGCGTTAATTGATTCCTAGCGCAGGTGTGTGTAATATTTCACCCCAAGTAAGTTATATGGATTCGCTGTTCCGTTGGGGTGGCTACAGCTGTAGCAATAAACATTCATCCTCGCTAAATCTTTACTTGACTCTCTTAACATTTCACTGCATATGCATTTATATTTTGAACAGAGGGAAAGGATCGCTTTTTAGCACACATAGAGTGTCAGATTCCTCAGGAGCCCAATAACTGTAATGGATAACTCAATAAATACTTAAATAAACAAATAAATTAATTAATAATGTATACTTAGTTACGTGAATAAATACATTTTTTCCATTCGATTTGCATGCGTGCCGGGGGGGGGGACGGAGCGGTGTGTGTGTGTGTGTGTGTGTGTGTGTGTGTGTGTGTGTGTGTGTGAATACTGAAATCCATTCACAATTTTTTTTTCAGTAATTACATTCATCAGTTAATTACATTTCACATACATACAACAAAATGACACGATTGCCCTTGCAGGCTTGGGAGAGATGCGTCGTTGTCGTCGTCGTCGTCGTCAAGCTCCTGGAGGGGGGGTGGCACACGAACGCCAGCACACCAATATATATATTTTTTTAAACACAGATTTCTACTCGACTTTCAAGGCTCGGATTTCATTAACACGTGACACACGTGTTACTACACAACCAACCCTTCGATATTTTAACATGGGGATTCTAACACAACCAACACACAACCTCTTCGATATTTGGACAGGCGGATTTCGCGTCGAGTTTTAACAAGGGGGTTTCAAAAACAGCTAACGCAGGTGTTTTTGAATCCCCACAAATCAACTACTTACAACTTTTACACCTGGAAGCTGAACTACATATTCTGCCGTGCAAGTTTTGATGCAGTAACTTTGTACTTGAACCACTTTGTTGTATCTTTAACCTCACACATATTAGTTTCCTAGTTTTGTATCTGAAAGGGCTGCACTATCGGAGTCGCTGTCAGATGCTTCTGTTGCTGTATCAAGTTGCTTGTGTTAAGATTTGGAGTCTTGATCGTCTTCGTCCATATCATCAACTCTTCCTCAAACCATTTAAGAAACTATTTTTTCAATAGCCATGTTCATAACCGAAAAGACAGCCATTATGAAGACAGTTGTCAAAAGTTGTAAGAAATTACAAAAAGACACACAAAGTAATAACACTGGGGAACAAAACAATTTTTTAATGTTTCGAGCACTTCCTGAGGCAATTTCTACTAATTTTGGTTTGAGAAAAACAAATATGACAATGAAAAAGTTTTATTACCTCTAGTTTCTATGATATACACAAGGTGGAAGTATTACATATTAACGGATTGACAGAAAAGGATACATTTTAATTACATACATGCTAACAACAATGAAAATGCATTTGATTTTTTAACTGTTAATTACATGCTAAGAGTTCTAAATTGCTGGAAAATACTTCGCAGATAGTCGTGTCTGAAGAGAATCATGTGGTGGCCTATTGACTTCGTCGTCTTTTAGCTTGCCTCTTGTGATGGAGTTCCGCAGAATCCCTATACAAAGACCAACAGTAATCCGCAAGCATTACTTCATTCCAACGGTCCTGATTTCTTTGTTCCATAACAGAAATGCCCTGATGGAATCTCTCCCCATGTTCATCACTAACAGCTCCACAACTAGGAGGGAAAAAGTCTAGCTGGGAGTGGAGAAAATGGATCTTAAGGGACATGTTGCATCAAAGGTTACGGTATTTTTGTAGTAGCACTGTCACCAAATGCTTCTAGTTGCCATCGCTTTTGTTGCCTAAAATCCATGAACAACAACCTTGAAGGCTTCCCAAGCTTCCTCTTCTTTCCCCTCCACAATTTGGTCAAATGCAGGATCCTTTACAAGTTCTCTTATTTGTGGTCCGACAAACATGCCTTCCTTAGCTTTTGCATCACTTAATTTCCAAAATTTCTCTCTGCCAACTCCCCGGCCACCAAAAAATTCCCACAAATTTAAAATCTTCACTCTAAAAATGAAACGTCACTTTATCTCAAAACAAGAGCTAATCTATCATTATTATGGTGATTTTTGAATTCAGCAGATGGAAATACATGTAAATTCACTATTTTTAAGCCCGAGACATTTTCATTTTTCCCCAGTGTAATTTATGATGCTGCAGGTTACATTTGTCATAGGCGGGGCAGTTGATGTTGAAAATATTTACAAATAAACATAACAGTGCTTCAGAAAAACTCCCGTGTGGCGATAAATATTAACAAGATTGCTGTGCCGACACCCAGGGGGAATTGGGTACCTCCGGCCAGGCTACGGCCGTCCGGAGGGGGTAGAGGGTTGCCGCAGAAGTCCCGGGTACTAGCCTGCATAGCTAGTAGAAGGTGTGCTAGATCACCAGGCTCCGGCCACCCGGAGGGGGTGGGGGGTTGCCTCAGAAGTCCCGGGTACTAGTCTGCATAGCTAGTAGAATGTGTGCTAGATCACCAGGCTTTGGCCGCCCGGAGGGGGTAGATGGTTGCCGCAGAAGTCCCGGGTACTAGCCTGCATAGCTAGTAGAAGGTGCGCTAAATCACCAGGCTTCGGCCGCCCGGAGGGGGTAGATGGTTGCCGCAGAAGTCCCGGGTACTAGCCTGCATAGCTAGTAGAATGTGTGCTAGATCACCAGGCTTTGGCCGCCCGGAGGGGGTAGATGGTTGCCGCAGAAGTCCCGGGTACTAGCCTGCATAGCTAGTAGAAGGTGCGCTAAATCACCAGGCTACGGCCGCCCGAACGGGGTATAGGGTTGCCGCAGAAGTCCCGGGTACTAGCTTGTAGAGCTAGTAGAAGGTGTACTAGATCAGCAGGCTACGGCCACCCGGAGGGGGTAGAGGGTTGCCGCAGAAGTCCCGGGTACTAGCCTGCATAGCTAGTAGAAGGTGCGCTAAATCACCAGGCTACGGCCGCCCGAACGGGGTAGAGGGTTGCCGCAGAAGTCCCGGGTACTAGCTTGTAGAGCTAGTAGAAGGTGTACTAGATCACCAGGCTTTGGCCGCCCGGAGGGGGTAGATGGTTGCGGCAGAAGTCCCGGGTACTAGCCTGCATAGCTAGTAGAAGGTGCGCTAAATCACCAGGCTTCGGCCGCCCGGAGGGGGTAGATGGTTGCCGCAGAAGTCCCGGGTACTAGCCTGCATAGCTAGTAGAAGGTGTGCTAGATCACCAGGCTACGGCCGCCCGAACGGGGTAGAGGGTTGCCGCAGAAGTCCCGGGTACTAGCCTGCATAGCTAGTAGAAGGTGCGCTAAATCACCAGGCTTTGGCCGCCCGGACGGGGTAGAGGGTTGCCGCAGAAGTCCCGGGTACTAGCCTGCATAGCTAGTAGAAGGTGCGCTAAATCACCAGGCTTTGGCCGCCCGGACGGGGTAGAGGGTTGCCTCAGAAGTCCCGGGTACTAGCCTGCATAGCTAGTAGAAGGTGCGCTAAATCACCAGGCTTCGGCCGCCCGAACGGGGTAGAGGGTTGCCGCAGAAGTCCCGGTTACTAGCTTGTAGAGCTAGTAGAAGGTGTACTAGATCAGCAGGCTACGGCCACCCGGAGGGGGTAGAGGGTTGCCGCAGAAGTCCCGGTTACTAGCTTGTAGAGCTAGTAGAAGGTCTGCTAGATCAGCAGGCTACGGCCGCCCGGAGGGGGTAGAGGGTTGCCGCAGTAGTCCCGGTTACTAGCTTGTAGAGCTAGTAGAAGGTCTGCTAGATCACCAGGCTTCGGCCGCCCGGAGGGGGTAGAGGGTTGCCGCAGTAGTCCCAGGTACTAGCCTGCATAGCTAGTAGAAGGTGTACTAGATCAGCAGGCTACGGCCACCCGGAGGGGGTAGAGGGTTGCCGCAGAAGTCCCGGTTATTAGCTTGTAGAGCTAGTAGAAGGTGTGCTAGATCACCAGGCTACGGCCGCCCGGAGGGGGTAGAGGGTTGCCGCAGTAGTCCCGGTTACTAGCCTGCATAGCTAGTAGTAGGTGTGCTAGATCACCAGGCTTCGGCCGCCCGGAGGGGTTACAGGGTTGCCTCAGAAGTCCCGGGTACTAGACTGCAGAGCTAGTAGAAGTTGTGCTAGATCACCAGGCTACGGCAGCCCGGAGGGGGTAGAGGGTTGCCGCAGTAGTCCCGGGTACTAGCCTGCATAGCTAGTAGTAGGTGTGCTAGATCACCAGGCTTCGGCCGCCCGGAGGGGTTACAGGGTTGCCTCAGAAGTCCCGGGTACTAGACTGCAGAGCTAGTAGAAGTTGTGCTAGATCACCAGGCTACGGCAGCCCGGAGGGGGTAGAGGGTTGCCGCAGTAGTCCCGGGTACTAGCCTGCATAGCTAGTAGGTGTGCTAGATCACCAGGCTTCAGCCGCCTGGAGGGCGTAGAGGGTTGCCTCAGAAGTCCTGGGTACTAGCCTGCATAGCTAGTAGAAGGTGTGCTAGATCACCAGGCTACGGCCGCCTGGAGGGGGTAGAGCGTTGCCTAAAAGTCCCGGGTACTATACTGCATAGCTAGTAGAAGGTGTGCTAGATCACCAGGCTTCGGCCACCCGGAGGGGGTAGAGGGTTGCCGCAGAAGTCCCGGGTACTACCCTGCATAGCTAGTAGAAGGTGTGCTAGATCACCAGGCTTCGGCCGCCTGGAGGGGGTAGAGAGTTGCCGCAGAAGTCCCGGGTACTACCCTGCATAGCTAGTAGAAGGTGTGCTAGATCACCAGGCTTCGGTCACCCGGAGGGGGTAGAGGGTTGCCGCAAAAGTCCCGGGTACTACCCTGCATAGCTAGTAGAAGGTGTGCTAGATCACCAGGCTTCGGCCGCCTGGAGGGGGTAGAGGGTTGCCGCAGAAGTCCCGGGTACTACCCTGAATAGCTAGTAGAAGGTGTGCTAGATCACCAGGCTTCGGCCACCCGGAGGGGGTAGAGGGTTGCCGCAGAAGTCCCGGGTACTACCCTGCATAGCTAGTAGAAGGTGTGCTAGATCACCAGGCTTCGGCCACCCGGAGGGGGTAGAGGGTTGCCGCAGAAGTCCCGGGTACTAACCTGCAGAGCTAGTAGAAGTTGTGCTAGATCACCTGGCTTCGGCCGCCCGGAGGAGTTAGAGAGTTGCTGCAGAAGTACCAGGCACTAGCCTGCATATCTAGTAGAAGGTGTGCTAGAACACCAGGCTTCGGCCGCCCGGAAGGGGTAGAGGGTTGCCTCAGAAGTCCCGGGTTCTAGCCTGCATAGTTAGTAGGTGTGCTAAATCACCAGGCTTTGGCCACCCGGAGGGGGTAGAGGGTTGCCGCAGAAGTCACGGGTACTAGCCTGCATAGCTAGTAGAAGGTGTGCTAGATCACCAGGCTTTGGCCGCCCGGAGGGGGTAGAGGGTTGCCGCAGAAGTCCCGGTTACTAGCCTGCATAGCTAGTAGAAGGTGTGCTAGATCACCAGGCTTCGGCCGCCCGGAGGGGTAGAGGGTTGCTGCAGAAGTCCCGGGTACTAGCCTGCATAGCTAGTAGTAGGTGTGCTAGATCACCAGGCTTCGGCCACCCGGAGGGGGTAGAGGGTTGCCGCAGAAGTCCCGGGTACTACCCTGCATAGCTAGTAGAAGGTGTGCTAGATCACCAGGCTTCGGCCGCCTGGAGGGGGTAGAGGGTTGCCGCAGAAGTCCCGGGTACTACCCTGCATAGCTAGTAGAAGGTGTGCTAGATCACCAGGCTTCGGCCACCCGGAGGGGGTAGAGGGTTGCCGCAGAAGTCCCGGGTACTAACCTGCAGAGCTAGTAGAAGTTTTGCTAGATCACCTGGCTTCGGCCGCCCGGAGGAGTTAGAGAGTTGCTGCAGAAGTACCAGGCACTAGCCTGCATAGCTAGTAGAAGGTGTGCTAGAACACCAGGCTTCGGCCGCCCGGAAGGGGTAGAGGGTTGCCTCAGAAGTCCCGGGTTCTAGCCTGCATAGTTAGTAGGTGTGCTAAATCACCAGGCTTTGGCCACCCGGAGGGGGTAGAGTGTTGCCGCAGAAGTCACGGGTACTAGCCTGCATAGCTAGTAGAAGGTGTGCTAGATCACCTGGCTTCGGCCGCCCGGAGGAGTTAGAGAGTTGCTGCAGAAGTCCCGGGTACTAGCCTGCATAGCTAGTAGAAGGTGTGCTAGATCACCAGGCTACGGCCGCCTGAGGGGTATAGAGGGTTGCCTCAGAAGTCGCGGTTACTACCCTGCTGATCTAATAGAAGGTGTGCTAGATCACCGGGCTTCGGCCACCCGGAGGAGGTAGAGTGTTGCGTAAAAGTCTCGGGCACTAGCCTCCATAGCAAGTAGAAGGTGTGCTAGATCACTAGGCTTCGGCCGCCCGGAGGGGGTAGAGGGTTGCCTTATAAGTCCCGGGGACTAGCCTGCAGAGCTATTAGCAGGTGTGCTAGATCACCAGGCGGCCCCACCGATGTTTTCGGGAGTCTTCCCTGCGGGGTTGACGCGCGTAAGTGGCATATCCACTTCCATCCCGTCTTGACGTTATGCTCAGCAGGGGGGGCTTTTAGACTCAAGGTGGGGGGGGGCTTTTAGACTATGGAAGGAGCCCCGGAGTATGGATCGCTCCCGGGTAGAAGGAGGCCCGGGTCCTTAGTCCTACGGGTCCAGGACTATGGGAGTGGAACATCTGTAGTTAGCCGTGATAGTGCTACTTGAGCAGTTGAAGGTTTCATTTTAACTACTACCGAGAAAAACAAATGCAAGTGCCTTATATGGTACGCCAACTACAAAGCTCTTGACTATGCACATCGCTTTGAATAATACCACTTTCAACAACTTTTGCTTTGTATTTATATACTTAAATCCACTTGAAGGGTATTTAGAAGTATCAACTCAGGTATTGCTAACTCTAAGCCTAAATGAACGAAAAAATAAACAAGTTAATGCAATATACTGTCATTTGTTAGATTTTATATAGATCGCGGGTTAATAAAAGTAATGATTTATTGTAATAAGATCAAGATAATGAAGTCATTAACAGGCCAAGCCTTAGGACAAAATGAATGTCATATTTCGTGGCATGTTTTGTGACGTTTAATTCAATTAAAAGCATGATGAGAAATTGAGAGCATTTCTCGAACAACACTATAATTGAAACTGCGGTGGTGATTGTTGTATTCCAGAATTTGTCTTTTACATAACTCAAAATGCTGCTTATTTGGGTAACCTTAAGCATATGTGAGACTGAAATTTCATACAATTTTGAAAAAAAATCACACTTTCCTCGTTCTAGCCTCTAAAATAGTGTAAACAGAATCCAAAGAATGCTTAGATAACATCCGTAAGCGATTTTAAATGATCTAATCTAGTTTGGAAGTTACGTGAATGCTAGTGTTAGATATGAATTTTAATGCTTTATTCTGTTTTCTGGAAAACAGAAAATTACAAATTGAAAATTACAGCACTTTTCATAATTTAAAATGCTCCTTGCGTCGCAGATTTAGTGTTAGACAAATGAAACTTGCTACACAGGTTCATAGAGACTGACTGTAGAAATTGTCCTGGGTTTTATTGTGAGATGCATTTAAGTACACTTTCTTTACTTCAAAACACAAACATTTCAAAATTTGGGCCAAAAGCCATATTCATAGCTTTAAACATTTCTGGAGCCTTAAGTTACTGAGACATAGCGAAACCTAGGGCAAATTCGAAAAATTGATGTATTGGTAACCTGTTGTAAAAATATTAGATCAAAAGTTAAGTTATTTTGTCGCAAGGGAATTATTAGGTAACGTAACCAAAACTAAATAAATTTGACCATATTTTCTAAACTATCAAAGTCAAATTGAGAAAATTTTGGATACATCATATTTGCACTAAGCTACATCTGTGGTATAATTCAATTCAATTCCAGGTTGGCAGGCTGTTTGTAACAGCCCGAAGGGTGGTCAAGTCGTGTACCTGCTCTGGGAAGAGCTTAACCACGTAGTGGCGGGATGTGGATGTTGCAGAATGACGGGTGTAATTTAAGTGGGGTTAGTGTAGGAAGGTAGCTTTTTGCTCCTCAGGGAATGATGAACCGGGTGCTACGGACAGCGAGCACCGCTGGTGGGTTAGTTAATAAACTAGGAAGAAGGTATGTATAATTTTGAATATTCCTTAATAACAATTTTGGAGTAGCTGAAATTTAATTTAGGCTGGAATGGAGAACATGTGGTTACCGGTAGTGACCGCAAGACATGCGGGGTAACCGGTATCGCTTATAGCGACGCTCACGAGGAACATAATCCCCAAGGGATCTGACTAGGGCGCTCTGATGTTGGGGCAAACCCTCGAAGAATTTTGTCGCCCGGTGTCTAATTTCATCCTCCACATATCGGAGGGATGAAGCCTCATGAAGTAATCTCACGGGGAACCTTGTACAAACAGAATAAATAATCCGAAGACATTTATTCTGTGCACGTTGGAGCAACAGTACCAGGTTTGATTCTGCGGCCATGTCCCAGACTTCGCACGCATAGAGCATGACAGAGAGGACCAGAGCCATAAAGAGGCGCAACTTTAGGGAAAAAGAAATCGCAGACCTATGAACAAGGTATAGTGATGCCACGGCACCACACGACCGATGAGCTTGCTCCTGGATGTGTTCACGAAAAGTTAGGCCCTTGTCCAGCTTGACTCCCAAGTACTTGATTGAATTCTCCCCCCTGATCCCTTGCCCAAAGTAGGTGTAGTATAAATCTTAAAAAGCTAGCGTTATTAGTTTTGGATTTCCAATTTACAGACATAGGTAACCATAATTCCTTTTCGTTGTTGCTTATTTTATTACAGCTTACTATGGCAGTTTTAAAGTAAATTAGTGATACAATGAACTGGCTGAAGTTTCTAAAACTGATTGTTTGTCAAAATGTGTTCAAATAGCTCAATAAGGCAAAATATCAGAGCGGCAATAAATATCCTTGATTGGTGCTGCACTCTGGCAAAGAGCTAACGTACCACTTGAACCGGCTTCGGTGGCTGACGTGAGATTCCACATTCTCCGCGTGTAGCGCAGCCGCGAAAAGTGTAGGGAAACAAAACATAGCACATCTCTTTGAAACATAAGAAATAGTCTTTCGGAATGGAAATGTAGCTTATATGTCAGTCCTCTTATTTTAGTTAGAGATTATTTGTCACGTTATTAAGGCCAAGTCACACACCAAATAACCCATATCCAAGAAGATATTTTCTCTGCGTTTTGATAAAATACTTAATAATCTTGTCTATTATATCTGTGTATAAGCATTATTCAGTTCATATCACAATCACATCACCATATATTGATGGATTTATCTATTTAATTTCCCTAAAAGAATAAAGTCAAGTTACTATTCATTTTTAGTAATCTAAGCGATAGGTCGATTCCAGTTTTTCTCGATAATCGATACGATATTTTCCATGATACCCTATTCTTCGATATTTGCTACTGCCATTTCTACTTCTAGTTTCAGTACGAAATAGAAAAAATTCAATACCACGGCAAAGATTGGAACCACGGAGCTCCTAGTTTCCGTCCAGTGGCTCTAACCCATTGAGCTACCATGGCCAACGTGCCGTCCTGACATTAAATTCTCCATCTGACTCGTATATTTTCCTGGTAAACCACTAGGGGCTCTCGTATCCGAGATATATTATTTAAGTACGTTGGGAGAACTGTGTAATATAAATAAAATTAAATAGGTACACGTATTTAATAAGACAAAACTTAAAACCATCAGTGTTAAACTTTACATTTAAATGCAAAACAATCCACTTCTATAACTTTTTGTTGAAAAATACTACATTTTCACTGTTTCGGGGTCAAGTCTACTTCTTTTTCTGTCACATTTGAGTCCTGCTGTACTAAATAGTCTTTGAGAAGAATCTGCTGCAGGTGGAATACACATATATTTTTTCCTCCGTAAGTTTTGATGTTTTTTTAATATGACAGACAGCTTCATCAGCTGGATGCAGATTTTAAACAAGCGTATGGTAGCCTGGATAGAGCTAAAATTTGTCAGATAATGAGAGAGTTCGGAATACCACGGAAAATGGTGAGATTGACAAGAATGACTATGGAGTTGACAAGATGCAGGGTTGGAATGGAACAAGAGTTATCAGGTATGTTTACCATGGAGAGGGGGCTGCGACAAGATGTGCTATCCACACTGCTGTGTAATTTAGCACTGGAAGAAAGTAATCCAACAATTACTCATAAAACCATACTTTACGGATCAGTACAAATAGTGGCATCTGTTGACGATGTGACAATTCTCTCAAGGAATATAAGAGCTCTTGAGGAAAGTTATGTATTGTTGGAAGAGGAAAGCACAGGATCTAGGATTGGTAGTGAACGTTAGTAAAACCAAATATATGAAGATGAGAGGAGATGGGGATGTATAAAGAAGAGAACCTACAGTTAAATTACATGAAAAAGAATATCAAAGAGTGGAAATATTTATATATCTGGGATCTATAGTAACAGTAGATAATAAAACATCAGTGGAAATTCAAGAAAGAATAGCAAGTGGTAACAGATGTTTCTATGCCTTGCAGAATATGTTTAAATCAGGGAACGTCAGTAGGAATACCGAGACCAGCAATAATGTATGGTTCAGAAAGTTGGAGAACAGTGGTTCTTACGGTGGGAAACGAAGTTTTTGAGAAATATATTTGGAGTGATAAAGGACTTGGACGGATGGACAATGCGGACTAACTTTGAGTTACAGTGTCTATTTGGACAACCAGATATACTAGTGAAAATTAAACAAGGAAGAGTAAGGTGGATTGGCCATGTGCAGAGAATGCCGGAAACCGGTGTAGTTAAGAAGAAATTCATAGGAAAGCTGGATGGCAGAAGGAGAAGAGGAAGACCCAGGAAAAGTTGGGTAGATGATGTGAGTGAGTTGAGTCCAGAGGTTCTACTCCCATTAGTCTTGAAACCGTAGGAACAAGACCCGGGCCTCTTTCAACCAGGGAGTTATCCGAGCTGTCCCAAAGGGCGCTCGGCGTCCTCCGTGGGGCTTTCCATAGGACAAGACCTGGGTTACAAACAAGCCCCCCCCCCATCTGGTCCAAGGACACAAGATGGGATGGAAGCGGATACGCCACTTACGCGTGCCATCACCAAAGGTGAAGACTACCGATATGACCTTGGTGGGGCCGCCTGGCGATCTAGCACACCTTCTACTAGCTTTCCAGGCTAGTACCCGGGAGAATTAATGGCTTCCCTCAACCCCGTCCTTAGACGTACCCGATTCCCACGGGTATCGGGAACCACTGCCCCATCGAGACCATCCCAAGCCGAACAACTCCCGAAGGAGGGGCTCAGATGTTCGGCCCGAGGTTCCTCTAGTAACGTCAGAGGTACCACGAGTGCTAAGGGTCCGCAGCGCCCGCACCACGGCAGCTGAAGGGGACGGATCCCCTCCCCTAGGGGGAAGGGTAGATGATGAAGAAGATGCCTTGAGAAAGTTGGGGTTTAAAGGCAGGAGAAGAAAAGCAGAAGACCGAGTAGAATAGAAGAGGGCGGTTAAGGAGGCCAAGGGCGCTACATGGCTTGTAGTGCCAACAATCATCATCAAAATCATCATCATCATCAAAATCATCATCATCATCATCATCATCATCATCAAAATCATCATCATCAAAATCATCAAGTAATGAATCTGTTTTCCAGTAATGCAGTACAATAGAAAGAGGAGGTGATAGGAGATATGTAGCGATTTCTTCTTGGGAACTGTTAACTGACAGTTGGCACACGATTATTTTCTTGTATAATATTACTGTACAGGTGCCTCATTCCTGGAAAATCGCTATATTCTAGTTGCGGCAATAATATTTTGTGATTTTAAAATAAAATAAAAATTGCAGAATCACCAGTGACGTATCGAAAAAGTATCGTTCGTTGTCGATATCACAAGTATCTGAATATCGAGATATCGCATTTCTTCCTCGAGTTTCCAACGCTGTCTGTATCGTTAATCTTTAACTAGTTTATCAATGTCAGGACGTGATATCTGTGAAATTTGTAATCGAAGGCTTCATGTTAGTTTGTGATCCGGAAAGGTACATCGGGTTTGGACTTAGTTAATTTTATAACAGAAAAAAAAATTGTTCGCACAAATATGTCGAGCCAGACACACACTAGTGAATACAATCTCGAAAATCTAGAAATCAGCGCGGGGACGTCACACGCTAACCTGCCCCTCGTTCGGGAGCATATTTGGCGGTTAGAGCTGAATGCGCCACTACCTGTCTTCCCATGAGTTATGTTGATAGAAGGGAAGAAAATAGATTATTATCGAAAATCAAGAAGAACGAGCTGGAGAAACTTGTACATAAGAAGTGCCAGAAAAGATTACCCTTAAGCCTTCAAAGATTAAGATTAAAAATGCGTGGAACTTAATTTTTCAAGTAGTAATGCCTGCAGAATCATACTGAAGGCGGAGCTAAGTACTGCTACGAGCAAAATACAGCAAAATTATTATCTTATATTCACTATTTTATAGACAACACTTACCATGGCAGTATAGGTGGGGAAATAAAAGGAGCTCTGCTCTGTTCTGACTTGGCCTTCATTATTGTTTTACCTTCATACACGGTCGGTATGTGATGTATTTGAAATTGCATTTTCTTTGTATGGCCAAGAGATAGGAGAGCAAATAACGCTTGTCATTTGAAAAGAAGAAGAATAACGCAGACAAATAACAAGGCATATCTCCGAATGGTTCATTGTACAAAAACATGTATTTGGCATAAATTCTTCTACTTTTCTTTTACATATTTTAGATGATAATAATGTGCCAAATGAAATTATTAAATTATTACAAAATATATATAGTAAAATCTGACTAAAACGATCTGCTTATATGAAGGAAATCTTCGAAACTATTATGTTTAAGATGCAACCGTATTTATAAATATTTACAACTTTTTAGACTCCATTGCTATTTTGTTTTCAATATTTATAATTTTTACATATTTACAATTTTTCAAACTGTATTGCATTAGCAAATTTGCAGAACATTTGTTGTGTCTTCCTGCTAGAGATCTCTTTGTAGTCAAACATTTTTCCCATTTCTAACTATTTCCAGTACAAATGTCTGCCTTTCTGCATTTAGAATACGACAAAGAAACAGCAGATGGATATGTTGGATCGTAACTTATTTTAAATTTGTGAAGATAACTTCTTATCTTGCCGTTACCTGTTGTTAGGACCGTGAACTTTGGCGTAATGCTTACTGTGGTGAAACGTTTATGACCTCAAAATGAAGATGCCAGTACCTTCTTTCTTAAAGTCCCATACTGTACTGTATGCTGATAATACCACGTTTTTGAATACCAGTACCGATTATCAAAGCCTTAACTTGCTAACAGAAGATACTCTAAGGCATGCAAATACTTGGTTTAGAGCCAATGGTTTCCTGCTAAATGAGAACAAAACTGAACAACTTACATTTAGTTTGCGTGAGACTTCTTATGAAAATTGTTCAAGGAATGTAAAATTTTTAGGTGTGGTTGTGGACAATAGGCTGACATGGCAACCCCATAACAACTATATTACAGCGAAGCTGTCCAGAGTTATATATTTAATCAGAAATTTGAAAAGTCATGTACCTGATTCATATTTAAGAACAGCCTATTTTACATTCTTCCACAGTATAATCTCATATGGCATTTTACTCTGAGGAAGCAGCAGTCATATTTCTACTATCCTAATATTACAAAAAAAAAAAAAAAAAAAAAAAAAATTCGTACCATCTCAAATTCAGATAAATTTGCACATTGTAAACCTCTATTTATAAAATTAAGAATTATGACTGTGATAAATGTATATATTTATAATACTCTCATCTATGTAAAAAGTAACTTAACCGACCAGCTATTCACGCAGGATATTCATAATTATAATACTAGGTTTAATTATAAACTCAATATACCATATCATAGATTAACTAAAACCTCTAACAGCTTTGAAGTATTGGGCATTAAACTATATAATCAATTACCTTTAGAATTAACTGAATTATCAGGTAATACATTTAAATGCAAATTATATGAATGGTTAGTTTCCAAACCTTATTATTCAATACAGGAATACTTTAACAGGTGTAGTTAAACTTTGGCTTATGTCATGAAGTATTCTTATTTCCTCATTTTAGAAGTCTCTATATTTGTATATCTAATGTAAGTATTTTATTGATTTTTTTATCTTCACTGTATTATAACTATATTAATTTGTACTCTATTTTTGACTTTGTCTATTGCTGTAATAAGCTTAACGACAATAAATCATTATTCATTATGTAAATAAATGCTAGTGAATTTCGTTGTTCATATGTTGACAAATACTCACCAAAGTTTCAGCCATTTTAGAAGCTCAGTTGTTATGTAACAGTCGTTTAAGTGAGTTGATGTGAGTGTTTAAATGAAAACGAACAAAATCGAGTATCGAGCTGTCATTGAATATTTGTTTTTGAAAGGCAATACGTCTATGCAAATCAAAGAAGAGTTGGATTCTGTGTATGGGGACCCTGCACCATCATTTACCACAGTGAAATTTTGAGCAGCTGATTTTAAACGTGGCCGTAACAGCTTGGGACGTCCAAAAACAGCAACTACTGACGAAAACATCGCCAAAGTTCACCAAATGGTGTTAGACGACCGCCGAATTAAAGCGAAAGAGATAGTAGAGGCTATGAACACGTCAAAAGAACGTCTTTGTGACATATTAAATCAACATTTTGACATGAGAAAGCTCTCCGCATGATGGGTGCCGCGTTTGCTCTCGTTAGACCATAAACGTGTTTGAATGAACATTTCCAACGCTCTGCTGGCGCAGTTTAGGCGCAATAAATCCGGCTTTTGGTGCCGATTAATTACTGTAAATGAAACTTGGGTACACTACTATACACCAGAAACAAAAATACAGTCCAAACAGTGGACTGCAAAAGGGGAACCGGCTCAAAAAAAAACTGTTTTTTTGCGGCTGGAAAAGTGATGGTGACTGTTTTTCTGGGATAGTCATGGACTTATTATAATTGATTATCTTCAAAAAGAAAAAAAAAACTAATACAGGGGCATACTACGCAGCATTACTTGACAAGTTGAAGGAAGAACTTGCGGGAAAACGACCAAATTTGGGGAAAAAGAAAATACTGTTTCACCAAGACAGCGCACCGTCTCACACCTCAGCAGTTGTAATGGCAAAAATACACGAATTACGGTTTGAACTGCCTGACCCACAGGATCTAGCCCGAAGCGACTTCTTTTTGTTCCTTCATCTGAAAATTATGCTCAGAGGTTTTCGTCAAATGAAGAGGCAATCACCTTCGTGAACAATTATTTTGCAGAGAAAAACGCCGAGTATTATTTGGACGGGTTACAGAGATGGGGACATCGCTGGGAGAAGTGTGTAGAGTTACAAGGAGACTAAGCTGAAAACGCCGAGTACTATTTGGACGGTTACAGAGATGGAAACATCGCTGGGAGAGGTGTGTAGAGTTACAAGGAGACTATATTGAAAAACGCCGAGTACTATTTGGACGGTTACAGAGATAGGAGCAGCGCTGGGAGAAGTGTGTAGAGTTACAAGGAGACTATGATGAAAAACGCCGAGTACTATTTGGACGGGTTACAGAGATAGGAGCAGCGCTGGGTGAAGTGTGTTGAGTTACAAGGAAACTATGTTGTAAAATAAAAAACAATTCTGAAAAATTTCTTGTATGTTTATTAGGTCGAAAACTTTTCAGACTACCCTCGTAAGTCTGTTGACAATGTTTGGGAAAAATTATTTTGATATCGCTGCTTCATATATGTCGTTCCATTCTCTTTGCCCTTTCCGGAGTCCATCTTTCATTTGTCTTGTTACTATTTCGTCCCTGGAGATCTTTCGGTAGACAATTTCTCCTTCCTCGCCTGCTGCTTCTTTTGCTAATCCTTTGCATACGTTTAAATGTAGCAATACATATTCTTTTGTTTTTGCATGGCTTCCCACCATACTGTGACCTTGGGGGCTCGTAAATTAAAAGTCCAACTTGCAGAAATTCAAATTGTTCTCTATTTCCGTAGAATTACGTTTTGGCCAACCCTTACAGTTGCACACAAATGCAATGCTCAAGTCCGTTCACCACAAACTAAAGATTTCACTTAACTTACGGTTCAATTACCACTCTGTTTACAACAACAACAACAACTCTAGTTAGAACTTCGTTTACGACTGTCCGTTGCTTGCTTTTATACGACCATTGATAATTCTAGACTGTTCTGTAAAAAACAAGAAGTCGCTAGAAATGTCCATTTATGTAACTTTATTTGTTTCGGCAGGCTTTTTAGCTCAGCGTTATCTTTATCTGTTTCAGCAAGCTCTTTATCTCCGTGCTGTCCTATCCATTCGTTATCTCTCCGCCCCGAACGGTCTCTTTGTGAGCGTTACCGCCATTCGCAACAATACTGCTGCACCATATGTTACTGCTGGAAGGAGTTCACCTTCGTGTATTGTCTACTAGGCTTTGTGCCCCAAGCCTCATATGAGCTTAGCTGTTCTTGACAACATATTAATAAAACTGAATGATTTGTCGAAGGTGCGATTTATATGTACATTCTAGTAAATTCAAATTTGCTTTACTGTGTGTAAATAAATATGCCTTTATATAACGCGGAGAGTTGCATTGTTATCTAACTCCAATTCTTTTCCTTGCTACTGATTGTAGCCCATTGAACTTCATTGTCTCACGTATATAGCAATGTATTCATAGACTTAATTGTCTTATGTTTCTAATAATGGTCCTTTAACAAAGTGTGCTAAAATAGATACATAACCCAAAACAAAAGGGTAAAAAGGGGTATTCGACTGGTGGTGCTCTCTCAGTAGCAATGACTGTACTATTTCAACCAGCTACGATGGCTACGTGAGCACAACCCAGAAAACAAAGCCAACGAAATAGAAAAGCAGTAAGCAAAGAGCAGTACAAAGAATACATATACATGACACAAAGTAAGTTGCCTCAAAAAAAGAAAATTATCTTGCCTGCCAAACTTTCTACTGGAGTAGGATATCTTTCGGTATACCAGTTAATTTTATTCATTATGATTTGTTTATAAGCGTGTTTATTATTATTATTATTATTATTATTATTATTATTATTATTATTATTATTATTATTATTATTATTATTATTATTATTATTATTATTATTATTATTATTATTATTATTATTATTATTATTATTATTATTATTATTATTATTATTATTATTATTATTATTATTATTATTATTATTATTATTATTATTATTATTATTATTATTATTATTATTATTATTATTATTATTATTATTATTATTATTATTATTATTATTATTATTATTATTATTATTATTATTATTATTATTATTATTATTATTATTATTATTATTATTATTATTATTATTATTATTATTATTATTATTATTATTATTATTATTATTATTATTATTATTATTATTATTATTATTATTATTATTATTATTATTATTATTATTATTATTATTATTATTATTATTATTATTATTATTATTATTATTATTATTATTATTATTATTATTATTATTATTATTATTATTATTATTATTATTATTATTATTATTATTATTATTATTATTATTATTATTATTATTATTATTATTATTATTATTATTATTATTATTATTATTATTATTATTATTATTATTATTATTATTATTATTATTATTATTATTATTATTATTATTATTATTATTATTATTAGTATTAGTATTAGTATTAGTATTAGTATTAGTATTAGTATTAGTATTAGTATTAGTATTAGTATTATTAGTATTAGTATTATTATTATTAGTATTATTATTATTAGTATTATTATTATTAGTATTATTATTATTAGTATTATTATTATTAGTATTAGTATTAGTATTAGTATTAGTATTAGTATTATTAGTATTAGTATTATTAGTATTAGTATTATTAGTATTAGTATTAGTATTATTAGTATTAGTAGTATTAGTATTAGTAGTATTAGTATTAGTAGTATTAGTATTAGTAGTATTAGTATTAGTAGTATTAGTAGTATTAGTATTAGTAGTATTAGTATTAGTAGTATTAGTATTAGTAGTATTAGTATTAGTATTAGTATTAGTATTATTAGTATTAGTATTAGTAGTATTAGTATTAGTATTAGTAGTATTAGTATTAGTATTATTAGTATTAGTATTAGTATTATTAGTATTAGTATTAGTATTATTAGTATTAGTATTATTAGTATTAGTATTAGTATTATTAGTATTAGTATTAGTATTAGTATTATTAGTATTATTAGTATTAGTATTATTAGTATTAGTATTATTAGTATTATTAGTATTAGTATTATTAGTATTATTAGTATTAGTATTATTTTTAGTATTATTAGTATTAGTATTATTTTTAGTATTATTTTTAGTATTATTTTTAGTATTATTTTTAGTATTATTTTTAGTATTATTTTTAGTATTATTTTTAGTATTATTTTTAGTATTATTTTTAGTATTATTTTTAGTATTATTTTTAGTATTATTTTTAGTATTATTTTTAGTATTATTTTTAGTATTATTTTTAGTATTATTTTTAGTATTATTTTTAGTATTTTTTTTAGTATTTTTTTTAGTATTTTTTTTAGTATTTTTATTATTTTTATTATTTTTATTATTATTTTTATTATTATTATGGGGCGCCGGGGTAGCGCGGTGCTTTCGTTCGCGGCTCCCGTTCTAAGGGTCCCGAGTTCGATTCCCGGCTCTGGGGTTGGCGATTTTAAGTCGGCCCTATCCACGCCTTCACCTCTGTCTAGCACACGTGAAGTATCCCCTATGCCCAACGTGGTTCGGAGTCCACGGTAAAAACTGTAGGTCCTCTCACCTCACCGCCATCTTCACTATCACCCTATCATCGGAGGTAATGGACACCGCCCTCTGGGTGCCTCCACCTGAGAAATGGGTCCGGTCATCACTTGGTGGGGTGAGGTTACCCCGAAGGCCAAGGTTGCCATGTGGGGAGTGTTAGTAACTAACTAACATATTATTATTATTTTTATTATTATTATTTTTATTATTATTATTATGATGATGATGATCATCATCATCTGTAGTAATACAACAACTAGGATAATATAAATTGAATACTGAGCCGTTCAAAGTAAATATTTACTTGTATACATTTATTGTTACGTTCTCGCAACGTGTCAAAGAGTTCATCCTGATGTTGAGGTTAAACAGTATTCACAGTAGGAAATACTGAAATATCTCTTATGATTTCCTTACCTATGTTGTTTCCATACTTCTACAGGATGTTAATTAACTACACCAAAATAATTTCAGAGGTTGTAGACGTGACTACCATAGGCAAGTTGAGATAAGCAGTTTAGTCTGCGACTAAACTTAACGCAGTTATATTTTGATAAACCTGATTGGTATCATATGCTGTTAAATTGGTAATTAAACAAGATCAGTGAAAATATTGGATTATAATGTCTTTAAAACTGCTTCCCGAATATAGAAGTACTGATTCTTACTAACTCGTTATTGGCGTTCTCACGTTTAATGTCTCAAAGATGTCTCAATTCTCGAACAAAACGCCTGCCAGTACGACACTGAACAGCGACTTAATGCCTTCTTGTATCATGTAGCCTACTCTAGTAGTGTTTCTGTAACAGTTCTGATGTGCCAATACGTAATGCCGAAGATTGGTACTCCAAATGTCATTGGTTCGGTTCCTGTAATGTAGGTAATTGTTTCTACGTCTTGTGAGTGCATATCTCAGAAGAAAGTCTAACTACCGGAATAATAGCAGCACCTGAAGTTATTCGACAAACACAAGAAATTTAAAATAAGACCTGAAGCGGCGAATACGCTCACTTTGTTCTCGGACAGTCAGTCAGGTGAAAAGATGATTAGATATCAACGTTTTGGGAGTGTACATCTCTACCAGCATCAGGATATTTATAAAATATTATATCCACAAAATGGCAGAGCATTGTTTTGATAACGACCATTTAGACAATTTTCGGGTGACGACCATTTTGGCAAAATGGAACAGTTACTGTGAGCGCAGAATTAAGGAGGCTTTGACGAATTCCTCTTAATCGTGATGCTGAGTGAGTGAGTGTGTGGTGTTTAAGGGCCCGTCGACAACAAGGTCATTTGGGCCCCAAGTCAACACTAAAACCTAAAAGCTATAAAAAAATTAGTTAAAAAGGTAAAATGTAATAAAACCACTCAACTGTTAAAAGGACATAAAAACCAACTAAAACTTATAATTTAAAGTCTCTAAAATTAATAAATATAAAATTCAAATTAGACTTGTTTGTTAAAACCGATCTTATAAACAAACCGCAGTGCCTTGTCCACGGCCACTGGGTCGTTCCCTAAAATATCGTGCAAGTTAGCTCTTAGGCCCAAAGACTGGCGAACGCGGGTGTATTGCGGAAAATCCAGCAATACATGCCGCACGGTGAGAGGTACTGTACACGGAGCACACACAGGGGCCGGTTCCCCTCTTAATAGATGGCCATGCGTTGCACGTGTGTGCCCAATTCTCAGCCGGGTGAGTATCACCTCGGCCCAACGGTTATCCCTGCAGGAAGTTGGCCAGGGTTGTACGCTCTCCTTTATCGCCCGGAGTTGTGTGCCCTCCAAAGCTGTCCAGGATTGCTGCCAAGCAGATAGCAGTTGGCGACGGAAAAAAACGTTGCACATCCTGGTACGGCACCGTAGTTGTTAAACTCCGGGGCAAACGGCAAGCGGACTTAGCAGCCGCGTCCGCCTCCTCGTTCCCGGAAATCCCAACATGGCCTGGGGTCCAAGTAAAAACAAAATTGTATCCCCAACCGAGCATTTGTGAGATCTGGGTCTGTATTTTTAAAACCAGTGTGTGAGTGGCAGTGTGCTGTTGCAAGGCCTGAAGCGCACTTAGGCAGTCAGTGCAGACGATAAGAGCCAGGAGCTAACTTGCAAATAAAAGGGAGCAAATAGAAGATGGCATACAGCTCTGCTGAGAAGACCGAAGTGGAGTCCAGAAGTCGAAATTTATGAGCCTCACCGTTAATGAAGAATGCGCAACCCGTAGCGTTACCCAACTGGGAACCGTCTGTAAAGACCGGAACATAGTTAGGGTAACGGCCCAGTAATTCGGCAAAAAGTTGTTGGAACACCGAATGTGGAGTAGCGAGTCTAGAATTGTTTGAAAGAGCGAGATCGAACTGCGCACGATTGAGCTGCCATGCAGGATAGGGGCAGATGGACGACCTCTCCACGCGAGGCATTCGGAGGCCATGGGAATGTAGGAGATCCCGAAATCTTATTCCCACGGGGCGAGTCCGAGAACCAGGGCGCATATAACGGTGGACTAAATCAGTACACAGAACTGGTTTAAAACAAGGATGATTGGGATGACTTGCCAACTTTGAAACGTATGAGCAGAGTAACAGCGAGCGACGAATATGGAGTGGAGGTTCGCCTGAATCTGCATACAGGCAGTCGACTCGACTGGTGCGGAAAGCTCCTGTGGCAAGGCGGATGCCAGTATGATGCACGGTGTCTAAAAGGCGAAGTTTAGAGGCGGTCGCTGCGCCATAAATAAAACTGCCATAGTCCAGCTTGGACCGAACCAGAGAGCGGTACAGCCTCAACATTACCGTGCGATCGCCCCCCCAAGATGCTCCAGATAATACCCTTAGCACCCGAAGAGGACGATCGCAAGAAGCTCGAAGGTGACGAATGTGGTGCTCCCAATTGAGTTGTCGGTCCAAGTAGAGGCCCAGGAACTTCAGGTGCGAGACAAATGGCAGGGGTGTGCCGTTCAAATGAAGATCAGGAGGCGGGTGAATACCTCGTAGGCGGTGAAAGTGAATACACTGCGTCTTCGCAGCTGAAAAACGGAAGCCGTTTTGAAGCGCCCAAGCTGCTAGCTGGGTAATGGTCAGCTGCAGTTGGCGCTCAATGTGATCTATGTTGGCAGACCTATAATAAACTGCGAAGTCGTCAACATAGAGGGATGATGGAATTCCACTTCTAACGGCACTAGAGATGCCGTTCATCGCTACGGCAAAAAGGGTGACGCTCAAAATTGACCCTTGAGGTACGCCGTTCTCCTGTATCCGCTCCCGTGATATAGTGTTTCCTATGCGAACCCGAATACGGCGAAGTTTTAAAAAATTGCATAAAAACTCGGGTAGATGACCACGCATACCGTAACTATGAAGGTTACGGAGTATGCCGTACCGCCAAGTGGTGTCATAGGCCTTCTCCAGGTCGAGGAACACACCCACGGCGTGCTGTTTCAGTAGAAAGGCATCGGAAATATACCCCTCAAGGCGTGTTAGATTGTCGACACTTGAGCAATGGCGACGAAAACCGCATTGCAAGTTGGACAGATGGTTATGTTTTTCTAGCCACCAATTTAACCGAGCGTTTATCATTCGCTCGAAGGTCTTACAGAGGACACTCGTCAGGCAAATGGGGCGGTAGCTAGATGGTAGCGTGCGGTCCTTTCCGGGTCGAGGGATGGGGATGACGATACCCTCTCGCCAGGAGGAAGGGAAACCCCGCTCATGCCAAATGCGGTTATAGATCTTTAATAGGAAACATAGCGCCTCAGATGGAAGATGTAGTAGCATTTGTCGGTGTACGTCATCGGGACCTGGAGAAGAATCCTTTGCTAACGCTAGAGAATGGGCGAGCTCGGCAGCGGTAAAAGGTTGGTTGTACGGCTCGGTGCAGTCACTATTAAAATTTAGTTGTACCCGTTCCGCCTTTTCCTTAATAGGCAGGAAGAGAGCGTCATAGCGGGCAGTTTGGCTAGTAGCAGCAAATGTTGTAGCTAGGGCTTCAGCTATGTCCTGCTCGGTGGTGCACTTGGAACCGTTGATGGCAAGGACGGGAATTACCGTCCGGCGATACTTGCCATACATCCGCCGAACAGCTGACCATACTTGTTGGTTAGAACTGCGCCGGGAAAGGGAAGAGACATAGGCTTCCCAAGATTTACGCTTTGCGTTGCGCAGTATGAAGCGTGCCCTAGCGCGAGAACGTTTGAAGGCGACGAAGTTCCCTTCTGTCGGGTGCCGCTGAAAAACGCGCAAAGCACGTTTGCGTGCCTTGACAGCCAAACTGCATTCCTCAGACCACCACGGTACAGGGATACGACGTGGTGTAGATGAACCCCGAGGAATGCTGGATTCTGCAGCGAGCAGGATCGAGCAAGTAAAATATTCGACCATTTCATCGATGGTGTCGAAACCATCATCGTTAAGGTTTATCAGGTAATGGAATTTTCCCCAATTAGCTTTGGAAATAATCCAGCGAGGATGTCGAGAAGGTACACATTGGCGGCCAGAAAAATGAATGTTAATGGGATAATGATCACTGCCAAAGAGGTCGGAGAGTACTGACCACTCAAGTAGTGGTATTAATGACGGACTGCAGAAAGAAAGGTCTAGTACGGAATGTGTACCATAAGCGGATGATAGGAATGTCGGGTCACCAGTATTTAGCAGAAGCAGGTCAGACTTATCGAAGACGTCTACGAGGAGGCATCCACGGGCGTCATCAGTGTCTGATCCCCAGAGCGTGTGCTTGGCATTCAAATCTCCCACAAGGAGTAGTGGTGAGGGGAGCTGAGCCAATAGAGCTAGAAGATCACGCTCTGGAACTATACTGAGCGGCGGCAGGTACATGCTGCAGATGGTAAAACTGATGCTCTCCAGCTGTATCCGAACGGCCACAGCTTGCAATGGTGTGGTGAGAGGAACGTTGGCGGCTGAGATGTTAGGCGCCACTTAGGTAGCAACGCCACCGCTTGCACGCATACCTGCAAGAGAGTCGCTTCTAAATGCAGAGAAAGAGTGAAGGTGTAACGAGTGATTGGGATGTAAGGGGGTTTCCTGGGGACAAATAATTGATGGTGACCGTTGAGAAACTAAATGTTGTAGGTCTTGAGCACGAGCTCGAAAACCATTGACATTCCACTGGATTATTTCCATAAAGAGTTTTTAGCGGGCCGTTTTAACCTTTTTCTTGACCTTGGCTGATTTGGGCCCTACGACTCGAAAATCGTTAGCCTCCTGTGACTCCGCTGATGTTCGGGAGTTAGAACTCCTACGGCTCGTAGAACGAGACCGGGATCTAATAGAAGGCGAGCGACTTCGCGATCTATGTGGTGGCCGGGATCGGCTTTTCACATTTACTACGGGATGGCTGGTACCCGCTGATGGATTGGTGGCTGGAGTCTGTACGGTTGAAGCGGAGGCTGTGCTGGTGGATATACAAACAGTCTGAGACGTGGGTTTAACGGCTAGAAAGTCAGTCTGCGTGGATGCGTGGGCGACAGGGACGTGTTGAACAGCAACAGTGGTATTAGGAGTACGGCGAGCTGCTGATGCATACCCAGTAGTAGTGGTAGCAGGCTTTAGTTGCTCAAAGCGCCGTCGTGCCTCTGGAAAAGTCAGGCGTTCTTTCACACGTAGCTCCTGAATACTTTTTTCGTCCATGAATCTAGGGCACTGTCGCGAGCTGGAAGGATGACTACCGCCACAGTTCACGCAACAAGGTGGTCGAGTGCAGTTTGGGTCTTCGTGCTTCGGTAGGCCACATTGCTCACAAAGAGCAGGATTGGTACATGTGACCTTAGTATGTCCGAACCGCTGACATTGGAAACAGCGCATGGGGTTCGGGACATACTGGCGGACGGTAGCACGTTCATAGCCGCAATATATGTATTCGGGTAACTTCGTCCCAGCAAAAGTTAGAAATACCGTACGTAATGGGTACTCCTTGCCATCTTGTTTCCGTGTTAGCCTGTACGCCTGACAAACAAGCTGGTCAGGGAGGCAACTCACTATTTCTTCATTTGCAAGACCATCTAGGCTGGAGGTGGTGACTACTCCTCTGCAGGTGTTGAGTGTTTTGTGTGGGGCTACCCGGATCGGGTAGGAGCCCAACAAAGTCGCCTTTTGCAGTTTTCGAGATTGGTCCGCATTTGTGCTCTCCAATAGTAGGGTGCCGTCTCGGAGGCGCGTCGCATTCTTAACAGGGCCACTGATCTTATCTAACTCACGCTTTATGTAAAAAGGGCTGATATCCTTAAACGTTTTGCCATCACATGCCAAGGTCATTACTATATACGGGTCGATGAAAGAGGTTTTGCGCGAATGCATTTTGAATAGGACCCCCATCCGGAACCGTCGGCGTCAGCCTGCCATCCGGGGGTTAAAGAAAGAAAGACACCGAATCTTCATGGTCTGTGCCGTCATGGGGACCCCACCCATGACCGATCTCATTTGTACCTCAGAAAAGCTACCCTTCAATCTCCACTGCTTGTCCATATGGGTAAACCGTTCACCACGCACACCCCGGCTTTATGCCCCTACCACAGGAATAACCGCCTGTGGCTCCCCACTTTAGGCCGCGCTGCGCATAAAGGGCACACGCGGATTCAGGGGACTTGTGGTTGATTACACCGGGGTTCCGTCAGCGGTAACACGTCCGGTCCGTGATACTAACCCAACGGCAACACAGCCGTCGGGAGATTAACACAGACCGGGCCCTCAAGGAGCTACGTGGGTGTACTTGACGGTGTGGACGGGCTCCGCACCTAAGGCTACACATAGGGGCAGTGCGAAGGGTCCGCTCAACCTTCACTTTTGAGACCTCCGGAGAGCACACATGTCGGAAGCCGCGCTGAAAACCGTGGGACAGAACCACGGAGATAGGAGAGATCCCTGCTGGTGAGACAGGAGTTATAAACCTAAGACCTTACGTGCTAATAAGAATAATAAAGAACTAGAAGAGGAAGAATGTGATGCTTACTGACAAGCAGTAGCTACACGTGGCACAGTTGATGGAGATGAAGGGGATGAATTGAGGGTGAATGGCTAAGGACCCCGGGATCGCCAATCCCGTACCTACCGTAGTAGGTCCCTGGGGGAAAATACCAGAGCCTCTTCTGCCAGTTTTCGGGGTTACTGATGGGCCTTCTCGGCAGCCGTAGCGGTCCTGGGGTACACCAAGTCCCCACCGTACATTACCCCATCAGTCAGTCCCCTACTTCCTGTTGCCCACCCCTCGGGACGAGGACCGCAGAGGTTGGATTTTGAGGAGCATCGTGATGCTGGATATCAGTTTAACTCCTCTTGGAAACCGGCCTTAAAACAGGAAATCCGTCGGTTTAAGAAGCAAAGATCAATATATCTTGATAATCAAGTTAAATAGTTACGTTGCTTTGACACAATTTTCTATACTCACGCCATCTGTTGGCTGGCATTTAATTTACTGGGATAGTCTTTTGTTCAGTAATGCAAATTTTGATAGTGTTTTTAAACATGGAAAACGCCTATTCCCTTTACATTCCACCAGACAGACAAATACAACAAATCGAGCTGGATGCCGTCTTCTCAGTCGGCACACCAAATACAGCCATGGGTGATTTAAACGCCAGAAGTCCGCTGTGGAACCCATCCATTAGGACGCATGGAGGTGCGGTGTTGGAACGATACATGGAACGGCGAAATCTTGTTGTATTGGCCCCATCATCCGCAACCATTACCTACGGGGATCGCAGACCACCTGATTGGTTGGTTAATGCTATCCTCCAATATATGGGCGGTCACCCAAGAATCTTTACCATCCCAGAACTCTCTTCCGACCATTACCCTTTACTGTTTATGTACCAAGCACAAACAGTGGCCAAAGAACCACCAAGCAACCCTAACCCTCGCCAAACAATTTGGAAGAAGTACTCAGAACTTATGGCATCTATAAAAATCAAGACTCGTTCTTGCAACAGTATTGTAGAAGCTGAAAACCTTGCCACTATCATCACATCCAAAATGGTACAAGCTGTAGTCGAAGCCACTCCATCTATGCGCAAATGCTGCAATATACAGAAGCCACTACCTCCACAGCTACGTCAACTTATAGCTGAGAAAAGTGAAGCCAGGCGATGGTTCCAAATAACATGAGATCCCTTACATAAAAGGTAATGGAACCGGTAGCAGCACATTGTTAAACTTGAGTTACTGACTTCTCTACTGAAGAATGGGAACGTCAACTGAGTACACTCGATCCCCAAGACTCATCATTATGGCGAATCTTAAAGGCGCTGCTCCACATACCTTCCTCAGATCCACCTCCACCTGACGGAAGAGGAATGGCACAGTCGACAAGAGAAAAAGTGGAATTCATGGCTGCATATCTAGCCTCCAATTTTCAGCCAGCCAATTCAAAAGATCAGGATCTCGCTGATGAAATTGAAACCAAATTCCAAAATTTCCACGCCATACCGTACAGTGAGGATGATATCCAACTAACTACGGTTGCTGAAGTCAGCAGCATATTAGACAAAGTGCGTCCTTACAAAGTAGCTGGGTTAGACAATTTGCCATATGCTGCCTTTAAATCACTCCCGGCAGCCTGGTTGGAACTATTGTTACATCTTCTTAACAGTATGCTTAAGCTGGCATATTTCCCGTCTTCTTGGAAACACGGCAGAATAATCACACTACCAAAGCCAGGAAAAGACCCAAAATACATCGACAACCACAGACCAATTAGCTTATTGCCGGCCAACAGCAACATTTTTGAAAAATTACTGCAGTCCCGACTTCAACAAATTCTTAACCAACACAATGTGCCGAGACCAGAACAGTTTGGTTTTAGACGCCAGCATTCCACTACACATCAACTTCTTCGACTAGTAGATCAAGTCATACGGGGATTTAACAATCGCTACTATGTTACAGTCCCCTTCTTAGATATTTCCCTTGCGTTTGAATCAGTGTGGCACAATGGTCTTCTGCATCGCCTCATCCAATACAAAATCCCTTCTTATCTAATTCATCTCCTGAATACTTACCTGAAAAACCGTTCCTTTGTTGTTGCCAGGGACGGCATACTTTCCCAACCGTACATCATCACTGCTGCGGTACCGCAAGGCAGCGTTCTTGGTCCCATCCTCTTCCTCACATACTTCAACACCCTTCCTTCACTAATAGGCTGTAACCTATATTTATTTGCCGATGAAACGGCTCTCACAACATCATCCAAATACATGGCATTGCAGTCCAGAGAGCACAACGCTACGCAGACATGTTAAGTCTCTGGTTTATCACCTGGCGCCTGAGGACTAATCCTACCAAATCACAGGCCGTGATATTCACACGTCATACACAGCAAAATGTACCAAACCTCCGCCTGGCAGGAGCAGAAATACATTGGTCCACGGAGGCCAATTACTTAGGAGTCACACTGGACTGGCATTTAACATGGAAGAACTACGTTGATGAGGTGGCCAACCGAGTGTCCAGGAGAATGGCAATTTTCTACCATCTTTATAACAAAAAATCGCCCATTACTCTCAGCAATAAGTTACTCATATACAAACAAATCCTTCGACCCGTACTGACATATGCATGCTCAGTATGGGGAGCTGCAGCAAAAACAGCAAAAACACATCTCCACAAGCTACAAGATCTGCAGAACCAATACCTCCGGACAGCAGCTGCAGCCGACTGGTAAATACCTAACGACAATATACACATTGACTTATCTTTCCCCAAAATCCCGGAATACATACTACAAATTTCCCATAATTTCTACAAAAAACTCCCAAACAGCTTTAATCCACTGATAAGAAGCCTAGGGGAGTACGATATTCACCCTGGGGAAACGTACAAGTGTCCAAGACTAGTACTAGCAGCACCATGACTCCAAAACTATTAAGATTAACAGAACTGTGGAATACTCAGACAATACCAAGGACTTAATCACATTGACTTATTCCATTACCTATTCATCATTACCTACTTATCACCACCATTTACCCACTGTCATTTCTTCAAACCTCACCACCAAGCCAGTAAGGGACAAGCTCCCGACATGGCAAGATGTCGAGGGTCCCTCCTCTGAGGAGGAGGTTCAACCTTCAACCACACCACTGTGCTTGCTTGCTTGATATTTCATTGCACGATTTGAATGCAGGACACAGGTTTTTATGAAGGTTTCTGCTGTTCAATTATACTTCCTTCAGCAATCACAACATGACTAATTAATAGTTTGGTATAATATACAGCTTCCGTTGCCCGTAGCTGCTATGGGCCACGCCATGGTTCTTGAACACGAACTATTTAAATGAAAGTTTTGATGCGAGTCTCTTAGCTGATTGCCCTGTCTTCCAATTGCAGTGCTATTTCACAGCAATGACTTCACCCTCTGAAGTATCACTGGGTTTGTGTATAAGGACCCTTTGTCAGATCATGGAAGTGTAAAGATGTGTAGTACCGATCTGCAAGTTCGCAGAATCTTACTCTGCAATGATTTAGTATTGGGTATTTTATAAAAGGATACAATCTTAACATTCTAATAGCATATAATAATGGTTTTAGTAGAATAAATTCCAATATTTTGTTAAGAGGAAATTTATTATTGTTTTCTACAAACTATTCTTGCTCTGACACTACGGCTCAAGTGCGCCAAGGCATACTCCCCCAAGATCAACACAGAAGGTGCGTGTCTTCCATCCTTAGCGCATTTTGTACCGAATTATTCATCTTCAACATAAGGACCTGTTGTGGGAGATGGCATATTACATTAAAAAACTCTAGCAAGGCAGTGAATTTAAATGCCCAGTTTAGTACTTAACCGACAGGCAGACGTGAAAAGATTTATGAATACGTACCACGTAAGTGATGAAGACAGGCCATTTTAGTTCTTAATTAGCCGCCAGGAGAGATCTTTGATTCACAAATTGACAAATACTAATGTTCAAACCGCGTCTTGCAGTTCACAGATGGCTCAACCTGTAATATCCAGCGCGGTGAAGAAAATTTGTAATTATTTACAAACATTTAATATGAACTGCATTATTACTCTTTGCATATACTTTAACTTTGTTTGCCTTTAACGGTATGAAAGTAAACAGTAATTAGATTGTATTTTGATACAAATTTGACCGCAAACGTAATTCTATACGAGAATGGAAGTCTTCTGAGTTAAATATATATGCCACAATTTTTATAACTGTTTTATTGTCTGATTTAAATTTGGTTTTTTAATCATATAAATGTTTTTGCACGACATTTATAGTATCTTGTGGTTTGCAACAAGTTTCCATCACAGCATGTCTAGTAATATCCATTTGCTGCTATTGGCCACGCAATGCTCCTTGAACAATGAAATACTTAAGTGAAAGGTTATATGCGAGTCTCTTACCTATTTTCCCTGGTCTTCAATAGCAGTGATATCTCACTGTGATAACATCACTCCCTTAAGATTCATTGAATTGTTTATTTCAAGTGTCGCTATTTAGGGAAGCCATACAGTCTGTCCTCAACAAATTAAATACTATGATTGCAGCAAGGTTTTTCACTTACGCACAACTTAAGACTAAGTTAAACAATTTTGCCTTTAATCATATTTTATTTCTTCTATGTTTGACTTACCTTCTTCTGTTGAATCATTGTTATCATCATCACTATTTCCATCCAATTGTCTTCAAATATAATTCCTTAAATTTTCTCTTTCGTTGGCGTACTTTATCCTATTACTGTTATTTTATTTCATCCACGTTATGACATACCTTTTCCCATTCCACTCGTTCAGTTTGCTGAAATGTTTGTCGGTACATTGCGTCTTTCATTTTAAAACTTACATTTCTGGAAATATGCCATTGTTTGGTATCTGTCCATATTAATTCTATAGTTTTCAGCTTTAGATTTTACGGAGAAAGACTTATGGCTGCATGGTTATATTTATGACAATATTTGGTCAATCAAAGTGTTTTTCTGAGTCGGTTTGCTAGCTGGAAATAAATCATACAATTTTGTTTCGTTGCTACTCTCATCACTTGGCATATTGTGTTATTGTAACTGAGAAAGCTTACCTCTTCTTAAAGAACTTGACGTTGCATGTTTATCTACCTGTGTATTATGAAAAGAGACATTATATATTGCTAGCACCGATTTAAGGGATAAATTAAGAATTAATATAGTAAACCATTTAACATAATATCAGTATTCATTTGTTTATGAACACTTAATAGGCGTATGACTGGCATAGCACATTACAGACAACTGTACTCCGTAAAGGGTGGGGGGTGTTCACTGAATATAGGAGTTGGAAAGAGACGGAAGGGAAAGAATGTTGGATCTCGGCTCGCTGCAGATTAAAGTCTGTGTTCTGGACCCATTGCGAGATTTATACTTTAAACTACTATTTTACAGGACACGCAATTTTAATTGTTAATTAACGTCAAGAGAAGAACTTTCGTTGACAAATAAACCGAGATATAATTCTGTTCCTACCGCGTGGTGCTGTCCATAGGTGGCTCCACCTGTAATATCTTGCCGCAGTGAGGAAAACTGCCAATTATTTACAAAATTTTAAAACGAACTATAGGTATTTGCAATGCATCATATACCTTAGGTGTATTTGATTTCTTCTAAATGAAAATAAACGGTAATTAGATGCCTTTTGAGAGAAATTTTAACGAAGAAGTAATTCTATGTGAGAATGGAAGTCCTCTAATTTAAGTATATAATCTACAATTTTCGCAGTTTTCCGCAATGAGATTGTTCTAATTAACTGAATGATTTGCAAAGACTCGTTTGCTATATAATTGTGGCAGTAGTTCCTATGTTAGCACTTTAAAACATTGTGTGATATCAGAATGACTATTAATCTGGCTCGAATTTAATTACCAAAAATCGCGCTCTAGTTCCCCGTAGCTGCTACAGATGCATTCCTTTTACTTTACTCAAACGATCGTGTGAACTTATATCGCTATCACTTTGCCATACAACACTTCTCGTATATTTTGACTGCACCTGACGGTTTCAAATTACTTTCACTCGCTTTCTCAAAACAAACATAAACATAATTATTATCTGTAGCGATACAACCTGGATAATATAAAAGGAATACTTAGCCATTCAACATCCTGTAGAGCTGCGGCAACCTGGGAAACAAAGTAGGTAAGAAAATCATGAGATGCTTCAGTAATTCCTACAGTGAAAGTCAATATGAATTTTTTAGCCTCAACATTAGGACGAATCAATTTGTCACGTTGCGAGAATGATACAAAATGAATACAATGAATGTATGTATGTTTAGATCTAAACTGTAGGATTATTTCCAATCGAGCGGGATGTTTGAGGCTGTTTCTTCTGTTGTGCCCATTCGGAAGGTCCAGGTTTGATTCATGTGGCCGACCTACTAAACCATAGGCTCATTCTGAACTTTTCCCAGGTCTCCAGGTGAATCCTGAGTAGGTTTATTACATCCCCTGAACGTTTTGTCCCTCCATTTCTCATCTGGTGGTCTGTTTTAGGTAAGAAGTGTTGGTGGGTGTCTTGGCGTTGTATGGCAGGATGATATCTCCTGGTGAACACTTCCCGCTCCAAAAGGACGGTCTCCGATCTGTTAGGGAGTCTGGAGGACAGCAGAAGAGTGAGTTTCCGGTTGAAATGGCCGTCAGAGAGTTTACAACCAGTAAAGTAGAGGAACCCTGCCATCTGTACTGTCCAGGCTCTTTGGATCGGCCACCCTCTTCGTCCGCTCTCCACATCTTTCCACCCGGAGTGCCCCACTTGGGAGCGTAGATACAATAGATCAAGGCTGGTCACAGGACCGAATAAAATACAACGCTGTGTGCTAAGATATGTGTTCCCTCTTAGAGATCTTCCAGTTATAGATGAGAGATGCTCAATAACGAGAAGATCAGTGCTACTGTCACAAAATTCTAGATATACCTTTCATTTGTCACTGAATGAATGCTATACATGTATACCGTTTAAATTAAAATCTTTGGAGTCGTTCTTGAGAATGTCAAATATTTTGAAGAATTCCTACATATAAGGACTATGATACAAGAACAACAAAATTAATATCATTTTTAGTCGAACTAGTACTCGATGTTCCATATATTGCTTATGTTTACATAGATCGCGTTTCGTTAGAACTTTCCTATCATCCTCAGCTAATTGTATCGGAAGCCGGCGATGCCTATAGTATCTGGAGCTATTTTTAGAATTTTTATCGTCCTATAAAGATTGGTTCAAACGTTATGGCATATTGAAGTGGTTCAGGTTTATATGGATCACACTGTATAATGCTTCGTTTACTTATTATTCGTAATTATATAGTCGAGAAAATAATAAACTTTGTAAGGGCAGCTTGTTATATTTAAATGAGGGTTGCTAAAGAATGTTGTGTGAATGTCACAACATAGTTTTTTCTCTTTTTATTTATTAATATTATTATTTATTATATTATTTTATATATTATTAACTTCGGTGCAATACCTTCAGTCTAAGGACCCTGGCCGCGCCGTGTCTCAGTGGTTAAACCGCTTGGCTCTCACCCAGGCGGCCCGGGTTTGATCGCAGGTGACCGCAAACTGAGATTTGTGGTGGACAACACGGCGCTGCGGCGGGTTTTCTCCGGTACATCCGCTTTCCCCTGCCATCTCATTCCAACGGTGCTCCATCTTCATCTCATGTATCATCAGTGTCACCGCCTGCGGTGCCGTATGTAGTAAAAGCGGGCGTTAAACACTACACATTTCATTTCTAAGGACTCCCCTATCTCAAGAAAGGTGCAAGTGGATACGCCACATACGCGCGTCAACCCCGTCGGGTAGACTACCGTAAACCTCGGTGTGGCCACCTGGTAATCTAACACATCTTCCACTGGCTCTGCAGGCTAGTCCTCGGGATGTTTCAGGCAACCTCTGCCCTCTCCAGGTGGCCGAGGGCTGGCGGTATTCAATCTCTCGCGGGTGTCAGCAACACACTGCCCCCTCGAGTAAAACCCAATCCGAATAGCTCCCCTTCGGGAGGGGCTCGAATGTTCGGCCCGAAGTTCCTCTTCGTAACGACAGTGGTGTCTCGAGGGCTAAGGGTCCGCAGCGTCCGCACCAAGGCCTCTGAAGCAGATAAAGCGATAGTGGCGTCTCCGTTAGTGTCTTGATAAACTTGAGGTTCTGAATCTTGGCTGCGCGGTGTGGCTGAGTGATTAAACCTCTCTACTCTCACCAAAGCTACCCGGGTTCTATCCTATACCACCGAAAGTAAAATTTGTTAATGACAACACCCTAATGGGACGAGTTTCCTACGGAATCTCCGGTTTCCTCCGACATGTCATTCCACCATTGCATCTTCATCTCTTGTAACATCAGTGCCACCACCTGCGGTGCCGTGTTTAGTAAAAGCGGGCGTTAAACACTACACATTTCATTTAAGGTTCTCTTCAAAGGTGGCACCAAAATTGGACAGTTTTTCTCCATACTGCGTGGTTAATGCAGTTGGACCCTGAACACTTTATAATAAGGGTATTTATTGTTCCATATCGTGATTCTCATTCCATAAATGGTACGCTACTGCCAATGTTACTGTTCTTGATGTTTCTAAAACACACTTTAAGCCTAATGTTCAACTTACTTTTTGTTTTGACAGTGTAAGAGGTGACATTCTTTGCAGTTTATCCGGTACATACTTGAGTTTTTGTCTATAGGCTTTTACTTTGTATTAATTACGAGATTATAAAAGAAGTACATTGAATTTTATGTGTGGGGCCAAATATATATGGAGCATCGAGCACTAATTCGTCTTATATTATTGTTAATTTTAGAATAATTTTACACCTAAGGACCTGTTGTGTGAGACGGCAAATTACATCGAAGGTTTCTTGCAAGGCACTGAATCCAAATGCCCAGGTTAGTGTTTAACCGACACGCAGACGTTAAAAGTTTTATAAATGCTTACCATGTATGTTGTAATGACACGCTGCTTTAGTTCTCAATTAACCATCAGGAGGCAGCTTTAGTTCAGAAACAAATTGACAGATGCTAAATGTTCCGACCTCGTCTTCCTGTCCACAGATGGCTCCACCAGTAGTATCCTGCCGTGGTGAAGAAAATTCGTAATTATATACAAATTTTAATATGAACTGCATTTATATTATTTGCATATACTTTAGCTTTGTTTGCATTTAACGGTATGAAAGTAATCAGTAATTAGATTGTACTTTGACACAAATATGACCGCAAACGTAATTCTATACGAGAATGGAAGTCTTCTGAATTAATTATATAAGCCACAATTTTTATAATCGTCTTTCGTTGTAAGATTACAATTTTGCTGAACTTCACTTATAAACTTTTTTGCTGTATAATTATAGTATCTTGAGGTTTGAAACAGGTTTGCATCACAGCATGACTAGTAACAGGGTTGGAAAATTATCACGCTTCCCTTGCCCTTAGCTGCTATTGGCCAAGCAATGATCCTTGAACGATGAAATATTTAAATGACACCTTTGATAAGAGACTCTTACCTGCTTCTCCTGGTCTTCAATAGCAGTGATATCTCACTTTGATAACTTCGCTGGATTGTTTATGTCAAGTGTCGCTTCGCTGATTAGGGAAGCCGTACAGTCCATCTCCAACAAATTAAATACTATGTTACCATGAAAGTTTTTCACTTACACACAACTTAACACAGAGCTAAACAATTTATCCTTTAATCATATTTTATTTCTTGTAAGTCTGACATATCTTCTTCAGTTGAATCATTGTCATCCCCATCGCTATTTCCATCCCATTGGCTTCAAATATAATTGTTTCAGTTTTTTCTTTCGTTGGCGTACATT
Organism: Mantis religiosa; assembly: GCA_030765055.1. Classification (NCBI taxonomy): domain Eukaryota; kingdom Metazoa; phylum Arthropoda; class Insecta; order Mantodea; family Mantidae; genus Mantis; species Mantis religiosa. The sequence goes on along the minus strand of CM060953.1, from coordinate 19,223,902 downwards.
ATGCTATAACTGTTTTATTTCATCCACACATGACATAACTTTTACCATTCCATTTCTCCAGATTGCTGAAATGTTTGGCGGTACATTTCGTGTTTCATTTTAACAGTTACATTTCTGGTAGCATGAAATTGTTCGACATCCGTCCATACTAATTGTATAGCATTCAGCTCCGGATTTTACGGAGGAAGCCTTAAGGTGGCATGACAATATTTGGTCAATCAAAGTGTCTTTCTGAGTCGGTATGTTAGCTGGAAATAAATCATACAATTTTCTTTTTGTACTAGTGTAATCACTTGTGATATTGTGAACTTGTAAACAAAAAAAGCTCGCCTCTTCTTAAAGAACTTGAAGTTGGAGGTTTATCTACCTGTGTATTATGGTAAGAAACATTATCTATTCCTAGTACCGAGAAAGGGGTAAATTACGAATTGACAGTATGATTAACCATTTAAGATTATTTCAGTATTCATTTGTTAATGAACACTTAAAAGGCATATAACTGTCAGAGCACATTACAGTCAACTGAACTGGGGGACCATTCCGGTCTTATACATGAAACTACAATCTTACACATTTACAGAAACACTGCTTTAATTGTTCATTAACCATTAGAGAGGAACTTTGCTTGACCGGCAAATTGACAAGACGGTATTCTGCTACGACCTCGTATTGCTGTCAGTAGATGGCACCACCACTAATATTTTGCCACGGTGAATAAAATTGATAATTATTTAGAAGGTTTTAAAATGAACTATATTTCTACTGTTGCACAGACCTTAGGTTTACTTTGTTTCTGCTTTGTGAAAATAAACAATAATTAGAAAATATTTCCATAGAAATTTGACCGAAGAAATATATCTGTGTGGGAATGAAAGTCTCTTAAGTTAAGTGTGTAATCTACAATTTTTTGCAGATTTCATAACTGGCAGAAGGATAGAGTGGACAAATTCTCTCAAATACTTAGGTGTAAAGCTGGACAAGGGCCTAACTTTTCGGGGTCACATCCAGGAGGTGACTCATCGGGCATGCGGAGCTTCGGCTTCGTTATACCCCATGATGCGCTCAGGAATGCCGACACCCCTTAAGTTGCGCCTTTTTCAGGCTTTAATTCTTCCCATCATGCTTTATGCTTGTGAGATCTGGGGCATGGCCGCAGGATCCAATCTGCGTCAAATTCAGCGTGTACAAAATAGATGTCTCAGGGCCATCTATTCTGTTTGCTGGAGGTTTCCCGTGAGATACCTTCATGAAGCCTCATCTCTCACCTATGTGGAAGATGTCATTAGGCGCCGGGCCACAAAATTCTACGCGAGTTTGCCTCAACACCAGAGCGCCCTGGTTAGGTCTCTAGGGAACTACAGAACAACCGAAAGACGCTACAAGCTATACCGGCTTCCCCGCATGGCATGCGGGCACACCCGGTAACAATAGAGTACTTATTTCAACCTAAAAATTACTACTGTTTGAATTTAATACACATTCTAAATTAAACTCTCCCTGAAAATTATCACACCAGCGGTGCTAACATAGCGTTGCACCCGAGTTGGCTACCATGAGGAGCTACGGCTACCTCCCTTCTTTCATCCACATAATCTTAAACCACCAACCTGCAAAACCCCACATTTCCTGTCATTAAGTGGTTAAGTCCGTGTAGGACAGGTACACGAATGACACACATCGTGCTAACCCTCAGTCAGCCGCCAGTTACTTGAGTGAGTGAGTGAGAGATTTCATAACGCCACTCATGCTCCGCCACCTTCCTTTCAGGGCCGTGTTATTTCTTACCAGAGTCTTCAATATGTGTCTCTCTCTGAGTCACTTTCCACGTAGTTGGAAAGGGTGATATGCATCTTGAGGCCAGGGAAATACCCTGTTAATCCTGCCAATTACCGCTCCATTAGCCTCCTTTCTGTTCTCTCGAAAGTTTTCGAGAGACTTTTCTTAGCCCGCTTGTCCCCCCTTCTGGGTGACATACAAGCTATCCCTCCACACCAGTTTGGCTTTCGTCCTGGGCATTCTACGTCACAGCAGTTGCTGCGCGTGGTGGAGGCTGCAGCCCTGGGTTTCCAGGACAAGGCATTCACCTCGGCGGTTTCTCTGGACGTGGAACAGGCTTTCTCTACGACCTGGCACGCGGGTCTTCTGTACAAATTCATCCAACTGGAGCTACCCACTCAAGTCATACACCTTCTTCACTCTTTCCTAAAACATAGATTCTTCACTGTCACAGTGGCGGGAAAGACATCTACACGAAGGTCTATCCACGGTGGAGTCCCCGAAGGTTCTGTGTTATCCCCGACGCTCTACAGCGTCTACGTGGCTGACCTTCCCACTGAACAGCACGTCAACATAGCACAATATGCTGACGACCTGCTGCTATTCCCAAGAAACAGACATCCACGCAGAACCTTCAACCCCATCCAACGTTACCTAATCCTCCTCCAGGATTGCTGCACGCGTTGGCGATTGTCCATTAATACGGAGAAAAGCCAAGCGATATTATTCACCAAGCGCCGCTTTCCCGCCAATTTCCCCCAATTTACCTACTTCGGGCAAGGGATCAGGTGGGAGAATTCAATCAAGTACTTGGGAGTCAAGCTGGACAAGCGCCTAACTTTTCGGGAGCACATCCAGGAGCAAGCTCATCGGTCGTGTGGTGCCGTGGCATCACTATACCCTGTGCTTCGGTCTGCGATGTCTGTACCCCTAAAGTTGCGCCTCTTTATGGCTCTGGTCCTCCCTATCATGCTCTATGCGTGCGAAGTCTGGGGTATGGCCGCAGGCTCACATCTAGTTCTGCTCCAACGTGCACAGAATAAATGTCTTCGGATTATTTATTCTGTTTGTACAAGGTTCCCCGTGAGATTACTTCACGAGGCTTCATCCCTCCGATATGTGGAGGATGAAATTAGGCGCCGGGCGACAAAATTCTTCGAGGGCTTGCCCCAACATCAGAGCGCCCTAGTCAGATCCCTTGGTGATTATGTTCCTCGTAAACGTCGCTTAAAGCGACACCGGTTACCCCGCATGTCTTGCGGTCACTACCGGTAACTACATGATCTCCATCCCAGCCTAAATTACATTTCAGCTACTCCAAAATTGTTATTATGGAATATTCAAAATTATACATACCTTCTTCCTTGCTGTCGACGGGCCCTAAAACACCACACACTCACCCCCTTCTTCCTAGATTATTAACTAACCCACCAGCGGTGCTCGCTGTCCGTAGCACCCGGTTCATCATTCCGTAAGGAGCAACAAGCTACCTCCCTACACTAACCCCACTTAAAATACACCCGTCATTCTGCAACATCCACATCCCGCCACTACGTGGTTAAGCTCTTCCCAGAGCAGGTACACGATTTGACCACCCTTCGGGCTGTTCCTAACAGCCCGCCAGCATGAAGTTGATTTGAGATTTTTCGTATGAGATAGTTCCAATGAAGTCATATTTTGAGGAGACCATTTGCTCTATAATTATGGCAGTATTTCCCACGTCCAAACTTTACAACATTTTGGGATAGCAGCATAAGCAATAATCGCACTCGAAATGAAATTGCAAAATATCACACTCACGTTGTCCGGAGCTGCTATAGATGCATTCATTTTACATTACTCAAATGATCGTATAATTTAATATCCTTAGTACTTATGCATACAAAATATTTTGTGAGTTTTGACTGCACCTTACTACTTCAAATTGCTTTCATGAGGTTTATTAAAGCTCACATAAAATAATATTCTTGCTATCTGTAGCAATACAACAACCAGGACAAGATTTTTTCATCCACTAATCAAGGATATCCAAAATTTATACAATAAACTTATTCTAGAAGACAAAGAAATATTGTTGACGTGGATGCCATCCCACCAAGGAATAGCCGGAAATGAAAAGGCTGATAAAGCTGCTAAAGAAGCAGCAAAGCAACTGCCAGTATACCCCCGATACCTATTCCACATGAAGATGTTATCAGCCATATCAAAAAGGACATAATTTAGGAATGGAAACATCATTGGCTAGAAACAAATGTACATAATAAACTCCGACAAGTGAAACTAAACACATCTTCTACTCAGTGTCTTTATAAACATACAAGTCCAGACTTAGAATTGGACATACGAAGCTTACACATGATTATCTATTTTCCAGAGAGAGGACTCCGCTCTGTGAACCATGCAACCAACCATTATCAGTAAATCATATTATAAATGAATGTTCTCGCTACTCTTCATAAATTTCCTACTGATCTTTATACCCTACTAGATGAACAGAAGAATCTCCATTACTGTATTTATTTATAAAAGACTGTAAATTAACTTCTTCAATATGAAGATCAATTCAGTGTTTCCTGGTTTATGTGTATTCTGTGAAGTGAGAATGACTAAAATTAATTAGTAATACATAACAAGTATGGACATAGTGCTGTGCAATATCGATTCTTCACTTTAATGTATAGTTTGTGTGAACTTGTGTGTTTATATTATACCGTAATCTAATAGTTCCTAAAATGTTAATTGTTCTGACCAATTGTACACCATCTTATAGTTGTCGCTATAACACCATTGATGTTAGGCGACATTAAATAAATTTATCTTGAAAAACAACAACTAGGATAATATAAAAAGAATACTTAGCCATTCAAAGTCAATATTTACTTGTACACATTTATTGTAACATTCTCGCAACGTGTCAAAGGAATTCCTCGTGATGTTGACGCTAAGCAATTCAAATTGCCTTTCACGTTAGCAATTACTGAAATATCTCTCATATACGGCTAGTGTGGGGAAATGATTAATTTCCATCTATTAACTAAAATAATAAGAGTTAAATGATGAAACCTAGGACTCAAGTACTTACGATAGTAAGTCGCCACAAACGGTGAATCTCGAATGCGAGAGCCCCTAGTGGTCTACCGGGGAAATATATGAGTCAACTGGAGAATTTAATGTCAGGAAGGTACGTTGGCCATGGTAGCTCAATGGGTAAGAGCGACTGGACGGAAACCAGGAGATCCGTGGTTTGGAGTGTTTCAGCGCATACCCAAAAGGGCAAGATGGCGGCCGTGCGCAGTCTATGCATTTAAAGGATTTATTGTCCTAATTAGTTTATTTTTAGCACGCTTCGGGATACATAGTGACTTTCTGCTTCGGGATGTATTAAGGGGGCTTCTCAGTTTGTAATTATAAGCTTTTGAGACATATTTAGTGGTGATGGAATGCATTTGGGAGCTTCTAGAGGTATATTAGGAAGCTTTCAGGATGCAATTAGTGGCTTTGGGCCCTATTTATATGCCTTTCGCTGCAATTTAGTGGTTTTTTGGTGCATTTAGAGCTTTTTGGACATTATTTATAGGAATGTCGGTGTAATATAGAGGCTTTGAGGCGTATTTAGAGGTTGTTTTTGTGTACTCAGGGCTTTTGGGACGTATTTACTGACTTCTAGAAAAATTTGGAGGTTTTCTTAAACTCTAAGTATACGCTTTTCGAGTATTTTAGAGGCTTTTGAGGAATATTTAGAGCCCTTTTTCATGTATTCGGGGGCTTTGGCGACGTATTCAATGGCTTTTAATGTATTTAGAGGGTTTTTCTGTGCATTTATTGTCTTTTAGTGGATCTAGATGCTTTTGAGACGTAATTAGAGACCTTTATAGTGTTTTGGGAGCTTTTGAAGCAAATTTTGTGGCTTTTTAATGTATTCAGAGACTTCTGGGAATGTATTTAGAGACTTTTGCAAGGTACTTACTATCCTGAGGGGTGCATTAGTGACTTTATGGTGTAATTTAGAGCTTCTTAGGAGGCATTTAGAGGTTTTGGGGACGAATTTATAGGCTTTTTGTTGTATTTAGTTACCTTAGACTGTCTTTGATTCGCTGTAGTTCATTATGTTTTTTTTTAATTATTCAAAACGTTTACTCCTCATTTGTAATTGGAGCTTCTATCAGTTTAAACTAACCTAACCTAGCCTAACCTAACACTTTAACCTAGCACAAGTCCTTCACTTATGCTTTACTATTTCATCCCATTAGTTCTTAATTAACCGCCAGGAGAGCAACATTAATTCTCAAACATGTTGTCAGATAATAATGTTCCAACCTTGTCTTGGTGGCTCCACCTGTGATATCCTACTGCGGTGAAGAAAATTTCTAATTATTTCCAAAGTATTAGCAGGAACTGTATTTATACTTCTTGCGTATACTTTAGTTTTATTTACTTTTATTGTATGAAAGTGAATAGTAATTAGAATGTATTTTGATACAAATTTGACCGAAAAGGTAATTCCATATGAGAATTGAAGTCTTCTGACTTAAACATATCAACTACTATTTTTATAGCTATAATTCGTAATTTAGATGGAGATTTAGATGGTGGATAGCTTTTATAAACGCTTGTGTTGTGCAATTAGTGTACCCTGAGAATACTAGCTCCAAGATATGCAACATGGGGCGATCAAAACTTCGTGCTCACTGCTTGCCGCGCCATTGTTGTTGAACACAGTAATATTTAAATGAAATCTTTGATGCGAATCTCTTACCTGTTTCCCTGGACTTCAGTGACAGTGACATCTCACTGCGATGACTTCACCCTCTTAAGAGTCACTGGATGCTTTATTTCATATGTCGCTATGCAGGGAAGTCGTTCAGTCTCCAAAAAATTAAATACTCTAGTTCCAGAAACGTTTTTCACTTCCAACAACGTAGAACTAAGTCAAATAATTTTGCCTTTCAGCTTATTTTAAAACTTCTTAGCTGACATATCTTCGACTGTTGAGTCATTATTACTTCCCATTGCCTCCAACTATAATTTTTTCAATTCTCTCCTCCGTTAGTACATTGAAACCAGGCGTTAAATAAAACGCATTTCATTTCAGGTTCTCTTCTAAGGAAGTGTTGAAATTTTAGTTTTCCATCACATCGCTTTACAAATTTATTTTCCAACGTGGTTAATACAGCTGAACTCTGAACGCATTGTTCTATATCGTGATTTTCGTTCCATAAATGGTACCTACTGCCGATTTGTCTGTTCTTGATGTTTCTAAAATGCTCTTTAAACCTAATGTTCAACTTCCTTTTCGTTTTCGACATTGTAAAAGTTGTTAGTGTTTGCAGTTTTTCAGATACACAGTTGAGCTTTGTTCTGTAGGCTTCTCCTTTGTCTTGTGTCTTTGTGGGTTCGTAAAATTAAAAGTCAAGTTTGCAGATTTTCAAAATGCCCTTTATTTCCATAGAAAAGCAGTTTGTACAGCCCTTTGCAGCAGGATAACGTAACATACACCAATACAGTCTCTCTTGGCTTCACCTCACGAAAACAAACAAAAGAATTCACTTTCAAATCACTACACGATTACCAGTTCTCAACTCGAAATACATAGTTCAAATGTCCACACACTGCAACATAACGCCATTCACTGACTGACACCTCCACTCCACTCCACTTAGAATTTAGAATTTGTAGGTTGAATTTGGTGTAGGTTTTGAGGTTGGGATTAAATTTTTGAGGTTCCAGAATGTACCTTCGGGTTGAAGTGGGGATGCAGTACTTTGCACCCAATTTTTATTTTAGTTTAATTTTTTTTGGGGGGGGATTTAGATGCCAAACAGTTTAGGAGAATTATGAGGAGCTCAGCTTTAGCTGCTGATAGGGTTAGCTCCTGGGTTATCTGGGATGCCCGCATGCCATGCGGGGGACCCTGTCCAGTCTAGATCGGCGTTTAGTGGGGCCATAATCTCCCAATCATCTAACAAGAAAATGTTTTGTGACAATATTATATGATTTCGAAAGCTGTTGTTCACTGAGCTTATTCTGTGGGCAGACTAATATGTTCTTTTGGAATAGGTGTGTAGTCCTGGAATGGGAAACATTAGCAATATATGGAGCATCGAGTACCAGTTCAACTCAACATTATGTTAATTTTAGAAAAAATTACACATAAGGACTCTTGCAAGGCACTGGATTTAAAAGTCCAGTTTTGTACTTAACCGTTTGTACTTATACGTTTTATAAATACGTATCACGCAAAAGAAACGCTCATTTAGTTGTTAATTCACCGCCAGGGAGTGAACTCTAGTTGACCAATGGTAATGCTCCAAACTCATCTTGCCGTCCACAGATGGCCCCACCTGTAATATCCTACTGCAGTGAAGAAAACTTTCATTATTTACAAATTTTTCGTATGAACTGTATTTATACTGTTTGCATATACTTTATATTTCTTTGTCTTTATCTACATGCAAATAAACAGTAATTAGAATATATTTTGATAAAAATTTGACCGGAAAAGTTATTTTATATGAGAATGGAAGTCCTCTGAATTAGATATATAAACCACAATTTTTATAAATGTTTCATTCCATGATCTGATTCTCTTGTAAACTTTTCAACGTTTTTACTGTACAGCTATAGTACCCTGAGGGTAGCAACAAGCTGCGGTCACAGCATGGGTAGTAATAGAGTTTGGAATAAAATCACGCCCCACTTGCTCGTAGCTTATATTGGCCACGCAATTGTTCTTGAACACAAATATTTAAATGGCATCTTTGATGTGAGTCTCTTACCTGTTTTCCCTGTCCTCCAATATCAGTGATATCTCACTGTGATAACTTCACTCCCTCAAGAGTCACGGGATTGTTTATTTCATGTGTCGCCATTTAGGGAAGCAGGACAGTAATTCTTTAACAAATTAAATACTAGGGTTCCAAAAAGCTTTTGCATATACACACAACTTAAATCTGAGTTAAACAATTTTGTCTTTAATCATATTTTATTTCTTTCACATTTGAAAAATCTTTTCTTGTAATCACTGTAATTGTCATCACTGTTTCCATTACATTGCCTTCAATTATAATTCTTTCATTTGTTTCTTCCGTTAGTGCACTTTTTGTTAATACTGCTGTTTTATTTCATCTATATGATGTCATACGTTTCCCATTCCATTTGTCCAATTTGCTCAAATCATCAGGGGCTGAACATTTCGTCGTTCATTTTGAAGGTTACATTTCTGAAAGCAACTCATTGTTTAGCATCTGTCCGTATTAATTCTATAGGATTCAGATCCGGATGTGATGCAGGAAGCCTTATGGCTGCATGGTTGTTTTTCTGACAATATTGGGTCAGTCAAAAGTTGATTCTGACTGTAATTAAATAATACAATTTTGTTTTGGTGCTACTTTCATCACTTGGGATATCGTGATCTTGTAACTGAGAATAATAAACTTGACGTGGGAGGTTTATCTACTTATGTATTATGGGAGGAGACATCTATTTCTAACACCGAGTTAAGGTGCGAATTTGGAATTTACATTATGATTAGCTATTTAACATAATTTCAGTATTCATTTGTTTATGAACACTTGACTGTCACTGTACACTACAGTCAACTGTACTTCTTAGTGGGGTTTACTGAGTATAGGAGTTGGAAGAAGACGAAAGAGAAAGAATGTTAGATCTGAGCTTGGTGAAGATGAGGGTCAGTGTTCTGGAACCATTGTGGTATTTATACATGAAATTGCCATTTTACACATTTACAGGACACGCTCGTTTAATTTTTCATTAACCGTTAGGAGAGGAACCTTGTTTGACAAACAAATTGACAGATAATATCCTCCCCCGACCGACCGCGTGTTGCTGTCTATAGATGGCTCTAGTTGTAATATCTTGCCGTGGTGAAGAAAATTTCTAATTATTTACAAAGTTTTAAAATGAATTATATTTGTGTTGTTGCATATGAATTAGGCATGGAATGAAAGTCCTCTAAGTATATAATCTACAATTTTTGCAGTTTTCCTCTATGAGATGGTTCTAAATTACAGGAAATTTTGGCAAGGTTTGGTTGCTATATAATTATGGCTGTAGTTCCCACGTTAGCACTTTCCAACATTGTGGGATAGCAGCATGATCCGAAATAAAATTTCCAAAAACAGCACTCAAGTTGCCCGTAGCTGCTAAAGATAAATTCCTTTTACTTCACTCAGAGGATAGTGTGAGCTTATATCGTTATTACATCTCTCGTAATTTTTTACTGTTCCTGACGATTTCAATTTACTTTCACCCGCTTTCTTAAAATCCACATAAAAAGAACTATTATCTGTAGCAATGCAGCAACTAGGATAATATAAAAAGAATACCCTGTAGAGCTACGGTAACAATGGAAACAAAGTAGGTAAGAAAATCATCAGATGTTTCAGTAATTCCTACAGTGAAAGTCAATATGAATTGTTCAGCCTCAACATTAGGACGAATTAGTTTGAAACATTGCGAGAATGTTACAATAAATGTATACAAAGTCAAAAATATATTTAGATCTAAACTGTAAGATTTTCTCTAACGGAGTGGGATGGTTGAGGCTGTTTCGTCTGTGGTGCCCATTCGGAAGGTCCGGGTTTGATTACTGTAGCCGACATACCTGATCCATAGGTTTTTTCGGGAGCATTCCCAGGTCTCCTGGTGAATCCTGAATAGGATAATTACATCCCCTGAATGCTGTGTCCCTCCATTTCTCATCTGGTGGTCAGTTTTAGGTTAGAAGTGTTGGCGGGTGTCTTGGCGCTGTATGGCAGGATGATATCTCCTGGTGAACACTTCCTCCTCCGAATGGATGGTCTCCTCTCTGGTAGTGCCGTTTCCGTACTGCAGGAGGGTAATTTACCGGTTGAAATGACCTGCCGGGGAGTTTCTAACTAGTAAACTTGAGGAACCCTACCACCTGTACTGTCCACGCTCTTTGGATCGGCTACCCTCTACCTCCTCTGTCCTCATTCTTCCTCCGGGGCGCCCCAATTGGGAGCGTATGTATAATACAAGACTGCTCAAAGGGCCAAATAAAATACAGCGCTGTGTGCTAAGATTTGTTTTCCATCTTCTAGATCTTCCAGTTATAGCTGAGTGATGTACAATAACGAGAAGATCAGTGCTACTGATACAAAATTCTAGATATATCTTTCATTTGATACGAAATAAATGCAATACATGTATAGGGTTTAAATGAATATCTTTGGAGTCATTCTTGTAAAACTGAAACTTCTTGAAAATTATATATATATATATATATATATATATATATATATATATATATATTGTAACTTTGTGGATTCGTGAAATTTAAAGTCCAATAGCACAAACTTGAAATGTTCTTTATTTCCACCGAATTGCAGTTGGAACACTTGCCGATTACACAGAATTACGTAATGTACACAATTACAATTCCTCAGTGCGTCTGTCACATGTCCACTGCACGCTCACAATTACGTACAACTCCTCTGATACACGTACACCGTCTTCCAGTCCGTTCGCTCAGTCGGCGCTCCTCACACTGCTCGCCAAGAACTGAACTCTCCTCCAGTCCAACGCGTCACTTATATAGGACCAACTGGCCAATCTAGAAGTTTCCGGGTTAGATCAAATATGCTGGATGTTTTAGAAATCAGAGGGAGGGGAACGAGACGGCACAGTGGCCTGCGATCCCATCAGTTGGCGCTACAAGATAAATGACTCGGCGTGGGCGAATGCTTCCCGGCCCTCACTCAGCCGTCAGTTGGTCGTGCCTGGGTGACAATATATATATTATATATATAATTAAGGCATTTATCGTAGCGATGTACGAGCTTGGAAATTCCTTCGTCGAAAAATTCGGCCGCCTGCGCATTCAACCACTTCGTTACCTCTTCTTGCAGCTGTGCGTCGTCATCAAAACGCTGCATAGCCAGCCACTTCTTCATTGTTGGAAATAGGTGCAAGTCGCTCAGTGACAGGTCGGGACTGTACGGCGGATGAGGAAACAACTCCCACTTAAAAGATTCAAGAACTTCACGAGTGACATTTGCCGTGTGGGGCCGGTCGTTGTCGTGAATCAACAAGATCTTAGAGCTCACCATTCCTCTGCGCTTGTTTTGAATGGCTCTTCTGAGTTTTTGGAGAGTTTGGCAATACCTTTGAGAGTTTATTGTAGTGCCTCTTTCCAGGAAGTCCACCAAAATCACACCTTTTCTGTCCCAAAAAACAGTCGCCATCATCTTCCTTGCCGACATTGTTTGCATGCATTTCTTGGGTCTTTGGGGAGAACTTGTGTGCCCCCACTGCATTAATTGCAATTTCGTTTCACAGTTCACGTGTTTCATCCATGTTTCGTCACCAGTAACGATGCGATCGAGTAAAGAGTCACCATCCTTATGGTAAACGTCCAAAAAGTTCAACGCTGCAGCCATTCGCTGATTTTTGTGGTCCTCTGTCAAGATTTTTGGAATCCATCTTGCACAAAACTTGTGGTAACCAAGCTTTTCGCTGATGATTTCGTGCAACAAACTTCGCGAAATTTGTGGAAAACTCAAAGAAAGTTCCGTTATTGTGACCCTTCGATTTTCACGGACTTTAGCATCGACTTTTTCGACAAGTTCGGCAGTCACTATGCTGGGTCTCCCACTTCGATCTTCGTCGTGAACATTGGTTCGGCCATTTTTAAATCTGATGACCCACTGACGCACTCCACCTTCAGTGATAATGTTGTCCCCATACACTTCACAAAGCTGCCGATAGATTTCTATCGGTTTACAGTTTATTTGCAGTCAGAAACCTTATTACTGCACGCACCTCGCAGCTCGCGGGATTTTCAATTAACGCAGACATTTCAAACCGTCACAGTATCTGAACGGAGCACAGCACGTACCTCTCACTAGCACGGCTAGATGCCGACTAAGCTGCGCAACGCTCTGACCCTAAGATGGCCACGCTAGCCCCGCCCCTAGCGGAAACAGACGAAAACGTAGTCTACTTTCTGGATAGCCCTCGTATATATATGATAGCCCTCGTATGATACAATGAGGCACAAAATTAATATAATCTCTAGTCGGACTAGTATTCCATGCTCCATATATTGCTTGTGTTTACCTACAACGCATTTCGTTAGAACCATCCTAATATCCTCATCTAATGTCGACTTGTATGGCGAGGTCAACCCGAAAGTCTGAAGACCCCGGTCTCTATCAACGCGGGAGCGAGGAAAAACTTCGAGACTCTTTCCTTGGGGCAATACCATCAGTCTAAGAACCCCCCCCCCCCAACCTCGCATCTGAAGACAGCTAAAGGTGGATACGCCACATACGTGCGTCAACACCGCATGGAAGACTACCGAAAACCTCGGTGTGGCCACCTGGTGATCTAGCACAGCTTCTACTGGCTCTGCAGGATAGTCCTCGGGACCTTTTGGGCAAAACTCTCCATTATTCGGGCGGCCGAGGCCTGGCCGGAGTTATCCAATCTCCCGCGGGTGTCGGGAACACACTGCCCCTCGAGTACAACTGAATCCGAACAACTCCCCTTCGGGAGGAGCTCGAATCACCACCTCTGAAGGGAATGGATCGGCTCTGTACAGTGAGTTTTGATTTGATGAGCGCCTTGGAGGTGATAGTGGCGTCTCCGTCGGTGTCTTGATAAATTTGAAGTTCTGAATCGTTATCCGCGGAGTGACTGAGTTTTTAAACCACTCTCCTGTCACCGAAGCTTCCTGAGTTCGATCCTATTGGACCGCAAGGTGAGATTTGTGGTTGACAACACGGTGAAGCAACGACTTTCCTCCGGTGTCTCCGGCTTTCTTCCACCATCTCATTACACTAGCACTCCATCTTCACTCCATGTAACATTAGTGTCACCGCCTGCGGTGCCGTATGTAGTATAAGCAGGTGCTAAACACTACACATTACATTTTAAGTCCTCTTCAAAGGTGTTGTCGAAATTGGACAGTTTTCCTTCATACTGCGTGGTTAATGCAGTTGGACCCTGGACGCTTTTTAATAAATTGATAACTTGTTCTATATCGTGATTCTTGTTCCATAAATGGTATGCTACTGCCGATTTTTCTGTTCTTTATATTTCTAAAATAGTCCTTAAGCCTGATGTTCAAAAGTTGTGTAGCCCTGGGATGGTAAACACTAGCAGTATATGGAGCATGGAGCACTAAGTCGACTTAAAATTAAGTTAATTTTAGAAAAATGTTAGACATGAGGACCTGTTATCTGAGAGTGGAAATGTCATTATAAACTTCATGCAAAGCGCTGTATTTAAATGCCCTGTTTAGTATTTAACTGACACACACGCACACACCACCACGTTGACAAACCAGTTTAATGATGCGATGGCCCTACCTAGTCTTGCCGTCCACAGATGGCTCTACCTGTAATATCCTTCCGCGGTAAAGAAAATTTGTAATTATTTACAAAGTTTTAAAATGAAATGTGTATATAATGTTTGTATGTGCATTGGGTTTATTCGCGTATCACTGAATAAAAGTAAACAGTAATTACGATATATTTTGATAAAAATTTGCGTAATAAATTATTTTGTATGAGAATGGAAGTCATCTGAATTAAGTATATAAACCACAAACTTTTTAGATTTATTTCATGGTATAATTGGTATTTGAATGTACAAAACATTTTAGTTGTGCAATTATTGTGCGGTTAAGTTTGCAGTTTGACTAGTAATAATGCTTGTAATGAAATCGCCGTCCCGTTGCCCGTAGCTGCTATGGATCGGGCAATGGTTCTTAAACACTTCAATATTTACATGACAACTTTTATGGGAGTCTCTTATCTGCTTTGCCAGGTCTTCAATGGTACAGATATCACACTGCAATGAGTTCACGCACTCCAGCGTCACTGGATTGTTTATTTCGTGTGTCGTTATTTAGCGATGTCTTACAGTCACTCTCCAACAAATTAAGTAATATATTTCCAGAAAAAAATTTATTTTACACACAACAAGCTAACACTGGGTTTAACAATTTTGCCTGTAATAGTATTATAGTTCTTCTACGCTGACATATCTTCAACTGTTGAGTCATTATCATAGTCATCCTCGACACTGTTCCCATCAAATTGTAAATTATAATTTTTTCTTACCTTAGTGCATCCTTTTTCCAATCCTGTTCTCTTTCATCCATATGACGACATACATTTTCCAATTACATTTGTCCAATTTTACCAAATAATCCATTCCGTCCTTCATTTTAAAAGTTAAATATTTCTGATTAAATATTTGGTCAATCAATATATTTTTCTGAGTCGATTTGTTAGCACGAATTCATCCAGACAGCTACTCCAAAAGTTATTGGTTCAGTTCCTGTAATGTAGTTAATTTGTTCTTTGTTTTGTGAATACATATCTCAGAAGAAAGTCTATCTCCCTAATAATAGCAGCACGTGAAGCTATTCGACAATCACAAGGAATTTTGTACAGAGTACGACAGTCATTTGTTCGCCGATATCAACTTTGCAGAGAAAACTCGGTCTCCATTTCGAGTAATTTGTATAAACCTGATGTAAAGTTTTGCATTTACCTCTCGATTTAGCTCTTGGTAAGTTTGTTCACTCTTTAAACCATCTCCCATTCAGACGCACAGCAGGTTAAAATGTTAAGCAGGATTCAACATTTGTTACAAACAATTATAAGTAATTGCACTTAAAGGTGAGCTTTCTCCGTAAAATACACGCTACTGCCGACTTGTCTATACATAAAGTTTCTAAAATTCTCTTTAAGCCTAATGATCAACTTTCTCTTTATTTTGACAATGTAAAACTTGTCGCAGTCTTTGCAGTTTATCCGGTACACACAGTTACTGCCTGTGTGTATCTCCTTTGTATTATATGATTTCAAATGATGTACATTGAATTTGTTCTGTGGGGCCAAAGTTATATGTTCTTTTGGAGAAAATGTGTAACCCTGGGATGGTAAGCACTAGTAATATATGGAGCATCCATATATATATATATATATATATATATATATATATATATATATATATATATATATATATATATATATAGCTCCGAGCACCAATTGGACTTAAACTTATATTAATGTTAGAAAGCACCTGTTTTATAAAAGGGCAAATTACATTCTAGATCTTTTGCAAGGAACTGAATTCAAATGCCCAGTTTATTACTTAACCGTTACACAGACGTGTAAAGTTTTATAATTACTTAGCATGTACGTTGTAATGACACGCTACTTTAGTTCTAAATTATCCGCCAGGAGAGAAATTAAGTTGAGAAATAAATTAACAAATGCTATTGTTCCGACCTCGTCTTCCTGTCCACAGATGGCTCCAACAGTAAAATCCTGTCACGTTGAAGAAAATGTGTAATTATTTACAAAGTGTTAAATTGAACTGTATTTATACTATTTGCCTATAGCTTAAGTTCATTTGCGTTTAGTTGTATTCAAGTAAACAGTAATTAGAGTATATTTTAACATAAATTTAACCCAACAGGTAATTCTGTTTGAGAATGGAAGTCAGTAGAAGTAAATATATAAGTTACAATTATTGCAACTAAGCTCGCCTCTCGGGCATTCGCATTCGCGATTCTTTTGGTGGACGTTCTATCTGTGAGCCAGATTTATCGACGGGTGTATTGGACAGCTTTGCTACCCTGCTACGCGTGCACCGAGTTTCTTCGAGACACTTCTTTCGTCGACAGGAGCAGCATTCTAGGGTTTGCGACAGTTCTTCAGGGCACGAGCACGTGGATGTAAAACGCGTGCTCAGAACTGTGCCCATAAAGGAAGCAGCAGCCCGGCTCGCCTTCTCCTCTCTGCGCAGCGTAGAGTGTGAAGCAGCAACAGCCTTCTTCTGCTGGCGCGGCAGCGCCGCATGGCCCTCTTCTCAGCCAAGACAGCCAAGATACGATTTCCAGCAGCCAGCAACCAGCAATAGAGCAGACTTTTTCTTACTCCTCTCCTACTGTTTTCTATTTTTCCGACTAAAAGACTTGACAGACTACGTGACAGCAGGGTCCGCAAGACCGTAGCCAAGGGGTTTCGGGCCAATGGTCCAAAACCCTGAGTCAATGACTCGTTCAGGCGCCTCCCTCAGGGGGGTCCGGTCCTCTGCGGACTGCCGGAGGGCAACTGCGGCGACCCGACTAACGCCGGACGATGGGCAACAACCCTCAACCTCTTCTGCACCCGATCCCGTGGCAGCTACAGCCACGAAGACAAGGTCTTCAAAGAGGAAAGCTTCAGCACCTCCTCAGGGCCTTACTCCGGTCCAAGAGGCATCAGTCCCCACAACCGATTTTCCCCCTCTGCCCGACTCAGAGTCAGAGGATGACACCGCCGACCAGGGGGGTTTCACCGTCGTCCAAGGGCGACGGCGGAGTAACTCTGGCCCTAAGCCACAGGGCCAACCTGTACAGGCGCCCCAACCCCTAAACAAGAGGGGGTCCAAGCTTCCGCCTATCGTAGCGGATAGCTTTAAAAATCACGTGGCTGTTATGCGAAAGCTGGCAGCCACGCTGAAGCATCCCTTCGAGGCCAAGAGGAAGCCTCGCAAGGTCTTCATATCCACCAGCAGTCCCGAGGATTTTGAGGCTGCAAAGCAAGTACTAAGAGACTGTGAGATACAGTTCTATTATTACTCCCCCCAGAAGCCCAACGTCGAAAGACGGGTTCTGCGGGGACTAGATTCCGAGTGCCCGCCAGAGGAGGTAAAACTCGCTCTGGAGCAGGAGCACGGCATAAAGGCCTCAGCTGTCGCCCAGCTGAGGAAGATCGTACACACAGAGGAAGGCTCTGTGCGTGTACCAATGCCTCTCTTCCTGGTAGTAGTGGACAGGGTTCCTGGGGAGGCGGTTCAGCCCATCGACGCTGTTCGGGTGCTGTTCCACACTGTAGTGAAGGTTGAACGCTTTCACGGACAGGGTGGGCCTGTGCAGTGCTACAGGTGCATGGGGTTCCATCACTCCAGCATGGCCTGCGAGCGTAAGCTTGCATGTCTGCGGTGTGCGGGTCCCCACCTCCTGAAGGACTGCGAAAAAGCGCCTGAGGAGAAAAGATGTGCAAATTGCCGCCAGGACCATGTTAGCACCTACAAGGGCTGTGCGACGTGGCTAAGGATCATAGAGAACCGCCGCGGAGGCAATGCGGGATTGGCAACTGTCCGTCCCGGTGTCTCATTCGCGGCGGCTCTCGGAAGGGCAGAGCGCACTCTGCAGGTGGCAGAGCAAGCGGCTCCTCAGCCCACTACACCTAAACCTCCACAGCAGGCACCACGTCCACAGCGTCCGAGAAAGGGCCGCAAGGCGCGCCAGACAGCCAAGCCTGCCACACAGGCCGCAGCCCCTCCCACCAGGGAGGTGGCTCCAGCTGAGTCAACCGGCCCGGCCACAGCGCCGGTATCAGCAGCAGAACCTGCTCCAAACAGGGCGCATGCACCAGCGAGGGCACCTGCAGCGGCGCTTGCATCTTTCGGGGGGACCATCTCTGCGAGGGATGTCGACGAATTCAGGGAGCTTTCCCTGTGGTTCGGCGACCTCATTCTGAGAGTTCTCCCCATCCTTAGGGACTGCAAGGAGAAAATGGAAGACCCGAGGCTTGACTTCCTCGAAAAACACACTATCCTCCTCCAAACACTCGAGGAGCTTTTCCCGTTGGCCGATGAGTAATGGCCCCCCGACTAGTCAGGAGGCCATTACGAGCTGCGTTTTGGAACGCAAACGGTGTACGGGACCAGCGTCCTGGAATGTTGGAGTTTGTACAGTCCTACGGGATTGACATCCTCATGATCTGCGAGACGCACCTGAAGGCTGGTACAGACTTCTCGCTGCCAAGTTACGTCACCCACCGCACTGATCGAAACGGCCGGCGGGCTGGCGGTACAGCTATACTCGTGAAAAACATCATCACGCACACACCTGTTCCTCTCCCTGCCCTGCAGCACGTGGAGGCCTGCGCCATCCGGCTCTCAGTCGGCGGACAGGACACCCTGCTGGTAGCGGCATATGATCCACCTGGCAACCAGTTCTTTGAACCTGACTACACTACCCTTCTCAACCTACACCCAGTGGTTTGCATCGCAGGAGACCTCAACGCGAAACATGGGCTCTGGCACAGCCGCACAAGCAACCAGAGGGGACGAGGGCTCTACCGCCTCATAAGCGGAGACCCAAATCTCGCCGCGCACGGGCCGAGAGGTCCAACTTTCCATCCGGCTCGTGGCAGGCCGGATGTCATCGACATCATGATCACCAAGAACTTTCCATTTCATCTGGACCTCTCGGCGGTGAATGAATTGGACTCAGACCATGACCCTGTCACGGTCGATTCCGATGTCACCATGCCAGCTCTGTTAAACTCAGACTGGGAGCTAGAGGTAGACTGGGATGCAGCCATCCTCAAACTTAACCAAACCATCGACCCTCGTCCACGCATCGACGACGTCGAGGCGCTGGAGGCTGCAGCGATGAGTTTTTCCCAGCAGGTACGCCTAGCGGTGAGTACACACACTCACCGTATACCCACCAACACACATAATCCTCTGTCCATCACAAACGAGATCCGGCAGCTGCTAAAAGCCAAGGCAGCTGTTCGGAAGCTATGGCAGCGTTTCCGTCATCCCAGGATAGGAGCAGTTTACCAGCGGTTCAAATCCCTGGCAAGGCGGCTGCTCCGTGCCCACCGTAAGGTGGCCTGGGAGAACACATTCCGAAACGTCGACCTCCAGGAAAAGCACCCCTGGAAGATGATCAAGTCCCTCAGGAGGGACAAAACTCTGTACCAGCATCCGCTGCATGGCACTCGAGGGAGACTCGCTTACGAGCCCCAAGACAAGGCCACAGCTTTCGCGGATCATTTGGAAAGTCAATTTGAGCCGAGGGAGGACCCCCAGGACGAAGACTTCACTGACCTCGTGGAGGCTGCTGTGGAAGACCTCTATGAGGAGCCAAAGCGGCGCCATGAGGCGATCCAATTCCCAATTGTCACCCCAAAGGCGGTGACTACTGAAATCCGAAAAATGAAACCTAACAAATCCCCTGGACATGACGGTGTCAGCGCACTCATGCTCCAGCACCTTCCCAAGAGGGCCGCTATTCATTTGACGCGGATCTTCAATGCGTGCCTCCACCTCCGCCACTTCCCAGCCTGCTGGAAAGAGGCGAGAGTGGTGTGCATTCTGAAGCCCGGCAAGGATCCGGTCTTTCCGTCTAGCTACCGATCCATAAGTCTTCTCCCAACCGTCTCAAAACTATTTGAGCGGTTGCTCCTATCCCGCCTGACCCCTCTCTTCGAGGAAAGGCAGCTCCTACCCGATCACCAGTTTGGTTTTCGTCATGGACACTCCACGACCCTACAGCTACTGCGCCTGGCCGAGAGGACAGCCCTGGGTTTCCAGGAAAACCTCAAGACAGTCGCGGTGCTGTTAGACGTAGAGAAAGCCTTTGCCACAACCTGGCACCAAGGCCTACTGTACAAACTCAGGGAGGCCAACCTACCTCCTCCCTATCTTGCCCTGATTAGCAGTTTCCTCAGAAACCGCACTTTCAGGGTAAGAGTGGAAGGAAGGATGTCATCTATCAGACCAATAGCCGCGGGAGTCTCGGAGGGCAGTGTACTGTCCCCGATACTCTTTGCGGCCTACATGTCAGACTTACCCCTGGCACCACAGACTGTCACGTGCCAATATGCTGACGACGTCCTCATAATGGCACGTAACAAAAACTTACGATATTGTCATCCTCCGCTGCAGCGCCAACTCCGAGCCATTGGCCGTTGGAGTGAGATGTGGAGAATGGCAATTAGCCCCGAGAAGAGCTCTGCACTTCTCCTGGCTAAGGTCCGAGCTAGGCGACCAGACTGGTCGCTGAGGTTGAGGCAGAGGCAAATCCCTTGGGTTCCCACTGCCAAATACCTTGGCGTCCACCTGGATCGCGGACTCACCTACGCACCTCATATCCGGGTCAAAGCCGGACAAGGGCATGCAGCATTAACTCAGCTATACTCCATTTTCAAGTTCACCATGCCTACTCACCTCAAACTACGCCTGTATCGGGCGATCATACCGCCCCTGATTCTGTACGGCTGCGAAGTCTGGGGATCAGCGGCTCCAACCAATATTCGCAGACTCCAGTACGTCCAGAACAGGGCATTGCGCATGATCTACGATACCGGGCGGAGATTTCCGTCCCACATCCTACATACTCACTCTGGAGTCCCGTATATCGTCGACGTGGTGCGGGAGAGATCCCGCACCATCTACGATAAGCTGGACTCCCACCCCAACATACTGGTAAATACCCTAGGCCGTTACGACCATAGGGTTCCTCGCCAGAGACCAAGCTATCGGCTACCCAAAGATGCCTTGGGTACCTAGCACTAAACAGGGCCACACTCCCCTGACTCCAACTTCCTAAGCCCAGTAATGGGCTAGGAAATACCCTATACAATAACACAGATCCTTTCCCTCTAGCCTGTTTAGCGGACTGTGCTCAGAAGCCTCCCAGCAGGCGGAAGTGCGCAGCCAGCATTGGCGCATCCCCCCTTCACGGGGCGACGGCGCTCACCAAGGCTAGACATATCCACTGCCCAAAACAATCGCCTGTGACATTAAAAATTCTTCTACACTGCCCAGATAAAGACGCTAAAAGCGGCTAGGTGCTGGGCAGCATACACTCCGTCCAGGAAAACCTGGACGACTCGACTCTTCTGCTGGTCTGCTGCTACTAAGCTCGCAGTTTCTATCCAATTTTACTGGTTAGTTTTTATAACGGCTGTGCTGTACAATTCATCCATGCTACACCTATCTTAACTATTGACTGCACCTGATGTATGAAACTAGATTTCACAAGGTTTATTGAATCGGGGGCCATGATAGAGCGGACATTGAAGACATCCAACCGTCAGATGAGGCAGTTGTTTACTAGAATGGCGGTACTCGGTTTCCATCATCTCATCTGTAAGAATGCATCATGTCATGAGCCAACAGAGACGTGTGAGTGCAACTTACGCGGACAAACATATGAACGTTACCAAATAGAACTGTGTAGCAAAAGAAATATAATATAGACTATATGAACCAAGACGTCAGTGCGCGAAATTGAAGAATTTGCATTTGTTTCAAATTGAGTATGGCTACTTGGCTGCAATAAGACTTTTATTATATAATTACTGGTATATTTAGCAACACAAATTACTAACACCACACAATTAGCATAATATTGTGACACTGTGGGTTACGTATAATCGCAAATCCGGCTTGTAGAAATATATAACTACTTTTGCTACAGTAAAAAGATGTGATATTAACAATAAGCCGTCTTCAAGGTTGATTCAGTGCTGCGCCTCACTAAAACAAATGAAAGAAGTCACTTCGGTACACTTCAAACTTCTAATGTCACAATAACCATCACACAACTGCTCTTCTAACACCTGCGTTGTATTCATAGTCACCAGCAATTGTTTCTAGAATGCTGGGCGACAACAATAGACTGAAGAAACGGGAGCCTCTCTTTGTCTCTTTCCCTGCTGCCCCCG
Organism: Mantis religiosa; assembly: GCA_030765055.1. Lineage (NCBI taxonomy): Eukaryota > Metazoa > Arthropoda > Insecta > Mantodea > Mantidae > Mantis > Mantis religiosa. The sequence goes on along the minus strand of CM060953.1, from coordinate 19,201,610 downwards.
TGAAATGAAATGTGTAGTGTTTAACGCCCGCTCTTACTACATACATCACCGCAGGCGGTGACACCGATGATACATGAGATGAAGATTGAGCACCGGTGGAATAAGACGCGAGGGAAACCGGAGGTCCCGTAGAAAACCCGCCCCAGCGCCGTGATGTCCAGCACAAATCTCACTTTGAGGTCGCCTGGGATCAAACCGGGGCCGCCTTGGTGAGAGCCAGGCGGTCTAACCACTGAGCCAATGCGTGGCCTTTGTCCACGATCCCGGAATACTTTTTAATCGATGTATTTCTTGTTGTACATCGTGATGCCTATTCCATAAATGGTACGCTACTACCAATTTGTCTGTTCTTGATGTTTCTAAAATACTCTTTAAGCCTAATGTTCAACTTCCTTTTTGTTTTGACAATGTAAAAGTTGTCACAGTCTTTACAGTTTATCCGGTACACAACTGAGTGTTTGTCTATGGGTTTCTTCTTTGTATTAAGCGAATTAAAAGGATGAATTAAATTTCTTTTCAATGTATTCGTTCTGTAGGACCATAGTAATATGTTCTTTTGGAAAAGTTGTGTCGCCCTGGAATGTTCAACAACCGCGATATATGGAGCATCGGGTACCAGCTAATAGGACTTACAATTATATTAATTTTCGAAATATGTTACATATTGAAGCAGTTATTTTAGATATTTTATGTTTTTGAGAGTAATGGAGGTATTGTAATATTTAATGATATGGATAAAATGTAAGGTATGTTATGTGTAACCATGACAACCTCAAATGCTAGCTAAATGTTTTACAAATCTTGCTTCTGCTTAAGAACGTCGTAGGAGAAAGACGTACATTTGTGTCCGTCCGAGATTATGCAGAATTATTCTAAGTGTGCATCTAAGATGAACAAATCGCGTGTGTAAGAAAGAAATAGTTTTGGCTTCACTCTTCGTCAGATCATTGAAGTGTGAAGATGTGTAATGCCGATCTGCTAGTTCGAAGAATTTTAATCTGCAATGATTTAGTATTGAGTATTTTATAAAAGGATATACTCTTAAGATTGTGATAGGATATAATAATTTTTTTACTGGAATAACTTCCAATATTTTGAAGAAGAGAAAATTTGTTATTATTTTCTACAAATTATTCTCGCTATGACACTACACACAGAGAGAGACAGAAGAAACTCAAGAGCGCCGAGGCATATTTACTCAAGATCGACACATAAGGTGCGTGTCTTCCATCCTTAGCGCATTTTGCAGCAGATAATTCAGCTTAAACCTAAGGACATGTTGTAGGAGATGGCAGAATACATTGAAAAGCTCTGGCAAGGCAGTGAATTTAAATGCCCAGTTTAGCACTTAACCGACACACAGACGTGAAAAGTTTTATGAATACGTACCACGTAAGTTATAAAGACAGGCCATTTTAGTTCTTAATTAGCCGCCAAGGGAGAACTTTGATTCCAAATACACAATGCTAATGTTCCAACCACTCCCCCACCGGAGAGCGACACAGACGCCGAAGGCTTTGTCACCGTGCAGGGAAGGCACAAGAGGCCCTCCGGTTCGAAGCCGGAGGGTGCTGCTCCCGGCACCCCTGCAGTGCATGCGGACGCCAAGAGCTCCCGCACACAAAAGGCGGCCAGAATCCCGCCAATTGTGTCGGACCCGTTCCCCAAACACATAAAGGTTATGAGGGAACTGAGGGCCAAGCTCCAGGCTAGCTTCCAGGCCACCCGTTTTCCAAGTCGGGTGATCCTAAAGACCACGACCCCGGAGGACCATGAAGCCGCCAGGGGGGTGCTGCGCGAAGCGGGGATAGAATTCCACACGTTCTCGCTGCAGCGACCTAACCTGGTGCGCAGAGTCATCCGAGGTCTCGGATCTGACACCGACCCAGAGGACATAAAGGTGGGCCTGGCGGAAGAACACGGCATTACGCCGCGTACCGTGGTCCAGCTGACCAAGCAAGTCCGCGAGGAAGGCAAGGCGCCTGTAAGGACTCCCATGCCACTATTCCTCGTAATAGTGGAGAAGGAGGGCGAAGGTCTTCCCAAAATTGATGAGGTGTCCCACCTCTACAACACCAAGATCAGAATCGAACCGTACCATGGCAGAGAGGGGCCAGCCCAATGCTACAGGTGCTTGGGCTTCCACCACTCGAGCCATGCGTGCGAGAGGAAGACCGCCTGCATACGATGTTCAGGCCCTCACCACGTCAACGAATGCCCGAACCCCAGAGAGGAAAAAAAGTGCGCCAACTGCCGAGAGGCCCAAATAGGCATCTACGGCGGCTGTCCCGCTAGACTGCGAATAGTGCAGGCAAGACAGGGCAGGAACGCAAACAGGGAGCCAGCACAAGTTCGGCCTGGAGTCAGTTTTGCCCAGGCGCTGCGCAAGCAGGAACAGCTGCTGCAGCAGGCCGAGGCAAGCCAGATTCCGGCAGTGACCCAGCCAGTAAGCTCTGGAACTACCGCCAAACAACCACCAGCTGCATCTGCAGCAAAGCCACAGCGGCCTCCTCGCCAGAAGAAGGCCACCGCAGCCCGGCGGGAGAAACCGCCGGCAACTGCGGCAGCAACGGCCGGGCAACCAGCCCAAGAACCTGCGGGGAGACAGAGCGGCCCTGCTGCCACTGCTCTCCCCCCTCCACCAGCTCCAGCTACAGTGGCTTCGACAGCCAATGAGGGAGAGGCACCCCTCGCTACAACACCTGCGCCGATTTGGGACACTGGCGTCTCAAACGAGGACTTAGCGGAGTTCCATGAGCTTTCTGCCTGGTTCGCCGAACTGATTCATCGCTCCCTCCCCATTCTGAGGCGCTGCAGGGAGCAACTGACAGATCCCCGCATCCCTGCTCTGCAAAAGCACAGCATTGTGCAACAGACTGCACGGCTCCTCTTCCCTGACTCCAGCTCGTAAATGGCGTTGAGAAGAACTCAGCGAACATTGAGAGCCGCGTTCTGGAACGCAAACGGAGTCCGGGAACAGAGACCGGGCATCTTGGAGTTTGTAAGTGACCACGGGATTGACCTCCTTATGGTATGCGAAACGCATCTGCATGCTGGTATACAATTTAACCTGCCAAGTTACGCCGTCCACCGAGCCGATAGAGTCGGCCGGCGGGGCGGCGGTACAGCTATATTCATCAAAAATCACATCACTCATACTCCCATTACCATCCCCCCGCTTCAACACTTGGAGGCGACCGCCATAAGGCTCTCCTTGGGCGGTTCAGACCTAGTGCTTGTGGCGGTGTATGACCCGCCCCACCATCCCTTCTATGAAGCGGATTACAGGGCACTCCTAAACCTAGACCACCGAGTGTGCATAGCCGGTGACTTCAATGCCAAACACCCAGGATGGAACAGCCGAACCCAGAATGATAGGGGAAGGAGCATCTACCGCTTCATCTGCGGAGACCCAACCCTTCATGCGCATGGCCCGCGGGGTCCAACGCACTTCCCGCCTCGTGGCAGGGCGGACGTCATAGATTTCGCAATCACCAAGAACATTCCATTTCATCTGGACCTCACGGCGGTGAATGCTCTGGATTCTGACCACAACCCAGTTGTGATCAGTTCAGACGTTACCGTCGCAGCTCTGGCAACGGCTGAATGGGTGGATGAAGTCGACTGGGATGCCGCCATTCTTCACATCCAAAACTCTGTGGAAGCCTGCCCTCGAATCGACTCTGTGGAGTCACTCGAGGCGGCAGCCAGGGAGTTCTCCACATCCATTCTCAACGCGGTACGTGCTCACACACACCGCATCCCAATAGACACGCCAAACCCCACAGATATCCCAGGACCCATCAAACAACTCATAAGGGCTAAAAACGCCGTAAGAAAGCTGTGGCAGAGATTTCGCCATCCCAGGATAGGAGAAGTACACCAGAGGTTCAAATCCCTGGCAAGACGACTCCTAAGAGCACACCGCAAAGAGGCCTGGGAAAACATGTTAAGGCAAACCAATCTCCAGGAGAGAAAACCATGGCGAATAGTCCGTAGCCTGCGGAAAGACAAAACCGTACACCAGCATCCCCTACATAGCCCTAGAGGTCGACTCGTCTACGAGTCGAAAGAAAAGGCAGAGGCGCTAGCAGATTACCTGGAGGCTCAATTCCAACCCAGGGTAGAGCCAATGGACGATGACCATGCTGACCTCGTGGAACAGGTGGTGGAAGACTTCCTAGAAGCTCCGCCCCCTGACCACGAGGAGTTCCACATTCCCATCGTTACCCCTAGAGAGTTAGCGACCACGCTTAACTCTCTAAGAACCAACAAAGCACCTGGGCAGGACCGTGTGACAGCGGAAATGCTCAAGCACCTTCCACGAAGAGCCGTGATTCACTTAACCCGGATTTATAACGCGTGCCTATACATGCGCCACTTTCCAGCTATCTGGAAGGAGGCGCGCGTGGTGTGCGTTTTAAAGCCGGGGAAAAATCCGGTTTTTCCTTCCAGTTACCGATCAATCAGCCTTCTCCCAGTTTTATCGAAGGTATTCGAAAAACTGCTCCTCTCCCGGCTCCTTCCTCATCTGGAGGAAAGGGGCCTAATCCCGGAACACCAGTTTGGCTTCCGTTCTGGCCACTCCACGACCGAGCAGCTACTGCGGGTTGCCGAGAAGGCCTCCCTGGGTTTCCAGGAAAGGTCTAAAACGGTAGCAGTTCTGCTCGACGTGGAGAAGGCATTCGCCACTACCTGGCATGAAGGACTCATTTACAAACTCCTGGAGCATGAAATTCCCCGTCCATACATTTCCTTGGTGGCCGGTTTCCTCGGAAACCGAAGCTTCCGAGTAAAGATGGAGGGGAAGCTGTCCACCGAGCGGCCCATTGGCGCTGGAGTACCGGAAGGCAGCGTGCTGTCGCCGGCGCTCTTCGCAGCTTACATGGCCGACATCCCAACTCATCACAACACCCAGACCTGTCAGTATGCGGACGATCTCATGATCTTCGCAGTCAATAGGAATACACGGTACAGCTTCCGGCAAATCCAAACCCAGCTCCGGGCTCATTGGCGAATGGAGCGCAAAATGGCGAATGGCAATTAACCCGGAGAAGAGCTCTGCTATTCTCCTGGCGAAAACCATAGCCAACCGGTTGCAGCAGAACTTCGTTTTACGGCGCCGTCGAATCCCTTGGGTGCAAACGGCGAAGTATCTCGGGGTGACGCTGGACCGTAAGTTAACTTACGTTCCGCACGTCAAGGGCAAGGTCCAGCTGGGGCACGTCGCACTCCGGAGCCTATACCCTATCTTCAGATCAACCATGCCGATCCGTCTCAAACTCCAACTGTATCGGGCGATCATTCCGCCTATGATTCTGTACGGCTGTGAGATCTGGGGAACAGTGGCTAATACCACTTTCGTCAGACTCCAGACGCTGCAGAACAAGGCACTACGCATCATCTACGATACAGGATGGAGATTCCCGGCTCATATCCTACATGAGCACTCCCAGATCCCGTACATTGTCGATGTCATTCGCGAGAGGGCACGATCAATGTACGAGAAAATCCAAATTCACCCCAACCCTTTAGTGAACTCCCTGGGCAGGTATGACCCGAGAGATCAAAGGCGCTTGCCGTCCTTCAGACTGCCGAGAGACGTCCTGGGCCCCCTTGGGTAACCCAAGGAAAACCCCAGATGTCTCTGGGAACAACTTCTACGCCAAAGGACAAGCGCTACACAACCCGTATCCAAAACGGGGCAAAAAAAAACTAATTCGTGTCTCCCAAAAAAGGGAGAACGATTAAGTACAGCTGCCCACGACAAAGAGGGGCAACCCATTCCAAACCTCTCCAAAATTTCAAACAGTAAACAAATTCAAACACCCCAGCAGAACATGGATCTACTAGTTCATTTCGCAGGTTAAGCCGCAAAGCGGCTAGGTACTGCGGCATATGACACCCGGACGGGGAAAGCCCCGCCCGACTAGGACTACCTCTGGACCTCTGTTTCATGGTTGTCCCCCCTTCTGGGTGACATACAAGCTATCCCCCCTCACCAGTTTGGCTTTCGTCCTGGGCATTCCACGTCTCAGCAGTTGCTGCGCGTGGTGGAGGCTGCAGCCCTGGGTTTCCAGGACAAGGCATTCACCTCGGCGGTTTCTCTGGACGTGGAAAAGGCTTTCTCTACGACCTGGCACGCGGGTCTTCTGTACAAATTACATCCAACTGGAGCTACCCACTCAAGTCATACACCTTCTTCACTCTTTCCTAAAACATAGATTCTTCACTGTCACAGTGGCGGGAAAAACATCTACACGAAGGTCTATCCGCGGCGGAGTCCCCGAAGGTTCTGTGTTATCCCCGACGCTGTATAGCGTCTATGTGGCTGACCTTCCCACTGAACAGCACGTCAACATAGCACAGTATGCTGACGACGTGCTGCTATTCTCAACAAACAGACACCCACGCAGAACCTTCAACCCCATCCAAAGATATCTAATCCTCCTCCAGGAATGGTGCACGCTTTGGCGATTGTCCATTAATACGGAGAAAAGCCAAGCGATATTGTTCACCAAGCGCCGCTTTCCCGCCAACTTCCCCCAATTTACCTACTTCGGGCAAAGGATCAGATGGGAGAATTCAATCAAGTACTTGGGAGTGAAGCTGGACAAGGGCCTAACTTTTCGGGAGCACATCCAGGAGCAAGCTCATCGGTCGTGTGGTGCCGTGGCATCACTATACCCTGTGCTTCGGTCTGCGATGTCTGTTCCCCTAAAGTTGCGCCTCTTTATGGCTCTGGTCCTCCCTATCATGCTCTATGCGTGCGAAGTCTGGGGTATGGCCGCAGGCTCACATCTAGTTCTGCTCCAACGTGCACAGAATAAATGTCTTCGGATTATTTATTCTGTCTGTACAAGGTTCCCCGTGAGATTACTTCATGAGGCTTCATCCCTCCGATATGTGGAGGATGAAATTAGACGCCGGGCGACAAAATTTTTCGAGAGTTTGCCCCAACATCAGAGCGCCCTAGTCAGATCCCTTGGGGATTATGTTCCTCGTGAGCGTCGCTATAAGCGATACCGGTTACCCCGCATGTCTTGCGGTCACTACCGGTAACCACATGATCTCCATTCCAGCCTAAATTAAATTTCAGCTACTCCAAAATTGTCATTATGGAATATTCAAAATTATTCAAACCTTCTTCCTAGTTTATTAACTAACCCACCAGCGGTGCTCGCTGTCCGTAGCACCCGGTTCATCATTCCCTGAGGAGCAAAAAGCTACCTCCCTACACTAATCCCACTTAAATTACACCCGTCATTCTGCAACATCCACATCCCGCCACTACGTGGTTAAGATCTTCCCAGAGCAGGTACACGATTTGACCACCCTTCGGGCTGTTCCAAACAGCCTGCCAGATTTGTGTCTGTCTGTCTGTTTCATGGTATGATTTGAATTACTCAAGAATTCACTTTTAAGTATTTTTGCTGTACAGTTGTAGTACCTTGAAGTTTGCAACAAGTTTCTATCACAAGAGTTTAGAATAATATCACGCCTCCGTTGACCGTAGCTGCTATTGGCAACGCACTGTTTCTTAAACACTGAAATATTCAGGTGAAAGCTTTGATGCGAATCTCTTACCTGTTTTCCCTGATCATCAATATCAATGAAATCTCACTGTGATAACTTCATTCCATTATTTTATGTGTCGCTGTTTAGCGAAGCTGTACAGTGCGTTTTCAATAAATTAAATACTCTTGTTCCAGAAGGACGTTTCACTTACAAACAACTTAACAGATTAAAAAATTGTGCCTTTAAACATATTTTATTTCTTGTACGTCTGACATATCTTCTTCTGTTGAATCATTGTCATCCTCATCACTATTTCCATCCCATTGTCTTCAAATATAATCGTTTCAATTCCTTTTCGTTGGCGTACATTACACTATTACAGTTTTATTTCATCCACACTATGACATATCTTTTACCATTCCATTTGTCCAGATTACTGTAATGTTTGGCGGTACATTACGTGTTTCATTTTAAAACTTACATTTCAGGATGTAGGCGATTGTTTGCTATCTGTCCATATAAATTCTATAGCATTCAGATCTGGATGTTCCGCAGGAAGCCTTATGGTTGCATGACAATATTTGGTCAATCAAAGTGCCTTTCTAGGTCGGTTTGTTAGTTGGAAATAAATCATACAATTTTCTTTTTCTGCTACTGTCATCACTTGGGATATTGTGAATTTGTAAACAAGAAAGCTCGCCTCTTCTTAAAGAACTTGACGTTGGATATTTATCTACTTGAGTATTAAGGTAGGAGATATTATCTATTGCTAACGCCGAGTTTAGTGATAAATAAGGAATTAACCTCATGATTAACCATGTAACATAATTTCAGTATTCATTTGTTTATGAACACTTAAAAGGTATGTAACTGTCAGAGCAAATTACAGTCAACTGAACTGGGGGCCATTGCGGTTTTATACATGAAACTACTAATTTACACATTTACAGAGACGCTCTTTTAATTGTTCATTAACCGTCAAGAATGGAACTTTGCTTGACAAACAAATTGACAAGTCTGTATTCTGCTACGACCTCGTATCGCTGTCCATAGATGGCACCACCTGTAATATCTTGCCGAGGTGAAGAAAATTGGTAATTATTTACAAGTTTTTCAAATGAATTATATTTCTACTTTTGTTAATACCTTAAATTTATTTGGATGTCTGCTTTATAAAAATAAACAATAATTAGAACGTATTTCCATAGAAATGTGATGGAAGAAATATTTCTGTGTGGGAATGAATGTCTTCTAAGTTAAGTATATAATATACAATGTTTTGTACACAAATTTCACTGGCGGACCGACTACCTGTCATTACACCCAGTGAGCTCCAGGGCGTACTCCGGCGTCTAAATCTCAAAAATGCGTCGGGACCTGATGGGTTGACCCCTATCATGCTCCGTCACCTTCCCTTCAAAGCCGTTCTTTTTCTTACTCGGCTTTTTAACAGGTGTCTCGCCCTGGGCCACTTATCACGACAGTGGAGGGAGGCTCGGGTGATTTGCGTTTTGAAGCCCGGTAAAAATCCGGCTCTCTTCGCCAGTTACCGCTCCTTTAGCCTCCTGTCAGTCCTCTCGAAGGTTTTCGAGAGGCTTGCTTTAGCCCGCTTGTCGCCCCTTCTGGGGGAGATTCAAGATATCCCTCCCCATCAGTTTGGTTTTCGTCCTGGGCACTCGACATCACAGCAGCTGCTCCGTCTGGTGGAGGCCACTGCCCTGGGTTTCCAGGAAAGGGCATTCACTGCGGCGGTATCTCTGGATGTCGAGAAGGCGTTCTCTACCACCTGGCGTGCAGGCCTCCTACATAAACTAATCACCCTGAGGCTTCCTGCACACATGATACACATTTTACACTCATTCCTCAAACACAGACATTTCATAGTTACTGTGGCGGGAAAGCTATCTACCAGACGACCCATCAGAGTAGGCCTCCCCGAAGGCTCTGTCCTATCCCCTACACTCTTTAGCGTGTATGTGGCGGATCCCCCCACGGAGCTACACGTCAACATAGCCCAATATGCAGAAAACGTGCTACTATACAAATCAGATGGAAACACACGCAGAGCCTTCAACCCAATACAGCGACACCTAAGCCTCATTCATGACTGGTGTAGGCTTTGGCGATTGTTATCAACCCAGAGAAAAGCCAAGCCATACTCTTCACCAAGCGTCACTTTCCCGCCAACCTCACCGCCTTTAATTATTCTGGCAGAAGGATAGGGTGGACAAACTCTGTAAATTACCAAGGTGTAAAGCTGCAAGGGCCTGACTTTTGGGTGTCACATCCAGGAGGTAGCTCATCGGGCGTGCGGAGCTTCGGCTTCGTTATTTCCATGATGCGCTCAGGAATGCCGACACCCCTTAAGTTGCGCCCTTTTCAGGCTTTAATTCTTCCAATCATGCTTTATGCTTGTGAGATCTGGGGCGTGGCCGCAGTTCAGCAGTTGCTGCGTGTGGTGGAGACCGCCAAGCCAAAGCCAATGCTTTCGCTGACTATCTTGAGCGTACTATGTGTCCGAGAGATGACCCCCAGGACGATAACTTTTCTGAACGCGTCCGTCGGGAGGTGCGTCGTTTCTTACGTCACCCTCCTGAGGATGCGGAGAGACTCCATACCATCCGACCTAGTGAAGTCCAAGGCGTACTCCAACGTCTCAAACCAAAGAAGGCGGCGGGGCCAGACGGGCTGACTCCCCTAATGCTCCGCCATCTTCCCTTCAATGCAATTCTCTTCCTGACTAGGATTTTCAATATGTGCCTCGCCCTAGGGTACTTTCCACGAGAGTGGAGAGAGGCCCGGGTGATTTGCATATTGAAACCTGGGAAGAATCCGGTACACCCATCCAGCTACAGGTCCATTAGCCTCCTCTCCACCCTTTCGAAAGTTCTCGAGAGGCTAATTCTTGCACGCTTGTCCCCAATATTGGTAGACATTCAAGCCATTCCTGACCACCAATTTGGTTTTCGTCCTGGGCACTCGACAGTTCAGCAGTTGCTGCGTGTGGTGGAGACCGCCGCCCTGGGCTTCCAGGAAGGCGCCTTCACGGCCGCAGTTTCGTTGGATGTCGAGAAGGCCTTCTCTACGACATGGCATGCCGGACTCCTACACAAAATGATCCATCTGGGGCTCCCAACACAAGTGATCAACATTCTACACAGCTTCTTGCGACATCGCACATTTAAAGTCTCAGTCGCGGGGAAAACATCAACACTAAGGCCAGTGAGAGGCGGAGTCCCCGAAGGCTCTGTGCTATCCCCCACCCTCTTCAACGTCTTTATGGCAGATTTCCCCACAGAAATACGAGTCGAAATGGCACAATACGCTGACGACGTGTTTCTGTTCTGCAAGGACAAACACATTCTCAGAGCCTTCAACCCCATCCAAAGACATCTCCGCCTAACACAACAGTGGTGTCGGCGTTGGCGGATGTCCGTAAATCCGGACAAAAGCCACGCCATACTTTTTACAAAGCGCCACACCCCCGCAGACTGCCCCAACTTCAGCTACCGAGGTCGAAGGATAGAGTGGTCTAACTCTGTCCAGTACCTTGGTGTCAACTTGGATAGAGGTTTAACTTTTCGCCGACACATCAGGGACCTTTCGGCAAAGGTACAGGGAGCAATTGCTTCCCTGTACCCAATGCTGGGGTCTACCTCGATGCCAGTCCGCATGAAGTTGTACCTCTTCCGAGCGCTGGTAATCCCGGTGATGCTATATGCCTGCGAGATCTGGGGCATGGCAGCAGACAGCTGTTTAGCATGGCTTCAACGTGCACAGAATACAGGACTGCGGTCTATTTATTCTGTGGGACGTTATTTCCCTACCAGGTTGCTCCACGAAGCATCGGTTCTTCCATACGTGGAGGATGAAATTAGGCGCCGGGCTTCAAAATTATACGCAACTTTACCATCTCACAGAAGCGCCCTTGTCAGATCACTGGGAAATTATGACCCCACTAGACGTCGATCTAGACTGCATCGGGTCCCCCGTATGGCATGCGGGCACCCTAGATAACACAGGAGCTGAACCTATCAGCAGCTAAAGCTGAGCTCCTCATAATTCTTCCAAGCTGTTTGGCATCTAAATTTCTCCCCAACTAAATTACAAAATATTTAAAATTATTAAAATGGGTGCTAAGTAGTACATCCTGTCTTTCGACCCGAAGGTACCTTGGTAACCTCAAAATTAACTTCCAATCAAAAACCTACACCACCTTCATCCTACATCTTTCATTAATAATCCTACCTGCGGTAAAACCCTTAATGGGTGGGCACGCAGCAAAAACCTTCTGGCTGTATACAGTCAGCCAGCACGAGCGAGCGAGCGAGCGAGCGAGTCACTTAGCTGTTTTCCCTGTCCTCCAATGTCAGTGGTATCTCACTGCGATGACTTCACCCTCTGAAGTATCACTGGATTTGTGTATAAAGACTAAAATTGAGTCATACTTTTCATAACTTGTAACTTCACTCACGTCCCTTTACAAAATCAGGAGCGTTTTCGAAACAGTTTCATCATCAGCTGATTAGCGACTGCCACGGTTGTTCTCTGAAAGAACAAAAGGGCTTTAATGCATTGAAACCAGGCGTTAAACAAAGCACATTTCATTTCAGGTTCTCTTCTAAGGTGGCGTCAAAATTTTAATTTTCCATCATTTTGCTTTATAAATATATTTTCCAACCTGGTAAATGCAGTAGAACACTGAACGCACTTTAATATACGGATTTCTTGTTCTATATCATGAATCTCATTCCATAAATGGAGCCTACTGCCGATTTGTCTGCTCTTGATGTTTCCAAAATACCCTTTAAGTCTTATGTTCAACTTCCTTTTGGTTTTGACATTGCAAAAGTTGTTAGTCTTTGCCATTTATCAGATGCGCACTTGAGCTTTGGTCTGTGGGCTTCTCCTTTGTGTTGTCATTTGAGGGTTCATAAAATTAAAAGCCAAGTTTGCATAAGCTCAAAATGCCCTTTATTTCCATAGAAAGACAGTTTGTGCATCCCTTTGCAGCAGGATAACGTAACATACACCAACACAGTCTCTCGTGGCTTCACCACATGAAAACAAACAAAAGAAGTCACCTTCGAATCCCTACACGATTATCAGTTCTCAACTCGATACAGTTCAAATGTTTACACATTGCAGTAAAACTCCATTCTCTGACTGGCAGCTCAGACCACTTCTCTCTTATTAATATCCGAACAATCGTTTCTCGAAACTTGTAGAAGTATCACGACGGCGAGAGAAAGGGAAGGCCTATCCAGACTATTACCGTCTCTTTCCCTCTCCGCAAGCGATAGCGCGCGCCGGCCAGGTCGTGGCTTAGGACAATTTGTCTCTTTCTTGCCCCGCCTCTCTCTCTCTCTCTCTCTCTCTCTCTCTCTCTCTCTCTCTCTCTCTCTCTCTCTCTCTCTCTCTCTCTCCGTTGCTATACTTGCTGTCCATAGTCCGCCACAAATCAATGCCTCGTGACAGTATATATGATTTCAAAAGCTGTGGTACACAGAGTTCATTCTTTGGTCTAAGTGTTATGTTCTTTTGAAAAGTTGCGTAGCCCTGCGATGGTAAACACTAGCAATATATGGAGCATCGAGCACTAATTCCTCTTAAATTTATGTTAATTTTAGGAAAATGTTACACCTAAGGACCTGTTGTGTGAGACGGCAAATTAGATTGAGAATTTCTTGCAAGGCACTGAATCTAAATGCCCAGTTTAGTGTTTAACCGACACACAGACTTTATAAGTTTTATAAATGCTTACCATGTATGTTGTAATGACACGTTCTTTTAGTCCTCAATTATCCGGCAGGAGGCGCTTTAGTTGGGAAACAAATTGACAGATGCGAATGTTCCGACCTCGTCTATCTGACCACAGATGGCTCCACCAGTAATATCCAGCCATGGTGAAGAAAATTAGTAATTATTTACAAAGCTTTAAATTGAACGGTATTTACACTATTTACCTATACCTAAAGTTCATTTGCACTTAGCTCTGTGAAATTAAACAGTAATTAGGATATAGTTTAACATAAATTTAACCGAACAAGTAATTCTGCTTGAGAAAGGAAGTCATCTGAAATAAATATATAAGTCACAATTTTTGTAACTTAATTTCAACAATAATTGGAACTGCACACACACAAACAGAACAGGCCTTAAGCTAGCAGCCCATGAACTCCAGTCCAATTACATCATACATGCCCCCACCCACCCTACACACATCCCTTGGCAACACAGGTACTCTCCGGACATTCTAGACATCGCCATCACCCAAAACGTGAATCACCCCATCCAGCTCTCTACCATCAATGACCTCTCTTCCGATCACCTACCAGTTCTAGCCACCATCGATGCAGCTACATCCCAAACCCAGCGCCCTCCTCGTTACAACTTCAACAAAACTAACTGGGACAATTTCACGCATTACATTGACCTTCACCTTACAGAAACAGCCCTTAACTCCCCGGCAGACCTCAACACCGCCATCGAACACATTCACAACACTATCTCCCAGGCTATCTCCTCCTCCACTCCCTTCGTCACTCCCAACCCAGGACGCAGACACCAACCGCCCGACGTTAAAGACCTCACCACAGAGCGCAACAGAACCAGGCGACTCTGGCAACACACCCGCCATCCAACTCACCACAGACGACTTATGGAACTTAACGCCCAAATCAGACAACGCACAACCCAAATACTTAACGATCAATGGAACAATAAACTGGCCGACATAGACCCAAACAGAGGCGACATCTGGCGGATAACCCGTTATCTAACCAAAAAACCCATCGAAATCCCACCACTCCGGACCACCAAAAGATTAGCCGAAACCGATCTTGACAAAGCAGAAGCACTCGCAGACGCCTTAGAACACACTCTGACCCCAAACGACCAGCCCTCATCCGCACGTTTCATCCGCGAAACCCTTCAAATCACGCGAGAAGTTCACGTTCGTCGCACCCACAACAGAATGAGGCGGACATCCCACTCCGAAATTGCATGGCTAATCCGCCACCTTCCAAACAGGAAAGCACCTGGCCCTGACCAAATACCCAACATAGCCCTCAAGCATCTTCCCCTGAAGCTACTCAAATACCTAGCGCTGATTTTTAATTACTGCCTGGAACAGGGAATCTTCCCAACTGCCTGGAAAACCGCCAATGTGCTACACTTCCCCAAACCGCACAAACCACCTAACAACCCTAACAATTACAGACCCATCAGTCTTCTGAACTCACTGAGCAAACTTTTTGAGAAAATTATACTGAAACGTTTAAACGCACATGTCAAACGTACAGGGCTACTCCGCAACGAACAGTTCGGCTGCAGAACACACCACTCCTCCACACTTCAACTAATCAGGGCCACCGAACATATTACCCACGGCTACAACATAAACAAATCCACCGGAGCACTTTTTCTTGACTTAGAACGAGCCTTTGATAAAGTCTGGCACGATGGACTTCTGCGCAAAATGATATCCTACAACTTCCCGGACTCCGCAATCAAACTGACCGCTAACTACCTCACAGCACGTTCCTTTAGATCATCAGTAAACGGAATCCACTCCAGCCTTCGAACAATCCGCGCCGGCGTACCCCAGGGTAGCATCCTAGGACCCCTACTCTTTAACATTTACATCAACGACATTCCTATGCCAGATTCCGTCAAAACATTCGTTTATGCAGATGACACAGCCATCATGGCTCAATCCTGGTCGCCAAAACTTATTCATAAACACCTACAAAACTACATCGACCAGCTCGTACCCTGGCTCACTGACTGGCGAATTAAGCCGAACCCCACCAAATGCCAAGCGATCATATTTACAAAACGTACGACTCACCGAAGGCAAAACCTCCCTCCCCTACAACTCTTCGGCACTAACATAACCTGGTCACCCGCAGTTAAATACCTAGGCATCACCATGGACAGAGGCCTCACCTGGCGCGAACACACTCTTAATATCAGAGGAAAAGCCTACGGCCGTTTAAGGGAACTCTACCCACTACTTAATTACTCCAGTCATCTCCCCATCGAAACTGCCCTCGTGGTTTACAAAACCCTCCTCCGACCACTCCTCACTTACGCCGCCCCGGTTTGGGGCTTCGCGGCCGTCTCTCACATAAAAAGACTTCAAGCATTCCAAAATAAAATCCTACGGCTAATCTGCAAACTACCGCGGACCACCCCAGCAACACCCATACATACAGAACTCAGAATGCACACCCTCAACGAATTTATCCGCAAACTCGCCTTTGATCTTTACAAAAACGCTGAACACCATACAAACCCGCTCATAGAAAACATAGGCAATTACGACCCACTTGCAAACAAACACAAACGCCCCCTTTATCTCTTCCACAGACACTCAGTCAATGACGTCAGCGAACAGGATATCCAAGATTACATCGACCAACTCATCCCCATCTAATACCTAGCACAACCACAATAGCACCTACCCACCGAATTCCCTGAGCATTCCAAGCCACTACTATATTTGCATGACTAACCACCTACTAACACATAACCTCACAATTACTAACGTACCATCATTAACATGCATGCCCACACTAACCCAATCACTAACCCTCCACAACGCATGGACCAGCATGCACTGCAATACGCTCTACCTGCACGCATGCCACTGCACGACACAATTCAGTAACAACCAACTCACATCACGACCCCCCAGTCTGGCACTCAGGGCACTTCGCCATGTTTGCCACACTGGCCTTTTACACCACGCCTGACTCAGCATGACACATGCTGTGCACATCATCCTCAACATTATCCAGAGTGCTTATTGCGGGATCTGCCAAATAACACAACTAATCTCTCACACCTAACCCCGCATCCCTGCATGTTAGTACTAACAGCATGCGGGAGGCGATGTAGAATGCATGCCGATGAATGACGGTTGATCGCCACCGGGCAGGCGGGGAGGGGCCTGTCTAAAAAAAAAAAAATAATAATAAAAAATATAAAAAAAAAAATAAATAAATACTTAATTTCATGGAATGAATCCAATTCTATACGATGCTTTTTATAACGCCTGAGCTGTGCAATTACTTTTCCATGCTACATATTTCTTAAAGTCTCACTGCACCTGACATTCAACCTGCATTCAAAAGGTTTATCGGATCGAGGGCCATGATAGACCGGACATTGACCACATCCAACTTTGAGATTGGGCATTTGATTACTAGAATGGCGGTACTCGCTTTCCATCATCTCATCTGTAGGACTGCAGTATACCATGAGCCAGCAGAGACGAGTGAGTAGAACTTTTGTGGACAAAGATTTGAACGTTACCACATAGAACTGTGCAGGAAAAGAGACAAATCAAAGACTATGTTAACCAAGGCGCCAGTGCACAAAATTGAATAATTTGCATTTGTTTGAAAATGAGCTCTTTTTGTATGCCCTTTGAATGCAATAAAAGTTTATTATATAAATAATTATTACTGTTATCTGTAGCAACACAAATTACTAACACCTGGCAATTGGGATAATATTGTGACACTGTGGGTTACGTAGATTCGCAAATGAAGCTTGCAGAAATATAAAACCACTTTTGCTGAAGTAAAAAGTTCTGATATTAACAATCAGGCGTCTTCAAGGTCGATTCAGTGTTCCGCCGCACTAAAACAAATGAAAGAAGTCACCTCGGTACACTTCAAACGTCGGCTGTCACAATAACCATCATGCAACTGCTCTTCTAACACCTCTGCGTATTTATAGCCACCAGCCATTGTTTCTAGAATGCCGGGGGACAACAATAGAGTGAAGAATCGGGAGGCTCTGTCTGTCTCTTTCCCTTTTGCACACGTGAAATGAAATGTGTAGTGTTTAACGCCCGATTTTACTACATACGGCACCGCAGGCGGTGACACCGATGATACATGACATGAAGATTGAGCACCGGTGGAATAAAATGGCGGGGGAAACCGGAGGTCCCGTAGAAAATCCGCCCCAGCACCGTGTTGTGCAGCACAAATCTCACTTTGCGATCGCTAGGGATCGAATCCGAGCCTCCTTGGTGAGAGCCAAGCGGTCTAGCCAATGTGCCACGGCGCGGCTGCTGCCCACGAGCCCTGAATACTTCTTAATAAATGTTTTATATCGTGATGCCTATTCTACAAAATGGTACGCTACTGCCGATTTGTCTGTTCTTGATGTTTCTAAAATACTCTTTAAGTCTAATGCTCAAATTCCTTTTTGTTTTGACAATGTAAAAGTTGTCACAGTCTTTACTGTTTATCCGGTACACAACTGAGTCTTTGTCTATGGTTTTCTCCTTTGTATTAAGCGATTTAAAAGGATGACTTAAATTTCCTGACAATGTATTTGCTCTGTAGGGCCATAGTAATATGTTCTTTTGGAAAAACTGTTTAGCGCTGGAATGGCAAACAATCACGATATATGGAACATCGTGTACCAGCCAGTAGTACTCAAAATTATATTAATCCTCGAAATATGTTACATATTGAAGCAGCTATTCTAGATATTTTATTTTGTTTGAGAGTAATAGTTGGAGGAATTGCAGTGTTTAATTAAATGGTTAAAATGTAAGGTATGTTATGTGTAACCATGACAACCTCAAATGAGAGGAAATTGCTAGCTAACAGTTTTACAGATCTTGCTTCAGCTTAAGAACGTCGTAGGAGAAAGACGTACGTTTGTGTCTGTCCGAGATAATGCAGAATTATTCTAAGTGTGTATCTAAGATGAACAAATCGCGTGTGTAAGAAAGAAATAGTTTTGGCTTTACTCTTCGTCAGATCATTGAAGTGTGAAGATGTGTAGTGCCGATCTGTAAGTTCGCAGAATCTTAATCTTCAATGATTTAGTATTGAGTATTTTAAAATGAAATGTGTAGTGTTTAACGCCCGCTTTTACTACATACGGCACCGCAGGCGATGACACTGATGATACATGAGATGAAGATGGAGCAACGGTGGAATGAGATGGCGGGGGAAACCGGAGATCCCGGAGAAAACCCGCCCCAGGCGCCGTGTTGTCCACCACAAATCTCACTTTGCGGTCACCTGGGATCGAACCCGGGCCGCCTTGGTGAGAGCCAAGCGGTCTAACCACTGAGCCACGGCGCGGCCATTGAGTATTTTATAAAATGATATACTCTTAACATTGTGATGGGATATAATAAGGGTTTTACTAGAATAAATTCAAATATTTTGAATAAGAGAAAATTTGTTATTGTTTTCTACAAATTATTTTCGTTCTAATACTACAGCCACAGAGAGACAGAAAACTCATTGCTCAAGAGCGCCGAGGCTTACTTGCTCAAGATCGACACATAAGGTGTGTGTCTTCCATCCATAGCGCATTTTGTCCCAAATTATTCAGCTTCAACCTTAGGACATGTTGTGGGAAATGGCAAAATACATTGAAAAGTTCTGGCAAGGCAGTGAATTTAAATGCCAAGTTTAGTACTTAACCGACACAGACGTTAAAGTTTTATAAATCCGTACCTGGTAAGCGATAAAGACAAGCCATTTAGTTCTTAATTAGCCGCTAGGAGAGAACTTTGGGATACTGACAAACGCTAATGTTCTAACCGCGTCTTGCTGTCCACAGATGGCTCCACGTGTAATATCCTGCCGCGGTGAAGAAAATGCGTAATTATTTACAAATATTTAATATGAACTGCATTTATACTTATTTTATATACTTTAGCTTTTTTTGCGTTCAACTATATGAAAGTAAACAGTAATTATATTGTATTTTGATACAAATTTGATGGCAAACGTAATTCTATACGAGAATGGAAGTCTTCTACGCAATATATATAAGACACAATTTTTATAAACAGCAGGCTCGACGAGCTCCACTCGCTGATGACCATAATGGACAATAGCATCCACACCACACTACATGATCTGAACTTCGCCGCCCAGAACTCCAACTACGCACAACCACACACCTGATGGCCTCATTGACCTCCTCCCGGTTTAACTACCGGAGATTATGCCCTCCACTACATTCAATATTGCAATTAATAAAGATACTTTCACTCTTATCCTTCCTCACTTTCACCTTCACTCCCCAGGCGTCGCTCAGGGCCTTCGGGTCATGTTCGGCCCCTTGGATCTATCCTTCACCCGCTCGCCGTAATGACGGCCAGCTCTGCACTTACACCAAGAATAATGGGAGTGCTCAGTGCGGGATCCCGAAAAGCCACTTTAATGTCTTCCTCAATTCTCACCCTTCATCTTAGTAGTTAGTAGAAAAAAAAAATTGTTTTTCATTGTAAGATTCCAATTCAAAGACAGCTAGGTTATAACATTTTTTGCTGTATAATTATAGTACCTTGAGGTTTGCGACGAGCTTCCATCACAGCATAACTAGTAACAGAGTTTGGAAAATTATCACGCTTCCCTTGCCCGTAGCTGCTATTGGCCACCCAATGCTTCTTAAACACTGAAATATTTAAATAACAGCTTTGATGAGAGTCTCTTACCTGTTTTCCCTGGTCTTCAATGGCAGTGATATCTCTCTGTGATATGTTCACCTCCTCAAGAGTCACTGGATTGTTTATTTCATGTGTCGCTGTTTAGGGAAGCAAGACAGTCAGTCTTCCACAAGTGAAATACTCTAGCTCCAGAAAGGTATTTCACTTACAAACAACATAACAGAGTTAAACAATTTTTCTTTCATCACATTTTATTTCTACAACGTTTGACATATCCTCTGTTGAGTCATTGTCATCATCACTGTTTCCATTCCATTGTCTTCAATTATAATTGTTTCAAATTTTTCTTCCGTTAGTGTACTTTATCCAAATACTGCTCTTTTATTTCATCCAAATTATGTCATACTTTTACCCATTTCATTTCTCTAAATTGCTCACATGTCTGCCGGTACATCATTTCAGCTTTCATTTTAAAACTTACATTACTGGAAGCATTCCATTGTTCGGCGTCTGTCCATATTAATTCTATAGGATTCAGATCCGGATGTTACGGAGGAAGCCTTATGGTTGCATGACAATTTTTGGTCAATGAAAGTGTCTTTCTGAGTCGCTTTGTTAGCTGGAAATAAATCATACAACTTTCTTTTTCTGCTACCGTCATCACTTGGGATATTGTGAAGTTTTAAACAAGAAAGCATGCCTCCTCTTAAAGAACCTGAAGTTGGAGGTTTATCTACTTGTGTATTATGGTAAGAGACATTATGTATTCCTTGCACCGAGTTCAGGGGTAAATTAGGAATTAACATTATGATTAAAACTTAACATAATTTCAGTATTCATTTGTTTATGAACACTTAACAGGCGTATGACTGTCAGAACACACTACAGTCAACTAAACTGGGGGACCATTGCGGTCTTATACATGAAACTACTATTTTACACATTTACAGAGACGCTCCTTTAATTGTTCATTATCCGTCAAGAGAGGGACTTTGATGACAAGCAAATTGACAAGACAGTATTCTGCTAGGAGTTCATATTGCTGTCCATAGATGGCTGCACCTGTAATATCTTGCCGCAGTGAAGAAAATTGATAATTATTTACAAGGTTTTAAAACGAACTATATTTCTACGGTTGCACATCCCTTAGGTTTATTTGATTTGATTTGATTTCGATAGAAATGTGATCGAAGAAATATTTCTGTGTCGGAATGAAAGTATTGTAAGTTAAGTATATTAGCTACAATTTTAGTTATTTCCTCTGTGAGTTGATTCTATTCTATTTTTTTTCAATTTTTGACATTATGGGCTAGCAGTACGATTGGTAATCGGACTCTAAATGAAATCAAGAAAAATAACACTCAAGTTGCTCGTAATTGCTATAGATGCGTTCCTTTCACTTTACTCAAATGATCGTATAATTTAATACCGTTAGTGCTTATGGATATAAAATGTTTCTTGGGTTTGACTGCAGCTTACGACTTTGAATAGTTTTCATAAAATTTATTAAAGCTTACATTAAATAGTATTATTATTTGTAGCAATAAAAGAATTAGAATAACATAACATAAAATAATAATAATAATAATAATAATAATAATAATAATAATAATAATAATAATAATAATAATAATAATAATAATAATAATAATAATAATAATAATAATAATAATAATAATAATAATAATAATAATAATAATAATAATAATAATAATAATAATAATAATAATAATAATAATAATAATAATAATAATAATGATAACAATGATAACAATGATAACAATAATAATAATGATAATAATAATAATAATAATAATAATAATAATAATAATAATAATAATAATAATAATAATAATAATAATAATAATAATAATAATAATAATAATAATAATAATAATAATAATAATAATAATAATAATAATAATAATAATAATAATAATAATAATAATAATAATAATAATAATAATAATAATAATAATAATAATAATAATAATAATAATAATAATAATAATAATAATAATAATAATAATAATAATAATAATAATAATAATAATAATAATAATAATAATAATAATAATAATAATAATAATAATAATAATAATAATAATAATAATAATAATAATAATAATAATAATAATAATGATAATAATGATAATAATGATAATAATGATAATAATGATAATAATGATAATAATGATAACAATGATAACAATGATAACAATGATAACAATGATAACAATGATAACAATGATAACAATGATAACAATGATAACAATGATAACAATGATAACAATGATAACAATGATAACAATGATAACAATGATAACAATGATAACAATGATAACAATGATAACAATGATAACAATGATAACAATGATAACAATGATAACAATGATAACAATGATAACAATGATAACAATGATAACAATGATAACAATGATAACAATGATAACAATGATAACAATGATAACAATGATAACAATGATAACAATGATAACAATGATAACAATGATAATAATGATAATAATGATAATAATGATAATAATGATAATAATGATAATAATGATA
Organism: Mantis religiosa; assembly: GCA_030765055.1. Taxonomy (NCBI): domain Eukaryota; kingdom Metazoa; phylum Arthropoda; class Insecta; order Mantodea; family Mantidae; genus Mantis; species Mantis religiosa. The sequence goes on along the minus strand of CM060953.1, from coordinate 19,179,082 downwards.
ATAATGATAATAATGATAATAATGATAATAATGATAATAATGATAATAATGATAATAATGATAATAATGATAATAATAATAATAATAATAATAATAATAATAATAATAATAATAATAATAATAATAATAATAATAATAATAATAATAATAATAATAATAATAATAATAATAATAATAATAATAATAATAATAATAATAATAATAATAATAATAATAATAATAATAATAATAATAATAATAATAATAATAATAATAATAATAATAATAATAATAATAATAATAATAATAATAATAATAATAATAATAATAATAATAATAATAATAATAATAATAATAATAATAATAATAATAATAATAATACTAAGGCGTTCAAAGTCAATATTTACTTGTATACATTTATTGTAACATCCCCGCAGCGTGTCAGATGACTTCCTCGTGATGTTGAAACTAAACAATTCGTTTTGTCCTTGAAGGTAGGAATTACTGAAATATCTCTTATGATTTTCTTAGCTACTTTGTTTCCATAGTTACCGCAGTTCTACAGGATGGTATTGTAGACGTGACTAATATAAACAAGTTAGGATAGACAATGCATAGTATACAACTAAACATAAAGCAGTTAATTTCCTTAAACCTAATTGGTAACAGATGCTGATAAATTTGTATTTAACCAAGGTGGATTAGAATATTAGATTAGAATGTCTTTAAAACTGCTTCCCGAATTCAACTCGTTGCTGGCGTTTTCAAGAGTTAATGTCTCTAATATCTCAAAACTGGAGCTAATCACCTGTCAGTGCGACACTGTACGGCGATTAACTACCTTCTTGTATCATGTAGCCCTCTGTATTTATGTTTCTTTAACAGTTCTGATGGCCCAATACATAATAGGGAAGATTGTTACTCCAAATATCATTGGATCGGGTCCTGCAGTGTAGTTAAGTTCTTGCTTTTTTCTATACATTTCTCAGAAGAAAGTCTAACTCCCTAATAATAGCAACATGTGAAACTATTCGAAAGGTATAAGGAATTGTGTACAGAGTACGACAGTCATATGTTCGCCGCTGCCAACTTTCCACTGAAAACGCAGTCGCCATTTCGAGCAGTTTGTATAAACCTGATGTAAAGAGTTGCATTTACTTTTACTTTATGTAAGTTCGATCATCCTTTAAGCCATCTCCAATTTAGATGTAGAACATTTTAAGGTATTAAGAAGGATTTAATCTTTGTTAGAAACAATTGTAATTAACTACACAACAAGGTCAAATTACTCCGTCAAATAAACACATTCATTCAAAAATTAACAGCTTGGATGAAACATAAGCAAACTACCAAGCAAAGAATGAAAAAATTAAGCTATCAAGAAAAGTGGAGACTCTAAGCATTGATGTTTTACTTGAAGGATAATGTTATAGCTATTTCACCAGAGGGAGTCCTCGGGCAAGTCTCTTCATTTTCGTGTGTTATGTACTCAACTGTTATTATCACTTGCAGTGTCGCTCTGGTACTTTAGAACCTTTCAGCCGTAACTTCCACATATGAACCAATACACAAATTACTTCTTTAAGATATCTCTACTTGCTCTGGAAATATTTGGTGTAGTTAGCTCCCTGTATACTTACCTTAATGACCTTGGGATTGGTTAAGTAATTTAGCCTTCCTCACTGACATTTCTCAACATTTCAATAAACTTAATCGTCATCTTCATAGAAAGTTCCACAACATAGTTCATATGTATGACATGGTTACATCATTGGTAAACATAACAGAGGTATGGAAATCCAATCTGATGAAGAAAGAGTTTCATAAATTTAAATGTTTAAGATCTCTTCCCAATATTACTGTAACAAACCTGAATAAATATACTGGTCTGTTAGATAACGTAAAGAGCGAACTTACAGTAAAGCGATTCTGTGATTTTAAATCCATGGAAAATGATTTTGTTCTGTTTGCTAATCCTCTTGCAGTAGATTTACATAAGCTTAAACCCGAATTACAGCAGAAAGTCGCTGATTTACAATGTGAAACTATGTTCGCTTCAGTGTAAAGCTTTGACTGATTAGGATATATTTAAACATCTGAAAGGAGATACATATCCATCTTTTAGATCGTAGCAGCTATGTTTGGATCCACATATTGTGACTCTGTGGGTTCGTAGAAGCAAAATACCAAGTTGCAGAAATTCCAAATGTTCTTTATTTCTGTAGAAATATGCTCTGTTCTATTCTTACAGTAGTCTCATTACGTCACATACACAATCACAATCTACCAAGGTCGATGACCACAACAACAGCGTTCTGACTACATCTGTTTGCTACATCTGCTCTCGTTACAACACTCTACAACTGTTTACTCCTACTACTCTGTTTACGACTGCCTTTTCCCGAGTAGCTGCTTCCTTAAATACCTCATTGATAATTCGAGACTGACTGTAACAATCACTAGATATTTCTGGAACAAACAACAAATCGAATGTTCTATAAAACAGTCAAGACGTCACCAGAATGTTCCAATTACCTCACTTATCTGTGTCAGTATGTCTTTTATCTCGCGCTATCTTTATCTGTTTTGGTAGGCTCTTTATTTCCACACTGTCTGCCTATCAGTTCCTTTGTGTAAACAAGCCGCGCGAACCATTTTAGCGAGTACGCCGCCAGTCGTAAAAAGGGATTCGGCCCAATATATATGCCAACAATTATTTTCCAAATAAAACTTATTAAATCGAAGCAATAAATGCGATTAACAAATGATAATTTACATGCTCTCCCGAGAATGGCTATTTGAGATACGTCACTAGATTTCCATGGCACATTACAAATAGAAGTGAGGTGAAATATGTTGCACAAATATTTAGGCCTACCTAAGGTATCGTAGACCAAAACAGATGGATTCAAGTATTTGTACAATTATTTATTGTACTTGTAGCGACTCCAGCACTGACTCTGAACGAAGGTACATGCCTTCACCTGTTCGACATTACGTCATGTGCATCGCGGGTTGCACACTCAGACGTCATAATGCTCCCTCATTGAGTACATGCTTGCCGATGTCCAGTTTAGTATTTAACCGACATACAGACGCACGTAGTGTCACGTGAAAAGTTCTATAAATACATACTACGTACGTTATAAAGACACGCTCTTTTAGTTCTTAATTAACCGCCAGGAGAGAAACATTACTTCTTAAACTTCTTAAACATATAGATAATACTCTTCCAACCTTGTCTTGCTGTCCATAGATGGCTCCAACTGTAATATCCTACTGCGCCGAAGAACGTGTCTAATTATTTCCAAAGTATTAACAGGAACTGTATATAAACTTTTTGCGTATATTTTAATTTTATTTCCTTTTATTGTATAAAAGTATGTAGTCATTACATATATTTTGATACAAATTTGACCGAAAAAGTAATTCCGTATAAGAATGGAAGACATCTGACTTAAACATATAAACTACAATTTTTACAGCTATAATTCGTAATTTAGATGGATGATGGGGTAAATAGCTTTTTAAATGCTTGTGTTCTGCAATTATGGTTTTCTGAGAATACTAGCTCCAAGATAAAATTAGCAACAAGGAGCGATCAGAGCATGACTAGTAATAGAGTTTGGAATGAAATTACAAGAATTCGCGCTCACTAAGCTTCTAGCTGGGGCATTGTTCTTGAACAGAGTAATATTTAAATGATATCTTTGATGCGAATCTCTTACCTGTTTCCATGGACTTCAGTGACAGTGATATCTCACTGCGATGACTTCACCCTCTCAAGAGTCACCTGTTGCTTTATTTCATATATCGGTATTCAAGGAAATCGTTCAGTCTCCAAAAAATTAAATACTTTTATTCCATGAAAAATTGTCACTTGCAACAACATAAAACTCAGTAAAATAATTTTGCCTTTAGTCTTATTTTAAAACGTCTACGTATGACATCTTCGTCTGTTAAGTCATTATTAATGTCATCCTCCTCACTGTTTCCATCCCATTGTCACCAATTATAATCCTTTCAATTTTTACATTGAAACCAGACGTTAAATATAACACATTTCATTTTAGGTTCTCTTACAAGGTGGTGTCGAAATTTTAATTTTCCATCATATTGCTTTCCAACGTGGCTAATGCAGTAGAACCCTGAACACATTTTAATATACAGATTTCTTGTTCTATATCGTGATTCTCGTTCCATAAATGGTACCTACTGCCGATTTGCCTGTTCTTGATGTTTCCAAAATACTCTTTAAGCCAAATGTTAAACTTACATTTGGTTTTTGACATTGTAAAGCTTTGTCAGTCTCTTCAGTTTATCGGATACACACCTGAGCTTTGGTCTGTAGGCTTCTCCTTTGTCTTGTGTCTTTGTGGGTTGGTAAAATTAAAAGTCAAGTTTGCAGAATTTCAAAATGCCCTTTATTTCCATAGAAAAGCTGTTTGTACAGCCCTTTGCAGCAGGATAACGTAACACACACCAACACAGTCTCTCGTGGCTTCACCTCACGAAAACAAACAAAAGAATTCACTTTCAAATCACTACACGATTACCAGTTCTCAACTCGAAATACATAGTTCAAATGTACACACACTGCAACCTAACGCCATTCACTGACTGACAGCTCCACTTCACTCCACTAGGTGCTGGCTGGTTGTATACAGCCAGATGGTTTTTGCTGCGTGCCCACCCGTCAAAGGTTCTGCCGCAGGTAAGGTTAGAATTTGGAATTTGTAGGATGATGTGGTGTAGGTTTGAGGTTGGGATTAAATTTTTGAGGTTCCAGAATGTACCTTTGGGTTGAAGGGGGGGATGCAGTACTTTGCACCCAATTTTTATTTTAGTTTAAATTTAGATGCCAAACAGGTTAGGAGATTTATGAGGAGCTCAGCTGTAGCTGCTGATAGGATTAGCTCCTGGGTTATCTGGGGTCATGTCCGCATGCCATACGGGGGACCCGCTGCAGTCTAGATCGGCGTGTGGTGGGGTCATAATCTCCCAATGATCTAACAAAAAATAAATGCTTTGTGACAATACTATATGATTTCGAAAGCTGTTGTTCACTGAGCTTATTCTGTGGACAGACTAATATGTTCTTTTGGAATGGGTTTTACTCCAGGAATGGGAAACATTAGCAATATATGGAGCATCGAGTACCAGTTCAACTCAACATTATGTTAATTTTAAAAAAAATATACGCATAAGCACTCTTGCAAGGCACTGAATTTAAAAGTCCAGTTTTGTATTTAACCGACACACTTACGTGAGAAGTTTCATAAATAGGTATCACGTATGATACAAAAGACACGCTGAATTAGTTCTTAATTAACCGCCAGCAGAGGACTCTAGTTGACAAAAGAATTTACCAGTGGTTATGCCCCAAACTCGTCTTGCTGTCCACAGATGGCCCCACCTGCAATATCCTACTGAAATGAAGAAAACTTTCACTATTTACAAATTTTTCATATGATCAGTATTTGTACTCTTTGCATATACTTTATCTTTGTTTGCCTTTAACAATATGCAAGTAAACAGTAATTAGAATATATTTTGATACAAATTTGACCGAAAAAGTAATTTTATATGAGAATGGAAGTCATCGGAATTAGATATATAAACCACAATTTTCATAAGAGTTTTATTCTATGACTTGAATTCTGTTGTCTTCTTTTGAACGATTTTAACGTACAGCTATAGTACTCTGAGGGTATCAACAAGGTGCGATCACAACATGACTAGTAATAGAGTTTGGAATAATATCACGCTCCCATTGCCCATAGCTGCTATTGCCTAGGTATTTGTTCTTGAAAACTGATATATTTAAATGAAATCTTTGATGCGAGTCTCTTACTTGTATTCCCTGTCCTTCAATAGCAGTGATATCTCACTGTGATAACTTCACTCCCTCAAGAGTCACTGGATTATTTATTTCATGTGTCGCCATTTAAGGAAGCAGGTCAGTAATTCTTTAACAAATTAAATACTATGGTTCCAAAAAGCTTTTGCATTTACACTCAACCTAAATTTGAGTCAAACAATTTTGCCTTTAATCATCTTTTATTTCCTCCACATTTGAAAAATCTTCTCATGTAATCACTGTAATTGCCATCACTGTTTCTATTCCATTGTCTTCAATTATAATTCTTTCATTTGTATCTTCCGTTAGTGCACTTTCTCTTAATACTGTTGTTTTATTTCATTCATATGATGTCAAACATTTCCCATTCCATTTGTCCAATTTACTCAAATCATCGCCGGCAGAACATTTTGTCGTTCATTTTGAAGGTTACATTTCTGAAAGCAACTCATTGTTTGGCATCTGTCCATATTAATTCTATAGGATTCAGATCCGGATGTAACGGACCAAGCCTTGTGGTTGAACGATTATATTTCTGACAATATTTGGTCAATTAAAGTATTTATCTTAGTGCCTTTGTTAGCTGGAAATGAATAGTACAATTTTGTTTTAGTGCTATTGTCGTCACTTTCGATATTGTGATTTTGTAACCAAGAAAGTATACCTCTTCTTAAAGAACTTGGCGTTGGTGATTTATCTACTTGTGTATTAAGGTAGGAGACATTATCTAATGCTAGCATCGAGGTCAATTAGGAATTAACATTATGATTACACATTACACATAATTTCAGTATACATTTGTTTATCAACACTTAATAGACGTATGTTTGTGATATGTCCTTACAGTCAACTGTACTCGGGAAGGGGGTAGTTTCACTGAGTATAGGAGTGGGAAAGAGACAGACGGAAATTTGGATTTGAGCTCGTTGAAGATGAAAGTCAGTGTTCTGGAAACATTGCCGGACGTATACATGAAATTACTATTTTACATATTTACAGGACACGTTCTTTTAACTGTTAATTAACCGTCAAGAGACGAACTTTGGTTGACAAGTAAATTGTGATAAACATCTGTTCCTACCGCGTCTTGTTGTTCACAGATGGCTCCATCTGTAATATCTTACCACAGTGAAGAAACTGGCAGAGTTTTACAAAAGTTTTGAAATGAACTGTATGTGTAATGTTGCATTTGTCTTAGGCTTATTTGATTTTTACGCCTTGAAAATAAAAATTAATTAAAGTTTAGTTTGATAGAAATGTGACCGAACAAACTATTATGTATGGGAGTGCAAGTCTTCTAAGTTAAGTATATAATCTACAATTTTGCAGTGTTTCTCTATGAGATAGTTCTAATCAGACACTAATTTTGTGAAGATTTGTTTGCTCTATAGTTACGGCAGTATGATATGATTACATCTGAACACACTCGTCGTGTATGTGATAAGCTGAGGTAAACATCTATGTACTGCGAATTTGTCCCGTTACGTTTGCTCGCTTTTCCATGTATGTTCTCACACATGCTGAAATATTAAGCGAACTTCTCTGTCAGTATCTGTATCACTGTACATCTCAGCATCTGTATGATACTTGCTACATAGAGACAAAGACAGATATATCTTCCACTTGTATCGCCCTCTTGCCGTCGAACTGGCAACACTCAACGTAGTATAACCGTATTGGCTTAACCCATGTTCGTTCTTATTTTGTAGCTACTCAAATATGAATTCAAATACACTGACACGCCATTATGTTGTTGTGATGGAGATTTAAAAATATATATGAGTAAAGTTGCCAATGTAATTTTGTATGAACAATATGATATATTTAGCAATATTGCATTATCACCACAAATAATGCATATATATAAAAGTGCAGAAATAACCAAACAAAAACTACTAACCAAGGTCCGTGTATATACAGCGTTTTCTCTGGCGTTGGATGAAAGCAGTGACATCGTTGACACAGAGCACAGGGAACATACCACAGGGTCAGAATTATTTCAAGCACTTAAGAAATGTGTAGAAGAAAGGAAACTGAATCTAAGGTATCTTGTATCCATAGTAACAGATGGGGCACAAAATATGACTGTTGAAAATATAGGACTAACTGGGAGAGTGAAACGTTATATAAGTTAAATGGAATAAACAATAACACATTCGTACATCAGGAAGCATTGCGTGTAAAATACTAAATATGAAATATGTAATAGACATAGTTACTACAGACTATAAATAAAATCAAACTCCTTGATACATCCAAAATTTCGCAAACTACTGGAACACTTAGGGCGTTCTTATGAAGATCTTTGATACTACACATAATTTGACCGAACGAAGGTACATGCCTTTCCGTGTACGACATTACGTCATGTGCACTCCGGGTTGCGCCCTGAGACGTCATTCTTCTCCCTCATTGAGTACATGCTTGCCGATAGGCAGTTTATTTAACCTATATACAGACGCACGCACATCCACGTGAACAGTTTTGCAAAATACATACCACGTGCATTATAGAGACACGGTGTTTTAGTTCTTAATTAACCGCCAGGAGAGCAATGTTAATTGTCAAACATGTTGTGAGATAGCAATCTTCCAACCGCGTCTTACTGTCCACAGATGGCTCCACCTGTAATATGCTACTATGGTGATGAAAATTTATAATTACTTAGAAATGTTTGATATGAACTCTATTTATTCTCTTTGCACATACTTTAGCTTTGTTTGCTTTTAACTGTGTGAAAGTTTACAGTAATCAGAATGTATTTAAAAGCAAATTTGACCGAAGAAATAATTCTGTACCAGAATAGAAGTCAATTAAATATATAAGACACAATTTTTATAACTATTTTATTGCATGATTTGAATACAATGCATGAAACCCATTTGCTATAAAGTTCTTTTGCTGTAGAATTATAGTACCCTGAGATTTTGCAGCACAGTGCGATCACAACATAACTAGTAACAGAGTTTGAAATAATATCAAAGTTCCGTTGCCCATAGCTGCTATGCCCGGCGCAATGGCTCTTGAACAATGTAATATTTTAATGAAAGCTTTTATGCGAGTCTCTTAGCTGATTTCCTTGTCCTCCATTGGCATTGGTATCTAATTGCGATGACTTCGCCCTCTGAAGTATCACTGGATTTGTCTATAAAGAGTAAAATTAAGTCATACTTTTAAAACTTGTAACTTCACTCACGTCATTTTACAACTTTTTCGAAACAGTTGCAGTTTCATCATAAGCTGATTAGCGACTCTCAGCGTTGTTGTCTGGATCTCTTGTAATTGGTAACGTCTCTCAGAAGATACTTGACATATGTTCAATAGACCACTCACTGATGGCACATCAAAATTTACAGTATGTGAAATGCTTCTAATAATAAAATTTATTGCTATGTTGTAAGTTCAAGTTTTGCTAACAATGGTTTTAGTAGTTTGATCTCGTCCCCGATGTGGTGATTATCATTCCAGAAATGAAGAGCAACTGGCGATTTTTCTATTGTTTATATTATATGTTTCTATGGTGTGCTCTTAACCAAGTTTTTAAATTACTCTTCGTAAAACTAATGTAAAATATGTCACAGTTTTCAAAAAATATTCCTGATTTTTGTTCTGCTGTGATGGTGCTGTTAAGCGATTATTTAACAATTTTTAGAGTGAGAATCTGTTTTGTGGAGCTAGCTTGATGCCATTATCTTTAAATATCCGTTTAACATTCAGAAATTCCGAGGGGTGGTAAGTAAATTTGTTGTATTTCCAGTTTTCATTTATGTTTTGAAGAGCAGTGATCTGTTTATACTTCTTTTAGTTATTGCCCCGATTGAACATTTTTTGGTTGAGTTAGGATTGAGACCATTTTTCCTGTATTTAATGTATATGTAAATTCCTCATATTGTTTTTGATCTAAAGGTATGCTGTTCAGTCTAAAGATCAAACTTCTAAGAGCAGCTAATTTAGGTCACAGAGGATTGAAACTAATTATCTGTGTTTGTAGGTTTTCTGTAGATTCCAAATTGTACACTGTCATTTTGTCTTACGATCGCTAAATCTAAGAAAGACAATTGATGCCTCACTTGGTAGAGTATGTCACAGAGCCGAATATAATACAACGCTGTGTGGAAACATTTGTTTTCCATCTTCTAGATTTTCAAGTTATTGATGAGTGATGCACAATAAAGACAAGATCAGTGCTACTGTCACAAAATTCTAGATATTCCTTTCATTTGTCACGAAATGAATGCTATACATGTATAGCGTTTAAATTAAAATCTGTGGCGTCGTTCTTGAGAAAGTAAAACATTTTGAAACATTCCTATAAGTTAAGGAGTATGATACAATGAAGCACAAAAGCCCGCCTCGGTAGCGTAGATGGTAGCGTGTCTGCCTCACGTTCAAGAGTTTCCGAGTTCGAATCTCGGTCTGAGTGAGTTACTTGGATAAGGTTTTTCCGGTTTTTTCCCTTATCCTTAAAGACGAATGTCGGGTAGCTCAAAGCTCAATGGACCCCGGACTCATTTGAGTATCATTTCCCCAATCTCATTCACCGTCCGATATGACTTAACGTTGGACATAAAATTACAAAGAAAAAAATATTATAAATAAATAAAAAAATAAAATAAAGCACAAAGTTTATATAATTTTTGGTCGAACTACTTCTCGATGCTCCATATATTGCTTCTATTTGCCTGGATTATGTTTCCTCAGGACCTTCCTAACATCCTCAGCTAATATTCACTAGTGAATTTTGACTTGATGAACTCCCTGGAGGCGATGCGGGCGTCTCTGTTTTTACCTTCGTCAACTTGATATTCATATACATTGGCGGCGCCGTGGTTGAGTTGTTAAACCACTCGTCTATCACCATGGCGGTCCAATCGCAGCGACCACAAAGTGATATTTGTGGTGGACAACACGGTGCTGGGGCGAGTTTTCTCCGGATTCTCCTTTTTCTTCCACCATCTCATTACACTAGTACTCCAACTGATGTGTCATCAGTGTCTCACTGTCTGTGGTGTCGTATGTAGCAAAAGCGGACGTTAAAGACTACACATTTCATTTTAGGTTCTCTTCTAAAGCGGAGCTTCGGTGAAGGAAAAGGCGTTCCTTTGCAAAATGAGTGTAGCCCTGTGATGGTAAACACTAGCAATAAATGGAGCATCAAGCACCAGTTCGTCTCAAAATTATACTAATTTTCAAAAAAGTTACACATAAGGACCTGTTTTGCAGACGGCTAATTCCAGTGAAAAGTTCTTGCAAGGCAGTGAATGTAAATGTCCAGTGTAGTATTTAACCGACCCACAGACACACACAGTTTGTTGAATATAAAGCATGTACGTCATAAAGACACGCTTTTTACTTCTTAATTAACCGCCAGTTTGACACACCAATTGAAAGATGGTAATGATCATACCTCGTCTTGCCGTCCAAAAATGGCTCCAGCTGTAATGTCCTACCGTGGTAAATAAAACTTGTAATTATTTAGAAAGTTTTAAAACGAAATGAACCCGTAAGGTCTGTAGGTGTATTGGGTTTATTCGCGTTTCACGTAATAAAAGTAAACAGTAATTAGAATGTATTTTGACAAAAATTTGACCTAAGAAGTTATTATGTATGAGAATGGAAGTCAGCTGTATTAAATATATAAACCACAAACTTTTTAATCTTTTTTCATGGTATTCAACGGATTAAACACTTAAGTTGTGCAATTATTTTGACCTAATTGCGTCCCTTCTGCTGCTGGATTCATTATATTATTTCAATTAATTTGAAGTTGAGTTATAAATCTTTTTGCTGTGCAGTTATGATACCTTGAGGTTTGCAACAAGTTTCTATCACAAGAGCTGGCTTCCGCCTGCCTGTGAGGCATCTGAGCACAGTGCGCTTGACAGGATAGAGGGAAGTAACTAATGTTCAGGTGTGGGACTTACCAAGCCCAGATATGGTGTCAGGGGAAAGTGGCCCTGTTAAGTTCTGGTTACCCAAAGCATCCTTGGGCGACCGGTAGCTCGGTCGGCGTCGAGGAACCCTTGTGTCGTGACGGACAAGAGTGTTCACCAGGTTATTAGGATGGGAGTCTAGCTTACTGTAGGTGGTGCGTGATCTCTCCCTCACAACGTCTACAATGTACGGGACTCTGGAATAGGTGCTTCTTGAACACTGAAGTATTTAAGTGAAAGCTTTGATGCGAGTCTCTTACTTGTTTTCCCTGGTCTTCAATAACAGTGATATCTCTCTGTAATAACTTCACCTCCTCAGGAGTCACTGGATTGATTATTTCATGTGTCACTATTTAGAGAAGCCGTACAGTTGGTCTCCAAATACTCTAGTTCCAGAAAGGTGTTTCAGTTACACACAACTTAATAGAGTTAAACAATTTTGCCTTTTATCATATTTTATTTCTTTTACGTTTGACACATCTTCGTCAGTTGAATCATTGCCATCATCATTATTTCCATCTCATTGTCTTCAATTGTAATCCTTTCAATATTTTCTTCCTTTAGTGCATTATTTTCTAACAGTGATCTTTTATTTCATCCACATTATGACATACTTTTTCCCATTTCATTTCTCCAATTTGCTCAAATGTCTGCCGGTACAACATTTCAGCTTTCATTTTAAAACTTACATTTCTGTAAGCATTTTTTGTTCGGCATCTGTCCATATTAATTCTATAGGATTCAGATCCGGATATTACGTAGGAAGTCTTATGGTTGCATGACAATATTTGGTCAATCAAAGTGTCTTTCCGAGTCGGTTTGTTAGCTGGAGATATATTATACAATTTTCGTTTTCTGCTACAGACATCACTTGGAATATTGTGAATTTTTAAACAAGAAAGCATGCCTCCTCTTAAAGAACTTGACGTTGGAGGTTAATCTACTTGTGTATTATGGTAAGAGACATTATCTATTCCTAGCACCGAGTTAAGGGGTAAATTAGGAATTAACATTATGATTAAAAACTAAACATAATTTCAGTATTCATTTGTTTGTTAACATTTAATAGGCGTATAACTGTCATAGCACATTACAGTCAACTGAACTGGGGGACCATTGCGGGACTTATACATGAAACTACTATTTTACACACTTACAGAGACGCTCCTTTAATTGTTCACTAACCGTCAAGAGATAAACTTTGCTTGACCAGCAAATTGGTAAGACAGTATTCTGAAACGACCTCGTTTCGCTGTCAGTAGATGGCACCTCCTGTAATATCTTGCCGGGGTGAAGAAAATTGGTAATTATTCACAAGGTTTTAAATCTAACTATATTTCTGCTGTTACACATCCCTTAGGTTTACTTGGTTTCTGCCCTATGAGGATAAACGATAATTAGAATGTATTTCGATAGAAATGTGACCGAAAAAATATTTCTCTGTGGGAATGAAAGTCTGGTAAATTAAGTATATTATCTACAATTTTATTTATTTCCTCCGTGAGTTGGTTCCATCCTAATGCTTGCACGTTTTGACATTGTGGGATAGCAGTATGATTAGTAATCGGACTCTAAATGAAATTAAGAAAAATCACACTCAAGTTGCCCGTATTTGCTATAGATGCATTCCTTTTACTTTACTCAAATGATCGTATAATTTAATACCGTTAGTACTTATGGATATAAAATGTTTCTTGGGCTTTGACTGCAGCTTACGACTTTGAATAGCTTTCATAAAGTTTATTAAAGCTTACATTAAATATTATTATTATTTGTAGCAATACAACAACTAGGATAACATAAAATAATAGTTATTCGTTCAAAGTCCATATTTACTTGTATACATTTATTGTAACATTCCCGCAACGTGTCAGATGACTTCCTCGTGATGTTGACGCTAAACAATTCATTTTGTCCTTCAAGGTAGGAATTACTGAAATATCTCTTATGATTTTCTTAGCTACTTTGTTTCCATAGTTACCGCAGTTCTAGAGGATGGTATTGTAGTCGTGATTAATATAAACAAGTTAGGATAGACAATGCATAGTCTGCAACTAAGCATAAGGCAGTTAATTTCCTTAAACCTAATTGGTAACAGATGCTGATAAATTGGTATTTAACCATGGTGGATAAAAATATAAGATTAGAATGCCCTTAAAACTGCTTTCCGAATTAACGCGTTACTGGTGTTTTCAAGAGTTAATGTCTCTAATATCTCAAAACTGGAACTAATCACCTGCCAGTGCGACACTGTACAGCGATTAACTACCTTCTTGTATCATGTAGCCCTCTGTAATTGTGTTTCTTTAACAGTTCTGATGGCCCAATACATAATAGCGAAGATTGTTACTCCAAATATCATTGTTTCGGGTCCTGCAATGTAGTTAAGTTCTTGCTTTTTTCAATACATTTCTCAGAAGAAAGTATAACTCCCTAATAATACCAACACGTGAAACTATTCGAAAGCTATAAGGGATTTTGTATAGAGTACGACAGTCATATGTTCGCCGCTGTAAACTTTTCACTGAAAACGCAGTCGCCATTTCGAGCAGTTTGTATAAACCTGATGTAAAGCGTTGCATTTACTTTTACTTCATGTAAGTTCGTTAATCCTTTAAGCCATCTCCAATTTAGATGTAGAACTTTTTAAGGTATTAATCAGGATTTAACATTTGTTAGAAACAATTGTAATTAATTGCACAACAAGGTCAAATTACTCCGTAAAATATGCAAATTCATACAAAAATTAACAACTTGGACAAAACATAAGCGAGCTACCAAACAAAGAGTGAAAAAAATTAAACTATTAAGAGAAGTGGAGACTCCAAGCCCTGATGTTTCAGTTGAAGGATAATGTTATAGCTATTTCACTAGGGGGAGTGCTCCGGCAAGTCTCTTCATTTTCGTGTATTACGTACTCAACTGGTATTATCACTTGCATTATCGCACTGGTACTTTAGAAGCTTTCAGCCGTAACTTCCACATATGAACCAACACACAAATTACTTCTATAAGATATCTCTACTTGCTCCTTAAATACTTCCTATAATTAGCTCCCTGTATACTTACATTAATGACCTCGTGATTGGTTAAGTGATTTAGCCCTTCTCACTGACATTTCTCAACATTTCAATAATCTTTATCGTCATCTTCAGAGATTGTTCCACAGTATAGTTCATGTGTATGACATGGTTAGATCATTCGTAAACAAGACAGATGTATAGAAAGCAAATTTTAAAAAACAATTTCATCGATTTACAGGTCTAAAGATCTCTTCCCAATATTTCTCTAACAAACCTGAATAAATATATCGGCCTGTTAGATAACGTAAAGATCGAACTTAAAGTAAGCTGATTCAGTGATATTAAATCCATGCAGAATGATTTTGCTCTGTTTGCTAATCCTCTTGCAATAGATTTACATAGGCTTAAACCAGAATTACAGGATAAAGTCGCTGATTTACAATGTGATACATATATTCAATTTCAATGTAAGGATTTGACTGATTTGGATATATTTAAACATCTGAAAGCAGATACATATCCATCTCGTAGATCGTAGCAGATATGTCTGGATCAACATATTGTGACTCTGTGGGTTCGTAGAATCAAAATTCCAAGTTGCAGAAATTAAAAATGTTCTTTATTTCTGTAGAAATACGCTCTGTTCTATTTTTACAGAAGTCTCATTACGTCACATACACAATCACAATCTACCAAGGTCGATGACCACATCAACAGAGTTCTGATTACATCTGTTTACTACATCTGCTCTCGTTACAACACTCTACAACTGTTTACTCCTACTGCTCTGTTTACGACTGCCTCTTCGCGAGTCACCGCTTACTTAAATACCTCATTGATAATTCGAGACTGTTCTGTAACAATCACTAGATATCTCTGGAACAAACAAGAAATCGAATGCTCTATAAAACAATCAAGACGTCACCAGAATGTTCCAATTACCTCACTTATCTGTGTCAGTAAGTCTTTTATCTCGCGCTATCTTCATCTGTTTTTGTAGGCTCCTTATTTCCACACTGTCCACCTATCGGTTACTTTGTGTAAACAAGCCGCGCGAACACTTTTAGCGAGCACGCCGCCAGTAGTAAAAAGGGATTCGTTCCAATATATATGCCAGAAATTTTTTTCCAAAATGAAACTTATAAAATCGAAAAAACGGGATTAACAAATAATAATTTACATGCTGTACCGAGAGTGTCCATTTGTGATACATCACTGGATATTAAAAGCACATTACACTGACTCTGAACGAAGGTACATGCCATCACTTGTTCGACATTACGTCATGTGCATTGCGGGTTGCACACTCACACGTCATAATGCTCCCTCATTGAGTACATGCTTGCCGATAGGCAGTTTAGTATTTAACCAACATACAGACGCACATACACTCACGTGAAAAGTTCTATACATACATACAAGTACGTCATAAAGACACCCTCTATTAGTTCTTAGTTAACCGCCCGGAGAGCAACATTAATTCTTAAACATATTGTCAGATAATACTCTTCCAACCTAGTCTTGCTGTCCAAAGGTGGCTCCACCTGTAATATCTTACTGCGGTGAAAACAACTTTCATTATTTACAAATTTTTAATATCAGTGTATTTATACTCTTTGCATATACTTTATCTTTGTTTGCTTTTAACTATATGCACGTAAACGGTAATTTGAATATGTTTTGATACAAATTTGACCGAAAAAGTAATTTTATATGAGAATGGAAGTCATCTGAATTAGATATATAAAACACAATTTTTATAGGTGTTTCATTCTATGTTTTGAATTCAATTTTATCCTCTACAGCAGCTATAGTACCCTGAGGTTAGCAACGAGGTGTGTTCAAAGCATGACTAGTAATAGAGTTTGGAATAATATGCTCCCGTTCCCCGTAGCAACGCAATGGATCTTGAACCCTGAAATATTTAAGTGAAAACATTGATGAGAGTCTCTTACCTGCTTCTCCTGGTCTTCAATAGCAGTGATATCTCACTGTGATAACTTCACTCCCTCAAGTGTCACTGGATTGTTTATTTCATGGGTCACCATTTAGGGAAGCAGGACAGTAAATCTTTAACAAATTAAATACTATGGTTCCAAAAAGTTTTTGAATTTATACACAACTTAAATCGCAGTTAAACCATTTTGTCTTTAACCATATTTTATTTCTTCCATGTTTGAAAATCCTTTCTTGTAATCATTGTAATCGTCATCACTGTTTCCATTCCATTGTCTTCAATTACAATTCTTTCATTTGTTCCCTCCGTTAGTGCACTTTTTCTTAATACTGCTGTTTTATTTTAACCATATGATGTCATACGTTTCCCATTCCATTTGTCCAATTTCCTCAAATCATCGTCGGCTGAACATTTCGTCGTTCATTTTGAAGGTTACATTTCTGAAAGCAACTCATTGTTTAGCATCTGTCCATATTAATTCTATAGGATTCAGATCCGGATGTGATGGAGGAAGCCTTATGGCTGCTTGGTTGTTTTACTGACAATATTTGGTCAGTCAAAAGGTGATTCTGACTGGAATTAAATAGTACAATTTTGTTTTTGGTGCTACTGTCATCACTTGGGAAATTGTGATTTTGTAACTGAAAATAATAAACTTTACGTTGGAGTTTATCTACTTGTGTATTATGGTCGGAAACATTACCTAATTCTAGCACCGAAATAAGGGGCGAATTTGGAATTAATATTATGATTAGGTTTTTAACATAGTTTCAGTATTTATTTGTTAATGTACACTTGATAGGCATTTGACTGTCGCTGTACATTACAGTCAACTGTACTTGGTAATCGAGTTTACTGAGTATAGGAGTTGGCAAGAGACAAAACAGAAAGAAGTTTAGATCTGAGCTCGGTGAAGATGAAACTCAGTGTTCTGGAACCATTGCGTGACTTATACATGAAAATACCATTTTAAACATTTACAGGATACGCTCTTTTAATTGTTAATTAACCGTAAAGAGAGGAACTTTGGTTAACAAGCAAATTGACAGATAATATTTTGCTCCGAACGCGTCTTGCTGTTCATAGATGGCTCTAGCTGTAGTATCTTGCCGCGGTGAAGAAAATTGGTAATTATTTACAAAGTTATAAAACTAACTATATTTGTACCGTTGTATACACGTTAGGTTTATTAGATTTTTAACTCATGGAAATAGAAATTGATTAGAATAAATTGTGACAGAAATGTTACTGAAGAAATAATTCTGTGTGGGAATGAAGGTATTCTAAGTTAATTATATAATCTACAATTTTTGCTAAAGATGCATTTCTTTTACTTTACTCAAACGATCGTGTGATGATATATCGTCATCTCTTAACCATGCAACACCTTTCGTAAGTTCTGGCTGTACCCGACAATTTCAAATTATTTTCACAGTTTTTGTTAAAGCTCAACTAAAATTAATTATTATTTTACCCGTAGCAATAGAACAACTAGCATAAAGTAAAAGGAATACTTAGCCATTCAACACCCTGTAGAGCTACGGTAACCGTGGAAACAAAGTAGGTAAGAAAATCATGAGATGTTTCAGTAATTCCTACAGTGAAAGTCAATATTAATTGTTTAGACTCAACATTAGGACGAATCAATTTGACACGTTGCGAGAATGTTACAATAAATGTATACAAAGTCAAAAATATGTTTACATCTAAACTGTAGGATTTGATGGCTGAGGCTGTTTCGTCTGTGGTTCCCATTTGGAAGGTCTGGGTTTGATTCCTGTGGCCGATCTACCTGAACCATCGGCATTTTCGGGAGTTTTCTCAGACCTCCAGGTAAATCCTGAGTAGGTTAATTACATCCCGCGAAATTTTGTCCCTCCATTTCAAATCATTTGTCATCTGGTGGCCTGTTTCAGGGTAGAACTGTTGACGGGTGTCCTGGCACTGTATGGCAGGATGATATGTCCTGGTGAACACTTCCTCCGCCGAAAGGACGGTCTCCGATCTGGTAGTGCCGTTTCCGGACTGCAGGAGGGTGAGCTTACGGCTGTAATGGCCTGCCCGGGAGTTTCTAACTAGTAAAGTGGAGGAACCCTGCCATCTGTACTGTCGAGGCCCTTTGGATCGGCCACCCACTCCAGCCTCTCTCCTCATTCTTCCTCCGGGGTTTCCCACTTGGGAGCGTAGGTACAATAGAACAAGACTGGTCACAGTGCCGAATAAAATACAACGGTGTGTAGTAAGATTTGTTTTACATCTTCTAGTTCTTCCAGTTATAGATGAGTTACGCACAACAAAGGGCAGATCAGTGCTACTCTCAGAAAAAACTACAGATTCCTTTCATTTGATAGGAAATGAATGCTATATATAAGGACTATGATACAATGAAGCAGAAAATCAATATAATCTCTTGTCGAACTAGTACTCCATGCTCCATATATTGCTTGTGTTTACCTAAAAACCATATCGTTAGAATCTTCCTAATATCCTCAGCTAATGTACAACGAGGGCTACCCGAAAGTTCAAAGACCCCGGCCTCTGAGAACGCGGAAGCGATAAAAAACCCTGGGGCTTTGTCTTGGGGCAAGACGAGTGGAAATGGATGCGCAGCATAGGCGCGTCAACCCCTCAGGGTAGACTGCTTAAAACCTCGTTGGGGTTGCCTGGTAATCTAGCACACCTTCTACTGGCTCTGCAGGATAGTCCTCGTGATATTTTGGGCAACCCTCTGCTATATCCGGGCGGCCGAGATCTGGCCGGAGGTATCCAATCTCCCGCGGGTGTCGAGAACACACTGCCCACTCGAGTATAACCCAATCTGGACAACTCCCTTACTGGTGGGGCACGTATGTTCTGCCCGAGATTCCTCTTCGTAACGACAGAGGTGCCTCGAGGTCTAAGCATCCGCAGCGTCCGCACCACGATCTCAGAAGGGGATGGATCCGCTCTGTACTGTGAGTTTTTGATTTGATGAGCTCCCTGGAGGTGATAGTGGCGTCTCCGTAGGTGTCTTGATAAACTTGAAGTTCTGAATCTTAGTCCGCGGAGTGGCTGAGTTTTTAAACCGCTCTACTCTCACCGAAACTTCCCGAGTTCGATCCTATGCCACAGCAAGGTGAGATTTGTGGTAGACAACACGGTGAAGCAACGAGTTTTCTCCGGGGTTTGCAATTTTATTCCACCATCTCATTACACTGGCACTCCATCTTCATTTCATGTAACATTAGTGTCACCGCCCGCGTTGCCGTATGTAGTAAAAGCAGGTGCTAAACACTACACATAACATTTTACGACCTCTTCAAAGGTGTTGTTGAATTTTGACAGTTTTCCTTAATACTGCGTGGTTAATGCAGTTGGACCCTGGACGCTTTATAATAAACGGATTTCTTGTTCTATATCGCAATTATTGTTCCATAAATGCTACGCTGATGCCGATTTTTCTGTTCTTTATATTTCTAAAATGGTCCTTAAGCCTAATGTTCAACTTCCTATTAGTTTTGCCCGTGAAAAGTTGTCACAGCCTTTGCAGTTTACCTGGTACACAACTGAGTTTCTGCCTGTGTCGTTTTACTTTGCATTATATGATGTCAAAAGATGTTTTACATTGAATTTGTCTTTGGGGCAAAGTAATTTGCTATTCTGGAAAATTTTTATAGCCCTGGGATGGTAAACACTAGCAATATATGGAGAAAAGAGCACTAAGTCGACTTAAAATTATATTAATTTTAGAAAAATGTTAGACATAATGACCTGTTATCTGAGAGGGTAAATGTCATTATAAACTTCATGCAAAGCGCTGTATTTAAATACCCAGTTTAGTATCTAACTGACACACGCGCACACACCATCACCTGAAATGATTTATAACCATGTACCATGTACGCCATAAAGACACGCTCTGTTAGTTCTTAATTAACCGCCAGGTTGACAAACCAATTGAAAGATCGTAATGGCCCTAACTCGTCTTGCCGTCCACAGATGGCCCTGCTTGTAATATCCTTCCGCAGTAAAGAGAGTTTGTAATTATTTACAAAGTTCCAAAATGTACTGTATGTATAATGTTTGTATGTGCATTGGGTTTATTCGCGCATCATTGAATAAAAGCAACCAGTAATTAGAATGCATTTTGATATAAATTTGACCTATGAAATTATTTTTATGAGGATGGTAGTCATCTGAATTAAATATATAAACCACAAACTTTTAACTTTATTTCACGATATCAATAGTATTATCGTCTGTAAATTTTACAAAATATTTTTGTTGTGCATTTATTGCGCGGTTTAGTTTGCAGTTTGACTAGTAATAGTGTTTGGAATGACATCGCCGCCCCGTTGCCCATAGCTGCTATGGGTCGGGCAATGGTTCTTAATCACTTCAGTACGTACATGACAACTTTTCTTTCCCAGGCCTTCAATGGTACAGATATCACACTGCAATGAGTTCACGCACTCCACCATCTCTGGATTGTTTATTTCTTGTGTCGTTATTTAGCGATGTCGTACAGTCAGTCTCCAAGAAATTAAGTAATATATTTCCAGAAAAAATGTTCTTTTACACACAACAAGCTAGGTTTAATAATTTTGCCTCATCACAGTCATCCTCGAGACTGTTCCCATCACATTGTCAATTATAATTCTTTCTTACTTTAGTGCATCCTTTTCCCAATCCTTCTGTTCTTTTTCATCCGTATGACGACATACATTTTCAAATTCCATTTGTCCAATTTCACCAAATCATTCCTTCCGTCCTTCAGTTTAAAAGTTACATATCTCCAGCCAACTCTTGTTTGGTATCTGTCCATTAATTATACAGGATTTAGATGTGGATGTTATGGAGGAAGCCTTATGGTTCTATAGTTATATTTCTGACAATATTTGGTCAATCAATATATTTTTCTGAGTCGATTTGTTAGCTGGAATTAATCCAAACAGCTTCGGTTTAGTGCTACTTTCATCAAACGGAGTATTGTGATTATGTAGCTGAAAAAGCATATAACTTCTTAAAGAACTTGACCTTGGAGGTTTATCTACTTATGTATTATGGTAAGAGAAATTATCTATTGCAAACGCCAAGTTAAGGGGCGAATGCGTATGTCTATGATAGCACACCACACTCAAATGTACTCCAGAAGGGGGGGGGGTTACTGAGTAAAGGATTTGGAAATAGAGAGAAAGTTGGATCTGAAATCGCTGAAGTTAAAAGTCAGTGTTCTGGAACCAATGCAGGACTTATACATGAAACTACAATTTTACACGTTTACAAGAAACGTTCTTTTAATTGTTAATTAATCGTCAAGTGAGGAACTTTGCTTGGCAAATAAATTGACATATAATTCTCTTCCTATCTGGTCTTGCTGTACACAGATGGCACCAGCTGTAATGTCGTGTCCAAGTAAAAAAAAGTTAGTAATTATTTACGAGGTTTCAAATTGAACTATAGTATTTATACTATTGCATATAGCTTAGGTTTATCTCATTTTTACTGCGTGTCAAAAAGAATAATTAGATTGTATTTTGATAGAAATTTTATGGAAGAAATAAATATGCCTGGGAATAAAAGACTTTTAATTTAAGTATATAATCTACAATTTTTGCAGTTTTCCACTATGAGATGGTTGTAATTATACGGTTTGTTTCTAATATAATTACCGTAGTAGTTCCTATGTTAGCAACATTGTGTGATGGCAGCATGACTTATAATGGGACCGGAATTGAAATTACGAAAAATCACACTCACGTTTTCCATCATATTCCTTACAGATGCATGATCGTATAATTTAATATCGTTAGTACTTATGCATGAAAAATATTTCGTGAGCTTTGACTGCACCTTACGACCTCAAATTGATTTCATAAGGTTTATTAAAGCTTACATAAAGTGAGTACTATTGTTATATGTAGCAATACAATAACTAGGATAATATCAAATGAATACTTAGCCGTTCAAATTCAATGTTTACTTGCATATATTTTTGTAACATTCTTGGAAAGAGTGAAAATACGACCTCGTGATGTTGAGGCCAAACAATTCGTATTGTCTCTCACGGTAAGAACTACTGAAATATCTCTTATAATTTTCTTATGTACCTTTCAGCGCAGTTTTAAAGAGTGCTAATGAATTACACTGAAATATTTTCAGAGGATGTAGATGTGACTAATATAAACAAGTTAGGATAGGCAAGGCATAACGTAGGAATTTCCGTTAAAACAAATTGGCATCAGAAGCTGATAAGTTGGTATTTAAACAAGGTTGCTTCCCGAATATCGAAATGTCGATTCTTAGTAACTCGTTATTTGTGTTCTAAAGATTTAATGCTTCAAAGATGTCTCAAATCGCGAACTGATCATCTGCTACACTGAAGAGAGATTAAATGCCTTCATGTATCATGTAGCCTAGTCTAATAGAGTTTCTGTAACAGTTCTGATGACAATACGTAATGCCGAAGATTGCTACTCCAAATGTTATTGGTTCAGTTCCTGTAATGTAGTTAATTGCTTCTTTGTCTTGTGAATACATATCTCAGAAGAAAGTCTACCTCCCTAATAATAGCAGCACATGAAGCTATTCGACACTCACAAGGAATTTTGTACAGAGTACGACATTCGTTTGTTCGCCGCTACCAACTTTGCAGTGAAAACTCGGTCACCATTTCGAGTAATTTATATAAACCTTATGTAAAGTTATGTAAAGTTCGTTCACTCTTTAAACCATCTCCCATTCAGACGTACAGCAGGTTAAAGTGTTAAGCAGGATTCAACATATGTTACAAACAATTGAAATTAATTGCACTTAAAGGTGAAATTTCTCCGTAAAATATACGCTACTGCCGATTTGTCTATTCATGAAGCTTCTAAAATACTCTTTAAGCCTAATGTTCAACTTTCTCTTTGTTTTGACAATGTAAAAGTTGCCGCAGTCTTTGCAGTTTATCCGGTACACACAGTTACTGTCTGTGGTTATCTCCTTTGTATTATGTGACTTCAAATGATGCTGTACATGAATTTGTTCTGTGGGGCCAAAGTAATACGTTCTTTTGGAGAAGATGTGTAACCCCGGGATGGTAAGTACTAGCAACATATGGAGCATCGAGCACTAATTGTTCTTAAAGTTATATTAATGTTAGAAAGCACGTGTTTTGTAAAAGGGCAAATTACATTCTAGAGCCTGTGCAAGGCACTGAGTTTAAATGACCAGTTTAGTACTTAACCGACACACAGACGTGAAAGCTTTTATAATTACTTAGCATGTACGTTGTAATGACACGCTATTTTAGTTCTAAATTATCCGCCAGGAGAGAAATTAAGTTGAGAAGTAAATTGAAAAATGCTAATGTTCCGACCTCGACTTCCTGTCCACAGATGGCTCCACAAGTAATATCTTGCCACGGTGAAGAAAATTTGTAATTATTTACATATTTTAAATTGAACTGTATTTATACTGTTTAACTATACCTTAAGTTAATTTGCATTTAGTTCTATGAAAATAAACAATAACTAAAATATATTTTGACATAAATTTAACCGAACAAGTAATTCTGTTTGAGAATGGAAGTCATCTGAAATAAATATATAAGTCACAAATTTTGTAACGAAGCATAAGCTAATTTTCACCTTGAATCCAAATGTAATGGTTATTTTTTGTAACGGCTGTGCTGTGCAGTTTATCCATGCAACACCTTTCTTATATTTTGACTGCACCTGACGTATTCAACGTGCTTTCGAAAGGTTTATTGAATCGCGGGCCATGATAGACCGGACATTGGCCACATCCAACTTTGAGATGAGGCACTTGTTTACTAGAATGGCGGTACTCGGTTCCCATCATCTCATCTGTAAGACTGTATCATACCATGAACCAGCAGAGACGTGTGAGTGCAAATTATGCGGACAAACATATGAACGTTACCACATAGAACTGTGCAGGAAAAGAGCCAAATCAATTAAAGACTATGCGAACCAAGGCGTCAGTGCGCAAAATTGAAGAATTTGTATTTGTTTGAAATTGAGCTCATTTTTATGCCCATATGACTGAAATAAAAGTTTATTACATAAATCATTATTATCGTTATCTGTAGCAATACAGATTACTAACATCAGACAATTAGGATAATATTGTGACACTGTGCGTTACGTAGATTCGCCAATCCGGCTTGCAGAAATATAAAACCACTTTTGCTGCAGTAAAGAGATGTGATATTAACAATAAGCTGTCTTCAAGGTCGACTCAGTGCTCCGCCGCACTAAAACAAATGAAAGAAATCACTTCGGTACACTTTAAGCTTCGACTGTCACAATAACCATCATACAACTGCTCTTCTAACACCTGCGTGGTTTTTATAGCCACCAGCCATTGTTTCTAGAACGCCGGGGAGCAACAATCGAGTGAAGAATCGGGAGCCTCTCTCTGTCTCCTTCCCTTCTGCCCACGTGAAATGAAATGTGTAGTGTTTAACGCCCTCTTTTACTACATACGGCACCGCAGGCGGTGACACTGATGATACATGAGATGAAGATTGACCACCGGTGGAATAAAATGGCGGGGGAAACCTGAGGTACCGTAGAAAACCCGCCCCAGCGCCCTGTTGTCCCGGGATCGAATCCGGGCCGCCTTGGTGACAGCCAAGCGGTCTAATCACTGAGCCACGGGGCGGCTGCTGCCCACGAGCCCTGAATACTTTTTAATAAATGTTTTATATCGTGATGCCTATCCCATAATTTGCCAATTTGTCTGTTCTTGATGTTTCTAAAATACTCTTTAAGTCTAATGTTCAACTTCCTTTTTGTTTTGACAATGTAAAAGTTGTCACAGTCTTTACAGTTAATCCGTTACACAGCTGAGTTTTTGTCTATGGGTTTCTCCTTTTGGATTAAGCGACTTAAAAGGATGAATTAAATTTCTTGACAATGTATTTGTTCTGTAGGACCATAGTAATATGTTCTTTTGGAAAAGTTGTGTAGCACTGGAATGGTAAACAATCGCGATATATGGAGCATCGGGTACCAGCCAGTTCGACTCACAATTATATTAATCTTCGAAATATGTTACATATTGAAGTAGTTATTTTAGATATTTTATGTTGTTTGAAAGTAATAGTTGTAGGAATTGTAATGTTTAATGAAATGGATAAAATGTAAGGTAGGTTATGTGTAACCAT
Source organism: Mantis religiosa (assembly GCA_030765055.1). Taxonomy (NCBI): domain Eukaryota; kingdom Metazoa; phylum Arthropoda; class Insecta; order Mantodea; family Mantidae; genus Mantis; species Mantis religiosa. The sequence continues at coordinate 19,153,173 of CM060953.1, read as the reverse complement.
GACAACCTCAAATGAGAGGAAGTTGCTAGCTGAAAGTTTTGCAGATCTTGCTTCTGCTTAAGAACGTCGTAGGAGAAAGACGTACAGTTGTGTCCGTCCCAGATTATGCAGAATTATTCTAAGTGTGCATCTAAGATGAACAAATCGCGTGTGTAAGAAAGAAATAGTTTTAGCTTCACTCTTCGTCAGATCATTGAAGTGTGAAGATGTGTAGTACCGATCTGCAAGATCGCAGAATCTTAGTCTGCAATAATTTAGTATTGAATATTTTATAAAAGGATATAATCTTAACCTTGAGATAGGATATAATAATGGTTTTACTGGAATAAATTTCAATATTTTGAAGAAGAGAAAATTTGTTACTGTTTTCTACAAATTATTCTCACTCTGACACTACGGCCAGAGAGAGACAGAAGACTCATTGCTCAAGAGCGCCGGGGCTTACTTCCTCAAGATCGACACATAAGGCGCGTGTCTTCCATCATTAGCCCATTTTGTACCAAATTATTCAGCTTCGGCATAAGGACGTGTTGTGGGAGATGGCAAGATACATTGAAAAACTCTGGCAAGGCAGTAAACTTAAATGCCCAGTTTAGTACTTAACCGACACACAGACGTGAAAAGATTTATAAATGCGTACCACGTAAGTTATAAAGACAGGCCATTTTAGTCCTTAATTAGCCGGCAGTGGAGAACTTTGATTCACAAATTGACAAAAAGTAATGTTCCAACTGCGTCTTGCTGTCCACAGATGGCTTCACCTGTAATATCCTGATGCGATGAAGAAAATTCGCAATTGTTTACAACTTTTTAATATGAACTGTACTTATACCCTTTGGGTATACCTTAACTTTGCTTGCGTTTAACTTTAAGAAAGTAAACAGTAATTCGAATGTAATTTTACACAAATTTGACCGCAAACGTAATTCTCTAGGGAATGGAAGTCCTCTGAATAAAATATATAAGCCACAATTTTTATGTGTTTCATTGTATTGAGGTGCGGTGGCACCCACCTCAGAGAGGACTGCCCCCGTGCAATCACGGAAGTTCTGACCTGCGCCAACTGCAAAGGAGCGTGCTATGGAGATTGCCCTACCAGGAAGCCGGTTATTGCCTCTTGGAGACCAGCTCCAGGGCCAATAACCCAGAACACCCGTTGTGAGCCAGTAGCGGAGAGGGCAACCTCTTCCATAGCACCACGGCAACAATTGCCTAGCTCCAGTAGTGCCCCATCCTTTGCTGAGGTGGTGCGCAAACCAGCCGGTGGACCGACGCCTTTGCGGGGCAAGACACAACCCCCCAAGGATACACACACCCCCAAAGCTAAACACACAAAACAACGCAAAGCACCAGCCCCACCTAGAACCACTCCCAGAAGGGAGGAGGGCCGTGAGGCAGCCAAAAGGGCGAACTCGGGTTCCGAGGCTGCGAGCGCGTCTGGTGAACCCAAGCCTGCTCGACAGATTAGGGACGCGAAAGCCAAAGGTAGGCCAGCCCCACGACACTCCTCACCTTCGAAGTCCAAGGACACACCACCGTCCAAAACTTCACACACTACTCCCTCCCCATCACGGTCGGAGTTGCTGACGTGGCTGTATCAGCTGTTACACTCCCACGGTGAGCGACTGTGTGAACTGCTGGTGAGGTATACCTCAACTACAGACCCCGCAATCCGCATGGTGACAGCCATGGAGGGGCTTGCCCTTCTGACCTCCTTTACCGACCCGGCCCAGAATGGCAGTACGAACTAGGTCTAGTACCTCGTTCAGGTTCGCGTTCTGGAACGCGGCTGGAGTGGCGGTTCAACGGGACGAGCTCCTACATTTTGCAAGATCCAATGTTTTGGACCTCATCTTGGTGTCGGAAACCCATCTCCGCCCCCAGATTCCCTTCCATCTCTCGGGGTACCACTGTCTCCGAACGGATCGTGCTGGTCGCCGAGGAGGTGGCACAGCGATCCTGGTGAGGAGAAGTGTGGTCCATCGAGCTGTCCAGCTCCCACAACTCCAGACACTAGAAGCCACGGCAGCCTGCGTGAACCTTTGCGGTTCTGAAGTCCTGGTAGTATCTGCCTACCATCCTCCCCGCTCACAGTTCGTAGCCAATGACTACCAATCCATTCTTTCCTTACATCCTAATGTCATTATGGCCGGGGATTTCAATGCCAAACATCAGCGTTGGCATCGTGGTCCCCGAGCGGATAGGAGAGGCAGTGACATTATCCGCATGGTAGATGCGGAACCTCACCTTCGAGTTGAGGGCCAATGGAAACCCACTCATTACCCGCGTGTTGGGGGTCGCCCATCTCATATCGACTTCGCTATCATCAAACGCTTTTCATTTCATTTCTCACTTACTTCGCTCAACGCATTACATTCAGATCACAACCCAGTACTTGATGAGGTTAATACACGGATTGCCTATCATGACGTCTCGGTTCAAAACCGGGATGTGGACTGGGATTGCGTCAAAGTCTGCCTGAATGACTCCATTCCTCCCAACCCCAACATAACCGACATTCCCTCCCTTGTGGCTGCGGTCTCGTCTTTCACCTCAGTCGTGAAGCGAACGGTCCGCAACCTTACAGTTATCACCCCATCCCCTCTTCATCCGGATGTTCTTCCCCTAGACATCCTGCTTCTTATCCGCCGTTCATGGGGAGCAAGGCGGCTCTACCAGAGACACCGCACGCCACATAATCGAGGGCTTCATCGGCGACTGTGCCGAGAGGTTCGTGCCCGCCTACATGAACACAGAGTGCGCGCGTATGAACCTCGAGGACGGAGACGTGTGGAGGTTCATTAAAAGACTTCGGAACCGCCAAGGGACACCAAACTCCCCACTCCAGGGTACCCAAGGCCTGTCCTACGAACCACAGGCCAAGGCTACGGTGTTCGCCGACTATCTTGAGAGGTTCATGAGGCCTAGAGAAGACGCCCAGCACCCTGCCTTCTCTGACCGCGTTAGGCAGGCGGTTCGTCGATACTTTCGGCGACCCTCGGCTGAGGCGGACAGACTCCCAGTTATAAGGCCCAGCGGGCTCCAGGGCGTACTCCGGCGCCTCAAACCAAAAAAGGCAGCGGGACCTGATGGCATAACGCCACTCATGCTCCGCCACCTTCCCTTCAGGGCCATGTTATTTCTAAACAAAGTATCAATATGTGTCTCTCTCTGAGTCACTTTCCACGTAGTTGGAAAGAGGCCCGGTGATATGCATCTTTAAGCAAGGGAAAGACCCGGTTAATTCTGCCAACTACCGCTCCATTAGCCTCCTTTCTGTTCTCTCGAAGGTTTTCGCGAGACTTTTCTTAGCCCGCATGTCCCCCCTTCTGGGTGACATACAAGCTATCCCTCCTCACCAGTTTGGCTTTCGTCCTGGGCATTCTACGTCACAGCAGTTGCTGCGCGTGGTGGAGGCTGCAGCCCTGGGTTTCCAGGACAAGGCATTCACCTCGGCGGTATCTCTGGACGTGGAACAGGCTTTCTCTACGACCTGGCACGCGGGTCTTCTGTACAAACTCATCCAACTGGAGCTACCCACTCAAGTCATACACCTTCTTCACTCTTTCCTAAAGCATAGATTCTTCACTCTCACAGTGGCGGGAAAAACATCTACACGAAGGTCTATCCGCGGCGGAGTCCCCGATGGTTCGGTGTTATCCCCGACGCTGTATAGGGTCTATGTGGCTGACCTTCCCACTGAACAGCACATCAACATAGCGCAGTATGCTGACGACGTGCTGCTATTGTCAACAAACAGACACCCACGCAGAACCTTCAACCCCATCCAACGATACCTAATCCTCCTCCAGGAACGGTGCACACTTTGGCGATTGTCCATTAATACGGAGAAAAGCCAAGCGATATTGTTCACCAAGCGCCGCTTTCCCGCCAATTTCCCCCAATTTACCTACTTCGGGCAAGGGATCAGGTGGGAGAATTCAATCAAGTACTTGGGAGTCAAGCTGGACAAGGGCCTAACTTTTCGGGAGCACATCCAGGAGCAAGCTCATCGGTCGTGTGGTGCCGTGGCATCACTATACCCTGTGCTTCGGTCTGCGATGTCTGTTCCCCTAAAGTTGCGCCTCTTTATGGGTCTGGTCCTCCCTATCATGCTCTATGCGTGCGAAGTCTGGCGTATGGCCGCAGGTTCACATCCAGTTTTGCTCCAACGTGCACAGAATAAATGTCTTCGGATTATTTATTCTGTTTGTACAAGGTTCCCCGTGAGATTACTTCACGAGGCTTCATCCCTCCGATATGTGGAGGATGAAATTAGGCGCCGGGTGACAAAATTCTTCGAGGGTTTGCCCCAACATCAGAGCGCCCTAGTCAGATCCCTTGGGGATTATGTTCCTCGTGAGCGTCGCTTAAAGCGATACCGGTTACCCCGCAAGTCTTGCGGTCAGTACCGGTAACCGCATGATCTCTATTGCAACCTAAATTAAATCTCAGCTAATCCAAAATTGTTATTATGGAATATTCAAAATTATACATACCTTCTTCCTAGTTTATTAACTAACCCACCAGCGGTGCTCGCTGTCCGTGGCACCCGGTTCATCATTCCCTGAGGAGCAAAAAGCTACCTCCCTACACTAACCCCACTTAAAATAAACCCGTCATTCTGCAATATCCACATCCCGCCACTACGTGGTTAAGCTCTTCCCAGAGCAGGTACACGATTTGACCACCCTTCGGTCTGTTCCAAACAGCCCGCCAGCATTGTGCTGCTGCATAATTTCATGGTGTGAATCCAAATTTAGCTTCAAATGTTATAATGACTGTGCTGTATAGTTACTTATCCATGTAACACCTTTTGAATGCGCCTGGCGTATTCAGCTTGCTTCCACAAGGTTTTTTAAATCGGGGGTCATGATAGAGCGCACATGGACCACATACAACTTTGAGATAAGGCACTTGTTTACTGGATTGGCGGTACTTGGTTTCCATCATCTCACCTGTAAGACTGCATCATGTCATGAGCCAGCAGAAATATGTGAGAGCAAACATGTGAATGTTACCACATAGAACTGTGGAGGTAAAGAGACAAATCAAAGACTATGTGAACCAAGGCGTCATTGCGCAAAACTGAATAACTTACAATTGTTTGTAGTTGAGCTCTTATTGTATGGCCATTTGACTGCAATAAAAGTTTATTATATAATTATTACTGTTATCTGTAGCAACACAGACTACTAACACCCGACAATTAGGATTATATTGTAACTCTGTTTGTTACGTAGATTCGGGAATCCGTCTTTCAGAAATATAAAACCACTTCTGTTGCAGTAAAAAGACGTGAAATTAACAATCAGCTGTCTTCAAGGTAGAGTTGGTGTTCCACCGCACTAAAACAAATGAAAGGAATCACTGCGGTTAACTTGAAACTTCGACTGACACAACAACTGCTCTTCCAGAGGTCCACAGGTAGTCCTAGTCGGGCGGGGCTATCCCCGTCCGGGTGTCTTATGCCGCAGTACCTACCCGCTTTGCGGCTTAACCTGCGAAATGAGCTAGTATTTCCGTGTTCTGCTGGGGTGTTTGAAAGTATTGGATATTTGGAATGGGTTGCCCCTTTTGTCGTGGGCAGCTGCACTTAATCGTTCCCCCTTTTAGGGAGATACGATTTAATTGTTATGCTCCGTTTTTGCTAAGGGTTGTGTAGCGCATGGTCCATCGGCAAAAAATTGGTCCCAGAGATATCTGGGGTTTTCCTTGGGTTATCCAATGGGTCCCAAGACGTCTCTCGGCAGTCTGAAGGACGGCAAGCGTCTATGATCTCTCGGGTCATACCTTCCCAGGGAGTTCACTAAAGGGTTGGGGTTAATTTGGATTTTGTCGTACATTGATCGTGCCCTCTCGCGAATGACATCGACAATGTACCGGATCTGGGAGTGCTCATGTAGGATATGGGCCGGGAATCTCCAGCCTGTATCGTAGATGATGCGGAGTGCCTTGTTCTGCAGCGTCTGGAGCCTGACGAAAGTGGTATTAGCCACTGTTCCCCAGGTCTCACAGCAGTACAGAATCATAGGCGGAATGAACGCCCGATACAGCTGGAGTTTGAGTCGGATCGGCATGGTTGATCTGAAGTTCTCAATTAACCGACAGGAGGCAACTTTAGTTGAGAAACAAATTGACAGATGCTAATGTTCCGACCTAGTCTTCCTCTGCACAGATGGCACCACAAGTAATATCATGCCGCGGTGAAGAAAATTCCTAATTATTTTCAATTTTTTTAATGTGAACTGTATTTATACTCTTTGCATATACTTTAACTTTGTTTGCATTTAATGGTATAAGAGTAAACATTAATTAGATTGTATTTTGATACAAATTTGACCGCAAACGTAATTCTATACGAGAATGGAAGTCTTTTGAACTAAATATATAAGCCACAATTTTTATAATTGTTTTTCATTGCAAGATTTCAATAAAACAGAATTTAATTTATTAATTTTTTGCTGTATAGTTATAGTACCTTGAGGTTTGCAACAAGTTTCATGACTTATAACAGGGTTTGGAAAATTATCCCGCTTACCTTGCCCTTAGCTGCTATTGGCCACGCAATGCTCCTTGAACGATGAAATATTTAAATGACAGCTTTTATGATAGTCTCTTACCTGCTTTTCCTGGTCTTCAATAGCAGTGATATCTCACTGTGATGACTTCACTCCCTCAAGAGTCACTGGATTGTTTATTTCATGTATCACAGTTTAGGGAAGCCGTACAGTCCATCTCCAACAAATTAAATACTAAGGTTCCAGAAAGGTCTTTCACTTACACACAACTTAACAGAGTTATCAGTTTTGCCTTTAATCATATTTTATTTCTTCCAGGTTTGACATATCTTCTTCTGTTGAATCATTGCCATCATTACTATTTCCATCCCGTTGTTTTCAATTAGCATTCTTTCAATTTTTTTCTTACGTTAGTGTACTTTATTGTAATATGTTGTTTTATTTCATCCACATTATGACATACCTTTACCCATTTCAATTGTGCAGTTTGCTCAAATCGATGGCGGCAGAAAATTTCGTCTTTCACTTTACAGGTGAAAGTTTACTATGATACAATAAAGCACAAAAGCCCGCCTCAATAGAGTAGATGGTAGCCAGTCTGCCTAACTTTCACGAGGATCCGAGTTCGAATCTCGGTCGTGGTGAGTTACCTGGCTAAGGTTTTCTCCGTGGCTTTCCGTTATCCTTAAAGACAAATGTCGGGTAACTCTAAACTCTGTGGACCCTGGGCTCATTTGAGCATCTTATCATCCATTCCATTCATCGTGCAATATGACTTTACGTAGGAGGACGTAAATTAAAAAACAAAACAAAATACAATAAAGGTTCTATTTCTCGTAGCTGCTATTCGCCGCACCATGGTCCTTGAACGCTTAAATATTTAAATGAAACCTTCGATGCGACTTTCTAAACTGATTTCCCTATCTCCCAATGGCAGTGGTATCTGACTACGATGCCTTCACCCTCTGCAGTATCACTGATTTGTGTATAAAGACTAACATTGAGTCATGCTTTTTAAAACTTGTAACTTCACTCACGTCCTTTTACAAAATCAGGAACGTTTTGGAAACAGTTGCAGTTTCATCATCAGCTGATTAGTGACCCTCATGTTTGTTGTCTATATCTCTTGTAATTGGCGCCATCTCTCGGAAGATTCTTTACATAAGTTCAGAAGACCACTCACTGAGGGCACATCAAAATTTACAATATGTGGAAAGTTTTTAATAATAATTTTTTTCCTATGTTGTAAGTTAAAGTTTTGATGACAATGGCTTAGTAGTTTGATCTGCTTCATTCCATAAATGAGGAACAACTGACGATTTCTCTGTTGTTTTTATTTTATGTTCCAACGGTGTTTTGTTAACATAGTTTTTAAATTTCTCTTCGTCAAACCAAGATAAAAGTTATCACAGACTTCACAATTTATCCTGCATATGCCTGATTTTTGTTCTGGTGGGATCGTGTGTTAAGTGAATATTTAACAATTCCTAGAGTGAGAATCTGTTTTGAGGAGCTACCTTAATGCCTTAAACTTTAAATTATCGAACAAACTTCAGAAATTCCCAAGGGTGGTAAATGAATTTGTTGCATTTCCAGTTTGTACTTAAGTTTTAAAGAGCAGTGATCTAGCTCTAATAATAGCAGCACGTGAAGCTATTCGACACTCACAAGGAATTTTGTACAGAGTACGACAGTCGTTTGTTCGCCGCTATCAACTTTGCAGTGAAAACTCGATCATTTCAAGTAATTTATATAAACCTGATATAAAGATTTGCATTTACCTCTCGATTTTGTAAGTTCGTTCACTCTTTAAACCATCTCCCATTCAGACGCACAGCAGGTTAAGGTGTTAAGCAAGATTCAACATTTGTTAGAAACAATTGTAATTAGCTGCACATAAAGGTGAAATTTCTCCGTAAAATACGCGCTACTGTCAACTTGTCTATTCTTGATGTCTCTAAAATACTCTTTAAGCCTAATGTCAACATCCTCTTTGTTTTGACATTATAAAAGTTGTCGCAGTCTTTGCAGTTTGTCCGGTACACACAGTTACTGTCTGTGGGTATCTCCTTTGTATTATGTGATTTCAAATGATGTACATTGAATATGTTCTGTGGGGCCAAAGTAATATGTTCTTTTGGAGAAGACGTGTAACCCTGGGATGGTAAGCACTACCAATATATGGAGCATCCAGCACTAATTGTTCTTAAAATTATATTAATGTTAGAAAGCACCTGTTTTGTAAAAGGGCAAATTACATTCTAGAGCCTCTGCAAGGAACTGAATTTAAATGCCCAGTTTGTACTTAACCAACACACAGACGTGAAACGTTTTTTAAATGCTTACCATGTACGTTGTAATGACACGCTCTTTAAGTTCTTAACTAACCGCCAGGAGAGTACTTAAGTGGAGAGTGAGTGAGTGTGTGGTGTTTTATTCCCGTCGACAACAAGGTCATCTGGGCGAGAAACAAATTGGCAAACGCTAATGTTCCGACCTCGTCTTCCTGTCGACAGATGGCTCCAGCAGTACTTTCCTGCCACGGTGAAGAAAATTTGTAGTTATTTACAAAGTGTTAAATGGACCTGTATTTATACTGTTTACCTATAACTTAAGTTTATTTGCAATTAGTTCTATTGAAGTAAACAATAACTAGAACATATTTTGACATAAATTTAACCGAACAACAATTTCTGTTTGAGAATGGAAGTCATCTGAAATAATTATATAATTCACAATTTTGGTAACTTATTTTCATGGTATGTCTCCAGTCCTTAAGGTATATTTTATTACGGATTTGCTGTGCAATTACTTATCCATGCAACACCTTTCTTAAGCTTTGACTGCACCTGATGTATGCAACTTGATTTCACTAAGTTTATTGAATCGGGGGCCATGATAGACCAGACACTGACCAGATCCAACTTTGTGATGGGGCACTTGTTTCCATCATCTCATCTGTAAGACTGCATCATGTCATGAGCCAGCAGAGACGTGTGAGTGAATCTTATGGGGACAAACATATGAACGTTAACACATAGAACTGTGCAGGAAAAGAGCCAAATCATTTAAAGAATATCCGAACCAAGGCGTCAGTGCGCAAAATTGAAGAAATTGCATTTGTTTGAAATTGAGTATGGCCATTTGGCTGTAATAAAAATTTATTATATAATTACTGTTATCTGTAGCAACACAAATTACTAACAGCCGACAATTAGTATAACATTGTGACACTGTGTTACATAGATTCGCAAAACCGGCTTGTAGAAATATCAAACCACTTTTGCTGCAGTAAAAAGATGTGATATTAACAATAAGCCGTCTTCAAGGTCGACTCAGTGCTCCGCCGCACTAAAACAAATGAAAGAAATCTCTTCGGTACTCTTCAAACTTCGATTGTCACAATAACCGCCACACAACTGCTGTTTTAACACCTGCGTGTTATTTATAGCCACCAGCCATTGTTTCTAGAACGCCGGGCAACAACAATAGGGTGAAGAATCGGGAGGCCCTCTCTGTCTCTTTCCCTTCTGCCCACGTGAAATGAAATGTGTAGTGTTTATCGCCCGCTTTTACCACATACGGCACCGAAGGCGGTGACACTGATGATACATGAGATGAAGATTGAGCACCGGTGGAATAAAATGGCGGGGAAACCGGAGGTCCCGTAGAAAACCCGCCCCAGCGCCGGTTGTCCACCACAATCTCACTTTGCGGTCGCCTGGGATCGAACCTGGGCCGCCTGGGTGAGAGCCAAGCGGTCTAAGCACTGAGCCACGTCGCGGCCTCTGCCCACGAGGCCTGAATACCTTTTAATAAATGAATTTCTTGTTCTATATCATGTTGCCTTTTCCATAAACGGTACGCTACTGCCAATTCGTCTGTTCTTGAAATTTCTAAAACACTCTTTAAGTCTAATGTTCAACTTCCTTTTTATTTTGACAATGTAAAAGTTGTCACAGTCTGTACAGTTATCCGGTACAGAACTGAGTGTTTGTTTATGGGTTTCTCCTTTGTATTAAGCGATTTAAAAGTATGAATTAATTTTTTTGACAATGAAGTTGTTCTGTAGGACAATAGTAATATGTTCTTTTGGAAAAGTTGTGTAGCGCTGGAATGTTAAACAATCGCGATATATGGAGCATCCGGTACCAGCCAGTTCGACTTACAATTATATTAATCTTCGATATATGTTGCATATTGAAGCAGTTATTTTAGATATTTTATGTTTTTGAGAGTAATAGTTGGAGGAATTGTAATGTTTAATGAAATGGATAAAATGTAAGGTATGTTATGTGTAACCATGACAACCTCAAATGCGAGGAAATTGCTAGCTAAGAGTTTTACAGATCTTGCTTCTGCTTAAGAACGTCGTAGGAGAAAGACGTACATTTATGTCTGTCCGAGATTATGCAGAATTATTCTAAGTGTGCATCTGAGATGAACAAATCGCGTGTGTGAGAAAGAAATAGTTTTGGCTTCACTCTTCGTCAGATCATGGAAGTGTGAAAATGTAGTACCGATCTGCAAGTTCGCAGAATCTTAATCTGCAATGATTTAGTATTGAGTATTTTATAAAAGGATATAATCTTATCATTGTGTTAGGATATAATAATGGTTTTACTAGAATAAATTCCAATATTTTGAAGAACAGAAACTTTGTTATTGTTTTCTACAAATTATTCTCGCTCTGACACTACGGCCAGAGAGAGACAGAAGACTCATTGCTCAAGAGCGCCGAGGCATACTTCCTCAAGATCGACACATTAGGCGCGTGTCTCCCATCCTTAGCGCATTTTGTACCAAATTATTCAGTTTTAACATAAGGACATGTTGTAGGAGATGGCAAAATACATCGAAAATCTCTGGCAAGGCAATGAATTTAAATGCACAGTTTAGTACTTAACCGACACACAGACGTGAAAAGATTTATGAATATGTACCACGTAAGTGATACAGACAAGCTATTTTAGTTCTTCATTAGCCGCCAGGGGAGAACTTTGATTCGAATTGACAAATGCTAATGTTCCAACCGCGTCTTGCTGTCCACAGATGGCTTCACCTGTAATATCGTGCCGCGATGAAGAAAATTCGCAATTATTTACAAATAAACTTCATTTATAGACGTCATTTATCCTCTTTGCATATACTTTAACTTCGTTGGCATTTAAATGTATGAAAGTAGAAGGTAATTGGATTATATTTTGACAAAAATTTGACAGCAAACTTAATTCTGTACAAGAATGGAAGTCTTCTGAGTAAAATATATAAGCCACAATTTTGATAACTGTGTTTCTTTGTATGATTTGAATAATTTTGATGTTGATTTATAAATGTTTTTGCTGTACAGTTATGGTACCTTGAGGTTTGCAACAAGTTTCTATCATAAGAGTTTCGAATATCACGCTTGCGTTGCCCGTAGCTGCTTTTGGCAACGCAATGCTTCTTGAACACTGAAATATTGAAGTGAAAGCTTTGATGCGACACTCTCACCTGTTTTCCCTGGATTTTTTTTTCAGGTTTCACGTTTTTATTTTCAGTTTCATGGCCTGGTGCCGGTACAAAGAGGCCGGGCTTTCAGGGTAAAGTTTTCATTGAGGTTATATTTTGGGAGTTCAATGCTTATTGTCAACGTGGGTATATATAAAACCCATACGGTGACTTTCTTAGCCCACCGAGAACAGTATTATAATGTTGGTGTCTTACAGCTTCCTATTCTGTTATGTATAGTATTTACAAGCGCTTATTTTGCACTTTTATTTACACACACACGGTCTTCAATAGCAGTGATATCTCACTGTGATAACTTCACTCCCTCAAGTGTCACTGCACTGTTTATTTCATGTGTCGCTATTCAGGGAAGCAGGACAGTCAGTCTCGAGCAAATTAAATACTATGGTTACGGAAAGGTTTTTCACTTACATACAACATAACAGAGTTACACAATTTTGCCTTTAATCATACTTTATTTCTCCCACATTTGACATATCTTCTTTTGTTGAATCATTGTCATTATCACTATTTCCATTCCATAGTCGTCAATTATAATTCTAACAATTTTTTCTTCAGTTAGTCTACTTTATTCAAACACTCTTGTTTTATTTCATCCACATTATGACGTACCTTTTCCTATTTCATTTGTCCAATTTGCTCAAGCGTTTGGGTAGCACAACATTTAGTCTTTCAATTTAAAGGTCACATTTCCGGAAGCATTCCATGCTTTGGCGTCTGTCCATATTAATTCTATAGGATTCATATCCGGATGCTACGCACGAAGCCTTATGGTTGCATGTTAATAGTTCTGAGAATATTTGGTCAGACAAAGTGTTCTTCTCAGTCGCTTTGTTAGCTGGAAATAAATCAAACAAATTGGTTTTGGTGCTATTGTCGTCACTTGCGATATTGTGATTTTGTAACCAAGAAAGTATACATCTTCTTAAAGAACTTGGCGTTGGGGACTTATCTACTTGTGTATTAAGGTAGGAGACATTATCTAATGCTAGCATCGAGGTAAATTAGGAATTAACATTGTGATTACACATTAAACATAATTTCAGTATACATTAGTTTATCAACACTTAATAGGCGTATGTTTGTGATAACTCATTACAGTCAACTGTACTCGGGAAGGGGGTAGTTTCACTGAGTATAGGAGTGGGCAAGAGACAGAAGAGAAAGAATGTTGGACTTGAGCTCGCGGAAGAAGAAAGTCAGTGTTCTGGAAACATTGCCGGACTTATACATCAAATTACTATTTTACATATTTACAGGACACGCTCTTTTAACTGTTACTTAACCTTCAAGAGACGAACATTGGTTGACAGCTAAATTGAGATATCATTCTGTTACTACCGCGTCTTGCTCTTCACAGATGGCTCCACCTGTAATATCTTAGCGCGGTGAAGAAAACTGGCAGTTATTTACAAAATTTTATAATGAGCTGTATTTGTACTGTTGCATATACCTTAGTTTTATTTGGTTTTAACGTCATGAAAACAAAGATTAATTAGAATTTAGTTTGATAGAAATGTGACCCAAGAAACAATTATGTATGGGAGTGCAAGTCTTCGAAGTTAAGTATATAATCTACAATTTTTGCAGTTTTCTATTGACACCCTAGACTTGTTCTTTAATCATTCTACTCTTCTCTTCCTCTTATCACACATAAACATTACCTTTGTTTCATTGCACAGCACACTGTTACATCATTATCATCATACTGCCCCCCCATTGGTCACTGCATTACCCTTCCTAATTGGTCGTTATATTGGATGTTCCCATTGGTCAATCCACACATCTGATCATGTCGGCTGCTAACATCCCAAATCCCACCAACATGAAGGCATCTACACACCCTTCTGCAGATCACGCAACCTGCGCAACCACTGCTTCTAACCCCCTTGCAACAGAGGCACCTGCAACCTATGTGGAACAAGCCTCTGAAGATTATTACCTGCTAGGCGGTGATATTTCAACCTTCATGGGGACAGCTTTGATCGTACAACCCAGCTACCCATTATCCAGAGGCGATATCCGGATCCTCAAAACGGAAAGACAGGCTAGGACAAAATACCTGAATCAGGCAGATGCCGAAATGTCTTCCGTCCCCAACTCTGAAGAGGTCTGCCTCACGGCTGCAGCCTTCAGAATCTATTCCTTCCACCGCCAGAGAATTGATGTCATCACCAGTTACCTTTCACATCATGAAGAGCAATATAACTCCTGGCAAATACCTACGCAGAAAAGAACTGCCAAGGAAACTAACCACAGCGCATTAGCGCCACCACCAACGACATCAAACAGTTTTGCAGCTCTCTCTGAAGCAAATACACCAGAGGACTTCCCACCATTACCAGCCGTAAACCAAAAGAGGCGTAAATGCTCTACACCTCCCCCACCCCCTGCTGAACTCATGGAACAGGAAGTAGCAGAGGTAGCAGCCCCATTACACCTCAACCAGGCACAAGCTACCACACAACCACAAGGAGTAACCAAATCTAATAAGACTACTCCCATCTTCTTAAGAGATCCGGGCCAAGCCCGAGAACTGACAAAGGCATTACACGATGGTTTCCCAGAATTAAAATTCACCATAAAAAACATGAGTGGGTCTATCGCCTTCCTTCCCGATACGCCTACCGATCACAGAACCATACGAAAATTCCTCACCGATCACACAGTACAATACCTCACCACCTTATTACCCGAGGAGAAGCTAATGTACGTAACATTGAAGGACCTACCCATGTACGTTACAGAGGCAGAAGTCCAAGACCTCCTACAAAAGATGGAGTACCCTGTTGAGCGTGTTGGACAACTCCGATCAAACCGCTCCCCGACGCAGCAGAAGCTGCCACATTTCCGAGTAGCCCTTCGGAAGGAGCCGCGCTCAAGCGATATTTATAAGGTAACCCACATGTTCGACGCCATTATAAGGGTTGAACCATATCGACCGCCTGCACGACCATTATAGTGTACGAACTGCCAACAGTTCACCCACAGTGCAGCGGGATGCAGGCTTATACCGGTATGCTCCTACTGTGGTGACTCAGGCCACAAGCGCCCAGAATGCAAGAGGCTAGGTCTTGCTGGATCTAAACCAACATGCAGTAACTGCGGAGGAGAGCACTCCTGCCGCTACGCGAAGTGCCCTATCTGGCAGGAGGCCAGAATAGAAATGGAGCTCAACAAGGCTGGACAACGCACCCGTTTTGACGCTGCTCCGAAGATACCAAACCCACAAGGCATACCCAGGGAAGCATTCAAAGGTACTCGCTACCCTGGTCTCCCTCCAATTACTAGACCACAATTCCCAAACTACGCAGCTGCCGCATCTGCAACACGAAGTCAAAACCCACTGTAACCTCATCAATCAGAGCCGCAAGCAACTGCGCAATCACAAACCACACCAGCTCCACCAAAGCCACCAACGCCACCACAACGTCCACCTGTTAACGGACCATCAGAAATAGCTCCATCTGCACTGGCCAATAAACCTACGTGCCCATCAAGACAGACTAACGCCGACACCAGAACGCCCATGCAGCAGCGGCTACTGGCTCGCCCCACCACAAACCACAACCTTCCACAGACTTCCAAACCATCCCTTCCTGATGAGCAGTTTTTAAGCCTCATGTCCAGGATTCCACTCGCCCTGCAAGCTGACTTTGCAGCTGCCTTAGCTGATGCACTAGCCATCCGCCCTCCTTCTATTCCTTCACAAACAATATTGGTGCACACCGTATTTGTATTTATGGGCAACAATGGCGGACGTCAATAATATAATAAGCAACCACACCAGCCTACGCATTTGTTCCTGGAATGCCAATGGACTACGACAAAAGTTACGTGAAGCCACAAACTTCATCGCTGTCAACAAAATCAACATCTTCCTTGTCCAAGAAACACACTTAGCTCCACGCTATAGGGCTACCATTCCAGGAATGATTTGCTATCGAACTGATCGTCCAGATGGCTATGGCGGAACTGCAGTTTATATCCAAAGGCACATCCCCCATCATCGCCTACACCTGCCTGTTTCAGACGGCCTTGAAGGTACAGGAATCCAAGTCGCTACCGACAGAGGACCACTTAATATCTACTCGGTCTACATCCCACCAAGTAGACCAATTTCACAGAGAGACCTGGACCTTATTTTCAATGGTTCTCCCACTGTAGCCATGGGTGACTACAACTCAAAGAGCACGCTTTGGAATTCCACCATCACCAACAGTCGCGGACGCCTACTGGAGCGCTATATAGAACGCAAGAACCTGGCCGTCCTTGCTCCCAACTCCCCCACCATAACTCATGGTGATCGTAGTCCCCCTGATTGGTTGGACATAGCACTCCTATGCAACATTCGCAGTCACCCAACTATATTCTCTCTTCCCGAACTCTCTTCCGATCACTTTCCTGTTCTCTTGCTATATAAGGCAAAACTCACACCCAAGTCATTACCTTCTCACGTAAATCCCAGACAGACCAACTGGAGCAAATTTTCAAACATCATGGCCGACAAACCCGCCGAAATTCACCCTTGTACAACAATAGCAGAAGCTGATAACCTGGAGCAGTTCATCACTAGCAACATGGCCGAGGCCATGCGTGAAGCAACTCCTGCCCGTAAATCCCCATATAGTCCCCTCAAACCCATTCCAAAACATTTGCGCCAACTCATCTCGGCCAAAAACACAGCACGGCGAAAATTCCAAAATACCCGCCAGCCACAAGACAAGAGGGAATGGAATCGCCTCCAGGCTGCAGTGAAGATGGAACTTGCAGACCACTTCAATAACGAATGGGAAAGGAAACTATGTACCCTCGACACCACAGACAGTTCTCTCTGGAGAATGTCCAAGGCTATGCTACGCATACCCACCTCAGATCCGCCACTTACGAATGGAAATCGAGTGGCACAATCTTCCAGGGAAAAAGTTGAACTCACAGCAGAATACTTAGCTGCTACCTTCCATCCAGCTGAATCCCCTGACCACGAGCAAGTAGCGGAAATTGAAGGAGTGGTACAGCAATTTCTTGCCTCTCCCTACAACTCAGCCGAAGTGCTGCTCACAAACACCGCTGAGGTCAGTGGTCTGATAGCTTCAGTCCGACCCTACAAAGCTGCTGGATGCGACTCCATACCAAACGCTGCTTTCAAGGCACTCCCGCAGAACTGGATAGCCTTGATTGTTCATCTGTTCAACAGCCTGCTCCTTCTTTCCTACTTTCCTGCAAAATGGAAACATGCCAAAATCATTACTATCCCCAAACCTGGCAAGGACTCCAAACAAATTTCAAACCATCGTCCCATTAGTCTGCTACCAGCCATAAGTAAATTATTTGAGAAAGTACTGCAACATCGCCTCCAAAACCTACTGGACGAGCTACACATCATTCGCCCAGAGCAATTTGGCTTTCGCCGCTCCCACTCCACATCACACCAACTTCTACGTCTGGTTGATGAAGTTACTCGAGCCTTCAATAACAGGCAGTATGTTGCAGCTCTATTTTTGGACATCACAAAGGCCTTCGATTCAGTTTGGCATCAAGGCCTTCTTCATCGATTAATCAGCTACAACTTTCCTCCCTACATAATACACATTGTCAACCATTACCTTACCCATCGCACCTTCTCCGTTGTCAGAGATGACATTTCTTCCCGACCCTACCTAATCAATGCAGGGGTACCCCAAGGTAGTGTACTTGGACCCCTTCTATTCTTAACTTATATCAACACCCTTCCCACTATCTGGAGCTGCAACCTGTACCTGTTCGCTGATGACACAGCAATCACCACAGCCTCTTGTAAACACCTCACGGCTGTACAATGTCTTCAGCGCTATGCTGACATGCTTTCCGCCTGGTTCCTCACCTGGCGCCTACGCATAAATGCTACAAAAACACAGGCAGTAACCTTCACCCGTCGCCAAGTTCACGACGTCCCAGAGCTCCACATAGCAGGAGAAGACATCCCCTGGAGAAATCAGGCCCAATACCTTGGAGTCCAGCTCGACATGCGTCTCACCTGGAAAACACATATTACGTCTGTAGCCTCAAAAATTACCAAACGTATGGGTATGCTATACCCATTATACAACCAAAAGTCACCCATGAGCCTCAGAAACAAACTTCTCATATACCAGCAAATTCTGAGACCAGCTATCACCTACGCATGTCAAGTCTGGGGTGCTGCAGCATCATCAAACTTAAACAAACTCCAGGTCCTGCAGAACCGATTTCTCCGCATTGCTACAGGAGCCGATTGGTACATCCCCAACACCAATATTCATAACGACCTTTCATTTCCCACTCTCACCAGCTACATCAAGACTCTTTCATACAAATTCTACTCCAACCTACCATCCAGCTTCAACCATCTCATCAGGGGTCTCGGGGAATATGATTTAGACCCCGGGGCTACCTACAAACACCCACGAACCACCCTAGGCCTACCATAATACTAACACCCATCATACACCATCTTTATCCAAATATCTTCTAATCTCATTCATCATCATCATAAAAAAAAAACCTAGGACCAACATCCAACCATTTAACCACCGCCCGATGAATAAAACTCCATCATAATGCCAGTAAGGGACAGTGTCCCGGTATGGCAACAAGTCGAAGGCCCCTGCTCCAAGCAGCAGGACTCACCTTCAGCGACACCACTGTGCTGTGTTTTTTCCTATATAGGATACTTCTAATCACACTACGATACTCTAGTTTTGTGAAGACTTGTTTGCTCCGTAATGTCAGTATGACATGATTACATCTGAAGACACTCGTCGTGTATGCGATAAGCTGAGGTAAACATCTATGTACTGCGAATTTGTCCCGTTACGTTTTCTCGCTTTTCCATGTATGTTCTCATACATTCTGAAATATTAAGCGAACTTCTCTGTCAGTATCTGTATCACTGTACATCTCAGCATCTGTATGATACTTGCTAGATAGAGACAAAGACAGATATATCTTCCACTTGTGTAGCCCCCTTGCCGTGGAACTGGTAACACTCAAAGTAGTATAACCATATTGGCTTAACCCATGTTCGTTCTTATTTTGTAGCTACTCCATTATGAATTCAAATACAATGACACGCCAGTTATGCTGTTGTGATGGAGATTTCATAAAAAATGTATGTGCACAGTTGCCAACATGATTTGCTCTGAACAATATGAGATATTTAGCATTATTGCATTATCACCACAAACAATGCAGAGAAATATATGTAAAATAGGAGAAATAACCGAATAAAAACTACTAACCAAGGTCCGTGAATTTATAGCGTTTTCTCTCGCGTTGGATGAAAGCAGTGAGAACGTTGAAACACTACGCAATTGTTAATTTACATTCCTGAATTTACTAAGAAACTCTCGATACAAGAATATATGCTTGAAGTCATTTCTCTTAGGGAACATACCACAGGGTCAGAATTATTTCAAGCTTTTAAGAAATGTGTAGAAGAAAGAAAACTAAATCTAAGGTATCTTGTATCCATAGTAACAGATGGGGCACGAAATATGACTGGTGAAGATATAGGACTAATTGGGAGAGTAAAACGTTATATAAGTTAAATGGAATAAACAATAAAACTTTTATTTCATTGTATATTACATCAGGAAGCATTACGTGCAAAATATTAAATATGAAACATGTAATAGACATAGTTACTACAGACTATAAATAAAATAAAACTCCTTGATACATCGAAAATTTCGCAAACTACTGGAAGACCTAGGGCGTTCTTATGAACACATTTGATACTACACATAATTTGAATTCCTGCAGGGACAGGTATGTTGATATTAGTACATAATTGCAATAATGTATTTATGTTGTACTGAATACGTCTTAAAATTTTCTACATCTTGCTTTGTTTAGGATATAGATATCTGTTCATAGATGCAGATTGGATAAGTGAATTAGCCTTCCTCACTGACATTTCTCAACATTTCAATAACCTTAGTCTTCTTCAGAGATTGTTCCACAATATAATTCCTATGTATGACTTGGTTACATCATTCGTGAACATGACAGATATATGGAAATCAAATATCATGAGAAGAACATGTCTAAAATCTCTTTCCAATATTTCTGTAACAAACCTGAATAAATATACTGGACTGTTAGATAAAGAAAAGAGAAAAGTTGGAGCTAGGCGATTCAGTGATTTTAAATCCATAGAAAACTATTTTGCTCTGTTTGCGTATCATCCAGCAATTGCTTTATACAATCTTAATCCCAGAATTACATCAGGAAGTTGCTGATTTACAATGTGATACATATATTCAATTGCAGTGTAAGGATTTGGCTGATTTGGATATACTTAAACATCTGAAAGCAGATACATATTCATCTCTTAGCTCGTAGCAGCTGTTTCGATCCTCAAATGTATGCCAACAATTTTGTCATCCAAAATGAAACTTGTAAAGTCTAAGCAACGATCACAGTTAATGGATGATAATTTACGTGGTATACCGAGAGTGGCTACTTGTGATACATCACTAGATATTCCTGGCAGTTTACAAATAGAAGTGAACTGAAATATATTGTTTAAATATTTAGGCCTACCTAAAGTATCTTAGACCAAAATAATTGGATTCAAGTATGTGTACCATTCTATATTGAACTATTGTGTGGTCCAGCACTGACTCTAAACGAACGTCCATGCCTCTCCCTGGTCGACATTACGTAAATACTTCACGGTAGGACCGTGTGGTGACCTAGGACACATACTAGATGTGCAGGCTAGTACGCGGGAATATATGGCTTCCCTCAACCCCGTCCGGAGACGTACCCAATCTCCCACGGGTATCGGGAACCACTGTTCCCTTAAGTCCAACCCAATCCGAACAACTCCCATTCCTGGAAGGGCTCGAATGTTCGGCCCGAGGTTCCTCTTCGTAACGACAGAATTGTCTCGAGGGCTAACGGTCCGCAGCGCCCGCACCAAGGCCTCTGAAGCGGATAAAGCAAAAGGGGCGTCTCAGTTAGTGTCTCGATAAACTTGAGGTTCTGAATCTCTCTACACGGCGTGGCTGAGTGGCTAAACCGCTCTAATCTCAGTAAAGCTACCCGGGGTTTATCCTATGCCCCCCAAAAGTAAAATTTGAGTTTGACAACACGCTGCTGGGGCGAGTTTTCTCCGGAATCTCCGGTTTCCTCCGACATCTCATTCCACCATTGCATCTCCATCTCTTGTAACATCAGTGTCACCACCTGCGGTACCGCGTTTAGTAAAAGCGGGCTTTAAACACTACACATTTAATTTTAGTTTCTCTTCAAAGCTGGCGTCGAAACTGCACAGTTTCTCTTCATACTGCGTGGTAAATGCATTTGGACCCTGAACACTTTCTAATAAAGATATTTATTGTTTTATTTCGTGCTTCTCATTCCATAAATAGTACGATACTGCCAATGTCACTGTTCTTGATGTTTCTAAAACGCACTTTCAGCCTAATGTTCACCTTACTTTTTGTTTTGGAAATGTAAGAGTTGACAGTTTTTTTCAGTTTATCTGGTACATACTTGAGTTTTTGTCTGTGGGGTTTTACGTTGTATTAAGTACAAGATTTTAAAAGAAGTACATTGAACTTGCTGTGTTGGGCCAAATCTATACGTTCTTATGGAAAAGTTGTGTAGCCCTGCGATGGTAAACACTAGCAATATATGGAGCATCGAGCACTAATTCCTCTTAAATTTATGTTAATTTTAGAACAATGTTACACCTAAGGACTTGTTGTGTAAGACGGCAAATTACATCGAAGATTTCTTGAAAGGCACTGAATCTAAATGCCCAGTTTAGAGTTTAACCGACACACAGACGTTAAATTTTTTTATAAATGCTTAGAATGTATGTTGTAATGGCGCGCTCCTTTAGTTCTCAATTAACCGTCAGGAGGCAGTTTAGTTAAGAAATAAATTGACAGATGCTAATGTTCCGACCTCGCCTTCCTCTCCACAGATGGCAATACCAGTAATATCCTGCCGCGGTGAAGAATATTCCTAATTATTTACAAATTTTTTAATGTGATCTGTATTTATACTCTTTGCACATACTTTAACTTTGTTTGCATTAAACGGAATGTAAGTAAACAGTAATTAGGTTGCATTCTGACACAAATTAGACCGCAAATGTAATTCTATACGAGAATGGAAGTCTTCAAAATTAAATATATAAACCACAATTTTTATAATCGTTTTTCATTGCAAGATTTCAATTTAACCAATCTCTAACAATAAAATTTTTTCTATATCATTTTAGTACCTTGAGGTTTGCAGCAAGTTTGCATCACAGCATGATTAGTAACAGAGTTTGGAAAGTTATCACGCTTGCCTTGCCCTTAGCTGCTATTGGCCAAGCAATTCTAAATGACAGCTTTGATGAGAGTATTGTTTATTTCAACTGTAGCTGTTTAGGGAAGCCGTATAGTCCATCTCTAACAAATTAAATACTATGGTTCCAGAAAGGTTTTTCACTTACACACAACAGAGTTAAACAATTTTGCCTTTAATCATGTTTTATTTCTTCCACGTTTGACATATCTTCTTCTGCTGAATCATTGGCATCATCACTGTTTCCATTCCATTGTCTTAAATTATAATTCTTTCAATTTTTTTCTTCCGTTATTGTACTTTATTCTAATAGTGTTGTTTCATTTCATCCATATAATCGCATACCTTTATCCATTTCAATTGTGCAATTTGCAAAAATCGATGGCGGCAGAAAATTTCGTATTTTACTTTACAGGTGAAAGTTTACTATGATACAATAAAGCACAAAGCCCACCTCAATAGTGTAGATGGTAGCCTGTCTGCCCAACTTTCACGAGGATCCGAGTTCGAATCTCGGTCGTGGTGAGCTACCTGGCTAAGGCTTTTTCCGGGGTTTTCCGTTATCGTTAAAGACGAATGTCGGGTAAATCTAAACTCTATAGACCCTGGGCTCATTTGAGCATCATATCATCCATTCCATTCTTAGTGCTATATGACTTAACGTTGGAGGACGTAAATTACAAAAATATACAAAAAAGTTTCCATTAGCCGTAGCTGCTATTCACCCCGCCATGGTTTTTGAAAATTGAAATATTTAAATGGAAGCTTTGATGCGAGTCACTTAGCTGATTTCCCTGTCCTCCAATGGCAGTGCTATCTTACTTCGATGCCTTCACCCTCTGCAGTGTCACTGATTTGTGTATAAAGACTAAAATTAAGTCATCCTTTTTAAAACTTGTAACTTCACTCACGCCCTTTAACAAAATCAGGAACGTTTTCGAAACAGTTGCAGTTTCATCATCAGCTGATTAGCGACTCTCAAGGTTGTTGTCTGAATCTCTTGTAATTGGCTCCCTATATCGGAAGATTTTTTACATAACTTCAGTGGACCACTCACTGAGGGCACATCAAAATTTAGAATATGTGGAAACTTTTTAATAATATTGCTATTTTAAATTATTCCTATGTTGTAAGTTAAAGTTTTGTTGACAATGGTTTTAGTAGTTTGATCTCGTCCCCGATGTGGTAATTATCGTTCCAGAAATGAAGAACAATTGACGATTTTTCTGTTGTATATATTTTATGTTCCGACGGTGTTTTGTTTACCTAGTTTTTAAATTTCTCTTCGTCGAAACAAGATAACATTTATCACAGACTTCACAATTTATCCTGTATATGCCTGATTTTTGTTCTGATGGGATCGTGTGTTAAGTGAATATTTAACAATTTCTAGAGTGAGAATCTGTTTTGAGGAGCTACTTTAATGCATTAATCTTTAAATTATCGAACAAACTTCAGAAATTCCCAAGGGTGGTAAATGAATTTGTTGCATTTCCAGTTTTTACTTAAGTTTTAAAGAGCAGTGATCTAGCTCTAATAATAGCAGCACGTGAAACTATTCAACACTCACAAGGAATTTTGTACAGAGTACGACAGTCGTTTGTTCGCCGCTATCAACTTTGCAGTGAAAACTCGGTGACCATTTCGAGGAATTTGAATAAATCTGATGTAAAGTTTTGCATTTACCTTTCGATTTTGTAAGTTCGTTCACTCTTTAAGCCATCTCCCATTCAGACCCACAGCAGGTTAAGGTGTTAAGCAGGATTCAACATTTGTTAGAAACAATTGTAATTTATTGCACTAAAGGTGAAATTTGTCCGTAAAATACACGCTACTGCCGACTTGTCTATTCTTGATGTTTCTAAAATACCCTTTAAGCCTAATGTTCAATTTTCTCTTTGTTTTGACAATGTAAAAGTTGTCGCAGTCTTTGAATAAGCCGACTTCAAGGTCGATTCAATGCTCCACCGCACTAAAACAAATGAAAGAGGTCACTTCGGTACACTTTAAACTTCGATTGTCACAATAGCCAACACAACTTCTCTTCTAAAACCTGCGCGGTATTTATAACCACTCTTTCCCTTCTGCCCACGTGAAGTGAAACGTGTAGTGTTTAACGCCCGCTTTTACTACATACGGCACCGCAGTAGGTGACACTGATGATACACGAGATGAAGATTGAGCACCGGTGGAATAAAATGGCGGGGAAACCGCAGGTTCCGTAGAAAAGCCGCCCCAGCGCCTTCTTTCCACCACAAATCTCACTTTGAGGTCTCCTGGGATCGAACCTGGGCCGCATTGGTGAGAGCTAAGCGGTCTAACCACTGAGCCACGTCGTGGCCTCTGCCCAAGAGCACTGAATTCCTTTTAATAAATGTATTTGTTGTTCTATATCGCGATGCTTATTGCATAAAAGGTATGCAACTGCCATTTGTCTGTTCTTGATGTTTCTAAAATACTCTTAAATCTAATGTTCAACTTCCTTTTTGTTTTGGCAATGTAAAGGTTGTCACAGTCTTTGCAGTTTATCCGGTACACAGCTGGTTTTTTCTCAATGGGTTTCTCATTTGTATAAAGCGATTTAAAAGAATGAATTAAATTTCTTGACAATGAAGTTGTTCTGTAGGACCATAGTAATATGTTCTTTTGGAAAAGTTGTGTCGCCCTGGAATGTTAAACAATCGCGATATATGGAGCATCGGGTACCAGACGGTTCGACTTACAATTATATTAATCTTCGAAATATGTTACATATTGAAGCAGTTATTTTAGATATTTTAAGTTGATAGAGAGTAATAGTTGGAGGAATTGTAATGTTTAATGAAATAGATAAAATGTAAGGTATGTTATGTGTAACCATGACAACCTCAAATGAGAGGAAATTGCTAGCTAAAAGTTTTACAGATCTTGCTTCTGATTAAGAACGTCGTAGGAGAAACACCTACATTTGTGTCTGTCCGAGATTATGCAGAATTATTCTAAGTGTGCATTAAGATGAACAAATCGCGTGTGTAAGAAAGAAATAGTTTTAGCTTCACTCTTCGTCAGATCATTGAAGTGTGAAGATGTGTAGTACTGATCTGCAAGTTCGCAGAATCTTAATCTGAAATGATTCAGTATTGAGTATTTTATAAAAGAATATAATCTTAACATTGTGATAGGATATAATAAAGGTTTTACTAGAATATATTCAAATATTTTGAATAAGAGAAAATTTGTTATTGTTTTCTACAAATTAGTCTCGCTCTAACACTACGGCCAGAGAGAGACAGAAGACTCATTGCTCAAGAGCGCCGAGGCATACTTCCTCAAGATCGACACATAAGGTGCCTGTCTTCCATCCTTACATAGAAATACATAGAAAAGTTCTGGCAAGGCAGTGAATTTGAATGCCCAGTTAAGTACTTAACCGACACAGACGTGAAAGTTTTATAAATCCGTACCAGGTAAGCGATAAAGACAAGCCATTTAGTTCTTAATTAGCCGCCAGGGGAGAACTTTGAAAAACTGACAAACGCTAATGTTCTAACCGCGTCTTGCTGTCCACAGATGGCTCCACCTCTAATATCCTGCCGCGGTGAAGAAAATGCGTAATTATTTACAAATGTTTAATATGAACTGCATTTATACTCTTTTTATATACTTTAGCTTTTTTGCGTTCAACTATGAAAGTAAACAGTAATTATATTGTATTTGGATACAAATTTGATCGCAAACGTAATTCTATTCGAGAATGGAAGTCTTCTACGCAAAATATATAAGACACAATTTTTATAATTGTTTTTCATTGTAAGATTTCAATTCAAAGACAGCTAAGTAATAACATTTTTTGCTGTGTAATTATAGTACCTTGAGGTTTGCAACAAGCTTCCATCACAGCATAGCTAGTAACAGAGTTTGGAAAATTATCACTCTTCCCTTGCCCTTAGCTGCTATTCGCCACGCAATGCTTTTTGAACACTAAAATATTTAAGTGAAACTTTGATGCGAGTCTCTTACCTGTTTTCCCTGGTCTTCAATAGCAGTGATATCTCACTGTAATCACTTCACTCCCTCAAGAGTCACTGGATTGTTTATTTTGTGTGTCGCTGATTAGGGAAGCAAGACAGTCAGTCTTCCACAAGTTAAATACTCTAGCTCCAGAAAGGCTTACAAACAACATAACAGAGTTAAACAAGTTTTCCTTCCATCACATTTTATTTCTTTTACCTTTGACATATCCTCTGTTGAGTCATTGTCATCGTCACTGTTTCCATTCCATTGTCTTCAATTATAATTCTTTGAGTTTTTTCTTCCGTTAGTCTACTTTATTCGAATACTATTTTTTTATTTCATCCACATTATGACGTACCTTTACCCAATTCATTTGTCCAATTTGCTCAAATGTCCGCCGGTACAACATTTAGTCTATCATTTTAAAGGTTACATTTCCGGAAACATTCAATTGTTTGGCATCTCTCCATATTAATTCCATAGGACTCAAATATGGATTTTACGGCGGAAGCCTTATGGTTGCATAATTATATTTCTGACAATATTGGGTCAAACAAAGTGTTTTTCTGAGTCGGGTTGTTAGCTGGACATAAATCATACAGTTTGGTTTTGGCGTGCCGTGGAGTTTCCAACTCCTAAGTGCAGGGCCCTAACATATGCACCGCCGTGGCAGCCTGGATCGTCCACCCTCTGTCTGCTCTCATCTCACCTTTCCTCTCGGGGTGCCGCAATTAGAAGCGTATGTATAACAGAACAAGACTGTTCACAGGGCCGAATAAAATCCAACGCTGTGTTGTAAGATTTGTCTTGTATCTTCTAGACCTTCCAGATATAGATGGGTGATGTACAATAGCAGACCATCAGCGCTACTGTCAGGAAATTCTAGATTTACCTTTCATTTGGCACGAAATGAATGCTATACTCGTATACCGTTTAATTGAAATCTTTGGAGTCGTTCTTGAGAATACAAAACTTTTTGAATAATTCTATTATATAAAGAGTGTATTACAATGAAGCACAAAATTAATATAATTTTTAGTCGAACTAGTTCTCCATGCTCCATATATTGCTTGTATTTACATAGAACGCGTTTCGTTAGGACTTTCCTAACATGCTCCACTTAGTCGACTAATGAATTGTGAGTTTATTAACTCCTTGGAGGCGATAGTGGCGTCTCTGTTGTCGTCCAGATGAACTTGAAGTTCAAATTCTTTAGCCACGGCATGGCTGAGTGTTTAGACCACTCTTCTCTCACCAGGGCGGCCCGGGTTCAAACCTCTGCCATCACAAAGTGAGATTATGGTGG
Organism: Mantis religiosa; assembly: GCA_030765055.1. NCBI lineage: Eukaryota > Metazoa > Arthropoda > Insecta > Mantodea > Mantidae > Mantis > Mantis religiosa. Next base: position 19,125,513 of record CM060953.1, on the reverse strand, counting down.
ACAATACGGCGTTGAGTAGGTTTTCCCCGGTTTCCCCCGCCATCTTATTACACTAGTACTCCAACGTCAACTCACGTATCATTGGTGTCGCCGCCTGCGGTGACGTATGTAGTAAATGCGGGCGTTAAACACTACAATTTACTATCAGGTTCTCCCCAAAGTTGGCGTCGAAATTGGACAGTTTTACTTCATATTGCGCGGTTAATGAGGTAGGACCATTAACGCTTGTTAATAAATTGATTTCTTGTTCTATATCGTGATTCTCATTTCATAAATCCTACGCTATTACCGGTTTCTCTGCTTTTTGTGATATTTCTGAAATTGTCTTCAAGCCTAATGATCAACTTTCTTTTTGTTTTGACAATGTAAATGTTGTCACAGTCTTTGCAGTTTATCTGGTACATATCTGAGTTTCTGTCTGTGGGTTCCTCGTTTTTATTATGTGACTTCAGAGGATGTTGTACTCTGAATTTGTTATGAACCTAAAGTAATGTGTTCTTTTGGAGAAGAAGATTGTCGCAAAGCTCAACAATGCCACATGGTGACACTGTCCCCGCCTGAAGCTTGGTCGCTCTTGCAAGGCACTAAATTTAAATGCCCAGTTTAGTATTTAACCAACACACACTCAGGTGAGAAGTTATATAAATATGTGCTACGTAAGTGATAAAGCAGGCTTTTTTAGTTATTACTTCACCGCCCAGAGAGAGCTTTAGTTGACAATGAAATTGACAGATGGTAATGCTCCAAGCTCGCCTAGCTGTGAAGAGATGGCGCCACCTGCAATATCCTGCCGCGGTGAAGAAAATGTATAATTATTTACAAACTTTTAAAACGAATTGTGTTTACTCTCTTTCCATGTCCTTTACGTTGATTTTATTTTAAGTATATGAAAGTAAACATCAATTAGAATGTATTTTGACACAAATTTGACGGAAGAAATAACTCTCTATGAGAATATAAGTCTTCTGAATTAAATATATAAGTCGCAATTTCTACAAATTTATTTGTTGTATGATTTGAATTTACTAAGAAAGCATAAATGTTTTCGCTGTACAGATATAGTATCCTGAGGTTCGCAGCACGAAGCGATCTCAGCATAACTGTGATAAGATTTAAAATGATTCCACGCTCTCGTTGCCCGTAGCTTCTATTGCCCGCACATTGGTTCTTGAACACAAATATTTAAATGAAAGCTTTGATGAAAGTCACTTACCTGTTTTTCCTGTCCTTCAATAACAGTGATATCTCACTGTGATAACTTCACTCACTAAAGAGAATCTGGATTGTTTATTTTATGTGTCGCTATTAGTGAAATCGTACGGTCTCCAACAAATTAAATAATATATTTCCCTAAATGTTTTTCACTTATACACAACATAGTTAAACAATAATGCCTTCAAATATATTTGAATTCTTTCATGCTGACATATTCGTCTTTTGAGTCATTATCACTGACATCCTTGTCACTGTCCCCATCAAATTCTCAATTATATTTTTTTCTTACTTTAGTGCATCCTTTTCACAATTCTCTGTTTTCTTCCACCCATATGATTACATACATTTTCCAATTCCATTTGTAATATTTTATCAAATCATTCATTCCGTTTTTCATTATAAAGGTTACATCCCTACAACCAACTTTGTATGGTATCTATCCATTAATTCTATAGAATTCTGATCTTGGTTTCACGGAGGAAGCCTTAAGTTTGCATGACTATATTTTTTGACAATATTTGGTCACTCAAAGTGCTTTTTTGTGTCGGTTTATTAGCTGGAAATAAATCATAACACTTTGTTTTGGTGCTAATTTCATAAAAAGGGATATTGTGATTATGTAACTGAGAAAGCATGTCTCTTCTTAAAGAAGTTGGCGATGGAGGTTATCTAGTTGTGCATTATGATAACAGACATTATCTATTGCTAGCATAGATTTAAGGGGTAAATTATGAATTAAGATTATGATTAACCATTTAACATAATTTCAGTAGTCATTTGTTTAAGAAAACTTAATAGGCGGGTCGGGAAAGGCGGCGGGGGGGGGGGGTTCCTTGAGATTTGGACAGAGTCAGAAGGGAAAGAATGCAAGATCTGAGCTCGCTGGAGATGAAAGTCTGTGTTCTGGAACTATTGCGGGACTTTACATGAAACTACTATTTTACACATTTACAGGATACGCTCCTTTAATTGTTAATTAACCGTCAAGAGATTAACTTTTGTTGACAATAAATTGAGATATAATTCTGCTCCTACTGCGTCTTGCTGTACATAGATGGCTTCCCCTGTAAATTCTTGCTGCAATGAGGAAAAAAGGCAATTATTTATAAAATTTAAAAATGAATTAGATTTATAATGTTGTATACTTCTTAAGGTTTAGCTGGTTTTTGCTTCTTGAAAACAAAAGTTAATTAGAATGTGTTATGATAGAAATATGACCTGTGTGGGAATGATGGTCTTCTAAGTTAAGTATATAATCTACAATTTTTGCAGTTTTCCTCTATGAGATGGTTCTAATATCCAGGTCCTTCGTGAAGGTTTGTTTGCTATATAATTATGGTAGTAGTTCCTATGTTAGCACATTAAATCATTGTGGGATAGTAGCCTGACTAATGATCGGAGTTAATATGATATTATGAAAAATCACACTCACGTTGCCAGTAGCTGCTAAAGATGCATTCGATTTACTTTACTCAAAGAATCGTGTGATCATATATCGTTATCTCTTAACCATGCAACACCTTCCGTAAGTTTTGGCTGTACCTGACAATTTCAAATTACTTTCACAATTTTTGTTAAAGCTCAACTAAAATTAACTATTATTTTACCTGCTTCAATACAACAACTAGCATAATATAAAGGAATACTTAGTCATACAACTTTCTTTGGAGCTACGGTAACCGTGGAAACAAAGTAAATAAGAAAATCATGAGATGTTTCAGTAATTCCTACAGTGAAAGTCAATATGAATTGTTTAGACTCAACATTAGGAAGAATCAATTTGATACGTTGCGAGAATGTTACAATAAATGTATAAAAAGTCAAAAAATATGTTTAGATCTAAACTGTAAAATTTTCACTAACCGAGCAGGATGGCTGAGGCTGTTTCGTCACAGGTGCCCATTTTGAAGTTCCTGGTTTGACTCCTGTGGCCGACCTACCTGACCCATACGGAGTTTTTCCAGGTCTCCAGGTGAATCCTGTGTTGGTTAATTGCGTCCTCTGAATTTTGTGTCCTTCCATTTCTAATCTGGTGGTTTGTTTCAGGGTAGAAGTGTAGGCAGTGGTCTTGGCGCTGTATGGCAGCCTAGTCAACACTTCTCCCTCCGGAAGGACTGTCTCCGATCTGGTAGAGCTGTTTCCGGACTACACGAGGGTGAGTTACCGGTTTTTATGGCCTGCCCGGGAGTTTCCAACTAGTAAAGTGGAGGAACCCTGCTATCTCTACTGTCGAGGCTCTTTGGATCGGCCACCCTCTGTCTCCTCTCGATTCATCCTTCCTCCGGGGACGCCCCACTTAGAAACGAATGTAGAATAGAACAAGACTGGTCACAGGACCAAATAAAATCCAACGCTATGTGGTAAGATTTGTTTTATATCCACTAGATCTTCCAGTTCTAGATGAGTGATGTACAATAAACAGAACGTCAGCGCTACTGTCCTAAATTGTATATATACCTTTCATTTGACACGAGATGAATGCTATACACATGTCTCTCACGACCAAGGAGTTACCGAGATGACCCACAAGGGCACCCGGTGCCTCTGTGGGGCTTTATATAGGACAAGACCTACAGAATAACTAGCCCCCCCCCCATCTGGTCCTGTGGATTCAAAACGGGATGGAACTGGATATATTCATTACTCGTGCCCACCCCAAAGAGGAAGGCTACCGATTAATCTCGGTGGGCCGCCTGGTGATCTAGCACACCTACTAGCTCTGCAGGCTTGTACGCGGGAATATATGCCTTCCCTCAAACCCGTCAGGAGACACACCCTATGTCCCACGGGTATCGGGAACCACTGACCCTCGAGTCCAACCCAATCCGAACATCTCCCATTCAGGGAAGGGCTCGAATGTTCGGCCCGAGGTTCCTCTAGTAACGTCAGAGATACCACGAGTGTTAGGTGTCCGTAACGTACGCACCACGGCAGCTGAAGGGGACAGTTCCCCTCCCCTACGGGGGCTATACACATGTCGTGTTTTAATTAAAATCCTTGGAGTCGTGTTTGATAAAACAAACTTGTTAAACATTTCCTATATATAAGGACTATGATACAATGAGGTACAAAATTAATATAATCTCTAGTCGAACATATTTTGCTAGAGTTTACCTAGATCACGTTTCGTTACGAACTTCCTAACATCCTTCAGCTAATGTCGACTTGTACAACGAGGTCAACCCGAAAGTCCAAAGATCCCGGCCCCTTTCATCCCGGAAGCCATGGAGGACTTCGGTGCAATAGCTTTAGTCTAAGGACCATAGCCGCGCCGTGTCTCAGTGGTTAGACTACTTGGTTCTCACCAAGGCGGCCCGGGTTTGATCCCAGGTGACCGCAAACTGAGTTGTTGGTGGACAACACGGCACTGGGGCGGGTTTTCTCAAGGACTTCCGGTTTTCCTCGCCATCTCATTCCTCCGGTGCTCCACCTTCATCTCATGTATCACCAGTGTCACCGCCTACGGTCCCGTATGTAGTAAAAGCTGGCGTTAAACACTACATATTTCATTTTTAAGGACCCCCCATCTCAAGGCAGGTGCAAGTGGATACGCCACATCCGCGTGTGAACGCCTTCGGGTAGACTACCGAAAACCTTGGTGTGGCCACCTGGTAATCTAACACACTTTCTACTGGCTCTGCAGGCTAATCCTCGGAACCTTTTAGGCAACCCTCTGCCCTATCCGGGTGGCCAAGCACTGGCCATATCCAATCTCCCGCGGGGGTTGGGTACACACTGCCCACTCGAGTCCAACCCAATCCGAATAGCTCCCCTTCGGGAGGGCTCGAATGTTCGGCCCGAGGTTCCTCTTCGTAACTACAGAAGTGTCTGGGTGGCTAAGGGTCCATAGCCCCCACATATGGGCCTCTGAAGCGCATGAAGCGATAGTGGCAGCTTCCTTGGTGTCTTGATAAACTTGAGGTTCTGAATCTTTGTGCGTGGCGTGGCTAAGTGGTTAAATCGCTCGACTGTCACCAAAGCTACCCGGGTTCTATCCTATGCCACTGCAAAGTGAGATTTAGGTAGACAACACGCTGCTGGGCCGAGTTTTCTCCGGAATCTCCGGTTTTCTCTAACATCTCAATCCATCATTGCATCTTCATCTCTTGTAGTAAAAGCGGGCATTAAACTCTACACTTCTCCAGAGTTCTTCAGGCTGGCTCTACTGCTTCATAGTGAGTCTTACGCTGGGCTAGTGTGAAAGAACAATTACTTTCCACTAATTGTACCTAATAGTGGTCCGAACTATAAAGCCCGGGCCTTAAAGTACTTACAGCATAGTAAGTCGTCATTAAGGTAGTTGTCTCATGTGTTTATGAGAATTCCTAGTGGTTTACCGGGAAAAACACGAGTCAGTTGGAGAATTTAATGTCATGTCGGCACGTTGGCCATAGTAGCTCAAATGGTTAAAGCGGCTGGACGGAAACCAGAAGATCTGTGGTTCAAATCCCGGCTATGGCATTGAATTTTTAATTCTGGGTCTACTGTTTCAAACATGTGAATGTTACCACAGAGAACTGTGGAGGAAAAGAGCCAGTGACTATGTAAACAAAGGCGTCAGTGCACAAAACTGAATAATTTGCATTTGTTTATAATGGAGCTCCTTTTTATGGTCATTTGACTGGAATAAAAGTTTATTATATAAATAATTAACTGTAGCAAAAAAGATTACTAACACCCGACAGTTAGCATAATATTGTGACACTGTTTGTTACGTAGATTCCGGAATACGTTTTTCAGAAATATAAAACCACATCTGTTGCAGTAAAATGACTTGAAATTAACAATCAGCCGTCTTCAAGGTGGAGTAGGTGCTCCGCCGCACAAAAGCAAATGAAAGAACTCACTTCGGTACACTTCAAACTTCGACTGTCACAATAACCATCATACAACTGCTCTTCTAACACCTGGGCTGTATTTATAGCCACCAGCCATTGTTTCTAGAATGCCAGGAAACAATAATAGACTAAAGAATCTGGAGCCTCTCTCCGTCTCTTTCTCTTCTGCCCACGAGCCCTGAATTCTTTTTAATAAATGTATGTCTTGTTCTATATCGTGAAGCTTATTGCATAAAAGGTACACTAGTGCCAATTTGTCTGTTCTTGATGATTCTAAAATACTATTTAAGCCTAATATTCAATGACACGCTCCCTTAGTTCTCAATTAACCGTCCGGAAGCAACTTTAGTTGAGAAACAAATTGACAGATGCTAATGTTCCACTCTCGACTTCCTGTCCACAGATGGCACCACCAGTAATATCCTGACGCGGTGAAGAAAATTCGTACTTATTTACAAATTTTCAATACGAACTGTATTTATACTCTTTGAATTTACTTTAGCTTTGTTTCCATTTAACGGAATGAAAGTAAACAGTAATTAGATAGTACTTTGACACAAATTTGACCGCAAACGTAATTCTATATGAGAATGGAAGTCTTCTAAATTTAGTATATAAACCAAAATTTTTATAACTTTTTTTCATTAAAATATTTCAATGTCACGTAATCTACTTTATAAATTCTTTTCTGTATAATTATAGTACCTTGAGGTTTACAACAAGTTTCCATCACAGCATGACCACTAACAGGGTTTGGAAAATTATCACGCTTACCTTGCCCTTAGCTGCTGTTGGCCACGCAATGCTCCTTGAACGATGAAATATTTAAATTACAGCTTTGATGAGAGTCTCTTACCTGTTTTTCTTGGTCTTCAATAGAAGTGATTTCTCACTGTGATAACTTCACTCCCTCAAGAGTCACTGGATTGTTTATTTGACGTGTCGCTGTTTAGGGAAGCCGCAGTGTCCATCTCCAACAAATTAAGTACTATGGTTCCAGAAAGGTTTTTCACTTACACACTACTTAACAGAGTTAAAATTTTTTGCCTTTAATCATATTTTATTTCTTCCAGCTTTGACATATATTCTTCCTTTGAATCATTGCCATCATCACTTCCATCCCATTGTCTTCAATTATAATTCTTTCAATTTTTTTCTTCCGTTAGTGTACTTTATTCTAATACTGTTGTTTTATTTCATCCACATTATGAAATACATTTACCCATTTCAATTGTGCAGTTTGCTCAAATCGATGGCGGCAGAAAATTTCGTCTTTCACTTTACGGGTGAAAGTTTACTTAGTTACAATAAAGCACAAAGCACGCCTCAATGGCGTAGATGGCAGCCTGTCTGCCTCACTTTCACGAGGATCCGAGTTCGAATCTCGGTCGTGGTGAGCTACCTGGCTATGGTTTTTTCCGGAGTTTACCGTTATCCTTAAAAACGAATGTCGCGTAACTCTAAGCTCTATGGACCCTGCGCTCATTTGAGCATCATTTCCCCAATCTCATTCACCGTCCGATATGACCTAAAGTAGCAGGACGTACAATTACAAAGAAAAAAATATTATAAATAAATAAATGAATGAATGAAAGAGTAAATGAATAAATAAATAAATGAATGAATATATAAATGAATGAATATATGAATGAATAAATGAATGAATAAATCAATAAATGGATAAATAAATAAATGGAAAAGTAATAAATGAATAAATAAATGAATAAATAAATAAATGAATAAATAAATGAATAGATAAATAAATAAATAAATAAATAAATAAATAAATAAATAAATAAATAAATAAATAAATAAATAAATAAATAAATAAATAAATAAATAAATAAATAAATAAATAAATAAATAAATAAATAAATAAATAAATAAATAAATAAATAAATAAATAAATAAATAAATAAATAAATAAATAAATAAATAAATAAATAAATAAATAAATAAATAAATAAATAAATAAATAAATAAATAGATAAATAGATAAATAGATAAATAGATAAATAGATAAATAGATAAATAGATAAATAGATAAATAGATAAATAGATAAATAGATAAATAGATAAATAAATAAATAAATAAATAAATAAATAAATAAATAAATAAATAAATAAATAAATAAATAAATAAATAAATAAATAAATAAATAAATAAATAAATAAATAAATAAATAAATAAATAAATAAATAAATAAATAAATAAATAAATAAATAAATAAATAAATAAATAAATAAATAAATAAATAAATAAATAAGTAAATAAATAAATAAATAAATAAATAAATAAATAAATAAATAAGTAAATAAATAAATAAATAAGTAAATAAATAAATAAATAAGTAAATAAATAAATAAATAAGTAAATAAATAAATAAATAAGTAAATAAATAAATAAATAAATAAATAAATAAATAAATAAATAAATAAATAAATAAATAAATAAATAAATAAATAAATAAATAAATAAATAAATAAATAAATAAATAAATAAATAAATAAATAAATAAATAAATAAATAAATAAATAAATAAATAAATAAATAAATAAATAAATAAATAAATAAATAAATAAATAAGTAAATAAATAAATAAATAAATAAATAAAAAATAAATAAGTAAATAAATAAATAAGTAAATAAATAAATAAATTCAATAAAGCACAAAAATAATATATTTTTTAATCGAACTACTCGATGCTCCAGATATTGCTTGTGTTTACCTAGATCACGTTTCGTTAGGACCTTCCTAATATCCTCAGCTAATATTGACTAGTGAATTTTGAATTGATGAACTCCTTGAAGGTGATGGGGGCGTCTTTGTTTTTACCCTGATGAACTTGATAATCAGATTCTTTGGCCGCGTCGTGGTTGAGTTGTTAGACCACTCGTCTCTCACCATAGCGGTCCGGGTTCGAACCACTGTGATCGCAAAGTGATATTTGTGGTAGAGAACACGCTGCTGGGGCGCGTTTTCTCCGGGTTCTGCGTTTTTCTTCCACCATCTCATTACACCAGTACTGCAACTCATGTATCATCAGTGTCACCACCTGCGGTGCCGTCTGTAGCAAAAGACTACACATTTCATTTTTGGTTCTCTTCTAGGGTGGTGGGGCTTTGGTAAAGGGAATGTGTGCCCTTGGAAAAGCTGTGTAACCCTGTGATGGTAAACACTAGCAATATATGGAGCATCGAGTACCAGTTCGACTCAAAATTATACTAATTTTCACAAAAGTTACACATAAGGACCTGTTATGCAGACGGCTTATTCCATTGAACAATTCTTGCAAGGCAGTGAATGTAAATGTACAGTTTAGTATTTAACCGCCATTTTGACACACCAATTGAAAGATGGTAATGGCCATAGCTCATCTTGCCGTCCACAGATGGCTCCAGCTGTAATATACTACCGCGGTAAAGAAAATTTGTAATTATTTACAAAGTTTTAGAATGAACTCTATGTATAATGTTTGTATGTGCACTGGGTTTATTCGCGTTTCTCTGAATGAAATTAAACAGTAATTAGAATGTATTTTGACATAAATTTGACCTATGAAGTTATTCTATATCAGAATGGAAGTCATCAGAATTAAATATATAAACCACAAAATTTTTAACTTTCTTTCATTGCTTTATTCAAAGTTTGAACTCAATAATTATAAACAGTTATGTTGTGTAATTATTGTGCCCTAAGAGCTATAGTACTACCGTTATGTTTGCAGTCTGATTTTAATAGTGTTCAGCATGAAATTGCGTTCCCGTTACCCGGAGCTGCTAAGTGTTGGGCAATGGTTTTTAAACACTTCAGTGCCAGCTTTTATGGAAGTACTTGGGAGTCAAGCTGGACAAGGGCCAAACTTTTCGGGAGCACATCCAGGAGCAAGCTCATCGGTCGTGTGGTGCCGTGGCATCACTATACCCTGTGCTTCGGTCTGCGATGTCTGTTCCCCTAAAGTTGCGCCTCTTTATGGCTCTGGTCCTCCCTATCATGCTCTATGCGTGCGAAGTCTGGGGTATGGCCGCAGGCTCAAATCTAGTTCTGCTCCAACGTGCACAGAATAAATGTCTTGGGATTATTTATTCTCTTTGTACAAGGTTCCCCGTGAGATTACTTCATGAGGCTTCATCGCTCCGATATGTGGAGGATGAAATTAGACGCCGGGCGACAAAATTCTTCAAGGGTTTGCCCCAACATCAGAGCGCCCTAGTCAGATCCCTTGGGGATTATGTTCCTCGTGAGCGTCGCTATAAGCGATACCTGTTACCCCACATGTCTTGCGGTCACTACCGGTAACCATATGATCTCCATTCCCGCCTAAATTAAATTTCAGCTACTCCAAAATTGTTATTATGGAATATTCAAAATTATACATACCTTCTTCCTAGTTTATTACCTAACCCACCAGCGGTGCTCGCTGTCCGTAGCATCCGGTTCATCATCCCCTGAGGAGCAAAAAGCAACCTCCCTACACTAACCCCACTTAAAATACACCCGTCATTCTGCAACATCCACATCCCGCCACTACGTAGTTAAGCTCTTCCCAGAGCAGGTACACGATTTGACCACCCTTCGGGCTGTTCCAAACAGCCTGCCAGATTTGTGCTGCTGCTACTTTCTTTCATTGGCTTATTCAAATTTTGAACTGAATCACTGTACACAGTTATGTTGTGCAATTATTGTGTCCTAAGAGCTGTAGCACTACCCTTATGTTTGCAGGCTGACTTAAATAGTGTTCAGAATGAAATTGCGTTCCCGTTACCCGTAGCTGCTAAGTGTTGGGCAATGGTTTTTAATCACTTCAGTGCCAGCTTTTATGGAAGTGTCTTACCTACTTTCCCAGGCCTTCAATGGCAGACATATCACACTGCTATGAGTTGACGTACTCCAGTAGCCCTTGGATTGTTTATTTCATGCGTAGCTATTCAGGGAAGTCGTACAGTCTCCAACAAATTTAACAATCTAATGCCAGAAAAGCTTTTATTTCACACACAACAACTGCGTTTAACAATAATGATATTATAATTCTTCTACGCTGACATATCTTCAACTGTTGATTCAATATCACAGTCATCCCCCACACTGTTTCCATTACATTGTCAATTATAATTTTTCTTACCTTAGTGTCTCCTTTACCCAATCCTCCTGTTTTCTTTCATCCATATGACGACATACATTTTCCAATTCCATTTGTCCAATTTTACGAAATCATTCATTCTGTCCTTCATTTTTAAGGTTACATATCCCCAACCAAATTGTGTTTTGTATCTCTCCATCTCTTTGTATGCGGATGTCATGGGGGAAGACTTACGGCTCTATGGTTACATTTGTGATAATATCTGGTCAAAAATTGTGCTTTACCGAGTCGGCGTGTTAGCTGGAATTAATCCAGACAGCTTTTTTTTTAGTGCTACTTTCATCAAACGGATTATGTGATTTTGTAGCTGAGAAACCATATAACGTCTTATAAAACATGACGTTGGAGGTTTATCTACTTGTGTTTTATTGTTAGAGACGTTATATATTGCTAGCACCGAGTTAAGGTGTAATTTAATGTGCAATTAATGTTAATTTGCAATTAACATTGTGATTACCATTATTCATTAATCAGTATTCATTTGTTTATAAGCAATAGGTAGGCATATGACTGTCACTGTACATTATAGTCAACTGTACTTGGTAGGAGTGTTTACTGATTATAGGAGTTGGAAAGAGAAAGAAAGTTGGAAGATGGTCTGAGACTCGACTCTGCTTCTAGACGTCGTGGAGTACACATCGCCTTCAGGAATTGGAGTTGCCAGCGTCCAGAACTTCGGAGTCAGCGAATTGCCGTCATCGGGAGGGACCTTTGGGAAGCTCCCGGAAAATTGCAAATCTCCAGAACACACAGCACAGTGGTGTCGTTGAAGGTGAACCTCCTCCTCAGAGGAGGGGCCTTCGACGTTTTGCCATTTCGGGACATCGTCCCTTACTGGCATGATGGTGGTTGTTTAATGATATGACGGTGGGTGGATGGTGGCGGATATTATTTAAGGGTTGATTGGTTTATTTGTTGGAGGTGAAATGTAATGAACATCTGGAGGGGATTGTATGGGCCTATGGTGGTGCAAGCACTAGACTGGGTCGCTTGTAGGTTTCACCGGGGTCTAGGTCATATTCACCCAGACCGCGGATTAGGCTGTTGAAGCTTGAAGGGAGCTTGTTATAAAATTTTTAGATAGGTTAAGGATGTATTCTGTGATTTTTGGGAAGGAGATATTGGATATTGTCGTTTGGAATGTACCAGTCGGAAGCGGTTACTATCGAAGGTAGCGGTTCTGTAGGACTTGTAGCTTGTAGAGATGAGATTTTCCTGCAACTCCCCAGACTGTGCAAGCATAAGTTAGTGCAGGGCGGAGTATTTGTTTATAAATGAGCAATTTGTTTTGCAGGCTCATTGTAGATTTCCTATTTATCATGGGATATAGCATGGCCATCCTTCTGGACACTTTGTTAGCCACAGTGGTGATGTGGTGTTTCCACGGCAGACGCCAATCCAGGGTTACTCCAAGGTATGTAGCCTCCGAGGACCATTGTACTTCCTCTCCAGCCAGGCGGAGATTGGGTACGTCTTGTAGAGTACGGCGGGTGAATGTGACTGCTTGAGATTTGGTTACATTAATCTTCAAGCGCCAAGTGATGAACCAGGCAGATAGCATATCAGCATAACGCTGCGCCTTGGTTACGGCATTAATGTGTCGTTTAGATGAAACCGTTAATGCGGTGTCATCAGCGAATAGATAGAGGTTACAGCCTATTAGGGTAGGGAGGGTGTTTATATAGGTGAGGAACAGGAGGGGACCAAGGACACTGCCTTGTGGTACCCCTGCTTGAATACCATAGGGTTGAGAATGGATGTCGTCCCTGGCGACGACAAAGGAACGGTTTTTAAGGTAGGTGTTGATGAGTTTTATAAGGTATGCTGGGATATTGTAGTGGATGAGCCGATGGATGAGGCCGTCATGCCACACCGAGTCGAATGCTCGAGAGATGTCTAGGAATAATGCTGAAACGTAATGCCGATTATTAAACCCGCGTATTACATCGTCCACGAGGCGAAGTAACTGGTGAGAGGTGGAATGTTGACGTCGGAAACCAAACTGCTTGGGTCGTAGCACATTGTGTTGGTCCAGCAGATGTTGAAGGCGGGCCTGCAACACCTTCTCGAAGATTTTACTGATGGCCGGCAGCAGACTGATGGGTCGGTGATTACTAATGTTTTTGGGGTCCTTTCCTGGCTTAGGAATGGTGATAATCCCAGCGTGTTTCCACGCAGCAGGGAAATGAGCTAGTTGTAGTAGGCTGTTGAACAGGTGGACCAACAGTATTATCCATGCTGCTGGTAGTGCTTTAAAAGCAGCATACGGCAAGTTGTCATACCCTGTTGCTTTATAGTGGCGCACTTTAGTCACAATACTCCTCACTTCTGCGACTGTTGTTAAATGCACATCGTCCGCATTAAAGGGAGTGGAAAGAACAGCTTCAACACGTTCCAATATTTCATCAGAGAGCTCCTGATCATGAGATTCTGCTGGATGAAAAGTGGAGGCTAGATGTTCAGCCATTAATTCCACTTTTTCTCTCGTTGACTCTGCTGTCCTTCTGCCATCGGTAAGAGGTGGATCAGAAGAAGGTATTCGCAGCAGCGCCTTGGACATGCGCCAGAGTGGTTGGTCCTGCGGATCAAGAGCGCATAGACGGCGTTCCCACTCGTCATTCCTGAAGTCAGCGAGCTCTAGTTTGACTAGGTGTTGTAATCTGTTCCACTCCCTTTTGTGTAAGGGATTACGCGTGTTTTGAAACCGACGCCTAGCTTTGTTTTTATCAGCTATTAACTTCCGTAGTTGTGAGGGAAGTGGCTTCTGGGCACTATAGAACTTGCACCGCGGTGGAGTGGCTTCAACCATTGCTTGTGCCATTGTAGAGGTGATGGTATTTGCTAGGTTATCGGCTTCAGCTACGCTGGTGCATGGTGTAACCTCGGCTGATTTTGTTGCCATTATTTTTGCATACATGCTCCAATTAGTTAGACGAGGATTCGGACTATTTGGTGGAGCCTTGGCTGTTGCCCTGGCTTGGTATAGAAAAAGGATGGGGTCATGGTCTGAAGAAAGTTCCGGGATGGTAAGGATTTTCGGGTGACCTCGAATATGCTGGAGGATAGCAATATCCAACCAGTCAGGTGGTCGGCGATCACCGTAAGTTATGGTTGGTGATGATGGAGCAAGTACTACGAGGTTCCGCCGTTCCAGATAGCGTTCCAGCACCATGCCTCTGTGATTTCTGATTGTGGAGTTCCACTGTGGCCTTTTGGCATTTAGGTCACCCATGGCTATTGTTTGGGCTCCTGTGGAAAACACTGCGTCCAAATCGCCCTGCGATATTGGTCTGCCAGGCGGAATGTAGAGGGAGAAGATGTTTAGAGGCCCTCTATTTGTGATCAACTGTATACCAGTTGCTTCGAGAGCCACTGTGTTTGCCAGTTGTAGCCGATGATGCTGAATGTTGCGGCTTATGTAGATGGCCGTACCACCATAGCCATCTGCTCGGTCGGTGCGATGGCTGAGCATGCCAGGGATGGAGGCCTTCTGGGCACTAGAAAGATGTGTTTCTTGCACCAGAAGAATCTGCACTTTGTTGACCGCTATGAAGTTTGAGACTTCAGTTAACTTGCTCCGGATACCATTGGCATTCCAGGAACAAATTTTTAGTTTAAGGAGGTCTGATATCCTATTAGTCCTGTCTGCCATAACGTCCCATAAAGATGAATACAGTGTGGACTAATATGGTTTCAGGTGGAATATTTTCAGGACGCTGTACCAGAGCTTCAGCTAGGACGGTAGCAAAGTCCGGTTGGTGATGGACAGGAATTCTGCTCATCAGATTTAGGAACTGAGCATCAGGGATGGTGGGTTTTAGCAGGGGTTTGCTTGGAATGGTGGTGGCGGGCGGGATATATGCCGGCAGGCGCTGCTGGGCTGGTTGCCTCGGTCCACTGTTAGAGGGACGTGGACGCTGCACGTTCTCCTTCTGGGCAACTGGTCGGGCACTTCCAGGGCGATCAGGGTTGCTCCTCGACATGGCGTGCTGTTTGGGGGGCGTCGTCTCATCAGTTACAACTCTGGTAGTGTGGTTTGTAGCGACTTTTTGTGTGTTACCTGGGCAACTGACCAATGGTTGCTGCGGGGTGTTATGCTGCTTGGTTTTCAGCGCCTCTGCATAAGAAGAGTGCTGGATTCTGTTAACAGGCGGCAGGCCTGGGTATCTGGTGCCCTTGAAGGCTTCCTTTGGAAGGCCCATTGGGTTTGGCACCTTTGGTGCAGCGTCGAATCTGCTTCTCTGCCCATTTTTATTGAGCAGCATTTCTACTCTGGCTTCCTGCCATACAGGGCATTTGGCGTACCTGCAGGAGTGTTCTCCGCCGCAGTTGTAGCATGTGGGTTTTTGGTTGGCTAAGCCCACTTTAGGACATTCTGCCCTTTTGTGTCCTGATTCACCACAGAATGAGCAGACAGGTTCCAGCCGACATCCAGCAGCACTATGTCTAAACTGCTGGCAGTTGGTACATTGCAGGGGTTGCGCCGGAGGACGATAGGACTCCACGCGGATGATGGCGTTGAACATCCTCGTCTCCTTGTATATAGCTTGAAAGTTGCCTTCTTTCCGCAGAGCAACTCGGAAGTGTGGAAGTAGTTGAGGAGTTGGACTACGATTTGATCGCAGTTGTCCAACCCTCTCCACTGGTTAGTTAAGACCCTTGAGCATTGTGGTGACGTCTGCCTCTGTGATGTACATGGGCAGATCCTTCAGGGTGACATATAGTAACTTCTCCTCAGGCAAGAGAGTAGTAACAAATTGTACATTACTCTCTGTGAGAAGTTTACGGAGCGCTCAGTGGTCTTCGGGCGTCTCTGGCAAGAAGGCAACAGTGCCACTCATGTTGCGCACGGAGTACTTTAAGCTGGGATGTTTATCAGCAAGATATGTTGTGAGATCCCGTGCTTTGTTGGGGTCTCTCAGGAAAATAGGTGTTGTCCTGTTAGATCGGTTAGGAGCAGTGTTTGTGGTAGTAGTGGGCGGTGCCTGTGGTGCTGGAGTAGGAGTTGCGGTGGCAGATGAGTCATCGTCCATTGGGGTGTCTGCAACTTGATTGCTGCATCTGCGCCGCTTGGTGTTGACTCCAGTAGAGGGGAGAGAACAGCATAGATGTTGGAGGTGTCAATTTTTCTGGTAGTTGGGGTTGGCTCTGGTTTGGCAGAGCGCTTGGTAATAGTGTGCCAAGTTGTAGTAGAAACTGCCTGATTATGTTTGCGTAACAGTTCAGTAATGGCACTGACACGGTTTCTGTGAGCCATGTATACCTGGAACTCAGCAATTGCGATGGTTTCGCTGGTTCCCAAGGCTGCTTGTACTAGCTCATCAGCCTTGTTTAAGTACAAGTTCCTTGCATCTAGCTCCTTAAGGAGAGTGGCATATACTTCACTCGCTATAGGTAGCGACGGATTGGTGATTAAGTCATTACCTAGGAAGGTGCGAATATCACCGCCTTCTAGATAATAAAGGATGGAGGCGTCAATTGTCTCGTTAGGTGTGGCGTTTTCTGCATCCATTTCTGATGTGTATTAGCAGCCAATAGGAAGCAGTAATACAACCACCAATCAGGGCGCGTGTGGCAAATGTACTGTCCAATCACGACACCCAATGTATACGCCAATCACAGGCAGTAATATAACCACCAATCAGGGCGCCTGTGGCAAATGGAATGTCCAATTACGACACCCAATGCAAACGCCAATCACAACACTTCACAACCTAAAAGTAGTTGCACTGGTTTTTTGCGCGCAAGAAGGACCTCCACGCCCTACTGCACTTTATTTTCTGTTTAATGCACTTTTGTACAATGTGTAAGAAAAGGTTTAACGTATATTTAACTTACACATCGCTAAATACAACTTCTGAATTAACACGTGCAAAAGTAAATAGCACATCTTGTTACGCGACACTAATAAGTTCTAGCCTCCACTTACTGCCAGTTTTCACAACGATGCACTATTTGTTGTCAGTAATTGCTGCATTATGGGCACATGTTGTACCACTGTTGCACTATTATGGTCCGGATTACCCGTTTTTGACGCACTAATTACGCGATTTTAGCTCACTTTACATCGAGCGCATAACAAACACGTCCGTTCACCACGGATATCCACACTCGACTGAGGGTGCTGGGGCGAGATTTCTCCGGCTTCTGCGTTTTTCTTCCACCATTTCATTACACTAGTACTCCAACTTATGTGTCGTTAGTGTCTCACCGCCTGTGGTGCCGTATGTAGCAAAAGGGGACTTTGAAGACTAAACATTTCAATTTAGGATGCATGCAAATTGGTGGGGCTTTGGCAAAGGAAAAGGTGTTCCTTTGGAAAACTGTAGCCCTGTGATGGTAAACACTAGCAATATATGGAGCATCGAATACCAGTTGCCCTCAAAATTATACTAATTTTCAAAAAAGTTACACAGACGGCTTATTCCACTGAAAAGTTCTTGCAAGGAACTGAATGCAAATGTCCAGTTTAGTATTTAACCGACACACAGACGCACACAGTTTGATGAATATAAAGCATTCACGTCATAAAGACACGCTTTTTACCTCTTAATTAACCGCCAATTTGACACCAATTGAAAGATGGCAATGAAAATACCTCGTCTTGCCGTCCACAGATGGCTCCAGCTGTAATATTCTACTGCAGTAAGGAAAATCAGTAATAATTTACAAAGTTTTAAAAAGAACTGTATGTGTAATGTCTGTATGTACATTGGGTTTATTCCCGTTTCACAGAATAGAAGTAAACAGTAATTAGAATGCATTTTGATATAAATTTGACCTAACAAGTTATTCTGTATGAGAATGGAAGTCATCTGATTTAACTATGTAAGACACAAACTTTTTAACTTTATTCATGGCTCAGATTCCGCTTCGAGATGCCGAAGAGGAAACATCGCCTAAGAGCATCTAGAGCTTTGGAGTCATCATTTGCCGCCATCGGGAGGGACCCTCGGGAAGCTGCCGGCAAATCTCCAGAAGAGAGAAGCAGCAACAGCGTGCGAGCGAGCGACAACCTAATAGAAAACACACCATCAGAGCAGACAGATGATTTCCGGGGGTCGGTAGGCTTCCTAAAGGAAGTAATGCCGTCCATCTCGAATAAATGCGAGGTGACGAGGAGGAAGAGCCGCTTTGTTTTCAAGGCGACAAACATAGAGGACCACCAGCTGCTCCTCAGGGCACTCGAGGGGAAGAAGATCCCCTACTTTACCTTCGGCCTGGACAAGGCACGAGATTTAAAAAGGGTGATCAGAGGACTACCAGTGGATACACCGGTAAGCGAAATCAGCGATGACCTCACACGACAGGGTATAACACCGCGCTTGGTCAGGCAGCTGACCAAGCCAGGACCGCAAGGTCAGCCTGGCCCCATCCCCATCCCTCTCTATCTAGTGATAGTAGAGCGGTCCAACGACCCGGAGGCAAAGATAGATAGTGTCAAAACTATTTGTTACCTCCGGGTAAAGGTCGAGGCCGTCAGGAGTTCTGGCGGTCCTCCTCAGTGCCACCATTGTCTGGGGTTTAACCACTCCAGCAGGTTTTGCCGCAGAATGCAGCGTTTCCTGCGGTGTGGAGGACCTCATGACAAGGAGGCGTGTCCGAGGTCGCTTACCGATGCGCCCACTTGCGCAAACTGCAAAGGTGCGCATATTGCCTGCTATGGCGGCTGCCCAACAAGGAAGGCGGTTATAGCTGCCAGAAGACCGGCACAGGAAAGGACACTTCAAAGAGCGCCAGCCAGGGAAGAGACCTGGGCTCTCCCTTCCTCAGTCTCCAAGGCTACAACATCCAGCAGGCAGCCACCAAATGAAGACCGTCAGCAGGTTGAACGACGCCCATCTTTTGCTGAAGTTGTGCAAAGATCCTCTGACACCCCAAAACAGTCTCGTGGGAAAACACAAGCACCCACACAGAAACACAAAAAGACACGGGTCCCAGCCCCAAGAAGCGCAGCTTCCAAACCAGACCTCAATGAGAGAAGACTATCTCGCCAACCCGAGAACCCGACTGTGGTGGTTGCGCATAGCGAACCTATGCCCCCTAGACAGTTGAGGGACGAAAGGGCTCGAGGTAGGCCTGCTCCCCTTAGGTCATCCTCCCCAGCCAACACCAACATAGTGCCCTCTACCATAAGCTCCACCCAACTAACGGCTTCCCTGGATCTCACGGAGATGTTTAGGTGGTTGCAGAATTTGCTGCAATCACATGGACAAAAGATCTGTGAGATCTTAGTGAAGTTCTTCTGTGCCTCAGACCCGGCAAGCAAGATGCTGGCTGCAATGGAGGGACTTGCCCTACTGTCAACTGGTATCCAGCAATCACAGAATGGCGAATCGAACTAGGTCTCGTACCTCTTTTCGCTTCGCATTCTGGAATGCGTGTGGCCTGGTTGATCAGGGGAGCGAGCTATTGCAGTTCGCTCGAGCAAATGCCCTAGACGTCATCTTAGTCAGCGAAACGCATCTCCGTCCAGACACCCGCTTCCGCATCCCGGGCTACATTTGCCATCGCACGGATCGCCAAGGCCGCCCTGGCGGTGGTACAGCGGTACTTGTCCGGCAAAATGTAGTCCACAAACACATCCAGCTCCCTCCTCTTCAAACCCTAGAGGCCACGGCAATCTGTCTTGACCTAGGCGGAACTGAGGTCCTTGTGGTCTCTGTGTATCACCCCCCCAACCGGCAGTTCGTTCCAAACGACTATCTATCTATCCTAAACTTACACCCAAGTGCTATCATGGCCGGGGACTTCAATGCAAAACATCAGCGTTGGCATTGTGGTCGTCGGGCAGATGCAAGAGGCAATCAAATCATTCGCCTAATAGATGGAGACCCACAGCTTCAAGTGCAGGGTCCCTGGCAACCAACGCACTACCCGCGAGGTGGAGGACTGCCATCAGTCATTGACTTCGCAATCACAAAGCATTTTCCATTTCATCTCAATCTTACGTCACTAAACGCACTTCATTCTGACCATAATCCGGTGCTGACAGAAATCAACACTAGGGTTGCCAGTCATGACACCTCGCTTCAAACGCGAGAAGTCGATTGGGAAGGCGTAAGGAGCTGCCTCCGCACTTCCATTCCACCGAACCCAAAAGTTACAAACATCCCAGACATTGAGAGGGCAATCTCATCATTCACTTCTATCCTGACGCGAACTGCCAAAAATCTAACAGTTCATGGACCTGCACCTCTTCAGCCAGACGTTCTTCCTTTAGACATCACCCTTCTTATCCGCCGCTCCTAGGCGGCACGGAGACTGTACCAGCGACACCGCACCCCACATAATCGCGCGCTCTTGCGACGTTTACGTCGACTGGTCAGGGTCCGACTGCGTGAGCACAAGGTGCAAGCGTGGGAGGACACAATGGCCAGACTGCGCGTTGAAAATGGCGACGTGTGGCGTATCGCCAGGACCCTCAGGAATCGCAAAGGTCAATACACCTCACCCATCCATGGCACCCAAGGCCTCGCCTATGAACCCCAAGCCAAAGCAAATGCGTTCGCTGACTATCTTGAACGCACTCTATGTCCGAGAGAGGACCCCCAGGACGAAATCTTTTCCGAACGCGTTCGTAGGGAGGTACGCCGATTTTTTCGACGTCCTCCCGAGGACGCGGAACGACTTCCCGTCATTCGCCCCAGTGAAGTCCAGGGCGTACTCAAACGCCTCAAACCAAACAAGGCGGCGGGGCCGGACGGGCTGACACCCCTCATGCTTCGTCACCTTCCCTTCAATGCCGTTCTTTTCCTAACCAGAATCTTCAATATGTGCATCACCCTGGGGCACTTTCCTCGCGAGTGGAGAGAGGTTTGGGTGATATGTATATTGAAGCCTGGGAAGGATCCTGTACATCCTTCCAGCAACCGATCCATAAGCCTCCTTTCTACCCTCTCGAAGGGATTCGAGAGGTTAATCCTAACCCGAATGACTCCCATCTTGGGAGATGTTCAAGCTATTCCTGACCACCAGTTCGGATTTCGTCCTGGGCACTCGACTACCCAACAGCTGCTACGTGTGGTGGAGACAGCGGCCCTGGGTTTCCAGGAACGCGCCTTCACGGCAGTGGTATCTTTGGATGTCAAAAAGGCCTTCTCCACGACATGGCATGCCGGTCTGATCTTCAAACTTATCCAACTGGGGCTACCTACACAGCTAATCAACATCCTACACAGCTTTCTCAGGCACAGATCATTTAAAGTCACAGTAGCGGGGAAAACATCTACACTGAGACCCGTGAGAGGCGGAGTCCCCGAAGGCTCTGTACTATCCCCCACACTATTTAGTGTTTTCATGGCAGATTTTCCAACTCAACCACAGGTCGAAATGACACAATATGCTGACGACGTGTTGTTGTTCTGCAAAAACAGACATATACTCAGAGCCTTCAACCCAATTCAGAGACACCTCCGTCTCACACAAGAATGGTGCAGGCGTTGGCGGATGTCCGTAGATCCGGACAAAAGCCACGCCATTCTTTTTACGAGGCGCCACACCCCCGCTGACCGACCAAACTTCCACTTCAGGGGCCGAAGGATAGAGTGGACTAATTCCATCAAGTACCTGGGCGTTCAACTTGATAGAGGCCTAACTTTCCGCGGACACATCAGGGAACTATCGGCACGGGTGCAGGGGGCTATTGCCTCTCTGTACCCAATGCTGGGTTCTCGCTCGATGCCAGTCCGCTTAAAGCTACACCTCTTTCGAGCGCTGATAATCCCACTCATGTTGTACGCCTGTGAAATCTGGGGCATGGCTGCCGATAGCTGGATAGCATACCTTCAGCGTGCACAGAATAGAGGACTCCGATCCATCTATTCTGTGGGCCGTTCTTTTTCCGTGAGGTTACTTCACGAAGCTTCCCTTCTCCCATACGTGGAGGACGAAATTGGACGCCGGGCAACAAAATTTTACGATAGAATTCCAGCTCATAGAAGCGCCCTGGTTCGGTCTCTAGGAGACTACGACGCTGCGAGCCGCCGATTCAGGCTTTACCGGGAACCCCGTATGGCTTGCGGGCATCCGAGGTAACAAAGGAGTTAATCCTTACAGCAGCATAAGCTAAAATACAAATCTCCAAAAGAGCTGTTTGGCTACTAAATTTACCCCATTCTAGATTTAGATTAATAAAACACCAGGGTGTAAACAAAAAAGCGGTTTGGCATCCTGTACAAAATTAAAGAGCAAAAAGCTACCTCAACAAAAATTTTCTTCAACAAAAAATACCACATCATCCTACAAATACCACACTAAACAACCTGCGGTCAGACCCAAAACCTGGGTGGATACGCAGCAAAACCTTCTGGCTGTTAACAGCCTGTCAGTACACGACTTGGACTTGGACTTGGACCTTTTTCATGGTCCTTCTCCCAGTTTTATCGAAGGTATTCGAAAAACTGCTCCTCTCCCGGCTCCTTCCTCATCTGGAGGAAAGGGGCCTAATCCCGGAACACCAGTTTGGCTTCCGTTCTGGCCACTCCACGACCGAGCAGATACTGCGGGTTGCCGAGAAGGCCTCCCTGGGTTTCCAGGAAAGGTCTAAAACGGTAGCAGTGCTGCTCGACGTGGAGAAAGCATTCGCCACTACCTGGCACGAAGGACCATTTACAAACTCCTGGAGCATGAAATTCCCCGTCCATACATTTCCTTGGTGGCCGGTTTCCTCGGAAACCGAAGCTTCCGAGTAAAGATGGAGGGGAAGCTGTCCACCGAGCGGCCCATTGGCGCTGGAGTACCGGGAGGCAGCGTGCTGTCGCCGGCGCTCTTCGCAGCTTACGTGGCCGACATCCCAACACACCACAACACCCAAACCTGTCAGTATGCGGACGATCTCATGATCTTCGCAGTCAATAGAAATACACGGTACAGCTTCCGGCAAATCCAAACCCAGCTCCGGGCCATTGGCGAATGGAGCGCAAAATGGCGAATGGCAATTAACCCGGAGAAGAGCTCTGCTATTCTCCTGGCGAAAACCATAGCCAACCGGTTGCAGCAGAACTTCGTTTTACGGCGCCGTCGAATCCCTTGGGTGCAGACGGCGAAGTATCTCGGGGTGACGCTGGACCGTAAGTTAACTTACGTTCCGCACGTCAAGGGCAAGGTCCAGCTGGGGCACGTCGCACTCCGGAGCCTATACCCTCTCTTCAGATCAACCATGCCGATCCGTCTCAAACTCCAACTGTATCGGGCGATCATTCCGCCTATGATTCTGTACGGCTGTGAGATCTGGGGAACAGTGGCTAATACCACTTTCGTCAGACTCCAGACGCTGCAGAACAAGGCCCTACGCATCATATACGATACAGGCTGGAGATTCCTGGCTCATATCCTACATGAGCACTCCCAGATCCCGTACATTGTCGATGTCATTCGCGAGAGGGCACGATCAATGTACGAGAAAATCCAATTGCACCCCAAACCTTTAGTGAACTCCCTGGGAAGGTATGACCCGAGAGATCAAAGACGCTTTCCGTCCTTCAGACTGCCAAGAGACGTCCTGGGACCCCTTGGGTAACCCAAGGAAAACCCCAGATGTCTCTGGGAGCAACTTCTACGCCAAAGGACCAAGCGCTACACAACCCGTACCCAAAACGGAGCAAAAAACTAAATCGTGTCTCCCAGAAAGGGAGAACGATTAAGTGCAGCTGCCCACGACAAAGAGGGGCAACCCATTCCTAACCCTTTAAAGAATTTCAACAGCCAACAATTTCAAACACCCAGCAGAACATAGATCTACTAGTTCATTTCGCAGGTTAAGCCGCAAAGCGGCTAGGTACTGCGGCATATGACACCCGGACGGGGAAAGCCCCGCCCGACTAGGACTACCTCTGGACCTCTGGACCTTTTTCATGGTATCCCACGAATTAAAACGCATTTAAAACACTTATGTTGTGCAATTTTTGTGTCCTAAGAGCGTGTCTTCTGCTGCTGGATTCATTATCATCATTATTTAAGTCTCATTGTGTTAAATTATAATTATTTCAAATTTTTTTCCTTCAGTGCATTCTTTCCTAATAATCTTTTATTTCATCCACATGATATACTGTTTCCCATTTTATTTCTCCAATTTGCTCACATGTCTGCCGGTACAATATTTCAGCTTTCATTTTAAAACTGACATAACTGGAAGCATGTCATTGTTCGTCATCTGTCCATATTAATCCTATAGGATTCAGATTCGGATATTACGTAGGAAGCCTTATGGTTGCATAAGAATTTTTGGTCAATCAAAGTGTCTTTCTGAGTCGGTTTGTTAGCTGGAAAAAAATCATACAATTTTCTTTTTCTGCTACTGTCACCTTTTGGAATATTGTGAAGTTTTAAACAAGAAAGCATGCATCTTCTTGAAGAACTTGACGTTGGATGTTTATCTACTTGTGTATTATGATAAGAGACATTATCTATTCCTAGCACCGAGTTAAGAGGTAAATTAGGAATTAACATTATGATTAAAATCTTAACATATTTTCAGTATTCATTTCTTTATGAACATTTAATAGGCGTATGACTGTCATAGCACATTACAGTCAACTAAACTGGGGGACCATTGCGGGACTTATACATGAAACTACTATATTACACAATTACAAAAAACGCTCTTTTAATAGTTCATTAGCCGTCAAGAGAGAAACTTTGATGTCAAGCAAATTGACAAGACAGTATTCTGCTAGGAGCTCATATTGCTGTTCATAGATGGCTCCACCTGTAATATCTTGCTGCGGTGAAGAAAATTGATAATTATTTACAAGGAAATTCCAAATTTTCTTGAACTTCTGTACAAATACGCTCTGTTCTATTCTTAAAAAAAGTCTCATTACGTCACATACACAATCACAATATACCAAGGTCGATTACCACAACAACAACGTTCTGAATACATCTGTTTACTACATCTGCTCTCGTTACAACACTCTACAACTGTTTACTCATACTGCTCTGTTTACGTCTGCCTCTTCGCGAGTCGTCACTTCCTTAAATACCTCATTGATAATTCGAGACTGTTCTGTAACAATCACTAGATATTTCTGGAACAAACAACAAATCGAATGTTCTATAAAACAATCAAGACGTCACCAGAATGTTTCAATTACCTCACTTATCTGTGTCAGTAAGTCTTTTATCTCGCGCTATCTTTATCTGTTTTTGTAGGCTCTTTATTTCCACACTGTCTGCCTATCAGTTCCTTTGTGTAAACAAGCCGCGCGAACCCGTTTAGCGCGTACGCCACCAGTCGTAAAAAGGGATTTGGTCCAATATGTATGCAAACAACTTTTATCCAAAATAAAACTTATAAAATCTAAGCAATAAACGCGATAACAAATGATAATTTACGTGATGTACCGAGGGTGGCTGTTTCTGATACATCACTAGTTTTTCATGGGTTATTAAAAATACAACTGAAGTAAAATATGTTGCACAAATATTTAGGCCTACCTAAGATATCGTAGACCAAAATAGATTCAAGTACATGTACTATTACTTATTTTACTAATGGCCAGTCCATCACTGACTCTGAATGAAGGTACATGCCTTCACCTGTTCAACATTACGTCATGTGCATCCCGGGTTGCACACTCAGATGGCATACGTCACCGTCATTGAGTATGTGCTTGCCTATGTCCAGTTTAGTATTTAACCGACATACTGACGCACGTACACTCACGTGAAAAGTTCCATAAATATATACTACGTACGTCATAAAGACACGCTCTATTAGTTCTTAGTTAACCGCCCGGAGAGCAACATTAATTCTTAAACATATTGTCAGAAAATACTCTTCCAACCTTATCTTGCTGTCCACAGATGGCTCAACCTGTAATATCCTACTGCGGTGCAAATTTATTTACCATTTTTTCATATAAAATGTATTTATACTCCTTGCATATACTTTAACTTTCTTTACCTTTAACTGTGTGAAAGCAAACAGTAACTAGAATGAATTTTGATAAAGATTTGACTAAAGAAGTCATTCTGTATCAGGATGTGAGTCATCTGAATTAAATATATAAGGCACAGTTTTTCGAACTGCATTGAATTTTCTTACAGCTCTTATAATCTTTTTCGCTGTCCAAATATAGTACTCTGAAATTTGCAACACAGAGCATGAATAGTGATAGGATTTGGAATGCTTCCATGCTCTAGTCGCCCGTAGGTGCTATGGGCCGCGCCATGGTTCTTGAACACTGAAATATTTAAATGACAGCTTTGGTGCGAGTCTCTCAACTGTTTTCCCTGTCCTTCAAGAGCAGCGATATCTCACTGTGTTAACTTCACTCCCTCAAGAGTAACTGGATTGCTTATTACATGTGTCGCTATATAGGGAAGCAGGACAATCATTCTCGAACAAATTAAATACTATTGTTCCAGAAAGGTTTTTCACTTACACACAAGTTAGCACTGAGTTAAACAATTTTGCCTTTGATCTATTTTATTTCTCGTACGTTTGACATATCCTCTTCTGTTGAATCATTGTTAACCTCATCACTATTTCCATTCCACTGTCTTCAAATATAATTCTTTCAAATTTTCTTTTTAGTGCAGTTTTTCCTGATACTTCTGTTTTATTTTATCCATAAGATGTCATACATTTTCCCATTCCATTTCTCCAATTTTATCAAATAATTGGCGGCGTCCTTCATTTTAAAGGTTACATTTCTGAAAGCAACACATTCTTTGGCATATGTCCGTATTAATTCATTCAGATCCAGATGTTACGGAGGAAGCCTTAAGGTTGCATGCTTATATTTCTGACAATATTCGATTAGTCAAAGGTGATTCTGAGTCGGGTTATGGGCTGGAATTGATTCATACAATTATGTTTTGGTGCTACTTTCATCACTTGGGATATTGTGAGTTAGTAACGAAGAAAGCATGCCTCTTCTTAAAGAACGTGACGTTGGAGGTTTATCTACTTTTGTATATTGGCAGGAGGTATTACCTATTGTTAGCACCGAGTTAAGAGGTAAATTAGAAATTGGCATTATGGTTAACCATTTAACATAATTTCAGTATTCATTTGTTTATGAACACTTAATAGGCGTATGACTGGCATAGCACATGACAGACAACTGTACTCTGTAAAGGGTGGGGGAAGTTTACTGAATATAGGAGTTGGAAAGAGACAGAAGGGAAAGAAGGTTGGATCTGCGCTCGCTGGACCCATTGCGAGACTTATAATTTGAACTACTATTTTAAAGGGCAAGCAATCCTAATTGTTAATTAACGTCAAGAGAGGAACTTTGGTTGACAAGTAAACCGAAATATAATTCTGTTCCTACCGCGTGTTGCTGTCCATAGGTGTCTCCACCTGCAATATATTGCCGCAGTGAGCAAAACTGGCAAATATTTACAAAATTTTAAAACGAACTATAGCTATTTGCACTGTGTCATATACCTTAGGTGTATTTGATTTCTTCTAAATGAAAATAAACAGTAATTAGATGCATTTTGACAGAAATTTTAACGAAGAAGTAATTCTGTGTGAGAGTGGAAGTCTTCTAATTTAAGTATATAATCTACAATTTTCGGAGTTTTCCGCAATGGGATGGTTCTAATTAACTGAATGATTTGCAAAGACTCGTTTGCTATATAATTGTTGCAGTAGTTAGCACTTGACAACATTGTGTGATAGCAGAATGACTATTAATCGGGCTCGAAATTAAATTACCAGAAATCGCACTCTAGTTCCCCGTAGCTGCTACAGATGTATTCCTTTTACTTTACTCAAACGATCGTGTGAACTTATATCGCTATCAATTTGCCATACAACACTTCTCGTAAATTTTTACTGTACTTGACGGTTTCAAATTACTTTCATCCGCCTTCTTAAAACAAACATAAACATAATTATTATCTGTAGCAATATAAAAGGAATACTTAGCCATTCAACATCCTGTAGAGCTACGGTAACCATGGAAACAAAGCAGGTAAGAAAATCATGAGATGTTCCAGTAATTCCTACAGTGAAAGTCAATATGAATTGCTTAGCCTCAATATTAGGACGAATCAATTTGACTCGTTGCGAGAATGTTACAATAAATGTATACAATGAATGTATATATGTTTAAATCTAAACTGTAAGATTATTTCCAATCGAGTGCGATGGTAGAAGCTGATTCGTCTGTTGTGCCCATTCGGAAGGTCCAGGTTTGATTCATGTGGCTCTTTCAGGAGTTTT